>CM051238.1:332740140-333988890 GCA_027917425.1 Gastrophryne carolinensis
CAAATATGATAAGAGCAAATGCTTATATGGTCTTAAACAGAGGCTGCTTTAGTCACAGAATGGGATGCCCCAAATAGGAGTGCACCTGGCAGGGTCCAGTAGTGCTTTGCCCAGCAAAAGTGTCTTTATCAGGCCTAATTTCAAATATGATAAGAGCAAATGCTTATATGGTCTTAAACAGAGGCTGCTGTAGTCACAGAATGGGATGCCCCAAATAGGAGTGCACCTGGCAGGGTCCAGTAGTGCTTTGCCCAGCAAAAGTGTCTTTATCAGGCCTAATTTCAAATATGATAAGAGCAAATGCTTATATGGTCTTAAACAGAGGCTGCTGTAGTCACAGAATGGGATGCCCCAAATAGGAGTGCACCTGGCAGGGTCCAGTAGTGCTTTGCCCAGCAAAAGTGTCTTTATCAGGCCTAATTTCAAATATGATAAGAGCAAATGCTTATATGGTCTTAAACAGAGGCTGCTGTAGTCACAGAATGGGATGCCCCAAATAGGAGTGCACCTGGCAGGGTCCAGTAGTGCTTTGCCCAGCAAAAGTGTCTTTATCAGGCCTAATTTCAAATATGATAAGAGCAAATGCTTATATGGTCTTAAACAGAGGCTGCTGTAGTCACAGAATGGGATGCCCCAAATAGGAGTGCACCTGGCAGGGTCCAGTAGTGCTTTGCCCAGCAAAAGTGTCTTTATCAGGCCTAATTTCAAATATGATAAGAGCAAATGCTTATATGGTCTTAAACAGAGGCTGCTGTAGTCACAGAATGGGATGCCCCAAATAGGAGTGCACCTGGCAGGGTCCAGTAGTGCTTTGCCCAGCAAAAGTGTCTTTATCAGGCCTAATTTCAAATATGATAAGAGCAAATGCTTATATGGTCTTAAACAGAGGCTGCTTTAGTCACAGAATGGGATGCCCCAAATAGGAGTGCACCTGGCAGGGTCCAGTAGTGCTATGCCCAGCAAAAGTGTCTTTATCAGGCCTAATTTCAAATATGATAAGAGCAAATGCTTATATGGTCTTAAACAGAGGCTGCTTTAGTCACAGAATGGGATGCCCCAAATAGGAGTGCACCTGGCAGGGTCCAGTAGTGCTATGCCCAGCAAAAGTGTCTTTATCAGGCCTAATTTCAAATATGATAAGAGCAAATGCTTATATGGTCTTAAACAGAGGCTGCTGTAGTCACAGAATGGGATGCCCCAAATAGGAATGCACCTGGCAGGGTCCAGTAGTGCTTTGCCCAGCAAAAGTGTCTTTATCAGGCCTAATTTCAAATATGATAAGAGCAAATGCTTATATGGTCTTAAACAGAGGCTGCTGTAGTCACAGAATGGGATGCCCCAAATAGGAGTGCACCTGGCAGGGTCCAGTAGTGCTTTGCCCAGCAAAAGTGTCTTTATCAGGCCTAATTTCAAATATGATAAGAGCAAATGCTTATATGGTCTTAAACAGAGGCTGCTGTAGTCACAGAATGGGATGCCCCAAATAGGAGTGCACCTGGCAGGGTCCAGTAGTGCTTTGCCCAGCAAAAGTGTCTTTATCAGGCCTAATTTCAAATATGATAAGAGCAAATGCTTATATGGTCTTAAACAGAGGCTACTGTAGTCACAGAATGGGATGCCCCAAATAGGAGTGCACCTGGCAGGGTCCAGTAGTGCTTTGCCCAGCAAAAGTGTCTTTATCAGGCCTAATTTCAAATATGATAAGAGCAAATGCTTATATGGTCTTAAACAGAGGCTGCTGTAGTCACAGAATGGGATGCCCCAAATAGGAGTGCACCTGGCAGGGTCCAGTAGTGCTTTGCCCAGCAAAAGTGTCTTTATCAGGCCTAATTTCAAATATGATAAGAGCAAATGCTTATATGGTCTTAAACAGAGGCTGCTGTAGTCACAGAATGGGATGCCCCAAATAGGAGTGCACCTGGCAGGGTCCAGTAGTGCTTTAGCCAGCAAAAGTGTCTTTATCAGGCCTAATTTCAAATATGATAAGAGCAAATGCTTATATGGTCTTAAACAGAGGCTGCTGTAGTCACAGAATGGGATGCCCCAAATAGGAGTGCACCTGGCAGGGTCCAGTAGTGCTTTGCCCAGCAAAAGTGTCTTTATCAGGCCTAATTTCAAATATGATAAGAGCAAATGCTTATATGGTCTTAAACAGAGGCTGGTGTAGTCACAGAATGGGATGCCTCACAGCAGACTTAAGATCAGTTCAGTATATATGCACAGTTAGTATAAGCAGCCTGAAAACGCTAACAAAGCCTGTCAGGCTGGATGAAAAAATAAAAAAAACTGACAGCCTCCGATTTTCCCTTCCTTTCCCTGTTTTTCGCTGACTTTCTGTCTGTCTCCTGTCTGTCTCCTGTCTGTCTCCTGCCTGTCTCCAGCCTGTCCCTGTCTGTCCCTCAGCTACACAGCGTTCTGTCTCTCACGAATGCAATAGAGAAATGAGGAAAAGCAAGATGGCCGCCGTTAAATACCGCTGTGTGACGTCACCGGGCTTGCTGGCTGCTGATAGGCTGCATGTGACTGCCCCAGCTTGCACTGGCGCGGGATACATGTCCAGACATGTCCCGTCCGCCATCTTAGAATGCCTGTAAATGTAAATGAATGGATGTTAAAGGAAAACTTCGAGTGATCGAATCGCGGGGAAATTCGGATTCGATCCGAATCGAATTTTTCCTGAAATTCGGATCGAATCCGGGTTCGTCCGGATCGATTCGCTCATCCCTAATTGTTCCATTGAAATGCATTAGAGAGCGCCAGGTAGCGAGAGGTCATACCTGTCGCTGTTCAAGGTCGGACGCTGGCGCTGTGGGCTGAGGCTGGAATAATGATGAATGAGTGGCTATATGGCGCTATCTCAGTCGCTAAGCAGGATCGGCTTGATAAATGTGTGATTGTGGTGGGGAGCCGGCGTTCTCGTTGCGGTGCCCGTCATTACCGGTTGCTCACCAGTCGCTACCTGTCGCTATTCCTTCATAAATAAGGGCCTAAGTCTAGGTTAGGCTGTTTTCCATTCAGTGCCATGTTTTTGGGCTGTTTGCTGTTTTCCGTGACTTTTTGGTTTGCATACGCGAAAACGAGTATTCGCTATATTAATACAGGTCAGACCGAGTTTATGCGTTCTCACATGCGTAAGTTTGCGGGTTTAGCCTGTACTTATGTGTTATTCTGAGCCCTGATTTGACCATTTTCGGGCCCATAAATATGGGATTGCTGGATTGCATGCATACTAGTTGATGATGGAGCCCCTTGTAAGCATCTGTAGTACCGTGGGCTGCTCACCTTGTATCTTCTGGAGCTTAGGCATCTGGGCGCTGATTGGATGTCAAATCAACAGGTGTTCGAATTGCCCCGACTGAACTGCCTTTCCCTTGAGAAGCTTTACTAAGAGGTGTGCCCATGGTTAGCCCCCACCACAAGAAAGGGGCATGCAATTGAAGGTACACCAAATTGTTTAGCTGCCTTCAATTTCTGGTAAATGGCTCTTTCCATGGGCTTGTTGGCATATCTCAGCCTTTGCTGAGCTGTACCCTTACTAAAATTCTCAATGGCATGATTGTTCTGCAGGAGAAATACATCTCTCTTCCTAACAGCCTGGAAGCTTGGAACATGGTGAAGTCAGCCAATATGCCAAATGTCATGGGTGCCATTGACTGCACGCATGTGGCTTTTCTCCTGTGGCACAGGAGAATATGTTTTGGTTGGTTTAGTTGCTCATTGGTCCTCCTTCTTACTAAGTCCCCTCTGTTGCTAGCTTTGTTCCCCTAAAATAGCTAATCCTTGTTGCTCCTAGTGCTCCCTGATCCCTGTGTCCAGGTTGTTCATGAATCTGCTTGCTCTTTTCCTGCTACTGTAATGTTGCTAGTGTATTACCCTGTGTTTCCTAAATGTCCAATGTATGGTGGGTCCTTATTTATGCATTTTCAGCGTCTTTGCCGGCTTTTCCAGCTCAAGCCACGATGCGTTCATCTTGCAGAGCTTGAGCCTCTATACCCGATCTCAGGGCCGGCTCCAGGGTTGTGTGGGCCCCTGGCTGACAGATTCTCAGTGGACCCCTTGTGACAAACAGCCATTTAGCAAACATTAAATATGCACGGCAAATGCTCTGATTAGTTGAGAGCCCACGCATGCACCATAGAACCAGGGAAGGGTGAGTTTTTACAGACTTCTTTCTTCCCTTCCTTTCCTCACTCTTATTTTCACCCTTACTTCCATCACTCTTTATTCCCTGCCTCTTCCCCTCCTTCTTTCCTTTTCTTTCATACCATCTTTTGCTTGCTTTCTTTGATCCCTCCCTGTTTTTCGTCCTTCCTTCTTTATTTTTGTTCCTTTTTTCTTTTCTTCCTCCTTTTCCATTTCTCATTTTTTGTTCTATCCTTTCTGCCTACCTTCTCTTTGTACATTTTTACTGATTTCTACTGCAGCCCTGAGGTTGCTTCTTCACAGGGGGTTCCATAGCAACCAGGCCCTCTTGGTTGCTGAACAGGGGACTCCATAGTAGCCTGCCCCCCTTGCCATATAAAAGTGGGGGGCGGGCACAGCACCCTGCTATAGCCCCCCCCCCCCTTCAAGGTAGCCACAGTGTCCAACAGGTCACTATTACAAAGCCACAGGGGACAGGCTGCTATGGGGGCCCCATGATAGCCTGGCCCCATGGCTGCTGCACAGGTGGCCCCATGGCAGTCTGGTCCCATGACTGCTGCACTGGAAGGAGGGGCTGTATTGCAGGTTGCTGTGGGCACCCTTGTTACATAGCCAAAGGGGCCAGGCTGCTATGGGGCCCCTGTGCAGCAGCCATAGGGTCAGGCTGCTGCACTAGGGGCCCCATAGCATCCTGGGTGATGGCTGATGCGCGGGGAGCCCCATAGCAGCCTGGCCCCTGTGGCTATGAAACAGTGGGGCCCGCAGCAACCTACAATACGGCTTCTCCTACCAGTGCCTGGCTGTTCTCTCCCCCCTCCCGGGTGCCACACTACAGGCCTGCTGGCAGGGGTTGCAGGAGCCCGGGATGCTGGGATTTGCCGGAACTATTCATTTTCACCTCCCTGGTGCAGCTGCCGCCTCCCCCCCGATGGAGGCCCAGCTCGCTGGAGTGAGGAGAAGACTACCCCACCTCCCTCATGTCACCCTAGTAGGCATAACCAGAGCTGCCTTGCCATTGGACAGGTCGGCAGGCGAGGTGACCAATCAGGCTATGGCAGGGCAGGTGTGCAGGCAAGTGTCCCCCAACCCTGCCCCCACCACCAAGTGACAGACCACAGGGCCCACCAAGACTGGGAACATGCAGGGGCAGCGTTGGAACGAGGAAGATAAGCATTTAAGACATGCGATTGCTGCACAAGTGCCCCCCCCCCCCCCCACTGGTCCATGGCATGTGACTGAGTTTGCCGGGTGCTGGCACCGGCCCTGCTCGCTTTGAGAGTAGTGATCTGAGTGGTGGTTTGCTTCTGGATAAGTGTGTGTATTATTGTTGCCTTTCTGCATTTCTATTGTTAGCCCTGCATTTGCAATGTTAAATATTGTTATATGATGTGCCCCATAGTTTGTTTTTTTTGCTGTTTTTTAGTGTTACCTATTTGTCTCCCTGGCCTCCCTCTGTAATTATGTGCTCATGTCCCTTTTTTCATTCCCCATTTCCACTGTTCCTAGTTTAACTCCTTTGTCGTTGTAGTGCTCCTTACCTTTAGTTTTTTACTGCAAACTGTCTAATGCCCATGTAAATATTTAACTACTTGCAAATGTGGCTCATTATCTCATCATTTCCTTTTTTTATTTTTGCTATAGTTGGCCCATTTGCTCTTGGGGTTCCCCTTCCTAGTAGCTCTCTCTGTGTTTGTGTTCACCTTTTTAGCTGACTGTAATTTTTGGTGTTTTTGTTTTGTCCTTTTAGGTGATTCGGGCTACCCTCTCTGGCTTGCCCTGGCTGCCGACCCTGTTTTTGCACCCGCAGACACAAGGCCAGGAGGTGTACAACCGGGCTCACCGTCGGACCCATGCCATTTTTGAGTTGCTTCGTCCTACTGAAGAGCAGGTTTTGATGCCTCAACTAATGGAGTGCTGCAGTATAAGCCTGAGAAGGTGATTAAATGATGTGCATTGCCCTGCATAAATTTGCGTTGTTAGAGAAGATGTCGGCATCTCTATTCGGGCACCCAGAGCCATACTGGACAATTAGTCTGCTGGTACCTGACAGCCTCTTAATTTTCTAAATTTGTGTCTGTTTTGTTTCTGTTTTTATGCTGTAGCGCCCTTTGTTTTGTTTTGATTGTTTTGGAAACATACCAAACAAATTGCTTTGAAGTGTAACTTATTTGTGGAGCTACCATACTGGCCACCACCAGTTGTGCTCAGAACAGGCAACACAGCAAAATTAACATGACATAAACAAAATGTTTGGGCCCCAGGCCCAAAAAGGGGGAGATTAAGGGAAGGTTGCCTGGTCCTCCCTGCTTGGTTGGTGTCCGCCTCCAGGAGTGCAAGAAATCTTTCTGTGTTTGTATTTTGGCGCTCCATTTGTCCCAGCAGCACCTTCAAATTCTAAATTCTGCCGCTGCCGCTCCACCACCCCTGCAGCCATGTCCTTATGGATCAGTCAGTCCTCCCCACCACTTTAAAATTCTAGGTGGAATTTCTGCTGAGCAGTGGTACCGCTGTTCTGCTGAACTGTTTGACCGACAGTTTCATCATCCCAATTTTATACACTTGGCCCCCATCCTTGGCCTCTGACCCGGCACTAGTGACCAAGCGGGCAATGCATCAGTTTAAGACCCCAGCCAGCCTCTTAAAGTTATTGAAGACCCCGTCCAAAAGCGCCTCCAATGGTCGTCCGTGAAGTGGGCCTTGAGCTTTCCCCTGGTCAGCTTCCTCATGGTTTTTGGGGAAGCACCTGCCCCCTGGGTACTGGGCTGGCCAGGGGCAGCAGAGCCACTGTGGCCCCTCCCAGGCCCAGAAGGGGTGGTGCACAGGCTGCTGCCAGGGGAACAAGCAACCCCGGCTGTGGCTCTGCTGCTCCACACTGGGCTCCTCTGTGGGCTCTGCAGTGGGTCCCGCACTGGAGCCCAAACTGGGGTGCACACTGTACTCTGGTGTCCCGACTGGTGACTGGAGCATTGTGGGGTGGCTCCCACTGCTGCAAGTGACCCATTCAGAGTGGGTAGTGTGGCTGGCAGTGGAATGAGCGATGGTGCCTGGGGCTGGGTGCTGCATTCCTATCTGCCATGTCTGGGACTTTGGGGGCTGTGGTGGTGTCTACCTCTAGGCATGTTGAAGCCAAAAGTAAGCATTGCTATAACAGTCCAGGTATCAGGTGTGTGCTTTTATACACAAGTGGGTGGTTAATTGGCCAACAATTGAGACTTTATTTAATGGGCCAGCAAAGGCATTTGCAACCTATAGCCTACAATATCATAGCTGTCAGCACGTCCGAAGGCACACTGTCAGAGATGTAGGTGAGACTGATGCAGGATTAGATAGGAGTGAGCCCCTAGACCTTCTAATCCACCAGTAATGGCGATCTGGAAAGCTGGGTCCCCCAGGTTGCCTAGGTGCGTCAGCCACTCCAATCCACCAGTAATGGCGGCCTGGAAAGCTGGGTCTGTCAGGTTGCCTAAGTGCATCAGCGACTCAAATTGGCCAGTAATGGTGGTCGCGAGAGCTGGGAGCACTTTGGAGATGCCTAGGTACATGCAGGTAGGGAGTAGCGTCATGCGCCTACACAGTGGTGCATATCGCCAGACCAAAGGGTTAGGCCAATACATGCATTGGTCTGCTGCACATGGGAGAGATGTGAGGCACAGGTATTGAAAGGGAAAGGTTAGTGTGCACGGGGACCTAAACCAGGACAATACATGGACATTGTAGACTTTTATGATGGATTTGTATGACTTCAAGCCCAGCACCCACTCCAAGAGGACGTTGGCATTAGATGTGGCAGAACATCTTAATGGCCAGGGACCAACGGCTTGCACACACACACACACACACACACACACACACACACACACACACAAATTATGCAGCACTGGTAGGACTTCAAAAGAAGACAGTGGCCCCAGGTGGGGTAGTTTTTCTGCCAGAACTTCCTAGGTAAGTGGGTGATCCATAGATAAGTTGCCCACTTATGCTGAACTGTGACTGAATTGTGCTTCTCTTCTAGCTTCTGAGTTCTGGCAGCAAATCAAGCGGAGAGAGAGGTCCAAACATGGCAGAAATACTGTAGAACTGCTGTTTGGGGCAGGTGATATTACCCATCTTCTTAATGGTCTTAACCCAAGGAAGGCATCGGGTCCAGACGGCATATCTTCAAAATGTCTATCATCTTGTGCTAAGCAACTATCAGAGGCCTAGTGGATATCTTTCATGCATTCCTTAAACACAGACTGGTCCCCCTTGCCTCAAGAGGAGTACCATCATTCCAGTTCCAAATAAGTCTTCCCCTCTCACTGTAAATGACCACAGACCAGCGGCACTTAAGTCTGTAGTCATGAAGACGGTAGAGCGTTTAATACCTCCTGAAATAGATCACAGACTCCAAGGATACTGTCAATATGAACAAATACACAAACATCTGTATCTTCCTGGCCAGATTACTCTTCCTATATTTCTGCCTTCAACCTGATCAGGCCAAATCTGCTGATTCATAAGATTCTCAAGCTAGACATCCCTCCCCTTCTATGCACCTGTATTTGCAGTTGTCCGATGGGCAGATCCCAACAGGTCAATTTAGGCCCCTTCACATCCAGCAGTAGAACCACAAATGTAACTGCACCCCAGGGTTGTAAATACAACAGTCATTGGTCTGATTAGGAATGGAGTGGAGAATGCTTATATAAACAATGTGCATGTTTGGGCCACAGCCGCACTGCACTATTCCTTAAGCCCCCAGCTATAGGTTAGCGGGGATGCGTCTGGCTCTGTTTGGCTCCATTCAGTCATTTAGCCAACAAGACCACATTGGGATGCATAGGATAGTCAAAATCACATGTTTTGATCCACTTTAATAGCATTCAGTGATTGTTTCTCCCTGGGTAACTCTACTATCTATTCATGTGAGAGAAAACAATACTGTCCAATTGAAGGTTTTTGTTTAAGATCTTTGCAGGGATTCGAATTGCCATGGTAAATGAACTGTCATTGCTAATGTTCTAGAAGGCAGGGTTTCTGGCTAATTGGCTGTAACACCTGACTTAATACTTAATGAGCCACTAACCTAAAATGGGTGTGCAAATAATCAACCTTTCATAACAAATTAACTGCATCATTTACTAAGCCTTTGTTATAGCCGATTGCACAGTAGCTGACAGTTTCCTAGTTTGATATATATCATTTCTAGTTGGTTAAATAGAAAATGTAGCTTCTTTTCTGGCCCAATGATAATGACAAGCAGTGTGATCGAATATATTGAATATACTGGGCCACTGGCAAGCATGCAGAATCCAAAAGAGGTTCTTATCAATTTCTGAGCTCAGAAAATAGTGATTACAACTACTTTATATTCCTGAACACTGCTGAGCCAATCATTCTGAACTTATGTCCTCCTGAGAACATTAGTTTTAACTGCTATATCTTACATTTTGTCAAGATAAGGATGGAGTTTAAAAAATATGATATTCCAACCAGTGTTGTTATAATAATCGCTGTTGCAATTTTCACCACAAAGATGGCTGGACAGATATTTGTTTCACACCCCGTAATACCAGTATTTCCCCACTTACCAAAAACACATAAGCCCCAATTAACACCAAGGGTGCTATATCCTAAAGTTTGTCAAGAACAAGAAAATTACAATTAAAAATTAAAGGATTAAGGGCCATCCCCACCCCTCGAAACACGTCAACATTATCCTGGCGGGGTTAGGGGACTATAAACAGAGACACAAAGCATGGAGCTTAAATATCTATATATCTTCCAGTTAGTCTCTTATTCCAAGTAAGTCTGTGATGAAAACACCTGCATTTAGACTTCTGCTCATCAAACACCATAAAAAGTCAATGCGCTTACCAGATTCTCAGAAGTCTTGCACTTATAGATCACACTGATGTAGATCATACACTATACACAGCTTCAAATTAGGTCAGTTATCTTAGATATAGTGGCTAAGCAATCCTATTCCCCTTAATCAGTAGGGTGGAATCAAATTGATAAAAAACACATTATATACACTATATATAACATTGAACGAGGTTTAGAAACCCATAGTGTTTCTCTACACCTTAAGAACCATCATGATAGTGACCACACAGGTTTAAGAATTTGTGTAAAGTAAGAATAACGGGCCACAGGCCATGAATAATTTTTAGAAGTGTTTAGCTTTTTGTCTTTTTGAATTACATAATTCTTAATGAACTGTTTGTACGGTGCCTGTGTAGTGGAGACCGATTTGCAGTAAACATCATTTCCAGTAATACCCAGATGACCAGGGGGCCAGTGTAACAAGGTGCCTCTGAGCCAGCAGAAGTCCCGGCTCCTGTAAGTTTTTGTCTTTTCTTATTGGGATGCTAATATATTATAAAAGGTTCGGGCATCACATGAACGCTTCGTCCGAGATGCTCAGCAGCGACCTCACCACCAGCTTCAGACTGGTGTCAGTGTTCGCAGTGCACAGCTTTTATATGCCTAATGACACCAGTGTCGGCGGAGAATGCTGCAAGAAGAACATTTTTATGAAAAAATATATAGCACTCCCAGAGATGCTCATAATACTTGAATCCAGACACACAGCACCTGTTGGAATCCCAATTTATTATATAATAAGAGTCCTAGAATTTAATTTTTTTAAATTAAAAATAAGAATTGCATTGGGGACACCAGCCCCCCCCCCCCAAATCTAATAAAATGCCTAAATAATTGTAACCATTCAAGCCCATTGAAAGGTATGGGATAAGACCACACAGTGCAGGGTGTGCGCCTGGTCTTTCCTGGCGCTGTAGGAAACTCAGCGGCAGCGCTCATCCCATCGCCAGTGCTGTTGATAGATGGAACATTACCTGGCACTATCACAGGCGCTGTGGATTTTTGACTTGGTAAATACACCATTTTCACTGGGACCTGACATTCACCTGACTCTCATCTGGCACTGCCTGGCATTACGTGGCCTTAGCGTTTCCTAAATAAACCCTTTAAAATGATTGATTTGGAGATACCTGGTAGCCTGGAAAAAGTTCCACCTTTGGAAAAAACGCGTCTGCGCTGCCACGGTACTCTTCTTAGCTTGCTGCTCATTTCAAATAGGCTGAGAGACTTCCTTTTGCCTGATGGCCCAGGGCACAAAAGTATTTTACATTTTTCAACCTATTTCAGCATGTTTTTATGAATGCGCCTATATGTTTCTAAACATCTATTATAATATTTTTATCAAATTTTTTAAACTTTTAATTGTATTACGCTATGTGCTTTTTAGGAATTTCATTAGACTAAGGGGAATAGGATTGCTTAGCCACCTTACTGAAGATAACTGACCTAATTTGAAGCAGTGTATAATCTACATCAGTGTGATCTATAAGCGCAAGACTTTTGAGAATCTGTTAAGCGCATTGGGTATTTCATAGTGGTGGTGCTTGTTGTGCAGAAGAAGTCTTAATGCAGTTGTCTCCATCACGTACTTACTTGGAATAAGAGGCTAACTAGAAGTTATACAGACTTTCAATTTGATCTTTTTAACTCTGTTTAATGCCTTTGGATACTTTTCTACAGTATCTTTTTTCATGTGTTTGAGCTTGTAACTTGGATATATTTTGGTAAAGCGCTGTATTTTCTTTTGTATTATTGGGGTTGGGTGACTAACTGGTTTTGTGTTGGTGAATTTCTGTGGCTTTTCCTGGGATACTACCATTGTTAATATGCCCCAGAAGTAAAAGTTAAGTTTTATGGGCTAAGCTGGATTTTCTGCTACTTTGGACTCGCTGATCCTCTGCTGTTTTTTGCAGAGAATAAAATAGACAAAGGTATTCTGAGCATCTGTGCTTTCTAACTCTAATACTCTTTTGTGTGGATACAAAATGAATCATCTGGTTGCAACCTAACCCCCACATTTCAACAAAAGGACATACATCAAACAGATGACCTATGGCTGCATAAATATAGAATAAAACTTCCACTTGAAATCTTTTTTTAGCCATGGATAGTAGTAGTACATTCTTTTGGGCCCCGAGGTGTCCTGCATGTCATTTATTTGAGTGAAGTCTCAGACTAGTCTCTTGCTAAAGGTTTCATTTCATTTATTAAAGGTCAGCTACAATATTATATGCTTTTCCTTCAGTAGCTCCATTCTTATGTTCTCCTTAACTCAGTAGCTCTAAATGGCACAGAGCAGAATTTCCAGAGGTAACAGTCACACCAGTACTTTTGTTATGGCACCTGGGCTTCAGGCTGTCTGTCTGCCCTGATCACTGCTTTGGGTTCAAGGTTCCACTACCAGAACAATTACAACTATCTAATTGTTTCTAACCAGAACTCTACTTACATATATTCTGATTCCCTTCTGTTTACAACATTGTATAAATATTGTTATGGAAGACCTTGTTCAAAATAGCTGCATTTGACTATTGTAGCTCGTATTAGACTATAATACCCTATGGGGGTCTACTTCCCTTAGGCTAACTATTCCCTCTAGTACTGTCAACACTAGGGGTCCTCCGCTACATTCTACCAACTACAGATAGGGTAAGTAGGGTTAAAGCAACTTTAATGTTCTTTTTCTGTGTATATATCCGTCTCACCCTGTCTGCAAGAACATTATGTCATTTAACAAATTAAAGCTGTCAAGGATGCCAGGTCTGAAGAGATGGTATTGGTACAGATACTTTGCAATAGTGGTGCTAGTTACAATCACTGTTTCTAAATGGCATATTCTTTGGCTTCAAATAGAATAGGAAAAACGAAAATAGAAAACGAAATGTGTCTGAATCAACTGACTCCATATCTATAATTTTCATGTTTAGAGAATGAACGCAAAACAGAGGAAGGTATAGACAGGCAGTGTTTCAAGACTTTGAAGACAAAAGAACATTGTTAAAGCAAGCTCATCTGCAATTCTTATCCTTTTTGGATGCAGCTGAGAGCACTCCACACATATCTCTATTCTTTGAATTAAGGGGGATGCCATTAAGTAGTGATGGAGTATTCTGAAGAGTTTCCTTTCCATGATATTGATTCACACATTTTTTTTATTTTTATGGCAATGGTGGGAAAGTGACAGTGACATGACTGGCAAAGAAAACAGTTTTACCTAGAAGGACATTGTTGGAGCTCAATGATCCTGTACAGGATGCTGATATCGTGACTAGCTGGATAATTGACCCATGGTCAAGGTCAGTACATGTCCTTTATAATCCACTAGGCTTTCAACTGTAGGAGAGGATGAATCTATACTAGAGATGAGCGAACTTTTGAAAAATTCGATTCGACTGATTCGCCGAATTTTCCGACAAAAATCGTTTCGACCCGAATAAATTCGCGACGAATCGCTATTAAAAACGGCTATTTCTGAGCCTCCTACAGCCTCAATAGGGTTGTAAACCATTCAGCCTTGCTGTAACACGCACAGGATGCGTGCTGGGTTTGTTAAATAATACTTTGAAGAAATATCACATGCAGATCAGAGGCATCGCTAATAGAATCGCAGAGCGGCACAATTGCAGAGAGTTGAAGTGGCATCACTATGAGGGGCAGAAGGAGCCCAAATATACACTGGAGTTGGCCTCAGGAGCCCAAAAATTGGATGAATCACACCCTGGAGTTGGCAGAAGTTGGCAGCAGCAGCAGGAGCCCAAATATACACTGGAGTTGGCTTCAGGAGCCCAAAAATTGGATGAATCACACCCTGGAGTTGGCAGAAGTTGGCAGCAGCAGGAGCAGGAGCCCAAATATACACTGGAGTTGGCCTCAGGAGCCCAAAAATTGGATGAATCACACCCTGGAGTTGGCAGAAGTTGGCAGCAGCAGCAGCAGGAGCCCAAATATACACTGGAGTTGGCCTCAGGAGCCCAAAAATTGGATGAATCACACCCTGGAGTTGGCAGGAGTTGACAGTAGTAGCAGCAGGAGCCCAAATATACACTGGAGTTGGCCTCAGGAGCCCAAAAATTGGATGAATCACACCCTGGAGTTGGCAGAAGTTGGCAGCAGCAGCAGCAGGAGCCCAAATATACACTGGAGTTGGCCTCAGGAGCCCAAAAATTGGATGAATCACACCCTGGAGTTGGCAGAAGTTGGCAGCAGCAGCAGCAGGAGCCCAAATATACACTGGAGTTGGCTTCAGGAGCCCAAAAATTGGATGAATCACACCCTGGAGTTGGCAGGAGTTGACAGTAGTAGCAGCAGGAGCCCAAATATACACTGGAGTTGGCTTCAGGAGCCCAAAAATTGGATGAATCACACCCTGGAGTTGGCAGAAGTTGGCAGCAGCAGCAGCAGGAGCCCAAATATACACTGGAGTTGGCCTCAGGAGCCCAAAAATTGGATGAATCACACCCTGGAGTTGGCAGAAGTTGGCAGTAGTAGCAGCAGGAGCCCAAATATACACTGGAGTTGGCCTCAGGAGCCCAAAAATTGGATGAATCACACCCTGGAGTTGGCAGAAGTTGGCAGTAGTAGCAGCAGGAGCCCAAATATACACTGGAGTTGGCTTCAGGAGCCCAAAAATTGGATGAATCACACCCTGGAGTTGGCAGAAGTTGGCAGTAGCAGCAGCAGGAGCCCAAATATACACTGGAGTTGGCTTCAGGAGCCCAAAAATTGGATGAATCACACCCTGGAGTTGGCAGGAGTTGACAGTAGCAGCAGCAGGAGCCCAAATATACACTGGAGTTGGCCTCAGGAGCCCAAAAATTGGATGAATCACACCCTGGAGTTGGCAGGAGTTGACAGTAGCAGCAGCAGGAGCCCAAATATACACTGGAGTTGGCTTCAGGAGCCCAAAAATTGGATGAATCACACCCTGGAGTTGGCAGAAGTTGGCAGCAGCAGCAGCAGCAGGAGCCCAAATATACACTGGAGTTGGCTTCAGGAGCCCAAAAATTGGATGAATCACACCCTGGAGTTGGCAGGAGTTGACAGTAGCAGCAGCAGGAGCCCAAATATACACTGGAGTTGGCCTCAGGAGCCCAAAAATTGGATGAATCACACCCTGGAGTTGGCAGAAGTTGGCAGCAGCAGCAGCAGGAGCCCAAATATACACTGGAGTTGGCCTCAGGAGCCCAAAAATTGGATGAATCACACCCTGGAGTTGGCAGGAGTTGACAGTAGTAGCAGCAGGAGCCCAAATATACACTGGAGTTGGCTTCAGGAGCCCAAAAATTGGATGAATCACACCCTGGAGTTGGCAGAAGTTGGCAGCAGCAGCAGCAGGAGCCCAAATATACACTGGAGTTGGCTTCAGGAGCCCAAAAATTGGATGAATCACACCCTGGAGTTGGCAGAAGTTGGCAGCAGCAGCAGCAGGAGCCCAAATATACACTGGAGTTGGCTTCAGGAGCCCAAAAATTGGATGAATCACACCCTGGAGTTGGCAGAAGTTGGCAGCAGCAGCAGCAGGAGCCCAAATATTACTATAAAGAGACACTGGGGTTGGCTTCAGGAGCCCAAAAATTTGATGAATCACACCCTGGAGTTGGCAGCAGCAGGAGCCCAAATATTACTTTAAAGAGACACTGGGGTTGGCTTCAGGAGCCCAAAAATTGGATGAATCACACCCTGTGGAGAGTCATGTGGAGAAAAAGTAGCTTAGTTAGTAATATCTACATAAAATTATGAATAAACAAATGCAAAAGTATTGCCAAAGTGAAGTTTTGTTTGAGGGTGTGTTTCCACCTTTTAATTAAATCAGAAACAAGAAGGTATCATTGCCTCTGACTAATTAGCCCTCAAAAATTCTTGGAATTTTTAATCTGGAATCATGTCTGATCCGTCTTATCCGAAGAATATTAATAAAAAGTAAGAGTAACGGAAAGGATTTTTTATCAATACTTACTTGTGGTCCGATGCGGAGGAATGTCTGTAACTGGAGAGCAGCGCCTTAAATCTGTTTTGCACGATCCATCTTTCTTTAGTGTAGGTCTGGCCCCGTCATCAATCTACTGGAATACATCAGGCATTGTTGGGAGGAAAGCTTGGATGATCCAAGCGCCATTCATTTCCACGCAGGGCAGTCTCTGGAAAAAAAAAGTCTGTATAAACCAGGGTCTTTTTCATATAAAAACAAATGGTTATTCTTGCTTGTAAACCATATGTTCCACAGATTTACCAGTCATTGTGTCAGCCAATGAAGCAACTTTGTCTCGAAGTGCTGCAAAAGCAGTCCACTGCATCACAAGTGGCATCTGACACCCCCAGTCAACTGTCTGTCTGTTATGCTTTGGGTTCAGCTCCACTATCCATTGATGAAGATCTGATAATCATAAAATTCAGCAGCTACTGCCCAGCCAAGAAGTGGAGGAGACACTCGCCTCTTCTTCCAGTAGCCGGCAATTAGTGATGAGGAGAGTGTCGTGGGAGGAGGTGTTGCAAGCCGAGGTAGTGGAAGAGGGTCCCTGGAGTCTGCGGCGGTGGCGGCGGCAGCAGCAGCAGATTATTGCGGACTGTTGTTCGGAAAAATCAGCTACTCAGCGATGTGGCAGTGTTTCATGCAGCATCCTGGGGAGAAAAAGTAGGTTAGTTAGTGTATATACATAAAATTATGAATAGACAAATGCAATAGTATTGCCAAAGTGAAGTTTTGTTTGAGGGTGTGTTTCCACCTTGTAATTAAATCAGAAACAACTAGCTATCATTTGCCTCTGAATAATTAGCCCTCAAAAATTCTTGGAATTTTTAATCTTGATGTCTGAGGGATTTCTCCTCTCAGACAGCGTCACCATAAGTCCAGCCTGCTGCATTACACTTGGAAGAACATCTTGTTTGCGCTGCGACAAGGAAGCCAAAGTCATGCGTCCTCACATGGCACACGTGTTCAGTCTAGTTTTTAAGTCTTGCCCCCATCTGAAAGAACAACAGGAAAGAAAGTTAGCATGCACTTCTGGCACTCCTACACCACGAAGCACAACCCTATTGAGCCTCAGCGTCACAACGGTGTACCCCACCATAGTCTGATTTGCGATGTTTCCACCCGTTGGAATTCCACCCTCCATATGCAGGATCCACTATAGCAGTGGTCCCCAACCCTGTCCTCAAGGCCCACCAACAGGCCAGGTTTTGCAGATCTCCACAAAGATGCACAGGTGGAGTAATTAGTGCAGCTGCAGAGCAATAGAGCTGGCTATTTGGAGATCCAAAAAACATGACTTGTTGGTGGGCCTTGAGGACAGGGTTGAGGACCACTGCACTATAGGAACAGAGAAAAGCCATCACGGATTTCTGGATGATCCAAACGGATAGGGGGACACCTGTGTAAATTCAATGTAAACCATTGGCAGCTCATACGTGACACCGACCGTTTGCTCAGGCCCTTTGAGGAAGCTACGTTATTAGTCAGTTGCCAGGACTATGAGATGAACGATGAGATTCCACTGCTTCATGTACTACAACACATGTTGGAAACCATGGCTGGTCAGGGCACTGGAGACATGGCACATACATTTCACAGCCACATGAAGCCTGTGGGGGCTGAAGTGGAGGAGGAGGAGGGGGTGGGGCAAAGCAAACCACAGTTTAGGTTTCACAAAATGACCATTTTATCTAGTCATCTGACAGAAGAGGAGGAGCAGGAGCAGCCACAGGAGCTAGAGGGTTGTGAGTAAGGTGAGACAGAGGACCCAGACACACCGTGGCAGTTTACAGTGGAGATGGAGACAGGTAGTCCCTCCGAGTCATTTGCACAAATGGCACGATGCATGCTCACATGCTTGCGTACTAGTGAGCGCAGAATTGTCTCCATTTGTCAGCGGGAAGACTTCTGGCTCTCCAACTTATTGGACCCTCGCTTCCGGCACAAAATGGGGGCATTTTTTACGCCCACTGAGAGGGAGGACAAACTGACCTACTACAGAGACATCCCACGTAGTCAGTTGGGCGATGTCTATCTGCGCCATGGCCCATACTCCCGCAGGTCTGACTCGGGGGGACCTCTGCGATCACCTTCCACTGCCATGGCTGCTGGGGGGGTGGAAGGAGCAGCAGCAGCAGCTCCATCAGCAGCAGCCTCAGTCTTCAGTCGCTAGTGAGTAGCTTTCTACACCCGCATAGTGAGTCTACTCATGAGCAGCAGGAAGACCTGGAGCTGGACCTCAAACAGCAGGTCATGTCATACCTTGACATGACCATGCCAACACACCTTCAAGATCCACTGGATTTGCTGGGAAGCCAAACTTGACTTGTGCCCGCAACTAGCAGAGTTTGCCCTGGAAAAGCTGTACTGGCCGGACAGTAGTTGATTTAGATGGCAACTGGGCTGCTCTATATAACGAAGCAAAATGGCAAATTTACCTCACTATATGAGCTATTGCCCCTCAGATTTACACAGGGGCTGCTCTATATTATGCTGCAAAGTGGCAAATTTACCTCACAATATAAGCTATTGCCCCTCAGATTTACACAGGGGCTGCTCTATATTATGCTGCAAAATGGCAAATTTACCTCACAATATAAGCTATTGCCCCTCAGATTTACACAGGGCCTGCTCTATATAACGAAGCAAAATGGCAAATTTACCTCACTATATAAGCTATTGCCCCTCAGATTTACACAGGGGCTGCTCTATATTATGCTGCAAAATGGCAAATTAACCACACAATATAAGCTATTGCAGCTCTATATAAATAAAAATAAATAAATAAAAAAAGGGCCTGTAGAAGCTTATTTAGTATAACAGATAGGGTGACATGTGCTGGTTTGGGATGCCCATATGGGCTAGTGTTTTGGCAGCAGTACAAAAACCAATGCAAAATGCAATAGCTTAATAAAGCTGATGCTGATCAACGCTTATTTAGTATAACAGATGGGGTGCAACATGCAGGTTTGGGATGCCCTGCGGCCTGGTGTATTTAAAGCAGACCAAAACCAATTCAAAATGCAATAACTTAATAAAGCTGAGGCTGTAGATGCTTATTTAGTATAAACAGGTAGGGTGCAAGGTGCAGCTTTGGGGTGCCCTGCGGCCTGGTTAAATGAAAGCAGTCAAAAAGGAAGTGCAAACTGAAGTAGCTTAATGAAGCTGATGCTGATCAACGCTTATGTTGTATACCAGATAGGGTGCAAGGTGCAGCTTTGGGGTGCCCTGCGGCCTGGTTTATTAAAATCAGTCAAAAACAAGTGCAAACTGAAGTAGCCTGATCAACGCTTATGTTGTATAACAGATAGGTTTAAAATAGCATGTGCCTTGGGATGCCCGTGTGGCCTGTTATATTTCAAGCTGAACAAAAAGTAACAATAATCCAAGTATGAGACATCATTTTGACCTTCTTCACAGCGCCATACTTTGAAAAAAAAAAATTAATTTCATGCCGATCAATCCAAAGGTCAATGCCCCTAACAAAAATAGTGTTCGGCATAAGTTTTCCTTCTGGAAGGACGTAACCTTTAGTTTACATGGTTGGGGTAGGTTATCTTACAAATTGGGATACCACAGGCAGCAGTGTCATTGAAAGAGACAGATTGTAATGCAGGCCATACGCAAGCAGAGAAACTCAGGCTGCAACAGGCCTATTTAGTTTACATGGTTGGGGTAGGTTATCTTACAAATTGGGATACCCCACTGTATATGAAACCGAATATAAATGCACACCCAAAAGTGGACACTCAGCCTCCAAGAGGCCTGCTTAGTTTAAATAAGAGAGCTGCTTAGTATGGTAGGTAGGTTATGTTATGTTACAGAATGGGATGCCCCAAGCAGACTTGAGATCAGTATATATGCACACAGCAGCAGTGTGTTAGCAGGCTCATACAGGCCAAATTTCTTTAAATAACTGTGCAGCTTACAGTTAATGCAGAGGCTAATGGTATGTTACAGAATGGGATGCCCCAAGCTGACTTGAGATCAGTATATATGCACACAGCAGCAGTGTGTTAGCAGGCTCATACAGGCCAAATTTCTTTAAATAAATGTGCAGCTTACAGTAAATGCAGAGGCTAATGGTATGTTACAGAATGGGATGCCCCAAAGCAGACTTGAGATCAGTATATATGCACACAGCAGCAGTGTGTTAGCAGGCTCATACAGGCCAAATTTCTTTAAATAAATGTGCAGCTTACAGTAAATGCAGAGGCTAATGGTATGTTACAGAATGGGATGCCCCAAAGCAGACTTGAGATCAGTATATATGCACACAGCAGCAGTGTGTTAGCAGGCTCATACAGGCCAAATTTCTTTAAATAAATGTGCAGCTTACAGTAAATGCAGAGGCTAATGGTATGTTACAGAATGGGATGTCCCAAAAACCAGAGAGCACCTGGCAGGCAGCAGTAAGACTATGCACAGCAAAAGTGTCTTTATCATGCCTAATTTCAATTAGAATAGGTGCAAATGGTTAGGTTCTTAAATAGAGGCTGGTGTAGTCACAGAATGGGATGCCCTAAAAACCAGCAGTAAGTACACCTGGCAGGGACAAGTTGTGCTATGCCCAGCAAAAGTGTCTTTATCAGGCCTAATTTCAAATATGATAAGAGCAAATGCTTATATGGTCTTAAACAGAGGCTGCTTTAGTCACAGAATGGGATGCCCCGGGCAGGAATCGAGCTGGCAGGGTCCAGTAGGCCTTTGGCCAGCAAAAGTGTCTTTATCAGGCCTGATTTCTATGAGAATAAGTGCAAATGTTTATTATGCTATTAAATAGAGGCTGCTTTAGTCACAGAATGGGATGCCATTGCCACAAAAACCAGAGAGCATGCACAGCAAAAGTGTCTTTATCAGGCCTGATTTCTATGAGAATAAGTGCAAATGTTTATTGTGCTATTAAATAGAGGCTGCTTTAGTCACAGAATGGGATGCCAGTGCCACAAAAACCAGAGAGCATGCACAGCAAAAGTGTCTTTATCAGGCCTGATTTCTATGAGAATAAGTGCAAATGTTTATTATGCTATTAAATAGAGGCTGCTTTAGTCACAGAATGGGATGCCAGTGCCACAAAAACCAGAGAGCATGCACAGCAAAAGTGTCTTTATCAGGCCTGATTTCTATGAGAATAAGTGCAAATGTTTATTGTGCTATTAAATAGAGGCTGCTTTAGTCACAGAATGGGATGCCAGTGCCACAAAAACCAGAGAGCATGCACAGCAAAAGTGTCTTTATCAGGCCTGATTTCTATGAGAATAAGTGCAAATGTTTATTATGCTATTAAATAGAGGCTGCTTTAGTCACAGAATGGGATGCCAGTGCCACAAAAACCAGAGAGCATGCACAGCAAAAGTGTCTTTATCAGGCCTGATTTCTATGAGAATAAGTGCAAATGTTTATTATGCTATTAAATAGAGGCTGCTTTAGTCACAGAATGGGATGCCAGTGCCACAAAAACCAGAGAGCATGCACAGCAAAAGTGTCTTTATCAGGCCTGATTTCTATGAGAATAAGTGCAAATGTTTATTATGCTATTAAATAGAGGCTGCTTTAGTCACAGAATGGGATGCCAGTGCCACAAAAACCAGAGAGCATGCACAGCAAAAGTGTCTTTATCAGGCCTGATTTCTATGAGAATAAGTGCAAATGTTTATTATGCTATTAAATAGAGGCTGCTTTAGTCACAGAATGGGATGCCAGTGCCACAAAAACCAGAGAGCATGCACAGCAAAAGTGTCTTTATCAGGCCTGATTTCTATGAGAATAAGTGCAAATGTTTATTATGCTATTAAATAGAGGCTGCTTTAGTCACAGAATGGGATGCCAGTGCCACAAAAACCAGAGAGCATGCACAGCAAAAGTGTCTTTATCAGGCCTGATTTCTATGAGAATAAGTGCAAATGTTTATTATGCTATTAAATAGAGGCTGCTTTAGTCACAGAATGGGATGCCAGTGCCACAAAAACCAGAGAGCATGCACAGCAAAAGTGTCTTTATCAGGCCTGATTTCTATGAGAATAAGTGCAAATGTTTATTATGCTATTAAATAGAGGCTGCTTTAGTCACAGAATGGGATGCCAGTGCCACAAAAACCAGAGAGCATGCACAGCAAAAGTGTCTTTATCAGGCCTGATTTCTATGAGAATAAGTGCAAATGTTTATTATGCTATTAAATAGAGGCTGCTTTAGTCACAGAATGGGATGCCAGTGCCACAAAAACCAGAGAGCATGCACAGCAAAAGTGTCTTTATCAGGCCTGATTTCTATGAGAATAAGTGCAAATGTTTATTATGCTATTAAATAGAGGCTGCTTTAGTCACAGAATGGGATGCCAGTGCCACAAAAACCAGAGAGCATGCACAGCAAAAGTGTCTTTATCAGGCCTGATTTCTATGAGAATAAGTGCAAATGTTTATTATGCTATTAAATAGAGGCTGCTTTAGTCACAGAATGGGATGCCAGTGCCACAAAAACCAGAGAGCATGCACAGCAAAAGTGTCTTTATCAGGCCTGATTTCTATGAGAATAAGTGCAAATGTTTATTATGCTATTAAATAGAGGCTGCTTTAGTCACAGAATGGGATGCCAGTGCCACAAAAACCAGAGAGCATGCACAGCAAAAGTGTCTTTATCAGGCCTGATTTCTATGAGAATAAGTGCAAATGTTTATTATGCTATTAAATAGAGGCTGCTTTAGTCACAGAATGGGATGCCAGTGCCACAAAAACCAGAGAGCATGCACAGCAAAAGTGTCTTTATCAGGCCTGATTTCTATGAGAATAAGTGCAAATGTTTATTATGCTATTAAATAGAGGCTGCTTTAGTCACAGAATGGGATGCCTCACAGCAGACTTAAGATCAGTTCAGTATATATGCACAGTTAGTTACTATAAGCAGCCTGAAAACGCTAACAAAGGCTGGATGAAAAAAAAAAAATCTCCCTGTCAGCCAGCTCCGTTTTTCCTACCTTTCCCTGGCTTTCTGTCTGTCTCCTGTCTGTCTCCTGCCTGTCTCCTGCCTGTCTCCAGCCTGTCCCTGTCTGTCCCTGTCTCCAGCCTGTCTCCAGCCTGTCTAACTGCCTCAGCTACACAGCGTTCTGTCTGTCTGTCACGAATGCAATAGAGAAATGAGGAAAAGCAAGATGGCCGCCGTTAAATACCGCTGTGTGACGTCACCGGGCTTGCTGGCTGCTGATAGGCTGCATGTGACTGCCCCAGCTTGCACTGGCGCGGGATACATGTCCAGACATGTCCCGCCCGCCATCTTAGAATGCCTGTAATGTAAATGAATGGATGTTAAAGGAAAACTTCGAGTGATCGAATCGCGGGGAAATTCGGATTCGATCCGAATCGAATTTTTCCTGAAATTCGGATCGAATCCGGGTTCGTCCGGATCGATTCGCTCATCCCTAATCTATACCCATAGAGCTTCTAAAATGTGTAGCCCTACTCCACGAGGTGCTTGTACTTACAGTCCTTAGAGGATTGTACCATCAGCCCAGGGTGACCTATTGCAGAAAAGCACAAAGGCTTTACCATTTACAGTGTATTTAAGTTATATAGCAAATTCATTTCACTTTGCAAAAACCTAAAGTCACTTGTTTGAGAACAGCCAAGTTTGCATCTTGGACAAAGAGGAGAAATGGATCAAAAGAGGTGCAAATAAAATAGTGGGCTACATTGTCTTGTTCTTGTTGTCACCAACATTCTATATTTCTATAATTATATTTAAGTTACTATGGAGAAGCCACGTTTCAGTAGAGGCAGGGATCATTGCCTGTTGTATGACACACCAGTGCTGTTTTAGCATCTATCCTAAAGAAGCTTAAAAACACCTCATCATTTCTAATCATGGAAATGGAATAAAATGTTACATCTACAAGGTTTTGGAATCTATTCCCTTTATAATAAAAAGAGGATTCGGATTGGAGCTACACCCAACAGTATTTGTTGCTGGAGATTCTTGTACATGGCATTCTGAATTAGGGAAGTCAGTTGGATGACTAGCAAAATGTCTTTAAGAAAATTACAAAAAGCCCAGTTGCCTTGATTTAATTATTATTAGATATAATATGAGCTACTGTAGATGAATGACAAACTTTACAGACATAATTAGAAGTGGAGAATGTGTGCATCGATTGTTGTCTTGCACTTAACATGCTGTTATTATTATTATTCATATTTTTTAAATAATTTTATATTATGGAAAAAAGAGGATTAAGACTTTCTGCGCAACTGGCTCCATGTAGCTTAATATGAAAGTGGTGAGCTTTTATAGAAAGATTTGAGAGTTGTATTTCCTAGCTATACAAACCCAGCAGGCAACTTAACCTTCCTCTATTAGTAAAGTAAATTTCAACTAAATTCAAACTAAACTAAATTCAAGGGAAAAGCACATCCTATTAAGACACTTTTAGAAAAGATCATGATTTTATTGTCTGCTCCGATAAACGAGCCCCTAGGCTGTTGTAATATATTCTGGATTATGCTCCATCTTTATAGCGCAATGTGAAATGGAAACTGAGGGATAAAATATAAGCCACCATAACTGTCACCAGCTGATAGTTACAAGAAATGGATCTAGCAGCGTCACAAAAATTGGGTCCAGCATCACATGACATCTTATGTCACTGAATATCTTGTAGAGAATGAAATCCAGAATGTCACCAGCAGTCAGGACAAAGCTGAAAATGAATATTGCAGGCAGACCTGTAACTCCTAGGGGATAAATAACTGTTGCTTAATCTGGAATCCTGGCAGAAATTGGTTTCTATTTATTTATTTAGCATTTTCCATTTGCATTTACATGATGAATGTAATAGTTTTAATATTTCAGATTTCCCTCTGTAAAAAGAAGGCCATCACAAAGGGTTATTTTTCATATGTTGTTTGTATCACCTCCTTAGCTTGCATTGCAAACTGTTACCCTTCCCTTTCAAACTAGTACTTATGCCAGCCATAGCACCAAATATATGCAATTGTGTTCAAGGCTAAACACTTCTCACCTCAGCCTCCCCCACTACCAACTTACCTCTTTTAGCCTATTAATTATGCCTCTTGTTGCTGTTGATATTAGCCAAGACCAGATTTTCACTGGGTAGGAAGGTTCCTTTAAACAGTTTTCCCACTTTACCACCCTGTGATTTGAAAGGCTCTTTCTACTCCCTTTTTCTGTTGGTGAGCCCCACAATTAAGATATTACCTACCTTTAACTCACAGGGATCTGTCAGGGAAACTGCTGTACCCAAAATGGAATGTAATGTGCTGTAGTGTACAGCTATAACCTGGTTCCAACCAGATGGAGCTCTGGCAATAAACGGTAACTATCTCCTTATTGTTAGTCTTTCCAGAGGTGAAAATGGGTGGGTTAGTGTGGCACAGACCTGGACCCTCCCTGGAACAAGATTGCCAGGAAGAGTTTAGTTCCATTTTGCCAACATTCCTGTACTCCTAACCCAAGCCAGATGAGAGATTATGATTCCTCCAGGTGGCACAGTTGTGCTTCTACTAGTGCAGTACCTATAATACGTGTAACAAGGTTCCCCACCACAGCCAGCAGGCTAGTGGTTGTCAATAAGCAACTATTAGTTATCAACAAGTCATGTTGTCAACACTGCACTTCCAGTAGATTGAGGAGGTAAAGAATTTAAGGAATTAATCCTGATTAAAGGGTAGCTAGTTCCCATATGACTGGTAGCAGGGACCCACAGGGAGGGTGGGAGAAGAAACACTCTTAAAGTGGAGTACAGGACTGGAGTACAGAACTTGAGGGATGGAGACTGCAGGATGACAGGTAAGTGCATTTTTTAAATTTTATTTTAATATGCTTTCAGCTTTGAAGAAGTCCAAAAATTAGCTAGCCACCCCCAAGCTCAGACAGGAGACCATTGCCGTCAGCACATCAGGAATTCATAATCAGTTTATATTGGAGCCAGATACATTACATACATGGAATCTCAGGCATTCATGCATTGGATTAAAACTAGGATGTTGGGAAGAAAAGATGAAGTTTTTAACTTAGAAAGTTAACTGCCTGTGATTGTTGGCAGCGTTTAGAGCTCTGTATCCCCTTAATGAGGGTAAGAGGTGTAAGAGGGCTTGGCTTGGATAGGACAGATCTTTGGCAATACTTTCCACTCTCTTCTTGGCATTCTTGCCATTCAAGTCGGTGATTGATGGTAGCTGGCAATATAAGTTGCTGATTGATGGCTACTGGCGTCCTTGATATTTATTGACCATTGTCTTATTTTGTCATGTTTCAAGGCACTCCCAAACCATACATAACTTGATAGACAAGCCCATGACTTGCTTAATATGTGGTAAATGAACTGTTAGCTAGGCCACACTTCCTCAGCTGATGTAAAAAGAGATGTTTGGTTTCCTTACACCAAGGAAAGTTGTTTAATCCAATCTGAAGACCTTTTTATCATATAAGTAGATGGCCAATGTAGACCACTTGAGGTCTTGAGGTCTTGAGTTGACCTCAACTGTTTTCACAGTGTTTAGGACTAGTTTGTTTGCTTTCCCCAGGTGCTCACTCTCAGTAGATAGTACACAACCCTCCAGTAAGGAAACTTTGGATCCTCTTACACTTGTTAAGGGATCAATTAGATTCTGAGATTCAAGCTACAGTTGACATGGCATTTGCTGGCCGTTGCATGTGAAATATATTGTTTCAAGCTGATTTTAATCTTCCTTGATTGCTGGTGCTGTTTTCTGCTTGGCTGCCAGAGCTGTGTCTGTTTTCAAATGAATTTCCACAGGGAAATACTTTCTTCAAGTTGTTAATTGCAACTGAAACACTTGATAAAGTTTTAGTATTGAAAAAAGTGGTGGTGTAAACAGCGGCTTTATGGAAAAGTGATATTGCTAAATATTATGTAAATATGCTGTATGGTGGGTAATAGAACTATATTGGTAGTGCTCACTTATTAAATAAATATCCAGAAATATTTATTATGACATGACATCAGTGGTCAGTTGCATTAACTAGTGTCACCATTCTGAAGCTAAACAATAAAAGCAGTTTCAAGATAAAGGCTTCTTCACTAAAAATCCTGGAATTCAGATTAGAGTCAGTGCAGTTTGTAGGTAGGACAAGTTTCCTAGCTTCTGGGAAGATTAGACGGGCAGGCTGATTCATTACTAGCGGCAGGTAGCGACAGATGTGCGTCTGTAGCAGGCATTTCAGAGCGCCCACTAGTAGTCGCTGTGCTTGGCCATGGTTCGCTAGTTTAGAGCGTCTCAGTCGCTGTGCAGCATTGATGAATACATTGTGGGGAGTCGCTATATGACCAGTACAGCGCTGTATGGGAGCGAATGGTAGCGACTGGTCAGTGCGACCGACTCACAGCATATTCATAAAAAAAACAGCCTTACACACCACCGGCGCTTAAAAATGCTTCGCTGAAGCCCAGAGCGTCGGAGGCTGTGTGATTAAAGGTCGTTTTTTAACATGTATCCACCAGTAACAAAGCGAAAACATATGGAATTACATTGTTATAACATTGTAACATGAACACATTAATGCCAGACCTGTAATATCAATTCTGCATAAATATATAAAATTTCATCAAAATATTAAAAAATTGTTTTTTCAGGGCCAGGAAAGATCCCAACATTATTGAATGTCCATTGAAATGTATGGGAGAGCGCCAGGTAGCGAGAGGTAATACAGGGCGCTCTGCTGAGGCTGGGATAATGATGAATCGGACGCTACATGGCGTTAATCCAGTTGCTCAACAGATTCTGCTTGATAAAAGTGTAATTGCGTGCCGTGTCTGGCGTTCACCTGATGCTACCTGTCGCTACGGCCCTTATTTAACAAGGGATAGTGACAGGTAGCATTTTACAGCGCGATAATTTTTTGAGCCTGATTTGTTAATGAATACGGTGGAAGCCGGTCGCTCTGACCAGTCGCTATCATGCACTCCCATACAGCGCGGAACCTGTCAAATAGCGACTCCTCACCCAATATTCAACATTATGGCAAACCGAGTCGCTATCAACTACCGAACAACGGCCAAGCACAGCGACTACTAGCGGGCGCTCTGAAAATGCCGCTACAGTCACTCAACTGTCACTACCTGCCGCTGCTAATGAATCGGCCTCTACCTGTCAATTACAATGCACTACCTGCCGCTATCCCTTCATGAATAAGGGCCTCAGACTAAACACAGGCAAAGTGAGTTCTCATGGTTTCAGGGACAGAACAAGTTCTGGTAGTTTTACCAAGCCAGGGGGGTGAGTTTAAGAGTATCAGGCTAGCAGAACTAGGGGAGCACAGTAAGGCAGCTCTATGAAGGCATTCCAGGAGGGTAAATATGCTAAACCATTGTTCTTTAAGCTATGAGTATAGGTCTTGTTACTGCCACTTCTCTTCTATCTTGGATTTATTTTTCCACTTAGCAGATCCTTACTCTGAACATTGCATTAACAGGCTCAATTAACCCCTTGAGGTCTTTGTGAATTGTATTTATGATTTTGTGTTAACCCAGTATTCTTGATGTAAAAATTGATTGCCTCTTGTAACAATATAGCTCAGTCTTTGAAATATCAGCTATCTAAAGAACTACAATCTGCATTTATCCATTGCGTTAATATTGGCCATTAATAATTATATATATATATATATATATATATATATATATATATTTACATATCTTAGCTGAGCCAGGCAGGATTTACAGTATATATATATTTAATTTAGTGTAGTTATTAATAATAATACGCTTATAATAATCTATCTTAGCCAGGCATGAGTTATTATTGTATTAAGCCCTGATATTTTTATTGGTTTATCATAATAATTGTTAACAAATTCTGGCTAGTCATCCAGGAGATATTGGTTATGATTTTAGTTATTAAATTGTTTACGGAGGGCCCTGGCAAAGCCCTAGCCAGTGCCCCCCTCATGTACAGTCAGAAGACCAGGGCAGTCCATAGCTACCCAAACAGCATTAATGAGAATAGTGCGGAGGGTCCTGGAAGGATTCTAACAGTGATTAGTGTTTTTGTGGACGCAATACGGTTTACTGTAATGTTTGAATAATTCTTTTGGATAGCACGATTTATTTAGTTGGGATGTACACATTTTTATAGCATTATAGTATTTATTGCCAACCTTGCACATTCTGCATTTTTATGTATGGTGGGGGGGGATTTCTGGTTTTCTGTTTTCTGCTCTAGCAGAACAAATACGGTGGAGGATCATGTTTACCTAGTTTTTAAAGCCCCTTTCCAGACAGGCTTCACCCTGCAAACACATAGGCTGGAAGATTGTGTTGACCTGGTTTTCTTTAAAAGCCCCTGTCCAGACCTGAGTGATGCCGGTTGAGAATCACGGTGTCAGCATTAGAGGCAACAAAGCTTAAACCAGAGAACAGAGGCCCACGAGGGATCGAGCATGTGGACTGGCAGGTAAACAACCGGATTATTTGTATCATAGCTAATAGGCTTAATAACACACATTTTCTAACTTTCATCTGGGAATTATAACTAGAGATGAGCGAACTTTTGAAAAATTCGATTCGACTGATTCGCCGAATTTTCCGACAAAAATCGTTTCGACCCCAATAAATTCGCGACGAATCGCTATTAAAAACGGCTATTTCTGAGCCTCCTAGAGCCTCAATAGGGTTGTAAACCATTCTGCCTTGCTGTAACACGCACAGGATGCGTGCTGGGTTAGTTAAATAATACTTTGAAGAAATATCACATGCAGATCAGAGGCATCGCTAATAGAATCGCAGAGCGGCACAATTGCAGAGAGTTGAAGTGGCATCACTATGAGGGGCAGAAGGAGCCCAAATATACACTGGAGTTGGCCTCAGGAGCCCAAAAATTGGATGAATCACACCCTGGAGTTGGCAGGAGTTGACAGTAGCAGCAGCAGGAGCCCAAATATACACTGGAGTTGGCTTCAGGAGCCCAAAAATTGGATGAATCACACCCTGGAGTTGGCAGAAGTTGGCAGCAGCAGCAGCAGCAGGAGCCCAAATATACACTGGAGTTGGCTTCAGGAGCCCAAAAATTGGATGAATCACACCCTGGAGTTGGCAGAAGTTGGCAGCAGCAGCAGCAGGAGCCCAAATATACACTGGAGTTGGCCTCAGGAGCCCAAAAATTGGATGAATCACACCCTGGAGTTGGCAGGAGTTGACGGTAGCAGCAGCAGGAGCCCAAATATACACTGGAGTTGGCTTCAGGAGCCCAAAAATTGGATGAATCACACCCTGGAGTTGGCAGAAGTTGGCAGCAGCAGCAGCAGCAGGAGCCCAAATATACACTGGAGTTGGCTTCAGTAGCCCAAAAATTGGATGAATCACACCCTGGAGTTGGCAGAAGTTGGCAGCAGCAGCAGCAGGAGCCCAAATATACACTGGAGTTGGCCTCAGGAGCCCAAAAATTGGATGAATCACACCCTGGAGTTGGCAGGAGTTGACAGTAGCAGCAGCAGGAGCCCAAATATACACTGGAGTTGGCTTCAGGAGCCCAAAAATTGGATGAATCACACCCTGGAGTTGGCAGGAGTTGACAGTAGCAGCAGCAGGAGCCCAAATATACACTGGAGTTGGCCTCAGGAGCCCAAAAATTGGATGAATCACACCCTGGAGTTGGCAGGAGTTGACAGCAGCAGCAGCAGGAGCCCAAATATACACTGGAGTTGGCTTCAGGAGCCCAAAAATTGGATGAATCACACCCTGGAGTTGGCAGAAGTTGGCAGCAGCAGCAGCAGGAGCCCAAATATACACTGGAGTTGGCCTCAGGAGCCCAAAAATTGGATGAATCACACCCTGGAGTTGGCAGAAGTTGGCAGCAGCAACAGCAGCAGGAGCCCAAATATACACTGGAGTTGGCTTCAGTAGCCCAAAAATTGGATGAATCACACCCTGGAGTTGGCAGAAGTTGGCAGCAGCAGCAGGAGCCCAAATATACACTGGAGTTGGCCTCAGGAGCCCAAAAATTGGATGAATCACACCCTGGAGTTGGCAGGAGTTGACAGTAGCAGCAGCAGGAGCCCAAATATACACTGGAGTTGGCTTCAGGAGCCCAAAAATTGGATGAATCACACCCTGGAGTTGGCAGGAGTTGACAGCAGCAGCAGCAGGAGCCCAAATATACACTGGAGTTGGCTTCAGGAGCCCAAAAATTGGATGAATCACACCCTGGAGTTGGCAGAAGTTGGCAGCAGCAGCAGCAGGAGCCCAAATATACACTGGAGTTGGCCTCAGGAGCCCAAAAATTGGATGAATCACACCCTGGAGTTGGCAGAAGTTGGCAGCAGCAACAGCAGCAGGAGCCCAAATATACACTGGAGTTGGCTTCAGTAGCCCAAAAATTGGATGAATCACACCCTGGAGTTGGCAGAAGTTGGCAGCAGCAGCAGGAGCCCAAATATACACTGGAGTTGGCCTCAGGAGCCCAAAAATTGGATGAATCACACCCTGGAGTTGGCAGGAGTTGACAGTAGCAGCAGCAGGAGCCCAAATATACACTGGAGTTGGCTTCAGGAGCCCAAAAATTGGATGAATCACACCCTGGAGTTGGCAGGAGTTGACAGTAGCAGCAGCAGGAGCCCAAATATACACTGGAGTTGGCCTCAGGAGCCCAAAAATTGGATGAATCACACCCTGGAGTTGGCAGGAGTTGACAGCAGCAGCAGCAGGAGCCCAAATATACACTGGAGTTGGCTTCAGGAGCCCAAAAATTGGATGAATCACACCCTGGAGTTGGCAGAAGTTGGCAGCAGCAGCAGCAGGAGCCCAAATATACACTGGAGTTGGCTTCAGTAGCCCAAAAATTGGATGAATCACACCCTGGAGTTGGCAGAAGTTGGCAGCAGCAGCAGCAGGAGCCCAAATATACACTGGAGTTGGCCTCAGGAGCCCAAAAATTGGATGAATCACACCCTGGAGTTGGCAGGAGTTGACAGCAGCAGCAGCAGGAGCCCAAATATACACTGGAGTTGGCTTCAGGAGCCCAAAAATTGGATGAATCACACCCTGGAGTTGGCAGAAGTTGGCAGCAGCAGGAGCCCAAATATACACTGGAGTTGGCCTCAGGAGCCCAAAAATTGGATGGATCACACCCTGGAGTTGGCAGGAGTTGACAGCAGCAGCAGCAGGAGCCCAAATATACACTGGAGTTGGCTTCAGTAGCCCAAAAATTGGATGAATCACACCCTGGAGTTGGCAGAAGTTGGCAGCAGCAGCAGCAGGAGCCCAAATATACACTGGAGTTGGCCTCAGGAGCCCAAAAATTGGATGAATCACACCCTGGAGTTGGCAGGAGTTGACAGTAGCAGCAGCAGGAGCCCAAATATACACTGGAGTTGGCCTCAGGAGCCCAAAAATTGGATGAATCACACCCTGGAGTTGGCAGGAGTTGACAGCAGCAGCAGCAGGAGCCCAAATATACACTGGAGTTGGCTTCAGGAGCCCAAAAATTGGATGAATCACACCCTGGAGTTGGCAGAAGTTGGCAGCAGCAGCAGCAGGAGCCCAAATATACACTGGAGTTGGCCTCAGGAGCCCAAAAATTGGATGAATCACACCCTGGAGTTGGCAGAAGTTGGCAGCAGCAGCAGCAGCAGGAGCCCAAATATACACTGGAGTTGGCTTCAGTAGCCCAAAAATTGGATGAATCACACCCTGGAGTTGGCAGAAGTTGGCAGCAGCAGCAGCAGGAGCCCAAATATACACTGGAGTTGGCCTCAGGAGCCCAAAAATTGGATGAATCACACCCTGGAGTTGGCAGGAGTTGACAGTAGCAGCAGCAGGAGCCCAAATATACACTGGAGTTGGCTTCAGGAGCCCAAAAATTGGATGAATCACACCCTGGAGTTGGCAGGAGTTGACAGTAGCAGCAGCAGGAGCCCAAATATACACTGGAGTTGGCCTCAGGAGCCCAAAAATTGGATGAATCACACCCTGGAGTTGGCAGGAGTTGACAGCAGCAGCAGCAGGAGCCCAAATATACACTGGAGTTGGCTTCAGGAGCCCAAAAATTGGATGAATCACACCCTGGAGTTGGCAGAAGTTGGCAGCAGCAGCAGCAGGAGCCCAAATATACACTGGAGTTGGCTTCAGGAGCCCAAAAATTGGATGAATCACACCCTGGAGTTGGCAGGAGTTGACAGTAGCAGCAGCAGGAGCCCAAAAAATGGCCTAAAGACATAAATATGTTTTGCACCATTTGGAAAGTGTAAAACGTGGCACCATGCTGAATCTAGTCGCATGCATCAGGCATTGGTGGGTGGAAATCCTGGCTGATCCATCCCTGATTCATTTTGACAAAGGTGAGTCTCTCCACATTTTTAGTTGACAGACGAGTTCTCCTCGCCGTAACTATGGCCCCCGCCGCACTAAACACCCGCTCAGATGGCACGCTACTTGCCGGGCAGGACAGCTTTTCCAGGGCAAACTCTGCTAGTTGCGGCCACAAATCAAGTTTGGCTGCCCAGAAGTCCAGCGGATCCTCAAGGTGTGTTGGCATGGTCATGTCAAAGTATGACATGACCTGCTGGTTCAGGTCCTGCTCCAGGTCTTCCTGCTGCTCATGAGTAGCCTCACTATGCGGGTGTAGAAAGCTACTCATTAGCGACTGAAGACTGAGGCTGCTGCTGCTGATGGAGCTTCTGCTGCTGCTGCTGCCAACCCCCCCAGCGGCCATGGCAGTGGAAGGTGAGCGCAGAGGTCCCCTCGAGTCAGACCTGCGAGAGTATGGACCATGGCGCAGATAGGCATCGGCCAACTGCCTACGTAGAATGTCTTTGTAGTAGTTGAGTTTGTCCTCCCTCTCGGTGGGTTTAAAAAATGCCCCCATTTTGTGCCGGAAGCGAGGGTCCAATAAGGTGGACAGCCAGAAGTCATCCCGCCGACAGATGGAAACAATTCTGGGGTCACTACGCAAGCACGTGAGCATGCTTCGTGCCATTTGCGCAAGTGACTCGGATGGACTACCTGTCTCCATCTCCACTGCATACTGCCACGGTGTGCCCGGGTCCTCTGTCTCGCCTTCCTCAAAAACCTCTAGCTCCTCTGGCTGCTCCTGCTCCTCCTCTCCTGTCCGCTGACTAGATAAACCAGCCATTTCGCCAAGCCTAAACTGTGTTTCGCTGGGCAACTCCTCCTCCTCCTCTTCCTCCTCCTCCAGTTCAGCTCCAGCGGGGTTCATGTGGCCGTAAGATGTAAACGCCATGTCTCCAGTGCCCTGACCAGCCATGGTTTCCAACATGTGCTGTAGTACATGAAGCAGTGGAATCACGTCGTTCATCCCGTAATCCTGCCGACTGACAAATAAAGTGGCTTCCTCAAAGGGCCTGAGCAAACGGCAGGTGTCACGTATGAGCTGCCACTGGTTGACATTGAAGTTACACAGGGGAGTCCCCCTATCTGCTTGGATCATCAGGAAATCCGTGATGGCTTTTCTCTGTTCATATAATCGGTCCAACATGTGAAGGGTGGAATTCCAACGGGTGGAAACATCGCAAATCAGACTATGTTGGGGGATACCATTCTGACGCTGTAGCTCAAGAAGGGTGTGTTTGGCGGTGTAGGAGTGGCTGAAGTGCATGCAAAGTTTCCTTGAAGTTGTTAGGATGTCTTGCAGATGGGGGGAACACTTCAGAAACCGCTTGACAACCAGATTGAAGACGTGAGCCATGCAGGGGGCATGGGTCAGGCTTCCTTGGCGCAGCGCAGACAAAATGTTCTTCCCATTGTCGGTAACCATGATTCCCATTTTAAGTTTTCTCGGAGTAAGCCATGTTTGGATTTCCTGATGAATACATTTAAGCAGTTCCTCCCCTGTGTGACTCCGTTCGCCAAGACAAACCATGTGAAGCACTGCGTGACACCTCCGTGCCCTGCACACATGGTAGACTGGAGGGGCACTGAGACTTGAGCCTACAGTGGAGGGTGAGGAGATGGCGGAGGATGAGGAGGCCGAGTCGCACGGTGTCACAGGCCCAATGGGCAGAGAGCGCGGAGGCCGAAGCGGCGTGACCTGTCCAAGTTGCTGCTGCAAAGGGACCACATTCACCCAGTGGGCCGTAAACGACATGTACTGCCCCTGACCGTAGTTACAGCTCCAGATGTCGGCGCTGCCATGTATTTTGCTACACACCGACAGGCTCAAGGACTGGCCCACCTTCTGTTCAACAAAAGTGTGCAGCGCTGGTACTGCCTTCTTGGCAAAGAAATGACGGCTTGGGACTCTCCACCTCGGCTCGGCACAAGCCATCAGTTCTCTGAAAGGTGCAGATTCCACCACCTGAAAAGGGAGCGACTGCAGCACCAGCAACTTGGACAGGAGCACATTCAGCTTCTGCGCCGTAGGATGAGTGGGCGCATACTGCTGTCTCTTGGACATGGCTTCGCTGATGGATTGCTGGCGGGATGCATGACTTGGAGGAGGAGGAGGAGGAGCAGGAGCGACAGAGGATGGGTATGACGCACAGCTGCCTTCGGCTGAGGTGCTGGAGCCTTGGCTGGCAGAAATTGGGAGCTCACTTGGTGAGGAAGCAGACTGGACCACCCCTTGGGAGCCTCGGTTCTCCCAGGTCGTTTTATGGTGACGCATCATATGTTGACGCAGGGCCGTGGTGCCAACATTTGGACCCTGGCCACGCTTCACCTTTTGCCTACATATCTTGCATGTGGCCATGTTACCCTCCTGCGGATGCCTCAGGAAAAACTGCCACACTGCCGAGTAGCTACTTTTCCCACCCCCTGGCCTCACTGATTCACTGCTGCTGTTGCCAACTCCAGGAACCCCTGCTCCACTACCTCCCGATAAGGTAGACTGCCGCACAGCAGGTGCTCTACCCCGGCCCCGGCCCCGGCCGGCTCCAGCCTTTGGAATTGTGCCCCCATGCTGACTGCTACCACCTTGCTGCCTCAGCTGCTGACTCCGGGGCAACCTGCGCCCCTCTTCTCCTGATGATGACGATGAAGCCCCTTCATCACCCGGCTCCCAAGTGCGATCGGCTTCATCGTCATCATCATCATCATCACCGAGTTGTGGCTGTACGTCACTGATGTTCGTGGATTCGTCAACAGTGTCTGGCGCAGGAGCTGGAACGCTCGCAGCACCCACGACACTGTCCACATCACTATTTGTCTGCCTAGCTAAAGAAGCCACCTCCATTTCTTGGCTGGGCAGTAGCTGCTGACTGTCCTCCTGTATCTGATCGTCCTCCTCACTAAAGAGTGGAGCTGAACCCAAAGCATAGGATACGTCGCTGGGGGAGGGAACGGCGTAGGACAGAGGCAATGGGAGGACAGGGACTGCTCTCGGGGCATGCCAACTCAGTGTTGTGTCAGAGGAACCTACCGACCCTAGACTGGGGGTCTCAGATGTAAGTTGTGATGATGTTGTTGATGAGCGCGTCAGCCAATCTACCACGGCAGATGCGTTACTGGTGGAGACCCGACCGCTAGCAGATACTGGCAGATTAGGTCTCTCAGCGTGACTCCTGCTGCTACTGGCCCCCAGTCTGATGCGAGCTCTGCCTGCGGAATCTTGGCCTCTGCCACTCCTCTTTTCACTTCCAGGCACTTGTCTGCCCGACATAGTCTAACTGGCGTGGTAGTAGGTGATATTTAAAAAAACCCCGGGCAGCGGTGGGTCTATGTGAAACAGATTATAATGCACACCAAAAGTGAGCAGTAACACTCAGCCTCCAACAGGCCTGCTTAGTGTAAATAAGAGAGCTGCTTAGTGTAAATAAAGAGGGGTATGCTATGTTACAGAATGGGATGCCTCAACAGAAGTGCACCTGGCAGGCAGCAGTAAGCCTATGCCCAGCAAAAGTGTCTTATAATATAAATATAATAAGAGCAAATGCTTATATGGTCTTAAACAGAGGCTGCTGTAGTCACAGAATGGGATGCCCCAACAGGAATCGACCTGGCAGGGTCCAATAGTGCTTTGCCCAGCAAAAGTGTCTTTATCAGGCTAATTTCAAATATGATAAGAGCAAATGCTTATATGGTCTTAAACAGAGGCTGCTGTAGTCACAGAATGGGATGCCCTGGGCAGGAATGGACCTGGCAGGGTCCAGTAGTGCTTTGCCCAGCAAAAGTGTCTTTATCAGGCTAATTTCAAATATGATAAGAGCAAATGCTTATATGGTCTTAAACAGAGGCTGCTGAAGTCACAGAATGGGATGCCCTGGGCAGGAATGGACCTGGCAGGGTCCAGTAGTGCTTTGCCCAGCAAAAGTGTCTTTATCAGGCCTAATTTCAAATATGATAAGAGCAAATGCTTATATGGTCTTAAACAGAGGCTGCTTTAGTCACAGAATGGGATGCCCCAACAGGAATCGACCTGGCAGGGTCCAGTAGTGCTTTGCCCAGCAAAAGTGTCTTTATCAGGCTAATTTCAAATATGATAAGAGCAAATGCTTATATGGTCTTAAACAGAGGCTGCTGTAGTCACAGAATGGGATGCCCTGGGCAGGAATGGACCTGGCAGGGTACAGTAGTGCTTTGCCCAGCAAAAGTGTCTTTATCAGGCTAATTTCAAATATGATAAGAGCAAATGCTTATATGGTCTTAAACAGAGGCTGCTTTAGTCACAGAATGGGATGCCCTGGGCAGGAATGGACCTGGCAGGGTACAGTAGTGCTTTGCCCAGCAAAAGTGTCTTTATCAGGCCTAATTTCAAATATGATAAGAGCAAATGCTTATATGGTCTTAAACAGAGGCTGCTTTAGTCACAGAATGGGATGCCCTGGGCAGGAATGGACCTGGCAGGGTACAGTAGTGCTTTGCCCAGCAAAAGTGTCTTTATCAGGCTAATTTCAAATATGATAAGAGCAAATGCTTATATGGTCTTAAACAGAGGCTGCTTTAGTCACAGAATGGGATGCCCTGGGCAGGAATGGACCTGGCAGGGTACAGTAGTGCTTTGCCCAGCAAAAGTGTCTTTATCAGGCCTAATTTCAAATATGATAAGAGCAAATGCTTATATGGTCTTAAACAGAGGCTGCTTTAGTCACAGAATGGGATGCCCTGGGCAGGAATGGACCTGGCAGGGTACAGTAGTGCTTTGCCCAGCAAAAGTGTCTTTATCAGGCTAATTTCAAATATGATAAGAGCAAATGCTTATATGGTCTTAAACAGAGGCTGCTTTAGTCACAGAATGGGATGCCCTGGGCAGGAATGGACCTGGCAGGGTACAGTAGTGCTTTGCCCAGCAAAAGTGTCTTTATCAGGCCTAATTTCAAATATGATAAGAGCAAATGCTTATATGGTCTTAAACAGAGGCTGCTTTAGTCACAGAATGGGATGCCCTGGGCAGGAATGGACCTGGCAGGGTCCAGTAGTGCTTTGCCCAGCAAAAGTGTCTTTATCAGGCTAATTTCAAATATGATAAGAGCAAATGCTTATATGGTCTTAAACAGAGGCTGCTGAAGTCACAGAATGGGATGCCCTGGGCAGGAATGGACCTGGCAGGGTCCAGTAGTGCTTTGCCCAGCAAAAGTGTCTTTATCAGGCCTAATTTCAAATATGATAAGAGCAAATGCTTATATGGTCTTAAACAGAGGCTGCTTTAGTCACAGAATGGGATGCCCCAACAGGAATCGACCTGGCAGGGTCCAGTAGTGCTTTGCCCAGCAAAAGTGTCTTTATCAGGCTAATTTCAAATATGATAAGAGCAAATGCTTATATGGTCTTAAACAGAGGCTGCTGTAGTCACAGAATGGGATGCCCTGGGCAGGAATGGACCTGGCAGGGTACAGTAGTGCTTTGCCCAGCAAAAGTGTCTTTATCAGGCTAATTTCAAATATGATAAGAGCAAATGCTTATATGGTCTTAAACAGAGGCTGCTTTAGTCACAGAATGGGATGCCCTGGGCAGGAATGGACCTGGCAGGGTACAGTAGTGCTTTGCCCAGCAAAAGTGTCTTTATCAGGCCTAATTTCAAATATGATAAGAGCAAATGCTTATATGGTCTTAAACAGAGGCTGCTTTAGTCACAGAATGGGATGCCCTGGGCAGGAATGGACCTGGCAGGGTACAGTAGTGCTTTGCCCAGCAAAAGTGTCTTTATCAGGCTAATTTCAAATATGATAAGAGCAAATGCTTATATGGTCTTAAACAGAGGCTGCTTTAGTCACAGAATGGGATGCCCTGGGCAGGAATGGACCTGGCAGGGTACAGTAGTGCTTTGCCCAGCAAAAGTGTCTTTATCAGGCCTAATTTCAAATATGATAAGAGCAAATGCTTATATGGTCTTAAACAGAGGCTGCTTTAGTCACAGAATGGGATGCCCTGGGCAGGAATGGACCTGGCAGGGTACAGTAGTGCTTTGCCCAGCAAAAGTGTCTTTATCAGGCTAATTTCAAATATGATAAGAGCAAATGCTTATATGGTCTTAAACAGAGGCTGCTTTAGTCACAGAATGGGATGCCCTGGGCAGGAATGGACCTGGCAGGGTACAGTAGTGCTTTGCCCAGCAAAAGTGTCTTTATCAGGCCTAATTTCAAATATGATAAGAGCAAATGCTTATATGGTCTTAAACAGAGGCTGCTTTAGTCACAGAATGGGATGCCCTGGGCAGGAATGGACCTGGCAGGGTACAGTAGTGCTTTGCCCAGCAAAAGTGTCTTTATCAGGCTAATTTCAAATATGATAAGAGCAAATGCTTATATGGTCTTAAACAGAGGCTGCTTTAGTCACAGAATGGGATGCCCCAAATAGGAGTGCACCTGGCAGGGTCCAGTAGTGCTTTGCCCAGCAAAAGTGTCTTTATCAGGCTAATTTCAAATATGATAAGAGCAAATGCTTATATGGTCTTAAACAGAGGCTGCTGTAGTCACAGAATGGGATGCCCTGGGCAGGAATGGACCTGGCAGGGTACAGTAGTGCTTTGCCCAGCAAAAGTGTCTTTATCAGGCTAATTTCAAATATGATAAGAGAAAATGCTTATATGGTCTTAAACAGAGGCTGCTTTAGTCACAGAATGGGATGCCCTGGGCAGGAATGGACCTGGCAGGGTACAGTAGTGTTTTGCCCAGCAAAAGTGTCTTTATCAGGCCTAATTTCAAATATGAAAAGAGCAAATGCTTATATGGTCTTAAACAGAGGCTGCTTTAGTCACAGAATGGGATGCCCTGGGCAGGAATGGACCTGGCAGGGTACAGTAGTGCTTTGCCCAGCAAAAGTGTCTTTATCAGGCTAATTTCAAATATGATAAGAGCAAATGCTTATATGGTCTTAAACAGAGGCTGCTTTAGTCACAGAATGGGATGCCCTGGGCAGGAATGGACCTGGCAGGGTACAGTAGTGCTTTGCCCAGCAAAAGTGTCTTTATCAGGCTAATTTCAAATATGATAAGAGCAAATGCTTATATGGTCTTAAACAGAGGCTGCTTTAGTCACAGAATGGGATGCCCCAAATAGGAGTGCACCTGGCAGGGTCCAGTAGTGCTTTGCCCAGCAAAAGTGTCTTTATCAGGCTAATTTCAAATATGATAAGAGCAAATGCTTATATGGTCTTAAACAGAGGCTGCTGTAGTCACAGAATGGGATGCCCTGGGCAGGAATGGACCTGGCAGGGTCCAGTAGTGCTTTGCCCAGCAAAAGTGTCTTTATCAGGCTAATTTCAAATATGATAAGAGCAAATGCTTATATGGTCTTAAACAGAGGCTGCTTTAGTCACAGAATGGGATGCCCTGGGCAGGAATGGACCTGGCAGGGTACAGTAGTGCTTTGCCCAGCAAAAGTGTCTTTATCAGGCCTAATTTCAAATATGAAAAGAGCAAATGCTTATATGGTCTTAAACAGAGGCTGCTTTAGTCACAGAATGGGATGCCCTGGGCAGGAATGGACCTGGCAGGGTACAGTAGTGCTTTGCCCAGCAAAAGTGTCTTTATCAGGCTAATTTCAAATATGATAAGAGCAAATGCTTATATGGTCTTAAACAGAGGCTGCTTTAGTCACAGAATGGGATGCCCTGGGCAGGAATGGACCTGGCAGGGTACAGTAGTGCTTTGCCCAGCAAAAGTGTCTTTATCAGGCCTAATTTCAAATATGAAAAGAGCAAATGCTTATATGGTCTTAAACAGAGGCTGCTTTAGTCACAGAATGGGATGCCCTGGGCAGGAATGGACCTGGCAGGGTACAGTAGTGCTTTGCCCAGCAAAAGTGTCTTTATCAGGCTAATTTCAAATATGATAAGAGCAAATGCTTATATGGTCTTAAACAGAGGCTGCTTTAGTCACAGAATGGGATGCCCTGGGCAGGAATGGACCTGGCAGGGTCCAGTAGTGCTTTGCCCAGCAAAAGTGTCTTTATCAGGCTAATTTCAAATATGATAAGAGCAAATGCTTATATGGTCTTAAACAGAGGCTGCTGTAGTCACAGAATGGGATGCCCTGGGCAGGAATGGACCTGGCAGGGTCCAGTAGTGCTTTGCCCAGCAAAAGTGTCTTTATCAGGCTAATTTCAAATATGATAAGAGCAAATGCTTATATGGTCTTAAACAGAGGCTGCTTTAGTCACAGAATGGGATGCCTCACAGCAGACTTAAGATCAGTTCAGTATATATGCACAGTTAGTTACTATAAGCAGCCTGAAAACGCTAACAAAGGCTGGATGAAAAAAAAAAATCTCCCTGTCAGCCAGCTCCGTTTTTCCTACCTTTCCCTGGCTTTCTGTCTGTCTCCTGTCTGTCTCCTGTCTGTCTCCTGTCTGTCTCCTGTCTGTCTCCTGCCTGTCTCCTGCCTGTCTCCTGCCTGTCTCCTGCCTGTCTCCAGCCTGTCCCTGTCTGTCCCTGTCTCCAGCCTGTCTAACTGCCTCAGCTACACAGCGTTCTGTCTGTCACGAATGCAATAGAGAAATGAGGAAAAGCAAGATGGCCGCCGTTAAATACCGCTGTGTGACGTCACCGGGCTTGCTGGCTGCTGATAGGCTGCATGTGACTGCCCCAGCTTGCACTGGCGCGGGATACATGTCCAGACATGTCCCGTCCGCCATCTTAGAATGCCTGTAAATGTAAATGAATGGATGTTAAAGGAAAACTTCGAGTGATCGAATCGCGGGGAAATTCGGATTCGATCCGAATCGAATTTTTCCTGAAATTCGGATCGAATCCGGGTTCGTCCGGATCGATTCGCTCATCCCTAATTATAACATAAGGAATTATGGGGCATAAGCCCCCTTCTTTTGTGATGTAAACTGCAAAGTTGACTATAAGTCACACAATTTCCCATGCAGCTAGTTTTCATATAAAAGCGCAAACTTTGGGTTTGTAACTTTGAGCATTTAGGTTCCCAAACCCGAACATGGACTTCAGCTCTCCTGCTGCTGCTAGAAGCCTTTTATAGCTGCTGGGTGACAGGACAAAGAGATGACAAAAGGTTATCAGAGGGGGCTATTTTTGGGGGATTTAAAAATCCCCAGAAAAAAGTTGTGGGGTCTCCCCTACCCAGCATAATCAGCCCTGTTCTAAAAGCCAGCTATGCAAGCTTTTTGCCCCTAGCGGGGGGAAGCATCAAGCTTGTGAATTTCACATGGCTGGCACTTAACGGTTGGAGAGGCATCCACAGGAAATTTATGGGCTTTGCATTTGAAGGGTTAAAGTGCCCCCACCACAATTTTGTTTTACACAGTCTGGTCGCAATTCTGCCTCTGGGGGAGCAATGACAGATGGCCTCCCTCCAGCCAGGTGGGTGAGGAGAGGGAGGGTTGGAGGAGCCCACAGATGCAAGATCACGCCCAAAAAGTTCAGGCCCTTATTGATTTCAGTGGGAACCAGGTTCAGGTCAAGTTCTGTTAACTTTTGTTCAAAGTTCAGCCAAACTTGCCAAACCCGAACCTTTAGGGGTTCACCCAACACTAATGAAAATTGAAAAAAGGGTTGAGTCTAGCCAAGAAAAGCTGAGCGAACAGGGTGTATGCCAACACTGGCCATTCACAAATGCCTAGCACAGACGCATGCCATGCTAAGGGTAGAGCAGATGGTGGCTGCAACTTACACATGCTCTGTTGGATCGGGGGGAAAGTGAGTTTTACAGAGGACTTGGGGGGTTTCATTTCGAATGTGGGGCATCCTGAATCTGTATGCCCCAAGTGGGTTGGATCAGGAGGCCCTGGAGTCTATAAGACTCCTGGGACGCGCTTGGTCCACTGTAATCGAAACTGCTCCAATGGCCTAAAAAAATGTGTATGAGCTCCAAGTACTGTATCCAGTCCCTTTCAAACTCTATAACAAAGAAATAGAAAAATAATAAAAAAATATAGCAAAATATATTAAAAGGCAAAACATTACAACATACTTGTAAACGTTTCAGATTTGGTTTTGACCTGAAATGTTAGGATGTTCAGAATGAATCAAATTTGTGCTGAATTGATTACCTTGCCTATATTCATTGCCCCATAAAATTACCTGAACCTAATCAATGTTTCTGTTTACCCAAATCTATAATATAATATACATGGAAAGAGGAATGTGATAGAATTAATTCAAGATGATGTATAGTGCTCTCATGGGCAAATAAGTGGCATGTATATCTCTAAGGCTACAAGCAGGTGAAGAACAATGTGGCAGTAACACTTGCCTCATTTCCTAGCATAACAACTATATGTTGTAAATACATTCTATTTTCACCTCTACTTTATAAACTCAGTAAGTAAACAAACTGAAAAGAAGCTCTGGCATTTAAATTTCAAATTTGATTTTACAACCCCCATATGGATGGCTTGAATATTAGGTTAGAACCCGTGACTCAATCTAGGAGCCTATAAATCTTAGAGTAGAATTTGATATTGACTTGGGGGTCAGTGTTTTTAACTAAATGATTCAACTAAATAATTGCCTTTCAGGTCAACAATATAATTATAAATATAACAAGATTGGGTTTATATAATGCTGTATTAGTTTGTATTGTCACAACTCACAAGCCCCAAATCCTTTCTCAGTAGCTTCTGAGTGACATGTAAGAAATATTAAGATTGTGTCATTCTTAAAAGAATAAGGTGACCAGCAATATATTTTGCTACTTAAACACAAAAGTCATTTATAATCTAGATGAGCACACACAATTGTTACTTATTTAAAGTCTTCTTGCTTTTAACCCTTTCGCTGCCAGCCTACCTGGAGTTTTTGTTACGCTTTGTTGCCAGACCATTTTTCACTATTTTGCACTATGCATGTTCAACTGTGATTTTTGAAGGGATTTCCAGGGATTTCCCAGAAAAATTGTATATTGTTTTTTTCAGCAGAGTCTGGGCTTTAACATGAAATGTCTTGTTTGTCATTTTTTAGGTGTATTCTTAATATTTTGGGGTGAGATATGTGCAAAAAAATAAAAAAAAATCTATTTTTTACAATTTGTAGTGTTTTTTTGTAATAAAAAATGTAAGTTTGTCAATAAAATCTTATTGCGTGTGAAATCCCAATTTCTCCCGGTTACAACGGCACCACATATATATTGGTAGACACCCTTTCCTGCCCAGGAGACTCCCCCAAACTGAAACAGCGCTTTAGGGGATTTTCAGATCAAATACAGCTATGCTAAGCACTATGTGCACCTTGCAGTTTTTCAATAAAAACAACCCTTTACATTTGAAATACCCCCCACAAACTATATATTCTCTGGAAGTACACACCTCAAGCTTTTTAGGCATACCAGGCTTGTTGATGTTGCCACAGTTTTCTGGAAGTTCTCCCTCAATGTATTCTTTGGTTACACAGAACTTCCCTAAAAAAGGATAAAAAGCAGAATCAAAGCCACATTTTTCTAAAGAAAACTATAAGCAAACAAGAAAAAACAAGTTAATCTAAAAAAGCAACATCCCCCGAACAGAACGATACCCAACATGCATAGCTACTGTCAAGGGAAGAGTTGCCAAACACCCCAAAGTAAAGCTTGGGGAGACGGTAATTTTGCTTGAAAATTTCAGCTCTGCAGATAAAGTGGCACCTTGCGCTTTTTCTACCAAAACAACCCTTTACATTTGGAATACCTGCCACAAACCATATATTTTCTGAAAGTACACATGATAAGCTTTCTAAGCATACCCAGCATGTTGTAGTGGGCCCATCTTTCTGGAAGTAATCCCTCAAAGAATTCGTTGGTCGCACAGGGTTTCCTTAAAAAAATGTATAATAAAGCAGAATAAAAAATGAGTTTTCCTAAAATATCAATATGCAAACAAAAAAAACAAGCTAAATCTGAAAGCGCAAAATCCCCCGAGCAGAACGATACCCAACATGCATAGGTACTACTAACCCTTTTAACTGCCAGCCTACTTTAGGCTTTGTCACCCTCTCTTGACAGGTCATTTTTCACCATTTTGCGCTATGCTTAACTGTGATTTTTGCAGGAATTTCCAGGAAAATCATATATTTTTTTTTTGCGGCAGAGTTTAGGCTTTAACATGAAATGTCTTGTTTGTAATTTTTTTACAGTTTTTTTTAAATATTTTTGAGTACATTAAACAAAACAAAATAAAACATTTTTTTGTAGAAAATTATCTCCTTTATTTCAAATAAAACATTTGTTTTATTAAAGAAAACCATATTGCATGTGAAAGCCCCATTTCTTCCGATTACAACGGTACCATATATGTATCGGTAGCCCCCTGTTACTGTTCAGAAGACCCCCCAAACTGAAAAAACATTTTATAACATGTAAAAATAAAATACAACTACAATCCACACTATAAAGGGTTAAATCAAGAAAAAAAATCGGTGTGGGGTTCCCCTTCCTGGGGGGGAGGTAACCCCCATTTTTTTTATTTTAATAATTCCCATAAAAATGACATGGGGTCCCCCCTACCCAGCATAACCAGCCCGGGGATCAGCTATGCAGGGATTGTAGAACAGGGCGCAGGGTCCAGCTTTGGTGGCCCCCCGCCCTGCCAAGTACAAGCCAGCACCGCCTAAATCAGCCCGGGCCCTTCTGCCCCCCCTGGGCTTCGGGGAGGCAGGTAATAGGGGGGCCGGGGTTAATGGCAAGTCACCCGCTAGCCGCAGGTCACTTGACAGCCCTCGAGCCTTGTGAACTGGTACAGGGGTCTCATGGACTCCTTACAAGTTCACAATGGGTTAAAGTGGACCAACACCCAGGGCTGATCGGCCCCGGAATCTATAAGATTCCTGGACCGTTCTATTCCCTCCCCCTGGGGCATCCAAAATCGGGATGCCCCCCTGTGTGAAACCCCCCGGAACACCTGCTACCACTTACTTGAATCCGGTCCTACGGCGCATGCGCGGGCTGCATCCCCGCTATCCCTCTAGCAGGACGCGTGCCCAGGCCGGCTATTTATGAATGGCCGACCCGGGCACGCTCCCTGTTAGAGGGAAGTGGGGGATGCGGCCGCCAGCGCGCTCAGAGCGGCTGAGTTTAGATGTCTCTTAGACGTCCATAACTCAGCCGCTCTGAGCGCGCTGATTGGACAAGCGGCCGCGCATGCGCCGTAGGACCCGGGTAAGGTGAGTTATTGTGGGTGATCGGGGGGGTTTCACGCAGCGGGGCATCCCCAATCGGGATGCCCCAGGGGAAAGGACCAATACCCAGGAAAGTCAAAATCCTGGGTGTTGGTCCACTTAAAATGTAAAAAAAAAAACACACCACACCACAAAATGCTGGAAGCATTTATTACCAGCTGGGTGACAGGACATAAGGGGTTAATTAAAAAAAAAATTGACATAGGGTCCCCCCTCCCAGGGTGGGGGACCCCTTTTTTTGGAATTTTAAGGGTTAAAAACCCTTAAAAATCCAAAAAAAAAAATGATGTAGGGTCCCCCCCTACCCAGCGTTACTGACCCGGGCCAGCTATGGGGGCTTGTAGAATAGGCCCACATAGCCATAGTGGCCCGGGCCCTTCTGCCCCCCCCCCCTGGCCTTTGGGGAGGCAGGTAATGGGGGGCTGGGGGTTAATGGCAAGTCACCCGCTAGCCCGCAGGTGACTTGCCAGACCCAGAGCCTTGTGAGCTGGTACAGGGGTCTGATAGACCCCTTACCAGCTCACAAAGGGTTAACTGTAACAAAAACACACACACACAAAATGATTTTATTAAAAAAAAAATTTTTTTTTACTGTACTTACCTCCGGTTGCAAGCTCTTGTCCCTCGCCGCTCTGATGACAGATGCCGGTGATCGGCATCCAGAGAAGGGGGGGGCAGGAGATCAGAGGATCTCCTGCCACCTCCTTCCAGGTCGCCGATCACCGGCATCTGACAGCTGAAACAGCTGAAGCCAGTGATCGGGACCGGGATGACGTCATAGCCCCCACGGGGAGACGGAACGGGATGACGTCATAGCCAAGGGGGCGGGGCTTAGCAGCAAGATGGCGGCCGCCATCGAGAAGGAGAGAGGAGAGAGCCTCCCGGGCTCTCTCCTGAAGATCGGCAAGCCCTGGGGGGGGGATCGGACGCCCCCCAGGTGAAGAGGAGGGTCGACGGGAGCCAGCGCACATGCAGGTAGGTAAATGTCATTTTTATTTATTTTTTTTTTTTACAGGAAAGCCAGTGGCAGCTAAAACGGGGGGGGGGCACTCTATTCCGGGCCCTCCCCTGCAGCCGGAGGAGGTCCCACGGTCGATCGGAGCACACCATCTTAAAGGGGAGACCCGGCCGAATCAAACGAGGGGTCAGTTGAGTGTCTTTTTTTTTTTTTTTTGCCAGTTAGCAGGGGGGAAAGCCAGGTACATAAAATTTACGTAGCTGGCGTTTAATGACAGGAGAGGCAGCTACGTGAATTTTACGTAGCTGGCGTTTAAAGGGTTAAACATGCTCCCCTCCCCATAATATTTGACAAGCTGTGGTTTGCATACATCTCTCTAATGCGGATGAACCATTAACTACAATGTTACATCTGGCAGGTTGTGGAGCAATTCAAGTATGTCACTGCATTTATTTACTGTTGAAATATGTCAATTTTTTTGATAAGTTAAATGTTTAACCGATATGTTTACCATATGCTGCATTTGTTAGAAATGCATGCTATTATGTACCCCCTTGGATGTTTTTTTATGTTTTTACTAAGGGAGCTTTCGGCACTGCATCTGGTGATTTTTCTCTTTGCAAAACTGATCATAGTCTGTCAGGTTGTTTGGGGATTATAATTAAAAAGTCTTTAAAATCTATTGTTTATGTTGGATTGCAATTTGGATTCTTGCCTGTGAAGACCAGGACCAGCCCTAAGGTAAATGTTGCCCGTTGCAAGATTTCAAAATGGTGCCCTGCAAACACACATATGCACACATTTAGACAAATGGATGGAGGAAAAACAGAAGCAGAGGTAACATAGCAGAAAAAGTGAAGGGGGGCTATAGGAAAAAGAGAGAAAGGAGCAACACTGAGAAGAGAAACAGATTGATGGAGCAAGAAAGAGAGAGAAAAATTATATCGAAAAAAATGAAAAAGAAAGGCTGTAGTAAGGTGGAAAGGAGACAAAGTAGATCAATGACATGGAAAAGAGAGTGAAAGAGAATTAGAGAATGTAGAAAAGAGATAGAGAAGGAGAAAAGGTGAAAAAGACTAGGAGCAAAAGTTGAATGGAGAAAGGGGAGGAAATATGAAAAGATAAATAAAGATAGAGAAAAGAGCAAAAAAAAAGAAACCTCTCCTCTCATACTTATGTGTGTGACAAGATGGCCACTTCCATGAAGTTCTGCAGCAAAGAATCGTCCTGTTATTCCAGAACATCGGCATGGAGTTAAGCCCTCAAGTTTTTGCCAGAGGGGGGCTTTAAGGGAGCAATTTACTAAACTTTCTTTATTTGACTTATGGTCTGCTTTTCAGCTATTCATAAAAATGATAGGGGCTATTATCTTACTGGAGGAAAAACCCAGAAGGCCTCATCTCTTAGTCCAGAATATACCTTGCAAGCCCTCCTTGCAGCAACAGGAAACTTCATTGTGGGGATGGTTTGTTTATGATGATTTGAAGTGTTTAACTTATGCCAAACTTCTTGTTAGAGTGTTTTTCTACTTCCCATAAAACTGTGACTGGTGAAGCACCAGGGTTTCTAGATCCTGATAAATAAATGCTTAATCCAGCATCTGAACAGGATCGCAACATCTTTATTGCAAAATAAATCAGCCCTTTTTTACACCTGCGCCCTTATCTTATGTTACTTTAGTTCCAAAGAAACAAAGGAGGGGTGGCAGCCGCTCAGACCATTTTATAACTAACCTGGGAGGTGCACGTTAGCAGGGCAATTAGGATACAAAAGTCTTAAAGGAGCCACAGCACTCAAACCTGTTAGCTTGCTGACAAACCTACAATCTGTCTCTAGACTTGGTTAAAAACAGAGGGCTCAGTCACACACATCTGCACTTTAGTTCCAAGGCAAGTGGGGAAGTGAGTGGGAAGGTAAGGGGGTCAGGTTAGTGGCTGTGGGGAGAGGTGACGGTTTCAAGCCAAGAGCTGAGGAAGGATGGGAGCGGTTCAGGCCAGCTTCTGTGGAAGAGGTGAGGGGTTCGGACCAGTGGCAGGCTTGCGGGGAGTTGAGGTTGCAGCTCATCAGATAGGGAGGGGAATAGGTGCGGGGTTTGTGCCAGTGGCCGAAGATAGCTTGGGGGTGAAGATGAGTTTAGGTCAAAGTAAGGTCAATTGCAGGGTAACAAGGAGGTGGGGTTGGGGTTCAGCGGCTGGATGGGGGGATGAGGTAAATGGATGGGTAGAGGGGTGGTGAAGATGTAGGTCCAGTTTACCCCCCAAACTTCAGTCCTGTGTGCCTAATAGTAGGTGGAGCCCACAATAAAGGTCTCATGCTAATTTTCCATGGCTGCTGTGGGGTGGGGGGGGGGTTAAGGTGCCATTATGCAGTGGGGCGGGGGCAGAGTTCCTTCACAGGGGTTCCTTAACAGCATACTCTCAATGATGCTAGTGCAAACTAAGTACCATAGGGCTGCCCTGTGATTGGCCAGAGAGGTTTATATTAAGTACTGTATTTGTGAAAAAGCAACATAGGAATTTTGACTGCTATGAATTATAAAGTTGACTAACTTAAACTAATTGCCCTCAGGGAAAATTGTTCTTGTTCCCCATGAAAAGGTAAGGATCTAAAAAAGGGGTTTCCAACTAATGCTACCACTAGTAGCACTTGAGATCCTATCAGGTGGTACTCAACATGGCCATAAAATGACCTGTACCCAACCTGATCTGCTGCCATCACCTGCTGATGCCCCCTGCACAATAACGGGGACAAATGGGAAAAAATCTTACTTTTCTCCTAGGCCCCTCATAAATATTCAGTGATGGTATTGGTTGCCGCAGTCATGTGGTTGTCGGCACAATGGGTATTGTTCCGGTTTAAGCACTAGACTGCTTACAATGTAACAAAGTATCAGCTGTTGATCGGTGATCACAATCTTCTCTAATCAGGGGACTAGTTTCCCCTGATTGGTTGTAACCTACGTGGACGCTGAGACGCCACCACAGCTGTCATTCAGACGCTGCGTCGGCAGTTACCGGCCTGCGGAGACGGACGGAAGTTGACTTCTGACATGCGTAGGTGAGTTAACTTTTCAATTTCCTAATATGTCACAAACCAGTGAGTCAAGAGAGGGCTAGACTAAAAGGATTTGTCCCCCCCCTCTCTTTCCTCTATTTTGAAGCCGCGCTACAATTTCTTTAAACACACATTTAACATAGGTTTCATAAGCTTAAAATTTTCTTTCAGATATAATCCAGCGCAAGGAGTTAAAAAACTGTGTCAGTCCAGTTCTAATAACAACCAAACTATGCAAAGCATAGGATAAACTTCACGGGAAGTAAAGGGTTAAAAGATCCACTTCAATTTCAATCCAGGTTGTTTCACCACCAGTGCTTCATTAAAACCACTGTGAAGCCCAACCACCAGTAACAGATTGCATGTACCAGAATTACTTTTTAGAAACACTCATCAAATTCTCTTGACTTCAAATATAAAACGATCCTTAGTCTTATGCCGTCATTCAGCTTTCCTCAGTATTCTCACAACCATATTGCAACAGAGGAAAGCAAACAAAACCAACATAGCATAATACCGTTTTTTTTTTAAATTGATTTAAAAGGTTTTATTTGCGCTTACCAAATCACAGTTACTGGGATGCATGTCTCAAAATCATTCCATTCATGGTATATCTGCCTTGTACCTCTTCTATTTCATCAAGGAAAGCAGACCGCAGCTTAATAATTATCTCTCAGCCCCGGCCGTGGGCTACAGAGATCAACACGAAAAGAGCAAACCGCAGCTGCCAGGTAGGACGTAGTGACGTTGTAGAGGGTCCCGCCCCAATTTCCTAATATGGTATATCTTATGTATGTTAGTAATATATATATATATATACGAGAGAGATGTTAGCCAGTGTTAACTATGATTAAGGACCTGGAGTCTGAAACGCGTTAGTGGCTATCTTTCATTTTTCACAGGACTCAATCATCATTGATTTTAAGGTTGATTTCACATTATGGAGATGTTTTTATTGGATCATTATTAAAAGTGAAGTTTTATGGAGAGTGTGGATCATTACATTCTATTGACTTTGTGTGGTTTGGGATTGCCCATGATCGGGCACCTCCAGGAGTGAGTGGTTGAGCTGAAATATTCTTTTGTGAATTTGCATTGCCAAATAGAGTTGACATTGATTGTACAACACCATCCCTGGGTAAAATCTTTGGCAGAATAATTGGTAATGGTTTTAATAATTGTATGCTTAGTATTGGTGGGAGCTTAGATGAGTTGAGTATTGGGAGCATGGTTAGGATGTGGGACTATATATAAATAATGGACTCCTATATTCAGCGAAGCAAGCCAAATCAGCATGTGGGATTGTTATGTATACATGCGCGGTCGAAAGACAAGTGGAGAGCGGGGCTCAGACATTTGAGCACCTCTGGTCTAAACTTTCAATAGCATAATGTGACAACCTATTATTAAAAATCAATATAAACATGATGAATAGTGAGAGGAGAAGCTACTTATACAAGCCAATGGAAGAAGTTCCCACCAAGCTTGAGGTTTTTCTTCTTCTTGTAGGAATAAAATTCAAGGGAGACAGGTGCCAATCCAGGGGGCCTTGAAAAAAGACCAGAGATCATATTTAAGTCCTCCAGGCTAATGACACCGCTGTTGACAACTTACTGAATAAACATAAAAAACATTAAAGCTTTCTGAGTTTTTTGAAGGAAATGGAAATGCCGCACCATTTGGGGATGTAATCATTGCTGCTGCTTACTACATCTGGCTGGCTGTAGGGGAAAAGAGAAATGAATGGACATTTCCTTCACTGCTTATATGATTACTATGCAATGAAATGAAATTACAACATGAAACCTCATCCAAAACAGATCTGTATGCCTGGAAGTATAAAACTTGTTTCTTAAATTACAGCTCCTTCCCATCTTCCACTAAAACACAGCAGAGTCCTTTTCAGTATTTGCTCATATTTAAATGGGAATGCCAGTAACAAAAAGGGATGTGACAAAAGTCTGTTAATAATGTTGCCAGGCAGGAAAAGGACATTGAGTTTGCATCAGTCTAGGGAAAACATTCAACATATTAATGAGCATCTGCTCCGAATGTGTGATCCATTTGCTTCTTTGCTGATAAATGTCTGGAAGAACTAATGCTGCCTGGAGAAAACATAATGAACAATCAGCCTAGGAAATTAAAGTATCATATGTGTCTCATGTGAGCCCTACATTATGTAATGTAATGTAATGTAACTAATAATAATACTAATAATAATGTTTACACACATCACTACACTAAACTTGGCTTTTAGTTTTCAAATGAGAACAACAATATCACAAGGCATGCTGGACAGAAAAATAATGCCTGTAGATTCTGTAAAGGACACCTGTCAAGGGTAAAATAAGGGATCCTAATAACATTCTGACTGATGAATCACAATGTAACATCAATTACAACAGACTCTAATTTCAGCTCTGTCATTACTGCAACAAAAATAATGTTTCCCGAGCATTCCATGAATATGTAGCAAGTGCAGTCTATTGAAGATGTTCACAAGCTTCAGGCTGACTTGGACACTTTTAATGTCTGAGCATCCACTTGGCATTCAAATGAAGTTCAATGTGAATAAATATGAATGTTAAAAAGTGATGCACTTGGGGTCTAATAATCTGCAGGCCACATGTGTCCTCGGAGCAGTAAAGCAACTGCTTCCACCGAGATATTATCATGCTTTAGAAAGAGTATGGATTAATGGGATACATATGTAATATTGCCTCTGTACAAGGCACTTCTAGAATATGAGGTCCAGTTTTGGGCACCAGTTCATAGAAAGGATACCCGGAGTTTGAAAAGAGGGGAGCCACCAAATTGATAAGGGCAATGAAGGATCTTAGTTATAAAGAAAGATTACCGGAATAAAAACTATTTACTCTTGAGAGGAAACGTCTAAGGCGGTACATGATTACAGCACTTTTCACCACATAAGACGTACATATTTCCCCCCCAAAAGTGTGCGGGGGGAATGTCGGTGCATCTTATCGGGCAAATGTGAAATAAAATGGAAATCCACCTTTCCATCATACCTGTGCTGTTGGCCAGGCCGCCACAGCCATGGGAGACCTGAAGATGGAGAAGCAGCAGGCAGACGGGGCGACATTTCCTGCCCACTGCCTCTGTCGCTTGTGCTGTCCCCGCCGTCCTTGTTGTATCTGCCGGCGCAGCGCCTGCGCACACATAGCAAACACCTGGCTCCATACAGCAGGTGGGCTTGGTCAATGCTTTATGTTCTAATAACCCCTACCACTTTCCCCACAGCAGGTTAGGGGCCACATCAGTTCAGTTGGCTCTGAGGGCCCCATGTGACCCCAGGGCCGCAGGTTGAGCACGTGCGTTTCAGACCAATTTTGTTTTTGTTTTTTCTTTCAAGGATCTGTGCTGTCTAGCCACTGAAAAGAGCAAGTTCATTCAATCACAAATCCATTACTATGTTTGGGATACCCTTCGTTGGTCCCCACAACATATAGGGGATGGGCCAATAATATTTAGAAAGACACAATATATTTTAAAGTGCATCTGTGATTTATATTCAGACTCCCTAGACTATTTCTATTCAAAGATTTTTGGACACACAAATAATTTCCACACTTGATTTGGTGCTGCAGTTTTCCAGGTTATGTGCAAAAGAGGCAAAGTAGAGTTTTATTATACATTTGTAAATATCAGCTCCCACAGTATTTAAGTAAACTTTGTTGAGGACCTTCAGCCCTCTCCTTCCTAAGATAAGAGCCTCAACAACCTCCCCAAGCTTCTCTATACTAGCATCTAGAGATGAGCGAACTTTTGAAAAATTCGATTCGACTGATTCGCCGAATTTTCCGACAAAAATCGTTTCGACCCGAATAAATTCGCGACGAATCGCTATTAAAAACGGCTATTTCTGAGCCTCCTAGAGCCTCAATAGGGTTGTAAACCATTCAGCCTTGCTGTAACACGCACAGGATGCGTGCTGGGTTAGTTAAATAATACTTTGAAGAAATATCACATGCAGATCAGAGGCATCGCTAATAGAATCGCAGAGCGGCACAATTGCAGAGAGTTGAAGTGGCATCACTATGAGGGGCAGAAGGAGCCCAAATATACACTGGAGTTGGCCTCAGGAGCCCAAAAATTGGATGAATCACACCCTGGAGTTGGCAGAAGTTGGCAGCAGCAGCAGCAGGAGCCCAAATATACACTGGAGTTAGCTTCAGGAGCCCAAAAATTGGATGAATCACACCCTGGAGTTGGCAGGAGTTGACAGTAGCAGCAGCAGGAGCCCAAATATACACTGGAGTTGGCTTCAGGAGCCCAAAAATTGGATGAATCACACCCTGGAGTTGGCAGGAGTTGACAGTAGCAGCAGCAGGAGCCCAAATATACACTGGAGTTGGCTTCAGGAGCCCAAAAGTTGGATGAATCACACCCTGGAGTTGGCAGGAGTTGACAGTAGCAGCAGCAGGAGCCCAAATATACACTGGAGTGGGCTTCAGGAGCCCAAAAATTGGATGAATCACACCCTGGAGTTGGCAGGAGTTGACAGCAGCAGCAGCAGGAGCCCAAATATACACTGGAGTTGGCCTCAGGAGCCCAAAAATTGGATGAATCACACCCTGGAGTTGGCAGAAGTTGACAGTAGCAGCAGCAGGAGCCCAAATATACACTGGAGTTGGCTTCAGGAGCCCAAAAATTGGATGAATCACACCCTGGAGTTGGCAGGAGTTGACAGTAGCAGCAGCAGGAGCCCAAATATACACTGGAGTTGGCTTCAGGAGCCCAAAAATTGGATGAATCACACCCTGGAGTTGGCAGGAGTTGACAGTAGCAGCAGCAGGAGCCCAAATATACACTGGAGTTGGCTTCAGGAGCCCAAAAATTGGATGAATCACACCCTGGAGTTGGCAGGAGTTGACAGCAGCAGCAGGAGCCCAAATATACACTGGAGTTGGCCTCAGGAGCCCAAAAATTGGATGAATCACACCCTGGAGTTGGCAGAAGTTGGCAGCAGCAGCAGCAGGAGCCCAAATATACACTGGAGTTGGCTTCAGGAGCCCAAAAATTGGATGAATCACACCCTGGAGTTGGCAGGAGTTGACAGTAGCAGCAGCAGGAGCCCAAATATACACTGGAGTTGGCTTCAGGAGCCCAAAAATTGGATGAATCACACCCTGGAGTTGGCAGAAGTTGGCAGCAGCAGCAGCAGGAGCCCAAATATACACTGGAGTTGGCTTCAGGAGCCCAAAAATTGGATGAATCACACCCTGGAGTTGGCAGAAGTTGGCAGCAGCAGCAGCAGGAGCCCAAATATACACTGGAGTTGGCCTCAGGAGCCCAAAAATTGGATGAATCACACCCTGGAGTTGGCAGGAGTTGACAGCAGCAGCAGCAGGAGCCCAAATATACACTGGAGTTGGCCTCAGGAGCCCAAAAATTGGATGAATCACACCCTGGAGTTGGCAGAAGTTGGCAGCAGCAGCAGCAGGAGCCCAAATATACACTGGAGTTGGCTTCAGGAGCCCAAAAATTGGATGAATCACACCCTGGAGTTGGCAGGAGTTGACAGTAGCAGCAGCAGGAGCCCAAATATACACTGGAGTTGGCTTCAGGAGCCCAAAAATTGGATGAATCACACCCTGGAGTTGGCAGGAGTTGACAGCAGCAGCAGCAGGAGCCCAAATATACACTGGAGTTGGCTTCAGGAGCCCAAAAATTGGATGAATCACACCCTGGAGTTGGCAGGAGTTGACAGTAGCAGCAGCAGGAGCCCAAATATACACTGGAGTTGGCTTCAGGAGCCCAAAAATTGGATGAATCACACCCTGGAGTTGGCAGGAGTTGACAGCAGCAGCAGCAGGAGCCCAAATATACACTGGAGTTGGCTTCAGGAGCCCAAAAATTGGATGAATCACACCCTGGAGTTGGCAGGAGTTGACAGTAGCAGCAGCAGGAGCCCAAAAAATGGCCTAAAGACATAAATATGTTTTGCACCATTTGGAAAGTGTAAAACGTGGCACCATGCTGAATCTAGTCGCATGCATCAGGCATTGGTGGGTGGAAATCCTGGCTGATCCATCCCTGATTCATTTTGACAAAGGTGAGTCTCTCCACATTTTTAGTTGACAGACGAGTTCTCCTCGCCGTAACTATGGCCCCCGCCGCACTAAACACCCGCTCAGATGGCACGCTACTTGCCGGGCAGGACAGCTTTTCCAGGGCAAACTCTGCTAGTTGCGGCCACAAATCAAGTTTGGCTGCCCAGAAGTCCAGCGGATCCTCAAGGTGTGTTGGCATGGTCATGTCAAAGTATGACATGACCTGCTGGTTCAGGTCCTGCTCCAGGTCTTCCTGCTGCTCATGAGTAGCCTCACTATGCGGGTGTAGAAAGCTACTCATTAGCGACTGAAGACTGAGGCTGCTGCTGCTGATGGAGCTTCTGCTGCTGCCAACCCCCCCAGCGGCCATGGCAGTGGAAGGTGAGCGCAGAGGTCCCCTCGAGTCAGACCTGCGAGAGTATGGACCATGGCGCAGATAGGCATCGGCCAACTGCCTACGTAGAATGTCTTTGTAGTAGTTGAGTTTGTCCTCCCTCTCGGTGGGTTTAAAAAATGCCCCCATTTTGTGCCGGAAGCGAGGGTCCAATAAGGTGGACAGCCAGAAGTCATCCCGCCGACAGATGGAAACAATTCTGGGGTCACTACGCAAGCATGTGAGCATGCTTCGTGCCATTTGCGCAAGTGACTCGGATGGACTACCTGTCTCCATCTCCACTGCATACTGCCACGGTGTGCCCGGGTCCTCTGTCTCTCCTTCCTCAAAAACCTCTAGCTCCTCTGGCTGCTCCTGCTCCTCCTCTCCTGTCCACTGACTAGATAAACCAGCCATTTCGCCAAGCCTAAACTGTGTTTCGCTGGGCAACTCCTCCTCCTCCTCCAGTTTAGCTCCAACGGGGTTCATGTGGCCGTAAGATGTAAACGCCATGTCTCCAGTGCCCTGACCAGCCATGGTTTCCAACATGTGCTGTAGTACATGAAGCAGTGGAATCACGTCGTTCATCCCGTAATCCTGCCGACTGACAAATAAAGTGGCTTCCTCAAAGGGCCTGAGCAAACGGCAGGTGTCACGTATGAGCTGCCACTGGTTGACATTGAAGTTACACAGGGGAGTCCCCCTATCTGCTTGGATCATCAGGAAATCCGTGATGGCTTTTCTCTGTTCATATAATCGGTCCAACATGTGAAGGGTGGAATTCCAACGGGTGGAAACATTGCAAATCAGACTATGTTGGGGGATACCATTCTGACGCTGTAGCTCAAGAAGGGTGTGTTTGGCGGTGTAGGAGTGGCTGAAGTGCATGCAAAGTTTCCGTGAAGTTGTTAGGATGTCCTGCAGATGGGGGGAACACTTCAGAAACCGCTTGACAACCAGATTGAAGACGTGAGCCATGCAGGGGGCATGGGTCAGGCTTCCTTGGCGCAGCGCAGACAAAATGTTCTTCCCATTGTCGGTAACCATGATTCCCATTTTAAGTTTTCTCGGAGTAAGCCATGTTTGGATTTCCTGATGAATACATTTAAGCAGTTCCTCCCCTGTGTGACTCCGTTCGCCAAGACAAACCATGTGAAGCACTGCGTGACACCTCCATGCCCTGCACACATGGTAGACTGGAGGGGCACTGAGACTTGAGCCTACAGTGGAGGGTGAGGAGATGGCGGAGGATGAGGAGGCCGAGTCGCACGGTGTCACAGGCCCAATGGGCAGAGAGCGCGGAGGCCGAAGCGGCGTGACCTGTCCAAGTTGCTGCTGCAAAGGGACCACATTCACCCAGTGGGCCGTAAACGACATGTACTGCCCCTGACCGTAGTTACAGCTCCAGATGTCGGCGCTGCCATGTATTTTGCTACACACCGACAGGCTCAAGGACTGGCCCACCTTCTGTTCAACAAAAGTGTGCAGCGCTGGTACTGCCTTCTTGGCAAAGAAATGACGGCTTGGGACTCTCCACCTCGGCTCGGCACAAGCCATCAGTTCTCTGAAAGGTGCAGATTCCACCACCTGAAAAGGGAGCGACTGCAGCACCAGCAACTTGGATAGGAGCACATTCAGCTTCTGCGCCGTAGGATGAGTGGGCGCATACTGCTGTCTCTTGGACATGGCTTCGCTGATGGATTGCTGGCGGGATGCATGACTTGGAGGAGGAGGAGGAGGAGCAGGAGCGACAGAGGATGGGTATGACGCACAGCTGCCTTCGGCTGAGGTGCTGGAGCCTTGGCTGGCAGAAATTGGGAGCTCACTTGGTGAGGAAGCAGACTGGACCACCCCTTGGGAGCCTCGGTTCTCCCAGGTCGTTTTATGGTGACGCATCATATGTTGACGCAGGGCCGTGGTGCCAACATTTGGACCCTGGCCACGCTTCACCTTTTGCCTACATATCTTGCATGTGGCCATGTTACCCTCCTGCGGATGCCTCAGGAAAAACTGCCACACTGCCGAGTAGCTACTTTTCCCACCCCCTGGCCTCACTGATTCACTGCTGCTGTTGCCAACTCCAGGAACCCCTGCTCCACTACCTCCCGATAAGGTAGACTGCCGCACAGCAGGTGCTCTACCCCGGCCCCGGCCCCGGCCGGCTCCAGCCTTTGGAATTGTGCCCCCATGCTGACTGCTACCACCTTGCTGCCTCAGCTGCTGACTCCGGGGCAACCTGCGCCCCTCTTCTCCTGATGATGACGATGAAGCCCCTTCATCACCCGGCTCCCAAGTGCGATCGGCTTCATCGTCATCATCATCATCACCGAGTTGTGGCTGTACGTCACTGATGTTCGTGGATTTGTCAACAGTGTCTGGCGCAGGAGCTGGAACGCTCGCAGCACCCACGACACTGTCCACATCACTATCTGTCTGCCTAGCTAGAGAAGCCACCTCCATTTCTTGGCTGGGCAGTAGCTGCTGACTGTCCTCTATCTGATGGTCCTCCTCACTAAAGAGTGGAGCTGAACCCAAAGCATAGAATACGTCGCTGGGGGAGGGAACGGCGTAGGACAGAGGCAATGGGAGGACAGGGACTGCTCTCGGGGCATGCCAACTCAGGGTTGTGTCAGAGGAACCTACCGACCCTAGACTGGGGGTCTCAGACGTAAGTTGTGATGATGTTGTTGATGAGCGCGTTAACCAATCTACCACGGCAGATGCGTTACTGGTGGAGACCCGACCGCTAGCAGATACTGGCAGATTAGGTCTCTCAGCGTGACTCCTGCTGCTACTGGCCCCCAGTCTGATGCGAGCTCTGCCTGCGGAATCTTGGCCTCTGCCACTCCTCTTTTCACTTCCAGGCACTTGTCTGCCCGACATAGTCTAACTGGCGTGGGAGTAGGTGATATTTTAAGATCCCCCGGGCAGCGGTGGGTCTATATGAAACAGAATATAATGCACACCAAAAGTGAGCAGTAACACTCAGCCTCCAACAGGCCTGCTTAGTGTAAATAAGAGAGCTGCTTAGTGTAAATAAAGAGGGGTATGCTATGTTACAGAATGGGATGCCTCAACAGAAGTGCACCTGGCAGGCAGCAGTAAGCCTATGCCCAGCAAAAGTGTCTTATAATATAAATATAATAAGAGCAAATGCTTATATGGTCTTAAACAGAGGCTGCTTTAGTCACAGAATGGGATGCCCCCAAAAAAGATCCAGTAGTACTATGCCCAGCAAAAGTGTCTTTATCAGGCTAATTTCAAATATGATAAGAGCAAATGCTTATATGGTCTTAAACAGAGGCTGCTTTAGTCACAGAATGGGATGCCCTGGCAGGGACAAGTAGTGCTATGCCCAGCAAAAGTGTCTTTATCAGGCCTAATTTCAAATATGATAAGAGCAAATGCTTATACGGTCTTAAACAGAGGCTGCTTTAGTCACAGAATGGGATGCCCCCCAAAAAAGATCCAGTAGTACTATGCCCAGCAAAAGTGTCTTTATCAGGCTAATTTCAAATATGATAAGAGCAAATGCTTATACGGTCTTAAACAGAGGCTGCTTTAGTCACAGAATGGGATGCCCCAACAGGAATGGACCTGGCAGGGTCCAGTAGTGCTTTGCCCAGCAAAAGTGTCTTTATCAGGCCTAATTTCAAATATGATAAGAGCAAATGCTTATATGGTCTTAAACAGAGGCTGCTTTAGTCACAGAATGGGATGCCCCAACAGAAGTGGACCTGGCAGGGTCCAGTAGTGCTATGCCCAGCAAAAGTGTCTTTATCAGGCCTAATTTCAAAAATAATAATTGCAAATGGTTATATGGTCTTAAACAGAGGCTGCTTTAGTCACAGAATGGGATGCCCCAACAGGAATGGACCTGGCAGGGTCCAGTAGTGCTTTGCCCAGCAAAAGTGTCTTTATCAGGCCTAATTTCAAATATGATAAGTGAAAATGGTTATACGGTCTTAAACAGAGGCTGCTGTAGTCACAGAATGGGATGCCCCAACAGAAGTGGACCTGGCAGGGTCCAGTAGTGCTATGCCCAGCAAAAGTGTCTTTATCAGGCCTAATTTCAAATATGATAAGAGCAAATGCTTATATGGTCTTAAACAGAGGCTGCTTTAGTCACAGAATGGGATGCCCCAACAGGAATGGACCTGGCAGGGTCCAGTAGTGCTTTGCCCAGCAAAAGTGTCTTTATCAGGCCTAATTTCAAATATGATAAGAGCAAATGGTTATATGGTCTTAAACAGAGGCTGCTTTAGTCACAGAATGGGATGCCCCAACAGAAGTGGACCTGGCAGGGTCCAGTAGTGCTATGCCCAGCAAAAGTGTCTTTATCAGGCCTAATTTCAAATATGATAAGAGCAAATGCTTATATGGTCTTAAACAGAGGCTGCTTTAGTCACAGAATGGGATGCCCCAACAGAAGTGGACCTGGCAGGGTCCAGTAGTGCTATGCCCAGCAAAAGTGTCTTTATCAGGCCTAATTTCAAATATGATAAGAGCAAATGGTTATATGGTCTTAAACAGAGGCTGCTTTAGTCACAGAATGGGATGCCCCAACAGAAGTGGACCTGGCAGGGTCCAGTAGTGCTATGCCCAGCAAAAGTGTCTTTATCAGGCCTAATTTCAAATATGATAAGAGCAAATGCTTATATGGTCTTAAACAGAGGCTGCTTTAGTCACAGAATGGGATGCCCCAACAGGAATGGACCTGGCAGGGTCCAGTAGTGCTTTGCCCAGCAAAAGTGTCTTTATCAGGCCTAATTTCAAATATGATAAGTGAAAATGGTTATACGGTCTTAAACAGAGGCTGCTGTAGTCACAGAATGGGATGCCCCAACAGAAGTGGACCTGGCAGGGTCCAGTAGTGCTATGCCCAACAAAAGTGTCTTTATCAGGCCTAATTTCAAATATGATAAGAGCAAATGGTTATATGGTCTTAAACAGAGGCTGCTTTAGTCACAGAATGGGATGCCCCAACAGAAGTGGACCTGGCAGGGTCCAGTAGTGCTATGCCCAGCAAAAGTGTCTTTATCAGGCCTAATTTCAAATATGATAAGAGCAAATGCTTATATGGTCTTAAACAGAGGCTGCTTTAGTCACAGAATGGGATGCCCCAACAGGAATGGACCTGGCAGGGTCCAGTAGTGCTTTGCCCAGCAAAAGTGTCTTTATCAGGCCTAATTTCAAATATGATAAGAGCAAATGGTTATATGGTCTTAAACAGAGGCTGCTTTAGTCACAGAATGGGATGCCCCAACAGAAGTGGACCTGGCAGGGTCCAGTAGTGCTATGCCCAGCAAAAGTGTCTTTATCAGGCCTAATTTCAAATATGATAAGAGCAAATGGTTATATGGTCTTAAACAGAGGCTGCTTTAGTCACAGAATGGGATGCCCCAACAGAAGTGGACCTGGCAGGGTCCAGTAGTGCTATGCCCAGCAAAAGTGTCTTTATCAGGCCTAATTTCAAATATGATAAGAGCAAATGCTTATATGGTCTTAAACAGAGGCTGCTTTAGTCACAGAATGGGATGCCCCAACAGGAATGGACCTGGCAGGGTCCAGTAGTGCTTTGCCCAGCAAAAGTGTCTTTATCAGGCCTAATTTCAAATATGATAACAGCAAATGGTTATATGGTCTTAAACAGAGGCTGCTTTAGTCACAGAATGGGATGCCCCAACAGAAGTGGACCTGGCAGGGTCCAGTAGTGCTATGCCCAGCAAAAGTGTCTTTATCAGGCCTAATTTCAAATATGATAAGAGCAAATGGTTATATGGTCTTAAACAGAGGCTGCTTTAGTCACAGAATGGGATGCCCCAACAGAAGTGGACCTGGCAGGGTCCAGTAGTGCTATGCCCAGCAAAAGTGTCTTTATCAGGCCTAATTTCAAATATGATAAGAGCAAATGCTTATATGGTCTTAAACAGAGGCTGCTTTAGTCACAGAATGGGATGCCCCAACAGGAATGGACCTGGCAGGGTCCAGTAGTGCTTTGCCCAGCAAAAGTGTCTTTATCAGGCCTAATTTCAAATATGATAAGTGAAAATGGTTATACGGTCTTAAACAGAGGCTGCTGTAGTCACAGAATGGGATGCCCCAACAGAAGTGGACCTGGCAGGGTCCAGTAGTGCTATGCCCAGCAAAAGTGTCTTTATCAGGCCTAATTTCAAATATGATAAGAGCAAATGCTTATATGGTCTTAAACAGAGGCTGCTTTAGTCACAGAATGGGATGCCCCAACAGGAATGGACCTGGCAGGGTCCAGTAGTGCTTTGCCCAGCAAAAGTGTCTTTATCAGGCCTAATTTCAAATATGATAAGAGCAAATGGTTATATGGTCTTAAACAGAGGCTGCTTTAGTCACAGAATGGGATGCCCCAACAGAAGTGGACCTGGCAGGGTCCAGTAGTGCTATGCCCAGCAAAAGTGTCTTTATCAGGCCTAATTTCAAATATGATAAGAGCAAATGGTTATATGGTCTTAAACAGAGGCTGCTTTAGTCACAGAATGGGATGCCCCAACAGAAGTGGACCTGGCAGGGTCCAGTAGTGCTATGCCCAGCAAAAGTGTCTTTATCAGGCCTAATTTCAAATATGATAAGAGCAAATGGTTATATGGTCTTAAACAGAGGCTGCTTTAGTCACAGAATGGGATGCCCCAACAGAAGTGGACCTGGCAGGGTCCAGTAGTGCTATGCCCAGCAAAAGTGTCTTTATCAGGCCTAATTTCAAATATGATAAGAGCAAATGCTTATATGGTCTTAAACAGAGGCTGCTTTAGTCACAGAATGGGATGCCCCAACAGGAATGGACCTGGCAGGGTCCAGTAGTGCTTTGCCCAGCAAAAGTGTCTTTATCAGGCCTAATTTCAAATATGATAAGTGAAAATGGTTATACGGTCTTAAACAGAGGCTGCTGTAGTCACAGAATGGGATGCCCCAACAGAAGTGGACCTGGCAGGGTCCAGTAGTGCTATGCCCAGCAAAAGTGTCTTTATCAGGCCTAATTTCAAATATGATAAGAGCAAATGGTTATAAGGTCTTAAACAGAGGCTGCTTTAGTCACAGAATGGGATGCCCCAACAGAAGTGGACCTGGCAGGGTCCAGTAGTGCTATGCCCAGCAAAAGTGTCTTTATCAGGCCTAATTTCAAATATGATAAGAGCAAATGCTTATATGGTCTTAAACAGAGGCTGCTTTAGTCACAGAATGGGATGCCCCAACAGGAATGGACCTGGCAGGGTCCAGTAGTGCTTTGCCCAGCAAAAGTGTCTTTATCAGGCCTAATTTCAAATATGATAAGAGCAAATGGTTATATGGTCTTAAACAGAGGCTGCTTTAGTCACAGAATGGGATGCCCCAACAGAAGTGGACCTGGCAGGGTCCAGTAGTGCTATGCCCAGCAAAAGTGTCTTTATCAGGCCTAATTTCAAATATGATAAGAGCAAATGGTTATATGGTCTTAAACAGAGGCTGCTTTAGTCACAGAATGGGATGCCCCAACAGAAGTGGACCTGGCAGGGTCCAGTAGTGCTATGCCCAGCAAAAGTGTCTTTATCAGGCCTAATTTCAAATATGATAAGAGCAAATGCTTATATGGTCTTAAACAGAGGCTGCTTTAGTCACAGAATGGGATGCCCCAACAGGAATGGACCTGGCAGGGTCCAGTAGTGCTTTGCCCAGCAAAAGTGTCTTTATCAGGCCTAATTTCAAATATGATAACAGCAAATGGTTATATGGTCTTAAACAGAGGCTGCTTTAGTCACAGAATGGGATGCCCCAACAGAAGTGGACCTGGCAGGGTCCAGTAGTGCTATGCCCAGCAAAAGTGTCTTTATCAGGCCTAATTTCAAATATGATAAGAGCAAATGGTTATATGGTCTTAAACAGAGGCTGCTTTAGTCACAGAATGGGATGCCCCAACAGAAGTGGACCTGGCAGGGTCCAGTAGTGCTATGCCCAGCAAAAGTGTCTTTATCAGGCCTAATTTCAAATATGATAAGAGCAAATGCTTATATGGTCTTAAACAGAGGCTGCTTTAGTCACAGAATGGGATGCCCCAACAGGAATGGACCTGGCAGGGTCCAGTAGTGCTTTGCCCAGCAAAAGTGTCTTTATCAGGCCTAATTTCAAATATGATAAGAGCAAATGCTTATATGGTCTTAAACAGAGGCTGCTTTAGTCACAGAATGGGATGCCCCAACAGAAGTGGACCTGGCAGGGTCCAGTAGTGCTATGCCCAGCAAAAGTGTCTTTATCAGGCCTAATTTCAAATATGATAAGAGCAAATGGTTATATGGTCTTAAACAGAGGCTGCTTTAGTCACAGAATGGGATGCCCCAACAGGAATGGACCTGGCAGGGTCCAGTAGTGCTTTGCCCAGCAAAAGTGTCTTTATCAGGCCTAATTTCAAATATGATAAGTGAAAATGGTTATACGGTCTTAAACAGAGGCTGCTGTAGTCACAGAATGGGATGCCCCAACAGAAGTGGACCTGGCAGGGTCCAGTAGTGCTATGCCCAGCAAAAGTGTCTTTATCAGGCCTAATTTCAAATATGATAAGAGCAAATGCTTATATGGTCTTAAACAGAGGCTGCTTTAGTCACAGAATGGGATGCCCCAACAGGAATGGACCTGGCAGGGTCCAGTAGTGCTTTGCCCAGCAAAAGTGTCTTTATCAGGCCTAATTTCAAATATGATAAGTGAAAATGGTTATACGGTCTTAAACAGAGGCTGCTGTAGTCACAGAATGGGATGCCCCAACAGAAGTGGACCTGGCAGGGTCCAGTAGTGCTATGCCCAGCAAAAGTGTCTTTATCAGGCCTAATTTCAAATATGATAAGAGCAAATGCTTATATGGTCTTAAACAGAGGCTGCTTTAGTCACAGAATGGGATGCCCCAACAGAAGTGGACCTGGCAGGGTCCAGTAGTGCTATGCCCAGCAAAAGTGTCTTTATCAGGCCTAATTTCAAATATGATAAGAGCAAATGCTTATATGGTCTTAAACAGAGGCTGCTTTAGTCACAGAATGGGATGCCCCAACAGGAATGGACCTGGCAGGGTCCAGTAGTGCTTTGCCCAGCAGAAGTGTCTTTATCAGGCCTAATTTCAAATATGATAAGTGAAAATGGTTATACGGTCTTAAACAGAGGCTGCTGTAGTCACAGAATGGGATGCCCCAACAGAAGTGGACCTGGCAGGGTCCAGTAGTGCTATGCCCAGCAAAAGTGTCTTTATCAGGCCTAATTTCAAATATGATAAGAGCAAATGCTTATATGGTCTTAAACAGAGGCTGCTTTAGTCACAGAATGGGATGCCCCAACAGGAATGGACCTGGCAGGGTCCAGTAGTGCTTTGCCCAGCAAAAGTGTCTTTATCAGGCCTAATTTCAAATATGATAAGTGAAAATGGTTATACGGTCTTAAACAGAGGCTGCTGTAGTCACAGAATGGGATGCCCCAACAGAAGTGGACCTGGCAGGGTCCAGTAGTGCTATGCCCAGCAAAAGTGTCTTTATCAGGCCTAATTTCAAATATGATAAGAGCAAATGGTTATATGGTCTTAAACAGAGGCTGCTTTAGTCACAGAATGGGATGCCCCAACAGAAGTGGACCTGGCAGGGTCCAGTAGTGCTATGCCCAGCAAAAGTGTCTTTATCAGGCCTAATTTCAAATATGATAAGAGCAAATGCTTATATGGTCTTAAACAGAGGCTGCTTTAGTCACAGAATGGGATGCCTCACAGCAGACTTAAGATCAGTTCAGTATATATGCACAGTTAGTTACTATAAGCAGCCTGAAAACGCTAACAAAGCCTGTCAGCCAGCTAGTAACACTCAGGCTGGATGAAAAAAAAAAAAATCTCCCTGTGACAGCCTCCGTTTTTCCTACCTTTCCCTGGCTTTCTGTCTGTCTCCTGTCTGTCTCCTGCCTGTCTCCAGCCTGTCCCTGTCTGTCCCTGTCTGTCCCTGCCTGTCTAACTGCCTCAGCTACACAGCGTCCTGTCTCTCACGAATGCAATAGAGAAATGAGGAAAAGCAAGATGGCCGCCGTTAAATACCGCTGTGACGTCACCGGGCTTGCTGGCTGCTAATAGGCTGCATGTGACTGCCCCAGCTTGCACTGGCGCGGGATACATGTCCAGACATGTCCCGTCCGCCATCTTAGAATGCCTGTAAATGTAAATGAATGGATGTTAAAGGAAAACTTCGAGTGATCGAATCGCGGGGAAATTCGGATTCGATCCGAATCGAATTTTTCCTGAAATTCGGATCGAATCCGGGTTCGTCCGGATCGATTCGCTCATCCCTACTAGCATCTCTTGGGTTTATCTTTAATGAATGGCCAATAGGATCCAAATTGTTTAAAAATATCTCTACCTCAGTGGAGCAATTCTGCACCACAACTTTAGCATCAATCCTGTCCCTTGAATTACAAAGGTCCTTCAAATTAAGTGCAAAGATACCTAACTCATATGGCTCAGTTAAATGAACTTGTGAGGCTTACATAGATATAATAGATTTGGCAAGGCGATGATCATACTGAGTGTGCCTTTCCAATCTCTTTTGGATACCTGTGCAAAGTCTGGAAAGGCTTTCTCATTTAACTCACTTGCTCATATTTGGAGAGGCCAGTGCAGAAAGGCTTGGATATCTGGTGAAGCTCTATACCTCACAGAAAGAGCTGGAGAGTCTCATCAAATCTTTTTGTATAGACCATAGATTGCTGTCATGTATCTAAAAAAAGAAAGTACCTCCAATGGAAAATATCTTCTCCTCATATGCATAACTACCTTATCGCAAAGCTAAATCAGGTACAGATGCATTTTTTTACTTTACTGTATTGTCTGTTGAGGAAGAAAGACTCTCCAAACATGCAAGTATCATACACGTATTCAAACAATTTTGTAGAGACACTCTGAAAGTGAGACTTGTTTTGCTAAATCTTTTGCATTAGCCCCAGAATCTCCAAAGAGAGCAAATAGAAACTAAAATTCTACCTCTAACAAAAGTTCTTTAGCTAAAGGCGGGTTGTACCTCTTTGTAGATTTCTTGAACGCATTAAAAGTATATGAATAAATTAGGTTGCTGCACTTCAATATAACGAGATGATGTGGGTGCTATCATTTACCAGGGCATTTCTTCAAAGTTGCCCCTTACGCAGTTACAGGATACCTTAAGAATGTAAAGATATGCACCACTGTAGTGAATGCACTACAACACATTTTGAAAATTGCCCATACATTTGCCTGTACTCCTAAAGATCCGTGCCTTGTATACAGTGTATTCCCACCAGAAAATACATTATTAGATAAAAATGTTAATTAAAAAAATGATTCTGAGAATAAGTGCATATCTTTATTAAGAATCACATTCCGCTCAATAAATTATGTGGAAAAACAAATTATTTGAAGTACAAAAATGCAGCTGGTTGAACTTTTAGAGCTTCGTATGAATACAGTTCAGCTGTAGCATATTATTTAAGTAAAAACAGCCAAAAGAACCATATAAAATGAAATATATTGGTATGACTCATAATCTTTCTTTTCCATAGAGTAAGAATGAACTTTGCTTAAAGTTTATCCACCTAAATTCCTGTACTCTTCTCATCCACATGCACTAAAATGTGCTTCTATTAAAGAGAAGCTCTAGTCTGATCAAAAACAATACTGCACTGCATTGCTTTAAACCTGTCACAGCTGCATTGACTTAACACCACATTTTGGACTGATAGTGTTATAGTATATATGATATGTTAGATTTTTGTGTTTCCTGTGGCCTACTTCCTGATACATGCCCTAAAGCCATAAGCAGATGGGACATATAAAGCTGTTTTTTTTTACTATGCCTGACTATAGAATCAGATTTTTGAAGATACAGTTGTAAATATTATATCATAAGCATAAAGAGTTTCTTCAGACCAACTGTAAAATCATCGTTATCTGTCCTGCAATGCTGTTAAATATAGCAGTTGTTGCTGACCACCTATTGGTAGACCAAGAGATGACCTAAGCCCCACCCCTGCTACATCCCATTGTATAACACACACTATTTACTGTGTGTGCAGGGGGGCTAGCTGCCTCTAGCTGCTACTTTCTATGCAGTTGTTTTTATGATTCTGAAAAGTTCTGTGTAAGCAAAAAATTGCTCTGTGTATTTAAACTGGAAATATATTGAAGAACGCACTGAAATACAGCACACACACATGCAGAAGATTACTTTTACTGATTGAATGTAACTAACCTAGTCTGCAAAAGTACTTCTTTAAAAAGTAATCTGGCAAAAATCAACTGTCTGGGAGGTAAGACAGATATGCTTTTTACACTCAGCCTTTAGAGGTTATTCATGTGACACAGATTTCAGTTTAGAAATGGCTTCTGTTATGGAAGGATGAGCTCCAGATACCAGATAATAAAATGACTGGACAGGAAGTCAGGCTGCATGCTTCCTGTCAGTAGTGTAGATTTCTTAATGGCCCCAGTTATAACCTCTTAGACCATGCCTAGAATTAGAATTACAGTGGACTTCTTGTCTCCCTATATTATCTAGTCTAACATGTTCATTTCTGCTATATAAAGTAATTTTGTGCACAACTGAAAAAAATATATAATTGTTAATTGTGTATAGCAAGGAACTTGTACAAAATACTTTATATTTTTATTTGATACCATATGAACTGTTATAGTATTTACTTAGAAAACTGGTGATGTGCTCTTATTAGAAATTGTAAAGAACTTTTTTTGGATAGATGTAAGCTATATTATAATATGTCTATTTTCTACCACAATTTTAAACACTACAGCCTCAAATTTAAATGTATTTATATAATAGAGCAACACAAAGTACCATGTATTTCTGTAATATAAAGAATATTATTCTGTACGTGCTTTCCAGATTAAAAAAAAGGAAAACACTGTGTGTGGCGTGTATATGGATTCAGTCCTCTGTATTCTGATACCCCTAAATAAATATAATCCAGTGTGACCTATTGCCTTTAGTCACCTAATTAGTAAATAGAGTCAACCTGTATGTAGTTTATTCTCAATATAGCTATCGTAAAAGGTCTCAGATGTTTGTTAGAAAACAATAGTGATGAAACAGCATAACTAAAACCAGGGGACACACCAGACAGCTAAGATATAAAGTGTGTCAAAGTGTATTGCAAAGTTAGATTATATATAAAAAATGGCTCAAGCTCTGAACGTCTCCATCCATCATTCATAAGGAGTTTGGCACAACTACAAAACCTTCAAGGACATGACCTCCACCTAAACTGTCAGCCCAGGCAAGGAGAGCAATAATTAGAGCAGTAGCGGAGATGCCAAGGGTTACTTTCTAGGATATGCAGAGTTCCACAGCTCAGGTGGTAATATCTGTGCACAACTATTAGTCAAGTTCTTCACAAATCCCGGCTTTATGGAAGAGTGGCGAGAAGAAAGACATTTTTAAATTAAGCCATAAGTAGTTCCAATTTGCAGTCTGCCTATTGTTATCTGTCCTGCAATACTGGACAAACAGCATGCATTTGGATGAGGGAGCCCTGGTCAGATGATACCAAAGTTTTGGGCCTAAATGCCAAACATTAGGTTTCAATTTCAATTCAACAAAGGTCGAAAATGGATTTTTCGTGTGTTTTGTGCTTAAAAAGTTGCGATTTTGCTATATATTTTTTACGAGTGATTCAGCTACCTGGAACCATTGTAAAACACGAGTCACTTGAATTAAATTCGAGTGCAATTGTAAAAGTGCAAATTAAATTAATGGATCGAAAAATTTACTACTGCATTTTACAATTCGAAAATTTTACTACTGATGTTTATGATACTGAGTGTTTCACACTAGTTTTTTGATGCAGCTTTCAGCAGAAGAAAACTCATTTTGCTCTCTCACAATGGAGCCCTTCTACTTTCTTTGCAATGGTAGTAAACTCTAATGGTAGTAAAAAATTCAATTCATAAGAAAAAAGCCTCAGAATTCCACTGTTTGTGAATCACTAGTTAGGAAGACAATGAAAGTCAATGGAACTTTTTTACTCCTGAAAAAAATACTTTTTACCCTTTTTTACTAGTAGTAAAAAGTTCCATTGACTTTCAGTGTCTTCCTATCTGGTGATTTGGTAACAGTGACATTCTCAGGCTTTTTCTCATGAATTAAATTTTTTACTACCATGAGAATTTTTTTCAATGATTTGTGAATCGAGGCCATTGACTTGACAGATGATGTGGTGCAGAGAAGGCGCACACTACCCATTTTTCGGACACGTTTGGAAGCTGCCATATCAAGCACTTTTCCAGCTTACTAGGCTAAATCGTGCAGCTTTGGAATCCATATTTGGCACCATTAACTGGTAGAAGACCTTTGGTCGACCTTTGGGTTTTTACATTGCGGTGCACCAAAACCCAGAATAGTCAAAATTCTGGCTTTTGGTCCATGTTATAGTGTAAGCATAAGAATGGCGTACCATGAGGTTAAAGCTAGCAAAGAGCTGCACCCTGCGCCCAAGGACATGTGGTGCTATGTTAGCAAGCTTTGTATAGAAAACAATGGCCACATTTCTGCATTCAAGAAAACATTTTTAATACAGGTCCCTGGCAATCCAACCAACCAGCCCCCCCCCCCAAAAAAAACGACATATATGCCTCTTACAAATATTACTGTTTAATTAGTACTTCCACTACAGCATACCTTGCCTCTTTATTACATGTATCCACAATGTTAGCCATGTACATACAGCTACACAGGTAACTTAAAAAGTTGAAAAAAAAAATATGCATTTACATTTACCCATTAAAAAGCCTTACAACACCATGCAACAGTCAGAAAACAATACTAAACAATAGAAAAAAAAAATCAAGTACATTTCCCAATAATTTTCGCTTGCGACAGCCTTTTTACAAGCATTTTGAAAATTTTACCAGTGATTAGAAAATTTTACGATTGCATTTTCGAGTGCAAGTATTTAATTCAACCCCTTTTTTGAATCACTCGAAAAAGTTAAAACTTTGTGCATGCGATCTGATTTTTCGAGTGACACGAATTTATTTCTACCTTTGTTGAATCGAGCCCTAGGTGTGGATGAAACAGGACAATGGAGCTAATTAAAAGACAAACCTGGAGAAAAAAAAAATAAAAGACAAGTGCCAAATACAAAAGGGGAATCTGAAAATTACTGACCTCCACAGTACACAGTCGGACATTGGGCTGACATGGAGAGTGAGCGCAAAAGGAGATAAAAAAAGGAGAACCAAAAATGGTTGGTAGAGCCCACCTCAGCACAGCACCATTGCTGGATAAGGCACATATGTGCCTGGGAGCCTGACAGCACCTGTAAATGCTCAGCTCTTAGGGCAGGTGTACTCCCTATTCTCCCAACGTGGCCCTATTTCAAGAGGACTTTTGAGTTCTCCATATTTTAGACTTTTGGACAACACACCTGAGCTGGATGGAACAGCCTCAGAGTACAAAACTGGATTTTTTTGTTGTCGTTTCCTAGACCCTTAAAGTGGAATTTCAGTACATCCTAACCTCCCCATCCTGACAACCTCCCCGGGTGCTGAGGAAGGAGGGGATTACAAAGAACCCCTACCTCACCCACAGTCTAGCGCTATTCTGGTCTGTGTTGCCGCCACACAGAAAGGCACAAGGTAACATCTTTGTACCCCCTATCCTACCTCAGCACCAGGTGAGAGTGTCAGGGTGGGGGTTTACCCTTGACTGAACTTCCACTTTAATGTATGCCCATTAAAAGTGTTTTTACATCTAGAACACTCCTGTCAGAAAGGGTTGAAAATAATCATACGCACTGTATTTTACCATCTGTAAGATCAATTTGTGGTGTGTTACTAATATTTTAAAGTAAGCTCAACTAGTCACTTTCCATAATACACACACAAGTATGGCTGCTGTAAGACCGGAGCCTTGGCATATATCTAAATGTGTCTGCCTGCCTGCTAGGTTAAATAAGGATAGCCATGAATGAGTTAGCATTTCTATTAAAACATGACTCATGTACTGTTTTCCAAAATCTCACTTTTAACAAGATGTTGATTAAATTCTTAATAATTTCCCCATGCTGAGCTTGGTCCTTTATTTACCTACCCTTTAAATTGCAAGTGACATCCATTCATTTTTTGAAATTTTTGTAAATTGGTCTTGTTTACTTTATGAGCTGGAAAAAAGGGGGGGGGGGGATTTGGGGCTAAATACCTATATAAATGCCCATGTAGCAGACATATATCCTATGTATTTCTCTCTAGGTTGTTCGTGGTCACTGTTGTGGATTTGCAAGGTGTGACCAGCAAGTGATAGACACTGAGACCGAACTGATGAAACTAAACAGTGTTTTTAAGGAGAAAACACAGCAACCACAACTATTTATAATAACCGTGCACCTACACTATATACAAATATAGCATGGAGCCAGAGATATATACAAATAAATTACATATACAAGGCTGAATACGAGAGCACTGCAAACCAAACAGAAATATATCTACAAATCTAACAGCACACCACAATAATACAATATATACAGTATATACAGGCTCCACAGACAAAGACTGCCAAGTACCTGAAAGGCCAGAGAGAGGAAGGGCAGGAAGACCAGAGGACAGGAAGGACTGAAGGTAAGGCAGGAGGGGACTGAGCACAGGACTGGAACTAAACTGGAAACAGGAACAGTAGCTGAACTGAAACAGGACCGAATGCTGAGCAGGAGCTGAATGGAGTTTCAGGTGAACAGGGCGGCAGGTCTGTAATGCAGGAAGGCAATCCGATACTGGAGCCAGGAGCCTTGTCTGTGGAGCTTATTTATGGCCAGATAACCAGCAGCTGCAGGTGCACAGTTAACCAGGAGGGAGAGCCATCTGCTGGTGGCTGCTGAGAAATATATGCACAACCAAATGGTAAAATAGCACCACCAGTAGGTGACTGACCATTATTACAGGCTTCCCTTGCCCTTGTTTCTGACAATCCCTGACAGTCACCTACTTAAATCTGAGAAGACCATTGGTAACAAAATAAATAGAGCCAAGATGAACGCTTCTATACTAACGTGACAAGACAATTGGAAAGTATCCTGGTGAGAATACCAATTCCATAGCAAATTCGATAATGAAAGATTTTGATTTTACACATTTTAATTCTGTATATTTATCTCCAGGATGGTACAGGTTGACTTGGTTGCACCACCAGGATATCATCCACAGCTAAGCCCCATTTGGGTGAAGAAAAAGCTCACCTGATTGTGCTTTTCATCTGCTTGATTGCAAGAAGCAGAACACTGTAACTTGGCTTCTATTGGCAGTCCTAAGGCAGGAAACAGCATCCAAGGTGAGATTTATTTTAAAAGAAGTGATACTGAGCAACAAGATATGTCTAAACCCCACTGCTCTTACAAGATTGTAGTGTTTAATGTCTCCATTTTCATGTTCCATGTTCTTTGTGGTTTCCAGAAGGGAGTGTCCCCCAATTAAACACATAGCCCTACAATTACAGCATGTTTATACAATTCATATGACTAGAGTTTCTGGAAACTTACATAAGAATAACTCCCTGGAAATCTGAGCAATTGTGCAGTACCCTGTAGCAATCTCCATCATCTGCGTTCCAGTTAAGTAGACAAAATTGATATATCCTTATAGAACTAGAACAAACACATACATTTTAAGACATATACTATATAACATGTTGCTTAATGGCTTGGGGGGGTTATGAACAGCGAAATTCAGAAAACTTGACAACCACCACCACTACTAGACTAGTAATAATGTTCTCCCATGTAATATTTATATATGTTATATGTCGCCTATTCTTTTTAAAATAACGTTCCTGTTTTATTTATATATTTTATGTTGCACTCTGTGTGTAATTCCTTGAAAATTACACCATGGACTGTATGCAAGAATTGTCCTTGACTAAGAAAAGTTGATGTCAACATTTACAAAATGCTTCTCCCCCAGTGACAAGTTTCTTGAGAGAAACCAGATGACCAGCCCTGTGCCGTGTAGAAATCATACATGATGAGCATTATTTAGCCGAAGCATTAAGAGGTGCCAATTCATTTTCTTTTTTTTGTTTTTTTCTTGATGGGTGATAGTTTGTAACATAACTTTAACACTTCCTTGAAGAAATATTAGTTCAATAAAAGCATAATAGCTTGACAAGGGAGTTCAAGGGGGTCACACATGTGGATTATGGTTCATTGTGATCTGACAACAAGCATTAATCTGTCCCATATTAGGAAACTTGTATAGCCAGGATATTGGCAATATGAAGGTGTTTAGCAAAAGTTCTCTTCTCATGACTTGGAACAGTTTGCTGAAGCTGTTCTTCCAAGTCAGGGATCACTTTAGCTTTACTAGCAGCATATTTTAAGTGGGCCCGATAACATCAACATAACAGCTGTATGCTGTCTGTTTAGTAATATGTAAATAAGTAAATAGAACGCTAACTTAAAAATGCTAAAAACCAACTGGAATTGTTGAAATTTGTACTTTTTAAAGTTGAAGTCCAGTCTCTTCATAACCCCCCCCCCCCACACACACACACACACGCATACACACCCTCTATATCCCTCCCCTGGTGCTGAGACAAGAAAGGGGGGTTACAACAAAAATAGAAAAACGTTCTTGGTCGAGAATTCAGTGTTGCTCCCAAGGTGAGTCCAGTGCTGAGTGCAGCCATCATGCAACAGCTACACGGAGCATCCATGCAGCATCCCTCTCTCTATGTGTTGTAGGGAAAATTTGAGGAAATAACAATGTGGTTCATTACTAATTTAATAAGGTTATTACTAAACAAATAACAATACAATAAAGTGACATACAATGTTTATATACATGTTATTAGTGAGCACTTGCTGAAGCCCACCCAGAAGTGCTTAAAAACAGAAAAATGACATGATGAGCATTTTAGGACATCTCTTTTTATGTGTCTCATTGTGAATTGAGCACAACTTGTTTTTGCAAGCTGCAAAACTAAAAACTCAGTATAATTCCATTGAGTTCTTAAATTTCTTACACTACCTCTATAGCACACGACTTTGTAAATTGTCCATCAACCAAAGGGTTCTTTTATAATATTTCTGAGCTTTAAAGCTTTAAAGGAAGTAAAGTAAAGGAGAGAAGCAGCAGTTTAATTAAAGATAATGAATTTCTGTGCTGCAAAGTGTTATTTTTATGTTTGTGATGAGCACAAACGTATTGTAAATGTAAAAGCTTCTAGTCACTATTTACCTTCAGTATAGATACTTTGCACCAAAAACATACAGTGAGAAAAAATACCACAAAGAGGTACCTGGCTACAGCTACCTTGTGGCACTCTTTTGGGAACATAAAGCATGCATTCTTTGCATCCTAAAAATTGACAAAGAAGATGATAATGTAATACATGTTATAGGTTAAGACTTGTTTGGCCTGTTTTTCTACTCTCACCTGGGCCCCAAAATCGATCCTGACAGTTCTTTGCCCGGATCTGTATGAATCGATAGCACTCTGGACTAAATTAAACCGTATGATTAAGCTTACATCCAAATTTGCCCCACTCACCCTGATCCGGGGAGGAACCCCAAATTTCCACCTGGCCAGGGAGGAAATTTTGGCTGGTGTTCCACTAAAGGACTTAACAGAATTCACCATTTCTTCATTAAGGGTCAGCTGATTACGTTTAAAGATCTACAGGACCGTTATAGCATTCCAAGGCGTAAGGCAAATTCTCTATTTCATGCAAACACATTATAGGTGGCAGTTGAGGAACAGGATGTCTCAGTCTTTGAAGTGTATTGTATTAAACATATTGGAATGAGACCGAATATATCCCAACGGAGAAGGATTGGATCCGGGAGATGGACAGGATAAGGGACATGGAGGAACTGATGCCTGTGGTCCAAGACAACGAAGACAAGACCCGACTACTTTGGACGCCAAGGTACATGTTCCGGACCCCAGCGGCCCGCCCTGCCTCCTCCTCGGCTACCTGAGGTCTAACATAGAACTTAAAGCGAGCGGCAACCGGACGCGTGATCATGGAACGTCCTTGTTTGACCCCCAACTCATTAAGACACTAGGTTCGAAATTAAGCAAATTTATTCCAAAAGACAAAGAAAGCATAAGGCATACAGGTAAATAGCAAATTGATATACAAAAATCCGAATCATTGCCCTTTTAGCAAAAAACCAATAGAAGCCAAAACATCTGGAGGGGCGGGATTCTTTGGGAGGACGCTATTAAGGTCCCCTGTGGGATCCTGGACCCTGTGACTCATTGCAGTGGTGGAAAACCCCTGAAACAGAACCACAAGCATTTGAGTGCGGGGGACAACCATACATGTGACAAACCAGTGCCACTGTTATCTTTATATACCATCTATGTATTTACTCTGAACTATTTGTTTCTCTGATATCTCACCGTCTTGTATTTGGAAAACTAAATAAAGAATTAAAAAAAAAAAATGGGAATGCCGGGTGTATTCTCTAAAATCTGATTACCTCTCTTAAAAAAAAGCTTCCATATATGAAGGCCTGGGACATTGGAAGGGACCATTCATCTGAGTGATGGAGAAGGTTAGCTCAAGGGGCAAGACAAGGAATAGCAAGTGTTAGTTAAACTAAGACCAACTTGAAATTACTAATGAAATGGTACCTTGTCCCAACCAGACTACACAGGATAGTCCTCCGCTAAATGCTACAAAGGCTGTGACATAAAAGCAGATATTTTATATTTGTGGTGACTTTGCCCAAATATTAGACTATGCTGGAAAAGAATCTATGGCCTCCTTAGAAAAGTTGTGTGATGTGATCTAGAGGAAGCTCTGCTGGTGGCAACACCTACGAAAGGTAATAAAAATCAGGCGAAACTAATCAACTTCATGCTGTCAGTAGCAAGGATCTCAACAGCTAAAGTATGGGGCTCTAAAAAGGTGTCCATTAGAGAAATTATAAAGAGGATCGATTGAATCATGATATAGGAACTAAAATTGGTTAGATGCCAAGACTTGGCGATATATAAGAAATAATCTTCTTTTTACTTTATTTTTTCTCTATTAATTTCATACTCTCCCTTCATTGTGGCTCTAACTATTTATACAAACTTTCCTCTACCATATCCTCCATCAATATGACTTGAAACGGGGAAATATTTCAAAATAGAACTGATATAATTCAAAGATTTCAAAGAGCACGGTGAAAAGATGTTCTAAAGTCTGTGTATATGTTTTTTTTATAATAAAATATATTGAAATCTAAAATTGACAAAGAAGATGATCCTCCAGTTCCACTTACTATAATTCTAATTAAGTTTGTAATGGTATTAAATGTACCCAAATACTGCTAAATGTACTGCTATCATTGAGGAACTGAATAGTCATTCTGGCAGTGATTGCTAGGTATTGAAGCTATGATGTAGGTGTTATTTTCTGCATAAAGCATTCTCCTACAGATAAATTACTGTACACATTTTACTGTAGACACATCACAACTAATGTTCCAAGGCTCTTTGAAATTCTTGAATCATAGTGACATTTTCCACTACAGTATACCGTATATTTTAATGCATAACTAAAAAGCCTGTGGATTTCAAAGCTGTGGTGCCGTGTTAAAATCTTGAGGGTAATAGCTCAGAAAACTCCTTATCTAGACAAGCACAAACTTCGCCCTCCTCCTTCCTTTATGCCTGCTTACAATTCAATTACATTTTTCCACAATTGACCATTTTCGCACAAATAGATGATTTTTCTTGTCACCATCATTTGAAAATTGCCTCTGGTTGGTGGTCAACTTCCCCCATTATGTCAGCATATGTCTTGTGCATTCTTACACTTAGATTTTAGGAAAGGAGTGGATTACTTTGCTCTGCCTTGCAAACCAAGACACACATCATGCTGGGAGCAGCACACTCCCATGTTGCAATTGCTGTGTGCACAGCACAACTTGCTGGTAGAGGCTTGTCTACACATTGTCCTTGTGTACTCTACTTCTTGGGGTGGAGTTAAGTCCACTGAAAGAGTGGCTTGTTTGGTGGACACAGGATAAAGAAACCTTGGGGGCCACGTTAAAGTTTTTGAAAAATGGAAGATGCATAAGCAATAATTGTCTACAATTGTGGTAAGTATTGTGTACTATATTGTTTGCCTAAATTGTCGATTTAATTTGTAGATAGAATGAGGAAAGTTAGATTTGGTTGCCTTTTTTTCATTAATGTTCCCCCTGTTGACCAAACTTGCTGCTACTTTTTAGATATTCATGTATTATAAAAGCCTTGTCTCTCCATGTGTCTTTCTTGTGCGCACATATCTAGTGCACAGTCTATTACATTCTAGCAAAGTCAAAGCATTTAAAAATCTTAATGTAGAAAATTGCAACAAGGAACAGAATAAAAATGAGGCCAACTGATCAGATGTATGGCTTCATTTGGTCTACTGTCCTCATTTGTGATAAATCTACTTAACTCACAAAACAATTTGGTATGTCTGTGTACATTGCACCCAGTTGCCAAATGGCCATTATGGGCCTGTCAATGGGCTACATAATCCAAGAGATGATCCTGATGCTGTCCCGGTGCTGAATTTACCGTTCAACTGCAATACCCATTTATTTTCTAATTAGAGTAAATGCTGCACTAGGTGCAAAAAGTATGCTGTGTTACCAGTTTTACTTGTCGAATTTCAGTTTTTTAACTTTTTCCAATTCTATGATAATTAATAGAGATGAGCGAGTAGTGAAATATTCGAAATTTCGAATTTCGATTCGAATAGACCGCGTTACTCGACTACTCGACCGAATATCGAATCCCATTATAGTCTATGGGAAAAAAATGCTCGACACTTGGAAATCTCAATTCGACCACTTGGAGGTCACCAAGTCCACCCTGAAACATCAGAAAATGATGTCAACACTGCTGGAATGCAACTGGGACAGCAGGGGAAGCATGTCTGGGTGCATATAACGCGCCCAAGTCGCACTATTACGCCACTATCACAGCCTCTCAACAATACACTCCAAACACAATATTACTTCTACGTAAAGTGAGACAAGACAAGGAAACCTTCTTTCCTCTACATTGCCATGGACCCCAAGCCAAACTGTACAAAAAAGAAGAACAAAATTCTGCACCCCTTAAAATCACGTTGCCTAATGACAACCACAGATGGCATAGGCAAGGGGGAAAATAAATATACCCCACCCCTAATTGTCATTGTGTGTGTGTGTGTGTGTGTGTGTGTGTGTGTGAGATGTGGTCAGACATGTCCTCTTGTGTCATTGTGTCATTGTGGCTCACCTCTTAGGCTTAATACAATCAATTTTTAAGAGGTCTCAACTCTTGGGCCTCCACACAATTTTTAAAAGGTCTCAGCTCTTGGGCCTCCACACAATTTTTAAGAGGTCTCAGCTCTTGGGCCTCCACACAATTTTTAAGAGGTCTCAGCTCTTGGGCCTCCACACAATTTTTAAAAGGTCTCAGCTCTTGGGCCTCCACACAATTTTTAAAAGGTCTCAGCTCTTGGGCCTCCACACAATTTTTAAAAGGTCTCAGCTCTTGGGCCTCCACACAATGTTTGAGAGGTCTCAGCTCTTGGGCCTCCACACAATTTTTAAAAGGTCTCAGCTCTTGGGCCTCCACACAATTTTTAAGAGGTCTCAGCTCGTGGGCCTCCACACAATTTTTAAAAGGTCTCAGCTCTTGGGCCTCCACACAATTTTTAAAAGGTCTCAGCTCTTGGGCCTCCACACAATGTTTGAGAGGTCTCAGCTCTTGGGCCACCACACAATTTTTAAAAGGTCTCAGCTCTTGGGCCTCCACACAATTTTTAAGAGGTCTCAGCTCGTGGGCCTCCACACAATTTTTAAAAGGTCTCAGCTCTTGGGCCTCCACACAATTTTTAAAAGGTCTCAGCTCTTGGGCCTCCACACAATGTTTGAGAGGTCTCAGCTCTTGGGCCTCCACACAATTTTTAAAAGGTCTCAGCTCTTGGGCCTCCACACAATTTTTAAGAGGTCTCAGCTTGTAAGCCTCCACACAATTTTTAAAAGGTCTCAGCTCTTGGGCCTCCACACAATGTTTGAGAGGTCTCAGCTCTTGGGCCTCCACACAATTTTTAAAAGGTCTCAGCTCTTGGGCCTCCACACAATTTTTAAAAGGTCTCAGCTCTTGGGCCTCCACACAATTTTTAAAACATAGCAGCCCTAATAAGGGCTCTCAATGACTCTCTTGTCTTCTGGTAGCTGGTATATATGGTGGTAAATGCGATATTCTGAGCTTCTGGGGCCCTGCCTGACTACATAGGATATGAGATATATACTGTTCAACATAGCAGCACTAATAAGGGATTAAGGACTGTCTTGTCTTCTGGTAGCTGGTATATATGGTGGTAAAAGGTATATTCTGAGCTTCTGGGGCCCTGCCTGCCTACATATGAGCTATATACTGTTCAGCATAGTAGCCCTAATAAGGGCTCTCAATGACTCTCTTGTCTTCTGGTAGCTGGTATATATGGTGGTAAAAGGTATATTCTGAGCTTCTGGGGCCCTGCCTGACTAAATAGAAAATGAGCTATATACTGTTCAACATAGCAGCACTAATAAGGGATTAAGGACTGTCTTGTCTTCTGGTAGCTGGTATATATGGTGGTAAAAGGTATATTCTGAGCTTCTGGGGCCCTGCCTGACTACATAGAAAATGAGCTATATACTGTTCAACATAGCAGCACTAATAAGGGATTAAGGACTGTCTTGTCTTCTGGTAGCTGGTATATATGGTGGTAAAAGGTATATTCTGAGCTTCTGGGGCCCTGCCTGACTAAATAGAAAATGAGCTATATACTGTTCAGCGTAGCAGCCCTAATAAGGGCTATTAAGGACTGTCTTGTCTTCTGGTAGCTGGTATATATGGTGGTAAAAGGTATATTCTGAGCTTCTGGGGCCCTGCCTGACTAAATAGAAAATGAGCTATATACTGTTCAGCGTAGCAGCCCTAATAAGGGCTCTTAAGGACTGTCTTGTCTTCTGGTAGCTGGTATATATGGTGGTAAAAGGTATATTCTGAGCTTCTGGGGCCCTGCCTGACTAAATAGAAAATGAGCTATATACTGTTCAGCGTAGCAGCCCTAATAAGGGCTATTAAGGACTGTCTTGTCTTCTGGTAGCTGGTATATATGGTGGTAAAAGGTATATTCTGAGCTTCTGGGGCCCTGCCTGACTAAATAGAAAATGAGCTATATACTGTTCAGCGTAGCAGCCCTAATAAGGGCTATTAAGGACTGTCTTGTCTTCTGGTAGCTGGTATATATGGTGGTAAAAGGTATATTCTGAGCTTCTGGGGCCCTGCCTGACTAAATAGAAAATGAGCTATATACTGTTCAGCGTAGCAGCCCTAATAAGGGCTATTAAGGACTGTCTTGTCTTCTGGTAGCTGGTATAGATGGTGGTAAAAGCGATATTCCGAGCTTCTGGGGCCCTGCCAGCGACAGCCTGTCTTTCCCTGCTGTGAGCGTCTGTCCCTCACTAAGTTCAAGCTGCTAATGCTGACGAAGAGGAAGTGCTGAGTTTTGTATATTCGAGGTCACATGGTTTTTCCAGCCAATGCGTGTAGACGCCGTTTTCGCGATGCCAGCGTCCTCCCAGGACCTGTCCCACCCCCCCTGCATGGTGATTGGTGTAAGAAACGCGCCAGGGAAGGTGGGAGGGGAAACGAATTGTGAGTGCGCCATCGCCGCTGTACTCGATCGAAATCGAGTATGACGAACAGCGTAGTATTCGATCGAATACCGGCTCGGTCGAATACTACTCGCTCATCACTAATAATTAACTGCATGCATTACTGCATAATTTGGGATAGATCGCTTCTTCTTCACTTCACTTAAAATTAACTGTTCCAAATGAACATCAGTAAAAAGCCAGCCAGCAGCTCACTTGATGCCTTTATCATTTGCATCTTTTTTTTCCTGTAGTACCAGTTAAAAGCTGGAGCAGGGCTCAAAAGTTTATCCATCCTTATAAACCAATATTCCACGACCACACAAGAAAGTAGTCTAACACCCACTCTGTGCCTTGGTAGTTTTCTAGAACTAATTATTTTACAGGGGGAAGGGGGATGTATAACCACATCCCCAATCACCCTATGAACATGTCTAGCTTTACCCTTTAACCAGCACCTCAACTTCACCAACAAACTGTATAAAATAATACATTTATTAAAAAATATTTAAAGGTAAATGTTTCTAATTCAAAAAGAAATAAGTATAGTGGCTATATGTATTCAGATTACAACATCGTAACATGTCATGGTTCTGTATTATTTTGCCAACACGTTTCATTGGCTTTTTGTCGTTTCCTTCTTTAGGGAAAGGTCTCCAGAGAGAAAGCAGGTACCTGTTGGTTGAGGGAGACTCATTTTTTACACAAAGCACTAGAACTCACTTGTTCCAATGGTAAAACTTCACCTAGCCCACAAGGCGCTGAAACTGAACCGTTCCAAATTAAAGGGATTCACCTGATGCCTGTCTCATTTGCATCTCCTCTGTTTCTTACAATGCCAGGTAGAAGCCAAAGCAGTGCTCCAAAATGTACCCATCCTTATAATTTAATACTCCACGACTATGCAAAAAAAGTGGTCAGCTACTTTGTCCCTTGGAGCTCTCCATGCTGGCAATGACCACAGCAGAGCATGTTTAAGACTCCTAAATCTGAACCGTTTCTACTTCAGCCTTGACCAGAAATGGAAGTGAAGCTGGGGTATTGGTTTTGAACATATCATGTATTTAAATATTATTATAAAGTTTGAGATGCTTTGAATTAGCTCATTTTACACAGTTCCCACCAGGTGAAAGTTGGGAGGAATTTAGCATGAGCCTGGAGCCATTCCGTCAGTGTGATTGTTACCTGCTCCTACACTTAGCATTGGCAGTTTTCTAGAACTCACCGAATTTGCTAAGCTCAGGTGACATCCGGAAAACTGTTCTAACTGCAAGAAAAACAATCACGCTGATAGAATGGATTTAGATAACATCTATGTACTGTACATATTACATGCTGGATTTTTCATGTCAAATAAAAATTACTATTTTTTCCAATATCCAAGCTATTTATGGAGGGGTGCTAAAAGCCAGACAAGTGATCTAAGATATTCATCTAATAAAATTTCATATCAGTCATTCTGCCTTCCAATATAGTTCTTGTTTGTGCATTTAATAAAACTATGAGATTCTGGAGATACTTGTATCTAGCATTGCACTCATGAGTCTTTCCTGTCTGGTATGCTGTCTTGTATGCTAGCTCGCACAGTTGCCGCAGCAATATATCATTCTATATCTAAGCTTCTGGCATTTCCAATAATGCTGGCCAGGAACAAGCATTATGAGACGTGTTATCAAATAGGAAGCCTTGCTTAAGCAGAGGCACAATGTAATAACACCATCAAATTTAGCAGGGATGAATGATTTCCCAGGCAGCAAAGACTTTGTAGTGGGAACACTTTGCTAGAAATGACAGGCAAGTAAACCACAGGAGCAGCTCCAGTAAAATATCATCAATTCACAAGTAAATGAAGATCAATGCGCTGAAGTCCTGGTGGCATGTGTTTAATTGCTCTGGCATAAAGGTATAAGAGCTTTATTGCTGTCAATATGAAAAGACACCGGCATGTGTTATGACTAAGAATTGTTTTTTGTTTTTTTTTTTAATAGGGGGAAATCTAATATCCTAAACATTATAACTTCTTTGTCAAAAGAAAAAATCAATTTCAAGAACAATTTAAACATATTCTCTGTGAATCTAAAAAAAACACATCTTACTTTTCTTGCCACTAAAGGTCCAATCAAACACTGGTATTCTCCACTTTACCACTTTAGCACCAACAAGTGACCGGTCACCTGTCAGGAGATTTGGGATGGACTGCTCTTAAAAACAATTCTAGAGGTTGCACAGAGATGCAGGTGTGATCATTCTACAGATACAATATCCCAGAATCCTTCCACTGTAACAGGTGAGCACGTCAAGCAGCAGTAATGACCCTTTGCAGGTGGGAAGGCTGCCAGTAGCTACTGGATTACAAGATTGTGATTCTCCCTATGAGTTGAATTACACCAGAATGAGTTAAATCTGCCACCTGTGTTTTAGCCAATTTTTAGCAAGGTAGAGTGAGGAAGTTTCTGATCTGTACATCTAATGCACCAGCTGATGTACACTGCTAAGGTAAACACATTGTTGCTAGGGAAAATGTTTCTTTTATGACACAGAGTTGCAAACAAGTCAAAAATGTCAGATAAGCTTAGCACTTTGAAGGCATCATTTTGGCACACACTAATGGAAACTAAAATAAATGCCATTTAAAGTGGAATTACCCTTCAAAATAAATAAATCTTGGATCAAGGCCATTTTCAGAGAATGACCACTGTGTCAGATGTCTGACTTTTATTTCCATCCTGATGTTTGGGGTTTCCAGCTGCCTAAGAAGCATCTAGAACGAGTGATAGATCTATGGCACAAATTACCAGTTTGTGGAAGGGCTCAGTCATAGTAGGGCCACATACATATACTGCACTCTGATGTACTTAAAGGGATTTTACAGCCTTTGAGTAAAAACAAACTCTGATGTCGCGTACCTTCATCTCCTTTGGTTGTTTTGCTCCAGCATGGCACTAGGAAGGAAAAATTCATAAGCAATTAACCCTGCATCTGTTGCTTTCCCCCATCAGAGCTGAGTTTTGTGCAGGACTGCTGCCCCCTATGCTAATGTAGTCCTCCAAGCCCCAATGAGTCAATACGCTGCAGGAGTCACCTCACTCTCCACAGCATGACTCCCCGCATGACACATTGCAGGGAAAGAAGATAAACATACCTAGAGTAAGAATGAGACTTGCAAGCCGCATTTAAGAAAAAAATAAATAAAACACGTGAGAATATCAGCATAAGTGGAAACTAACCCTAGTTATGGGCATTTGTCATGAAAAAAATGCACTGTGGTGCTAAAAAACAACAAAAATATTTTCGAAGTGAAATGGAATTATATGCTATATGGATCTATAAACATGCATCACTGACTGGTGTCAGTGTTGAGTATGGAATTTCTTTTTTTTTTTTTTTTCTTTCCCAACATGAGTCAGCATAGAGTTTTTTTAGTTCTCGAAATTTCAGTAGATAGGCTTCATGGGAAACCTCCAAATATCGAGTTTCTATTGCATCATATTTCATGTCGTTTTGAATAATATATTCTTATCATTTTTTTGAGTATATATAAATGTATTTTTAATATAAAATTTTAAATTTATTCTAAACACTTTATAGTTTTTCACCATAATTAAACTAATAAGTATACCCATAGATTGTTTAATTAGTCAAGATTGTATTCGTCTATATTTCATACCCCCCCCCCCCCCCTCCCTCACCTCCCTTGGTTGGGCAGCAGTCGGATTGAATTCCGACATTTTTTTCATAGTGAAATTTAGTTGGTTTTTATAATTTGGGCACAAGGTCAAAGCTAGTTCATTTGTTAATACTATCTTCAGGCTTCTAAACCACATCTCTCTATTGGGAGGTAGATGATTTGCCCATCTCAGGGGAATTATTTTCTTCGTTGCCCAAATTAATAGGGATGGAATCTTCCTCTCTTTTTTTGACCATGTATGTGGAAATAGGTTTAATAGACCCCATTCCGGGGTTAATTCTATTCTGGAATTGGTTACCTCAACCAGTAATCTTTCTGTAGTCGACCAGATCTTTTTTATGAACGGGCAGTCCCACCAAAGATGAATAAGCGTTGCTGGAGTCTGTTTACACCACCAGCATCCAAACGTTGGGAACCTGATGTTGTAATCAGAGGTGTAGAAAAATCGTGTAATGAATTTATAGCAGAAAATTTTTAATACTGGGGACAGTATGGCTGTATATGTATCAAAGATTTCCACCCACTTCTCGTTATCCAATTCCATTTTTAAATCATTTTCCCACTTTTTCGCATTGCTCGGTGTTATTGGGATTAGCATCCTCCTAATCTGATTGTAGAAGTGAGATATTTTATTTGGTGATATACAAGAATTTATAAAAATATCTTGTATAACATTAAATTTTAATGGGATAGTGGGAAGAGCTAAAGTACTAATATAGCTGATTACTTGATTTTTGATAAGAGTAAAGCTAGATGAGTTCTCTAAAAGTTGTACGCCTTGCATGCTTGACCATATGTGCATTACTCTGGTATGATACTTATGTTTATGCATTAATAAGGTTTTATTACCTTCCCCGGGGGGGAAATCAGGGTTTGTAGCACACGTAATGGGATTAGAGCAATACTTTTTTGAGCTTATTCGTTTAAGTGTATTATAGTTACAGGAAGAAACTTCTTCTATCGTTAATGGGAATAATTCAGTATTAGGCCATTCTACATTAGGGGACAAGATTATCCATTCCTCTAGTCTTTTAAGTTGGGATGAAATAAGGTAAAGCCGGAAGTCCGGGGCTCCCATGCCACCCATACTAAAAGGCCGGGTTATGGACTTGTATGCTGTCCGGTGAGGGCTATTGTTCCAGTAAAAGGCTGCTAAATGTTTATCTAATTTGGCAAGAAAATATTTAGGTAATTTTACTGGAATACTTTGTATTAAGTGCATATAGTGTGGAAGAAAGAACATTTTGACAGCGGCTATTCTGCCGAGAAGATTCAGATGAAGATTTTTCCATTTCTTGATAAAGTTTTTCAGAAGCTCCTCCAAAGGGAGGAAATTCAAAGACATCAGTTGATTTAGTGATTTCGGTATTTGAATTCCCAAATATTGTATATGGGAAGATTCCCACACTAAGTTATGGTGCATTTTTAATAAATTACATTCAGATTCTAAAAGGCCAAAGGGAAGAATAACTGATTTTTTGTAATTTAGTTTAAAGTTGGCCTGGGCTCCGAAATCTTCTATTATTTGAAGAGCTCTTGGGAGAGACGTTAACGGGTCTTGTAATGACAAAAGAATATCATCGGCATATGCCAAATATTTTATTTCCCTCCTACCTATCTTCACCCCTTTTATAGCCTCATCTACAGATAGCAGGCTAAAGAGTATTTCTAAATGTATATTAAATAGAATAGGTGATAAAGGGCATCCTTGTCGTGTGCCATTAGTAGGGAATATAGGGGAGGATAGAGTACCGTTTATATTTAATCGTGCCTGTTGATTCATATATAATGTCATAATTTTATCAGTAAGTCCCTGGCCTATACCAAATAGCATTAGGGATTTCTGTAGAAAAGACCAGGAAACCCTGTCAAATGCCTTTTCAGCGTCGAGGGCCACAAGGACCGCTTTAGATTGCCCTTTGTTAATTTGGTTTATTACAGCAATAGCTGAAGAGATATTGTGATATACCCTCCTGCCTCTGATAAACCCGGCTTGGTGTTGCGGGATTATATCTTCAATATGGCGTTGCAGACGATTGGCAATTATAGTTGCGTAAATTTTAATGTCGATATTTATCAGAGAAATTGGTCGATAATTGCGACAATACAGTAAATCCTTGTCCACTTTGGGGATCAATCTAATTATTGCTGAGTTCATTTCAGCAGAAGGCGGATTCTGAGAATTAATCTCATTCACGAGCCTATGAAGGTAAGGAGTAAGTTCGTCTTGAAATGCTAAGTAATATTCGGCTGGGAAGCCGTCTATTCCAGTCGCTTTTCCCACCTTCTGTTGTCCTATTGCCGTTTTAACTTCATCTATTGTAAAAGGTTCATCCATCTCCTCAGTTACCTTTTTACTTAGTTTATGTAGCTTAACGTTTTCAAGTATGGGTATGAGTATGGAATTTCTGCACATAAAATGAAAATCTGGGAACAATACATTACCGTGGCGTTTGGTGGTGCAGCTTTAGCATACTTCTACAGATGTGTGTGGACCAGGACCTCTGTTTTTAACCAAATTTAGAGACATATAGGTTAACAGGGTTGAGTGTTGTGGCCCTTTTAAGACTTGTGTATCCTAATTGCCCTGCTCACGTGCGCCTCCCACGTTAGTCTGAGCGGCTGCTATTCCTCCTTTGTTTGCCTTGATTTTGTGCAAGCACATGGGGTGAGGGGTCTCAAGCTGTACCGCGAAGCTTTCGACCCTCCTCCCCATGTGCTGCACTTGAGGTTAAAGGGCAACTTCAGATAAACCTGCTTGTAATTTATCTATTGCAATGTATGTCCCAAAGGGGGATCTCAGAGATTAGAGAGAGATTAGAGTTAGGACTGCACCTCACAGAGGCACTGTGGAATTTGGTGGTGCAGCTTCCACATACTTCTGCACATGTGTTTGGACCCAGACCTCTGTTTTTAATCAGATTTATTTATCTATAAGACACAGATTATAGATGGCTGCAAGCTAACAGGGTTGAGTGCTGTGGCCTCTTGAAGACTAATACATATATTTACTCATCAAAGACATTCTGCCCCTACTCAAACAACAAATCATGGTTCAACAACAGACTAAAGCGATTCTGCAAGGACAACAACAATGCCCACAAAAGGTGAAAAGTTAAAATCACAGAAACTTTCAGTGTAAAGAAAGGGGCATTATTTGGAAGGGGTTAAGAAATATTTTTTACCAGAGATTCAAAGTTAATGGTAATCATGTTGGAAAGTCTCAGAGAGATTGTGAATTATGAAAGATTGTTATCTCTACCTTGCTGAGTTGAAACTAATACTATTAACAGGCTGATTCATCACTAGCGCCAGGTATTGGCATATGAGCGCCTGTACAGAGGGCACTGTTAAAGAGCACCTCAGTCTCTGTAGTAACCTGGCCCGCATTGATGAATGAGATGTATGTTAGACGTTCTAACACCAGTATAGTTGCAGGGAGCGAACTGCAGCGACTGCTCAGTGCGACCGACTGTCAAAAATCCACACTCACAGAATGCCGGCACTTAAAATTGGGTCGCTGTAGCCCATAGCGCCAGACGCTGTGTGATTAAAGTCTGTTTTATAACTTATATCCACTAGTAACCAAGCGAAAACATATGGAATGACATTGTTATAGCATTGTGACATTAACACTTTAATGCCAGACCTGTAATGACAATTCTGCATAAAAATATAAAAAATCAAAAAAGTTTTCAAAAATGACTTTTAATAGGCCAGGAGAGGTCACACAATGATTTCATAAATAAATAAATAAAAATAAAACCCTGTTTAAAGAGAAGAAAAGTAACTTCCATTGAAATGTATGGGAGAGCAACAGGTAGCGACAGGTAATACCAGGCGCTCTGAAAGCCAGAGCGTCGCTCACCGGAATAGCTTTGATAAATATGGTATTGCGTACAGGGCCCAGCGTTCACTGTTCGCTACCTGTCGCTACGAGGCACTACCTGCCGCTATCCCTTGATGAATAAACCCCTAAATACTACTGCAGCAGTACAGTAATAGTGTTGAATCACTAATGAGGTAAACCTAATCCCATCTTCAATTACCAATTAAATATCTGAACTCAATTTCTTTGTGTTAAATAAAAGCACCAGATCTGGATGGCTTTCCCCTCAAATCTGAGGGTATGCACAGAACCAATTGGTGATGTAAAAAAGATACCTAAAAATATTCATGAACCAGTTCAGAAGTAGTGATTGAATTCCATTAAAGGCTATGGGAAGAAGGAAACAGCTAAACAACTTCTAGTATACACCATTTTTTTTTTTTTAAGTAAACGAGCATTTAAAAGAAAATGTTGGAAATTACAGCACCCTATGAGCTATGCTAAAGATTTTGCCATATTTTTCTGCATAGACCATGGGGTTCTGTTTTTTCCAAATGTAGAAACAAATTTCCATACCTCGTTAGTAAAATTATGTACCTAACCTGTAAAAATGCCCCATCACAGATTCAGGTCTTTTGGGGGGAAAATGGTAAAAAGAAACAATTTTTTTGCACTTTTTTGTGTCTAAACACTAAAAAGCTCACTGGAATGCAGGTTGTAATCCACACATCAATGCACACTGCAAGTCACACTGGCTTCACCAAATATTTAGAATGCCCCCATTGTCAAGACAAATCTGGGACAAACTTTAAATTTCCATATACGGTATGGTTATGAAAAAATGACCCTCCCTGAACCATTGTTTCCAGGGATCTGTGATGGAACTGCAAAATAATTGTTGTTCCAAGAATGGTGCAAAGAGCATTTTTATTTAGGTAAGAACATATAAACTGTCCTAAGATCCATTGACTCATTTCTGCACTCCCTGTATTAAGCTGGCAAGTTCTACTTTCAATAGTGTCTTTCACCAACAGGAGACATTTACGGCCTTATTTATCAAGGGCTAGCGCCAGGTAGTGTCTGACGAGCGCCAGGTACCGCCAGCTAACGGCGGCTACCGACTCAAGTACGCCCGGCGGCGGTCACAATGACGCATTTATCACGCTAAATGAGGCTAGCGCCGGCGAGAGCGTCAGCTAGCGCGGGATTCATCATGTAGCCGACTGCAACGAACAGCGCCGCTGCTAATCCCATCACAGCAACAGGTATGACCTGGCGCTCCCTGGCGTTGTCCAATGCATTTCAATGGAGCATTCTTTAATTAATCATAATTAATTGCTATTAATGTTTTTTTTTTTTTTTAATGTCAAAAATTCTGTGACCACTTCTGCAATGTTAGGATTTTTTTTTAAGTAAAAAAAAAAAAAAAAATTGTGCAGAATTGATATTACAGGTCTGATATTCATGTATTCATATTACAAAATGTTTAGAAAAACTTGTATAATTTTTACATAAAAAAAAAAAGGTTGTTTGGGGGTTAAAAACTACTTTACACACATCGCCGCCAGCGCTCTGGGGTTTAAACAAGGAATTCACAGCGCAAGAAATTTTTGAGCGTGATTTGTTAATGAATCTGCAGCAAGCCGTTCGCTCTGGCCATTCGCTGTCAGGCGCACCCATACAACGCGAAACCTGTGAAACAGCGACCCCTAACCCCGTATTCAACATTACCGCACACCGACTGACTCGCTGTCAACAAGCAAACCCCGGCCAAGCACAGCGAATACTAGCTGGCGCTGTGAAAATCACGCTACTGGCGCTCATCTGTCGCTACCTGGCGCTATTAATGAATCGGCCTCCCCGACTAGTCCATTCATTGGTTCCCTTTGGCCTTAATTTTATTATCTATACTCACTGAGAGCAAAAAAAGTCAGAAAATGCCTTTGTTATGTTTGAAAGTGTAGGGCACCTTTTATACCATGCTGGTAAATATAGCACAATTCAAAAGTTATAATTTCTAGAGTATAAAATCTATGCCTATAGGAATAACAGCAGAAATTAGGGATGAGCGAATCGATCTGGACGAACCCGGATTCGATCCGAATTTCAGGAAAAATTCGATTCGGATCGAATCCGAATTTCCCCGCGATTCGATCACTCGAAGTTTTCCTTTAACATCCATTCATTTACATTACAGGCATTCTAAGATGGCGGGCGGGACATGTCTGGACATGTATCCCGCGCCAGTGCAAGCTGGGGCAGTCACATGCAGCCTATCAGCAGCCAGCAAGCCCGGTGACGTCACACAGCGGTATTTAACGGCGGCCATCTTGCTTTTCCTCATTTCTCTATTGCATTCGTGACAGACAGACAGAACGCTGTGTAGCTGAGGCAGTTAGACAGGCTGGAGACAGGGACAGACAGGGACAGGCTGGAGACAGGCAGGAGACAGGCAGGAGACAGACAGGAGACAGACAGAAAGCCAGGGAAAGGTAGGAAAAACGGAGCTGGCTGACAGGGAGATTTTTTTTTTTCATCCAGCCTTTGTTAGCGTTTTCAGGCTGCTTATAGTAACTAACTGTGCATATATACTGAACTGATCTTAAGTCTGCTGTGAGGCATCCCATTCTGTGACTAAAGCAGCCTCTGTTTAAGACCATATAAGCATTTGCTCTTATCATATTTGAAATTAGGCCTGATAAAGACACTTTTGCTGGCCAAAGCACTACTGTACCCTGCCAGCTCGATTCCTGCCCGGGGCATCCCATTCTGTGACTAAAGCAGCCTCTGTTTAAGACCATATAAGCATTTGCTCTTATCATATTTGAAATTAGGCCTGATAAAGACACTTTTGCTGGCCAAAGCACTACTGTACCCTGCCAGCTCGATTCCTGCCCGGGGCATCCCATTCTGTGACTACAGCAGCCTCTGTTTAAGACCATATAAGCATTTGCTCTTATCATATTTGAAATTAGGCCTGATAAAGACACTTTTGCTGGCCAAAGCACTACTGTACCCTGCCAGCTCGATTCCTGCCCGGGGCATCCCATTCTGTGACTAAAGCAGCCTCTGTTTAAGACCATATAAGCATTTGCTCTTATCATATTTGAAATTAGCCTGATAAAGACACTTTTGCTGGCCAAAGCACTACTGTACCCTGCCAGCTCGATTCCTGCCCGGGGCATCCCATTCTGTGACTAAAGCAGCCTCTGTTTAAGACCATATAAGCATTTGCTCTTATCATATTTGAAATTAGGCCTGATAAAGACACTTTTGCTGGCCAAAGCACTACTGTACCCTGCCAGCTCGATTCCTGCCCGGGGCATCCCATTCTGTGACTACAGCAGCCTCTGTTTAAGACCATATAAGCATTTGCTCTTATCATATTTGAAATTAGGCCTGATAAAGACACTTTTGCTGGCCAAAGCACTACTGTACCCTGCCAGCTCGATTCCTGCCCGGGGCATCCCATTCTGTGACTAAAGCAGCCTCTGTTTAAGACCATATAAGCATTTGCTCTTATCATATTTGAAATTAGGCCTGATAAAGACACTTTTGCTGGCCAAAGCACTACTGTACCCTGCCAGCTCGATTCCTGCCCGGGGCATCCCATTCTGTGACTAAAGCAGCCTCTGTTTAAGACCATATAAGCATTTGCTCTTATCATATTTGAAATTAGGCCTGATAAAGACACTTTTGCTGGCCAAAGCACTACTGTACCCTGCCAGCTCGATTCCTGCCCGGGGCATCCCATTCTGTGACTAAAGCAGCCTCTGTTTAAGACCATATAAGCATTTGCTCTTATCATATTTGAAATTAGGCCTGATAAAGACACTTTTGCTGGCCAAAGCACTACTGTACCCTGCCAGCTCGATTCCTGCCCGGGGCATCCCATTCTGTGACTACAGCAGCCTCTGTTTAAGACCATATAAGCATTTGCTCTTATCATATTTGAAATTAGGCCTGATAAAGACACTTTTGCTGGCCAAAGCACTACTGTACCCTGCCAGCTCGATTCCTGCCCGGGGCATCCCATTCTGTGACTAAAGCAGCCTCTGTTTAAGACCATATAAGCATTTGCTCTTATCATATTTGAAATTAGCCTGATAAAGACACTTTTGCTGGCCAAAGCACTACTGTACCCTGCCAGCTCGATTCCTGCCCGGGGCATCCCATTCTGTGACTAAAGCAGCCTCTGTTTAAGACCATATAAGCATTTGCTCTTATCATATTTGAAATTAGGCCTGATAAAGACACTTTTGCTGGCCAAAGCACTACTGTACCCTGCCAGCTCGATTCCTGCCCGGGGCATCCCATTCTGTGACTACAGCAGCCTCTGTTTAAGACCATATAAGCATTTGCTCTTATCATATTTGAAATTAGGCCTGATAAAGACACTTTTGCTGGCCAAAGCACTACTGTACCCTGCCAGCTCGATTCCTGCCCGGGGCATCCCATTCTGTGACTAAAGCAGCCTCTGTTTAAGACCATATAAGCATTTGCTCTTATCATATTTGAAATTAGGCCTGATAAAGACACTTTTGCTGGCCAAAGCACTACTGTACCCTGCCAGCTCGATTCCTGCCCGGGGCATCCCATTCTGTGACTAAAGCAGCCTCTGTTTAAGACCATATAAGCATTTGCTCTTATCATATTTGAAATTAGGCCTGATAAAGACACTTTTGCTGGCCAAAGCACTACTGTACCCTGCCAGCTCGATTCCTGCCCGGGGCATCCCATTCTGTGACTAAAGCAGCCTCTGTTTAAGACCATATAAGCATTTGCTCTTATCATATTTGAAATTAGGCCTGATAAAGACACTTTTGCTGGCCAAAGCACTACTGTACCCTGCCAGCTCGATTCCTGCCCGGGGCATCCCATTCTGTGACTACAGCAGCCTCTGTTTAAGACCATATAAGCATTTGCTCTTATCATATTTGAAATTAGGCCTGATAAAGACACTTTTGCTGGCCAAAGCACTACTGTACCCTGCCAGCTCGATTCCTGCCCGGGGCATCCCATTCTGTGACTAAAGCAGCCTCTGTTTAAGACCATATAAGCATTTGCTCTTATCATATTTGAAATTAGGCCTGATAAAGACACTTTTGCTGGCCAAAGCACTACTGTACCCTGCCAGCTCGATTCCTGCCCGGGGCATCCCATTCTGTGACTACAGCAGCCTCTGTTTAAGACCATATAAGCATTTGCTCTTATCATATTTGAAATTAGGCCTGATAAAGACACTTTTGCTGGCCAAAGCACTACTGTACCCTGCCAGCTCGATTCCTGCCCGGGGCATCTCATTCTGTGACTAAAGCAGCCTCTGTTTAAGACCATATAAGCATTTGCTCTTATCATATTTGAAATTAGGCCTGATAAAGACACTTTTGCTGGCCAAAGCACTACTGTACCCTGCCAGCTCGATTCCTGCCCGGGGCATCCCATTCTGTGACTAAAGCAGCCTCTGTTTAAGACCATATAAGCATTTGCTCTTATCATATTTGAAATTAGGCCTGATAAAGACACTTTTGCTGGCCAAAGCACTACTGTACCCTGCCAGCTCGATTCCTGCCCGGGGCATCCCATTCTGTGACTAAAGCAGCCTCTGTTTAAGACCATATAAGCATTTGCTCTTATCATATTTGAAATTAGGCCTGATAAAGACACTTTTGCTGGCCAAAGCACTACTGTACCCTGCCAGCTCGATTCCTGCCCGGGGCATCCCATTCTGTGACTAAAGCAGCCTCTGTTTAAGACCATATAAGCATTTGCTCTTATCATATTTGAAATTAGCCTGATAAAGACACTTTTGCTGGCCAAAGCACTACTGTACCCTGCCAGCTCGATTCCTGCCCGGGGCATCCCATTCTGTGACTAAAGCAGCCTCTGTTTAAGACCATATAAGCATTTGCTCTTATCATATTTGAAATTAGGCCTGATAAAGACACTTTTGCTGGCCAAAGCACTACTGTACCCTGCCAGCTCGATTCCTGCCCGGGGCATCCCATTCTGTGACTAAAGCAGCCTCTGTTTAAGACCATATAAGCATTTGCTCTTATCATATTTGAAATTAGGCCTGATAAAGACACTTTTGCTGGCCAAAGCACTACTGTACCCTGCCAGCTCGATTCCTGCCCGGGGCATCCCATTCTGTGACTACAGCAGCCTCTGTTTAAGACCATATAAGCATTTGCTCTTATCATATTTGAAATTAGGCCTGATAAAGACACTTTTGCTGGCCAAAGCACTACTGTACCCTGCCAGCTCGATTCCTGCCCGGGGCATCCCATTCTGTGACTAAAGCAGCCTCTGTTTAAGACCATATAAGCATTTGCTCTTATCATATTTGAAATTAGGCCTGATAAAGACACTTTTGCTGGCCAAAGCACTACTGGACCCTGCCAGCTCGATTCCTGCCCGGGGCATCCCATTCTGTGACTAAAGCAGCCTCTGTTTAAGACCATATAAGCATTTGCTCTTATCATATTTGAAATTAGGCCTGATAAAGACACTTTTGCTGGCCAAAGCACTACTGGACCCTGCCAGCTCGATTCCTGCCCGGGGCATCCCATTCTGTGACTAAAGCAGCCTCTGTTTAAGACCATATAAGCATTTGCTCTTATCATATTTGAAATTAGGCCTGATAAAGACACTTTTGCTGGCCAAAGCACTACTGTACCCTGCCAGCTCGATTCCTGCCCGGGGCATCCCATTCTGTGACTAAAGCAGCCTCTGTTTAAGACCATATAAGCATTTGCTCTTATCATATTTGAAATTAGGCCTGATAAAGACACTTTTGCTGGCCAAAGCACTACTGTACCCTGCCAGCTCGATTCCTGCCCGGGGCATCCCATTCTGTGACTAAAGCAGCCTCTGTTTAAGACCATATAAGCATTTGCTCTTATCATATTTGAAATTAGGCCTGATAAAGACACTTTTGCTGGCCAAAGCACTACTGTACCCTGCCAGCTCGATTCCTGCCCGGGGCATCCCATTCTGTGACTAAAGCAGCCTCTGTTTAAGACCATATAAGCATTTGCTCTTATCATATTTGAAATTAGGCCTGATAAAGACACTTTTGCTGGCCAAAGCACTACTGTACCCTGCCAGCTCGATTCCTGCCCGGGGCATCCCATTCTGTGACTAAAGCAGCCTCTGTTTAAGACCATATAAGCATTTGCTCTTATCATATTTGAAATTAGGCCTGATAAAGACACTTTTGCTGGCCAAAGCACTACTGTACCCTGCCAGCTCGATTCCTGCCCGGGGCATCCCATTCTGTGACTAAAGCAGCCTCTGTTTAAGACCATATAAGCATTTGCTCTTATTATATTTATATTATAAGACACTTTTGCTGGGCATAGGCTTACTGCTGCCTGCCAGGTGCACTTCTGTTGAGGCATCCCATTCTGTAACATAGCATACCCCTCTTTATTTACACTAAGCAGCTCTCTTATTTACACTAAGCAGGCCTGTTGGAGGCTGAGTGTTACTGCTCACTTTTGGTGTGCATTATATTCTGTTTCATATAGACCCACCGCTGCCCGGGGTTTTTTTAAATATCACCTACTACCACGCCAGTTAGACTATGTCGGGCAGACAAGTGCCTGGAAGTGAAAAGAGGAGTGGCAGAGGCCAAGATTCCGCAGGCAGAGCTCGCATCAGACTGGGGGCCAGTAGCAGCAGGAGTCACGCTGAGAGACCTAATCTGCCAGTATCTGCTAGCGGTCGGGTCTCCACCAGTAACGCATCTGCCGTGGTAGATTGGTTGACGCGCTCATCAACAACATCATCACAACTTACGTCTGAGACCCCCAGTCTAGGGTCGGTAGGTTCCTCTGACACAACCCTGAGTTGGCATGCCCCGAGAGCAGTCCCTGTCCTCCCATTGCCTCTGGCCTACGCCGTTCCCTCCCCCAGCGACGTATCCTATGCTTTGGGTTCAGCTCCACTCTTTAGTGAGGAGGACCATCAGATAGAGGACAGTCAGCAGCTACTGCCCAGCCAAGAAATGGAGGTGGCTTCTTTAGCTAGGCAGACAAATAGTGATGTGGACAGTGTCGTGGGTGCTGCGAGCGTTCCAGCTCCTGCGCCAGACACTGTTGACGAATCCACGAACATCAGTGACGTACAGCCACAACCCGGTGATGATGATGATGATGACGATGAAGCCGATCGCACTTGGGAGCCGGGTGATGAAGGGGCTTCATCGTCATCATCAGGAGAAGAGGGGTGCAGGTTGCCCCGGAGTCAGCAGCTGAGGCAGCAAGGTGGTAGCAGTCAGCATGGGGGCACAATTCCAAAGGCTGGAGCCGGCCGGGGCCGGGGCCGGGGTAGAGCACCTGCTGTGCGGCAGTCTACCTTATCGGGAGGTAGTGGAGCAGGGGTTCCTGGAGTTGGCAACAGCAGCAGTGAATCAGTGAGGCCAGGGGGTGGGAAAAGTAGCTACTCGGCAGTGTGGCAGTTTTTCCTGAGGCATCCGCAGGAGGGTAACATGGCCACATGCAAGATATGTAGGCAAAAGGTGAAGCGTGGCCAGGGTCCAAATGTTGGCACCACGGCCCTGCGTCAACATATGATGCGTCACCATAAAACGACCTGGGAGAACCGAGGCTCCCAAGGGGTGGTCCAGTCTGCTTCCTCACCAAGTGAGCTCCCAATTTCTGCCAGCCAAGGCTCCAGCACCTCAGCCGAAGGCAGCTGTGCGTCATACCCATCCTCTGTCGCTCCTGCTCCTCCTCCTCCAAGTCATGCATCCCGCCAGCAATCCATCAGCGAAGCCATGTCCAAGAGACAGCAGTATGCGCCCACTCATCCTACGGCGCAGAAGCTGAATGTGCTCCTGTCCAAGTTGCTGGTGCTGCAGTCGCTCCCTTTTCAGGTGGTGGAATCTGCACCTTTCAGAGAACTGATGGCTTGTGCCGAGCCGAGGTGGAGAGTCCCAAGCCGTCATTTCTTTGCCAAGAAGGCAGTACCAGCGCTGCACACTTTTGTTGAACAGAAGGTGGGCCAGTCCTTGAGCCTGTCGGTGTGTAGCAAAATACATGGCAGCGCCGACATCTGGAGCTGTAACTACGGTCAGGGGCAGTACATGTCGTTTACGGCCCACTGGGTGAATGTGGTCCCTTTGCAGCAGCAACTTGGACAGGTCACGCCGCTTCGGCCTCCGCGCTCTCTGCCCATTGGGCCTGTGACACCGTGCGACTCGGCCTCCTCATCCTCCGCCATCTCCTCACCCTCCACTGTAGGCTCAAGTCTCAGTGCCCCTCCAGTCTACCATGTGTGCAGGGCACGGAGGTGTCACGCAGTGCTTCACATGGTTTGTCTTGGCGAACGGAGTCACACAGGGGAGGAACTGCTTAAATGTATTCATCAGGAAATCCAAACATGGCTTACTCCGAGAAAACTTAAAATGGGAATCATGGTTACCGACAATGGGAAGAACATTTTGTCTGCGCTGCGCCAAGGAAGCCTGACCCATGCCCCCTGCATGGCTCACGTCTTCAATCTGGTTGTCAAGCGGTTTCTGAAGTGTTCCCCCCATCTGCAGGACATCCTAACAACTTCACGGAAACTTTGCATGCACTTCAGCCACTCCTACACTGCCAAACACACCCTTCTTGAGCTACAGCGTCAGAATGGTATCCCCCAACATAGTCTGATTTGCGATGTTTCCACCCGTTGGAATTCCACCCTTCACATGTTGGACCGATTATATGAACAGAGAAAAGCCATCACGGATTTCCTGATGATCCAAGCAGATAGGGGGACTCCCCTGTGTAACTTCAATGTCAACCAGTGGCAGCTCATACGTGACACCTGCCGTTTGCTCAGGCCCTTTGAGGAAGCCACTTTATTTGTCAGTCGGCAGGATTACGGGATGAACGACGTGATTCCACTGCTTCATGTACTACAGCACATGTTGGAAACCATGGCTGGTCAGGGCACTGGAGACATGGCGTTTACATCTTACGGCCACATGAACCCCCTTGGAGCTGAACTGGAGGAGGAGGAGGAGGAAGAGGAGGAGGAGGAGTTGCCCAGCGAAACACAGTTTAGGCTTGGCGAAATGGCTGGTTTATCTAGTCAGCGGACAGGAGAGGAGGAGCAGGAGCAGCCAGAGGAGCTAGAGGTTTTTGAGGAAGGAGAGACAGAGGACCCGGGCACACCGTGGCAGTATGCAGTGGAGATGGAGACAGGTAGTCCATCCGAGTCACTTGCGCAAATGGCACGAAGCATGCTCACGTGCTTGCGTAGTGACCCCAGAATTGTTTCCATCTGTCGGCGGGATGACTTCTGGCTGTCCACCTTATTGGACCCTCGCTTCCGGCACAAAATGGGGGCATTTTTTAAACCCACCGAGAGGGAGGACAAACTCAACTACTACAAAGACATTCTACGTAGGCAGTTGGCCGATGCCTATCTGCGCCATGGTCCATACTCTCGCAGGTCTGACTCGAGGGGACCTCTGCGCTCACCTTCCACTGCCATGGCCGCTGGGGGGGTTGGCAGCAGCAGCAGCAGAAGCTCCATCAGCAGCAGCAGCCTCAGTCTTCAGTCGCTAATGAGTAGCTTTCTACACCCGCATAGTGAGGCTACTCATGAGCAGCAGGAAGACCTGGAGCAGGACCTAAACCAGCAGGTCATGTCATACTTTGACATGACCATGCCAACACACCTTGAGGATCCGCTGGACTTCTGGGCAGCCAAACTTGATTTGTGGCCGCAACTAGCAGAGTTTGCCCTGCAAAAGCTGTCCTGCCCGGCAAGTAGCGTGCCATCTGAGCGGGTGTTTAGTGCGGCGGGGGCCATAGTTACGGCGAGGAGAACTCGTCTGTCAACTAAAAATGTGGAGAGACTCACCTTTGTCAAAATGAATCAGGGATGGATCAGCCAGGATTTCCACCCACCAATGCCTGATGCATGCGACTAGATTCAGCATGGTGCCACGTTTTACACTTTCCAAATGGTGCAAAACATATTTATGTCTTTAGGCCATTTTTTGGGCTCCTGCTGCTGCTACTGTCAACTCCTGCCAACTCCAGGGTGTGATTCATCCAATTTTTGGGCTCCTGAAGCCAACTCCAGTGTATATTTGGGCTCCTGCTGCTGCTACTGTCAACTCCTGCCAACTCCAGGCTGTGATTCATCCAATTTTTGGGCTCCTGAAGCCAACTCCAGTGTATATTTGGGCTCCTGCTGCTGCTACTGTCAACTCCTGCCAACTCCAGGGTGTGATTCATCCAATTTTTGGGCTCCTGAAGCCAACTCCAGTGTATATTTGGGCTCCTGCTGCTGCTGCTGCCAACTTCTGCCAACTCCAGGGTGTGATTCATCCAATTTTTGGGCTCCTGAAGCCAACTCCAGTGTATATTTTGGCTCCTGCTGCTGCTGCTGCCAACTTCTGCCAACTCCAGGGTGTGATTCATCCAATTTTTGGGCTCCTGAAGCCAACTCCAGTGTATATTTGGGCTCCTGCTGCTGCTACTGTCAACTCCTGCCAACTCCAGGGTGTGATTCATCCAATTTTTGGGCTCCTGAAGCCAACTCCAGTGTATATTTGGGCTCCTGCTGCTGCTGCTGCCAACTTCTGCCAACTCCAGGGTGTGATTCATCCAATTTTTGGGCTCCTGAAGCCAACTCCAGTGTATATTTGGGCTCCTGCTGCTGCTGCTGCCAACTTCTGCCAACTCCAGGGTGTGATTCATCCAATTTTTGGGCTCCTGAAGCCAACTCCAGTGTATATTTGGGCTCCTGCTGCTGCTGCCAACTTCTGCCAACTCCAGGGTGTGATTCATCCAATTTTTGGGCTCCTGAAGCCAACTCCAGTGTATATTTGGGCTCCTGCTGCTGCTGCTGCCAACTTCTGCCAACTCCAGGGTGTGATTCATCCAATTTTTGGGCTCCTGAAGCCAACTCCAGTGTATATTTGGGCTCCTGCTGCTGCTACTGTCAACTCCTGCCAACTCCAGGGTGTGATTCATCCAATTTTTGGGCTCCTGAAGCCAACTCCAGTGTATATTTGGGCTCCTGCTGCTGCTGCTGCCAACTTCTGCCAACTCCAGGGTGTGATTCATCCAATTTTTGGGCTCCTGAAGCCAACTCCAGTGTATATTTGGGCTCCTGCTGCTGCTGCTGCCAACTTCTGCCAACTCCAGGGTGTGATTCATCCAATTTTTGGGCTCCTGAAGCCAACTCCAGTGTATATTTGGGCTCCTGCTGCTGCTGCTGCCAACTTCTGCCAACTCCAGGGTGTGATTCATCCAATTTTTGGGCTCCTGAAGCCAACTCCAGTGTATATTTGGGCTCCTGCTGCTGCTGCTGCCAACTTCTGCCAACTCCAGGGTGTGATTCATCCAATTTTTGGGCTCCTGAAGCCAACTCCAGTGTATATTTGGGCTCCTGCTGCTGCTGCTGTCAACTCCTGCCAACTCCAGGGTGTGATTCATCCAATTTTTGGGCTCCTGAAGCCAACTCCAGTGTATATTTGGGCTCCTGCTGCTGCTGCTGTCAACTCCTGCCAACTCCAGGGTGTGATTCATCCAATTTTTGGGCTCCTGAAGCCAACTCCAGTGTATATTTGGGCTCCTGCTGCTGCTGCTGCCAACTTCTGCCAACTCCAGGGTGTGATTCATCCAATTTTTGGGCTCCTGAAGCCAACTCCAGTGTATATTTGGGCTCCTGCTGCTGCTGCTGTCAACTCCTGCCAACTCCAGGGTGTGATTCATCCAATTTTTGGGCTCCTGAAGCCAACTCCAGTGTATATTTGGGCTCCTGCTGCTGCTGCTGTCAACTCCTGCCAACTCCAGGGTGTGATTCATCCAATTTTTGGGCTCCTGAAGCCAACTCCAGTGTATATTTGGGCTCCTGCTGCTGCTGCTGCCAACTTCTGCCAACTCCAGGGTGTGATTCATCCAATTTTTGGGCTCCTGAAGCCAACTCCAGTGTATATTTGGGCTCCTGCTGCTGCTGCTGCCAACTTCTGCCAACTCCAGGGTGTGATTCATCCAATTTTTGGGCTCCTGAAGCCAACTCCAGTGTATATTTGGGCTCCTGCTGCTGCTGCTGCCAACTCCTGCCAACTCCAGGGTGTGATTCATCCAATTTTTGGGCTCCTGAAGCCAACTCCAGTGTATATTTGGGCTCCTGCTGCTGCTACTGTCAACTCCTGCCAACTCCAGGGTGTGATTCATCCAATTTTTGGGCTCCTGAAGCCAACTCCAGTGTATATTTGGGCTCCTGCTGCTGCTGCTGCCAACTTCTGCCAACTCCAGGGTGTGATTCATCCAATTTTTGGGCTCCTGAAGCCAACTCCAGTGTATATTTGGGCTCCTGCTGCTGCTGCTGCCAACTTCTGCCAACTCCAGGGTGTGATTCATCCAATTTTTGGGCTCCTGAAGCCAACTCCAGTGTATATTTGGGCTCCTGCTGCTGCTGCTGCCAACTTCTGCCAACTCCAGGGTGTGATTCATCCAATTTTTGGGCTCCTGAAGCCAACTCCAGTGTATATTTGGGCTCCTGCTGCTGCTGCTGCCAACTTCTGCCAACTCCAGGGTGTGATTCATCCAATTTTTGGGCTCCTGAAGCCAACTCCAGTGTATATTTGGGCTCCTGCTGCTGCTGCTGTCAACTCCTGCCAACTCCAGGGTGTGATTCATCCAATTTTTGGGCTCCTGAAGCCAACTCCAGTGTATATTTGGGCTCCTGCTGCTGCTGCTGTCAACTCCTGCCAACTCCAGGGTGTGATTCATCCAATTTTTGGGCTCCTGAAGCCAACTCCAGTGTATATTTGGGCTCCTGCTGCTGCTGCTGCCAACTTCTGCCAACTCCAGGGTGTGATTCATCCAATTTTTGGGCTCCTGAAGCCAACTCCAGTGTATATTTGGGCTCCTGCTGCTGCTGCTGCCAACTTCTGCCAATTCCAGGGTGTGATTCATCCAATTTTTGGGCTCCTGAAGCCAACTCCAGTGTATATTTGGGCTCCTGCTGCTGCTGCTGTCAACTCCTGCCAACTCCAGGGTGTGATTCATCCAATTTTTGGGCTCCTGAAGCCAACTCCAGTGTATATTTGGGCTCCTGCTGCTGCTGCTGTCAACTCCTGCCAACTCCAGGGTGTGATTCATCCAATTTTTGGGCTCCTGAAGCCAACTCCAGTGTATATTTGGGCTCCTGCTGCTGCTGCTGCCAACTTCTGCCAACTCCAGGGTGTGATTCATCCAATTTTTGGGCTCCTGAAGCCAACTCCAGTGTATATTTGGGCTCCTGCTGCTGCTGCTGCCAACTCCTGCCAACTCCAGGGTGTGATTCATCCAATTTTTGGGCTCCTGAGGCCAACTCCAGTGTATATTTGGGCTCCTGCTGCTGTCAACTCCTGCCAACTCCAGGGTGTGATTCATCCAATTTTTGGGCTCCTGAAGCCAACTCCAGTGTATATTTGGGCTCCTGCTGCTGCTGCTGCCCACTTCTGCCAACTCCAGGGTGTGATTCATCCAATTTTTGGGCTCCTGAAGCCAACTCCAGTGTATATTTGGGCTCCTGCTGCTGCTGCTGCCAACTTCTGCCAACTCCAGGGTGTGATTCATCCAATTTTTGGGCTCCTGAAGCCAACTCCAGTGTATATTTGGGCTCCTGCTGCTGCTGCTGCCAACTTCTGCCAACTCCAGGGTGTGATTCATCCAATTTTTGGGCTCCTGAAGCCAACTCCAGTGTATATTTGGGCTCCTGCTGCTGCTGCTGCCAACTTCTGCCAACTCCAGGGTGTGATTCATCCAATTTTTGGGCTCCTGAAGCCAACTCCAGTGTATATTTGGGCTCCTGCTGCTGCTACTGTCAACTCCTGCCAACTCCAGGGTGTGATTCATCCAATTTTTGGGCTCCTGAAGCCAACTCCAGTGTATATTTGGGCTCCTGCTGCTGCTGCTGCCAACTTCTGCCAACTCCAGGGTGTGATTCATCCAATTTTTGGGCTCCTGAAGCCAACTCCAGTGTATATTTGGGCTCCTGCTGCTGCTACTGTCAACTCCTGCCAACTCCAGGGTGTGATTCATCCAATTTTTGGGCTCCTGAAGCCAACTCCAGTGTATATTTGGGCTCCTGCTGCTGCTGCTGCCAACTTCTGCCAACTCCAGGGTGTGATTCATCCAATTTTTGGGCTCCTGAGGCCAACTCCAGTGTATATTTGGGCTCCTGCTGCTGTCAACTCCTGCCAACTCCAGGGTGTGATTCATCCAATTTTTGGGCTCCTGAAGCCAACTCCAGTGTATATTTGGGCTCCTGCTGCTGCTGCTGCCAACTTCTGCCAACTCCAGGGTGTGATTCATCCAATTTTTGGGCTCCTGAAGCCAACTCCAGTGTATATTTGGGCTCCTGCTGCTGCTGCTGCCAACTTCTGCCAACTCCAGGGTGTGATTCATCCAATTTTTGGGCTCCTGAAGCCAACTCCAGTGTATATTTGGGCTCCTGCTGCTGCTGCTGCCAACTTCTGCCAACTCCAGGGTGTGATTCATCCAATTTTTGGGCTCCTGAAGCCAACTCCAGTGTATATTTGGGCTCCTGCTGCTGCTGCTGCCAACTTCTGCCAACTCCAGGGTGTGATTCATCCAATTTTTGGGCTCCTGAAGCCAACTCCAGTGTATATTTGGGCTCCTGCTGCTGCTACTGTCAACTCCTGCCAACTCCAGGGTGTGATTCATCCAATTTTTGGGCTCCTGAAGCCAACTCCAGTGTATATTTGGGCTCCTGCTGCTGCTGCTGCCAACTTCTGCCAACTCCAGGGTGTGATTCATCCAATTTTTGGGCTCCTGAAGCCAACTCCAGTGTATATTTGGGCTCCTGCTGCTGCTGCTGCCAACTTCTGCCAACTCCAGGGTGTGATTCATCCAATTTTTGGGCTCCTGAAGCCAACTCCAGTGTATATTTGGGCTCCTGCTGCTGCTGCTGCCAACTTCTGCCAACTCCAGGGTGTGATTCATCCAATTTTTGGGCTCCTGAAGCCAACTCCAGTGTATATTTGGGCTCCTGCTGCTGCTGCTGCCAACTTCTGCCAACTCCAGGGTGTGATTCATCCAATTTTTGGGCTCCTGAAGCCAACTCCAGTGTATATTTGGGCTCCTGCTGCTGCTGCTGTCAACTCCTGCCAACTCCAGGGTGTGATTCATCCAATTTTTGGGCTCCTGAAGCCAACTCCAGTGTATATTTGGGCTCCTGCTGCTGCTGCTGCCAACTTCTGCCAACTCCAGGGTGTGATTCATCCAATTTTTGGGCTCCTGAAGCCAACTCCAGTGTATATTTGGGCTCCTGCTGCTGCTGCTGCCAACTTCTGCCAACTCCAGGGTGTGATTCATCCAATTTTTGGGCTCCTGAAGCCAACTCCAGTGTATATTTGGGCTCCTGCTGCTGCTGCTGCCAACTTCTGCCAACTCCAGGGTGTGATTCATCCAATTTTTGGGCTCCTGAAGCCAACTCCAGTGTATATTTGGGCTCCTGCTGCTGCTGCTGTCAACTCCTGCCAACTCCAGGGTGTGATTCATCCAATTTTTGGGCTCCTGAAGCCAACTCCAGTGTATATTTGGGCTCCTGCTGCTGCTGCTGTCAACTCCTGCCAACTCCAGGGTGTGATTCATCCAATTTTTGGGCTCCTGAAGCCAACTCCAGTGTATATTTGGGCTCCTGCTGCTGCTGCTGCCAACTTCTGCCAACTCCAGGGTGTGATTCATCCAATTTTTGGGCTCCTGAAGCCAACTCCAGTGTATATTTGGGCTCCTGCTGCTGCTGCTGCCAACTTCTGCCAACTCCAGGGTGTGATTCATCCAATTTTTGGGCTCCTGAAGCCAACTCCAGTGTATATTTGGGCTCCTGCTGCTGCTGCTGCCAACTCCTGCCAACTCCAGGGTGTGATTCATCCAATTTTTGGGCTCCTGAAGCCAACTCCAGTGTATATTTGGGCTCCTGCTGCTGCTACTGTCAACTCCTGCCAACTCCAGGGTGTGATTCATCCAATTTTTGGGCTCCTGAAGCCAACTCCAGTGTATATTTGGGCTCCTGCTGCTGCTGCTGCCAACTTCTGCCAACTCCAGGGTGTGATTCATCCAATTTTTGGGCTCCTGAAGCCAACTCCAGTGTATATTTGGGCTCCTGCTGCTGCTGCTGCCAACTTCTGCCAACTCCAGGGTGTGATTCATCCAATTTTTGGGCTCCTGAAGCCAACTCCAGTGTATATTTGGGCTCCTGCTGCTGCTGCTGCCAACTTCTGCCAACTCCAGGGTGTGATTCATCCAATTTTTGGGCTCCTGAAGCCAACTCCAGTGTATATTTGGGCTCCTGCTGCTGCTGCTGCCAACTTCTGCCAACTCCAGGGTGTGATTCATCCAATTTTTGGGCTCCTGAAGCCAACTCCAGTGTATATTTGGGCTCCTGCTGCTGCTGCTGTCAACTCCTGCCAACTCCAGGGTGTGATTCATCCAATTTTTGGGCTCCTGAAGCCAACTCCAGTGTATATTTGGGCTCCTGCTGCTGCTGCTGTCAACTCCTGCCAACTCCAGGGTGTGATTCATCCAATTTTTGGGCTCCTGAAGCCAACTCCAGTGTATATTTGGGCTCCTGCTGCTGCTGCTGCCAACTTCTGCCAACTCCAGGGTGTGATTCATCCAATTTTTGGGCTCCTGAAGCCAACTCCAGTGTATATTTGGGCTCCTGCTGCTGCTGCTGCCAACTTCTGCCAACTCCAGGGTGTGATTCATCCAATTTTTGGGCTCCTGAAGCCAACTCCAGTGTATATTTGGGCTCCTGCTGCTGCTGCTGTCAACTCCTGCCAACTCCAGGGTGTGATTCATCCAATTTTTGGGCTCCTGAAGCCAACTCCAGTGTATATTTGGGCTCCTGCTGCTGCTGCTGTCAACTCCTGCCAACTCCAGGGTGTGATTCATCCAATTTTTGGGCTCCTGAAGCCAACTCCAGTGTATATTTGGGCTCCTGCTGCTGCTGCTGCCAACTTCTGCCAACTCCAGGGTGTGATTCATCCAATTTTTGGGCTCCTGAAGCCAACTCCAGTGTATATTTGGGCTCCTGCTGCTGCTGCTGCCAACTCCTGCCAACTCCAGGGTGTGATTCATCCAATTTTTGGGCTCCTGAGGCCAACTCCAGTGTATATTTGGGCTCCTGCTGCTGTCAACTCCTGCCAACTCCAGGGTGTGATTCATCCAATTTTTGGGCTCCTGAAGCCAACTCCAGTGTATATTTGGGCTCCTGCTGCTGCTGCTGCCAACTTCTGCCAACTCCAGGGTGTGATTCATCCAATTTTTGGGCTCCTGAGGCCAACTCCAGTGTATATTTGGGCTCCTTCTGCCCCTCATAGTGATGCCACTTCAACTCTCTGCAATTGTGCCGCTCTGCGATTCTATTAGCGATGCCTCTGATCTGCATGTGATATTTCTTAAAAGTATTATTTAACTAACCCAGCACGCATCCTGTGCGTGTTACAGCAAGGCTGAATGGTTTACAACCCTATTGAGGCTGTAGGAGGCTCAGAAATAGCCGTTTTTAATAGCGATTCGTCGCGAATTTATTCGGGTCGAAACGATTTTTGTCGGAAAATTCGGCGAATCAGTCGAATCGAATTTTTCAAAAGTTCGCTCATCTCTAGCAGAAATGTGTGGGTTGGATTATTTCCTCTTTTTTTTGTAAGTTTCTTATGTACTATATATATTTTGCACCCACGTGCTGCTTGATTACACAAACTGTACTGTATGTAATGTGAAATAAACTGATTCAGAGATTTACTTCTAGGGAAAAATATCACAGTTGGGCCGTATGACTTTAGTTTTACCTTGGCCAGCTTTTATTAAATATTCTAGCAGTAGGCTTAGAAAGCTTCTAGGAATTCTGCTCAGACTGTTACTGGTAGGATTGAACAACCTTTTATCTGGAAAAGATAAAATAGAAGACAGACAGGTGAAGGAATAATGTCTAGCTTCATGTCTAGCTGTTGATAGGAGAACCCTCAACCACGTCTTGTAAAGGTCCATTTACAGACATCTGGTGAGAGGTGTCTCAGGCTGTCACAGAGGGTGGATAGTTAGAAATCAGCCCACCCCACCAAAAGAATCCGATTGGGCACTGGGGAAAAATTTTTTGGGCCACACAGGATCACTGCTTTAATCCCCACTTGCATTCTGTATAAACTGTGTACAGGGATGGATAGATATAGCTTGGGGTAGAAGAGCTGTAAGGAAGAGGGATGGATAGACAGAGGTAGGGAGGGATGGAGAGAGAGCTGGGATGGATGGGCAGAACTAGAAGGACAGAAATGGATAGGTAGAGCTGGGGGTGTAGATGACCAGAGCTAGAAGAAAGAGTAATGGATTGGCAAAACTGGAAGGCCAGGGATTGGATGAGCAAAACTGGGAGGCCAGGGGTTGGATGAGCAAAACTGGGAGGACAGGAATGGATGGGTTAGAGAAGCTGGGCTGGATGGGGCAGAGCTGAGAGACAGGGATGGTTGGTGCAAAGCTGGGGGGACAGGAATGGATGGGGATGGGATGGATGGGCAAAGCTAGGGGGACATGAATGGATGGGGCTGAGCTGGGGGCATGAGATGGTGGGACAGGGATAGGACGAGCTGAGCTGGGGCAGGGGAAACAGATTGGATGGACCAAAGAGACCGAGAAACAAAGTTTGTGTGTACCTTGCAACACCACTTCCCGTCCATGCAGTATTTCATATTGCAATTCTAGATGCCAGGGAGCCATGACACTGGCAAGGAGACTAAGCACTACATCGCTGATTAAGAGGGCAGCTCTGAGCGAGGCAACACAGAGGCAACTGAGTGCAGGGCTGTCAGGACAGGGATCCGGTAATCTGGCACCGAGGTCCACATTTGGACCCCGGTCCACCAGTTGAGTACAGCTGCTCTAGTAAAAAGGCCTTGATGAGACTTATACACACTGCCTAATCTATACATCATATTGACCAACACTGAGCATAGAAGAGAGAGATACAGTATACCGGTTGTCGCTTCATTTTTACCCTGAAATATAAAAAAAACCCTCATCTGCTGCCTCGCTACCCAGCATCGGTCAAAGCCCGTCTCCACCCCTGCTTCCCACATTCCGCTGCTCTTCAGCTGGGTGGAGGAGCAGCGGAACGTCCAGCCCGGCATCCAGCGTGACATCACTGTGAGTGACAGGGGGAGTGAGGGCTTTCCCCGTCAGCTCACGAAAGAGAGTATAAAGAGCACTGCCCTGCAGTGGGAGGAGCCAGCAGTCAGAACACAAATTAAAGCACTGGATAGCAAGGTAATTTTTTTATTTTTTTGAGTGATTTGTTTAAATTCAATTCAGAATTTTAAAGAAATTTGTTCATCACTAATCTCTAATATTTAGTTGCAAAGAGTCTTATTACACATTGGCTTTAGACTATTGTGCAAAATGGTACATTTCATCAGGCACACTTTTTATTGAAGGTGAACTCCAGTCAGTCAGAGTTTCTAGACACAATTACTAGAAACTCAATCGCCCACTATTTGGTTTTTAAAGTTTGGCCGCAAAGTTTGACAACGTATTTATTTATTTTTTAAAGAATGCCGGCCACTTTTTTTAAATTCCCCCTCCTAATACTTCTCTGTCCCAGTGATTTGGAGACTAAGTTAAAAAATTATTACACTAGGGTGGATAGTTAAGTTCCATGAAACCACATTCCCCGATAGCAGCTTGTGATTTTTGAGACTTGGGAGCTGGTACATTGTTGTGAAGCAGCAACACACCTGCTGACACTTTCTCTCTGATTGCATTTAATAATGCCTTCATTGTTGAAGCATACAGTGGTAATTGAATTCTTGTCTGACAAGAATTCTAGTAATAAAACACATACATCCCAAATACAGCTGTTGCCATGACCTTTTCAGCTAAATGTTACACATTAAATTTCTTTTGGAGTTGGTGACCCCTTGTACCTTCATTGAATGGTCTCATGCTAAGTCTCAGGATCATGATGGTGGACCCATGTTTCATCACCCATAACAATTCAATAATAGAAGTTTCCTTGATTTTCTTTAAGCTTGCCTAAATGGGAAATTTGCTGGCAACATGTTTTTTGCTCAGTCGTCAACATTCATGGCACCCACAGAGAACTGACCTTTGACAATATCAAAACATCATAAGTGATACTAGAAACCATGCCAACTAAACTTATTTACTGACCTATAAAACTGACCTAACAATAAAAATCATTGCCTCTGCTTTACCATATGATGCAGCATGATAAATATGCTTTAACTGGAAGCCCTCAACTAAAGTCATCTTTAGTTGATTCCATACCCCTTGGCCCAAAACTTTACTTGGTGCATGCTAGCCATATACAACAAGTATCCTTTTATAAGTTGATATCTTTAGGTTTCTTGGTTTCTTTTTGAAGGAACTTATCACAGAACTTTCTTTGTAGACTTGCTGTAACAATTTGCCCGATAGTATCCGGATATTTGGGGGAGAGATGACAAGTCCAGCAGTGCCCCATAGGATAAGGTGATCTAGGCCACTAGGATAAAGGCAAAAGTCCAGAGGGAGTTCCCTGCACTTCAAGTGGCTGGGATAGCTGCAATAATACTTCAGGAGCAAAGCAGCAGAAGCAAGTACAATGGTGAAATGGCCACCTGCAATTGGGCAGGATGCAAGAGCCCTACAGGTACAAAGCTTAAGGGGAGCCGAGCTATGAATAAATTAAGATTCTTCAAAGCTGGATTAGGAGTTGGATTGAGTAGTCAGCTAAAGTCAGTTTGAGAGCCAAATCGGGTAGTCTGCCAAATCCAGGTCAATAGCTTTAGCTAGAGTTGAAAGCCAGATTTCAGGTTCAGAAATAATACAGTACATACTATACTAAGACTAGTATAGTATGTACTGTACTATCAATCATTTTATGAATTAAAAAATATTTAATTGAGGCAGCAAATGCAATGGGACTTGAAACACAGAAAGCTCATGCAAGGCCTGCCAAAAATAGAAATGGCACAATAAGCTCAAATGTAGATCACTGTTGCTGCCCAGGGCTGGTGTCATTGAACAGCTGCCACTGTCAGTGGCAAAAGTTATTTGGTTAATCTATCACTAGTTCCCCTACCACCACCACTTGCTGTAAGACAACATTTTTAAAGGGTATGTATACTCCCACTTTTTAGTACCAGGACTGGCGGCACCTGGCACCCAGCAATGATGAGATGGCTTACTGGCTGACTGGCATCCTCCCTCCTGTGGCATTCTCCTCAGTGTTTTAAGGCCCAGAAAGTGGTGTGCTTCATGTGAGCTGAGTCAGATTTGAATGCAGAACTAAAGTGTGTGTTTTAGAAATAGATTTGTGTGCATGTGCGAGATCCAGATGATGGCAGATTTGCGTGCAAGTGCATCAAATTAATCTGGAGCAAGAGTTTTGCCATGACAGTGTGCCTGTGTGCAGGGTGAGTTTATTGCAATGAAAATCTACAAAAACTGCTGACCAACATTTCACAGGTATAGGAGGCATGGTCTTGTAGGGGGCATGGTTTTGAACTGGGCAAGATACCGACATGCATTTGGCTGGTTACACAGGACCCTATTCTTAAAAAATGAGTGTTGGATCACCACATTGCAGTGGCTGCACAGGGGGACTAGATTTAAGTGTGGGTCAATGGCTGGGGGTAAAGGGTGCGGGTGAATGGTTGGGAAGGGGGGTAAATGAGGGGTGCAGGTGAGTGGTTGAGGGTAGCTGAGGGGGGTGGGTCAATGGCTGGGGATAAAGGGTGCAGGTAAATGGTTGGAGGGGATAGGTTAGGGGTGCAGGTCAGAGGCTGGGTGGGTAGGTAGGTGAGAAGTGTGGGCCAGTGGTTGAGGAGGGGGTTTAAGTTAGGAGTGCAGGTCAGCAGCTAGGAAGGGGGGGTAGGTTGGGGCACAAGTCAATGGATGGGGTGGAGAGGTTAGGTGGTGGGGGTGCAAGTCAGTAGCTGGAGTGGAGGGGTTAGGTGAGGATGCAGGAAAGTGTTAGGTAGGGTCGTGGCAAGGGTGAAGGTGTTAGTTGGGCATATTGTCAGGGGTATAAAGGCACACGCATGCACCGATACATGCCTGCTGCTGCTGACATGCGGATCCCTATCAGCTGCCCAGCATCACACAGTGCTGAGACAGATCACACACAGGAATCAGCAGGGTGTGGGTGGAGTTAACGGAGCTACCAATTACTACCCAGAAGGAGCACATGATTGTGGAACAGCTCACAGTATGAGGGGCACACAACTCCATTGACTCAGCAATGAATCAATAAATGCCGCAGTGGGTCATGGCACACAGATGAGGGACACCGCAATTCAGGGACCCAATATTTCATCGGGAGAATTATATTTTTTAACCCTTAAAAATAAAGAAAAGTGTTGCGAACCCCCCCCCCCCCCCAATAAGGAGGACCCTGCTCCAATGTTTTTATTTTACCCTTTATAGTGTGGGTAGTGGTTGTAATTTAATTGTAAATGTTATAAAGTGCTCTTTTCAGTTTGGGGAGGTCTCCTGGGCAGAAACGGGGGCTACTGATACATATGTCGTACCGTTATAATCGGGAGAAATAGAGTTTTCACATACAATATTGTTTTCTTGAATAAAATACATTTTTTATTTAAAATAAAAGAGACAAATTAAAAAAAAATAATTTTGTTAAAAATAGTGGTGAAAAATGACCTGTCAACAGAGGGTAACGACATCTCAAGTAGGCTGGCAGGTAAAAGGGTTAAACACACCTTTGCTGGGTATTGTGTATTGAGTATTGTTCTGTTCGGGGCCTTACTTCTCTTGTTTGCATATTGATATTTTAGGAAAGTGTGTTTTTTATTCTGCTTTTTTAGACATTTTTAGGGAAACCTTGTGCAACCAAAGAATTCTTCGAGGGATTACTTCCAGAAAGATGTAAAGGGTTGAGTTGGTTGAAAATATGTGCACTTTGTCTGCAGAGCTGAAATTAGTAAGTAAAGTGAAGTAAAATTACAGTTACGCACATGCTTTACTTTGGGGGGTTTGGAAACCCTACCCTTGACAGTACCTGTGCTTGTTGGGTATTGTTCTGTTCAGGGGATATTGCTTTTTCAGATTAAATTTTTTGTTTGCATATTGTTTTTTTTTAGGAAAATGTGGCTTTGATTCTGCTTTTTTATTCTTTTTTTGGGGGAAACCCTGTGCAACCAAAGAATTAATTGAGGGATTACTTCCAGAAAACTGTGCCCATGTCAACAAACCTGGTACGCCTAGAAATCTTGAGGTGTGTACTTCCAGAGAATATATAGTTTGAAAAAATGCAAGGTTCACATAGCAGTTTTATTTTATCTGAAAATCTCAGAAAGCGCTATTTCAGTTTAGGGGAGTCTCCTGGGCAGGAAAGGGTGTCTACCAATATATATGTAGTACTGTTGTAGCTGAAAGAAATGGGGTTTTTACACGCAATATGAATTTATTTAAAAACTACATTTTTTTATTATAGAAAATGCTACACATGTAAATGTTTCTTGCACATATTTCACTCAAAATATTGAGAATACACTAAAAGAAGGCCAAACAAGACATTTCATGTTAAAGCTGAAAAAACAATATATAATATTCTTGGGAAATCACTGGAAATCTCTTCAAAAATCACAATTGAACATGTGCAGCACAAAATATTGAAAAATGGTCTGGCAACAGAGGGTGACAAAATCTCCAGGTAGGTTGGCAGTTAAAGTGTTAAATGAGAAGCCATATATATAAAGAAATGTGAGATCATGGGGCATACAGCAAGACAACTACCCTAAACACACACGTTATGCTATAAACAAATGGTTAAAGTTTGAATAAAGGTAATAACATAAAGTTTTGAAATCAATGCCCTTACCTTATCTTACAAAATGTTGTGAGAGGAACTGAAGTGAGCAATTTATGAGAGGAAACCCACCAACGTTTAAGAGTTAAACTGCTTTATATGAAGGAAGGGGCTACACTTTCTCCAAGCCAATATGCAGGACTTACCATACATGTTTAGATGCAGTCATTGCTGCACAAATGAGGGCAGATACTGAAAGTTAAGGTTCACATACATTTGCCACTCACATTTATCTGATATTAGATTTTCCTCAATAAATAAATTACCAAGTCTAATCTTTTTTATAAACTGGTTTGGTTCATTTTATCTATTTATAAGTTTGTAGTTTCAGGTCATATTTATGACGAAATATAGAATATTCTGAAGGGTTCACAAACTATCAAGCACTGCTGTTGTTGCATGCATCAGGAAAGCACACTGTTAAAAGACCCAGAGGCCTGACATGACTATAGTAACATGGATGAATCCTAAAAAGTTTAGCAATTTATGAGAGTGATTTTTGATTTTTATAGAAAGCGGTGTATCTGCCAGTACCTTTCTTTCGCAAGCTTTTTCCCCCTGTGCATTGATGCCATACTGAATACAGGAGTATACAGTAGTCTGACTGGATTCACCCCAGTGCCTGCTGCGTTAAATGGCTGGAACAGCGACAGCTTGTAGTGCCATGGAAGGTCCCACAGATGCTAGGCACTGTTGGCTTTTCCATTAATGCTCAGTCAGCTCTGTCACATCTGGTCCCCATGTCTGGCAGACATCCAGATTGAATTGTGCAAATCCCGCTCTCATTTGGAAAGTTTCTTAAATGTTAAACAGATTCTAGACTTAAAAGAGGACATCACAGGATTGTGGTGGAATAACGGCTGTGAGTGAAGGTTCATAACGACCAACATGATCCCAACAGATGTGTGTGAGATTAGCATGTCAAATCACTTAGACAGGCTGTTGTTTTTTGGGTAGGGTTTTATAAGAGGTTACTACATTTAGCAAATTGGGGTTAGGTTTTGTGAATAAATACTTTTAAAAATACTTAACATGCTATTTCAACCATTTTAAACTAGATCAATGCCATTACAGCAGTGCTTATGCCCATCCTTCACCCAAGCTAATCAGATTTCTGCACATAAAAATGTATGTTTATGTCATTCTATAAATCTGCCCATGACCTGCAAAGAGTGCTGCTGGGTTTCCTGCCACTTTGCATTATGAGTTATGTTGGTTAAGTCCAGACAGCAGTACGACTGGGTTGCTGGGAAAGGAAGAAGCCTTGCAAAAAAGTAAAGTCAGTTTTGCTGAGTTTTTTTTTCAACTGTGCAAGGTTGTTGGTCCGGTTTAAGTGATAGTGTGGAAAATTAGATTATCTGGCCAGAAGCAGGAACAGGTCTTATACCATGCCAACTTTAGTGTGTCATCAAAACACCTCCTGATCATTCAAAAGAGGGCCAGTGCAGAATCTTTTTTTAGCCCCCCTCCCCCATTAGAAAAAAAGGTCCAAAGCACGTGTCTACAAGTAGAAAGTGATGTATGGATTAACATAAAAGCTATACTGTGTCTACTAGAGTCTACTAGACTCTACAAAGAATAATAGCTATAGATTATTAATCTTAGTCTATATTTGTCATGTAAACACTTTCTGCTTTTACCTTTTACACTTACAGAGATGAAAGTTTTGTCTAATTTATTACACTATATTAAACCTAACAGGAATCTTCCCTATACTCCTCTGTTAATGGCTGTGTCTAGTCAGATTGAGGTGTCTAGGACCCACCAGTGGAAATGACTCTGGAGAACCACTCCACACGTGGATGTAAGTTTTATAACCAGCTTATTATTAGGGCCCATGTACACAGACATTATGCCAGTCTGTATTTTCTGAGAAGCTTAGTATGCCACAAATACACTATACATAGTTCAGGGCTGCTATATAAATAATAAAATGGTGACACTTCAGTTACTGCGTAGTTGTGCTCTCATACTGCAGAAAAGAGCTTCAGCCTAAACCACTCAAATCATGGAAAAATGGACAGTGTAATCATAACTATCACATATAGAGCCATTTTGTACAGCATCACTTGAGCACCAGGGCTCCTCACAATACCTGGCCTTGCTGTCCTCAGGTCCTCAAAAGAGAGCACTGTGTTAGCACCATATAAACCAGAGCACACAGGTCTGGATTCCCCAGTAACCGTGTGCGCCAGTCTGAACTTACTAACAAATATACATACATACATATGTATATACTGTTTTGGTGGAATCAGATAGTATCTCTGGCTTCTAACAATCTACATGATAGCAAGCAGCTAAGTACTAATGCTTTTTAGTTTTCTCCTTTTTTATTAAGAAGAAATACTACCAACAATAGCTTTTTAATGTGAACTTGAATGTGTTTTTATTAGGGAGACGAGCTACGTTGATACTATATGATTGATAGGGTTATTTAAAACTTGTCAAGTGGAGCATCAAGAGCAATCACAGAGCAAAGTGGGTTCATATATACAATAATTCTCATGTGAGGCTGTTTAGAGTGTTGCTATAACTCAAAACAGCATGTTCGTGTACAGAATCCAGGCCCTCGAGCCTTTGTGTAAAAAATATTAGTGTATATAAAGGTCCAAAGGAGTGGAGACACCGTAGTCAGGTTCCCAAAAGCTTTGAATAACACACAAGGAAATTCAATCCACAACTTATAGGTGGTTTGTGGAAATATACATTGATTTATTTTGCGTTCTTTTGTGTTTATTAGAGTTTCTAGGAGTCTGCCATTACTCAATTAAAGGAAGAAAGTTTTCTCTGGTATGAATTAGAAGTCCAAGCCTTCAGGATAAGTTTAAAGCAATGTGAAGCAACCTACTTATGTTGATGAATCTGTTTTCCTTATCATCTGTGTGGCCAATGGATTTGCCTTTGTTTTCCAGTGCATTAGCTTAGATGATATTTTTTAAAATATTTTTTTAATCTCATTGCAGTGTAATACTGTGTAAATATGTTATTGTTTTCATGTTTACTAGAGAATGTGCATATAAGCATGTTTGGACCCAATTGCTATAGCATATTCATTAGATCCATTATGTTCTGATATCCTCATTGTAGATGGAACAACCAGCCACTTCGGCGGCCCTGGAGTCTAAAAGGGAAGCCAGGGATGCGGACTCATCTGCTCCCCATGAGCTTTTATACATATTTTTTTGACAAGCACTAATATGCACAGCATAAATCGCTGATTGGGCGAAAGCCCTCGTATGTGCTGTGCTTTCCATCTTTATATATCTGTATATTCATAAATATTATATATGTTGCAGATATATAGGTATAGTATACACAGGTATAAGTATGTATGGATAAAACTGCTGTTTGGTATTGTCAAAGATGTTTTTTTTACTCATTTCCTATCCAAAATGACCCCTGATCACTACAATGATTTTTAAAATCAGTGTGAGTGCTGGGTGCGGTAGAGTCAAATCCAGATAGACATTTGTGGTGTAACAGGAACTGTCTTTACTAGTACATAAGTGCAGTACTAAAATGTCACCTTACATGATAGACAGGAAAAAGAAGTCATAAAGATCACATCAATGTACAAGTAATACAACACAGCAGAAAAATGCATAGAGAGATGCATAGAGGTACTACAGATAAGCATTGGGATAGACTAAGCTTGACTTTTGCATAGACATTGTATCTCCAACACAAACAGTCTGGCCCTGGCCCATATTCAGGGCACTACCTTACTGCTTGATTACTCTCTGCAAAGAAAAAAAACAAGTAAGCATAGAGTTAATTATTCATCAGTGCTTTGTCCTCATGTCCAAGTCTGTGTGCAAGTGACTCTTCAGGCCCTGTCACCTCTTCAGCCCTACACTGGCCACTGCCAAATGAGCCCCAAGGATGTCTTGCACCTGCATCCTTCTGAGCCTGTCGTAGACTCAATTCTCCTGGAGCGTTGCTGGGTGTGGTCTACAGGTACTTATGGCTAGCCAGCACAGTAATCAAATCCCGGATGAAGCAAGATAATCCTCATTTTGCAGTAGAAATAATGTGAAATGCATTGCCATCCCATTTCACTCACAATATGAATATAGTAGTGTCAACAAGTGAAAGCTCTCTAACAGGCTCCCAAACATCAAAACACTACACACAAATTTTATCAATGCAAAATAATTCCAATAATCCAATTAAGGTGAGGGGCCAGAGACATACTTTAAATAGTTGACCCAGACTATCCATGGGGAACACCTGGCCATTTCCAGGTGAGCATGGTGCATGGGAGGAGTAGTATATTGGTGCTTATTATTAGAGATTAACTTGGACGATTAGTCGAATTCCCTCAAGAAATTGTATTCACTCTGAATCGTTCCAAATACATTTGTTAACAAATCACAACAAAATATTAAAAAACTTACAGTACCGGCGGGTCTTTCCCTGGTTCCGGTGACAATGGTAGTGACTCTGCTGTCCTCTTCATTCAGCTAGCCGGCATCTCTTCTCTTGACCCCCACGTGCTCAGTTATCTGGTGTCCAGCACCGTCCTTGGCCGTCTTCATTTGGCAGCTGATTAGCTGCCAAGCCACAGCCATTTTACACACAAGCAGATGGAGGTTTCACTTCTTCAGCCCATAGCTAGCCTTGGGATAGTGATGGGCCATGTTGCCATGAAGAGAAAGACACAGGAGCTTAAACGGGAGGATACGCTAGAGAATGAGGACATCGCCTGGCACTGGAAAGAGTAGTTAGTTGATTTTTTTGTTAACTTTTGTGTTGTTTTTAGGAACAAATACAGCGAATAAGCAAGACATTTTGATTCAGGCAAATCGGAAATTTCCGTGAAATTTGGAGCAAATTCAGATTTGTACAAAATGCTTTGTTTATCCCTACTTTGTATGTTGTTTATTTGTAAGGGTCATTTTTCTCAGTTATCACCTTTTTCCTGAACACAAGTGGATTCGATAATTAGAACTGTGTCATAAGTTCCCTGAATCACGTGGCCACCCCTGTCCCTCAGCACCCAGTGCGAGCAAGCTGGCAAGCCACAGTAGTCGCTGGGAGCACTGATGGAGATCGGTGGCATTGCAACTACATTCGTTTGTGGCCCTAAAAGGAATGAAATTAGGAGTTCCTACAGCACATTTCAGACAGGCTTCAGGTGAGCTGCTTGCTGCCTTATTATTGCCGTTGCCTGTACTGCCTTTACAAAGACTTAGATGGGAGTTTTCTATTTTAATCATTGTTTTGCTTTATAGGTGTTTGCAATCCATATAACCTCATCCCACTGACTCAAAGTCAAGTTTGCTTTATTAAATAGAGGATGAGATGGAGGATGAAAAATTCAGGCACCATGTTTTTTTTTCTGTTTATTGTCTGCAGACTCTAGCCCAGTACTGGTCTTCGCAGATCCTTATCACGTATCATGGCGAGAAGGGGCTGTTTTTTCAGTCAGAGTATTATACATTAATCAATGCTGACAGGCCCATACATCCTGCATGTTCATCTCACTGCACAAGGCACAGATCAATAACGACCTTCTCACTGTTAATGTGGATGTAAGTAAACTCAAATCTCACAGAAACCCCAAGTAATTCAACAGTGTTTCTTCACCAGATAGCAGGCTTCTTCAAATCTTAGGAACAGAACACCTTTATGAAAACATAAATCGTTACAAGCATCTCAGGTAAAGCACAAATCTGTATTTATTACATGCCCTTAGAAATGATAAAGAAATAAAGACAAATAATTCATATTCATAATGTAAAATATTTATATTTAGATGCTTTCCAGGGAAAAAAACATATTTATAGGCCCTGCAAATATTTTACCAACATCATCAGTAAGGTAGAACTTTACTTATTTTTCAGTTTTGGATTGAATGGGATTGAGAAGGGATTGACACGACTGTCAGATTTTTGTTTCTACCTCTATCTCCACTGAGAAGTTTTACCTCAACTTCTGTTTGTGATTCAGTCCTGGTAAAGATTTGGTGACGCAAGTTTACCTTTGGGTGTGCTTTCAAATATGAACTGAAGTTTACATCTGACTAAGATTTTTCCACACAAAAAAATTTCTTATAAAAATGCCTGTTCTTATATCCCAAAAGCTCACCTACTTCTGTGAGGGAGTATTTTTTCATGCAAGGTCCATAATTTGGAAAGCACTTCGCCCTAAGGGGTATGCAGAAAAATGCAAATTCTTTTGCATACCGCATAGGCTACTCTTAAGTCCAAATTCCCAACACCTAAAAAATGATCCTTAAAGTGATTGGCAATGTCAAAAGTAGTGTCTTGGTGTGGCGTGGGGTTTATTACATGCAATTGCAATTGTTTGCAAACTAAGGCCCCTAGTTTCTGTGCAGGATTTATATGCCTGTTTGTTGAATATTATTTAGTGATGAGAAGTCTAAACTGGGCTGAAAATTGGTTCCCAGGCCCTGAATAATTTTGTATAAATATTATTGACGAAGCAACTCCCACCCCCCTTACTCAGTTTGAAATTGCCATGGGCACACACAGGAAGATATTCAGCCACCATGGATCTCTCCCGGTGGAATGTTCTAAAGGGAGGCTGGCAGCTTCCCAGGTGAGTAGTTCTGAATTACCTGATTATATTGCATGTCCCAACTTTGGGCACTCAAAAATGGGAGTAGGGAACCCACCAAAAGGGGTGCCTTGATGTGGGGTGGGGTTTAATACATGCGTTCACAATTGTATGCAATCTAAGGCCCCTAGTTTCTGTACAGGATTCATATGCCTGTTTGCTGAATATTATAAATGATTAGATGGTTAAACTGGGCTGTAAATTGGTTCATAGGCCCTGAATAATTTTGTATAAATATTAGCGGTGGAGCACCTCTCACCCCCTTTACTCAAGTCAAAAGTTACAAAATAAATATCAGTAGCTTACCTACCTTACCTACAGCATCACTTCCTCATTCAGCTTTCTATCTCCAGCCCGCTGACCTAGTCAACCATTAGTGGATCGAGAACAGAAACACCCCCCATTCCCTCCCCAGACGTCCTGATTGGCTGCCTCTCTTTTTAGCTCTGAAACCCCACTCTCCTCCCTAATCACACTATGATGCTCTTAGTCTGCAAAATCTCTCACTCCCTTTTACTGGTCACACTATGTGCTGGCAGTAAAAACTCAAGGCACAACAATGCACTTATTTTTTTTACTATGATATATGTAAAGCACACAGTGTGCTTACATCATGTCTTTGCATTTACAATGCTCTAATACTTTTACAAAGAACTACAAGGGCTTTTTTAAATGGATTGAAGTTTGGGACAGTGCAACTTGTAGCCCAAGACAATCGTGCTTGCCTTTAGTATAACTTAAACTCATTGGAAAAATTATGCACCTCATCTGTAAAAATTCCCCATCGCAGATAGGGGTGATTTTGTTTGCCCCCGTGGGGGCTCAGATGGCTCCAGGAGAGCCCCCGGAATAGCCCCCCCCGCTTCGGCAGCAGTAGCTGCTTCACTGGGGGGCCTCCGATCGCCCCCCCAGCCTCTTCCATGGCAAGGAGAGGGCAGAAATTGCCCTCCTCCCCACTTCCTGGAACGGGTCTGCTAGCCCCTGAGGGCGGGGTCGGGTGACATCTTGTAATGTCACCAGCAGCCCTCTTAATGCCGGCACCCGACACAGAGAATCAGTCTGCTCGGGTGGTTGGAGGAGAGAGGTGGGGAGGAGGAGAGGGCTGAGATCGCCCCCCCCCCCACAGGCTCTCTCCTCCAAACACCCGTGCAGACTGTCATCGCAGATCGCCGGGGGACACAGGATCGGAGGTGAGTAAAGTAAAAAAAAAAAAAAAATTAAGATCATTTTTTTTCTTATGTGTCTGTGTCTTTTTATTTAACATTTAACCCCTTGTGAACTGGTATGGGGTCCATGAGACCCCTTATACCAGTTCACAAGGCTGGGGGATGGCAAGTCACCCGCTTGCTGCAGCGGGTGACTTGCCATTAACCCCTGGCACCCCCTTTACCTGCCTCCCCAATGCCCGGGGGGGGGGGGGCAGAAGAGCCCGGGCCCACACAGGCTATGTGGGCTCGTAGGCTGCAGGGTGGGGGGGCCACAAAAGCTGGCCCCCCCACTCTGTTCCTACAAGCCCCCATAGCTGGTCCCGGGCTGGTAATGCTGGGTAAGGGGGACCCCATTTCATTTTTTGGGGGGATTTTTTAAGGGTTTTTAACCCTGGGAGGGGGGACTCTATGTCATTTTTTTTTTTTAAATTAACCCCTTATGTTCTGTCGCCTAACAGCTATAAAAGGCTTCCAGCTGCAGCAGGAGAGCAGGAAGCCAGATTGATCAGCATGGGACAAAGGGATGGATGGGAGGTAAGTATTAAAAAGTAAAAAAAAAAATAATAATAAAATATTTTTTCTTATGTGTCAGTGTCTTTTTTTTACACTTTACCCCTTGTGAACTGGTAAGGGGTCCATGAGACCCCTTATACCAGTTCACAAGGCTGGGGGCTGGCAAGTCACCTGCCGCTAGCAGGTGACTTGCCGTGAACCCCCGCACCCCCAATTAACTGCCTCCCCAAAGCCCAGGGGGAGGCAGAAGAGCCCGGGCCCACATAGGCTATGTGGGCTTGTAGGCTGCAGGGTGGAGGGCCACAAAAGCTGGCACCTCCATTCTGTTCCTACAAGCCTCCATAGCTGGTCCCGGGCTGGTGATGCTGGGTAAGGGGGACCCCATTTAAATTTTTGGGGGATTTTTAAGGGTTTTTAACCCCCAGGAGGGGGGACCCTATGTCATTTTTTTTTAATTAACCCCTTATGTTTATAGTGTGGATAGTAGTAGTATTTTATTTGTAAGTGTTATAAAGTGCTATTTTCAGTTTGGGGGGTCTCCTGGGCAAGAATGGGGGGCTACCGATACATATGTGGTACCGTTGTAATCGGGAGAAATTGGGCTTTCACATGCAATATGTTATTCTACAATAAAGCAAATGTTTTATTTAAATTAAAGGAGACAATTGTCTAAAAAATATTTATTTATTTTTACACAAAAATATTAAAAAAAACAGTAGAAAAATTACAAACAAGACATTTCATGTTCAAGCCTAAACTCTGCTGCAAAATATATATCTATAATTTTCCTGAAAATTCCGGCAAAAATCATGGTTAAACATGGCGCAAAATGGGGAGAAATGACCTGTCAACAGAAGGTGACAAAACTTCAAGTAAGTTGGCAATTAATAGTACCTATGCATGTTGGATATTGTTCTGCTCGGAGGACCTTGCTCTTTCAGATTTAGCTTGTTTTTTCTTGTTTGCATATTTATATTTTAGGAAAACATGTTATTTATTCAGTTTTTTTATTCATTTCTTTAGGGAAACCCTGTGCAACCTAAGAATTCTTTAAGGGGTTACTTCCAGAAAGGTGAGCCTACTACAACAAGCTGGATACTCTTAGAAAGCTTAACATGTGTACTTTCCGGGTATATATGGTTTATAGGGTATATTCCAAATGTAAAGGCTTGTTTTGGTTGAAAAATTGCAAGGTGCGCATTTTGTCTGCAGAGCTGACATTTTCAAGTAAAATTACTGTTATGCGCATGCTTTACTTTGGGGTGTTTGCCAACTCTTCCCTTGACAGTACCTATGCATGTTGGGTATCGTTCTGTTCGGGGGATGTTGCTTTTTGAGATTTTACTTGTTTTTTCTTGTTTGCTTATAGTTTTTTATAGGAAAATGTGGCTTGATTCTTCCTTTTTATTCTTTTTTAGGGAAACTTTGTGCAACCAAAGAATACATTGAGGGATTACTTCCAGAAAACTAAGCCCACATAAACAAGCTTAGTATGCCTAGAAAGCTTGAGGTGTGTACTTCCAGAGAATATATAGTTTGTGGGGGGTATTTTAAATGTAAATGGTTGTTTTTCTGGAATAACTGCTAGGTGCGCATAGCGCAGTTGTATCTTATCTGAAAATCTCCTAAAGCTCTGTTTCAGTTTGGGGGAGTCTCCTGGGCAGGAAAGGGTGTCTATCAATATGTGGTACCGCTGTGACTGGGAGAAATTAGGTTTTCGCACACAATAAAATTTTATTGACAAACATATTTTTTTATTACAAAAAAACACTACAAATTGCAAAAAATAGATTTTTTTAATTTTTTTTTGCACATATTTCACCAAAAAGTATTGAGAATACACTAAAAAAAGGCCAAACAAGAGATTTAATGTTGAAGCCCAGACTCTCTTGAAAAAAACAATATATCATTTTCCTGGGAAATCCCTGGAAATCCTTTCAAAAATCACAGTTGAACATGTGTAGCGCAAAATAGTGAAACATGGTCTGGCAACAGAGGGTGACAAAAGCTGCAGGTAGGCTGGCAGCGAAAGGGTTAAATTAGCAGATCCCCTAGCTCCAGGATGATTATAGTGCAGAATCGAGCAGGCAGAGACGCATGCTGGCTTAGTGTTCTCTGCTTCACAGCTTCCTTTCTTCTTGATAGTTATATGATGTGTTGTGTGTGTGTGTGTGATTAGCAGACAGTTCGTGAGCCACACAGATAGAGTAAAAGTACTGTATATAGCTAAAAAAATGTTGTATCCAAAATGCTAGATCAAATGCATAATGCAATCTTAAGAGTAAAACACACAGTACAACATGAATACCAGAAAGTGTAATTCAAACAAGGGCTGTAATCCAAAAACCTATAGTAAATATATTGTAATCTGGGGGCCAACACTAGACCATGTTTCCAGTAACTATGCTGATTCATCACTAACGCCAGGTAGCGACAGATGAGCCTCTGTAGTCGCTGTGCTTGGCCGTGGGTCGCTGTTCAGTAATGTTGAATACATTGTGACCATTTGACCAGTACAGCGCTGTATGGGAGCGCATGTTAGCGACTGGTCATAGCGACCGACTCACACCATATTCAGCAAAAAAACAGCCTCACAAATCTCTGGCGCTGAAAAATGCTTGTTTGAAGCCCAGAGCGCAGGAGGCGGTGTGTTTAAAGTCTGTTTTTCAGCATCTATCCACTAGTAACAAAGCGAAAACATATGGAATTACATTGTAGCAACATTGTAACATGGCAGACACTTTAATGGCAGACCTGTAATGTCATTTCTGAAGAAATATATAAAAATTTAAAAAATTGTGAAAAAACTGCTTTTTCAATGCCAGAATAGGTCACAGAATTATTTGTGATTTTTTGAAAAAAAAAAATAAACAAAAACCCTGTTTAAAGAAAAGAAAAGGATCGTCCATTGAAATGTATGGGAGAGCGACAGGTAGCGAGAGGTCATACCTGGCGCTGTACAAGGCTGAACGCCAGCACTGTTCGATGAGGCTGTGAAAATGATGAATCAGACGCTACATGGCGCTATCCCAGTCGCTAAACAGATTCTGCTTGATAAATGTGTAATTGCGTGCCGTGTCCGGCGTTCACCAGTCGCTACCTGTCGCTACCTCTCATTAACCAGCCACTACCTGACGCTATCCCTTCTTGAATAAGGGCCTAAGTTGCCTTATTTCCCTTGACAGGCACCTGCTTCCTTCTCCCTCCAAGCAGAGAAGACCTCAGTGGACCACATTAACCCTGTGTCACCCTTTTCGATCTCAACCCTTTACAGCCTCCCCCAGTTAAACCCCCTTTAAACTGAATAAACTGTTGTGGGTGTAATTTATTTTGGCCACACAAGCACCATATATGTGCTAGTAGTGGAACATTACCGCTTAGGATATATCAACTCCTTTTAGGAGAAAGTCCACATTTTTGAAAGTGTATATTTTTTTGATACCCTCAATAGGCTCAGCTTATCTAGCACTTATTTTACATTTTGCTTATGTTAGCAAATCTGCATTTTATAGAAGCACTTTTCACTACCTGCAATCACTTTCTATTAGCAACTAATAGCTCTCTTACCTCAGCAGCTGCCAGGAGGGTTGAGAAGCCTGGTGCATTGCTGGCTCCACAGTGGTCATAACAGTGGCCCTGAACCCATATGCAGAAAATAGGATGAATCGGTTACACAATAGTGTTGGCATCCAGATTGCTCTGCTTGCCCATCCCTAGAAACGACCTGGATACACATTATATGTAACTAACATGAAAGTAACCCATCCTATGATGCTGCTGTCCCATACTGGTATGAGATATGCAGAGTCTCTACCCTAGCAGCAGGTAGTGCCCCCTTCACATAACTTTTTTATTGGGGAGTGAGGGGCCTGTCTTATGGCCTGTACCACCAACAGTGTCCCTGACCAATCTGCAGAAAATAAGATGGCTGGGGTAAGGGTGCCCCCAATGGCCTTGGTACTCTCTTCACCCTCCCCTAGAAACAGCCTTGACCCAAAACCCCTAACAGTGACAGGGCAGATGACCTACAATAACAGATATGCTCAGTTTTGTGCAGGCTTTAAAATTTAAAGTGGAACGCTCATGCTTAAAAAAGACGAAGTGGTTGAAGGTAAGAATAATTTATATAGCTTGGATGCGATCATTCCCTTGTGTGATGCATTAGCCAGTGATGTGAGAACACATATCCCAGCATGTCACTGTCATAATTGCTTTGTTGTTATAATGAAGCTCACATACAGCAATATGAGCCCAAAAGATACCTAAAACGTATAATTTCTGCATGGACATGTAAATTAATTCCGTAAAAATGATTTATTAATTTATTGTGATTTTAGTCATGACTATGGAGGAACAGCATATGCTGAAACTTTGCAAAAAGGTCCAAAATGTTTTTCTTCTAAAGAGATGGGTATAACAGGAATGTGTGTGGGTGATGTTTTATTTATCTGAAAACATTCCACCAACAGTGCTGCAAAATCCATTGAAACATCTGCAGTAAATTCACTGTATGGTCTGGTAGAAATGTTAGTGGAACATCAGTGTGGGAAGACTACAAAAATAATCTCCTAACTTCCTTTAAATGACTTTACCTGTGTTTAATGGCACATGAACCTGCAGTATACCCTTAAGGCAAATTATTTGTTTTATTAGTAATACCCACCTTACATATCAAATACGTGGTTAGTACAACTCACTTATATACAGTAGTTAACTCAAACAGGCAAATGGTTTTTGATGGGTAACTGACTACAGAAAATTTATCATTTTCAAGAGCATTCAACTACTCACCAATTTTATTTACAGAAAAAAAACATGATTGGCAGTGGTCACATTTTCATTATTGGGAAAACTTTTGTGGTATACCAATATAGAAGTATAGACATACAGCTGTACACACACAGTATACATGTATACACACAGCCATATTGACATATTAGGATAAAAGGGTTGATTCAAAGACTTTTTTAAATCCATCTCATTTTTGTCTCTAAATGTGTAATGGCCATAGTAAATGGCTGTGTACAGCTCTCACGAGAGGACGAGGTTTTCATTTAAGTTGAGTTGTAAACCTCGTCTATGACCGTTTTTGAGCATTTTTCAACGTACCTTGTGTGAGAAATAGGGCAAATATTACATTGCATTTTATCGCTGATGCCCGGCATTGCCCTGTTATTAGCAAATGTCTCCCATTACAAGGCCAGCAGGAAAAGGAGGTCCATATATGGGCATGGGATTCTGACAGGAAAGGCAGTTGGAGCTTCAAAGCCCCCCCCTCCCCGCTGCTCTCCTTGCTACTGATTCTCACACCTCCAGCCTGGGGAGATTCTGGCTGGGAATTTGTCACATCAAAAGATGAAGGCCGCAGACAAGCGGCACCAACACAAATCGGACTATAGCTGCGGTCCCAGCACCAAGCCAGGTACAGAATCAGAACCGGCTCACAAAACCGCAGATGGAGGTAGGTTTTAACGGGCTTGGCAATAAAGGAAAACTAGGAAAATGAAGATCTAAGGTTCTGACCCACTTAGGGACCCCATTTCTGGACTCATCGGATGCCCGGCATCCAGTCCAATCGTTTGGTGCCAAAGCCATCCGACCCCCCTGCCCAAATTTATAACCCCTAAAGGGTTTTAGGGGCTAAAGCACGCTCCAGAACAGTGGGAGGTTACAACCCGTCTCTCTGTGTAACTCACTGTATCCTGTAACCTTCTCAGAACAGCATTTGTATCATTTCATATTTCATCATAACCAAATGTTTGTTATCACTGCCTAGTGTGCTATAGCATTAAAACTTATATTTAACTTGAGCGATCTGTTTACCTTAAGCCAAGAATCTGTGTGTCCTCAGGCTTCGGGCCTGGTATTCCTGATAGGAATTCCTGGAGGACTCAGACAAGGGTTTCTTGGAAACGCGGTCTGTGTGTCCGGAGGTCCCTGGTTGATAGTTGGATCACGTGACCCGTGGTTCCCTGACACCTTGCAACCTACAATTTTAGTGTCCCGCAATATTCAGCTTGCATGTTTCTCAAAATATACGTTGATATAACGTAGAAACATAATTTTGATGAAGAAGCTGGTATGTCTGCAGGCATGTACGCATGCGCGCAGCTTATTAACTGATTCATGTACCCGGTTTCAGCTATTCCATCACTCATTTCTGCTCCAATGCTTACCTTAGGTTCTTTTGACAGTGTGTTTTTTCCATTTAGCAATGTTTTAATGCTTACCTTAAGTCCCTTCCCTCTTGTCATTTTTTTGGTTTTACATGTGCATTCTCTTGGATTAATGTGCAGATGTGTATATATGAACACATTACTGATTTTTTAGAACCATAAAATATTGACATAACAATAGTTGTAAACGTAGTAATTATGTTTATTTTTTTTTTATTTAGAAATTTTAATAATAAAACCATTTTGTTATATAAAATTGTAAAGTATAAAAAATGTAACATTTTTATTAAGAAACTATGTACAAATAGTGGCAGGCTCCCAGTGTTTTAATCACTTGTGGTCCCTATTGATGCGGCCAGCTCCTCTATTTCTCCCACCAGCCTATGAGCAGCAGCTGTTAGTTGTTGTAGGCGCTGCTGTGCATCCTGTGTGAGGCCTGTTAAATGAAAATAAAATGAAGATTAGTTTCTAGCCTATGTATTGTGATTACCTGTTGAGGAAGGCTTGTTAACTTTTAGAAAATAACTTGTCTTTAAACTTACTAGGCTGGTGGGTGAACTGTTGTTGGGGGGCCACCCTCCACACTGGGACCTGCCACTCCTCTTGGTCTGAGTTTTGCACCTCAGGTGCTTTCTCTGGACTCTCCTGTCATCGCTCTTCACCCGCGACATAAGCATCTAAAAGTATAGATGTCAAAAATGAGTATGTGTTTACAGTGCATGTTCCTGTGTGTGCCTCTGTGTGTTAATCATACCTAAGTGCTGCTGGACCTCCTCATCCTCTGATTCTCTGCCCAACAGCTGTTGCTCCTCCTATGCAGGTTGGTCCAGGGGTGGTTGTTGCCTTGCAGAAGAGGTTGAGGTCATTGGCACTGGTCTGCCACCACCTCCCCGTCTCCCAGATCCATCCAGCCTTGGCCGTACTCCTCGCCTCCGGGTGGGCCTTATTTTATAATGATACTCGGTCACTAGAAGAGAATAGCAACTTACTTCGAAAGAGTTTCCGGAAATATCTCCTCACCCGGGGCTTCTTCCTCCGTTTAAAGTCCGACCACTGCTGGATGATCTGGGTGAATGTGAAGGTGGTATCAGATTCCTCCTCCAGCGCAGCCACTCTATCCAGTGCCAATGACCGTTTGCCAAAGCAGGAAATCATAGCGATGGGTCATCATCATCTAAAAGGTGGATGAAATATAGATGTTATGAAAGCAAGCATCATACACATAAGATAAATTATCATAGCGGGTTATTATTATCACTACCCCCAACATTATAAATCATTATTACTGGATTTATTTATCCTTGGATAGTACATGTTAGTGTTGCGCACAAACTTTCACTTGTCGCTGCGTTTATATACACTTTTTTTCCCCACTAGTTTTGGGCATGTGGCCTGACCGCTTATGCATGCATTTCGCCTGCAAATAAACGCCTGCAAATACATTCACATGCATAATGGTGTGGCAAGACCAGCTGAACAACTCCCTCCCGTCCCCTTCATTCCGATTGGTGGCTGCAGGCAGAGGGGCGTGCACATTATGCATGGGAATGCTGTTCCATATTGCTCTCTATGTGATTACATTGCGTGCGCGTCATGTGACATGCATATCACATGACTAATGAGTCACCTGCCTTCCTGTTTAAATACCGGCTTTTGGCTCCAATCTTGTTTCCCAGCTGAAGCCGCTACGCCGGTGAAACGTACGTAGGATAAGGACAAAGGCTGCGCCTTTTGTTTACTTCAAGGAACCCTGGCGGTGAGAACTGTTGGCTTCTGTTGTATTTGAGATACGCTGTTTTTAATCTTATATTTGTGAGTGCATTTCTTATTAAATATTAGTCTTTATTTGAATGAGCGCTCTGCACTAGATGGTTTTATTTATCTCCCACATGGTTAATCATTCGACCGGATGGTCTTTGGTGCATACCTGAGGAAATTAAAGCATTGCAAAACTGCATCTGGGCATTGGAAGCTATACCCACTCAGTGTGGAGCCGTGGAAGTTTGAGTCTAATTGCTGATCCTTATATGCCCATTGTCATCATTTATTTGGTAAGAGGCCAGCTTTATTGGTGACTTTGCGGTGGAGGTGCATGCGCTGTGGGACTGCTGAATCTTGATTTGAGTTATTACCTACTACCAGCTCTGTGTTTTACTACAGTTTTTAAGCTCTAGGAAGAATTTACAGGGTCATTTAAGTATTGTTGTGGCAGAACAGGATGTGGAATCTCTACAGTTACTCACTATAAATGTTGCATTCGCCATTCGTTGACAGGAGGTACTTCTAAATTGTATATTCTAGTCTGCTTTAAGTACAAGTTTAAAAGATGGTCCAATGTGAAACAGGTATAGAAAAATATAAGTGATGAACAGTTAACAATTTACAATCAAGAAGAGTAGAAAAAAATAAACCTCAACAACCTTACCAGTACCACAGTAAGGCCAAAATAAAATAGACCTTACAGGTAACATATAAAAAGCCATACTTCGACTCACAATTTGCTAAAAAACCTTAGGTACTGAATACTCAGAAGTGTAGGATGGCATTGATCACAGTGTGCAGTCTTTAGGTATGGTAGTACAGCTTGTGATGTAGGTAGGTAATTGTGGTGGAGGACAGATCTGAATTGCCTGTGGGAAAACAAAATCCTATTTGTTCTCTCAGCATTGGCCTTCAGGTTGTGTAAGCATTCCCCTGATGGCAGTATATCACCCATTATGTGTCACGCCTTTGTTCAGCACCACTTTCTGTATGGGGTGATTTTGTCAAACTGACCCCTCTACCTGTTCATTTCAGTGGGTACATAACCATTTAAGCAGATTGTAAACCCAAATAAAAAAAGTCACTTACCTTCTCTTCCCCACAGCAGCCTTCAGCTCAGAAACCCCCTTGTTTCTGAGAACGACAATTTTTTAGACCACAACTAACACTCGCTGATGGTTATGACCTCACACTTCTGTGCCAGTCACAGTGCCTTTGCTCACTCCCCTATATTCATTGCAACAGGAAGGGGGCATGCCATGCACTGCCTTGGCTTCTCCCCTGTATTTCAATGAATGGAGGGAGCGTACAGAGTCATTGTGACTAATATGAGGGGCAGGAGAATCACAGGAAAACAGGAGCTCCATTCTCACAAAATAGGAGGTGCTGCGGGGGAGAGAATGCCTAGCATAAAAAATGATGTTTCAATCTTCAAGTTCCCCTCACATACAGTATTGTACAGTAAACTATATTGTCAAATTTAATTTACTGTATGTTGAAAGTAATTAGTAATTCTGTTTGGTTGGTTTTTCAATGCTGCTCAGCCAGACCACTCCTTCCTATGGCATTTAAGGCAGCCTCTGGGCATCACCTTCCTAGGCCACTGGGACCCTAACCCATCTACTTCCACTGCCCGTGGAGAATTAATCTATCTCCAGGTTGTCCAGTCACAACCGCTCATCCAAATGCCTTTTCTACGTGCGCCCAGTATACCTCATGTTCTGTAAGTGGGGGGCGCAGAGCAGAGTAAATAGGGATGCTGTGGCAATTCAGAGTGTTTTTGCAAATGTGCACCTGCATGGGATCCCCAAAGGTGGTCAGGGGTTCTATGCTATGGGGCACCCCATATTGTGATTCCCCATGGAGAGGTGTTTAATCTAGACTAGAGTCTTTTAGTCTCTAGTCTGGGTTTTGGTTCTTTTCTTGCATGGTAATCTGCACCTACAGGGAGCAAGCGGGCACCCCCCCCCCCCCAGGTGTGTACATGTTGCTCTCAATCATTGCTATAGATTTTTCAGAAAATAGTTAGGATCATACTAAAACAGAGATAACAAGAAGTTTCAGTGTGGCTTTATAAACTTTTGCAAACAGATAATAAGATACTATCTAGATCCTCTGCTATTTTAATTAATGGATAACTATTTTGTTGGATTCCCAGGAAATTTCACTCCATGTCCCTCCCCTCCAGTGATGTAATTGGTCATATGAGGGGATTCCACAAAGGGTCTTCCTCTGGGGTATAAAGTCATCTCTGCTGACAGGCCAGGATTAGCTTGGCGGGACACCAAGGAAAAAGAAGGGACCTGTGTCCCCCCTCACTTCAGATGCCAGTGAGGCCCCTGCCATATCGGCTCCGCAGCATCAAGAAGATCACAGTCCGCTGGCCCAGGAGGGAGCTCCAATCTGGCAGACCTTTTTTTCTATTTTTAACTGTCGGTGAACTGGCAAGGGGTCCAAGGGACCCCTATACCAGTTTACAGGTTATTGATGGCTGGCATGCAACCTGCCAGCATCCACGGGAATGTATGCTCGATAATTATACCCCGAACTTGCTTCTATCTGGGATGGTGCATACTGGAGCAAATCAGTAAGATCCAGGTCGAATCTAGCTTAGGTCCAGATGTGAAGCCCATCACTACAGTATATAGCCTGGTTGCGCAATAAATCTATATATAAGTAGTCTTATATCTTCTCACCAACAGCTTAAAAACTTCATAAAACAAAGTGGTTAGGAGAAATATTAATTTGTGCTTGCATAAACGTTTGGCTTTTTGTTTTCTTTATATTTATGACAAGTCAATAGTCTGCAAAATAACAACTGGTGCTTTTGTCTATATAACCGGTGATAACGTGGCATTTTATATAACAGGTGAAAAATGCACTAAATGTTTACATTGCAAAATGATTGTACTTTCTGAATGATGTTTTTACATATATATCCAGTAACAAAATGTATTTAACAGGTGAAAGAACCCCAGATGAAAGTCATTGAGATGTTTTTGGCATACAACACTTATCACTGTTTGCTAGGATCCAATTGCTTGTTCACAGGTGCTAAATGATATCGCAAATCTACAATTTTAAACCAGTAGAACTGTATCCATTTGTAGTTTATTGAATTTATTGCCAGCAGCTCACTAGTAGTAACAGATTAGACTCCTCAAAGCCATTAAGTGATCTTTATAGTTTAGCGTTGTAGACAAATAGCAGCCTGTAACTCTAAGTGGGTGTTAGTTCATTGCCAACATGCTCAGAAGCCAGACTCATAGAAACCCATACGGAGGAGCTCCACTGCTGTGCAGCTTATCTGAACAATGGATCAACTGTCCCCAGTGCGACTTGCTTCACCTTTCTGTAGAGACGAAGAGCAGAAAATGAAAGGAAAAACTATTTGGCATGCGGAACAAAAAGAAAGCATTTGGAAGGAGCTAACGTTAATAAATACCAAGATTAATGGGTTATGACCCTCTGGCAAGCACTAATTAATATTTCTCTTAACCGCTTTGTGTTATGAAGTTTTTAAGCTGTTGGTGAGAAGATTGGATTTCATTGAGCAACTTGCCAAAAATGGCATGGTGTATACTGAAAAAAATGTTATAAAAATGGTACTATTCTAAGTATACAGCACGCACGTCCTGCTCCAGAATATTCCTTACACATGGGATTATACATCCACAAGATGGCGCTGGACTGCAGAGACAGCAAAAAAGAGGCTCCTCCCGGCCCCATATATACCAGGGACCTCCCACAAATTCCCCAGATCTTCTCTGCAGTCTGGGCTGCGATGACTAGAAGATGGCACTCTCTACTCGCAGGTGAGCGGGTCTTATTAGCCTGCGGCCCTGTAGGACTATTCCCACCCGTTTCCTTTTACTGCCTCCCAGTTTAGGCTGCACTGGTTCGGGTGAAGATCTCCCTTGTAGATCTCGGGGGGGGGGGGGGTGCATGTCTTGACTATGATGATTTATGTGAAGATCCCTTTTGAATTGGTTGCACTGGTTTTCTTTTGCAGTCGTCGCTGCACGCTTGTACTCCGCTCCGCGGTTGGCAGCGACATCGCCTCAGGCGCTGCTGCGCCATCACTGGCTGTCCTTATCATGTTGGCGCGTTTTCGCACTCTTCGGAGGGGGCGGGCCTTGCGGCTGACGCGTTCTGCATTACTGTCTCCGCGGCCTGCCCCTCGAGGTATATGTGGGCGCCATTTTAGTTCTCTTGCTGCGTGTGCCTGGCTTCTCCCTATCGCGGTCAGTAAGTGCCCCTGCGGGCTGGTTTATTTGTGTATTTCTCTGTATTGCTATTTGCTTATGGGATCTTTTGCTTATGTTTTGCAGGTGGGTCAAACTTTTGTGGTTTCTCCCGGTCCTATCCCCTCTATTTAGTGTTAACTCTTATTGGAGGGCTATTGTATTCCCTTACCTCCCACTTCCCTAGCGGGTTATTGGGGCATCCTGAGTTGCTATTATTAGCGTCAATCCCTATTGGCCTGTTGTGCCGTGATAATCACCATATGGAGGCTTCTCAGGGTAATGTGCTCGGGGTTCCTTCGGGACAAGCTCGGCTGTGTATTGCGTGTGGGGTATCCCCTGTCAGTGATGATGTCCGGGTTTGTGTACCCTGGGCCCAGCAGGTACTTGCGCTGCAGTCTGGGTTACCTGCGGCTGGGCCTACTGCCGCGCCCCCTCTGGCTTCGCCTACCCCCCTACGCTTACACCTGACTCCTAGTGAGGTGCATACCAGTGGGGAGTCTCAACCTGAGTTGGCTGCCCGGGTGGCCAGTATTGAGAGGCATATTGCTGGGTCTGGTCCGCGTAAGGCTCCTGCTAAGCGGCGGCATCTGGCACCCGGTGTTACTCTCTTTGCTATGGAAGCTGAGGAGTTTTTTGATATTACTGAATATACACCCCTGGAAGAGGGGGAATTATTTTCTGATTCAGATTCATCTGAGGATCAGCCTAGGGGTTATGCCGAGTCTGGGTCTGACCCATGGGCTTCAGATGATACTGACAGACTTCTAGCTCACATCTTGGAAGTGCTTTGTATCTCTCCTCCTGCCGTGGCCCCACGGCAGCAGGGGGAGCTGTTTCATACTGTTAAACCAAGCTTGTACTTTCCTGAACAAACTCATTTTAATAATCTGGTGTGCAAAGAGGTACCGAAGAGTTGGGATAAGAGGTATCCCTTTCCCGCTGAGGTGGTTAAATGTTGGTCATGTCCTCCCGAAGTGGATGAACCGGTTTTGGGGTTGTCCAACACATCCCTCATGCATTTCCCTGACTCTACTACCCTGCGGGATGGGGAGGACAGGCGCATAGATCAGCTGTCTTGCCATGCTTTTGCCTGTGTAGGGACTGCGCTGCGTCCGGTGTGCCTCTGCTATTACAGTTGTTGCTATCAAGAGCCTGCTTAGGAGTGTCTTAGATGGGGCGCCTGATGATGCATGTAGTGAAGAGTATAGAGCTCTTCTGCGTTGTGAGGAATTTGTTGCTTATGTTCTTTCTGCCCTGGATTATACCATTAGGATGTGTGGCAGGGCAACTGCCTTACTGGTGGCTATACGCCGCTCGGTCTGGCTGCGCCAGTGGGCAGCTGACAATGCTGCTAAGAAGGCTCTCACTGGTTTTCCCTTCAAGGGGCTGCGCCTCTTTGGTGAACGTCTGGACTTGTTTGCTAAGTGAGGCAAGTTGCCTCAGTGTAAAAGGCAGCCCCAGGCCTTTCGGGGTTCAGGTCTTTCTTCCTTCCGTGGTTCCAGAGTTGGACGGGGAACTTCCTTTGCTGGGGCCCGCAGAGATTTTTGGGGCAGGGGCAGAGGACGTGGCCGCCCTGGTCCCTCCTGGGGTCCCAAGCCTAAGTCCTCTCCCAAGCCCCCTCAGGCATGATGGGGCGCCCTCACTAATCCGGATGGGGGGGGCGGTTTCGGCTCTTTGCTGACATCTGGAGGCATCATGTCTCAGACCGGTGGATTCAGGAGGTAGTGTCCTCCGCCCCCAAGATTCATCAGATCCCGGGTAGCTCAAAACCCCTTGTCAGCTCAGGGTCTGTCCTTTGCTGTCCAGAACCTTCTGGAGTTGAAGGTCATCTGCCAAGTGCCCTTAAGGGAAAGGGGCAAGGGCTATTATTCCAATCTTTTCACTGTTCCCAAAAAAGATGGTTTCTTCAGACCCATCCTGGTTTTAAAACGCCTCAACAAATTTGTCAGATTCAGACACTTTCGCATGGAAACTCTGCGCTCAGCTGTGACTTCAGGGGACTTCTTGACCTTTGTAGACATCAAGGATGCTTATCTTCACGTACCTATCTTTGGTCATCAGAGATTCCTCAGGTTCGCTCTGGAGGATCAGCACTACCAATTTGTGGCCTTGCCCTTTGGTCTCACCTCGGCTCCCAGGGTATTCACCAAGGTGCTGGCAGGAGTGATGGCTCTGCTGAGATCTCAGGGCATTCGCATTCTTCCCGACTTGGATGACATTCTCATCACTTCTCAGTCCTTCCAGCAGGCAGAGCGGAATACCCAGCTGGTGGTGTCTACACTGGAGTCATTCGGCTGGGTGATCAACCACCCCAAATCTTCCCTGTCTCCTTCCATGATGAAGTCCCTTCTGGGCATGACTCTGGATACATCTCAGGTCAAGATATTTCTTCCTCAGCAGAAGGTGGAGAGTCTTCAAGCGCAGGCTCAGCTCCTTCTGTCTTGTCCTCATCCATCCATTAGGCAGGGAATGCAGCTGGTGGGCCTGATGGGGGCATGCTTCGAGGCAGTTCCATATGCTCAGTTTCACATGAGGCCTCTTTAGCTTCATCTCTTGTCAGTTTGGGATCCGGACCCTGCGTCCCTGGATCAGGTGTTTGTTCTGTCCCCTCTGGCCAGGTGGTCTCTATCGTGGTGGCTGGACTCAAGGAACCTGCCGGGGGGCAGATCCTTTCTGGTCCCTTGCTGGGTGACTGTCACCACGGATGCCAGTCTGACCGGTTGGGGGGGCAACTGGAAGTCCCTGCAATTCCAGAGTCAGTGGGGCCCTCAGGAGGCCCACACCCCTATCAACTGGAGCTGAGGGCGATCAGGTTGGTTCTCGCCCACCTAACCCCACACCTTCGGGGTCAGGCTGTTCAGGTCCGTTCAGACAACCAGACGGCGGTTGCCTACATCAATCATCAGGGAGGGACCCGGTGCAGAAGGGCCCCCAGGGAAGTGTCTCTGATTCTGTCCTGGGTGGAGGACAATGTTCCCTGCATCTCAGCAGTGTACATTCCGGGGGTGGAGAATCTGGAGGTGGACTCTCTGAGCAGGGGGACCTCTCGCCTGGGAGAATGGTCCCTCAGCAACAAGGTGTTTCGCTCCCTGTGTCACCGTTTGGGTCAGCCAGATGTGGATCTGTTTGCGTCCCGTAACAGTCACAAGCTTCCAGTATTTGTCTCTCTGTCACAGGACCCTCTGGTCTTAGCCATGGATGCCTTGACAATGTCTTGGAAGAGCTTTCAGCTCCTGTATGTGTTTCCCCCGTTTCCTCTGCTGGGCAGGGTGCTGCGCAAGATAGCTCAGGAAGGGGTGCCAGCCATTCTGGTGGCCCCCTGTTGGCCAAGAAGAGTGTGGTTCGCAGACATCGTCCAGCTGGCAGTAGATCAGTACGTCCTGCCCAGGGTTCCAGATCTGCTCACTCAAGGGCAGCTACACTACCCCAATTTACAAACGCTGGCTTTGACGGCCTGGCTGCTGAAACCTCCATCTTGGTGGAGAAAGGGCTGCCTGCCTCGGTTGTTAACACCATGATCAGGGCAAGGAAAAGGTCCTCCTCTTCCATCTACTATAGGGTTTGGCGTACCTACATTGACTGGTGCAAGTCTAAGTCACTCCCCTGTCGTCTGTTTTCTATTCCTAGGATTCTGGAATTTTTGCAACATGGTTTGGATCTGGGTCTTCAACTCAGTACTCTTAAAGGTCATGTTTCTGCCTTGGCCATTTTCTTCCAAAGATCCTTTGCTCAGCATCCCCTGGTCAAGACCTTTTTCCAGGGGGTCACTCACGTGCGTCCCCCACCTAAGCCTATGTTACCTGTCTGGGACTTGAACTTGGTCTTATCTGCCTTGCAGGGGTCCCCTTTTGAACCCTTGCAGGAGGCCCCTTTGTCTATTCTTACGCTTAAGGTAGTCTTTTTGGTGGCTATTACCTCTGTTAGGTGTGTTTCTGAGTTGGCGGCGCTTTCCATCAAGCCCCCTTACTTTGAGAGACACCAGGACAAGGTGGTGTTTCGTTTTAAGCCAGACTTTCTGCCTAAGGTTGCGTCTGCCTTTCATCTCAATCAGGACATTGTTTTGTCTTCTCTGTGTCCTAATCCTAGTAACTCTAAGGAGAAGCCCTTTCATTCTCTGGATGTGGTCAGGAACTTGACGTTCTATTTGGTGGATACTGATTCCTTCAGGAAGACTGATGCTCTTTTTGTTCTCCCTTCTGGACTTTAGAACGGTCTGGCTCCAGCTAAATCTACTATCAGCAAGTGGATTGGTCAGGCTGTGATTCAGGCCTATTCTGCTAAGGGGAAGAATACCCCCTTCCGCATTACTGCTCATTCCACTCGTGCTATTGGTGCCTCTTGGGCTTTTCAGCACCAGGCTTCTGTTGAACAAGTTTGCAAGGCCGCTACTTGGTCTTCTGTTCATACTTTTTCCAAGTTTTACAAAGTTGATGTTAGGGCCTCAGCTGACGCTGCTTTTGGCTGCTAAGTTCTGCAGGCGGCAGTGGTTTAAACTGCCCGCTGTTACTTTTGGGGATCCTACCTTACGGACACTGCTATTGGATGTCCCATGTATAAGGAATCTTCTGGAGCAGGACGTGCTGTATACTTAGAATAATACAATTCTGTGATTACTCACCTGTAGAATTGGTATTATGAGTATACAGCACGTACTGCTCCACCCCACCCTTGTTATCATTATTCTTAGTTACCTCTTTATGGTGATTGTTCAGATGTTCATTGAATTATGATTATTATAGTTCTCCCAGCTTCATTCTAACTACTTATCAATACTGGGGAATTTGTGGGAGGTCCCTGGTATATATGGGGCTGGGAGGAGCCACTTTTTTGCTGTCTCTGCAGTCCAGCACCATCTTGTGGATGTATAACCCATGTGTAAGGAATCTTCTGGAGCAGGACGTGCTGTATACTCATAATACCAATTCTACAGGTGAGTAATCACAGAATTGTATTTTTTTCTTCCCTGATTTAGAGGAAAATGGATAATACAATTTTCTTTTTGTATAAAAGTATTATCTTATTTATCAATATAAGTTCTGGTGACAAAATGTTAGGCTGTGCTGCTGAAAAATAACCAATCGTGTTTATCCTTAGAAATGCTGCATATATTAGTCTAGTTATTCTACAGTAGATAATTTGGCCAACAATATTCAGTAATATTCTATGTAAAGGAGAAAACATTTCAGCAGCTCTTTTAGTGTGCTAGATAAAATTTCTATTGTGTTCTATTAGACTGGCACCACTACACTGGCAAAAATAACTCCAACCTCTGTCCCTAGCAATACTAGTTACTTTTTCCCTTCATTACCTTGGACCTTGACCTTCTCCATGTGGTAGCTTGGAATGAAATGGCAGCCTGGTAGAAGGGTTTTTAGTTCAGGGGGAACAACCTCTTTTTTAAATCAACTTTAAAAGGTAAGTCAAATTTCAAGGGGATTTTTGAAGTGTATATTAATTTGTAACAAAATGCTGTCCTCAAGTTTCTGAGCAAATCTAGTATTTAAAAAATGTTTTCTTATGTTAGCAATTGTGTGTTTTGTGGAAGCAGTTTTCACTGCCTACAATCTGTTGTTATTGATAACTGTCCACCAAGTCTGTACACCAAGTAGAGAGAAGGGAGCTGTGTACACACCGAATTATGGCCACTGCTGATGTGAGGGAGCTTGTCTTTTTGTGAGTACATGGCTCACTTATCTCTTGTAGATCTTGGTGTAAAGGCTTGGTATATGGTTTCCAATAGCAAACAGATTGCAGATAGGGAATATGTGCTTCCATAAAACAAACACAAGTAGTCCTTTTAACCTTGTTTCTGTCCCCCCCACTAGCTACTCATTTTTTATTTAAACCAGGGACTGTCCTAAGTGCTGCATCCTAAATGTCTGCCAATGAAGTCGGATTCTGGGACTTGCCTTACCGTTACTGGGAATTGCCTTACCCTAATCATCTACATGTTTCTCTTCCACATTTTGTTAATGCTGGAATGGTTAACACTCCTTAATGTACGTAATATATATATATATATATACCTGGCAAAAAAATCTGATTCTGAATCTGCTTCTGTATGTGGTGATGTGTCCAGAGCTCAACACAAAGTAGTCAGTTGGGGTTTTGTATCAGTGTATATACAATATGGCCTATACAGACATGACCAAACTAAAGTTAATAAGTCTTAACTATTAAATACATCTGAGCCCAGGTGGTATTGACTTGGTTCAAAGGCAGGTGCCTGCTCTAGCACTTGGGGCTCTGGCTCACATCATCCGTCGCCATGGCAACAGCCAGCTAGGCTGGATCAATGCATGATCTGCACACATGCATGCACTCCATATCCCTGTCTGCCCACTTTGAGATGAGTAGAGGCCTCTCTAGCCTCCTTACAGCACAGTGGGGGCACATCCTTGTGTGTCTCTCTGAAACTGTTATGCTGTTATACTGATATGCTGCTGCAAACATGACCAGAACAAACCTCTTTGAAGTCCCCATTGGGAGTGGAGAAAAAAAATTGCCCTGTGCAAAGCCTGATTTGGGTGTTAACATTATAAAACAACTCACCTGATCACCACAGTCCTCCCTTGATGCCTGCTGTGGTGAGGCTCTGCATGGCGGCCATGGACTTGAGTAACAGTTGGACCTCAGAGACAGACCAGTACAGTCACAATGTCACTCAAGGTCCCAGCTTCATCTTTTGTGCAAATTGCCGCCCCCAGTGAGTAGTTGTTATGCTTTTGACCAAATTGGGCTTCCTCTTTAAACAATTTGGAATCCCACAGATGACACCTCTAATCACAACCACACATTTTCTGCTTTTTAACTGAGAAACCATGTTCCCCACAGAACCTCCATCTAACCATACTCTCAGCAGGTCAATCAGTAATCAGGAATTAAAACGCAATACACTTCTTACCATATATCATGTTCTCACACTGTAGAAATACAATAAGCAGCATTATTGGCCACTCACTAGATCGCTAATTACACTACATGGCCCCTCCTCCAATACATAACCCTCCACCCAAGATCAACCAACTACAAGTTAATTTCTATCTTTTTCAGACATAAGAATTGATATGTAGAAGGTGAGTGGATACCACCTCACAAGCTTTACAAAAGGTTTTGTACTGTACAATCACAATGCAATTTTAAAAATCTTTGTTCTCGGCTATTTTCACAGCTACGCATCACACTTCCATTGCGCGTTAATGGGTTTTATCTGTGCCAGAAGAAAATTCAACAATTTTGGAACAAAGAGATTGCAGCCATTTAGCTGCAGTCTTGCTAATTTCAGTACTATTGCAACATGTTGGTGTGAGCCCAAAAAGAACTGTCTGAGCAGTGTGTTTAAGCTATTATCAATGATGGATCTTAAATTAAAAAGGTTGGGCTAAACTGTATTTAAATTATACAGATCAGATTGTAAGCTCAACGGCTATGTCTGCTATGTACGTTTCTGAGATGATATGTTTCTTACTTCAGCCTCATCTGCCTTAAAACTATAGCTCCGTTGCTTCCAGTGTATCACCTTCTCAATTGTTTGTACCCCCCTCTATATTCTCTATATGCCTCCCTCCTCAGCATAGACATATCCCTTTTTTGGGGGGGGCTTTCAAATCAGTTTGTGGGTGATGAACGTGGTGGGGATGGGATTTACAGGTGTGGCTTATATACATTTGTTTACAAAAAAAAAAAATCTGCACAATAGCTATAGCTCCGTTGCTTCCAGTGTATCACCTTCTCAATTGTTTGTACCCCCCTCTATATTCTCTATATGCCTCCCTCCTCAGCATAGACATATCCCTTTTTTGGGGGGGGCTTTCAAATCAGTTTGTGGGTGATGAACGTGGTGGGGATGGGATTTACAGGTGTGGCTTATATACATTTGTTTACAAAAAAAAAAATATGCACAATAGCTATAGCTCCGTTGCTTCCAGTGTATCACCTTCTCAATTGTTTGTACCCCCCTCTATATTCTCTATATGCCTCCCTCCTCAGCATAGACATATCCCTTTTTTGGGGGGGGCTTTCAAATCAGTTTGTGGGTGATGAACGTGGTGGGGATGGGATTTACAGGTGTGGCTTATATACATTTGTTTACAAAAAAAAAATATGCACAACATTTTGTGCTATTCATGTGTGCAAGTAGGTGTAGCCCTGACCCTGGTGACATGTTCCAGAGATCTTTGCTCCAGTAACCCTTTTTGCTGTGAGCCTACCTAGAAATTTTGTCACCCTTTGTTGCCAGACCATTTTTCAGCATTTTGCGCTATGCATGTTTAACTGCGATTCTCAAAGGAATGTCCAGGGATTTCACAGGCAAGTTATATATTGTGTTTTTAGCAGAGTTTGGGCTTTAACATTTTTTTGTGAAATATGTGAAAAAGTATTTAAAAAATTATATTTCTTAGTTTGTAGCTTTAAAAAAAAAAAAAAAAAAAAGTTTTTCAAGAAAACCATACTGTGTGTAAATGCCCCATCCCTCCCAGTTACAATGGTACCACATGTGTATTGGTAGACACCCTTTCCTGCCCAGAAGACACTGTAAACTCAAATAGTCCTTTAGGAGATTTCCAAATAACTATTGCTGGTAGGTCACCTGCAGCAAGCGGACGATTTGCCATTTACCTGTGGCCCCTTTATTTTCCTCCCCAAAGCTCAGGCCATGTATAATTACGCTATGTAATTTAATTTTCAAGTTTTAAGGATTAAACATTTAAAAATTAAAAATAATGGCATAGGGCCCCCATCTGCAGGAGGGGGATCCTCACACATTTTAAACCCTTAAAAATGGCGTGGGGTCCCCCTATTCAGTAAACCAGCCCGGGCACCAGCAAAGCAAGTCTGGTAGCCTAAGGCTACTAGACCGCATAGCTTATGGGCCATGGGACCTTCTGCCCCCCCATGGACTTTTGGAGGGAAGGTAATGGGGTCGAGGTTAGTGGGTTAATGGCACCTGCTTGCCAGCCTCTCAAGCATTGGGAATTGGTATCATGGACTCCTTACCAGTTCATAAAGCGTTAAATGTAAAAAACACAAGAAAAAAAATATTATTTTTATTTTCCCCCCATACTTATCTATTATCCACCGCTGGCCTCTTCAGAATCCAAAGGCTGGCCCCGCGCTGTCCGCCACTTCTAATATAAATACCCCTCCCTGCAGCGGGGAGCAGAGGTTTCAGGAGGCCGTATGGGTGCTGCGGAGACTGATGTAGGACAGACCAGTATAATTCGGGGTTAGTGACAAATAGAACTTATAGAATAGAATTGAAGAATTTACGACCTAACTTTGGTTCTAGGGGTTCAGTTCCATCATCACTACTGATAACTAAGCCAAACAGCACTAAAGTTGGGCTAGCTAAAGGTCATGGCTATCCACTACTGGTTGCTCCAGCACCCTGTGTCAATCCTGGCTCTTCCAGTTCCATTCTACCACAACTCTCTGCCACCATTTAAAAAAAAATGGGGCCCCTATTATTTAACCAGCAGTTTATTCTGATCTTTTGCTTACTAGAATATTCCCTGCACCACTCATTGCTGTAAACCCAGAGCTACTTACATTTTAAGCAATGGTTGGCCAACGGCGTCTAAATATTTCTTTTACCACACGAACCAGCTTTAAAAATCCTGTAGCTTTAGGCAACACACCATGTCTAATGTCTAATAGATTCTACTCTTTTTGTCAGTGCACACTCCTATAAACTTAATGTGAGATCACACAGTGCTTGCAATCCTCTGGATAATAGTCAGGTATTCAGGACAAGGTCACCTTTTCAGTCATGGCTTAGGGTGATGTTATTTGGCCTTTCACTTAATGTTCTCTATGTGTCATACCAAGCTAAAATTTGATACCTTGCCCCTTCAAGAAAATGTATGACGATCTCTTAAATATCTTCTTGTGCGCATCCTCATAAATCATAGGGAGCACATTTGATACGTGAAGCCATTATTTATCACAGCGTGACAGCACTTTGTTGCGGATATTCCAATTCCAAGGAGAGAGCCAGATTCACTTTTCATTGCATTGTCAGTCACTTCATTAGATTTTTGCCCTTTCAACAAAATGTAATCCATTTTAGTGTTGCTGTTAAACTATGAGAGAGTAAATCAATGAACACGTCATCTTTGTAAGGTATATTGTAGGGCCATAGAAATGCAAGGGTAACACATATTATTACTCAGTATTATTTTACTCAAAGTTTAATGTTACCCTGAATGAAGGGGTAGTAGCACAATTATGCACATATCACCAAGAGTGGATGTTCATTTAAATGTTACAGGGAGAAGAGCAAAAGCCTATTGCTGTTTCCATTGCGCCAGTGTGTGTTTGTTTTATACTGGTTCCACTATTTTAAATTCATTTTAAATTTGTTGCCATGGGCTACTATATTTTGTACTATGGATTTTCTTATTACATTGCTCTGATTACATTATTAGCTTATGCAAAAGTAATAGTTAGACTTATGTTTGTAATTATTATAATTTCTCTACAGTAAAGTCATAATCTGCCTTTAGCATTCTCTAGAGCAGTAACGCTACAGTGATGGGTGCATGCAGAGCTGTCATTTGGCAGCCACTCACTGCACATAAGCCACCAAGCACAGCCACTGGCAGCTCAATGCAGGGGATGGTTTTCTGCTGGGCCAGCTGGGTACCCCCGCCCAGAATGGCAAAGCAGGAGTTCCTGAGCAGCACGCACCCTCACAAGGGTGGCACAAGAGACTCGATCTGACGTTCCAGTGGGCGGATGCCAGACAACCACCATCAGTTACTTGGCTGGACTATTTTAATGGAAGAAAAATACTTTATCTGGGGCCTCCAACCGATTTTGTGCTCCGGGGCATTCACCACACTTAATCCGGCCCTGACTGTGACACCACTTTCAATAGGCTACTCACCCAGTCTGTAGATGAATCTCCCTTTTTTATACATCAGAAGCAGGTGTGATCTCCACATACTTATGTTGCAAAGCCCCTCCCACTTTTGTGAACATGGGAAATTATCAAATAAAGAGATACTCTGCGAGCATGTGCATTGACAATTTGGGTCCCAGGCCCCAAATATTTCCCATGATAGCGTTAAATTCCTTTAACTGCTGTAGGTCAATTGGCAACCTATTACCTCTGTTCCTTCTTCTTTCTGCCGTTTTTTTTCTGGACCGTGTCCAGTGGGTTTCATTGATCAACCCATTTAGTTTCAGATATACATGTAATTTGTGGAAATGAGCCTGAAGACTAGAGGGTTATATTAAGTGGAAGGGCACTGTGTCAGTCACAGAGGGAGATGAAAAAGCTATGCAATGATATAACGTACACCCTTCAGTGAAGCTACGCACAGAATGTGCCTCCCCCACGCTTCTGTTTTAACCCTAGTAACTCTATTTATTGCAATGGAGGGGAGGTGCCAAGGTGAGTCCAGCTTGCCCTGCTTGGCACACTCCCTCCATTGCAGTCAATGGAGTAGGCGTCTTAAAGGGGGGAAAGCTGATTTGATGGACGTAGCCATGTCTGCCCTGAATTGGATGATGGAATCGCCATTTTTCCCTCACTTTTGTTTTTTATTTTAATGCAGTCCATCAGGGATCCTAGTGGAGCCTTCACAGCTGTGTTGTGTGCACGCACCTGCTAGTCCAGACACTTGAATAGATGCAGATGAGCTTGAATACAGCCATAGCTTAGAGGAGGGAGCCAGTAGAGGGGACACTTTAGTGTCCCTTTAAAATACCCCCATAGAGACTTTTTTTGTGAAGAAAAACATTTAGGGCCTTATTTATGAAGGGATAGTGTCAGGTAGTGCCTTGTTAATGAGAGGTAGCGACAGGTAACGCCGGACACGGCACGCAATTACACATTTATCAAGCAGAATCTGTTGAGCAACTGGGATAACGCCATGTAGCGTCCGATTCATCATTATCCCAGCCTCAGCGAACAGCGCCGGCGTTCTGCCTTGCACAGCGCCAAATATTACCTCTCACTACCTGTCACTCTCCCATACATTTCAATGGACGATCCTTTTCTTCACTTTTAACAGTTTTTTTTTTTTTAAATCTCAAATAATGTTGTGACCTCTTCTTTCATAGAAAAAGCAGTTTTATCAAAAAAATTGCATGTTTTATATATTTCTGCAGAAATGCCATTACAGGTCTGGCATTAAAGTGTTCATGTTACAATGTTATTACAATGTAATTCAAGATGTTTTCACTTTGTTACTAGTGGATACAAGCTGAAAAACAGACTTTAAACATGCTCTGGGCATCAGAGAAGCATTTTTTTTGCGCCGGAGTTTTGTGAGGCTGTTTTTTTACTGAATATGTTGTGAGTCGGTCGCACTGACCAGTCGCTAACATGCGCTCCCATACAGCGCTGTACTGGTCAAATAGCGACTCATCACAATGTATTCATCATTGCTGCACAGGACCGAGTCGCTAAGAACTAGCAACCCACGGCCGAGCACAGTGACTACTAGCGGGCGCTCTGAAAATGCCTGCTACAGACGCTCATCTGTCGCTATCTGGCGTTAGTGATGAATCAGCCTGCCTTAGCTGCTACCTCGTGGCACCCAATTGTGGGCATCAGATGTAGAAAAAATGAATAAAAATAAAAATTGAGTACTATAAAATACTGCAGTAGAACAGAATAAAGCCAGGGCATATTAGAGCAAAACATAACATTTCACGGGTCTCTTTCAATTTCATATTTTCATTCATTTAATTGTAAGCAAAACCACACATCCCATTTATCATTCTAGCCGGCTTCCTTCTCACTGCCTTCTATATTTATTGCATAAAGTAGATGTGCCTTTGCATGTGGCAACAAGGTACAATAAGGGGGTTATTCATGGAGGGATATCGGCAGGTAGTGCTTCATAGCCGCAAGCAGAGTCTGGTGAACGCCGGGCACTGTACACAAAACCACATTTATGAAAGCGAATCTGGTGAGCGACTCTAACAGCGCCATGTAGCGTCTGATTCAACTTTACAGGCGGCACAGCGTATAGCGCCGGCGCTCTATCTACCAGGTATTACCTGTCGCTACCTGCTGCTCTCCCATACATTTCAATGGACGTTCCTTTTCTTCTGTTTAAACAGGGTTTTTTTCTTTTTCCTCTCAAATAATTGTGTGACCTCTTCTGGCCTAGAAAAATTCATTTTTGAAAACTTTTTTTACTTATATATTTTTATGCAGAATTGTCATTAAGGGGCTGGCACTAAAGTGTTAATGTCACAGTGTTATAACAATGTCATTCCATGTGTTTTCGCTTTGTTACTGGTGGATATGTGTTCAAAAGCAGACTTTAATCACACAGCGTCTGGCTCTCTATGCTATAGCGTCCAGATCCAGAGCGGCAACGCTGTGTGTGTGTGTATATTTTTGTATGGTGTGAGTCGCTGAGAGTCGGTCACACTGAGCTGGCGCTACCTTTCGCTCCCTGCAGCGCGGTACTGGTGTTACAGCACCCAACATACATCACATTCATCAATGCCGGCCAGGTTACTAGAGCGACCGAGACGCTTTGTTACAGCGCCCGATACCCGCTTACAGCGTCTACTAGTGGTCACTCTAAGAGCTACTATACAGACACTCATCTGCCGATACCTGGCATTAGTAATGAATCAGCCTCCACGTGTCAGCTCTCCCCTGGTAACTATGGTCCCCAAAGAAAGCTATCATTGCAGCAAGAATTCTGAGGGAGAGCTCCATAAAACTCTTCAACTCCATACAAACTGCCAGAAAACTGACTGTAAATGCTGTTGCCAGCTACATATATGGAAAATAATAATAGCCCAAGAAGCAATGTAAATAGCTTATATCTATTTATATATAGATTGGGACATCTAAGTAATGCCAGTTAAGCTGGTGCAGATCAGATGGGTTGCTAGATGTTTTATTTTTCCATGGTTGTCAAGCACATATGAACTGTTTTTCATCTGCTAAGCTTTTCTTCCATTAACTGAGCTAGCTTTTCTCCAGCACAGGTACCATAAAAACATTTCAATTCACTATATTTTTATGATTTATGGCCCAATGTAAAATTCATTTCTATGGGCTCCAAGTAGCTGAGCACCAGTCAAGCGCATCTGCTTGCATAATGTCTTTTAAAACATTTTTTTTTACTTTCTGAATTATGGAAATTGCCATTTGATCATCCAACATGAAGTCCAATGTGAAGTGGGAGCTCTTCAGAACTGCAATTTCATGAAACTGCAACACTTCCAAGGCTGCTTTAGCTTATCGTGACAATCAGTTGAAATGTATTCAACTGTAAAATTAGAGCACATTACTTCATAAGACTCCACTAGAACAGTGCCTCCACTGATCCCTATTATAAACTGTAATAGATATACCCAGCTAAGTGTAAGATTGGAAATGCTGGTATGAAAAGCAACAAGAAAAGCAATATCTAGGGCTTTTTTAAATGACTTTATGCAGGGACGTACATAGGTTTCTTAGGGCCTCATAGCATTTGCTTTAAGAAATATAATATCATAAATCAATATAAAAAATATGATTTTACTTTATCTGCAGGGCGGACAGCAACAGGGTCATTTCTAGGAGGTCAAGCAGGTCGGTCAGCCTTGGAGGAAAAGGTACAGCAAAATGTATGGGAATGGGACAGCAGTAGCACCTTAGGACAAGGGGGAGGCAGAATTTTTTCTTCCCGCACTGAGCTCTATTTTGTCTAGAAACTGCCCTGGTGAGCAGCTTGCTTCTCAGTGCTCTATAGCAATGGTCCTCAACCCTCCACCTTAAAGTGGACCAAAAACCAGTGCCATCGGCCAGGGAATCTTAAAGATTGATATTGATCCACCCCTCAGGGGCATCCAAAATTGGTATGCCCCGCTGTGTGAAATCCCCCCGGTCGCCCTGTTCACTTACCTTTGCTTCCTGGTCCAACTGCGCATGCGCGAGTCGCGGCCGCATCCCCGCTACCCCTCTAGCAAGGCACGTGAATGGCCAACGCAGGCATACTCCCTGTTAGAGGGAAGCAAGGGATGCGGCCACCAGCCCGCTTGGAGCCGCTGGCCTTAGATGCCAGCTTAGATGGCATGACATCAGTGGCTCCGACCACATTGATTGGACGAGTGCCGTGCATGTGCCATAGGACCGGGAAGAGCTGAGTTGCGGTCTGTGATCTGGGGGGTTTCACACAACAGGGCATCCCTGATCGGGGTGCCCCGGGGAAAGGACCAAAACCCAAGATAGTCAAAATCCTGGGTTTTGGTCCACTTTAAGGCCCACCAATAAGTGATGTTTTGTGATCCTCCATATAGCTGTCACTATACTGTAGCTCTGCTGCTCTAATTACTCCACCTGTGCATCTGTGCGAATATTCACAAAAAAATCACCGGGCCTTGAGGAGAAGGGTTGAGGATCCCTTCTGTAGTCAAAGTGCGGCGGGAAACAAGCTGCTGGCATCTTTATCCTGCCCCGTGGAGCCAACATTCATGGTCTCTGATGCTTTTTGCTGATGTATGAAGGTCCAGGGTACTCATCCTTGCTGTTGCCAACCTGGACCCCCCAATGGCCCCACCATCACCAGTCCTGGTCCTGCTCATGTTGGACGAACCTAGCTGGCCTAGGCAGAACTAGTCTGCCACCTGCAGGGCCCCAGCAAAGGATCATGTCCTGCAAGACAAAGGGGGGGGGGGGCAGCTTGCACAGGACCCTGTCTGCCGTAGGCCAGGTGGTCAAATTCCTACTATAGAGGCTGATTCACTACTAGCGCCAGGTATTGCTGGTATAGTGGCACTTAGAGCGAACGCTAGTAGACGCTGTAAGCGGGTATCGGATGCTGTAACCTAGCATTGCGGTCGCTGTAGTAACCTGGCCGCCATTGATGAATGTGATGTGTGTTGGGCGCTCTAACAATACAGCGCTGCAGGGAGCGAAAGGCAGCGCCAGCTCAGTGCGTCCAGCACTGGGTGCTCCACACCATATTTAACAAAACACTAGACACACACAGCGTCGGTGCTCTAAAGCTGGACACTGTAGCATAGAGGGCCAGGCGCTGTGTGATCAAAGTCTGTTTTTGAACACATATACAACAGTAACAAAGCGGAAACACATTAAATGGCATTGTTCTGATACTGGGACAATAACACTTTAGTGCCAGACCTGTAAATACAATTCTGCATAAAAATATAAAAAGTACAAAAAATGTATAAAAGGGTTTGTTTGCAGCCAGGAGAGGTCACACAATGAATTGAGCAAAACAAAAAAAATGTAATTGCCAAACACGCTATTTATACACAACTAATGAAGCCCATTGAAATGTATGGGAGAGCGACCCTAAGCGAAAGGTAATACGTGGCGCTCTTGAACCTAGAGTGCTGGAGCTTTACACTGAGCCGTATGTAGTAATACATGTGACGCTACATGGCGCTGTTAGAGGCACTCACCAGATTAGCTTTCATAAATGTGGTTTCTCATACAGCGCCCCTCGTTCACCAGATGCTACTTGCAGCTACGAAGTACTACCTGGCGCTATCCCTTCTTAAATAACCCGCATAGTAGTGATAGCAAAACTACAAATGCAACTAATTTCATATGACTGTTAGGCACAATTATAAAGCTGACCTAAAGTCCAAAATGCCCCCCACACACATGGACTTAGCTTCAGTCCTAAAGCAGACCAAAACTCATGATTTTTACTATTCTGGATTTTTAACCTTGGGGAATCCAGATTTGGTGTGCCCTGCTGTAGCACAGCTGCAAAATTACGAAAGTACAATTGAGAGCATTGGTTCGATTCAGGACCTGGTGCTAAATCGGTCCGTGCAATAGTTGGAAACTTTTTTCCACCTGGAGTTGAATAACCAGCTTATTTAACACCAGGTGTAAAAAGTATGCTATTTTTGGGGGGAGTAAAAAGTACCATTCACTTTTATAGTCTACCTGGGTGATTCAGCACGAGGTAAAAATTTAACACTTTTTTTTTCTATTAAAGTAAACTTTTTACAAATGATGCTGAATTCATCCCTACGTTTATGTATTAGGCTTTTTGCTCTTGGACTGCAGGTAGGTTTGCACAAAGTGGTCCTTCGCTACTGTAAGCTTCTGCTCGCTGTGCTGGTTGCGATCTGGGCTCAATCACTACTCATCACTTTCTTCACTGTGTGTGTACCATTCATGTGACTTTATGGGCTGTCTATCTGCTCCTTCCAATGGCTGGGCCACACTTACCTATTTATACAGGCCATCCAACATCATGTTTGCACTCCAATGGGTCCTACCTATCGGGAACCTTGGAGCTTCACACTTCTTGCTTAGGACTATTTTATGTGCATCAGTAGTCCTGCAGTGTGCTCCCCCACTCTGACTGTAATGCCAAAGCATACCCCCCCCAACTGTCCAGATTTTCGTGGGATTGTCCCGCGAACGGCTCCTTGTCCTGCCACCCTGGGCCGCTATTCGGTGTCCCGGGACAGGCTGCTAAGTAGTCGGGCACTCGGGAGCTGTGACATGTGTGGGAGTGGAGCCAGAGGCAGGGCCTGTTTCATCTTCCTGCCCGCTGCCCCGCCAGTGCGGCGCTTTCGCTCTGCAAAGATCTGTCCGGGTGGTAAGAGCGGGGGCCTGGGAGGGGCGGACCTATGTGCGCCCAGTATGTGCGTGTGTGTGCGAGTGTGTGTATGCATGTTTGCATGTGTGTCTGCCTGTGTGTGTGTGTGTGCTTGCATGCATGCAGTGTATGTGTGCCTGCATGTTTGTGTGTGTTTCACTTTGTGTGGGGGCTTGCATTCATGTGTGTGGAGGGGGCTGCATGCATGCATGCATGGTGTGTGTGTTTGCCTGCATGTGTGTGTGTGTCTGCATGTATGTCTGTGTGGAGGGGGCTTGCATGCATGGAGTGTTTGTTTGTCAGCATGTGTGTGTGTGTTTTGACTTTGTGTGGGGGCTTGCATGCATGTGTGTGGAGGGGGCTCGCATGCATGCATGGCGTGTGTGTTTTCCTGCATGTGTGTGTGTCTGCATGTATGTGTGTGTGTGTGGAGGGGACTTGCATGCATGCAGTGTGCATTTGTCTGCATGTGTGTGTGTGCCTATGTGTGGGGGCATGCATGTGTGTGTGTGTGGAGGGGGTTTACATGCATGCATGCATGCAGGGTGTATGTTTGCCTGCACGTATGTGTTTGCCTCAATGTTTGTTTGCCTGTGTGTGTAGGAGGGCTTGTCTGCATTTATTTGTGTGGGGGCTTGCCTGTCTGTGTGTGTGTGGGGGGGGGTGTTTTCATGTAATTTATTTTGTTATTATGTTTTTATTAGGTGGCTTGGACTTGACTGGGGGCATAGTTTAAGGACAAAAAATGTCCCTTTTTACTATTTGGGAGGTATGCAAAAGTGTGTGCATGCAGGGACTAAAAACACACCTGAAGGCTTGTAGTATTATTGCCTTGGAGCAGCCATGATGAGATGAAGCTCTGCATATCAATTAAGGGCCAGCTGTGTTGCACTGTGCTCTGCTCCATTGTGAGTAGCCCAGCTCGGGCTAGTTCTAGACGATGGCAAGCAGCTCAATCGCCATGGATGCAAAATAAATTAATAATAATGTGGAATTTGTATATATGACCATTGTATGCTGATGCACACAAAGGAATTTGTGCTCCGCATTTTTACCCATCTGTGCAATGAGACAAACACAAACCAGTGAACACACTAAGAGGCAGTGAGTGCACACTTGCCTGGTGAGGCGGGCTGCCCTTACTACGTTGCCTGGGGAGCAGTTGGGGGGTTAGGAACCTTGCTTAAAGTGTCACCAGGATTTTGACTATCCTGGTGATCCGTACTTGGCCCAGGGGCATCCTGAAATGGGATGCCTCCTTGTGTTAACCCCCCCAGATCACTCTCCGTACTCATCTTTTCATCTCATACATGAGTGCTCTTCCAATCACCGCATTATGTCGTGCATACTCATGCACAGCATAAAGCCGTTGTTTTAAACAGTGTGTGGGCATAGGGAATGACAGCGTGCGACTCAAACAGTGGGGGACCTCGTTGGCTGGCCCTGAAGTCAATTAGACTCCAGGGCTGGCATCTGGGGTGACTGTTCCACTTTAAGAGCACTTCAGTCATTTCCAACCTGGAAATCGAACCTGCAACGCTCATGTCCTTAACCACCAGGTCATGACTGCCCCACCATGCCATTGTTTATATGATGGCATCTTAAACCTAGTGATCACATTTTCTGCAGATGAGTCAGGGCCACTGTCAGCGTTGCCGGCCATATGCCATGCTCCTCATCCACCCAATATAGGTCAGCAGGGACACCCCTGCTGCTTAAGAAAAGGCACATCAATACCCATATGAGACCGCAGCAGACAGGAGCTCTGCTGAGCTGGACTTCAACAGGGACGCCTCTGGTGACACAGAAGTAGCATGGGGGCATGGGTGAAGAGAGCCAAAATACAAGAACTATCTTGAGTGATAAATGTAAAGATAAAAGCAACCTGATGAATGGTGCACCGGCAGATTTGGGCATTAAATCATGGAAGAGCTTATCACAATGTGGCCTGGCTTGGAGAAAGAATGTTTTTAAACCTGCATGGCAAATGTAATGATTTAGAGTAGTATTTAGTGTTGGGTGAACCCCTAAAGGTTCTGGTTCTGCAAGCTCAACTAAACAAAAGTGTGGTTCTGGTAGCGGAACTAGAGCAGAACCCAAACCCTGACCCCCATTGAAATCAATGGGAACCCAAACATTGAGGGCAATTCTGCCTCTGGGGGCCCCTTCGCCACCTACCTGGCCTTGACAGATCAGCTCCCAGAGGCAAAATTGCAACTGGGACTGTAAAAAAAAAATTGTGGTGGGTGTGGATGGGGGGCACTTTAAACTAATGCAGAGTGTGCAGCAAGAGGTGGCTGGACACTTACCTGAACCCCGAAATCCCATCGGCTGTCAAATAGGCTACATGGCTTCAGAAAGATGGCTGCTGCTCCATGAGTGAGGACACTGGTAGCAGCTAGCAGCACTTCTAGCTACTTGCCATCTGCCAGTCTCCTTAGAGTGGTGGCCATGGCTCTGTAACTCTTGAGGTAGCCTGACAGCGGAAGAATGACAGCCGCAGACAGGATCACGGGGCTCACGTAAGTTGTACAGCAGCTTCCTGCTGCTTCACACTTTAGGTTAAGGTGGTTGATGGGCTGCTCAGCTTCCCTGGGTTTGGGCCAAACTCGAACACGGACTTCTGGCTGAAGTGAGTATCAAACAACGGTCTGAGCTATGTAGGTCTGCTTACAAGCATAGTCTTCCAAGGGAGGGCTTAGGGACGCCTAAAAAGGACCATATTCAGCTCCACACATAAGGGCCCTCCTAAAGGGTGCGCCAGCTGGCCACGTCTGCTGGTGTCTAGCAGCTTGGGAGCCAGCAGTGTGGGCAGGAAGTTTGCACTGTGGCCTGGGAGAATATAATCAGTAAAGGCATGCTTTACAATGCGCTCTTCCAAGCAGGGCCAGCTCCAGGTTTGTGGGGCCCTTGGGCAAGTAAGTCTTAATGGGCTACAAAGTAGGGAGTCACATGATGTCACCACAAATGGGTCATCTCTTGCTGCTGATCGCCGTTCAGTACTTGTCAGCTGTCATCTGGTCTCGCCACCTTCTGTGCTTCCATCAATTGCCTTCTATTCCATGCCACCTTCTCCATTGTTGCTGAGGCCAGCCATGAGCAGGTCTGCACACAGCACCCAGCATTCAGTGGTTGGGTCCACTGTTAAATAATACCATAGCCAAAGGTGAGCCTGAGTGGGCCCCTGAAGATGCCAGGGGCCCTGGCAATTGCCCAGGTTTGCCCTGTGCTGGCGACGGGCCCTGCTCCCAAGGAAGTTTTAATATGAGACTATTAGATAATATTAGATTTTTTATATAGAGCTTTTTTAACAGCCAGTTTTCTCTTGCTTCTGAATTTCTTCTTGTCCATCAAACAGTTAATGTCTGGAGCAAGGAACTAGATACATGGAAACTGAGTCAAAACAGCTAATCCCATGTTGAGTATAGCTATGGAATAAAACAGCAGACTCAGTGCTTGCTAAAAATCACGGTACAAAAGATGCTATCATACTGATAATAAAAGTGGATTTAACATTAGACTGTAGTGTTGACTGAAAGATACATCAAGACTTGGGGATTTATCTGGATTACCAAACTTCAGATCTATTAAGAAACTAGTAAGCACTAGCATATACTAAAAGAGTACTTAGAGGCAAAACATAGTGCATGCATCAGCCTTAGCACCTAGAGTAATGCAGAAGAACAGCTAAAAAAATGGAAAACAAATGGACTTGTTCTGGGTGTAGATTGAGCTGTAAATCAACAGATTAAGAGTCAAGGCAAGTAAATCAAAGCCTGGCCAAGGTCAGCAAAAGGTGGTCTAATAATTTAGTGCAGAACAACAGACAGTGGACTTCCTAGTTAATCCATTGTTCAGTTTACTTTTTTACACTGGAATAAAGAATAGAAATACTAGGACAGTACACAGTGGCTACAACTTTTTAAGAATAATATACAGTGGCTGCACCTTGGACTGCACACAGAGATTTTAGTGGCAACCATGCACAAGAATTGCATGATGGACTGTACTCAGGTATTGTATTTTGAAATGCATACAAGGATTTCATTGTAGGAAATTTCAGTATTGACCATACATATTGGTTAAAGTCTTCCTTAGTTCATCTGCACTTCCACATCATTTATCACTGACTGAGGCCAATCTAGTATGGAATCGGGATAGGATCAAGGATCCTAAGCAGTGTCGGACTGAGGGGTCTTGGGTCCGCCGGTAGCCCACCAATAGAACTAACCCTGGGTGCTTTCCCTAAAATTAAACCAGACCAACAACATTGCACAGCTGACCCCTCCCCCCCCCCAGAACTAGGATCTGAATCATTGTCAGCACTTACATTTGCTCCTGCATGCACTCAAAGCTGAAACACCGCCTTATTGATTTTCTCCTGGTAGCAGCCATTTTGAAGCACCCCTCGGGCTTCTGTACTCAGCTTTACAGCTGTGCTGTTGCCTGGATTTAACCAACATAACCCACAATGCATAGCCTAAGGAAATACAGCAGCACTTTCTCTTTGCAGGTGGCCTGCGGCTCCAAAGGATGCCATTTTGAGGGTAACATTGTCCATGGCAGGAGTTACAAAACGCTTTTTCCGTACTGAATTGCCTTGGAGAGGGATGCATATGAGCACTGTTGCTAGTAAGGATGGTGATCTGGTTTAAATGCACACAGATTTTTAGGGATGGTACCCCTGAGCTATGAGGCCCACCGGGGGATTCCCTTTTTATCCTTTGGGCCAGTCCAAGAGAATTAGGTATCCAGGCTCCTGCCAGCTCACTCGTCTAAAGTTAGCAGGATCTTATTCAACTCAGATCTATAGGCTCATCTCTTTAGGGTAATATAGAGTGTGAAAGACTGAGCTATATCAGTAGACGGGTTTGATCTTAGACCTAAATGCGTTGTTTATTTGCTGCTTGTGTTTCCTGGAGAAATCACATATGATAAAGCATTATTTTTTCTAGGACATTTAATTAAAATCACATATAGTAACACAATAACTCAATACCATAATGTAACCGCTAATTTAATAAATTATAGGCCTGAGTAAAACACATCTTTATTTATAGGCTCATTGTATAGTGAGAAGAAGTGCAGACATTAGCTCATAATGAAATGGGCGAGGGATACAGATGGGCGGCTATTTATAGGCATAGGAAGTCTTAGCAGTGAGACTTTAGGTCAGTCGTGTGAAATGTAATCATTAGCCTTTTGGACAAAGCTGAAGATGTGAAAACAATGTGAAAATCCATGAAGCATTATTGTAATAAGTCACAAAAGATGAGATTTGCAATGAAGAAAAACTATTGCAATACCCCTTCTATCTTCTCAGGCAAACATTTTTGACACTTTAAAAATTGTGACTAAAACAGGACACATGAAAAATCACACATTCACTACTATCAGTCTGGATTGGTCACCAAAATGCTTTGTACGAGTAATGTTAACTGTATAGACATCTTAAAGCTATGATGTGTTATTTAATTTCTGACTGATAGGTGCTAGGACTGTATTGCACCTGGCGCTGTATGCCTGAGTATCGTGGTTTCACAGCGCCTGTGCTGGCGCTGTTCATTTACATGTTAAATACAAATGATTTCTGGCCCTCACCACTGGCGCTATCTGTGGCTATCTCCATTGGAAAAAAACAAGATTGTTGTATTAGGTATTGGCCTGTGTCAATGCTTGTTGAACCCGAATGACTGCACAAGTGGAATAAAAAATGATTCAACTTGATAACAGTAAAATCACAGGCGTTTAGTGAAAAACAGAACAACTCCCGTATGTCTCACCAACACTTGGTTCCAGCCGTCTCACTCCACAGCGATGTCCTCAGCTCATAAAGTCTCCACAAATAAATCACCAAACTTCCCTACGCGTTTCGTCTCTCTAAGGGGACTTGAACTCAGATGTCTGGTGAGAGGAAAAATACGGTATTTAAACCGAAAGGCTGCAATGCGGGGAGTGGGGAAAGGCGCGCTGGAACTTCGGGGTCACGTAACCGTGACGTCGGTAGCGCCTGATTGGACAAAAGGAAACTGCTCCAGCCTACCGCAGAGGCAGCTGTGATGGCAACGTCATGAGAACCGTTGCTAGGTGAGGAAAGAGACGCTGAAAGTGACTAAAATGTAAACAGTAGATGTCTGACTAATAAAGACTGACATCTCGCAGCAACCACGCGTCCTGTCAGGACAACAGAGGCTGCGCATATTACTGGAACAACGTAGACTTATGCAAAGGAAAACTTAAAAGGCAAAGCCTAAAAATTAAGCTGCGCAGTGCAGAGCCACGTATATAACAGGCTCTACATAACTCTCCAGCCTATAAAAAACCGGACAGCACATAGAGTATTATATATAATCAATAATAAAAAGCATAGGGAGGGGGGACCCTATGTCATATTTTTTTTAAATTAACCCCTTATGCTTTGTCACCCAGCAGCTATAAAAGGCTTCCAGCTGCAGCAGGAGAGCAGAAGCCAGATTGATCAGCGTGGGACACAGGGATGGATGGGAGGTAAGTATAAAAAAAAAAATAAATAATAAAATATTTTTTCTCTCTGTCTCTGTGTTTTTTTTTTACATTTAACCCTTTGTGAACTGGTAAGGGGTCCATGAGACCCCTTATACCAGTTCACAAGGCTGGGGGCTGGCAAGTCACCTACAACTAGCAGGTGACTTGCCATTAACCCCCGGCACCCCCAATTACCTGCCTCCCCAAAGCCCAGGGGGGGCAGAAGAGCCCGGGCCCACATAGGCTATGTGCGCTCGTAGGCTGCAGGGTGGGGGGGCCACAAAAGCTGCCCCCCCCACTCTGTGCCTACAAGCCCCCATAGCTGGTCCCGGGCTGGTAATGCTGGGTAAGGGGGACCTCATTTTTTGGGGGGGATTTTTAAGGGTTTTTAACCCCTAAAATTCCAAAAAAATGGGGTTCCCCTCCTGGGAGGGGGGACCCTATGTCATGTTTTTAAAATGAACCCCTTATGTTTATAGTGTGGATAGTAGTAGAATTTTATTTGTAAATGTTATAAAATGCTATTTTCAGTTTGGGGGGTCTCTTTGGCAAGAATGGGGGGGCTACTGATACATATGTGGTACCGTTGTAATCGGAAGAAATGAGGCTTTCACATGCAATATGGTTTCCTCTAATAAAGTAAATGTTTTATTTAAAATAAAGGAGACAATTTTCTAAAAAATAATTTTTACATTTTTTTTGTTCTTTTTACGCAAAAATATTAAAAAAAACTGTAGAAAAATTACAAACAAGACATTTCATGTTAAAGCCTAAACCCTGCTGCAAAAAAATATATCTATAATTTTCCTGGAAATTCCTCCAAAAATCACAGTTAAACATGGTGCAAAATGGTGAAAAATTACCTGTCAACAGAGGGTGAAAAAATTTCAAGTAGACGGGCAATTAAAAGGGTTAATTGTACACATGCATGTGGGGTATTGTTCTGCTCGGGGGACCTTGCTCTTTCAGATTTAGCTTGTTTTTTCTTGTTTGCATATTGATTTTTTTAAGAAAATTTGTTTTTTATTCTGTTTCTGCGCTTAGCATATTTGTATTTTATCTGAAAATCTCCTAAAGCGCTGTTTCAGTTTGGGGCAGGAAAGGGTGTCTACCTATACATATGTGGTAACGCTGTGACCAGGAGAAATTAGGATTTCACATGCAATAAGATGTTATTGACTAAATTACTTTTTTTATTACAAAAAAACACTACAAATTGTAAAAAAATAGATTTTTTTTATTTTTTTGCACATATTTCACCCCAAAATATTGAGAATGCACCTAAAAATTGACAAAAAAAGACATTTCATGTTAAAACTCAGATTCTACTGAAAAAAAGAATATATAATTCCCTGGGAAATCCCTGGAAATCCCTTAAAAAATCACAGTTGAACATGTGGAGCGCAAAATAGTGCAAAATGGTCTGGCAACAAAGGGTGACAAAAACTCCAGGTAGCCTGGCAGCGAAAGGGTTACATTTGGAGCACGCCTGAATATGCACTTTTAGACGACCCGGTAATGCGGGGCCTAGCACCGGGTCATCTTTCAAGATATGCCAGTGTCTATTTAAAATATTTTGAATCTTCCTACAGTCAGTATTAAAACCAGTCAGAAAAGCAAATTGGCTAATATCCCCATTAGATCTAGAGCCTTTTTTTTAGACTGGAAAAGAGTATTGTGTTCAACTGTTCTAACTAACTCATTTTGTTGTTGTACAACAGTTGGCGAATAACCCTTCTCTATAAATCTTTTAGATAAATCAGAGGCTTGCAAGTCATATTCCTTGATGTCACTGCAATTGTGTCTTAGACGTAAAAACTGCCCTTTAGGAATAACTGCCAACCAATTAGGGTGGTGGCAGCTATTTTGCGGGACATAGCCATTTCTGTCCATGGCCTTGAAGAAAGTGCGGGTGGAGAGGGAGGACCCATCGATTCTGATATTCAGATCAAGGAAATTAACTTCTTTTTGGCTAATTTCAGCAGTGAACTCTAGATTATAGTGATTATCATTCACTGCTGAAAGAAACTCATCCAGGGACAATTTTGACCCCTCCCACACCACCAAAACATCATCTATGTATCGACGCCACACTTTCAGTGAGGGCCAGGCGTTACCAAAGATGAAATGCGCTTCCCAGAAGCCAACGTACGGATTCGCCATACTGGGGGTGAACTTGGCCCCCATTGCTACGCCCCTTAATCTGTAAGTAGTACCTGCCCCCAAACCAAAAATAATTATGGTTCAGAGAGAAATTCAGACAATCTGTAATAACATTAATCTGATTAGTCGGAAGGCCTGATTGGTTTTCTAAGTAATGGCGTACAGCCATCACACCTAAGTTGTGAGGAATCACCGTATATAATGAGGTGACATCAGCAGTGGCCAGCAGACACCCTTCATTAATATTCTGTAGTTGGCATAATTCAAGTACCTGGCTGGAGTCTCGTAAGTAGGCTGGCAAGGACGTTACTATTGGTTGCAGAAAACCATCAACATATTCTCCTAGCCTACAAGTAATCGAATTAATGCCACGAACAATAGGTTGTCCTGGAGGTTTCTCTTTGTTTTTATGAATTTTTGGGAGCTGATAGATGGTAGGGACCTTCGGTGCTCTAATGTTGAGGTAATCAAACTCCTTCTCCCCCAGGATGCCTGAATTTTGTCCATGTAAAAGGTTCCAATAATAAGTTCCAATAATTTTTGTTGGAATTCCTTGGTCGTGGTATCTGATAATAATCTTGACAACTCAGCTAAGTAGTCTTCTTTGTCAAGAATTACCAGCCCCCCATCCTTGTCTGGCTTAATGACTACATTATTATCCATTTCTAATGCCTTAATACTGCGATGAATCTGGCATGAAGCCCCACTGGTTTTAGATTGGATGGTTCTCAAATCTTTTGTAACCAGATTTTTGAAAACTTCTATTTGTGAGCCAGTTGTTGGCGGGTTAAAAACCGATCTGTTTCTCAGGTTGGTATGTCTTATTATATCCTGTCCTACTGCAACCGGATCTTGTTCCGTGCCTAGGGTTGGAGCACAGTCTTCCACAGGTCCTGTAGGCTCTGCAAAAGAAGTAGCAGCCATTTTGTTAAAAAAAAATTTTAATAGATAATTTTCGGACAAATTTCTGGAAATCAATATGGACTTCAAAGTTGTTTAGTTCTTTTGGTGGGGGGTATTTAAGGCCACGGTCCAGAAGTCTTAAAGATCATAAAATACGCAAGTTCATCACTTGTAGTTCTAAATGTGTAGTTTACGCCATTTGGTGCCCGTGTAAGCTAATATACATTGGGAGGACCACCCGTATGCTTAAGATATGGATTCAAAAGCATATATATAATATTAAAAGGGGGTATGAGGCACACAACCTCTCTGCACATTTTAAAAGATACCACGCCTCCAATCCGAGTCTTATGTCTTTTCAGGGTGTTCACCGGATTGAACATCACTGGCGTGGCTCCAACTTAGTTAGGGATTTATCACAGAGGGAGGGTTGGTGGATTTTTAATCTGAACACGTTACACCCACATAGGCTCAACGTGGAATTCGATCTTAACTGCTTCATAGACACCTCTTAAAATCCCCCTTTTTTATGCAGTTATTTTTTTTGTATAGGTTAGGTTGTTCTTTTATATATGCTAGTTTTGTATATATGTTAGGTTTTTTATATATGTTATGTGTAAATTATGTGTAAAGTATGTCTCACACTTCCCGCTCCAGCCGTTTCTACTTTTCATAGGGGTCCTTTAATTTTCCCTCAGTCTCTTCCCCTTTTTAATTGACCTTGCTTTTTATTATTGATTATATATAATACTCTATGGGCTGTCTGTTTTTTTATAGGCTGGAGAGTTATGTAGAGCCTGTTATATACGTGGCTCTGCACTGCGCAGCTTAATTTTTAGGCTTTGCCTTTTAAGTTTTCCTTTGCATAAGTCTATGTTGTTCCAGTAATATGCGCAGCCTCTGTTGTCCTGACAGGACGCTTGGTTGCTGCGAGATGTCAGTCTTTATTAGTCAGACATCTACTGTTTACATTTTAGTCACTTTCAGCGTCTCTTTCCTCACCTAGCAACGGTTCTCATGACGTTGCCATCCCAGCTGCCTCTGCGATAGGCTGGAGCGGTTTCCTTTTGTCCAATCAGGCGCTACCGACGTCGTTACGTGACCCGGAAGTTCCAGCGTGCCTTTCCCCACTCCCCGCATTGCAGCCTTTCGGTTTAAATACCGCATTCTTCCTCTCACCAAACACCCGAGTTCAAGTCCCCTTAGAGGGACAAAACGCGTAGGGAAGTTTGGTGATTTATTTGTGGAGACTTTATGAGCTTACGGGAGTCGTTTTGTTTTTCACTAAACGCCTATGATTTTACTGTTATCATGTGAGTGCAAACTATTTTCAATTAAACTTTAGAAATGTTTTAACGGTGTTGCACTAGTTTCCCTTTCTGTTTGCATTTTTGCATATGTGTTAGGACCTCTGCCTGTGAAATTCTAAATGCTTTGAGACCTTGAGGAGATTTAAGGGGACAATTCTGCGGTTTTGGGATACCTTTGTGGATGCCCCAGGTTTAGATGCATATATAAGCTCCAATTTTGGAGATCTACCTGTGAAACTTCAGTGGCACTGAGATCCTAAGGAAATTTAAGGAGAAATCCTTGCATATGAAGTGAAGATTGTTTCATTGCATGGAACTAAACGCCTGCTTCTTATTATCAGCTCTGTGTATTATGTATTTGTTATATCTTAACTATTGAGTGGAAGGACTCATATATTACACATGCCATACACAAATTAATTAATACCTAAATAAAGCCATAAACAATGCCAAAAGTGCAGTAAAAAGCCTCTGTGTTAATGGCCACCCTCAGGCAGGACCCCTCCATAGCAAATGTCCTGCAATGTGTTACGTGTCAGTCACAACCATTGCATCAGGGAGTATTGCCAGCATTGCTCGCCCTCCAGGATCACCCACAACCCGGATTCACTACAAGAGACCCAGAGACTGGCTCACAGGGGAACAAAGAGTGGGAGGCTGTTACACCTGTGGACAATGTATGATATATTCACATATAGTGAAAACAAGGTACATCACTTTAAGTCCAGGATGTAAGCTCTCGATTATGGAGTTTAATAATTGCCAGAGTAGTCGAGTGATTCATATGTTGGAATGTCCGTGCCATAAGAGGTACATTGGTGAGACCCAGAATGCATTTAAAAAGCGTTTACAAAGTTAAACATCAGATGATGCAGCAGACTGGACAATCACATAAGTAGCGGCACATTTTTTGGAGGCGCATGAAGGGTCAACCTGGGACCTGATGGTGACTGGCATTGAAAAGGTTAACCTGGGCATCGGTGGTTGAGATCTTAAAAGGATGTTGCCCCAGAGGAGTTGAGATGGATCTTTACATTAGGTTGTCGGTCCCCTGTGGGGCTGAACAATGATTTCTCTTTTGCTTCCTATGCACATAATGTGTTGAATTCTCCATCAGAATTGGGACATGGCTGGTGGAGAATGGTATTGGTCATCTTCCAACTTGTTAGACCTGAGTGCCCTCATGGGTAGGTATATATGTTTTGTTCCCTTTTTGCATGGGGTGTTTACTGTATTATGTGTTTTGGGGTTCCCTAGGCGAGGGGGTAGACCTTAGAATGGTTTCTGGGTTAATGGTACATTTGGCATGGTTTGGCACATTTTTTGTTTTTTTCACACTGTCTGGTCGGGGTTTGTCACGTCCTCTGCCGTCTGCCCCTTCCTCCTCCTCCTCTCCTCCTGTGGGCCTTGTGAGTGCCTGGGGGGGCAGGGTGGTGGGTTGGGCTGGGGAGGGGGGTGATGCTGGCCTTGCAGGATGGACAGTGAGCTCACTCCATGGGCGGGGTGTGGGAGTGCCCACCTTAGCACGACATATGCAGTCACGCTCTTTTTGGTTTTTCTGTCCCTTCACTTGTCTAGCTGCTGAGCTGGGGGGGATTAGCATTACACCTGGTGTGACTGCATCTTCATTGGGCGGTGCAGACGCATGTGGGAGCACACCATTTGGTCATTAGTTTGCAGTGATTTAAATCCTGGAGGGGGAACAATGCTAGCAAAGCTTCCTGATGCAGTGACTGCCACATAACATGTAGAAGGACATTTGCTATGGGGGAAGTCCATGTTGTTGTTATGTTATGATCTGAACAGTGGTCCTGTCTGAGGGTGCCCATTGACACATAGGGACTCCGTATTGGTCGGTATTGTGCAATACGTTTTGCTGGGGGTTACTACAGGCGACACTATTTTGTGTTTAAGGGATTTTTTTACTGCATTTTGGGTATTGCTTATGGCTTTATTTAGGTATTGATTCATTTGTGTATAGTATGTGTGATATATATTAGCACTTAGGCACTTTATATGCACCATAGCACTCTTTAATTGATGTATTGAGGTATATATATGTTGTACAGGTAGTCCTCGACTTACGACGTTGATCCGTTCTTACGCGGCGTCGTAAACCGAATTTCGACGTATGTCGGATCATACGTTCATACAGTACTGTACCATAATAACAGTACAGTACTGCAAACACTTAGCCTATCCAAACACCTATCCTAACACAGTACCCTACATAATTATCAATAAACATAGGTACAGTAAAATATTGTGCAGTATAGTACGTTTAATAATGAAATACTGTACTGTAAGTGCTTAAGTGCTGTAACAGTAATAAACAGTGTACTGTAATAAACAAAGATACTGTAACAATTCCAAAGAGAGAACAGGCTTACTTATTGGGAGGAAGCTGCTGCCGTATAAAGCGCCGTAACCACGAAACAACGTAACTCGAGACCATCGTAACCCGAGGACTACCTGTATATGTTGTTTGTATTAACTTAGGCTCCTTCATGATTTCAGGATATCGTGTAGTATATGTGGACCTTGGTTTACTTTATCTCCACATGGAGTAGTATAATACAAAAGAAAGGAATGGCTGGCACCAGTAAGAAATATAGTATTGTTAAAGTGGACCAACACCCAGGATTTTGACTATCCTGGGTGTTGGTCCACTTAGGTGGGGCACCCCGATCGGGGGTGCCCCGCTGTCTGAAACCCCCCCGATCACCGCAAAAACTCACCTCTCCCCGCTCCCACGTGACCTCGTCCGGCCAATGACAGCGCTCAGAGCAGCTCTGGTATGCGCGTCCAAAGCCGCTTGGACGCGCATACCAGAGCGCTGTCATTGGCTGCGTCTCTCGTTTCCCTCTAACAGGGAGCGCGCCTGCGCCGGCCATTCACAAAACGGCCGTCGCGGGAGCGCGCCCTGCTAGAGGGAAGCGAGAGACGCGGCCGCGTCTCGCGCATGCACCGTTGGATCGCCGGTAAGGTGAGGATTGTGGGCCTCCTGGGGGGCTCCTCCCCGCGGGACATCCCGATTTCGGATGCCCCGCGGGGAGGGATCTGATTGGTCCGGGAATCTTATAGATTTCCGGGCCGATCCCCCCTGGGTGTTGGTCCACTTTAATGTGGTGCAATGCTCTATTATTAACCAAAATGTAAACAATAACTAAAGATGGGGGGGGTACCCCGCTATGCTCACCCCCACAAGGTATTGAATAGAGTCTTATAACTGCACCACCAAAGGATAACGTTAATATATTTTATTTATTAATCTTAGTCCAATAAAAAAAGTTCATTTTTTACATAGAAGACAAACTGTTAAAAAACACATACAGGCTAAAATACATACTGCCACAAGGGGGCGCTGGACAACCTTACTGCCGTAGTGTTCAATGTGAATGGAAGAATTCATATATACAGTATATACAGTTAACATCTACAAAACTACAAAAAAGTGTAAATGCTATTAAAGTGCTAAGTGCTAGCCCTAACAGTACATCAATTCCTGATAGAGTTCAGTGCAAAAGAATCCCAACCAAAACCCTGCATCAGAGGGTAACAACACAAATCAATTGTATAAGCAGTGCAAGGTGAAAGAATCCATTACTTATCAGTCCAGCAGTGCAGAGCGGCAGCAGGCGTCCCCCTCGTTTTGCACAGGCCCACGCGTTTCGAGATGTGGGTCTCTTTATCAAGGCAGAGTGCATGGCAGAAGGTGCTGTGGAGATCCTTTATATACGCACCCGTCCCCGCTCCACCGCCGTGCTGAGTGAGAAACCGCCAGTCAACGGACGCGCTCCGGCCGGGGGGTCATTGATTAATGACCCCCCGATGCCAAGCCTCCCTGACAAGGGAAGTGTACTCCAGTTTGTATCTAGGTAAGGGGTTAGTGGCCAATTTTTCATAATTCGCCGGGTTTAGCAATTGGCGTAAAACTTCACTACGGTAGAAGTCCGTGGACATGATCACAATGTTGCCCCCCTTATCGGACTCTTTGATTACAATATCCGTCCGTGTCTGTAGATTACGAATAGCTTTTATTTCCTCCTTGGTCAAGTTTCCAGGATGTAGTGAAATTCTTAAATTCTGAATTTCATCACTAACAACTTGAAAAAAGGTGTGAATGGCTGGACTTATCGACCAAGGAGGGGTGAATCTAGAGGGCTTGTGGAATGGGGGGTCCCCAACCTGGGGGTTCTCCTGTTCTTGTAATAATGTTGTGAGGTCATCCAGGGCAACACCCTCATTCCAATCTATCCCTACACTTGTATCATTGGGAGCTTTAAAGTATTTTTTAAGCAACAGTCTCCTACAGAATAGAAACAGGTCTTTTATTGCCCCAAACTTATCTAAGGGGATGTTAGGCGCAAAGGACAAACCTCTGGCCAGCACCGATCTCTCTTCGTTAGTTAATGTGTACCCTGACAAGTTGATAATCGTCAGTTCCTGTGTGCTTTCGGTTGGTGCCGGGCCCGGCGGTTCTGAGGTGACTAAGGACTGGACTCTTGCCTCGCTCTCTTGGAGGTGCTCTGATGTAGGCGACGGTGCCCCCACCGAGCTCCGCTTCTGCCATGATTTGTGCCTCCTCTCCTTTGTTTTTTTGATACATCATGTGGGGCGGTCGCTTCCCCCTTTAAGTTATCTTTACCCCCATGGACTCCCAGAGGTTCCCTTTCCCCCTATAGTCAGACACCCACTGTATAATAGATGTTATTTTGCAGAGATACAGTTTCGCTGCATCCGGTGCCATGATGCCCCTATTAGATATTGTTCTGCATTCCTTGTTTTTATGGGGGATCACCCAATCTGTGGAAGATATGAGATACTGCCCCTGTGTATATAAACCATAGATAATACTATGTCATACAAATCAGAGTGTTCAAATGTATATGTGTAAATATAGAATACTTTCTGTATATATCATGTAATTATCACTTTTGATTGGCTTCAGCTTAGTCTAAGGTAGTGGAATAAGGTACATTTTTTACAAAGTTTTTGTAATTTAATGAGTATTATTATTATGGGTGCGACCAGGAAGTACTCACCTGTACCGTTCCGCCAGTCCTGCGCTGTCCCGATCTCTTGGTGCTGCTGCCGGCGTCTCCCGTTCACAGTGGGAGATAGGGCGGCATGCACGCACTGCCCCATGCATAGAGACCAGCTCCAGCTTGGAGCGCGAGTGACGTCACTTCCGTCTAGCCGAACGTGACGCGCTTCCGGCCGGAGCGCGTCCGCCGACTGGCGGTTTCTCACTCGGCGCGGCGGTGGAGCGGGGACGGGTGCGTATATAAAGGGTCTCCACAGCACCTTCTGCCATGCACTCTGCCTTGATAAAGAGACCCACGTCTCGAAACGCGTGGGCCTGTGCAAAACGAGGGGGACCCTGCTGACGCTCTGCACTGCTGGACTGATAAGTAATGGTTTCTTTCACCTTGCACTGCTTATACAATTGATTTGTGTTGTTGCCCTCTGATGCAGGGTTTTGGTTGGGATTCTTTTGCACTGAACTCTATCAGGAATTGATGTACTGTTAGGGCTAGCACTTAGCACTTTAATAGCATTGACACTTTTTTGTAGTTTTGTAGATGTTAATACACTGTATATATGAATTCTTCCATTCACATTGAACACTACGGCAGTAAGCTTGTCCAGCGCCCCCTTGTGGCAGTATGTATTTTAGCCTGTATGTGTTTTTTAACAGTTTGTCTTCTATGTAAAAAATGAACTTTTTTTATTGGACTAAGATTAATAAATAAAATATATTAACGTTATCCTTTGGTGGTGCAGTTATAAGACTCTATTCAATACCTTGTGGGGGTGAGCATAGCGGGGTACCCCCCCATCTTTAGTTATTGTCCACATGGAGTAGTATATTGTGATTTGATTTGGGCATTTAATTGTCGACCCCTTCTTTGTATGCTTTTTAACTGTGTGTCATGTCAATTGTGTTTGTGTAGTGTTGTATCAATACAACATTTGAGCATCCGTTTGTTGGGGGACAGCCCCCCATCCTGTAGCAAGTTGAGTAGGTATACACCCCCCCCCCCCGCTAGTGCACTGCACTTTATTCTTTTGTTGTGCATTAAGATTTTGTCATGTCAGAAGGAAAATGCAGACTTTACTAACCGACATGCTTATTTCATTCATCAAACACTCAATAGCCAGCATGTTTATTTTGAATTAAAGTGTCATCTGCAAGTTATTTTTCAGTATCTTTAACTGAAAAAACACACTTGTGTACACTTTTCACCCGAAACAATCCCTAAACTGCATGCAAATTTACTCTTGGGATTAAATTTGCACATGAAATCTTACTCCATGCGCAAATTTACGTGCTGAAATAGGCACACAAAAATGTTTCTCATGAAAACGTGAGTAAACCTTTTTTGCACATGAATAGTGTGTGCAAATGACTTTACTCACGGCCACGAATCGACCCTAATGTTACAGCAGCTTATAGGTTTGAAAGCACCTTTATTCTTCAAAGGCACTCATCCTTACTTGTTATATCTTGTTCATGGTCCTATACTCTGGCCAATAAGTCATATGGTTTATATGTCCCTCATAGCCTATTTGTGGTTAAATGAAATAATAAATGTATTCCTAAAGTTGAAGAAAGACACCAGCCCTACAGCTGCAAGGAGAATAACAGAAAAAATAAATCTTTTAAAATATACATCAACCAGTAATTCATGTGGAAAGTTTGATTTATTCCTGTCTTCATAACTACTCTGCTTTTTAACCTCAGAGCTGTCTTTATGTGAAGAATAAAAAACACATTAGCACTGTGCCAACGCTTTCTATCCTGGCTCAGCTGAACCCTCTCCCTCTAGGTTACTGGTTGCAGAATTGCGAGCGAGTGGAAACTCCGTGCTGAGCGCTAAACTGTAAGATTTATTAACACAGTATAACATTGGAAACCACACAACACCGTTAGCCATACAGTTTCCTGTGTCACTGATCATTTGACCACAAGAAAAAATGCACATCAAATGTAATGCGATGTTCTGTTTAGAGGGAAGTATTTTGGAGAAGGCACAAAAATAATTTCTTAAATAGCATGAAGGCAAGCGTCTTACTGTTTTTAGAATTTTCTTGGAACACAAAGTGGATCAGAAGTCATGTAAAGGCTATACATAGTTCCTAAGCCTGAAATATTAAAAACTATCCTGTTTACCTGCAGTTATTCAATACCTTTAAAGCAGAGCTCCAGGTCATTATAAAAAAATACTCCATTGAATGTGGCTTCCAGTGGGGGGAACAAACTCCTCATGAGGTGTTGGTAAGTATTATGCCTATTCTGGATAGAACTTGGGGGGGGGGGGGGGGGGGGTTAAAGTGGAACTCCAGTCAAGAATCAAATCTTAATCCGTTTCTCCAATAAATCTCCCCTGATGTAAGCTGTTTCAGAGGGCTTAACCCCATTCACATGTTGTAGAATAGCATGCAGATGTTGTGCTCCTGAACTGCATGTTAGCTGCCATCTTGCGACTCAGCTGACAGTCCTGCTTCAGAACAACACAGTCCCGCAGTCAAAATTGCTTCTAAATCTTATCACTAGACAAGAGTAGGAAGCTATCAGTTCAAAAGCTCTTAGAAACATTGTCTTGACTGTTTCAATGATCTGTCCTTGCTGACCCATAGAGTTAGTATAGTATAGTATAGTTATATACTGTCCTTCAACAGCTGTTGAATCAGCACGTGTGTGTGTGTGTGTGTGTGTGTGTGTGTGTGTGTGTGTGTGTGTGTGTGTGCAGCATGCTGCCCTATGTTTTTGAGGCATATATTTCTCTCATTGTGGTGTGCCTGCTTATCACAAGACTCCAAGCTTTGCCGCAGCCTTCACACAGCCTTGTTTGTAGAGACAGAATCACATAGGCACACTGCAGCCCAGCCGTGAACATTCATCATCTATTCAGCCAGTTAGAGTAAGAGGTTATTTCACTAACATTGTTTGTCAAATCTCTCTCTAGCTTCATGTGCAAATAAATACATGCACATGCAGAAGCTGAACCCTCTCTAGTAGGAGACATGCTTCACTAGGTTGTGCAGCTATTTCTTGTCCCCGTCATAAAAGTTCTACACTCAATTTATGCTTATGAGGGATTTTTAACTTTATAGGAATTCCGAACTGGGATGCCAAGGTGGCAATTGCTAAAGGGAAAGACTACAGACTTCAGATTTGTGTGGTGGTCAAGGGCATGAGGTTCTACTTACCTCATTATTTTCTTTCTCACAGCCCCAGTATGTTATGCTGGAAGCCACACTTCCACGTTTCGGCCTGCAGGTGGGCATGTGCTCCCAGCCTATGACTCTCACTGTCTGCTCCCAGTCTGCAGACTAGAAGGCAGATTGGGAGCAGACAGTGAGAGTCGCAGGCTGGGAGCATATGGCCAGAGTCACAGACTGGGGACAGGGGGTCAGAGTCACAGACTGGGAGAAGGTGGTCACAGTTGCAGACTCGAAGCAGGAAGTCAGGGTTGCAGACTGAGATGGGACAACTGGCCCAACACTTGCTGTATAAGGCAATAAATGTGTGCTTGAATTTTTGCTGTTCTCACCAGACCACAAGGCTTTCTTTACTTTCTTGGAGCTTAGAAGAGAGAAATTACAGCAAAGGAGGGGGAGGGGCTACCCTTCTCTCAACATCAACATAAGCCAAGGTTTACCCAACAGAGAGACTCAATGTCCCTCTCATTACACCCAGGCGTTACAAACAGGCAGCCTGGCAAGAACAAGTAACAACTGAACCATCCCTTTCTAATTAATCACATATAGGTAAGCTGGAACAAACACAGATCAACATCCTGATAACTGGTGCTCCCCGAAGCATTAATACTCATTGAACATGAGAAATCTTACTTTTCTCCTTGGTCCCTTCGGCAAAAATCGAGTGCTCCAATGGGCTGCCACTGTCACATGGTTGGCAGTTGCTGGAACACGGAACACAAGCCAGTCGGATCGCTTAGTTTCATTGGGGGGGTTGAGGGGAAAGGTAATATTTCTCAGGTTTAAGAGATGTTGATATGTAGGGACACCGACAATAGGCATGCCATCCTGCGCAAGAAACAACACCCATTTTGTAAATAATGGGTGTTGTTCAGGTTTTATAATGCTGGCTAAGGCAAGAAACAGGTAGTCTAATGGTTTCTGTTCTCACTCCACCACCATTTGATGAATATGCAGTGCAAAAACAACCTGCCCCAAAACCATTTCACTTGTGAAGTTCCTTCATATTGGAGTCTAATAAAAACTTTTGGAGCTTAGAGGCAGAGAAATTACATCACAGGAAAATTGTCATCTTCCAATGACCAGACCTAAGGCTTGATTCAGAGGCACATTTTCGTTCGTTCAGATAACTTACGTTGTTGGGATGGGCTTGCATCTGATTCAGAGAGCTGATTGCTGAGGGACCACCACCCTATTAAACCGTTTCATTTGCGATCCACTTACGGGACCTTTGAGGCCTCGGATTGTTATTGTTGAACATGTTTTGCGGCTATGTGGAGGAGTCTGCGCACCTTCAGCTCCAAGGCATTGCATGTATCAGCATGGCCGAGGCCATAAATTGTATAGCAATGCATACCTGAATCAATACATCTCATGTATGCCTTATAGAAGCATTTTAATGCTGACCTTAATTAGTCCTTAGCATGTAAACCTTTATTTTCCCACACATCCATATAATTGCTATATTTTTTTAGACTTATGTCCTTTGTGAATTATATTTGGATTGTTGAACTTGAATCTTAATTTGTTGTAGGAGTTATTGTTTTAGTTGGTTACCTTTGCTTTGTGTAATTATTTTATATTTGGTTGCAGGAACCGCAAGATGTGTCACTCGCACAACATACAAGCAGTGTTTGGTCCGGATATGCGATTCCTCAGTGTTCTTCCCTTTTCACTGTATGGCAATGAATATAATTGATGACTCATGTTTTAACCTATGGCTGTTTTTAGCCCTTGATGACATGTTAAACAATATTGTTGCTTAGAATGTGTATTTTATGTTAGTATTTTTAAATTATTTCAGGGGATTCTGGATATCCACTCCTGCCCTTGCTCCTGACGCCCATTCTTTGCCTGCAGAATGCGGGCCAGGAGTTCTATAATCGGGCCCTGCAAAACCCACGTAGTGGTGGCGAGGGCCTTCGGGGCTTTTGAATCCAGATTTAGGTGTTTGGACCATACGGGGGGGGGGGGGCACTGCAGTTTGACCCCAACAAGGTTATACCAATAATTTAATTTACGTTTTTTAACAGGGACCACACGTGCCAGAGTGGCACAACTGAGTGTCAGGGTCCTTCAGTTGGTGGGCGAGATGCAGGAGGTGCGCGACTCGTTGGGCACCACAGATGAAGAATAATGTTCTGTGGCCTGCCATTGCTATGTATTTAGTTTTTTATAGTTGTAAAAATACATTTTGTAAATATTTTAATATTTTATATTTTATGAAGAAAAAAAAAAATGTTACATTTAAAAAAAAACATTTTCAAAAAGAGGTCAAACAAAAAGGCATTTGGTATTAAAAAAAAAAATTTATGAAAGTTTCAGTGTCATTTCATTTACAAAATACATTAAGACAAAAGTAATGGGCCCAGAAATATTTAGAGATGGATATTCACATGACCACGAAGTGATTTGGGTAAGTTTTAGGGGTCATACACGGAAGATGTAGGAAAGCGCAAAGTGATTTAGCTAAGCATTGTAGCAGAAGTGAGTGACCCAAATATGTAGGCGAGCACTTTAATGAGTTAAGTTTGTAGTGCGCAGGCGTAAGATCGTAAGGATTTTCGTCTGGACGATCATTTATGGAAAAAGGGAATCAGAATCTAACGGGAAACGTAAAGGATTCGTGGGAGGAGTCAATGGAAAAAGGGCAAAAACGAAAGCCAACGTTGTAACATGAGAAAAAAAACGGAAAAGTCAGGCTGGAAAATTCTCGTACTCGTACTCTGGCATACGAACGGACAAAGACTTTACAGAAGGCTTGCAATGCATGCATAGAATCGCTTGTACACTCATACGAGAGCGGGAAAAATAAAAAAAAAACAGATAGGCACAAAAACGAAAGTCTTTTTTTGTTTCTCTGAATCAAGTCTCTAGTGCCAGAAAGCTATATGAAATAGTAAATGTCAATGATGCCAAATTACTCCTATAAATTCATAATATACCCTGGACTAAGGCATGCCCAAAACCTACCATTTTCTATTTAGCGTACCTGGTTACTGGCTGATTGCTAAACTTAGATCGGCCAGGCAACACAAAAAAAAAACACCATACTCACCTCTTGCCCAGTGCAGCTCGACTGCCCAGACTAGCTGGTGTATTGCAATGCAATGGAGGGGGGAAAGACCGATGGGGTTCTTGTTCCCTGCTCCTGGTAAATTTTAACCCAGTCTGTGCAAGTCGCTGTCTAGGCAACCTCCTACTTTATGACAGCTGTGGTACCACTGTTGCTTGCAATACTTGCTCACTGAAAGCACCAAGGTATATAGTGGCAGTTAGACCACTTTTTGGAGAAATATAACTAAAATTAGGGCAAACGTTGGAGCTCTGCCACAGTTTCCACCTGCCGTTGCGGGAAATTCAGAGTTACATGGGGCAGGCATCAGGTGAGCTACTTGCTGCCTTATTATTGCTGTTGGATATATAGACCCTAAAAGATGTCTGATCTTGATTTTGACCAGCACCCACAAGCTATATATTTATTTTGCAAAGTGTGTATCCTGTTTCGAATTACAACTACAAAGAAAACAATATTTTCACCTCTATTATAAGAGGATTCTTTTTTTTATTATTATATTATAACGAGGAAGATTTTTTATATGTATCATAATTGGTACATACTATAACATTGCACTACTGTAACACAAACACTAAAAGAACAAAACTATTGTTATTGCCTTTTGCTTTGTTTGCCCTGTAGCTATAAAATAAAGACCAAAGAAAAGATAAGACTTTTTCTGTGCCATGATGAAAAGTCTACTGTTTATCAAAGCAATGCCTAGGGAACCTTGAAGAAGAAAAAAAATAGAAACTTCTTTTTCCTATTGATTATCTTGCAGCACATCATAGGCCATGGATGGCAAACGTAGCAACTATTGATTATTCAATACAATTACAAGCTCAAGATTTCATTTAATTAGTTGCCTAATTCATTAAGTGCTTACATTCGTGTTTTCGGCTAGCACATTATAAACTGATCTGCAAAGAAATGCTAGTGAAGGAAATCATTTGCTTTCAGTGTGTTAATAAAGAAGTGGGGGCATTCAGAACATTCTTTAAACCCCAGCAAATGTACCAGTATATGTTCCATATTTTTCGCCATCTAAGACGCACTTATTGCCGGCCAAAAGTAGGGGGGGGGGAATGTCAGGGCTACTTATCAGTCGAATGTAAATTTAAAGAAAAATTCCCACTCCCACACATCTCCCGCCAACTTAAAGAGAGAGACAGACACATATATACACGACCAGTGTCCTCCGTCTTAGTCATCGCTGCTGCCCACCACCCACTGCCTCCGTAGCTGCCGCAAATTCTGAGCGAGGCAGTTCAAGGCTTCTGGGTGGGCGTGGCCTATGGCTCCTGGCACGAGTCACAGGCCACACCCCACCTGGTGGCCAGAACCGGATCACTCTGAACTTGCAGTGACTACAGAGGTGGTGGGCAGCGGCAAGAGCGGCAGCTACAGAAGCTGCGGGTGGTGGACAGCAGCGATTACTAAGACGGAGGACACCGGTAATGTATAAGTGTGTGTGTGTCTATCTGTCTCTCTCTCTGTTTAAGTTGGTGGAGACACTGAGTAGGAGCAGGAAATTTAAGTTTTTTTTTTGTTTTTGGAGCATGCTGCACACTGCCTGTATTTGGGATGCCCTGCACACTGCCTGTATTTGGGATGCCTCACACTACCAGTATTTGGGATGCCCTGCATACTGCCTGTATTTGGGATGCCTTACACTACCAGTATTTGGGATGCCCTGAACACTGCCAGTATTTGGGATGCCCTGCACACTGCCTGTATTTGGGATGCCTCAGACTGCCTGTAATTGGGATGCCTCACACTACCAGTATTTGGGATGCCCTGCACACTGCCTGTATTTGGGATGTCTGCACTCTGTCTGTAATTAGGATACCCGCACATCGCCTGTAATTGGGGTGCCCCTCACTGCCTGTAATGTGGGGTCTGTTATGGGTGATGGGGAGGATTCTACACACTAGGGTTGATTCAGAGACACATACACATGCACTTTTGCATGTGTCTGTGTATTCTTTGCGAATTTTTGCCTTGTATTTTGGTTTTTACGTTACTGTTTTCATGTGTATATGCGTTTACGTTATCGCGTATATGCGCATTCGATCAACGGATCAAAAACGTATATTTTATTATGTCTGATAAGTTACATTATTGGTATGTGCTTGCGTCTGATTCTGAGACCTGATTGTCAATGCACCTCCACCCTATATAACGGTTTCATTTCCGCTCCACTTACGGGATCATTTTGGACTCGGCATTCCTGTAGAAAATGTTTTGCAGCTATGTGGAGGAGTATGAGCGCCTTCAGCTCAATGGCATTACCTGTATCAGCATGGCCGGAGCCAGATTGCACCGGAGATGCATGAACATCGAATGCATGCATGACGTTGAGCTGTTCGAGCTGACCCGACTCAATCGTGTTTCCCTCCATAATTGTATAGTGAGCTGCGGTCATGGTTAGCCCGCACCACAAGGAAGGGGCAAGCAATTTCAGGTATGACCAAGATGCTTGGCTGCCTGCAATTTTTGTCGAACAGCTCGTTCCAGAGGCTGGGTGCTCTCTCCATGGGGATGTCCCAGCCTACGCTGAGCCGCAAGCTATCCAAGTTTCTGGATGGCATGGCTACCCTTTGTCCAAAATATATTTCCTTTCCGGACGACATGGTAGCCTGGAACGCGATTAAGTTGGGATTTTATAATATCGCCGACATGCCCAACGCCATGGGTGCGATCGATTGCCCAACATTGCCTTAGTCTCACCCGCAGCCAATGAATACATCTATAGGTAAGTTAATTGTGTCATTTTTTTATATTGTTTAGCCAAACTTAATTTTAACTATCTAGGAATCCCTCCTTGTCAAGTATCCCTTTGAACCAGTTTAGAATGCATACCTTAATCCCTCCTTGTCAAGTATCCCTTTGAACCAGTTTAAAATGCATGCCTTAATCCCTCCTAGTCAAGTATCCCTTTGAACCAGTTTAGAATGCATACCTTAATCAATACTTATCATGTAGCCCTTTGAAAGAGTTTAGAATGCCGACCTTAATCAATACTTATCATGTAGCCCTTTGAAACAGTTTAGAATGCAGACCTTAATCAATACTTATCATGTAGCCCTTATAAAAGCATTTGAATGCTGACCTTAATTAGTCCTTAGCATGTTTACCTTAATTTTCAAACACATTCATATTATTTTTATATTTATTTGGACTTGGGTCCTTTGTTATTTAGTTTGGGATTGTTGAACTATAATCTTTATTTGTTTTTTATTTAGGGTTTTTTGTGGATACCTTGGTTTTGTTCTTTTTTGTTTTTTTTTGTTTCAGGAACCGCAAGATGGGCCACTCGCTGAACATACAAGCAGTGCTTGGTCTGGACATGCGATTCCTCAGTGTCCTTGCAGGGTATCCAGGGTCGTCCCATGACGCATATATATTGAGTAGTTCAGGCTTATATACTCGGTTTGAGTCTGGCGAATTATCTGGTGGATGGCTCCTGGGTACGTTTGATCAAATTCCATCATTCCCTTTTCACTGTATGCCTTAAAATATAGTTGATGACCCATGTATCAACCTATGGCTGTTTTTAGCCCTTGATGACATGTTAAACAATAATGTTGCTTAGAATGTGTAATTAATGTTAGTATTTTGTTACTCTTTCAGGGGATTCTGGATATCCGCTGATGCCGTGGCTCCTGACGCCCGTTCTTCGCCCGCAGAATGCGGCCCAGGAGTCCTATAATCGGGCCCACCACAAGACCCGGGCAGTAGTGGAGAGGGCCTTCGGCCTGTTGAAGTTCGTGAGGTTTTGGTGTTTGGACCATACAGGGGGGGCACTGCAGTATGACCCCAACAAGGTTATAAAAATTATTTTAGCATGCTGCGTGCTCCATAATTTTGCCCTGAGGCAGCATGTCCCCCGTTATGTGGATATGCCCCCCTCTCCACCCAGGCAGGAACCTGATGAATTTTATGATGGCACCCTGAGTGCTTCTGGGCAATCCGTCCTTGCCCATCTTATTGAGAATTTTTTTTCTTAAGATTCATATATTTTGTTATTGTTTTTGTGTTACTTGTATATTTGTTGGCTATGTGAAGGCCTTTTTTTTGGTTTAATAATTTTGTAATGAGTTAATTACAAAACATTTACACCTGATTTGAGCGTAATGCAGGTTATTTTCTCATGTTTATCATTACAAACCTTTATTAATGTAAAAAGCCCACAAACATAAATGCATCAACTTAGTCCAGAACAGTCCCAATCCATACATTTTCAGTAAATATGTAACATTTTATTGGAAGGGCACTTGCAGACTCCATGGACATCCATTTGCAAACATAAGTATACATTGGGCCAGACTCCTGGCCCATAACAATTGTCCACATCCAGGAGTTCTAAGCTAACTTACTCCAGGCCGAAGGTTCCCTGCCCACCAACATTAAGATCCATAGGGAGCACGACTATCAAGGGGAATAGTAGGGCAGGAATACATAGGGCCACATACACACCCTCTCCTGCTTGTGGCACATTTCATCAGTGCAATGTTGCAAGGCCAAGTCATCTGCAAACTCTAGGGCTGCAAGTTATTTTTCCAGCCTATGACAGCCAGCCCCCATGCCAGTCCAGTCCAATCTTTTCCATGGCCAAATGGTGATGTCCTTCAGGCAAGAATGTCCCCCAATATTGCCAACAAACAGGATGAGTCAGCCAGCATTTCCTTAGGCCCAAGCCTGCTGCGTGGGAGCTTGAGTGGGCGCTTGACTGAGGCTAAAACTCAGCCATTGGCTAGTGGGGTATCTGAGCACTATAATGAGCTTTATGGGCGAATTCAAAAAGAAACCAGCAAAGCCATAAACCACCAAATCTTGGTTGTGCTCACCACACAGGTAAATAGGTTTGGGATGGCGAGGAAATATGTTGAGCAAATCCAGGTCAAATTCTTATTATTGTTGATGGCCATAATAATGTTGGGGTTGGCCTTGGAGGTGGCCCAATACCTGGGCATGTGTGGCATTCATAATCTGCCACTGCTCCAGCATCTGTCTGTTGCTAGTGCGAAATTCATCTAGCATGGCGGTGACGTTTTTATTTAAGGTGGCCATTTGTTCTGCCATCTGTCTGTTGCTAGTGTGAAATTCATCTAGCATGGGGGTGAAGTTGTTATTTAAGGTGGCCATTTGTACTGCCATCTGGCTGTTGCTCATCCTAAATTCTCAGCATGGTGGTGAAGTTATTATTGAAGGTCTCTAATTGTTCAGTAATCTGCTCTGTGATTCTTTGAGTCACCTGCCTAAAGTAACGGTTGTCATGGCGCCATGCTGACTCCAGGAAACTGGTCGATGTTGCGTCTTCCAATTCCCCGGATTTGAGCGCCTGCAGATGCTGGCGGTCTAGGCCGAGCAACAGTACCAGATGTACTAGGCAAAACCTCTGCACAGGGGACTGTAGGCTCAGTCTCAGCCTGCTGGCCACAATGGGCATGCGTCCAGCTTCACTCCAGAGGATTCATTGCAGTAGGATGCTGGGGCAGTGGCAGATTATGCTCCAGGGGGGCAATTGCCGAAGGTCCAATCCGGCTGGCATCCTCCTCCTCCATATGCTGTATAACATCCATTGGTGGTGGAGTCTGTTGGGACATGTGCAAAAATATATTTGTGACCAATTAGTCATGTTCATCCACATGCATCACCAGTTAAAGCACAGTACACTTACCCCATCTAGCTGGTCCTGTGTCCTAGGCAGCAGGGAAGTAGATGGCGTGGTCAAACTGAAGGAGGCTTCCACACTTGCAGAGGCATGATGCTGAGCTGGGGTTAAAAAGAAAAGGCACATAAACAAAAAAATATCCCTTGATGAGCCTGATGAGTAGATATGCTTTAGAACACACTGGGCAAAGCAGGAATCACCACTCCCCCAACGGTTAAAGTGGACCTTCCCAATGAATTTATCTTATATGTTTTACTCACCCTGTACCTACAGATTGGTCACCTTAAAAAAGACAAACATGCATGTACTGCATGTTAGGAGGCTTTACACATCCAAAATGCCACCTTAGGGGCAAACAGTCACCTTGAAAATAGCATTTGCCTTATGACTGTGCTGCTGTGCATTCTTGAAATGATGACCTTTCCCTGACCCCAGCTAAACTTGGTCTGACCAAAGCCCAGCTAGAACCCCAGTGGTAGAAAGAATAAGAAGTAAGTGATCACAAATTGTCTAAATATTAACATCAGATGCAGTGGTTTGGTAAGTAAAATTGATTGTTATTTTCAAAAAATCATGATGAAGGCCGTGTATAGACTGAAAACCTTTCTAAGGACCATGAACTACTGCACCCTGGGAGAGTGTTCATCATTAACCCCATTCCTCATCCATTCAACACCCGCCTACTACAGTAACCTCCCCTCAAACACACTCCCTAGGGGCCTGTGTTGATATCTGCATGTGAGCCTCATTTAAAATGTTTCCAATAACTCTAATTAAAAAAATCATTACTAACCTGCAGATATTTCCTGGGTGTCCGTGTCCCATGTGCCAGAGAGGCCCTGTAATGCTGCGGGGTGGATCAAAGCCAGGACCATTTCCCTCTGCTCTGGTGTATTGCAATTCTGTGGGGAAGCCTCCACCTGTTTGCAACCTGAAGATAAGACAAAAACATTATTTTTCATTGTGGTCACTACAACAAGCAGCAAAATGCAAACATCAAATATGTACCCGTGATTCTGGGGTTTGTTCTGCTTCTTCCTTATTGCATATTTGACGTCAGATATTTTTCGCTGGATCTGCTCAACATCTTTCCTCTCGTCCCCCACTGCATTCACCTGTCTGGTGCGGTCTTCCCAGATTTGGTTTATGCGCACCTTGCTAGTAGATTTGGAATTTTGCCCATATAGCTCATCAAAATGCACTGTTAGCCCACTTGCCAAGGTGAGGGTTTGTGCCTCACCAAAGCGCCCGCTCAAGTGCCTCAAGGTTCTGCCTAATGTTTGCTGTTCTGGCTCTTCTCTGGTTGTTGACAATTCAGGGGACATTCTTGCCTGAGTGTGTGGGGAAGAATAGGCCGTCACATTGCTCGAAAAAGAATGGACTTGGCTGGCATTAGGACTGGGGGTCATTGGCTGGCTGGCCACAGAACTTGCAGCCATGGATGTGGCATAGGACTCGCTTGTTTCAATGTGTTCCGGTGGCAAATGTGGGTGAGCTGGAGAGGGTGTGCTTGGGGGGCTTGGGCTTCTCGGCCTCTGCTTCCTTTTCCCCTTGGAAGTTGTGCTCCCTTGCTCTTTCAATGCGGCTGGCCGGGGAGCCTTCTTCCTGGAGGAAGTTTCTTTACTTTTCCTGGTGCTGGCGGATTTGGATGGGCCAGGAGTTGTGGCCAATGTAGCCTTGTGGTGGCCACTTTTGCTCCACGTTTCCGGCACCTGATTTGTGGGACCGAGTGCTCGGTCTTGAGGATGTGTCCTCATGGCGCTCCGCCCTTTTTGTCTTGCGCTCCTTGGCTGGTGGTTGTTTTCTGCTATGATGACATTCACAAAGAGAATGAGCTGTGTGTCCATTACCCTTTAAATACTAATGATTAGGTATGACACTTACGTGTACGCATCCCGGAAACCGCTGGGGCACTACCTATCTGCTGCGGACTAGAAGGAAGATGGCGCCTACAATCTTCACCCGCCAACAACAAGATATCATTATGCTCGTAAGTGTATTTTAAGGACGTTGATTTGACATATAAATGCATGCATATGCATTAAGGAAGTGCAGGAAGAAACTGTTTTTAAAAGTGATTTAAACTCATGTGCGAACAAACTCACTTGCATCTAGAAGGATAGGTTAAGGCTAGAAATGTGATTGGGAATGTCATTTAGTAAATTGATCTAAATGTGAATGAGATTTGTATGCTGTTTGATCTAACAACTATTTTGTATTTTGTGTTTTTTAGACCATGATGGAGCGCAGGTACGACTACCTGCCCAACGATTTTGAGAAGCGGAAGTTGGCCCTGGAAATAGTGGCCCGGATCGATGAGGAAACAGACACCACCTTCACTTTTACGCAGATCATCCAGCATTGGTCGGACCTGAAGGGACGGAAGAGGCCCCGGGTGCGGCGATTTTTTGCGACCCATTTTCCTAGTAAGTACATTCCGATTGCATGCTAGATTTAACAAACACAGAAGGTAGGCCTTTATTTAGAAATGCTATTCTTTTCTAGTGTCAGAATTTGAATATAGGACTCAGACCCACCTGGAGGCGATCAGTCCGGCCAGTGCAGGATGATTCTGCACCAAGTGAAGGTGGTGCATCTCCAGGGCCAACCTCCTACCCCCCCCTCTGTAGGTGGCTCAGACCAGCCACTCGACCTCTCTTCAGAGGAGAGGCCTCACCACATGGGCAGGGAGTCGTACCAAACCCATACACTCCGGTTTGTGACTCTGACTTTAGCACACACAGGTACATGCTATTTAAACCAAAACTCAAAGCCCAAAACCAAGACCCCAAACTGCTTCTCTTTTTATAGATAAATATGTAGCGGGTGAAGGATCGCAGCAGAGAGAGCAGCAGATCGAGCCCATGAGGAACATGGTGAAGGTGGGTGATGTCACACACACATTCTAAGTGTAATTTGGTTACTGTGCAATCAGACATTAGAAGTGAGCCTATTTTAAATGTCTCTACAGCCTCACATTCCCACCAGTGGCAGACCCCAGAGCGGAGGGTGGTCCCCGAAGCTGAGGTTGCCCACCAGCCAAGTAAGTTTTAATTTTAATATTTAGAGTATGTCGAACATGAGATCATCAGCAAGAAACCAGAATCCCTAGCCAATGTAATTAGCGTAATGACATATGGCCTCATCCATTGATGAATTAATTAGCATAATGACATATGGCCTCACCCATTGATGAATTAATTAGCATAATGACATATGGCCTCATGACTTTTATTAAACTTTAATAATAATTCCATCCACAGCTGTGAAACATGTATTTGCAGAACAATAACTTTCTTTTCTTTTTTTTCCAGACACCACACAGGCTAGATTGGCGCAACTTACAGCAACTGTGTTTCGGCTGGTGGGCTATATCCAGGAGCTGAGAGCTTCGATGGGGACCACAGAAGAAGAAGAATAATTCTCTGGGGCCTGCCATGGATTTGCAAATAGTTTTGAAACATTTTAGACGTTTTTAAAATTTTAAAATTTTAGGACTAAATATATTTGATACAAAAAAAATTATATTGTTAAATAAAAACAAAAAATGTTTAAAGTTAAAAAAAAAAGGAAAAAAAAAGCTAATAATAATTTGCATTTGTTAATAAAAAAAAACCAAAAGAAAAAACTTGTTTCTGTCTTCTTTTATGTCAAAGAAAAATACATTAAGGGTTGTTTACAGGAAAACGTTGTAAGAAATAAAAACAAAATAGAGCAAAGTCAAGAAAATTGAAACCGTGAAGGAATTGAGGTAATCATTAAATGCGCAAAATGAAGATAATACAAAGCGCGAGGGAATTGAGGTAAGCATTAAGTGCGCAAAATGAAGAAAATGGAAACCACGAAGGAATTGAGGTAAGCATTAAGTGCGCAAAATGAAGATAATACAAAGCACGAGGGAATTGAGATAAGCATTAAGTGCGCAAAGGGAAGAAAATACAAAGCACAAAGGAATTGAGGTAAGCATTAAGTGCACAAAGTGAAGAAAATAAAAAGCGCAAGGGAATTGAGGTAAGCATTAAGTGCGCAAAGTGAAGAAAATTTAAACCGTGAAGGAATTGAGGTAAGCATTAAGTGCGCAAAGTGAAGAAAATCCAAAGCGCGAGGGAATTGAGGTAAGCATTAAATGCGCAAAAATGAAGAAAATGTAAAGCGTGAGGGAATTGAGGTAAGCATTAAGTGCGCAAAGTGAAGAAAATGCAAAGCGTGAGGGAATTGAGGTAAGCATTAAGTGCACAAAATGAAGAAAATGCAAAGCGTGAGGGAATTGAGGTAAGCATTAAGTGCGCAAAGTGAAGAAAATGCAAAGCGTGAGGGAATTGAGGTAAGCATTAAGTGTGCAAAGTGAAGAAAATGCAAAGCGTGAGGGAATTGAGGTAAGCATTAAGTGCACAAAGTGAAGAAAATCCAAAGCACGAAGGAATTGAGGTAAGCATTCAGAATCTAACAGGAAAAGTAAATATTTTGTTAGAGGCGACGTTGGAAAAAGCAAAAAAACGGAAGCCTACGTTGTTTCCTAAGTAATGTAAACGAAAAACGAAAGCAGAAAAATGACTTTCTTGTTGTCCTACGCAGCAACAAACAGTTTACAGAAGGCTCCCGCTGCCTGCTTAGAATCACGCGTACACACATACGCCAACGGAAACTAGTCAAAAACAAAAAAGATTTTATGTCTCTCTGAATCAACCCTAATAGTTGTTGCAGTCCACCCCCCAGCCTCTTGTTAAGCTTGGTTTCATTTCACTAAATTGGCCAATTTCACGCCTCTTTTAAACCAGTCTTTATCAGTGTCCAAATTGCAAAAAGCAAGTGTCCAATGTCTTTCAGGTGTAGATGCACAAGTCCAATTTGGAGTTGTATTTTCTCTTTGGGGGCTAATAGCACTCCCCTACTAATAGCACTGCTTACTATCCCCCCCACCCATTCTCACAATAATTGCATTAAAATAATATTGCATACAATTATTGGCATGAAAAGAATGCAAAATATTGTTGCTGTATTTAATAAATCAGTTATTTAAAACACCCCAACAATACTCCTTTGAAACAATAGAAGCGCGTGGTTCTCTGTCTCTTTTAGTGTATCTCTCGCTGTCTATCTCTCTACATCTGTCTTTATACATCTATTTTGTAAGAAGAAGGGGAACTCAGAATTACTTTGCATTTCTCTCCTCTCTTGAACAACTCTGCCCTTATTGGTCTAGAGGGATGCCATCTATGGGTGTAGTAGAATTACAATAAGCTTTGGTGTAAGCCTGAGAATCTGAAATCAATGTTCTGTGTTTAATCTGGGCTTAACTGAACTTTCTCTAAAAAATGGCATTGTTAAATGGTTCGTAAAGGTCATATAGTATTAGGGTTGCCACCTGGCTGGTATTTTTTTTTCTTATTTACTAGCCACTGGCCTGGCGGTGCCAGTATTTGTTTTTTTTACTGGTAACTGAGGTTGGGAAAAGTATACCTGCAATTACAGTTGCAAGCAAAAAAAAAAAAAAAAAACGGCACTGCCAGGCCAGTGGCCAGTAAATTAAAGAAAAAAATACTGGCCAGTTGGCAACCCTATATAGTATGCATGGTGCAAGTAAAATATGTTCAGTTCAAAGATATGTGCATCTCCTGAGAAAACATTAGCTGTTACAAAAATGAATGGGTAAACCTTTAGCTTGTAAAATGCATTGGGTGTCAGAAAATATGACAAGTTTTCTGTTCCACACAGCAAAAAAATACTTGTGGTCTCGGCAGCCTTTACATAGAGTGGGACATTGTGACCACATAGGTAATAAAATATTATATTAGTGAATGAGGAAGTAGCAACTTGACTTTAGATACTCTTTAAATTTGCTGGGCCATCTGAAGTATGCTGGGCCAACGCAGGCCTTACAGTAAATAGTTGATTTTCCATTACGTGGCAAATTAACATTCAAAAATTAAAAGAAACCAATCAATGGCTGCATGTCCATTGCATCCAGGATGGTTTGAAAAGGAAGACTCCAGGCCCAACCTGAACCGGGATGCCCTGAATTGTTAACTCCCCAGAAGCCATGTTACACTTACCATGTCTCTGTACCGTGGCTGCATCCCGGCTCACCTCTAGCCATGTCAGGCCTTGCCTAATGGATGGCACGGGCACGTCAAAGCTAGAAGGGGGGCGGGGGATGTGGCTGGCTGAGCACTCAGCTCCCTTCTGCGCCGCTCAGCTTAGCTGTCAGCCAAGCTGAAGGGAGCCAAGTGAAAGTAAGAGAAAGAGAAAGAGATTGGATTAGTGGGCCACTCAGCCAATCAGCGTGCTTGTTCTCGCCCGAGTCTGCATTGTAGGAGCGACAGGAAGGTAAGTGAATGGGGCAACCTGGGGGGGATACACACAGCTGGCCATCCCACTTCAGGATATATATACAAAAAGGGAAGAATGAACACCAAAATGGTTAAGCAAAAAAGCTGATGTTTTTAATGCGCATAAGGTAGTGATACAGGCAAAGTGTTAAAGACTATATACAGTGCATACATGGATTCTATATACATAGAGATCATAACCCATCCGGATTCAAGAATACAAATATGCAGCATAGGATAACATGCACAGGCTTAGTATATCTTAGGCAAACAGAGCAAGTTCAGTAAAGCAGAGTAGCAATATCCGCCAATGTATGTCCCTTTAAACAACAGCATAGTGCTTCCATAACAGAATTGTACCTAGAAAATACTAAAGGTATAAAGAACAAGGCTTACAGGCTGACCGCAAGTGAAAAAAAACACCTCAACGTTTCGGTCTGGAACGACCTTTCTCAAGAGGATGCGGTATCCAAGATTAACACAGACTGCTTTTTATAGTAAACCTAAGGTCTCCAGCTTACCAAGAAATGGCGCCAAAATGACCTATATGACTTAAGATCTAATGAGCTGATCATTAGCCTTTTACAACGGGGTTACGATCTCTCTGAGTTAAGAGCGGCACAAGTTAAGGCTAGGTCCCGGGACATGGCAGAATTACGTAAATTTCGTCCCTGAAACAAGACCAATAGGATACCGTGCATTCTTACTTACTCGAAATTTTCCACCCAGGTCCAGAGAATCATTAAAAGATATTGGTCTATCCTTGAATCTGATGCCAGACTATCTGATACTTTTAAGGAACCGCCACTGATGGTGTTTAGGAAGGCAAAGAATCTTAAAACCTCACTGGTAAAAGCTGAGTTCCACTCCAAACAACCTAACATTGGATCCGATTGGCTCACCGACAGACAAAAACCTAAAGGCATGTACCCGTGCGGGCACTGTGCCCAGTGCGGCTACACTTCTAAAACAGATCACTTTCTTCATCCAAGCTTGGGAAAAAAATACCCCATATGGGACTTTATACATATCCCTGTGGTAAGGGATATGTAGGACAAAGGATCTGTGAACATAGGTCGGACAAAGGATCTGTGAACATAGGTCGGACATTAGGAATGGGAAATTGGAGTCCTCGGTTGCTAGACACTTCTTAGAGTTCGGTCACCAAATCAGTCAATTAAGGTTTACAGGTATTCAATCAGGCTACCCTATAGGGGGGGCGATATTGAGAAAAAACTCCTACAAAGAGAATTATTTTGGATATTCCAGCTAGGAACAAAAAGCCCGAATGGTCTAAATGAAGACCTTGACTTTTCAGTATTCTATTGAGACACTATGCTAGGTTGTTATACCCCTATGCCTGGTCATTCTTATCCCCGTTTGGTTCCACTTGAAGCCCTCTAACTGGTTAAGCTAATTTCTGTTGGGAATCTTGTGCAATAATCTGTTTTGAGTGTGGGTTTTCTCCACACCCCTGTCTTTTATCCGTTTTTAACCCCACTTTAATATGGTTCTATTTTTTATTCCTTTCAGCAGCATTATGCAAGATACTTCTGCGTCCACTCCAGTCTTCCCTATGAGGTCTCCAGCCTGGTCTCCAGCTTCCATTCACTTCACCTTGTCAGCCAGGAACGTCCGCTGCGCGCAGCTTGTGCTCTATCGGCAGGAGCGTCACTTCTGGCCTTCGCTCATTTCTGTTTATGCAGACTTCCGCCTCCCTGGGGACATACACTGCGCACGGATTGTGCTCTGCTGACAGGATCGGCATTTCAGGCTTCCGCCGGTCGCCGCACATGCGTTCCATCATCGTGCTCGTTATATATTTTATAGTGCTTAGCCGCCATCTTTTTGGTTTCTGCAGCCCGGCTGGGCGCCGCCATCTTACATTTGCCCACTTGCGCGAGTCCTGCAGCGCCCCGTGCGTCATTCCCTGATTGGTGGAATGATCGGGATGCTAGCAGGACATCGCCGATGACGTCACTTGTCGGTGCGCACACACGCGCGCGTCACATTTTGGCACCATTTCTTGGTAAGCTGGAGACCTTAGGTTTACTATAAAAAGCAGTCTGTGTAAATCTCGGATACCGCATCCTCTTGAGAAAGGTCGTTCCAGACCGAAACGTTGAGGTGTTTTTTTCACTTGCGGTCAGCCTGTAAGCCTTGTTCTTTATACCTTTAGTATTTTCTAGGTACAATTCTGTTATGGAAGCACTATACTTTTGTTTAAAGGGACATACATTGGTGGATATTGCTACTCTGCTTTACTGAACTTGCTCTGTTTGCCTAAGATATACTAAGCCTGTGTATGTTATCCTATGCTGCATATTTGTATTCTTGAATCCGGATGGATTATGGTCTCTATGTATATAGAATCCATGTATGCACTGTATATAGTCTTTAACACTTTGCCTGTATCACTACCTTATGCGCATTAAAAACATCAGCTTTTTTGCTTAACCATTTTGGTGTTCATTCTTCCCTTTTTGTATATATAATGTGGTCCAGTACTCGTTTGAGCAGGGGTACTAAGAAGTTTTTTGAACCCCCATCTTCTAGATACTGCATGTTTAATCTTTGCTATTATTCTTTATATAACAAAAATCAGTGTGCGACAACCTTTTCTAATAGCTCATCCCACTTCAGGATACCACCGCATAGAGGAACAACACCCCAAAAGGTGAAAATTGGATGTGTTTAAAAGATAAACGGATAATTTTTTATGAGAAAACGGCCAAGTTAATTTTGTAGGTTTGATTCCCTAACACTGTTAGTTGAGTTTTAATATAGAAAAAAAGTTTCCAGTTTTTTTTAATAAAACAAAACTGCAAGGTATTTAATCTTCATTTGCCAATTAAAGGGTCACTAAACCTAGGGCAAAAAACAAACAGACACTTGCCTTCTCTCCTGCACAGCCAGTCCTAGACAATCCACCACTCAAAAACTTCCCTGTTTCAGAGAATAGGGTCCCGGTGCCTCACGCGCTGCCTCTCATGCTTGTGCACAGCACCGTCAATTCATTGCGATGGAGGGGGAATGTCAAGATAGTGCCTGGAACGCCCCCTCCATTACAATGAATGAAGGAGTCTGTGCACAGGCAAAGTGACTGGCAAGAGCAGCGGGGCCAAGACCAACAATAAGCATTGGCCCCAAAGAATTCTTAGGCACATGCTTACTGCACCTCTTATTCTTGAAAACCGTCAAAGGACATATTGGGAGCTACTGTGCGTGAATACTTGTTTTTTTGTGTTTTGTTACTGTTTTATGCTTATTACTGTGTGTGCATAAATATTCTGGGGATGCAGTGGAGGCCGGCAGCACACTATGGCTTCTTCTGTTTGAAGGATGCTGCTGATCAGCGCATGCACATATTCTAGCTCTCTCTGGAGGAATTGCAAATTAACACTCAAGTTACAGGCGCACATACTTCCTGGTGGATTTAAAAATTTTAAAGCCTATAGACTAGAGAAACCATTTTCTCAGAATTTTTGAACAGCAATAGGTTGTTGTATGTACTACTGTTTTATACACGGTATTCCAAATTATTATGCAAATTACTGTAGGTGTCATATATAGATTTTTCTAATTAAATGGTGTTGTGTCTCAGGGCTCTTTGGATCACTGAAATCAATCTCAAACACCTTTGATGGTGGCTGGAGACACCTTCTCAAGGTAGGATTATAAATCAGTGGTGCCATGTTTGAGTGTATTGGGGAGGCAGACCATGTCCCCCTAAATTCATCTGCCTTCCATTAAAAAAAAAAAAACCTGGATGGATATTTCTTGATGACAGGTGCAAAAGTGATGCCTCCCCCCACCAATTGAACCATTTTTCTCGATGGTCCTCTTTTAAGAAGGCCGTTATACATTTTAAGCCAGGCAACAGGTTTCAAGAAAATAAGAAGTAATTGGTTTCCAATTACACATGTTGTTGGCAATTGCAAGGCTGCATTGGTCAGAAAACAGCACAGGAATGGCAGACAGGTAGGTATCTTTTTCTTTTAGTAATATTTTGGCTCAGGTGAGCAGGTGACAAAGTAGATGGATTCTTAGTCAGTAGTTCTTAAAGTGATACTGCAGGCCAAGGTAATTATTACACCATTGCGCCGGTCTAGATTTAGCACTGTCCTAAACCGTTTTCCATTTTTAAATTGAAGAAGAAATGGCCAGAATATTGAGGTTTCCAGGTTGTTCAGATTATGATTTCTCTTCTGAAAAAAGTGGCCCTTGGATCTGTGATGCTGCATATTAATAAGCAATGTAATGAATCTGAAGGCGGAGGGAGGAGTGGGAGGAGGGAGGGAGCAACAATTTTGCTAAGCTGATTGGGTGATGGGATGAAAAAGAGAATGTCATTGGCTGAACCTGTAAACCCTGATAACTCGGCTACTTCTTCTATTTCAATTTAAAAACGGAAAACAGTTTAGGACAGTGCCAAATGTAGCCCAAAGCAATGTTAATGTTGCATTGTATGGTCATCATAGTAATTAGGAGGTAAGAGAAATTTTGATAGACAGCACCTTAAAATTCAACACACTAAGTAGGGGCACATTTATGTTCCAGTGTGAAAGTAGTATGGTAAGAATAGTAGGGGATTACCTAATGCTGACAGATGTGTGTGCGTCAGAGGCTGGGCCTTGCTCAGGAAGGGTGGGCAGGCACTAGCTTGTCAGGTGAGAGCCTGAAAATGGCAGCCATGAAACTGGCATTCAGATTTATCTAAAATGATGAGAGGAGGGTGGAAGTGGTGGGGTAGAAAGGGTGGCGAGTGGCTAACAACACAATCCCAATCATGAAGGTCTGCCAGGCGCTGTCCTCTTATAGGAAGCAGCTGGTTAGCATCCAGGAGTCTCCAGTGGCGCCTTAATATCCAGCCAGCATCACTAGGCAGGACGGAGGGGGGGCATGTGGCAGATGAAGACCACTGAACACTGCACGTCATATGTGTCAGCACAGATCAGTGCATTTTAACCAATTCCTGCATCTTCTTTAGTCAAGTAACTTTGGTGTACAAGTGTACTGGATTACCATTACATATGATATTAGCACCACAGGACTCTTCCTTGTTCCCCCCTAAAATGTGTTTGGGAATAAAGCAGTGGACATTTAAGACATCACTTTGGCAGACAACAGAAATGAGGTATCAAAGGAGGTAGTTGTACCTAGTTAGCAGGGACGCACCTTTTATTAATCCTTTAATTGGCCAATTACAGTTCTTGAGAACAAATATTTCTCTGTGTCATGTATGATACATACATGTGAAACATAAAAATTACACAGTATGCATCAGAAGATCCTAAGAGCAAAAGCATTTAAAAAAAATAGAACATTAAGAGGAGATAAACAGATCAGTAAATACATTTTACATTGATTTACATTACCATTCATTCCCACCCACATCAGAATTGTGACACATTAAGTGGTTCAAATGTATAGCTGTTCAAAGGTCTGTCCTGGCAATTATTAAATATTACAATTATTTTTCAGTCTGCAGTCAACCAAAATGTATAAATCTTGTAAATGGTCATGTGAAACATTCCCTGTAATATGGGATATTTTTTTTTGTTGGCAGAAAAGAAATACAGTACAGAGAGGACTTTCTTGTTTCTTGTATCACTGGCTCCCAAGAATCCTCTGTACTGCTGTTTGCTAACCACTCACTTTACCTGTGAGCATGGTTGCAGAAGAGGCCAGACCTATAGTATTTCAATTTACTATCAGCTGTAGGCTGATGCCTATTTCATGCAACAATTTGTTGTACAAGTCTGTCTTGTCTCCGATATAGCCCAGCACTGCATGCTCTGTGACTTTTTGAGTGCTTGGGATAGCATAGAAACGGAAAAGATGATTTGCTTGGCTCTGATTTCTTACTCATAGTCTGTTACTCTTTGTAGGTGCGATGTAAATATTTTCTGTTTTAAGAAAACACTTTTTACCTTGCACTCTTGATTTGGAGGCTTTTCGGTCTTATTTTGCCCACTATATTTAACCTAACATAAAGTCTCCCCACAGTGACCTGCTACTTTGTTAGGGTTTACCCTGTTTCCAGCCATTGACTTCTAATCAGTGTTCATAGTGGCCAAAAGCCAGAAACACATATTTGCAAACGTAAGGCGATGGCTGTGTAAATATTACTTTTCTTTTTAGGGCTTTTTAGCGAGTCCTCCATGCAGAGGTCATGCCCACCTTCCAAAGAGCACCAATGGAGCGAGTGGCAGGTAAAAGGGAGGTCTTCTGTCCTCTGGCACATTCTGCTCTGAGGTCTGAGGAAAAGTGGAGTTTCCCTTTAACCCAAATCTGAATAGCAACTCTAGTGCAAAAAAATGTTGTTAAACATGCGTGGAAGTGGTAGATAATGTGCCTGCCTTGTGTTTCCCTTTCATCAGAAAGGAGTACATTTTGTTGCTATACTTTATGCTAGTAGACATGGTGTTTATACAAATATTATTGTTGCCCTTCTCTAATCGGTTGTCATGGGATGCCCCAGGCAGCATACCACAATGGTGGCAATGGTGACGCCACAGGTGCACAGTGCTAATGGTAGTGCCTCCAATAACATCCACCACGTCTGCATGCCCTGCTTGGTGGATGTTATTGGAGGCACTAACGATTGATATGCATATCTAAATGGCTTACTGAATTTTCTCATCACTGAGCTATTCAGATATTATGACCTGAATACTCATTATTCCATGGAATAGGCTGATTGCAAAGGAAATTAATTATTGTGTCCTGGAAATTTTAAAGCTCTGGTAAGATAGTGATGGGCACTTTGAAGTGAAGCTTGATGCACAACAGTGGATGGCATTTCCTTATTGAATTTTACATCTTCATAGTTGTCCATAAAGTTTGCTCTGTGCAACTTTTTGGACTTTACTGATAAAGGAACAAATTTTTGGAATATTGGTTCTAGCATTATCAATCTATGTATTAACCTAAACTGTGTGTTCTGTATGTTAATTTAGTTGCTTTAGTCTGGTTTGTTTGAACCTTTTAACGTTCTTTAATATGAGCTTTTGTTACTTGATTTATGTGAGGCATGCTCAGGTTTCCTAGCAAATATCAGGGGGTGATAATACATTTTAATACACATATTCTGGTATACAATAGTGAAAGAAAAAAGTTGAGGGATCTGGAGTTTGCAAATGTGTTTAATTTCACATTTTGCTGACAATTCACATGAGATTAACAATACCCGGGGATGTGAATTTATAATTCACACCTGCAAATATTCAATCAACAGCTCTGAATTGCTTAGAAAAGTTTTACTGTTTACTGGTAGAATTACTATTTACATTCTCTATTCCATTTGAAGTTAATTTTAGATGTAATTTAAATTTGAACTTGGGTACAGTTTATGAACAAAACAACAAAACACGTGATAATTGTCTATCTGTTTAGGTGAGTTGGGGTTAACTGGGGATAGTGGGCAGTCTTGTGTGGCACATGATTTTCTTAAAGTGGACCTCCAGTCAAAAAATCAAAGCTTAGTAAATTGCTCCACTAAAGCACCTCTGTGGCAATCAGTGACATGAACCTATTGAGAGGTATTAACACCATGCAGATGTTTGGCATAGCAGGCAGATTCTGCACTCTTAAACTGGACCTTCACCCTAAATTAGAGCCTATCTTATATGTTTCCCCCACCCTGTACATACAGATCACCCACATTAAAAATCATCCTACCTTCATCTATTGCATTTTCTGAGACTTTAAACATCCAAGACGGCGGCCCATGGAGGTGCAGGCTGCCAGCAAACAGGAAGTGTCTTCTGACTGTTTTGCTCTGCATTCTGGGATTGCTGACCTTTTTCTAACCACAGCTCTGCTCTGTTTGGGCAAAGCACAGCTATAATCCCACTACCCTGCACTTTTGACCCCTCTCCTCTACTCAGTATGTGATGCTATTGAGCCAAGATAGCAGCGCCCGTATTCTAGGGTCCTGAACAGAGTTGCAGACCAGTGAGGGAAAGAATAAAAAGTAAGTGACTAAAAACGTTAAATAAATAAATTTTAGGGGGGCGTGGCCGCGACATGGCAGTGGGAGGACACGTTTAGCGAGGCTCCTCTCTGACCCCAGCCCAGGCGCCCTTTTAGCGATAACCTTGTGCCCTGCTTTGTCCCCAGACGAGATGGGGAAGCGTCGGGCGCAACAAAAAGATCCCAGGAGAGAGGAGGGGGGTGGCATCACCCACTATATGCGCCCCGGTGACCCTCAGGGACTAACCTCGAGGAGGAGCAAGATGGCGGCCGGCTAGATCCGTGGAGGAGGAGGAGGGCAGAGTGCAGCGGCCGGCGGTGTGGAGAGCCGGCGCGTTGAGGAACCGCAGATGCCGGCGGTGATCGCGCCCGCTCTGCCCCAGCAGCTGTCCCCTCTCTGTGACATGCGGGAGGGAGAGAGTGTGAGTGCTGCCGACAGGAGGACGGAGGCACGGTCTGAGCCACAGACACCGGCCGCAGCTGAGGGGCGGCATCAGGTACGGGGGACGGCGGAGGAGGAATCACCTCCCCAAAGTCATGGACCGCGGGGCAGCGGAGAGCGGGGGCTGAAGCGGAGGGAGCCCCCCCCCAGACTGGAGACTGTATGTAGAGACTCCCCTCCTCACTCGTGGGAAACCCCTTCTTTGGGGGAGGAGGGGGAGGGATGGAGGGAGCTCCCAGCACCCTTGATGAGCGAAGTTGCCAACCCAGCTTGCCACTCTCTTAAGGGTCCAGTCTCACATAACCCTAGAGGGATGACTGAGCGCCCAGAGACCGCAGAGATACGGGAGAGCTGGGGTGAACTGCCTCAGGAATTGTCGGCGAGTCAAGAGTGGAGGGGGGATGAAACAAGGAGGGACATCCCGAACAGATGGCTCGGCTCTGCCTGTTTGGAGCTGTCACCGGCGTCAACGGGGGTCCCGAGAGAGACGTCCCCCATTCACAGGGCCATCCCTCGGACGTGGTCCCTTTCCTCAGATGGGATGCCCCCGTCACCCCGCTCACGTCAAGGTAGCGAGGCAAGAAATGGCGTCCCCCCGGGTTGGAGAGGGGGAGAACACTCCTCAGGTTTATGGGTAACATGTGGGCCGACGTCGGTTGACTTCAGTCCCAATGGAGGAGAAGGCAGGGAGATACTGCCGCTGCGAGCTCCAGCTGCCCCCAACGGGGCCCAGACCTTGACCTGCACTCTGTGCTGCTGTCCCTCCCCACGAAGGCCGACCTGGAATCGATCCCCACCAAGGCGGACATGGAAACCATGATCTCTAGGATCGAAAAAGCCTTTAGGAAGGATCTGGAAGTTGTCCAACACAATGTGGCAGCGGTAGAAGATCGAGTTGCAGCCCTGGAGAACGCAAGAGCAGCGATGGAAGATCGCATTACCCACCTGGAGCAGACCAATGATCTTCAAGCAACTCAAATCTCCAACCTAAAGATCCATAATGATGACTTAGAGAATCGGAGTAGGCGGAACAACCTTTGTATACGTGGGCTCCCCGAGCTACCTCAATACGCGGACCTAGGTGCAATTGCTACCTCTATCTTTAACAGATTGTTGGGTAACCTGCTGACTACCGTCATCAAACTTGATAGAATTCACAGAGTAGCGGGTCGGCCGCCAGGAGCCCCAGATGCCCCATGTGATATCCTCTGCAGAGTTCACCACTTTGGAGTTAAAGAAGAGATCTTGAGGAAGGCCTGGGAGGCGGGACAGGTCGTTCATGACTCCGAACCTTTGACCATCCTGCCAGACCTGTCCCGGTCTACATTGTGGATGAGGAGGCAGCTGAAGCCCCTCCTCCAGAAAATAAAAGAAAGCGGAGCGGCCTATAAGTGGGGTTACCCCTTCCATCTCATTGTCCGCAAGAATGGAAGATCTTTTACCCTCCGAACCCCCGGGGACTTAGACAACTTATTTGTGTTCCTGGAGACCACTCCACTCGAGGTCCCTAACTGTCTGGACTTCCCATCCTTTCAACCACTTCCACAGAGGCTCAGGCGGAGAAGAGCCCCGCCCAGACGGGGACCTCCGCGTAGGGAGGGTTCAACCCCTCCTATGGAAGAGTAACCCTCCGTCTACCATGTGTCTTTAGCCTTGGTTCCGCTGCCGCTTGCTGCCCTGCATTCCTCACCCTCGAGGGCCTCGGGACGCTGGAGTCGATGGCTGTGCGGAACCGGGCCGGGGTGGAGTTTTGCCCCTTATCTTCAGATTCCCTGGGCGGGCCCACCGCCACATACGACGTGGATTAAGGACGGACCCGCCTGGCCCTGGGCTCCCCCCCTGGCCCCCTGTTTTGAGTTGCTGCCGGGCCCTCCGCGGTGCTCTGTGACTCCCGGTCTAGACTCTGGCCTTCACTACTGTCTTGGACCTGTGGTCTGAAGCTTACTCTTAGTCACGGGCCCGCGCCCCCACCTCTATCTATCGATGCCTGCTGTTGGGCGGTCCCCTGAGCCTGTCCGCTGCCGCTGCCCCGGATCCTGGTTGGTGCGGTGTGGGCCCCCTCAGGGACGCCTTGCCCCTGCCCCCCCCTGGGGTCCCTGGCAATTGTCGGACTTGGCCTCTGCCCCCCCCGGACTTTCGGCGAGACACTGCCCCAGACCCCGACATTTATGATGTGTTCCCCTTTTCTCCGTGTCCCTGTGGGACCCGGTAAGGTTCGAGGGCTATGTTGAGTGCGGCTTGCTGGGGTGAGGTGCGCCGGTGGGCCCCGCGGTGGGGCATGGCTGACGGTGCCAGTTTTGGGTTCTCCTCGGAGATGGCCTGGATGATTGACCCTGGCCCTGCGTAGGGGCGGCCTCTTGACCTTCCTCCACGACCCGCTGCGGGGCGTGGGGCAACTGTTGGGGGGACACGCCCGCTCGCTCTTCTGGGGGTCCACCTTGCCGGCCCTTGACTGGGCTCAGCCCGGGGGGACACCCCCCTCCCTTTTTTCTCTGGGGGGGGCCTGCTGGGGTCGGGGCATGTGGGTACTGTTGGGGGCTTCGCTTGGGTGGGGGCTGGGCCGCCCCCCACGCGCTGTGCTAACCCTACCCCCCTTCCTCTGGTGGACGCCTGATCAGGCCCCCCCATTGTTGGGTGGTGCGCTGTGTGCGGGGGGACCCTCCCTTTGCTTTGTGGGGCTCTCGAGACTCTGGGAGGTTCTTTGTGGGGGGCTCATAGAGCACCGGTGGCGGGCGGGCGTGGGGCTTGCCGGTTCGGAATGGCCGATTACGCCCCGTGGTGGGGGGATGGGCGGGGGGGGCTGATTGGCTTGGTGGCGTCCCTCCTCTTGGGCGGGCCCTGGCGAGGGGGTGGTTGGTTACATTTTGTGCTTCCTCTGTCCTCGTGTGCTGTTGGGGCCCGGGCTAGATGGGGGGCCCCCGGGGGCTCACCGGCTGGATTTGGTGAAACTATCAGTGGTGTGCGGGGGGCGGCGGGGGGTAGGTGGTCGAGGCTGAGATAGTGATTGTATATCGGGTGTCCATACAAGCAGTTGTCATTGTTGAAGGATTTGTTGTTAAATATGGAGTCACGCATGTCCTTGGTGGCCCTCGCCGGGGAAAGGTAGGGTAAGTTAAGTTACGTTAAGTTAAGCTTCGAACCGTTCCTTGTGAAAGGAACTGCCCTGGGCTGGGGGTGGGGGACCCCCGTTGTGTTGCGCCACAGTTTTTTCCCCCACGTAGGCCTGCCTGTCAAGGTCTGAGTGACCGGTGTAGACGGGCGTTTTTTCTTCTTTATCTTTTCTATTCCCCTTCTATGCCTCTCCTTGCCCCCCCTGTTTTGTCCTTCCCTCTTTTGTCCCCACTGTCCCTTCTGTCTGTACTCCCCCCCGGCTCCTGTCCCGTGGGGACTGGTGAGGGTTGGGCTTCCCCGCGGCTCGCGCTCCCCGGCTCACCCGTGGCGCTCCCCCCCTCCCTGCTCCCTCCTAGGACCCGCCCTTGGGCTGAGTGTAGGTTCTCGCCCCTGCTCTGCTTAGCTGCGGTTTGCCACAGGTGCTTAAGGCACAATGGAACTCCAAGTCGTCTCGCTGAACACCAAGGGCCTCAACATCCCCGAGAAAAGGGGATGTCCCTGTTTTGGAAACGCAGAGCTCAGGTAGTATTTATCCAGGAGTCGCACTTCCAGAAAGGAAGGGCACCAAAATATTCGGACAGACGCTTCCCAATAGGCTACCACTCTTATTCGCCGGATGGGAGGTCAAGGGGAGTGGGTATCCTCCTCGCCTCTTCGCTCCCCTGGACCTTGGCGGACAGCATGACAGGTGCGGAAGGGAGATTCATCTTCCTTAAGGGAAGAATGGGCAACCAAATGTGCACATTTGCGAATATATATGCACCCAACATGGACCAAATTCGGTTCATAGAGCAAACTCTGGAGACCCTTCAGACTTTTTCGGAGGGTCTAGTGATCTTTGGAGGTGACCTGAATGTGGCCCTGGACCCTCTGCTCGATGTGTCTAGAAAGGCCTCCCACCTCTCATTCTCGGCCCTCAAAAAGCTCAAAGCGGCCCTCCGGCTGGCTCAACTGGTGGACCCGTGGCGCATACAAAACCCACGAGGGAGGGATTATACTTTCTACTCATCTCCCCACGATTCCTACTCTAGGATCGACTATCTTTTCATTGAACATAGGTACCTCCAGCTTGCACAGAAAGCCGAGATAGACTCTATTACGCTCTCGGACCATGCTTTGATCTCTCTCGAATAGAATACCTGAGTGGCCTGCGAAACCAAACTCATGGATTCTGAATGAGCCCCTACTTCAAGATCCAACCATAATACAGGAGGTTAGGAGAGAGCTCAGATCTTACTTTGATCTGAACAACAGGCCAGAGTCGAGTCCCCTCAATTTGTGGGTGGCCCACAAGTGCTATCTCAGGGGCATACTATTGAAGATAGATAAAGAGAGAGAAAGAAAGGTATCAGCGACCTTCTGGGAAAGATTGGCAGACTAGAAGCCGAACATAAAAGGCAGCAATCGGTGAGAGTCGGGCAGGAACTAGCGAGAGCTCGGGAAAATCTGAGGGACATTCTGCTGGTCAAAGCTAAAGCTTCGCTCCTAGGAGCAAGAAGTTCTTTTTACGAGTATGGAGATAAGTGTGGACGCTCTTTGGCAAGGGCGATCCGTGAGCAGAGAGCGAACAATTTTGTTCTGCAGATCCTGGGAGCGGGAGGACGGGTGTGTACCAGCCCTGGCGACATCGCTGAAGCGTTTGGGGAATTTTACCGCAAATTGTACAATCTAACCGGTGAGGGGAACAGCCGGGCTAACATACTCCAGCAGGCAAGGAACTATGTGTCAACTTCAGGCCTTCCAACGCTAAGCCCTGGGATCATAGATGCTCTGGAAGAGCCTATCACTGAACTGGACTGGGCTCAGGCAATTAAGCTCTCGCAGACAGGCAAGTCCCCAGGCCCGGATGGGTTCACCCTGTCCTACTACAAGTGGCTGGGGGACATCCTGACCCCGCGGGCGGTGGCTGCAATTAATGTCCCCCGATATGCTGAGGGCTCAAGTCACAGTCATACCAAAGTCAGGGAAGGACCCCCTTCTCTGCTCCAACTATAGGCCAATATCTCTACTAAACGTAGACTTGAAACTATTCGCTAAAATACTGGCAAATAGGCTGCTATCACACCTAGGCGAGCTGATAGACCTGGACCAAGCAGGCTTCACCCCTAAGAGAGAAGCTAGAGACAATGTGACCCGAGTCCTCAACCTCATCCATCTGATCCAAGAGGAGAAAATCCCAGCTATGCTGCTTTCCATGGACGCAGAGAAAGCCTTTGATAGGGTTCACTGGGATTTTATCCGGGCTACTCTAGAGCATCTAGGCCTTCAGGACAATATGAGGACCTGGATATCATCTCTATACTCCTCTCCCTCGGCTTGTGTTAAGGACAATGGTATGCTGTCAGGGTCGTTCGGGATCACAAATGGAACGCGGCAGGGGTGCCCACTATCCCCGATTATATTCATCTTAACGCTGGAGCCCTTCCTCTGTCGGGTGAGAGCAAATCCTGACATAAAAGGGGTGGTAGGTGGGGGATCTGAACATAAAGTAGCAGCCTTTGCCGACGACTTGCTTTTTTGTATTACCCAGCCGGTAATAACTATTCCCAATCTTTTGAGGGAGTTCAAAGAGTATGCGGATATCTCGAACTTCAAAATAAATCTGCAAAAGTCAGAAGCACTCAATGTCTCCCTGCCACAGAGGCACCGGACAAGTATAGAAACCAACTTTGCTTTCCGCTGGTCTGCTGATTCAATTTCTTACCTGGGAATTCAGATTACTCCTTCATTGAAGGATGTGCTTGCTAAAAACTTCCCACCACTGCTGACAGTTATTAAGAGAGACTTCAACATTTGGAAGGACAGGATACAATCCTGGTTTGGCAGGTGTAATGTCCTAAAGATGAATGTCTTACCGCGACTACTATACCCCATTCAGGTGCTACCCGTTCACCTACCAGCCTCCTTTTTGAAAAGAATCCGGAATTTATAAAATTTGTGTGGGGAGGCAGGAGCCAGCGAATCTCTCAAAGACTGCTTGCCTTGCCGAAGGCAAGGGGGGGAGTGGGACTCCCAGACGTCAAAATGTACTACGCAGCGGCACACCTAGTTAGAATTGTGGACTGGAACCTCCATGGAAAACATAAACGCTGGGTCCAACTGGAGCAGACGTGGTGTCCGGTTCCACTAGCGGGTCTACCCTGGTCCTCCGGTGCGATCCCGGCCGCACTCAAGGCCCACCCCACAATAGGCCCAACCTTACAGGCGTGGTCCAGACAAGCTCCAAAGGAGAACATAGCCCCCACACCTTCCCCGCTCAGGCCAGTCATAGGGGCTTTGGATTTCATCCCAGGCCGGCTAGAAGTGGGTTTCAAAAAGTGGAGGGCGCCTGGTAGGGGCACCGTCCGCAACTTCCTGAACGGCCCTAGATGGAAGACCCAACAGGAGCTGGTAGTGTGGGGGGATCCGCCGCACCTGTCATATTGGAGAGCACTCCAGATTTCTCGCTTTCTGGGTAATCTGCCCCCTCCCGAGGGGTTTGGAAGGGCGCTGACACCCTTCGAGCGGCTTTGCCTGTCACCAGAGCCAATCAGAGGGGCGCTATCCATGGTGTACCAATTCCTGGTGGATCCAGGAGAGACCTTTGTGCCAGGCTTTGTAGGGGCATGGGAAAGAGACCTCGAAATTACTTTCTCCCCAAATCAAGTGAAGAAAATTTTGGAGCTGGCGCATCGAGCGTCGATCAGCAATTCGTACCAAGAGGCGGGTTACAAAATCCTTTGCCGCTGGTACAGGACTCCGCAGATGCTACATCGGTTTTACCCGTTGGTCTCGCCTCTCTGCTGGAGGTGTGAGAAGGCCCAAGGCACCTTCCTGCACATATTCTGGGAATGCGAGAAAATCCAGGGCTTTTGGAGGAGCGTGGTCGAGTGGATATGCAAGATAACGGGCGGTGACATCTCACTTTCCCCGGAAATCCTCCTACTTCACTCTATCAGAGGAGAAGTGGGGAAATACAGAAAATCACTAACTATTCATCTGGTGAGCGCAGCCAGGGCATGTATACCGGCCCAATGGAAGTCCCCTACTGCGCCTCGCATTGGCTCTTGGATCCGTAGGGTGGAAGATATCAGACGCATGGAGGACTTGACGGCCCTACTCAGAGGCTCGAAGGAAAAACATAGATACCGGTGGCTGCCGTGGGACATGTTCGTAGAATCCACTGAAGGCAAAAACCTTTTGAACGTAGCACAACCGCATGTAGCGGGGTTGATGGGCAGACGGCGGCTAGAGGTGCGCGGTCCAGGCGGTGTGGTGTTGGCTTTGGTGGGGTGCCGGATGGGCTGGGGGGGTGGGCTGCCGGGGCTCCCCCCCTCCCTCGCTTCACGTCCTCCCTTGCCTTCCCCTTCCCCCCCTCTTTTTCCCTTCCCCCCCTCTCCCCCCCCCTCTTTCCGAACCTCAATGTCTTGCCCCTCTGTCCCTTTCCTCCCTTTATCCCTTTAACAAAAAGTTGGTGGAGCGGAGTGGCGAGGCTCAATATAGGCATCAGGCAGGAGGGTTAAGTTCGCAGAGGTCCAGCGAGTTGTGTTTACCTTGATTTTCGTTTTAGCTTGTGTAATCTGCATTTTGGATTTGCTGTATAAAATGAGTCCTGTATTTGATTGCCTTGCTACCCTCTTTACCTCAATAAAGATTTATTGTTAAAATAAATTAATTTTAGATGCTGGGGAATAGTTTTTAGGGGTTTGGACTTTACATTAAATGATGCTGAAGGTCCACATTAAACATGCATGGCAACGGACATCTTGCCACACACATTAAGGAGCTGATTCTGAAAAACCGAGTCTCTCAGTCAAAATAGCTTCATAGTTCTGTGTAATTATCTCTTATTTCTAGCCAGAAGTGGTAAGCCTTCAGCTGTAATGACTTATCATTGAATATAATACATTGTATACATTGCATCCCCTGAGTGTTTTTGCGGCAGCCACCGCCAGAGAGGTACGTTATAACAACTTCCCACACTAGCTGTTTATTCAGTGCTTGTGTGTGTGAAAAATGACAATCTGCTTCTTGTTTCTGAGGCATATTTTTCTCACAATTTGGTGTGAATTGCTGCTAGCGCAGCACCCCCCTGATTCTCATATGTAAGCAGGGCTATCAGGTGTGTGGCAAGATGGTGGCCCACTTGTGATTCAAGAGGGATTAATTCATTTCAGCCATTTCACAACATCTGCATGAGGTTAAGCCCTCTGAAACCACTTAGCCATTGATCATAAGAGGGGAAGCAATTTACTAATCTTTCTTTTTTTTGACTGGAGATCCTCTTTAAAGCATACAGTATCTACAATCAAATAATACTTTGGTAAAAAAGCCTATATTCACCCGTTATCCTCTGAGATGAAAGCTCGTTTTGACACTTACCCCATCCAACCGCAGAGAGGTTCATCGGCAATGCTTTCGAAGTAGTGGGCCATCATCCTGGGATGGCGCAGGACTTGGTTCACCTATTGCTTATAGCATATTAGCCTGCTCCCTCATGGCTAGAAGCAGGCTGCACAGTAAAGCTGACCAGAGAGTGGTTTTGTCTGTACCAAAGCAGAAACGGGAGAGGCTGGCAGCTGCAGGACCCTGTGAGATGAGCTGTCGGTCTGGTAAGTAATGTTTTTTTATTGCTTGAAAAAAACCTCTGCTATAATCTTACCTTTTAAATGAAACCCTGCCTGTCATGACCAGACATTAAGTAAGGCAACGGGGTTCACACAAATGTCACCAATTTAGTGAAATATGCGACAGCACATTGACCCATGTTTAGAATATACTACGTCATGATATATACATGCAACGTAAGAGCAGTCCTACACCCATTTTTGAGAAAGTGGATGCTGTAACGCAATGTGACAGTGGTGAAGGAGCATCAAGGTGGCTGGAACCCTTCCCTCCCATGCATTACCCCCTACAAACCACAGTTTCACAAACCTTAACTGCAATCCCCCAGCAAAGTCTAGCCCCATGATTGTTTGGAAAGTGAAAGAGACTGGACCACGTGACCGCCAGCAGCCAACTGTGATGGTTTCATTTCACTGGGGGATTGTATGTGAAACTGGTGTCTACAGGGGTTATGCGCAGGGAGGTGCCAGCAATCTAGATGCCACCACTTGCCATTTCACTCCAATATTAGTTTCCTTAAAAATTGGTGTTAGACTGCTTTAAGAAATACCTTTCAACTTTTTCAGTGAGGTTACAATGCAGATTATGTCTCCTGTTACATTAGTTTCTATATGCAAATGTCTTCACGTTTTCTGGGATGTTGCTTTACTTAGCCAATCAGAGGTAGATCTTCCAATGTCAGGATATCGTACTGATTCTTGGTGGATTCATTAGAAGAAGCGGGCTTCTTTCTCAAGGGGCACAGTTGGGAAAGAAAATTACTCAAAACTCCCTTGCCTTTCTGCATGCATGACACTGAATCAGTGTCAGCACTTACATTTCATCCATTTCAAGCTAAAACACTGCCTCACTCATTTTCTTCTGGTAGTGGCCATTTTGGAGCTTTCTCTCCCAGCATCTCAGCCATGCTGCTGTTGGATTCCACTGACATAACTGACAATGAACAGTAACAGGAAACCCATCAGTGCTTCCTATTTGCAGACAGTCTGCAGCTGCCTGTCTGTAATTTTGTTTTTAAAATGTTTGCTTTACTTAGCCATTCAGAGGTAGCTCTTCCAATGTCAGCATATCGTACTGATTCTTGGTGGATTCATTAGCATGGAAAGTAGGGCATTGGAAGGAAATTCATTTAGATGTTTTACTTACTGTGCTTCATTTACATTACAGCTCTGCTTGCCTATGCCTTCACTTGCTTTCAGCACTGATTTCAGTCCAACCCATTTGGACTGACCGGGCCAAATGATCGGTCCTGTACCAGGGATTTAAAACTTACCCCCACTGGAGATTCAGACAGCACTTTACCTGCTCACGACCATGGAGTGGTCGCAAGCAGCCTCCTTGCATCACTCACGGTAACTGGCCACACCCACTCTATTCATTTAAATGTGCTAGCACATCTCCATTGTAATTAATGGAGCGGGTGCAGCCAGCGTGCTGACACAAGTTGAGGTCGGCTCTGTTCCAGAGATCCAGGGAGCCAGAGAGAAAGGCTCCGCACCAGGATGCAGAGATGTGATAGACAATAATGGTAAATTTTAAACTACCACTACACTACTGGTGAGTATATGTTATTTATTGCTCCATACATACTTTAAAACACAGTACTGAAAATATTTCAGAAGCACGTAAAGATTGGTGGAAAGTGTTGTACTGTTACAATTTCCCTATCATACAGCTATAAAGCAAGGGAAGCTCCGTAATGCTCATTCTCAAAAGGCAATACTTGTATGAAAATTAGCGATAGTGTTGTATTTACTCCAACTGAGATGAATGCTTGGTGTTACAAAGATGCTTCATTTTATTTGTCTCTAAGATGGATTTAGTACCAGGGGAGCTGCAGCAAGAATGAGCTGCAACGCAGAGTAAACATGAAGACTCCTAATGAGTAAATGTTGACTTAAGCAAAAAAGCTTTGATAATTGGATGTCAAAAAGAGATAACCCATACAAGATAGATTCCTAACATATCATTGTTTTCATTTCCTTTTTTTTTACCGATACATTGGTTGACCCCCAGAATTATTTTATCATTGGTGTATGATATCACTAATTACAAACCTCTGGAGAAAGTGACACTGTTAAATTTACAGAACAAATAATGTCACAGCTTTATAACACCCTATTAAGCTATTGAGGAAGCTTGTGTTATTTCAGACATCAATTTAGTCTATAATATTGCTGAATGATCCAGGAACAGCTAAAACCTTTTGAACAAACACATAGTGGAAAGGTTCAAACAATGTTAACATTTGCAAATTAAAAGCCTAAAAGTGCAACAGGATAGTCAAGTGTGTACTGAAACATACATGTAGGCAGTGAAAGAAGCTGACTTCTTTCACAAGGGCACAGTTGGAAAAGAAAACTCCTAAAAACTCCCTTTCCCCTTTACATAGTATGTAAGGCCGAATAAAAACTTTAGTCCATTGAGTTCAGCCTGTTTATGTCCTTCCAGTGGTTTAGTAGCCATAGCTGGGAATGTTATTACATGCCAGGAAGGCATCCAGGCAACTTTTTACTGTATACTTCATTGCTACCTCCTCTGGCAGCGAGTTCCATAGTCTCACTGCTCTTACAGAGAAGAATCCCCTAATATGTCGATGGAAAAAGCACCTTTCCTCTTACCTTATTGAACACTGAATCATTGTCAGCACTGACATTTCATCCATTTAAAGCTAAAACACTGCCTCGTTGATTTTCTCCCGGTAGTGGCCATTTTGGAGCTTCCTCTCTGAGCCATGCTGCTGTTGGATTCCACTGTCATAAATGACAATGAACAGTAACAGGAAACCCAGCAGTGATTCCTGTTTGCAGGCAGCCTATAGCTCCAGGAGAAGCTCTAGCATAGAACGCCAGACGCTGTGTGATTAAAATCTGTTTTTGAACACATATCCACCAGTAACAAAGCAAAAACACATGGAATGACATTGTTTTAACACTGTGACATTAAAACTTTAGTGGCAGACCTGTAATGACAATTCTGCATAAAAATCTAAAAAGTCCAAAAAGTTTCTAAAAATGTTTGTTTGCACCCAGGAGAGGTCACAAAATGATTTGAGCAAAAAAATAAAACATGTCACACACGCTATTTAAGCACAAGCAAATGAACGCCCATTGAGATGTATAGGAGAGTGACACTGAGTGAAAGGTAATACCCGGCGCTATGGAAGATAGAGCGCTGGCGCTATAAACTGAGCTGCCAGTAATAATACATCGGACGCTACATGGCACTGTTGAGTCGCTCACCAGATTTGCTTTCATAAATGTGGTTTTGCGTACAGCGCCTGGCATTCAACAGAACGGGAAAGGGTATCTACCAATAAGTATTTGGTACCGTTGTAACTGGGAGAAATGCAATATGATTTTATTGAAAACTTAAATGTTTTATTACAAAAAAAACACTACAATTCATATAAAATAAATGCTAGTTCTTACCTGCCACTTGTGGTGGGAGACCCAGAACCAAGGCGCCCCCATTTCCTTGATTGTGTCCAAAGGTAATGTTGGTAGTAGCGCATATAGCGCTAGAAGCATAAAGACAAATATCAAAAAGTATACTTTTAGCGGGTAGAACATTTTACTTTATGCACATAAAGCAGACCAAAAGTCCTAAAGAGGAACTCCAGTCATTCTGACCAGACTCCCTCGTTAATATACAGCAGTGGCAGCCATTGTTGGGCTACCTCACTGTGCATCACTGGTGCTAAAATATAGAACACAGCCCCACAGCCTATTAGCGCAACCTGCAGTTCAACACATTACTGCACAGCCGTTGGACATGCAAGCTGACAGACTGCCGTAGAAAGATCCTGGAAGAGGTGAGTATCCAGACGGCTTTGTAGCACAGCAGGAAAGCCCGATTTGGTTACCCAGCCCATCAACCAAGAGTGTGCAGCAGAAGCATGCTGCTTAAACTCACCTCATCTGATCCATATCAGTCAGCGCTGCAGCAGCAGCAGCATATGAAACTGGTCCCAGACAGGGCAACAGAAACATGGTCGTCAGCTCCTATGAGTGAGGACACGTCTAGTGTTCAGGCCGTACACCAAACTCGAACACGGACTTCTGGACTTTGGGTACTATTCTGAACTTTGCGGTTTGGGTTCGCCCATCTCTAATTATGCAGATGAAAAGCCTAAAAAGGACTGTTATAGTAATACTCCCATAAGTGGTCACACTCTGCAGCTCCATTTTCTCCACCTTTCTTATATTAGTTTATACTTCCCTTAGAGGAAGAAGGAAAGTCCACTGACACTTGTTAGGAACTACAGGTTCTCTTTCCTAACTTCCATTTTTGTAGGAGTCACAATTTAAAAAAATCTTACTTTCTAGGAACATACAGTATTACAAAATATGAGTTTTCTTTACAAAGTCTCTCATTTTCTGTTCTTTGTACGTAACATCATGTCTGATTAAAAAGTCTGGGAGGCCGATTCATTAATAGCGGCAGGTAGCGACAGTTGAGCGACTGTAGCGGCATTTTCAGAGCACCCGCTAGTAGTCGCTGTGCTTGGCCGTTGTTCGGTAGTTAATAGCGACTCAGTCGGTTTGCCGTAATGTTGAATATTGGGTGAGGAGTCGCTATTTGACAGGTTCCGCGCTGTATGGGAGCGCATGATAACGACTGGCCCTAGTGACCGGCTCCCACCATATTCATTTAAAAATCATGCTCAAAAAATTATTGCGCTGTAAATTCATGTTTAAACCCCAGAGCGCTGGCGGCGATAGGTTAAAAGTAGTTTTTTAACCCCCAAACAACTATATTTTTGGAAACAAAAAAAAACAAGTTTTTTAAATAATTTTGTAATATGAATACATTAATATCAGACCTGTAATATCAATTCTGTACAATTTTTTTTATCTAAAATGGCAGAAGTGGTCACAGAATTTTTCACATTTAAAAAAAAAAAAATCATAACAATTAATTATGAATATTTAAAGATTGTTCCATTGAAATGCATTGGAGAGCGCCAGGTAGCGAGAGGTCATACCTGTCGCTGTTCAAGGTCGGACGCTGGCGCTGTGGGCTGAGGCTGGAATAATGATGAATGAGTGGCTATATGGCGCTATCTCAGTCGCTAAGCAGGATTGGCTTCATAAATGTGTGATTGTGGGGGGAGCCGCCGTTCTCGTGGCAGGGCCCGTCATTACCGGCCGCTCACCAGTCGCTACCTGTCGCTATCCCTTGTTAAATAAGGGCCTAGGTATCCTGGAAAACTCTAGGTATCCTCAGCATCCCTATCAACCAGCTTATCCATGTTTGGGCTGGATGCTGATCTGGCTGAAGTCTGGGACCCAAACTTGCAAAGTACAGTTCGGGTTCTCCCATCTCTAATTGTGATGAGTGAAATAAATAAAGTAAAGTAAAGAAGCAATGGCTTCCAACTTTCCCAAAACATTTCCTAAACAAATTCTTTTCTGTGCCATTCTGTAAAGGAATTTAGGTTTGAATTACATTCACATCAAATGATTTGTTAATCTCTAGCTATAACCCTGACAACAACAACAACAACTTTATAAATAATAATCAACACCTTCTGAACATTTGCAGCTAAAATAAATAATCATTCAGGGATTGACTGCTACATGCAACACAAACATCTCTTGTTAGGGAGCTCTTGATAGTAAATGAGACCAAGAAAATGTCATTACCCAAGCCAATCATCACAATTTACACAAATCTTAAAAAATATTCCAGGGCTAAAATTTCCAGGCAGTGAGAAGGTATTCGGTAAGAGCCAAACTACTTGAGTTACTGCAGGATTACAAACTATGTTCAGTCACAGATATATGCACTGTTTCACCAATGCTCAGTAAGGGCCAAACCTCACAAGTAATTCTTAATAACATGACTGTGTAATTTTGATGAAAAGGTTCCACAAATATGCACATGTGTCATCAGATTTAAAGCAACCTGAAAGTGTTTTTGTTTGATTTTAAAATTTTGAAAGCTTTAAATATAAAAAAAGTAATTGATAATCATGCAAACCGCAGCATGCTTTTCCTTTTTACCTTACCTGCCTGCCGACTGAACATTGCGCTGCCAATCCACCATCTGGCTGCACCCAGTAGGTTTATGTACTCTATCCCATATTCCTCCCGGGGGTTGCCTCAAAGTCACACGCTGGGCAGCAGGAGATATTAGCTGCAGACCAGGTAACATCAGTCACAGAGTAGTCTATAGCTCATTGGGCATTGCGGAACGCTAAGTCCACAAAGACCAAACACGGAAGTGAAAGTTGCAACTGTTGGTACTGTCACTCTGCTTTAAATCATTTCTGACCATTTCTGGTCCCCTCCCAGTCTGACATTGTACCTGTCACACACACTCACCAATGTGTGACCACAGCCCAGTTACAGCATTACTGGGGGAGGGGGCAATTTTGCTATGGTGCGCTGTGAAACTTGCTGGATTGCTATTGGATTGGATGCATTCTACATCATGGCTACAAGTAACAATGCCAAAGAAATGATCCACAGCAATAGTGGGATGAATACGTAGTTGGATTCTTTACAAATATGGCGCTCAAGGGCTAAACAACAATTAGAGTATACAATATTGTTAATCAGGCTTAGATAAGCATGTAATTGCTCTTTTATCACTGGTCCATCTGAACCCTGTAGCACTCCCATTGGTTATCGGAAGTTTAAAGTGTTTGATAGTCATTCCGATAATGGTGGTATATATATATTGGGCCCTTATTCATGAAGGGATAGTGTCAGGTAGTGCCTTGTAAATGACAGGTAGCGACAGGTTAACGCCGGACACGGCACACAATTACACATTTATCAAGCAGAATCTGTTGAGCGACTGGGATAACGCAATGTAGCGTCCGATTCATCATTATCCCAGCCTCAGCGTACAGCGCCGGCGTGCAGCCTTGCAGAGCGCCAGGTATTACCTCTCGCTACCTGTTGCTCTCCCATACATTTCAATGGACGTTCTTTTATTTCTTTTTAAACATGGTTTTTGTATTTTTTTTTTTTTAAATCTCAAATAATGTTGTGACCCCTTCTGGCATAGAAAAAGCCATTTTTTCATATTTTTTTATATTTTATATATTTATGCAGAATTGATATTACAGAATGCAGAATTGATATTACAGGTCTGGCATTATGTGTGTTCATGTTACAATGTTATAACAATGTAATTCCATGTGTTTTCCCTTTGTTACTGGTGGATAGATGTTGAAAAACAGCCTTTAATTATACAGCCTCCGGCGCTCTGGTCTTCAGCGAAGCATTTTTGAGCGCCGGAGGTGTTTGAGGCTGTTTTTTTTATGAATATGTTGTGAGTCAGTCGGACTGACCAGTCGCTAACGTGTTCCCATACAGCTCTGTACTGGTCAAATAGTGACTCCCCACAATGTATTCATCATTGCTGCACAGTCTGCCTATATATATATATAAAATATGTGTTATTGTACTGTTATTTTACTGGTTTGCCAATTTTCATAGAATCTATGAAACTATCTGTTAGTACAGGGCAAAGGTTACCCAAATGATTGCTGCACTGGCATGATCATTAAAGCATGTCATATTTCTAGAGCAATAGAGTTTTGATCTATCTTTTAGCCTCCCACTCTGCAGCAAAGCCATGAGCAACCCTGTTTCTTTTTTAATCCTCTGCAGTAAAAAAAACTGACATTAATTCGTTTTATAACAAGTACACTGACAAGAACCAATTTGGCAGCATCCACATACCAATATTTACTGCAGAAAACCAGCAATAAACTGTGAAAGAACGTGACCCCAGTGCTGTGAAATTACTGCAGAGAAACGTGCTTCTGTAACCTGAATGGACATTATGATAAATGATGCAATTAGAACAATTTTGTAGCATACACCTGGGATATTAAGCAGCTGTAGCGGGAATTTTATTTGCAGCACTCCCAGCAATGTCTAATTGTGTTTAGCACATGGAAAACCTGTAGATCATTGAAGAGCCTTCTTCTAGCCTGTAGCAGACAGGCTGCCATGACATGCAAGAGAAGTCACTTTGTCTATGTCTGAAATGAGAAAGGGACAACTAGTATGATCAGGGAGTATCCCAAAGCTTCAAAATGTCTGCTGAGAATACATTTAGGGTACAAGTGATGTTTAGCAGTGGCATTAGGGGACCAGACCAACAGCCGGGCACAGTTGGAAAAGAAAGGTAGCGGCTATTTTGGCGCTTCCTCTCCCAGCATCTCAGCCATGCTGCTACCAGGATTCAACTGACATAACTGACAACGCACAGTAACAGGAAGCCCAGCAGCACTTCCTGTTTGCAGGTGGCCTGAAAATGCATGAATCAATGTTTTCAAAATGTACTACAGCAAGATTTAGAAAAAGGTAAAATAATTCTTATGTGTAGCAATCTGAATTGCCCTGGGGAGCGATACATATGAGCACTGTTTGTTGTGTTGTGTTGGTCTGGTTTAAGTAATTTTTGACTGTTGGTCCGCTTTAATCTGCCTGACTTGTCGTAGGCAGCTGTAACATACTATGGGAGGCACTCAAAACTCTGCAATAGAGAGTTTTGAAAAGAAACAGTTAAAATTGACATTTGTGTCTAGATTCTCAAGGAAGTCTGGAAGGTTCTACATTTGGCATAGACGTTGTGTTAATATTATATTAATTTATTGGCTGGGTGGGATGATAGCGATTATAAGTTTGGACCAGTCAGAACTAGTGTATCATAACATAAATATTTCCATGGTTGAAGACTAAGGTGAGTATAATGTTCAGATTATTTACTCCTTTATCAAGAAAATACAGTGTGAGGGAACATGTATCACATGAGCCTGCTAGGCAACAGCCTCAGGGATCACGCAACAAGCTTTCCTGAATAAAAGTCTGTTTATTCAGCCCAGTGGCCTAAAAAAATCCAGCCACAGCACGGATGCACTGATTTTCGGTCAAGGCAAAAAGACAGCTCAAGTTAAATATCTATTTCAATGCAATAGAAGCATTAGGCAGTTATTACAAAGATGTGATATTATGAAAATATTATATATAAATGGTTGAAAACAGAGTACAGGTTACAGGTAAGTAGATTACAAAAAGTGATACAACAGAAATGACAGTATCTTAATGCATTCAGATAAATTGTTAGGCAAGGGTGGCCTTGGGGGGCATAGACTGCCTTTCTAAATCCTAGGACAACTCCTTACATGTATAGGTAACCCCCAAGCTCCCAGCATCCTTCTTGGGGACACTCCCAGCGCCCTTCTGGGGGAGTTTACAGCCTCTCCCCTGCCTGTATTCCAGTTTTGAAACTACAGACGCTATTTTGGGATAGTAAGATTAAGGGGCAGCCTCCAAAACATGTCACTGTCTGGATTTGGGGACACACGGTTGATTTTTAATTTGCTTGTGAATAAACTGCAGATTTTATTGGGATCTGGAGAGCAGGATCAACTTTTTCTTGCCTGCTATTTTGGGAAAAACTTTTAAATGAAGGGTCATACCATCCTGGTTTTGGGTTTGGGCTTTAGGATGAATCAGAACCTGAGAACTCCATTTTATTAGGTTCTACTTTAGACGGGTCGAGTATGCATAGGTGTGCCTTTGTGAGCCAGTTCCGGTTCTGTACCTGGCTTGGTGCTGTAACAGATTGTGGCTCAGTTATTGTTAGTTTTGCACTAGCCATCTGAGGATAGCATATGGAAAAATCGACCACTCTCGGCATGGGGTAAGATCTTGCAGCTAAATCTCAGGCTTGCTGTGAGGATTAGCACCTGGTCTAGCAGATGGCGATTGACAAGGGGACATTTTGTTGGATGAAAAGGGGCAAGCATCAGGAATAAAATAAAATATAATATTTGCCCTATTCATCACACGGTATATATCAGTAACCCAAAGCTGCCATGTTCGCTCTCCTCTTAGCCTCTCTATCCTTCTCGTCTGATTTCCGAAAAAGTTTTATCAATTGCTACTCCACCTTGCTGGCATGTTTTTGTTTCCACATTCATCACCCTTGTAGACAGCCTGCCCTTCTTCTAACCACCATTTTACGCTGGATGGTAGTTCTCTCTGTCCTGCACATGCATCTTGGTTGCCCTGGAGACCAGCTTACTCCTCCCATGAGCAGCAACCTGTTATCTGCCCACATGACTGTTGTCATAAAGATGAAATGACATACAATTTTGCAGTCTGCATAAAATAAACATGAACTGTACCCGTTTCCCTTTATCTTTTTTCTTCTTACACTAGTAATGTACAGTATCTAAGGAATGCAATAAGGAAAAACAACACAGAACAGCTTGTATTTTCATAAAGAAGTGTGTCTGTTTAATGTACATTATCTTATCAGTTCATTATAATCCAATTCTTATCCTTACCTGACCTTAGTGTAATAAAACAGCCCCACAAAATAAGAAAACAAAATGTTTTAATGATTGTTCAAGTTCAAGCCCCTTTGCTCCATCTATGTCTACATACAGTACATGTGTATGGATTATTTTACCTATTCTAATCTAAAAAGACCGAAGGCTAGGCACAGAATCCTGCCAGGCAGGACAGCCAGAACACATAATTAACATTAGAGCTGCCTGCCAAAACCCACAGAGGAAGTACAGGGTGAGAGGCAATGGGACTGGTTTCCTAACACACCAGTATCTGTGTGTGCTTCAAAAACAGTAATATTGCCAATGCTTCTGAGAACAAACGGTAAGGATGACATAGAGGAAGACATAACTGATGAGAATAAACATTTTGAATATGTAATGCAGTGGGCTTTAACTAGGAGAATATAAATAGAATAGGAGAAGCAATAAGAATAATAGCAAAAACTAACGTTTAGATATTCATTTTTTAATGAAGATGTAATTTTTTTTGTACAGTAAATTTAGAAAGATATAGGGGTCGATACAGAGCCTAGTGAGAAAACTGCCCTTCACTTTCATTGTCTACTGGGTGTAAATTATCACCTGGTTCTGAATAAGCCCCAATGTAAACAAAGAAAGTGTACAGCAATTTTCTCTCCTAAAGAATTAAGTTTTCTCACCTCCTCCGAATTGACCCCATACTGTATTTAAATTATTTTTTAGCAAGTTCCAAGGTCATCAAGCAAACAATTGTTCTATTACAACAAGGCATGTCCTGTTTGAATAGTTCACACAGGTGTTTAAGTAGATTATTCGAAATGCAAAATGGAGCAAAATGGAGCTACACCTTAAAGTGGAACAAAACCCTACCTGGCCTCCCAATCTTTTCCCTATTCCCATACGCAATAAATCAGCGCAACTCAGCAATTTAGCGTTGCTCATTCCATTCAGATTTCCTTTCCCCCACTGATGTCAGTGTGGCAAGGAAATCTGACTCAAGTGTATACCTCCAGCCACCTCCCCGCCCCCCACTGTGGGCGTACCTATGATCTATGCTAGGGGTGCAGCTGTGTAGCAGATATACAGCTGGGCTTGCTGAAGAAACAAATTGATCCAGCAATACAAGGGTTTTCACACAGCGAGGCATCCCAGTTCGAGATGCCCCATAAAAAGGATTGACCACGCCCCAAAAGTCTTATAAGCTCGAGGGGGGTGTTGATCCTCTTGGAAGAAATTGTGTGAAATGAAAGCAAACATGTCTTACTTCCTAGTCTGATGATTTTTGCCAGTCGAAGGTGTTGCGAAGAGTTTTGTTGCTGCATTATCATCTTTTCTTATAAAACAATAGCTGTGAGTATGTTTTACAATGTACAATTTCTAAAGCAAGGGGTGTTCCTGTCTCTCTTTCTATTTGCTTTTATTTCAGTTTCACCTCACCATACAGGCATCAAAAGTAAAATCTATGTATTATTTGGCTAAAATAAAACATAAAAGAAGAGAAATATGTTAGATTGTCCCTGAAGAAACCAACAATGCAGAAACCTTAAAATGCAAGAGGGGTGTAGACAAGTCCACCTCTCTGTGCTAAACAAGGTGTTAGATCACAACTTCAGCAGCTTTATGCAGCAACACAACAGGATCTGTGAGCTACATGGTAGACTAATATTATACTTAGGCTTAACAATCCGTTTAAAGAAGACTACCAGTAACTTGTACCAGTTTTGCAATAAAACATAGATATGGTTTTCAGGTGCAGAATTGTGTGCTAATCACTAAATGTTTTACATTTTCTATAGTTGCACTTTTGCTCTATTTAATGTTAGATATATTTATTCAAAAAAGCCAATGCCCCCAAAATCCCAGTGTCATGTATTTCAGCATTAGGTTACGTTGCCTTACTAAATAAAGAGCTAGGCAATCCTGAGTAGCACTGTAAAAGCATCATTCATTCGGGGAATAAAGAATTATTTAATATACATTTACAACACAGATAAGACAACACAGCAAAATTCACCCGACAATGTACATTTGTTTGACAGCTATAAAACCGACACCAAGCATGTGAGTAATACAGCAGATGTCACATCTCAGTATCGCAAGGGTTGTGAAAATTCAAACTCGGTCCCAGAGCCACTGTTGTATAAATGACACCAATCAATCCAGTGACAGAGGCAGTCTCAGCTGCGCGTTCCTCCATTCCACCTGACCCTTTGTCCTTGTGCAGAAGAAACACAACTAAGGAGACTGAAGCAGAACCTGAATATATTCATGCTGGAGGATTTATGCGCTATGAGATTTTTTTCTTTTGCAAATAAAAAAAATGACAGTTGGTCTCCTTCATTAAATAGGAATTAACTTCTTGGGACCTAGCATGCGGTATTATGAATATCTGAATAATGCCTTACATGACAGTTCTCTTTGCAGTGCAGCGTTTGCACTCACACATACTTATATATGCAAAATAACACCTTTACATAGACAAATATACAAATGTAATTTCTCTTGTATTGCAAGCTGCATTAATAGAATTTGCTAAAGAATTGTATATTAAAAATCCTTAAAGGAGCAGTATCGCGAAATTTGCATTAAAAAAGATAAATAATTTAATAGCCACACAATAGCTTCTAACATGTGTATAAATAATCTGGCGATAGAAAAAGGAAAAGATATCTGCCTTACTTTTAAATTGTATAATGACAATGGCTCAGTCCATTTGCTGAATAGGGGGATCTGCTGGGTTGTATTTAGTGAGCTGCTTCGTTTAGCCCACTGGTCTCCTAGCAACACTTTACCTCAGAGGCTGACACTGTAATCAGTGGTAACGGCTGTGTGTGTGTGAGGTGCTGCTTTTGTTATGAGACCAGGTGACTCAAATGTGTAAAATCTATACAAAATAAACTAAACTGACTGAAAATGACTGAAATTCTTCTTTGAATAACTGTGCAGGAAAATCTAAAGGTATTAAAGTGGAACAAAACCCTGAGTGGCCGACCCTGAAGTCTATAAGACCCGGCCATTGACCTTGCCCCTTGGGCATTCTAAATCGGGATGCCCCACTGTGTGAAACAACCCCTGGATAACCACAGATCCCCCCATTTTTCTGGCGCACTCACGCAGATAGTCATTTAGACAGGCCGGGCGGCCAGGAAGGTTACTGCTCAGGCTCTCAGAGCTGATTGGATGAGAGCCCGCGCATGCGCTGTGGGACAGGGAAAGGTATGTTTTCACAGGCCAACTTGGGGATTTCACATATCAGGGCATCCCAAGTCGGGATGCCCCTAGGGGCACAAAACAAAACTCCAGATAGTGAAAATCCTGGGTTGTGCTTTGCTCAAAACACACAAAGCTGAAAGAGAGATCATATGGAAAAATGTGTTGAGAAAAGGGAGAGAAAATGGTAAACTGAAAGATTCTGCCGCAGAGCCAACATGAAGGGAAAACTGTCAAAATCAGCTAAATTAATTCTAGAGCTTTTCTCTCTGTTTTAGATATATGAGTTCTGGCCAGGCAATGTTGCAATGTTGTTATCTTATGCTGGACAGCTGCCAGCACTGAACAGCTGATACTTTGATACATTGTTTCCCCCTCTCCTCAGCGTGGAACAGGCCAGAGTGTCAGGCTCCGACACTCAGCAGACATAAACATGAGCTATTAGTCTCCAGCTGCTCAACACACACACACATCATTTTTTTCTAAATTTGTAATTCTTACTCCAACACTTACCTACATTCAAAGTACCATTTAAATATAAGTCACCAAGTAAAATTTGCGATACTGCTCCTTTAATGGAATGTGAAAAACCAAACAATAATTTGCAGATTCTAGTGCTACAGACTCAGAAACGGATGATAGCTAAACAAAGGCAAGAAACAGACATACACATCAGCCTTATATTTTTCTAAATTGTTGGAAAAAATGTAAGCTAAATAATAAACAGGGAATATAAATTGATTTATGTTGTTTCTTTGTTTCAATTTTTCAATTGAAGTTTAACCATACCTCCCAACTTCTCAAAACGTGAAAGCGGGACAAGCCATGTCCCCGGCCACACCCCCGTCACGCCCCGGCCACGCCCCCGTCACGCCCCGGCCACGCCCCCCGTCACGCCCCGGCCACGCTCTCCAGCTCCAGCAATGTCGGCTGCCTTCACCCCTGCATGCGGTACGTATCCCCAAACCAGCATACCGCCCGCCCCCCCACCCCCGTGCGCCTGCCCACCCACTCCCATTAACAGTTCAGCGAGCCAGCAAACAGCCTCACTGCCCGATCTAACTCCTCCCCCAACCCCCTGCAGCTGCCCCGGCACCGCCCCTTTCTCTTCCAGCTCTTACGCCGCACAGAGAGCTGCAACCTCCTGCCCGGTGTCCCAGCCGCCGCCGGATTCCGGGACATGTTGGGGCCCTGCGGGACAACGGGACAAGGGCCCCAAAGCGGGATTGTCCCGCCCAAATCGGGACAGTTGGGGGGTATGGTTTAACAAATGATAAAAAATGAAGCCTGTCTGACTTTAATGAACAATATATTAGGTATGGACTATGGACTTTTCAGAGTGAACTGTATTGTCCAAAATATCATTAAAGGGATTGACCAGTTAAACATTAAAATCAATTGCCTGGCAGGAGGGTTGGGTGAATAGCCTGGGCGATAGCTGTATTTTTACCTTTAACTGCCTGGCAGACTGACCGTTGGTTCTCTGAGACCTGCAGTGGTGGTATATTAAATTGAGGGATGCCCTGCACCACATGCCATTCTGGGAAAGTGTGTTACCTGCCTCCATTATTCTCCTACTTTGTCATTGCCATGTGACTGCCGGTAGCCAGTGAAGTTCCCTGTATATCCCGATGTAATGTGTTACTGATAGCTGATATTAGGAAAGAAAGACAGGGAAGGAGATAAAAGAAAGCAGACAGGGTAATCAGTTGCTGGTGGTGATGGGGGTGGGGTGAGGGTCAACAACAGGGAAAGACACAGGGAAGGCATAAGGGTGGGTGGAGGGACAAGACTGTATGGTTACATATCATCAAAATATGTATGGATGGAGGATGTTTCTCAGATACACAGATTCCCTAAAGGACAGCCAACTGTCTCAGATCTCCAAGTATTTCTCATAGGGGCTTCTATCATCTGAAATTAGCTTCACCATATACCTCATAAAGTCAGCTTTCACAATCCACTGTGACTCCCAATGTCTTGTCTCGAATGGTCAGTAATACTAGCCTTGTTGGTTACATTTGATCCGTTCATTCGATTCATTAATCCTAGTTACATCAACCTTTGATTGCTGCTGTCTCTTTCTCACCTCCGCAAGGCCTTCAACTGACAAAAGCCAAGTAGCCCCAAACATAGATCTGCATTTTCCAACTTGGAATGGTTTAAAGGACATAACAAGATGAATTTCATTAATCTTGTTATGTAATAAGACTCTATAATATGACTTTATAATCTCCTTTTTAATTCTCACTGAAAGCATTAGAGCCTACATGGCATTGGATATATTGGGAGTTATTTTATAGAATGGTTTGATCAAAGCCTCCCTATGCCATCCAATAGTGCAATGCAACTAGGGTATTCAGGCCAACATAAGAAAGTTGAAGACCACATTCATGAACTATGAATTCCAGAAAAAATCAGACTAATAACAAATGCAATTTGATATTGGTTGGCTGCCAAACTTTATTTTTATGCAGAAGCGAGCATTAGGAATTTAGAAGCTAGGCAAGGCTATGCGGATTCAGTTAGCAGGATCTATTAAGTGTCTTGCTTAGTACTATCATAGTTTATATGAAATTGAACTAACATCAGACCAAGCACATGGAATCAATACAGTAAGAAGGGTCTCACTGCTCTGCTCCACCTCGGGCACCCCTCCCTGAAATTAGATCATCATTAGGGGGACACTGTTCTCACCATAGGCTTCTGATATTGCAACTACTGATAACTATAAGAAACCATTTGTTGGTATTTATTTATTTATTTAATATATGTTGGAAGGTATGTGGAGATTAATAGAACTTCACATTACATGGCAATGGTTGTTAGATACCTTTGTGTTCAGTGTTTCCTTACTTAAAGGCTTACTAAACCCACAGAAAAATAACAGGCACTCACTTTTACTCCGGCGCAGCTTGCCTGTGCGCCTCTCCAGTCAGTCAAACAGCGCCGTCTATTTATTGCGTTCCAACAGAAGCTGCAGGTTGAGAGGGAAGAGCCCCCCATCCATGGTTTCTGTGCAGCAGACAGGGCTTCAGCTGCTGCCCTGGATGCAAGATGAGTGCCTGTTTGTGTTTTTGGGGGTTTAATAACACTTTAACCTTTTATATGTCCTTATGTCACTGTACGGGGCAGGTGTTTAGATAAAATGTCACTAGCCCAGTTTCCCTTTCTCTGGCAATTTTTAGTATAGTATGGTTAAAGAAGAACATTGGACAGTCTGGGGAGTTCTCCTGCGCTTGTTCCTTCTTCTCTGGGTGCCAGCATAGGGCAGCAGCATGTTGCCTTCCCAAGATGCATTGTGCCACCCGGTACCTCACACCTGCACAGTGAATTGTCTGCGCCACTTATCTCGGCCCAGGTCAGCTGTACGGAAAAGCAGCAAGATTTAAGGAACAGCTTCCGAGGACGGGGGGTCAGGGGAACCCGGTAAAGACGGCTAAGCCCTGCGGTGTCAATCTTAGGCGGCTAAGACACCAGGGCCTTCAAAAAGCAGCAGAATGTCAGTGATCTGGAGGACGCCGACTTCCTCGGTATGCAGAACTGGGTTAGGGATGTAATAGGACCTGGTCATTTAGAGGTCCGTTGTTCCTCTTTAAAAACATTACAATACATATTTATTAAATACAGTATAAAAGAGTACACTGAACCTTACATTATGATTAAAAATACATATTTTTCTGATTGATTTTAGAAATCTAAAATTTGGAAGAAGGGGTAATGGCTTCTGAACTTTGCACATCATCATGGTTTGATGCCTCTTTTAACACTTTATAAATCACCCACTTGATAAGCATTGGTATTTTTATTACGATGAAGAACAAAATATGGTATATCTCAGATCCTGCTGAATTGTTCTGTCTGTATGTAAGTAATGAAAGTTAAAATTCAATAGGTTGTTATAGAATTGCCTTTTGTATCATAAAGCTGATCACTAAGCACATTTGCCTTACTCCTCAGGCACCTAAAACGGTGCCACAGCTGTGTCTCGCAGGCATGAAATGACTGAATGATAGGTCCTGGCAAGTGATCATAGATAACAACGGCTGGCGAGAAAACAAACTATTAATCTCAGTTGTCCTAGCTTATTTTACAGCATAGTTCCCACCACATTCTCGAACATCTCCCAACATCTCACTGTGCAGCTGTATATATTAAATGAAACTTAAGAATCTGGGCCCTTCCTCTGGACTCTATGGTATATTCAGGGGGTTTAAAGCAATTTCACAGTGACTTGGTGAAAGAGTGGCCTATTAGGCAATATGGGAGAGGAAAATGTTTAGTTCTCAAGCTTTTCTATAACAGATTAGACAACATTTCTGTCCATTCATCTTCACACAGTCTTAGCTTCATTATTCATTGCAAATGGGTAGTCATTTTTCATTGGCGTGAACTTTAACTAGTCCGAAATAGAACTGGTATAGGAAGTTCATCTTAGTGCTGTGAACATTCATTACTCTTCTTAGCAGCTCCCGCTTACTCCTGACCTTGGTTTTATTTGTTTATTAACCCCTGGCTCCTGCAAAATAGAGCCAGTGTGCCATCCTTCACCTTCACTTTCATCTTTCTCAGTGTAACCCTCATTTTTTACTTCAAAGCATTGGATAAACAATAACAATGATATGATATTCAAAATTACTTCAAAGGACAGCTTCAAATGTGCAAGGTGCACTCATTCACAAAGGGTCACCTATGTTTTTTTATCTCTGTGCACAGTAGCAAAAAATTCATTTGCAAAAGGTTTTAAACCATCTCTGTAAGAGGTGTGCAGCTCTATAATAAATCCTATTATTCATTCGATATCTTAAAATTTTAAGGGCAGTGCACTACTGATAGTTGTTTCACAGTTCAGTTTTTTAATAATTATTAGTTGATTTTTTTTTAATTTTTTTATTTTTTTAATATTACAACAGCATTTTAGGTGGCACCGTACAAGGTATTTATTGCTAATACGAAATACAAAAGATACATGTATAATAGCTAGATAAAAAAGATTTACTGAGATTATCCATTCTTCACAATATACAATTAGGATGAAAAGCCTATTCAAACAAGCTTACATTCTTTAAATAAGAAAATAAATAAATAAGAAAGCAAAAAGTTCACAGAGGAGCAAGTTGTTTTTATCATTTTACTATGTTTAGCATTTGAATTAGACAAATCAGAAATGAGATGTGATAAAGCTTAGCTATAGTATATCATAGAAGTACAAATGTGTGATTAAAGTCAGAGTAAAATCATTAGGTCTCTAATGACTCTCTACCTTTACATTTCAGGGTCCCAGTGTTCAAAAGGCATCCGGTCTTCAAAAAGGCCATTTATATATAAGACAAAATCTCCAGCAGCTATAAAGCTATAGGTATGTGCACCAAATGTTAGACAGATGTACAGTGACAAGTCTAGCAGCCCCCCTAAAGCCATCTTTTTTAAAATACACAGAATATGGGGCTGTGTTGCCCAAATGTATACTTCAAAGTACTTAAAATGAGGAAGCTGACTCAAGGCCAATAGACTGTATCAGAAATGGCTACTGAAAACACAGTCTAAGGGAAAACCCTTGTGTTCATTGTTCAATGCCGCAACAGGAAGGGCCGAGTCCTGAGAGGTGTTGTGAAGTAAAATGGTGGGTGATCAAAGGTCATCAACCAAATTCAAGATAAATTTGGAAAATCTGCTAAAATCAGGTCAAGAGCCAAGTTGGGTAGTCAGTCAAAAACAAGTCCAGGACTAAAGTTCAGATGAAGCTCGGGTCAGAAGGAAAACATCACTTCAAAGATATGTGTCTTTTATGACATGATGATCATACGTAGGTATGATACAAAACTGAAAGGGTTAAGTCTACCTGGTCATTTAAAGGGGCCTTAACCCCTAGGTTGACCAGTATCCTAACCTCGTTGGTGATCTCACACTGCATGTGCATGCTCTCCTCCAATCAGTATTCATAGTCTGCATATTAATGAGTGAACGAAAGAAATCTGAAGGAAAGTTAGTTTTAGGCCACTAACCTTACAGGTGTGCTTACCTGTAGAAATGATTAAGATATGCCTAAGAGGTGCAGCAGATACCACTAGCGACATATGCCTGAAACGTGAGATTACTGGAAAGTTAGGATTCTTGACTTGAAAGCCATGCCAGCTGCTCACTGTCCATGCTAATACCAGCCCTATATAGGCGGAGCCAGGACAGCTCATCTTCCAGACAGTTTACAAAGGAAGAATATAAATAAAATAAAAATATGAACTCAGACAAACAATTCTGGGGATGGTGCCATAAGTTCACCACCGCTGCCCTATAGTAAAAACAATCTGACGAAAAATAAGGGAGAATTGTGGAATTTCAAGCCATGGCATCTAGGAGGTCGTCATAGAAGAACATTTCTAGAGGACAGTAGAAATAGGGAAATAGAAAATTGGAGGGAATAGAAAAAAGGAAGGATGGAATAGTCAAAGTAGATAGAGAGAAGGGAACGGGTTGGTGTGAAAGCAGAGATGGAGAATAAAAGGAGGTTTGAGGAATGAAGCAAAGTCAGCACAACAATGGGCTGAGAGACCTCTAGGGTTAATTACACAAAGTAGCTAAAGGCTACCCATGGCTATGCCCCTAGTGGTAGGCAAAAAGAAGGGCCACCCTCCAAAAAAAGATAGAAGAAATAAAAATGTTTAAATGTCCACAATAAGGCACTGTATCGAAGCTCAACTCCCCTAAAATAGCAGTACAAACACCACATAAAAAGGCTAGAAGAAAAAAATAAAGCATTGATAAAAGGGAAAGCCAAGAAGCAGATAGTGATATGACAGACAGACTGTTTCAGCTATACCACATATACCAGCTATACCACATATGTTCAAACCACCTCCTTAAGGGCCACCAACAGGCCAGGTTTTGTAAATCTCCATACAGATGTACAGGTGGAGTAATTTGTGCTCATAAAGAACTATAGACTCAGCACAACACCCTCAGTGTGGAGATCTACAAAGACTGGCCTATTGGTGACCCCAGAGGAGGTGGGTTGAGCCCCTATGAGCTATACCAACGGCTTACATTTTAAATGCCTGCACAAGTTCACTTCTTCTACTGCATAAATTAAATTGCAGCAAAATACAGTAAGGTGGGAGAGTCCTATCCACTGCTCCCATTAGGTCTCACAGGGGCACTTTTGATAACCCTTGGCTTTTTACCAAGTCATATTAATTTAGAGAACTGTGACCTAAGTTTAGCAATGACGCTGATTGAAATATGGATAGGTGGAGATTGCAGCAAGAAAAGTAGCTGCATATTTAATGCATTACATTTTCACAATAGCCATTAGGTGCTTCTCATGGAGGAGGTACCAGTAGATCAGAAAGGACCTAAAAAACTGAAAAAAAAAGAATTATTGAGGAGAGGTTGGGGTGAAAAGAAAGTTTACTGTTTTTTGTTTTTTTTTGCTGTCCCTCGGTGTAAGATGGCAGACAGTCAGCCATTGCAGGTGTGACAATGGCATCATTACAACACACAATAGTGGCAATGAATCGAGGAGGTGGAGTTTTACAGCTTAAACAGGTGCCATTATCTGGGATTAGAGTGAAGCAGGAGCAGTGAAAATTGGCAAAAGGTACTTTTCATTGGGGGGAGCAATTCAGGGGATCTTAGTTGAAAATGTGGGTTTTGGTCTGCTTTAAAAATGCAGGAGAGCCGGCAGGGTGGTACAACAAAATGATACAACACGAGAAACTATTTCAGACCAAGGTGGGGTAAGAGATCCTAGGGGCTACATTTCACTAGAGTTTAGTGGACTGGGAGTGTTGGTTCCCCTGTCTTGAGGTCTATTCGCAAACCGTATCCTCTTTAAACGCGAGTCAATCTTCAAAGTGGGTCAGTTCAGGACCTCTACATGTGCATACTGAAAAAATGCAAAGCATTGGAAAGTCAGCAGGGGAATTTAGGATAAAGGGTGACAAATATTTCCATTGATTGATTGCTTGTGGAGAAGGTCTGGGGTTCGTTTTTGTGGTGGCTGGAGCCACAATAGGGGTAGATTGTTGTATATTAGAATAATTTCCAGCAGTAAGCACGGCCACAAGCTTAGGCCCTTATTCATCAAGCGATAGCGCCAGGTAGTGTCTGACGAGCGCCATGTCCCGCCAGCTAACGTCTGCTACCGACTCAAGTACGCCCGGCGTCGGCCACAATGACGCATTTATCAAGCTAAATGAGGCTAGCGCCGGCGAGAGCGACGGCAAGCGCGGCATTCATCATGAAGCCGACTGCAACGAACAGCGCCGCTGCTAATCCCATCACAGCGACAGGTATGACCTGGCGCTACCTGCCGCTCTCCCATACATTTCAATGGCAGACGCTGCAATGATTGTTTTAAGTGGTTTTTGTGTTCTTTTCTTTGGCACAAAATTCAACACATGTTTATAGTGATATGTTTTATTAATCTGGCTGGTTATTTTTATGTTTTTGAAGTTTTTATTATTTTTAACAATGTAATGTTGTGAGTGACATGGGAATTGCATCTTCTCCAACCAAACTCATTGGCATCAAAATCGCTTGTTTTCACCACAAACGGGGCTTGTAAAGCTATTTTGTAGCCTGTCAGGTTGGGCGGTCACGTTCGCTCTTCGAAATTGTCAGCGCCCAAGCTATTCGGCAGCCCTGTCCTTGATGAATCTGTGTTGGTCAGAGTTTGTGCAGTCGCTGTTTTAATTCGCTATGTGGCGGCGCGAGCGTCGCTGTGCTTCGCTGCGCTGCGTTGTGCGGCGCTGTGCTGTTCATACATGTGCCCTTCTGCCATTTGCAAGGAATTCACTTCCCGCGACCCCAGTCGTTGTTAATGAATACACTGTAGTTGTGAGCGTGCCTGGCCACATATTGCAGGATTAACATTCAGTCGTACCAGCTCATAACAACCCGTTATGCATTCTCATGTGTGCCACATTATCATGTAGTTGTCTAGGTTGATTTTGTGATGAAGGAATAAGATTTGTATATTTAAGCACAACTTGGTTTGCTTTATAAGGACCTATGCATTACAGTATGTAGAACCCCCTGCTAAATCAAGCTAATAATTCGTGGCGCCTTGGGCCCTAGCTTGTTTTCAAGCGTCATTTTATTTTTTCCGCCACTTAGCTTGCACATAGCTGATATTAGCTTGTCCCTGTTGCGCGCATCTTTGTTTTTGAATTTTTAATCACAGTTGCTTGCGTCATATCCGGTTCCGGTATCCTCCTTTGCGTTTCAAAGCCACCTAAAGCTAAAAATGTCTAGCGCTTATGCCAATAGCTTGTTTTCAAGCGTCATTTTAGTTTTTCCGCCACTTAGCTTGCACATAGCTGATAATAGCTTGTTCCTGGTGCGCGGAGCGTTTTTTTTTTTTTTTTCCCATGTCGCTTTGGTCATTTCCGGTTCCTGTTTCCTCCTTAGCGTTTCCACAATGCTGCCAAGACGCAGAGTCATGCGCCTCCCCAGCTCCTCCTCCGACTCCGACCCCACCACCCCTCCCCCACCTCCCCCACCTACCTCACCTCCCCCACCTAGCACCCCTCCCACCCCTTCCCCTCCTGGCCATGGAAAGAAAAGGCGCTTCCGGGTGGATAGCCGCGTTAATGGCCAGGTGGTCAAAGTGAGTATTTGGTTTGTGTATTTTTGGCTTAAAGTTGCAGAACACACAGGGGGGATTGGCCCTGAAATTTCTAATTTTTCAGGCCCAATTGGATCACTCCCCGTGGGGCATCCCCATTCTGGATGTCCTGCGGGGATGCCCCCCCCTGGAGGGCCATAAAAATTACCTCAGCCCCGTCCCATCTGTGCATGCGTGAGGTGCGGATGCCTCTTGCGCTTACCTCTAGCAGGGTGTACCCCTGCACAAGACATTTGTTAATGTTGTGTGCAGGCGCACTCCCTGTTAGAGTCAAACGCCACATGCGTACTTTGCCGCGCAGACCCAGCTGAGCTGGTATGCACGTCCAAACGGCCTTGTATGCGCATACCACAGCGGCGCAGAGCGCTGTGCTCGGCTGGCGCAGTCACGTGGGAGCGTCCTCAGTGGTGTATTTGTGGCCTTCAAAGGGGGTTTCAGACAGCGGACCACCCACAATTGGTGTGGCCCACCAAAGTGCACACAAACCCAGAATAGTGATAATCCTGGGTGTGGGTCCACTTTGATCGGGTCTCTGTATAACTGTTTATGCCATTGTTCTGATGTCATGTATTGATTTGTGTTTTTTTTTCATTTCTCATAGGACTTCTGCGTGAAACAGTACGACTATGCCCGTGGGGGAAAGAAACGAATTGCCATGGAGGTGAAGGCCACAGTGTCCCGGCGCTTCCACACCGAGCTCTCCATCCGAGCTATACAGCAGAAGTGGTCGGACTTTAAGCGCCGGGACCCTGAAGGCGTGTACCGCCTATATGATGCCTACGCATCAGGTAGTTAAAGCTTATGCTATGTTTATACTTTTTGCCGAATCATCTGCTAAGCTGTGTCCATTTGTGCTCTTTATATTAATTATTTTCTTTCACCCCCTCAACACAGATAAGCGTCCTCCCCTGGGGAAACGTGGGAAGGGATTCCTCCCCCGAACCAGGCAGGCGGACTCGGGGGAGTCATCGGGGGAGGGTCCCTCCCGCGGGTCCTATTTAGAGGACCCAGGGGAGGAAGGGGATGACGCCCCAGAGGAGTGTGCTGCTGGGGGGCTGGCAGGATCAAGCCTCAGCTCCTCACACTCTGAGTCTGAAGAGTCTCACCAGGCAAGGGGCCACTCTCAAGTGGGGAGTCCAAGTGGGGTGGTAGAAATGGACTCTCCCACACTCCCTGAAGGAGCAGGGAGTGAGAGGGAGGAGGGTGGCCCTTTGCCTGGTGGATCTTCCGACCAGAGTGTGAGGAGCCGAGGCTCCCCGCCTCCTCCTCAGAGCCCTCCCTGGGCTTCAAGTGGCGGTTCATCCCCTGGTGAGTGTCCTTTTTTTCATTGTTAGTCTGTGACAGGTTTCATCTTGCAATTTGTACTTAGCCCTTGCCATTCCTCTCTAATTTGCAGGGCATCATATAGGCGGCACCTCCATGGCCTTTTAGAGAAGCATTCTCCACGGGCATAGTCGTGGTAAGTGTTTGTTGTTATCCATCACATTCCCTATGTTATGACATTCATTAAAGTGGACCCACAAACATTGTTGATAGTGCTTTGATTCTCGAAGCTTCCCTGAAAAATCACATCCCTCACCCAGGGCACCCCCCCAAAAAAAAACCCCACAAACTCCTTACCTCTTTGGGGGTTGCAGAAGCCACCGTCCCAGCCTCCTGTGTGCCACTCTAGATGTGTGTGCGCCTGCGCTCTGTTTCCTAATGGGCTGCGCGTGCGCACACACTGGAGGAGTGATGTGCGGAAGGCAGCGGCGGCGGCGGACGTTGTCTCACTCAAATTGTGGTGCTCTGCCAAAGCGGACCAAAACACAGAATTGTTGCAATCCTGTGTCTTGGCCCACTTTTAACAGACACATGTTTCCTGGTCCATTGTCACAGCTGGTTTGATAATGTACCTTAACCTCACAAACCCCACTACAGTGCTAGCCAACTGGCAACCACCCCTATGTTTCTGCCCACACCATGATGGGTGTTCTCATTTCTTTTCTTGGGTTAAGTTGTTCCCGCTAACACATGTTGCACACTAGTAACATTAGCCAATCAACTGCTAATGAGTCCTTTACATAGCACTGTCTATGTTATTTGCACATTATCTTTAGGGATACATGTTGCAACCATAACTAATTTACATTAACTCATGGACCAGGAAATATGCTAATTTTGGTCAACCTGTATGTAACCATGCAAGCCTTTGATTTTTCAGACTCCATAACCAGATGGATGTCAAATAGTCAGGTGTCATTGGCCCACTAATTGTGTTTTTTTCTTTTGCTTTCTGTTGACAGATGTTGCTACGCAGACGGAGCCAGAAAACCTCCTCCCCACCCCAGCTCCAGGGACGGCCAGCAGCATGGGCCCCCGCCACAGCTGCGATGGTGAGTACATCCCACTTCATATGCCTAAAGATTTGTGAAACCTATGTCTTCTAGTCACATCTGCAGACATTTAAAATGTACCTATGTGTTAATTTCACACACATCTAGATTCCATGTGTTTGTACAATAATCCAACATGCCTGTCTGCATGCTTGATTGTTGCCTCACATTCTTCATTTGGCCACATAGAGACTATTTGTGCCTTAGACACAACCAAATGGGCCGTATTAGGTCTGGACCTCTAACATTATAGGGCAAACTCGTTTACTCGTTAGACTTAGGCCCTGATGTTTGGCTGTGACTAAACACATAAATGGACACACTGGGACTTATACCTTCTTTGCTTCCCAAGAGTTAAAGTGAACAACAACCAGGATTTTGACTTTCCTGGGTCTTGGGGAGGTTGGGGGTCATTGCTAGGGGCGGTGTTGGGGGACAACAGTGCAGTAAAAAATATAGACTGCTGTTGTATGAGCTGTTGTATCAACAACAAAGTTTGGTCCTGCCGCTGTATCGCTTGTTGCTGCTGCTGTATAGATTCTTCAATTGCATTGGCCAGCCGACCAAGTTGCTGGTTTTGTTGAAGGTTATGCATCAACAGGTCGATCTGGCGCTGCTGGGCCTCATGTTGTTGCTGACACATCAGCACCTGCTGTTCCAACGCCGCAATGCGCTCATTAGTTCCATCACGCGGCTGTTGGCGACTGTAGTCCTCCAGCATCCGGACCCCTAGCTGGTAAAAATCGGCACTGGTTGGTGCAACACCTCCTCTTGCTGGGGTTTGAGGCTAACAAAATAGAAAACAACATTTTAGACAAACAGAAACAATGCATGTCTGCCCCTCAAAATAATTTGCCCAAACAGTCACTATACAACTTACCCTTGTCTGAGCCTCGGAAGCTTGGCCACATGGGACTTGGGAAGAGGTCCCAGCTTGGGGTTCTGGTTCCGCCTCCTGCCAAAACGACAAAGAAAGGAAATGTGACATGTTGCTTCATCCACTACCCACGAACATGGCAATGTGGTTATAGGTCGTCTAAATCAGCCATGTTACCTGCGTGTCATCCGCCACAGGTAGGCTCTAGGTATCGCTGCCAGAGAGGGGCAATTCAACATCAGAGATGTCCGGCAAGTTGGCATATGCTAAACAGGAAAGTCAGGTTAGTAGGTCAGTGGACCAAAGTCAAATGTTACCTGGCTAGGCTATCGAGGCCATACCTCAACAAAGTGCAAAATTACACACTAGACCAAAGGTATCTGTTAAACTCAGATTGTTAACATGTATGTTAGAGGACTAAGAGGCATTAATTTTTGCAAATAAGATCAGACACATTGCTTAAATTACACATACCCGCAATATCCCAGATGTCTGGAGTGGGGCCCTCACTCGAGCTTGGACCTTTAAAATACATGTGGACACACAAGTTGCCAGAAGCAAGTGCCACAAAAGTAGAGCCAAAATACAAACTAGAGCAAGGCAAAACAACTTACCCTCATCTCTGGCAGCCTGAACTTGAGGGGCCCTTTCTGGACAGCCACTTCCGATATTCGGGTCAACTAAAAAACACAAGTAATGGCTCTAAATATTCATCAAACTACTACGGTGAATGTTTGTCCAAAAATATGTCCTCCAAAATACATTGATATCACTCCAAGAACTATTAGACTGACCCTGGGGAGGGAATAAGCACTCCCAAGAGGCATCTTCAAGTTGACAGAGCAAACATGTAGATTATTAGACTAACCAAATCGAACCAGTGTAACAGAAACAGCATAAAGGATACATTATGTATTGCTATACACACCAACAGGGTCCTGTTGACCTGCAACATCGGAAGTGGGGTCCAAAGATGAACCAGTCACTTGGCCTACCAATAAAAAAGAGGAATGAGACACATGCACTTGGGTTAAAGTGGATAAAGCAAGGTGGACACATGCACTTACCGACATCCAAAGAGTAGCTTGGCTCCTGAGGAGATGCTGGGGCCAATGGCGTGGGAGCTAGGCAAAAATCAAGCAAACATTGAGCCATTGTTAATGTGCGTGGAAAAATACAACATGCATTAAGTTGTGTGTGAGCAGCGCATTCACTAATATTCACTAATCAAGGCCAGTGTGGCTTCCACATTTATATGCAGATATATGGCCACACATCTCTGGCTTCCAACATATCTACACATGTTAGGGCCTTGTTAGTTAGTTGCTGTGAGTGTTAAAGTGGGCGTGAAATTAGGCCGCAGGTCCATATTATTAATACTCCACAGTGCCCCACTCGATTGTTGGAGCTGCTCCCACACCCATTTGTTCCCCAAACAACCAGCACCGAAATTAGTGGTAAATACCTTCAATGGCAGACTGGGTTAGGCTTGAGGTTGGTTGAAGGACAGGAGTTTGTGTGTCCTGAGGCACATCCCGGACAGCAGCATGTGCACCTATGCAGAAAGCAACAGACAGGAAAGTAAAAAATGTATGAGCTCTAATGTACTACTTCACAGGTCCTACTGTTAGTTGGTCAGAAAGAGAAAATGCTAATCACATACATTAACAGTAGCTTTTATAAAAAGGCAGAAAATATGTACCTTCAGTCCAACCTGTGGTGTCATCCCCAGGATCCACACCCTGCAGCCGAGCCAGTGGAATTTTGGCCTTCAGCATCTCCTCATACGGCCTGTAGGTACTCTTTGGAGCCTGGATGGTCCCACTGTCCACATCAAGATCGTGATTCATCTTTTTCATAAGGGCCCCTCTCAAAGTGTAGAAGCGTTTCCTGCAGGATGGGCCACTACGTGGGTGTTGAGCAGTGCTACTAAGCTCCACACCAATGGCATCCCACAGTTTGCTTCTTTCTTGTTTGCCTATGGACTTGCGTTGGGAGCCAAAGAGTAGCTCCCATTTAGCAAGTGTAAGGCGCACAAGATGATTATTCTCCGCCAAATTAAATTCAGGCTCCCTCTTGGCACCTGGGCGCTTAGCCTGGGGTGCTGCCCCACCTTCAGGCTGGGCCCTTTTCCGTAAGGGAGGTCTGCGCACAGCACCCACCAAACTCCTACTTGGGCCTGCTGTGGCCGGCAGATGTCCTGAATTTTGCTCCATCCTGTAGCTGCACACACACACAAATACACACCCAACAAGTACGCATGCAGACTACAGAATGGCATCGCAATCTCTTTGGGTTGGGCAGGTTTTATGTGCTCTACCAGCCAATCACAAACCAGTCCACTTAATTGATTCACACATACAGCCCAGTTCCTTCTAGCCACACCTCCACTGCACTGACTGAAGCATGTGTGTTAGCCAATTAACTCATTACAGACCTCATTAACCAAACAACACACACCCAAATACAACAATGGACTGATGTATCTGAAACCCTTGTGACATGTGGCTAGCCTAACGGCTATTTAAATAAACAGCAGCTTACCTTTCATTGGCCCACCACTGAATTTTCGCCCATGTCCGTTAATGCACGCAAGTTTCGGCTCACGTACGCTAGTAGCGCTACTAGCGTGCGCGTGCGCACTCCGTTTCACGCACACCTGGGTCGGCTAATTGGCGCCCGGAAATAGCAGAGCAATGCAAAAGGCGGCAAAGCGGACCTGTCCTTTTTGAAAGTGAAGTATAAATGGAAGGAATTTGCAAGCTTCTGGTATTCTTACACTGTGGCAAAGGCTGTGGTGTGGTGCGGTGCTTGCTTGCTTCCCTTAGCTCATTTGAGTCTCTGTCTGGGTTCTGTCCTCACTCTCTGTGGCTTGTTGGGTGATTTCTGACATCAGTGCTGTTTCTTTAGGAGCTTGTTTTTGGTGGCATATGCAAATATTGTGGAGCATACAGCAAGTGAGGCTTGATTTTGGGGCCTTTTGTGGGCTGTGCAGCAACTCCCCTCTTGGTTGTGCCTAACTTAGAAAGCTGTTTTTCAGCAGGCTGGTGGTTTGGACCACTATAGTTCTGGTTTTGTGGTGAGCTGCATTGTAGCGGGTGTGTGTGGAGTGTGATTGTTTGTGTGTGTGTGGTGTGTTTGTGGTTTTTGTTTTTGTTTTTTTGATTTTGTATATCTCTTGAGTGTGTGTGATGGATAAGAGGGTGATGTATGGTGTCTGGGTGGATGGATGTATGTGTATGCTGAAAGAGCAGGAGGAAAAGGAGCGGGGTGTTGTGAGGCTTAGGGCACCCCGCTCCTTTGCAATCCGCCTTTCAGTATGGGACTTAAGTGACAAGCAGATCAGGAGCCGCTTCCGTCTGAATCGTGCTGCACTACAGTCCCTATATGATCAGATTAAGCACAAAATCGAGCCATCCACCAAACGCACTCAATCCATTCCAGGCATAGTACGCCTGTGTGCCACGCTGAATATTTTGGCATGAGGGACCTTCCAGGCAACCTCCGCCCTCCTCAGCGGGATAAGCCAGGCTACTATGAGCCGCATACTAATCCAGGTAGTTCTGGCGATTTGTGATTTAATCCCAATTTACATCAAGTTTCCTGAGGATGAGGAAGAGGTTGCCAAAATAAAACATGCTTTCTATCTGATGGGAGGGATCCCGAATGTGCTAGGGTGCGTTGATGGTACACATATCCCTTTCCGCCCTCCCCGTGCACAGGAGCTGTATTACAGAAACCAAAAGCAATTTCATTCCATTAACATCATGGTTGTCTGTGACCCAGACATGAGGCTGCGGGTGGTGAGATCGGGGTTCCCCGGCTCATGCCACGATTCTTACGTCTTGCAGCGGACAGTCCTGTGCCGGAAGTTTGAGAACAACGAAATGCCAGCTGGCTGGCTACTGGGTAAAAAATTAACCATGTCAATGTATTTTGACTCAAATATGTGGCCTAGTAAGCCAAATTATAAAAAAAGATAAACAAAACATGTACTAGTACTAATTGCTGTCTCTCTCCTTGTGTTTTTTCTACAGCGGATAAGGGATATGGGCAGAGAACGTGGGTCATGACTCCGGTCAGGAGCCCACGGACCTCTGCCCATGAACGCTACAATGCAGCACATCGCAAGACCAGAAGCATTGTGGAAAGAACCATCGGCCTGCTGAAAGCACGCTTTCTCTGTTTGGCACGCCCAGGAGGAGAGATGCTCTACAGCCCACAGAAGGTCTCCAAGATCATCCTCGCCTGCTGCGTGCTCCATAATATTTGTATATGCCACCGAATTCAATCCCCCGAGGAGACAGCACTGGTGCCAGAAATCCCCAACTTGCCCGCAGGAAGAAGTGAGGACACCCAGACTGGCGATAAGCTAAGGGAAAGGATGATCACTTCCTTTTTTGCGGTAAGCTAACTACCCTTCACTCTAATCCAAGTACTGCACTACTGGGTAAATGTATTTGACCTCCCATCAAAATGACAAAAAAAACGCTCTAAGGGGGGTGTAAGATGACCCAAACCACTCTAAGGGGGGTGTAAGATGACCCAAACCACTCTAAGGGGGGTGTAAGATGACCCAAACCACTCTAAGGGGGGTGTAAGATGACCCAAACCACTCTAAGGGGGGTGTAAGATGACCCAAACCACTCTAAGGGGGGTGTAAGATGACCCAAACCACTCTAAGGGGGGGTGTAAGATGACCCAAACCACTCTAAGGGGGGGGGGGGGTGTAAGATGACCCAAACCACTCTAAGGGGGGTGTAAGATGACCCAAAACACTCTAAGGGGGGGTGTAAGATGACCCAAACCACTCTAAGGGGGGGGGGTGTAAGATGACCCAAACCACTCTAAGGGGGGGTGTAAGATGACCCAAACCACTCTGAGGGGGGGGGTGTAAGATGACCCAAACCACTCTAAGGGGGGTGTAAGATGACCCAAACCACTCTAAGGGGGGTGTAAGATGACCCAAAACACTCTAAGGGGGGGTGTAAGATGACCCAAACCACTCTAAGGGGGGTGTAAGATGACCCAAACCACTCTAAGGGGGGTGTAAGATGACCCAAACCACTCTAAGGGGGGTGTAAGATGACCCAAACCACTCTAAGGGGGGGTGTAAGATGACCCAAACCACTCTAAGGGGGGTGTAAGATGACCCAAACCACTCTAAGGGGGGTGTAAGATGACCCAAACCACTCTAAGGGGGGTGTAAGATGACCCAAACCACTCTAAGGGGGGGTGTAAGATGACCCAAACCACTCTAAGGGGGGTGTAAGATGACCCAAACCACTCTAAGGGGGTTGTAAGATGACCCAAACCACTCTAAGGGGGGTGTAAGATGACCCAAACCACTCTAAGGGGGGGTGTAAGATGACCCAAACCACTCTAAGGGGGGGTGTAAGATGACCCAAACCACTCTAAGGGGGGGGTGTAAGATGACCCAAACCACTCTAAGGGGGGGTGTAAGATGACCCAAACCACTCTAAGGGGGGTGTAAGATGACCCAAACCACTCTAAGGGGGGTGTAAGATGACCCAAAACACTCTAAGGGGGGTGTAAGACGCAAATGTTGGTTATCAATTAATGCAATTTTTTTTTTCAGCGAAAACACAAATTTAAAGATATATACTAACTGCACTTTTTTTAATTTTTCAGGCACCCCGAGATGCACCGTGATCACTCATTTCATTTTCCCAAACTTTACTGAACTTTCCTTTGATTTCTAATTTCTGTTGGATTTTTCATTTTCATTTTCATTTCTGTTTTAATTTTAGTTCATTTTTAGTGTAAAAATAAAAAAAATATATATATATACATGTGGCTATGTGTTTAATTCTGTTGTAATTTTCCTTTTCATTCTAATTCCTGTTCTAATTTTCCTTTTCTTTCTCATTTCTGGTTTAATTTTCCTTTTCAATCTAATTTCTCTTTTAATTTTCCTTTTCATTCTCATTTCTGTTTTTCTTTTCCTTTTCTTTCTCATTTCTTGTTTAATTTTCCTTTTCTTTCTCATTTCTGTTTTTATTTTCCTTTTCTTTCTCATTTCTGTTTTTATTTTCCTTTTCTTTCTCATGTCTTGTTTAATTTTCCTTTTCTTTCTCATTTCTGTTTTTATTTTCCTTTTCTTTCTCATTTCTAGTTTAATTTTCCTTTTCTTTCTCATTTCTGTTTTAATTTTCCTTTTCTTTCTCATTTCTGGTTTAATTTTCCTTTTCAATCTAATTTCTGGTTTAATTTTCCTTTTCAATCTAATTTCTGGTTTAATTTTCCTTTTCATTCTCATTTCTGTTTTTCTTTTCCTTTTCTTTCTCATTTCTGTTTTTATTTTCCTTTTCTTTCTCATTTCTGTTTTTATTTTCCTTTTCTTTCTCATTTCTTGTTTAATTTTCCTTTTCTTTCTCATTTCTGTTTTTATTTTCCTTTTCTTTCTCATTTCTTGTTTAATTTTCCTTTTCTTTCTCATTTCTGTTTTTATTTTCCTTTTCATTCTCATTGGTGGTTTAATTGTATTTCCTTTTTCTTTAAAAAATAAAAAACAAAGAAAATACATGTGGCTATGTGTTTAATTCTGTTTTAATTTTCCTTTACATTCTAATCTGTTTTAATTTTATTTCCTTTTCAACACAAAATAAAAACTAAAAAAAGTAAAGAAACATGTTGCAATGTGTTTTATTCTGAAGGTACTTGATTCCCAGCCCACAGCAAAGCAAAGCGCAGGCGCTGTGTTGAATAGCGTCGTCAAACTGACTGACAGCGCCTACAAAGCTGAGGTCCAACATCATATTCAGCAATGTAGGCGTTGTTCCCAACAACGCCAGGTAGTGACTGAGGAGGCCTGCTATAGCGAATCGCTACCGCCCGCGGCTTACGCTAGAGGCGCTCATAGCGCCATACTTCAGTCGCTCATCTGTCGCTACCTGGCGCTATTGATGAATCGGCCTCTTAGTTTCTATAGGATTATCGAACGGGTGGTGCGGGGCATCCAATTTGTTTCTATAATTATTTCCATATCACAACATAACATTAAAGGAGTGGCCCCATTAAAGTGGACCAAATATTCCTGGGCTGATCGATTCCCTCCCCCCGGGGCATCCAAAATCGGGATGCCCCGTTGTGTGAAACACCCCAGTTTGCCCATAAACACACCTTCTTTTCCAGTCCAACGGCGCATGAGTGAGCCACAGCCACATTCCCATTGTCCCTCTAGCAAGGTGTGTGCCTGTGCCAGGCATTTGTGAATGATAAAGGCTTAGATGAAGGGGTGGCTTGCAAATCTGAGCGCGCTGATTGGACGAGCAGTCACGCATGCACTGTAGGACTGGGAAGAGGTGAGTTTGATCTGGGGGGTTTCACACAGAAGGGCAAACTTTAATTTGAGGTACCACAAAAGAGTTATGTTCAACACAAGTTTGAGCAGTCCACCTATCTGGAAGGTTCTGTTAGGCACATCTGGCTATATAAAGGTTGTGGACTTGCAAGTGGGGTATAGAGCCCACTGTGTAATGTGTCAGCTGTGTCGCTCCTCCCAGCTTAATTTAAAGGAGGGGAACATCATAACACACATAGCCAGGGCCGCCATCATTGGGGAGGGGTGGGACTTGTGTCCAGGGCCCAAGGATTGAGTGCACCAAAGGGGGTCCAGGAGGGCCACCACCAGGAATTTTGTGCCGTAAAAACGGCAGGGGTATATAAGCAGTGTTTGTTGTGTTGGTCTGGTTTAAGTCATTTTTGACTGTTGGTCCAGTTGCACAATACATCAAAGGTTATGCAATTCATTGTGAAGTGGATGGGCTACATGCTCACATGGACAATGCCCCTGACATAAAAAGTAATCAGATGTACTGTATAATACAAAAAGGCTGATGCAGTACAATAATAATGCACAGTGCTTACAAAACATAATTGACAAAAAACATCACAGAAATAAGTACTTTAAATGCAATGTGCATGAAAAACTGCTTATAGCTGTGCAATCCACCTGAATAAGTTACATTAAGTATACAAAAGATTATTAGGAGAGCACCCCAAAAATGTGAATCAATAATGTAGAGAGGGCAACACATATCTGGAAAATAATAATAAGTTAATAAGTAGAAAGAATACAAGGTGTGACATTAACCTAGTGTAATGTAACTTAGCATAACCAGAGAGAAACATACACATGCATTAATGGAATGCATTAAAGCAAAATCGATATAAATGCCAAACATGCACGTTGTACATGTAACATCATTTTTAATATTTAGCAGATTTATTGCTTTGGGCAGCTAGGTAACATGTGGTTATAATGTAGGAAAGATTAATATTCATAATTTATATAGGCTACACATCTTCTGGCTCAGGGCTATGACAGACAATTCAGAATAGCTTTAATGTAAATATTAGCCCTCCCTTCTCAAGCGCTATAAGTCAGTAACTGCCACAGTGCCAGGCTAGTAGATCTCACTTTCTGTTAAAGTGGACCTATCACCCCTAAGCCTGCCCTGGAGTCTGAAAGACTTCAGTATGCCCCACTGTGTGGACCCCCCCATGCTCGCCTGCACTCGCATATGTACACCGCAGTGGCCTCTTCCATTCACTATGCCGGTAGTATGTTCAGAACAACTCTTTATGCCATGCATTAATACACATGTCATAATGTGCTAATTGTAAAGAGCCATGCATGAGCTGTGGGCACGATGGAAAGGTGAGTTGGGTGGGCGATCTGGAGGATTTAACACAAGGGGCATCCCAAATCAGGATGCCCAAAGGACAAGGACCTATCACCAGGATAGTGAAAATCTCCTTTTTAAATAATAACTCACACAATACAGCCACATACAGGATACAGTTTGTTTCTTTTCACCCAAAAAATTATACAATATGCTTTCTGCCCACTTATGGCTGTCTGCAAGCTACCATGATTTTTATTCATAAACTACTATTGTATTAACTACAGCAGTTCACATATTGTTACTGGTAATGAGTGTTGGCTTTGGGTCATTGTTACTTTTAACCATTTATTGCATATTCAGTTCTACTTTTTCTTTTTTACTTCAAAAAGGGTCCCTCTCTCCCCGGGGGCTACTAACACAGCACACACAACATACAGTAAGAGCTATTAAGCCAGGGCTTAGAGACCAAGCAGACTATTTCCCTGCATGTGTACCAGCCTTCGGCACAGGTCAAGTGCCGTTCCTCAGCTGCAGGGTTGAGTGGGAGGGGGCACCCTTTTTATTTTAAACATAAAAATAAACTTTAATGGCTTTAATGGTGTTTGGCTTCAGGTATAGTTTTATACCTTCGATTATACCTTTGAACTAAAGAAAGGTGCCGTCCATCTTATCAAATAGTAGACTACCTTTACAATATAATAAATATGATTTATGTACGCTTTCCTAATGCTTTTTTGATACATTAAATCCACCAATGATTAAATGTATCAAACATGTCATGCGGCGGTGCCCCTACATGATGTCATGTGCCCCTATCGCCGCTGAACCACCAATAATCTAAAAAAAACAATGCTGCTCCCCGCTTGCCTCTAGATGGTGCTGCCTGAGGCGTCCGCCTCACTTGGCCTCAATATAGGCTCGCCCCTGAGCATCTTAACTTAAAAGACCCCTGTTTGGCCCTAATACTGCATGTGTGACTCTTGATTTTGATCTTTGCTTATGTACCTATAACAGCTAATTCAAAAAACATATGTTTTAAATTCAAGTAAAGGACAAGTAAATTGCCTTTTGGCTATTTTAAAAGATGCACGCCAATAAAGCATGTTTAATATAATGCAACAGGAAAAGGAGGCAGAAATACTCTTTATCATGCACCAGGAAAGGATCTAAAATTATACACAGGCTTGCACTTTTAGTAACTTGTTTTTGCCAGTAAATGGCCTCTCTCCAAATTTACAATTGCATGTAAAGTTTTCTATAAGTACTGATGTGGAATGCTCTAGAATTTTATTTCTAAGAACCATGTAAATTGATACTTGTGTTTTGCTGGAGAGTTTTCCAAAGGAATGTATTCAGTCTTACGGGATATCCCATATGTTTTGTGCAATGAAGCACTTCCTCCATGTGAAGAAGCCCTCGGAGACTAATTTCTCTGGCCCTGTTTCAGATTATTTGAGATGCTGCAAAATCAGAACATATTCAACACAAAGGATAGTGAACTACAGAGCTTTATGTTTCTGTTCTGTATGTCCACAATATAGAGCTAGCTAACACATCTTCACATGTGTTACAAAATGTGCATACTTTGACAGACGGACCAGACACTTCCTAACAATGCTTTTGCAGGGGGACATACAAATCATGAACCACCACCATGTTTTAATGAGCAGGCAGAGCCATGCAAATAGTGTCTTTTAATTTCTGTGGTATCTCCAGCACCCAGAAGGGGCCTCCTAGGTGTGCAATGCAGTGCAGTGCACTAGTGGCCCCCAACAGCACAAGACCGGAAGTGATGGCTGTACGGGGGAATAATTCTACTTATGTGGTATGTTGTTTTTCTTTGGTCCTGGCCTTGGCACATAAGTTAAGCTTTAAAAAAGGTATTCAGTCACAAAAAAGATAAGATATTACAAAGGTTATCTTCATGAGTTGTGATGAGCGAACCCAGGCTGCAAAGTTCAGGTTTCTATAGAACTTTGCAAGCTCGGGTTCACAAGCCCATTGTGAATGACAATCATCCTGGTGTTCTCCTCAATTTGCAGCCCTCTAGCCCTTGCTACCCCCATTTTAGAGCCATTTGTGAGCCCCCAAGCTCGGGCCCCCATTGACTACAAGATTTGGGTTCGGGTCAAGTGTGGAGACTGGAACAGAACTTCAGTGGCAAGTTCAGGCAAATTTTTCAAACCCAAACTTCAGCAGGTCCGTTTATCACTATTAATTTTTAAAGAGGAACAAAACCCCGTTTTTTTCACCGTCCCGGGAAAAGCAGGTCCCTTTAGGGAGAGATCTATTTTAAGTACAATGTAAAGAGCAAAGGGGGAGTGGCAGCTGCTCAGACCATTTTATAACTAACCTGGGAGGTGCAAGTCAGCAGGGCAATTAGGTTACTAAAGACTTAAAGGAGCCGCAGCACTCAACCCTGTTAGCTTGCAGACCAACCTATAATCTGTCTCTAAATCTGGTAAAAACAGAGGCTCGGTCACACACATCTGCAGAAGTATGCTAAGCTGCACCACCGTGCCAAGGTGCCTCTATGGGTGCAGTCCTAACTCTAATCTATGAGAGCCCCATTTGGGACATACAATGCAAGAGATAAAAAGGGAGCAGCTCACCCGAGGTTGCCCTAAACCTCATGTGCAAGTCATGGGGTGGAAGGGTCAAGACCTTGCAATACAGCCTAGACTCCACACCCCATGTGCTTGCACAAATTCAAAATGAACAAAGGGGGAGTGGCAGCTGCTCAGACCATTTTATAACTAACCTGGGAGGTGCAAGTCAGCAGGGCAATTAGGTTACTAAAGACTTAAAGGAGCCGCAGCACTCAACCCTGTTAGCTAGCAGACCAACCTATAATCTGTCTCTAAGGCCCTTATTTATCACGGGCTAGCGCCAGGTAGTGTCTGACGAGCGCCAGGTAGCGGCAGCTAACGGCGACTACCGACTCAAGTACGCCCGGCGGCGGTCACAATGACGCATTTATCAAGCAAAATGAGGCTAGCGCCGGCGACAGCGACGGCTAGCGCGGCATTCATTATGAAGCCGCCTGGACCGAACAGCACCGCTGCAAATTCCCTCACAGCACCAGGTATGAGCTGTCGCTCCCTGGCGATGTCCAATGCATTTCAATGGAGCAATCTATAATTAATAGAGATGAGCGAGTAGTGAAATATTCGAAATTTCGAATTTCGATTCGAATAGACCGCGTTACTCGACTACTCGACCGAATATCGAATCCCATTATAGTCTATGGGAAAAAAATGCTCGACACTTAAAAAATCTCAATTCGACCACTTGGAGGTCACCAAGTCCACCCTGAAACATCAGAAAATGATGCCAACACTGCTGGAATGCAACTGGGACAGCAGGGGAAGCATGTCTGGGTGCATATAACGCGCCCAAGTCGCACTATTACGCCACTATCACAGCCTCTCAACAATACACTCCAAACACAATATTACTTCTACGTAAAGTGAGACAAGACAAGGAAACCTTCTTTCCTCTACATTGCCATGGACCCCAAGCCAAACTGTACAAAAAAGAAGAACAAAATTCTGCACCCCTTAAAATCACGTTGCCTAATGACAACCACAGATGGCATAGGCAAGGGGGAAAATAAATAGACCCCACCCCTAATTGTCATTGTGTGTGTGTGTGTGTGTGTGTGTGTGTGTGTGTGTGTGTGTGTGAGATGTGGTCAGACATGTCCTCTTGTGTCATTGTGTCACCCCAGCAGTAAGGGAAGCTTAAAGGAGGAGGTTTGTTACAGTGTGTCACCCCAGCAGTCAGGGAAGCTTACAGGAGGAGGTTTGTTACAGTGTGTCACCCCAGCAGTAAGGGAAGCTTAGAGCTGAGACCTCTTAAAAATTGTGTGGAGGCCCAAGATCTGAGACCTCTTAAAAATTGTGTGGAGGCCCAAGAGCTGAGACCTCTCAAACATTGTGTGGAGTCCCACGAGCTGAGACCTTTTAAAAATTGTGTGGAGGCCCAAGAGCTGAGACCTCTCAAACATTGTGTGGAGTCCCAAGAGCTGAGACCTTTTAAAAATTGTGTGGAGGCCCAAGATCTGAGACCTCTTAAAAATTGTGTGGAGGCCCAAGAGCTGAGACCTCTCAAACATTGTGTGGAGTCCCAAGAGCTGAGACCATTTAAAAATTGTGTGGAGTCCCAAGAGCTGAGACCTTTTAAAAATTGTGTGGAGGCCCAAGAGCTGAGACCTCTTAAAAATTGTGTGGAGGCCCAAGAGCTGAGACCTCTCAAACATTGTGTGGAGGCCCAAGAGCTGAGACCTCTTAAAAATTGTGTGGAGGCCCAAGATCTGAGACCTCTTAAAAATTGTGTGGAGGCCCAAGAGCTGAGACCTCTCAAACATTGTGTGGAGTCCCAAGAGCTGGGACCTTTTAAAAATTGTGTGGAGGCCCAAGAGGTGAGACCTCTCAAACATTGTGTGGAGGCCCAAGAGCTGAGACCTTTTAAAAATTGTGTGGAGGCCCAAGAGCTGAGACCTTTTAAAAATTGTGTGGAGGCCCAAGAGCTGAGACCTCTCAAACATTGTGTGGAGTCCCAAGAGCTGAGACCTTTTAAAAATTGTGTGGAGGCCCAAGAGCTGAGACCTTTTAAAAATTGTGTAGAGGCCCAAGAGCTGAGACCTTTTAAAAATTGTGTGGAGGCCCAAGAGCTGAGACCTCTTAAAAATTGTGTGGAGGCCCAAGAGCTGAGACCTTTTAAAAATTGTGTGGAGGCCCAAGAGCTGAGACCTTTTAAAAATTGTGTGGAGGCCCAAGAGCTGAGACCTTTTAAAAATTGTGTGGAGGCCCAAGAGCTGAGACCTCTTAAAAATTGTGTGGAGGCCCAAGAGCTGAGACCTTTTAAAAATTGTGTGGAGGCCCAAGAGCTGAGACCTCTCAAACATTGTGTGGAGGCCCAAGAGCTGAGACCTCTTAAAAATTGTGTGGAGGCCCAAGAGCTGAGACCTCTCAAACATTGTGTGGAGTCCCACGAGCTGAGACCTTTTAAAAATTGTGTGGAGGCCCAAGAGCTGAGACCTCTCAAACATTGTGTGGAGGCCCAAGAGCTGAGACCTTTTAAAAATTGTGTGGAGGCCCAAGAGCTGAGACCTTTTAAAAATTGTGTGGAGGCCCAAGAGCTGAGACCTTTTAAAAATTGTGTGGAGGCCCAAGAGCTGAGACCTCTCAAACATTGTGTGGAGGCCCAAGAGCTGAGACCTTTTAAAAATTGTGTGGAGGCCCAAGAGCTGAGACCTCTCAAACATTGTGTGGAGTCCCAAGAGCTGAGACCTTTTAAAAATTGTGTGGAGGCCCAAGAGCTGAGACCTTTTAAAAATTGTGTGGAGGCCCAAGAGCTGAGACCTTTTAAAAATTGTGTGGAGGCCCAAGAGCTGAGACCTTTTAAAAATTGTGTGGAGGCCCAAGAGCTGAGACCTCTCAAACATTGTGTGGAGGCCCAAGAGCTGAGCACTTATTAGTGCTGCAGCTACGGCTGCTTTAGTGAGGGGTAGCTGCTGCTGCTGGAATAGGGACAGAAAGACTTCAGTGGTGTATTACCACCTATATACAAAACTATATACACTCTGCTCAAAACGGCTGCTTTAGTGAGGGGTAGCTGCTGATGCTGGAATAGGGACAGAAAGACTTCAGTGGTGTATTAGCACCTATATACAAAACTATATTTTGCACTACTGTTTTGTGTCCTCTGTGCCAACAAAACACTGTTTTATACACGGTGCGTATAGGCACCATTTCACCTTCTGGCAGTATACGGCTGTATAGCCAGGTGTTTTTCTTAAAAATATTTTTTATATTTGGCACTTCTGTTTTGTGTCCTCTTTACCAACAAAACCTTGTTATATACCCGGTGCGTATAGGCACCATTTCACCTTCTGGCAGTATACGGCTGTATAGCCAGGTGTTCTTCTTAAAAATATTTTTATATTTGGCATAACGCGTGGCCAAAAAAGTAAAACGTCTGAAATGCGGAGGGCTAGCGCAAAGGGACGTGGACGAGGACGGGGGCGCGGAAATGCTGGTGGGGGCACAAACCGCGTTGAAGCCAGTGGGGATACAATGCGTGCTGATGAGGGGCAGCCAGCATTACGCTCATCCAGCTTCCCTGCCTTTATGGGACAGTTATGCGGGGGGCGGGGTACACCTCTGTTAAAGCCTGAGCAGCGTGAACAGGTGGTGCAATGGATGGCCGATAACGCTTCCAGTCACTTGTCCACCACCCAGTCATCCACACAGTCTCACTCTGACCCTCCTTCCTCCCAACCTGGCCAACAGAGTCAGCCCACCCTTGACCCCTCCCAGGACCTCTTTTCGGGTCCTTTTCCAGATGTGCTGCAAGAATCCCAGGAGCTAGCAGAGGAATTTGTTTGTAGTGATGCCCAAACACTTGAGCATCCGCCATCTGCTAGTGATGTGGACCCGGAACCAGCATCTGCTATCATGAGCGATGATGATGATGAGACGCAGTTGCCATCAAGGGAGGCTGTTGGAATGTCCAGTGGGCAGGAGGAGGAGCAGAGAGAGGAAGTGGAAGAGGAGGTGGTGGACGACGAAATGACCGACCCCACTTGGACAGGGGTGATGTCCAGCGGGGAAAGCAGTGGAGATGCGGTCTGCGCATCACCGAATAAGGCAGCAAGAGGCAGAGGACAGTCCAGAGGCAGAGGACAGTCCAGACAGAGAAGGCAGGCCACAGCCAGCAGGGCCGAAGCTCTTCCCGGCAGCAGGCAGTCGCGCGAAGCTCCCCCATCGAGGCCTCGTACTTCTGTGGTGTGGAGATTTTTTAATGTTTGCGCGGATGACAAACTGAGCGCGGTTTGCGCAATCTGCCACTCAAAACTGAGTAGGGGCTCTGAGAAGAGCAATCTGACCACCTCAGGCATGCGCCGTCACTTGGAATTCAAGCACTGGGCTGAGTGGGAGAGAGCAAACGCAATACAACCTGCGCCCCGTCTTGCTGCCACTGCCTCTTCCCCTTTGTTGTGTGCTGCCACTGCGGTCCAGACGTCCAGCCAGGACACCTCCACATCTGCCTCTGCCTCGGCTACTTTGGGGCCTTCTCCTTCAGCCCCCCCTTCCCCCGCATCTTCGTCTGCACCTTCCATCTCCTCGTCCCATCAACTGTCCATCTCGCAGGCGTTCAACCGCAGGCGGAAGTACGCCTCCAGTCACCCCCAAGCCCAAGCCTTAACCTGCCTCATCTCCAAACTGCTGGCCCTGGAGATGTTGCCGTTTTGGCTTGTGGAGACGCAGGCCTTCCGCGACCTGATGGCGGCTGCCGCACCTCGCTATTCCGTCCCTAGCCGCCACTATTTTTCCCGGTGTGGCGTCCCCGCCCTGCACCAGCACGTGTCGCGTAACATCAGGCGGACCCTGAGGTACGCAGTCAGCGCAAAGGTCCACTTGACCACCGACTCGTGGACAAGCGCTTGCGGCCAAGGACGCTACATCTCTTTGACGGCACACTGGGTGAATGTTGTGGAAGCGGGGACGGGGTCGCAAACAGGGACGGCCTACATACCACCCCCGCCCAAGATTGCCAGCACAGGTTCTGATAGACCCCCCTCCTCTTCCTCCTCCTCCTCCTCCTCCTCCTCTGCCTTAACATCGCCCTCAGCCCCTAGTTGGAAGCGTTGCAGCACTGGCACGGGGAGACGTCAGCAGGCGGTGCTTAAGCTCATCAGCTTGGGCGACAGGAAGCACAGCGCCGCAGAGGTGAGGCACGCCATATTGCAGCAGACAGAGATGTGGCTGTCGCCGCTGCAGCTAGGACCAGGCATGGTCGTGTGCGATAACGGCCGTAACCTGGTGGCGGCTCTGGAGCTTGCAGAACTCAATCACGTACCATGCCTGGCCCACGTTTTTAATTTGGTAGTACAAAAGTTTCTAAAGACTTACCCCAACCTGGCAGAGCTACTGGTCAAAGTGTGGCGCTTGTGCGCTCACTTTCGGAAGTCAACTGTAGCTGCTGCTAGCTTAAAAAAAAATCCAGCAACGCCTCCATTTGCCTCAACATCGGCTGTTGTGCGACCTGCCCACTCGCTGGAATTCCACCTATTGCATGTTGGCCAGGGTGTGTGAGCAGCAGAAAGCATTGATGGAGTACCAGATGATGCATCCACGCGTGCCTCCAACTCAGCTCCCTCAGTTTGCCAACCACGAGTGGCCATGGATGGCAGACATATGCGATGTATTGCGTATCTTTGAGGAGTCCACTAAGAAGGTCAGCAGCGAGGACGCTATAGTGAGCGTAACCATCCCGCTCCTAGGCGTCCTTAAAGAATCGCTCATCGCAATAAGGGAGAACGCATTGCACACAGAGGAGATGGGGGTAGGAGGAGACGCAACGCAGGTAGACAGTCAGACCACACTTTTGTCTGCTGCTCGGTGGCAGTTGCAGGAGGAGGATGAGGAGGAGGAGGACAACGTGGAGGTGGCTGTGGAAGAGGATGCTGGCGGCGAGGGTAGCAGTCAGGCTGTGTGCGTCCCATTGGTTCAGCGCGGATGGGGCGGAGAGGAGGAGGAAGAGGAGGAAATGGAAAATGATCCTTCTGGTGGGGGCAGTGAGGTCATGCCTACTCAGAGTCTGGCACACATGGCTGACTTCATGCTGGGCTGCTTTTCCCGGGACATACGTGTTGTCCGGATATTGGAGAACAAACTATACTGGGTCTTCGCACTCCTGGACCCCCGGTATAAAGATAACTTCTCCTCTTTTATTCCGGTAGAGGAGAGGACGAATCTATTACTGGAATACCAGAGGGAACTCTTGCAGAACATGATGCAGATTTTCCCACCCAGCATCGCTGGCGGCAGAGAGGAGAGTGTCTCCCAGAGTCTGACAACATCGATCAGGCCCACAGCCACCAGGGGAACACTCTCCAAGGTGTGGGACACGTTCATGTCACCCCCTCGTGCAACTTCCATCACTGCGGGGCCCGCTATCAGCAGGAGGGACAAGTATCGGCGGATGTTGCGGGACTACCTGGCAGACCACACCCCTGTCCTCCCCGATCCCTCGGCGACCTACACTTACTGGGTCTCCAAGTTGGACACGTGGCTGGAACTGTCCCTGTATGCCTTGGAGGTGCTTGCCTGCCCTGCCGCCAGCGTGCTATCAGAAAGGGTGTGTTCAGCGCAGCCGGGGGCATTATAACCGATAAGCGCAGCCGCCTGTCAACCGACAGTGCCGACAGGCTGACGCTAATCAAAATGAACAGCAAGTGGATTGACCCGGACTTTGCTTGTACAACAGTGGAAAGCAGCCAAGAGTGAAGTGCCATCTGTATGAAGTGCCATTTCCTCCTCCTCCTCCTCCTCCTCCTCCTTAACCGCCGTAGAATTGCTGTATTAATGAAAAAAATTATGGCTCACCTCTTAGGCTTAATACAATCAATTTTTAAGAGGTCTCAACTCTTGGGCCTCCACACAATTTTTAAAAGGTCTCAGCTCTTGGGCCTCCACACAATTTTTAAGAGGTCTCAGCTCTTGGGCCTCCACACAATGTTTGAGAGGTCTCAGCTCTTGGGCCTCCACACAATTTTTAAAAGGTCTCAGCTCTTGGGCCTCCACACAATTTTTAAAAGGTCTCAGCTCTTGGGCCTCCACACAATTTTTAAAAGGTCTCAGCTCTTGGGCCTCCACACAATTTTTAAGAGGTCTCAGCTCGTGGGACTCCACACAATTTTTAAGAGGTCTCAGCTCGTGGGACTCCACACAATGTTTGAGAGGTCTCAGCTCTTGGGCCTCCACACAATTTTTAAGAGGTCTCAGCTCGTGGGACTCCACACAATGTTTGAGAGGTCTCAGCTCTTGGGCCTCCACACAATTTTTAAAAGGTCTCAGCTCTTGGGCCTCCACACAATTTTTAAAAGGTCTCAGCTCTTGGGCCTCCACACAATTTTTAAAAGGTCTCAGCTCTTGGGCCTCCACACAATTTTTAAAACATAGCAGCCCTAATAAGGGCTCTCAATGACTCTCTTGTCTTCTGGTAGCTGGTATATATGGTGGTAAATGCGATATTCTGAGCTTCTGGGGCCCTGCCTGCCTACATAAGAGCTATATACTGTTCAGCATAGTAGCCCTAATAAGGGCTCTTAATGACTCTCTTGTCTTCTGGTAGCTGGTATATATGGTGGTAAAAGGTATATTCTGAGCTTCTGGGGCCCTGCCTGCCTACATAGGATATGAGCTATATACTGTTCAGCGTAGTAGCCCTAATAAGGGCTCTTAAGGACTCTCTTGTCTTCTGGTAGCTGGTATATATGGTGGTAAAAGGTATATTCTGAGCTTCTGGGGCGCTGCCTGACTACATAGAAAATGAGCTATATACTGTTCAGCATAGTAGCCCTAATAAGGGCTCTTAAGGACTCTCTTGTCTTCTGGTAGCTGGTATATATGGTGGTAAAAGGTATATTCTGAGCTTCTGGGGCCCTGCCTGACTACATAGAAAATTAGATATATACTGTTCAACATAGCAGCACTAATAAGGGATTAAGGACTCTCTTGTCTTCTGGTAGCTGGTATATATGGTGGTAAAAGGTATATTCTGAGCTTCTGGGGCCCTGCCTGACTACATAGAATATGAGCTATATACTGTTCAGCATAGTAGCCCTAATAAGGGCTCTTAAGGACTCTCTTGTCTTCTGGTAGCTGGTATATATGGTGGTAAAAGGTATATTCTGAGCTTCTGGGGCCCTGCCTGCCTACATAGGATATGAGCTATATACTGTTCAACATAGCAGCACTAATAAGGGATTAAGGACTCTCTTGTCTTCTGGTAGCTGGTATATATGGTGGTAAAAGGTATATTCTGAGCTTCTGGGGCCCTGCCTGACTACATAGAAAATGAGCTATATACTGTTCAACATAGCAGCACTAATAAGGGATTAAGGACTCTCTTGTCTTCTGGTAGCTGGTATATATGGTGGTAAAAGGTATATTCTGAGCTTCTGGGGCCCTGCCTGACTACATAGAAAATGAGCTATATACTGTTCAGCATAGTAGCCCTAATAAGGGCTCTTAAGGACTCTCTTGTCTTCTGGTAGCTGGTATATATGGTGGTAAAAGGTATATTCTGAGCTTCTGGGGCCCTGCCTGACTACATAGAAAATGAGCTATATACTGTTCAACATAGCAGCACTAATAAGGGATTAAGGACTCTCTTGTCTTCTGGTAGCTGGTATATATGGTGGTAAAAGGTATATTCTGAGCTTCTGGGGCCCTGCCTGACTACATAGAAAATGAGCTATATACTGTTCAACATAGCAGCACTAATAAGGGATTAAGGACTCTCTTGTCTTCTGGTAGCTGGTATATATGGTGGTAAAAGGTATATTCTGAGCTTCTGGGGCCCTGCCTGACTACATAGAAAATGAGCTATATACTGTTCAGCATAGTAGCCCTAATAAGGGCTCTTAAGGACTCTCTTGTCTTCTGGTAGCTGGTATATATGGTGGTAAAAGGTATATTCTGAGCTTCTGGGGCCCTGCCTGCCTACATAGGATATGAGCTATATACTGTTCAACATAGCAGCACTAATAAGGGATTAAGGACTCTCTTGTCTTCTGGTAGCTGGTATATATGGTGGTAAAAGGTATATTCTGAGCTTCTGGGGCCCTGCCTGACTACATAGAAAATGAGCTATATACTGTTCAACATAGCAGCACTAATAAGGGATTAAGGACTCTCTTGTCTTCTGGTAGCTGGTATATATGGTGGTAAAAGGTATATTCTGAGCTTCTGGGGCCCTGCCTGACTACATAGAAAATGAGCTATATACTGTTCAGCGTAGTAGCCCTAATAAGGGCTCTTAAGGACTCTCTTGTCTTCTGGTAGCTGGTATATATGGTGGTAAAAGGTATATTCTGAGCTTCTGGGGCCCTGCCTGCCTACATAGGATATGAGCTATATACTGTTCAACATAGCAGCACTAATAAGGGATTAAGGACTCTCTTGTCTTCTGGTAGCTGGTATATATGGTGGTAAAAGGTATATTCTGAGCTTCTGGGGCCCTGCCTGACTACATAGAAAATGAGCTATATACTGTTCAGCGTAGTAGCCCTAATAAGGGCTCTTAAGGACTCTCTTGTCTTCTGGTAGCTGGTATATATGGTGGTAAAAGGTATATTCTGAGCTTCTGGGGCCCTGCCTGACTACATAGAAAATGAGCTATATACTGTTCAGCATAGTAGCCCTAATAAGGGCTCTTAAGGACTCTCTTGTCTTCTGGTAGCTGGTATATATGGTGGTAAAAGGTATATTCTGAGCTTCTGGGGCCCTGCCTGCCTACATAGGATATGAGCTATATACTGTTCAACATAGCAGCACTAATAAGGGATTAAGGACTCTCTTGTCTTCTGGTAGCTGGTATATATGGTGGTAAAAGGTATATTCTGAGCTTCTGGGGCCCTGCCTGACTACATAGAAAATGAGCTATATACTGTTCAGCGTAGTAGCCCTAATAAGGGCTCTTAAGGACTCTCTTGTCTTCTGGTAGCTGGTATATATGGTGGTAAAAGGTATATTCTGAGCTTCTGGGGCCCTGCCTGACTACATAGAAAATGAGCTATATACTGTTCAGCATAGTAGCCCTAATAAGGGCTCTTAAGGACTCTCTTGTCTTCTGGTAGCTGGTATATATGGTGGTAAAAGGTATATTCTGAGCTTCTGGGGCCCTGCCTGACTACATAGAAAATGAGCTATATACTGTTCAGCATAGTAGCCCTAATAAGGGCTCTTAAGGACTCTCTTGTCTTCTGGTAGCTGGTATATATGGTGGTAAAAGGTATATTCTGAGCTTCTGGGGCCCTGCCTGACTACATAGAAAATGAGCTATATACTGTTCAGCATAGTAGCCCTAATAAGGGCTCTTAAGGACTCTCTTGTCTTCTGGTAGCTGGTATATATGGTGGTAAAAGGTATATTCTGAGCTTCTGGGGCCCTGCCTGACTACATAGAAAATGAGCTATATACTGTTCAGCGTAGTAGCCCTAATAAGGGCTCTTAAGGACTCTCTTGTCTTCTGGTAGCTGGTATATATGGTGGTAAAAGGTATATTCTGAGCTTCTGGGGCCCTGCCTGACTACATAGAAAATGAGCTATATACTGTTCAACATAGCAGCACTAATAAGGGATTAAGGACTCTCTTGTCTTCTGGTAGCTGGTATATATGGTGGTAAAAGGTATATTCTGAGCTTCTGGGGCCCTGCCTGACTACATAGAAAATGAGCTATATACTGTTCAGCGTAGTAGCCCTAATAAGGGCTCTTAAGGACTCTCTTGTCTTCTGGTAGCTGGTATATATGGTGGTAAAAGGTATATTCTGAGCTTCTGGGGCCCTGCCTGCCTACATAGGATATGAGCTATATACTGTTCAACATAGCAGCACTAATAAGGGATTAAGGACTCTCTTGTCTTCTGGTAGCTGGTATATATGGTGGTAAAAGGTATATTCTGAGCTTCTGGGGCCCTGCCTGACTACATGGAAAATGAGCTATATACTGTTCAGCGTAGTAGCCCTAATAAGGGCTCTTAAGGACTCTCTTGTCTTCTGGTAGCTGGTATATATGGTGGTAAAAGGTATATTCTGAGCTTCTGGGGCCCTGCCTGCCTACATAGGATATGAGCTATATACTGTTCAACATAGCAGCACTAATAAGGGATTAAGGACTCTCTTGTCTTCTGGTAGCTGGTATATATGGTGGTAAAAGGTATATTCTGAGCTTCTGGGGCCCTGCCTGACTACATAGAAAATGAGCTATATATTGTTCAGCATAGTAGCCCTAATAAGGGCTCTTAAGGACTCTCTTGTCTTCTGGTAGCTGGTATATATGGTGGTAAAAGGTATATTCTGAGCTTCTGGGGCCCTGCCTGACTACATAGAAAATGAGCTATATACTGTTCAGCATAGTAGCCCTAATAAGGGCTCTTAAGGACTCTCTTGTCTTCTGGTAGCTGGTATATATGGTGGTAAAAGGTATATTCTGAGCTTCTGGGGCCCTGCCTGACTACATAGAAAATGAGCTATATACTGTTCAGCATAGTAGCCCTAATAAGGGCTCTTAAGGACTCTCTTGTCTTCTGGTAGCTGGTATATATGGTGGTAAAAGGTATATTCTGAGCTTCTGGGGCCCTGCCTGACTACATAGAAAATGAGCTATATACTGTTCAGCGTAGTAGCCCTAATAAGGGCTCTTAAGGACTCTCTTGTCTTCTGGTAGCTGGTATATATGGTGGTAAAAGGTATATTCTGAGCTTCTGGGGCCCTGCCTGCCTACATAGGATATGAGCTATATACTGTTCAACATAGCAGCACTAATAAGGGATTAAGGACTCTCTTGTCTTCTGGTAGCTGGTATATATGGTGGTAAAAGGTATATTCTGAGCTTCTGGGGCCCTGCCTGACTACATAGAAAATGAGCTATATACTGTTCAGCGTAGTAGCCCTAATAAGGGCTCTTAAGGACTCTCTTGTCTTCTGGTAGCTGGTATATATGGTGGTAAAAGGTATATTCTGAGCTTCTGGGGCCCTGCCTGACTACATAGAAAATGAGCTATATACTGTTCAGCATAGTAGCCCTAATAAGGGCTCTTAAGGACTCTCTTGTCTTCTGGTAGCTGGTATATATGGTGGTAAAAGGTATATTCTGAGCTTCTGGGGCCCTGCCTGCCTACATAGGATATGAGCTATATACTGTTCAACATAGCAGCACTAATAAGGGATTAAGGACTCTCTTGTCTTCTGGTAGCTGGTATATATGGTGGTAAAAGGTATATTCTGAGCTTCTGGGGCCCTGCCTGACCACATAGAAAATGAGCTATATACTGTTCAGCGTAGTAGCCCTAATAAGGGCTCTTAAGGACTCTCTTGTCTTCTGGTAGCTGGTATATATGGTGGTAAAAGGTATATTCTGAGCTTCTGGGCCCTGCCTGACTACATAGAAAATGAGCTATATACTGTTCAGCATAGTAGCCCTAATAAGGGCTCTTAAGGACTCTCTTGTCTTCTGGTAGCTGGTATATATGGTGGTAAAAGGTATATTCTGAGCTTCTGGGGCCCTGCCTGACTACATAGAAAATGAGCTATATACTGTTCAGCGTAGTAGCCCTAATAAGGGCTCTTAAGGACTCTCTTGTCTTCTGGTAGCTGGTATATATGGTGGTAAAAGGTATATTCTGAGCTTCTGGGGCCCTGCCTGCCTACATAGGATATGAGCTATATACTGTTCAACATAGCAGCACTACTAAGGGCTCTTAAGGACTCTCTTGTCTTCTGGTAGCTGGTATATATGGTGGTAAAAGGTATATTCTGAGCTTCTGGGGCCCTGCCTGACTACATAGAAAATGAGCTATATACTGTTCAGCGTAGTAGCCCTAATAAGGGCTCTTAAGGACTCTCTTGTCTTCTGGTAGCTGGTATATATGGTGGTAAAAGGTATATTCTGAGCTTCTGGGGCCCTGCCTGACTACATAGAAAATGAGCTATATACTGTTCAACATAGCAGCACTAATAAGGGATTAAGGACTCTCTTGTCTTCTGGTAGCTGGTATATATGGTGGTAAAAGGTATATTCTGAGCTTCTGGGGCCCTGCCTGACTACATAGAAAATGAGCTATATACTGTTCAGCGTAGTAGCCCTAATAAGGGCTCTTAAGGACTCTCTTGTCTTCTGGTAGCTGGTATATATGGTGGTAAAAGGTATATTCTGAGCTTCTGGGGCCCTGCCTGCCTACATAGGATATGAGCTATATACTGTTCAACATAGCAGCACTAATAAGGGATTAAGGACTCTCTTGTCTTCTGGTAGCTGGTATATATGGTGGTAAAAGGTATATTCTGAGCTTCTGGGGCCCTGCCTGACTACATGGAAAATGAGCTATATACTGTTCAGTGTAGTAGCCCTAATAAGGGCTCTTAAGGACTCTCTTGTCTTCTGGTAGCTGGTATATATGGTGGTAAAAGGTATATTCTGAGCTTCTGGGGCCCTGCCTGACTACATAGAAAATGAGCTATATACTGTTCAGCGTAGTAGCCCTAATAAGGGCTCTTAAGGACTCTCTTGTCTTCTGGTAGCTGGTATATATGGTGGTAAAAGGTATATTCTGAGCTTCTGGGGCCCTGCCTGCCTACATAGGATATGAGCTATATACTGTTCAACATAGCAGCACTAATAAGGGATTAAGGACTCTCTTGTCTTCTGGTAGCTGGTATATATGGTGGTAAAAGGTATATTCTGAGCTTCTGGGGCCCTGCCTGACTACATAGAAAATGAGCTATATATTGTTCAGCATAGTAGCCCTAATAAGGGCTCTTAAGGACTCTCTTGTCTTCTGGTAGCTGGTATATATGGTGGTAAAAGGTATATTCTGAGCTTCTGGGGCCCTGCCTGACTACATAGAAAATGAGCTATATACTGTTCAGCATAGTAGCCCTAATAAGGGCTCTTAAGGACTCTCTTGTCTTCTGGTAGCTGGTATATATGGTGGTAAAAGGTATATTCTGAGCTTCTGGGGCCCTGCCTGACTACATAGAAAATGAGCTATATACTGTTCAGCATAGTAGCCCTAATAAGGGCTCTTAAGGACTCTCTTGTCTTCTGGTAGCTGGTATATATGGTGGTAAAAGGTATATTCTGAGCTTCTGGGGCCCTGCCTGACTACATAGAAAATGAGCTATATACTGTTCAGCGTAGTAGCCCTAATAAGGGCTCTTAAGGACTCTCTTGTCTTCTGGTAGCTGGTATATATGGTGGTAAAAGGTATATTCTGAGCTTCTGGGGCCCTGCCTGCCTACATAGGATATGAGCTATATACTGTTCAACATAGCAGCACTAATAAGGGATTAAGGACTCTCTTGTCTTCTGGTAGCTGGTATATATGGTGGTAAAAGGTATATTCTGAGCTTCTGGGGCCCTGCCTGACTACATAGAAAATGAGCTATATACTGTTCAGCGTAGTAGCCCTAATAAGGGCTCTTAAGGACTCTCTTGTCTTCTGGTAGCTGGTATATATGGTGGTAAAAGGTATATTCTGAGCTTCTGGGGCCCTGCCTGACTACATAGAAAATGAGCTATATACTGTTCAGCATAGTAGCCCTAATAAGGGCTCTTAAGGACTCTCTTGTCTTCTGGTAGCTGGTATATATGGTGGTAAAAGGTATATTCTGAGCTTCTGGGGCCCTGCCTGCCTACATAGGATATGAGCTATATACTGTTCAACATAGCAGCACTAATAAGGGATTAAGGACTCTCTTGTCTTCTGGTAGCTGGTATATATGGTGGTAAAAGGTATATTCTGAGCTTCTGGGGCCCTGCCTGACCACATAGAAAATGAGCTATATACTGTTCAGCGTAGTAGCCCTAATAAGGGCTCTTAAGGACTCTCTTGTCTTCTGGTAGCTGGTATATATGGTGGTAAAAGGTATATTCTGAGCTTCTGGGCCCTGCCTGACTACATAGAAAATGAGCTATATACTGTTCAGCATAGTAGCCCTAATAAGGGCTCTTAAGGACTCTCTTGTCTTCTGGTAGCTGGTATATATGGTGGTAAAAGGTATATTCTGAGCTTCTGGGGCCCTGCCTGACTACATAGAAAATGAGCTATATACTGTTCAGCGTAGTAGCCCTAATAAGGGCTCTTAAGGACTCTCTCGTCTTCTGGTAGCTGGTATATATGGTGGTAAAAGGTATATTCTGAGCTTCTGGGGCCCTGCCTGCCTACATAGGATATGAGCTATATACTGTTCAACATAGCAGCACTACTAAGGGCTCTTAAGGACTCTCTTGTCTTCTGGTAGCTGGTATATATGGTGGTAAAAGGTATATTCTGAGCTTCTGGGGCCCTGCCTGACTACATAGAAAATGAGCTATATACTGTTCAGCGTAGTAGCCCTAATAAGGGCTCTTAAGGACTCTCTTGTCTTCTGGTAGCTGGTATATATGGTGGTAAAAGGTATATTCTGAGCTTCTGGGGCCCTGCCTGACTACATAGAAAATGAGCTATATACTGTTCAGCGTAGTAGCCCTAATAAGGGCTCTTAAGGACTCTCTTGTCTTCTGGTAGCTGGTATATATGGTGGTAAAAGCTATATTCTGAGCTTCTGGGGCCCTGCCTGCCTACATATGAGCCATATACCGTTCAGCGTAGTAGCCCTAATAAGGGCTCTTAATGACTCTCTTGTCTTCTGGTAGCTGGTATAGATGGTGGTAAAAGCGATATCCCGAGCTTCTGGGGCCCTGCCAGCGACAGCCTGTCTTTCCCTGCTGTGAGCGTCTGTCCCTCACTAAGTTCAAGCTGCTAATGCTGACGAAGAGGAAGTGCTGAGTTTTGTATATTCGAGGTCACATGGTTTTTCCAGCCAATGCGTGTAGACGCCGTTTTCGCGATGCCAGCGTCCTCCCAGGACCTGTCCCACCCCCCCTGCATGGTGAGTGGTGTAAAAAACGCGCCAGGGAAGGTGGGAGGGGAAACGAATTGTGAGTGCGCCATCGCCGCTGTACTCGATCGAAATCGAGTATGACGAACAGCGTAGTATTCGATCGAATACCGGCTCGGTCGAATACTACTCGCTCATCACTAATAATTAATCATAATTAATTGGTATTAATTTTTTTTTCTTTTTTTAATGTCAAAAATTCGGAGACCACTTCTGCAATGTTAGGATTTATTTTTAAGTAAAAAAAAATGTAAAAAAAATTTGTGCAGAATTGATCTTACAGGTCTGAGATTAATGTATTCATATTACAAAATGATTCTAAAAACATGTATAATGTTACATTCCAAAAATATGGTTGTTTAGGGGTTAAAAACTAGTTAATACCCATCGCCGCCAGCGCTCTGGGGTTTAAACAAGGAATGGACAGCGACAGCACATTCGGAGCGTGATTTGTTAATGAATATGAAGCTAGCCGTTCGCTCTGGCCATTCGTTGTCAGGCGCTCACATACAACGCTGAACCTGTGAAACAGCGACCCCCCAGCCCGTATTCAACATTACCGCACACCGACTGAGTCGCTGTCATCAAGCTAACGCCGGCCAAGCACAGCGAATACTGGCTGGCGCTGAAAAAATCACGCTACAGTTGCTCATCTGGCGCTACCTGGCGCTATTAATGAATCGGCCTCCCCATCTGGTAAAAACAGAGGCTCGGTCACACATGGGGTGTGGGGTCTAGGCTGTATTGCAAGGTCTTGACCCTTCCACCCCATGGCTTGCACATGAGGTTTAGGGCAATCAATATATAATTTTCCTGAGAAATTTCCTGCGAATCCCTTCAAAAATCACAGCTGAAAATGTTCTAGCAACAGAGGGTGACAAAATCTCAAAATAGTCTGATACTTAAAGGGTTAATAAAGGCAAAGGCAAAGTTACTTTCAATTGCATTTTTGAAAGAAGACTTGTGGATCTAGATGCACAGATTAGGTTTACAGTCACTAATAGCAACAACTTTCAGGTAGTGCTCCCATTAAAGAAAAATAAAAGAAAAAAACTAGATAGGCTCAAAACCTTGAGAACATTATTTTGGAACACAAAAATATATACACTTTAAAAAATCCCATTAAAAGATGACTTTTCTTTTAAATAATAGCCACTGGAGAACAATACACTAAAAGTTTTGCAAACGATATGTCATTATATTCCCAGTGCTGCTACAAAAGCCAATTGCACTTCGTTTATATGACGCAGTTATGGTATCCAGAGAGAAGTATACTGCTAAAGTAAGTCTGGAAAAAGCACACAAGTGGAAGTTTCAAGATGCAAATGTTATGCCTCTAATTTCACAATAAAACATATTTTCTGCAAATCTTTCTCCCTCCTGCTGTCTGTCTCTCTCTCTCTCTCTCTCTCTCTCTCTCTCTCTCTCTCTCTCTCTATATATATATATATATATATATTAACATTTACCATAAATATTCATGGATTTTTTATATCTTATTAAAGCAAACCTCTGGCAATAAACCTGCATTGGGGCTGGAAGAACTTTCATGACACTGGGAGCCCAATTTAATAATAGCGCTTTCTCTGTGCCACAGCTGCAACTGCAGCCACAGGCAGCAGGCACTCTGGCACTCTGGTGTTCAGCTCTGAAGGCTATGAGGCCGATTCATCAATAGCGCCAGGTAGCGACAGATGAGCGACTGAAGTATGGCGCTAAGAGCGCCGCTAGCGTCAGCCGCGGGCGGTAGCGATTCGCTATAGCAGGCCTCCTCAGTCGCTACCTGGCGTTGTTGCGAACAACGCCTACATTGCTGAATATGATGTTGGCCCTCAGCTTTGTAGGCGCTGTCAGTCAGTGTGACCACGCTATTCTACACAGCGCCTGTTAGCTTTGCTGTGTCCTGGCCATCCAGTACCTTCTGAATCAAACACATTGCCACATTTGTTAAAAATTTAAAGAGTTTTTATTTTGTGTTGAAAAGGAAATTACATTCAACCAGATATTCTCATATAAATGCAAAATAAAACATAATTAAACACATAGCCACAATTTTTTTTTTATTTTATTTGTTAAATAAAAAGGAAATACAATTAAACCACCAATGAGAAAGAAAATGAAAAGAAAAACAGAACAGAGAAAAATGGAAAATCGAAAAAGAAAAGAAAAACAGAAAAGAGAAAGGAAAATAGAAAAAGTAAATAAAAACAGAAATGAGAAAGGAAAGGAAAATAGAAAAGGAAAATAAAAACAGAACTGAGAAAGAAAAGGAAAATAAAAACAGAACTGAGAAAGAAAAGGAAAATAAAAACAGAACTGAGAAAGAAAAGGAAAATAGAAAGGGAAAATAAAAACAGAACTGAGAAAGAAAAGGAAAATAGAAAAGGAAAATAAAAACAGAACTGAGAAAGAAAAGGAATATTAAAATAGGAATTAGAATGAAAAGGAAAATAGAAATGGAAAATAAAAACAGAACTGAGAAAGAAAAGGAAAATAGAAAAGGAAAATAAAAACAGAACTGAGAAAGAAAAGGAAAATAGAAAAGGAAAATAAAAACAGAACTGAGAAAGAAAAGGAATATTAAAATAGGAATTAGAATGAAAAGGAAAATAGAAAAGGAAAATAAAAACAGAACTGAGAAAGAAAAGGAAAATAAAAACAGAAATGAGAAAGAAAAGGAAAATTGAAAAGGAAAATAAAAACAGAACTGAGAAAGAAACGGAAAATAAAAACAGAACTGAGAAAGAAAAGGAAAATAGAAAAGGAAAATAAAAACAGAACAGAGAAAGAAAAGGAAAATTAAAATAGGAATTAGAATGAAAAGGAAACTTACAACAGAATTAAACACATAGCCACATGTATATATATATATTTTTTTTTATTTTTACACTAAATAAAAAAAAATAATAAAACAGAAATGAAATTGAAAATGAAAAGTCCAACAGAAATTCTAAAGCAAAGTAAAGTGCAGGATAGTTTTTGAAATGGAAATTAGGGATCAGGGTGCATCTCTTTGTGCCTGAAAAAATAAGAAAAGTGCAGTTAGTATATATCTTTAAAGTTGTTTTGTCGTTGTCCAAAAAGAAATGCATAACTTGATAACCAACATTGGCGTCTTACACCCCCCTTAGAGTGCTTTTGGTCATCTTACACCCCCCTTAGAGTGGTTTGGGTCATCTTACACCCCCCTTAGAGTGGTTTTGGTCATCTTACACCCCCCTTAAAGTGGTTTTGGTCATCTTACACCCCCCTTAAAGTGGTTTGGGTCATCTTACACCCCGCTTAGAGTGGTTTTGGTCATCTTACACCCCCCCTTAGAGTGGTTTTGGTCATCTTACACCCCCCTTAGAGTGGTTTGGGTCATCTTACACCCCCCTTAGAGTGGTTTTGGTCATCTTACACCCCCCTTAAAGTGGTTTTGGTCATCTTACACCCCCCTTAAAGTGGTTTGGGTCATCTTACACCCCGCTTAGAGTGGTTTTGGTCATCTTACACCCCCCCTTAGAGTGGTTTTGGTCATCTTACACCCCCCTTAGAGTGGTTTTGGTCATCTTACACCCCCCCTTAGAGTGGTTTGGGTCATCTTACACCCCGCTTAGAGTGGTTTTGGTCAGCTTACACCCCCCTTAGAGTGGTTTTGGTCATCTTACACCCCCCCTTAGAGTGGTTTGGGTCATCTTACACCCCCCTTAGAGTGTTTTTGGTCATCTTACACCCCCCTTAAATTGGTTTTGGTCATCTTACACCCCCCTTAGAGTGGTTTTGGTCATCTTACACCCCCCTTAGAGTGGTTTGGGTCATCTTACACCCCCCTTAGAGTGGTTTTGGTCATCTTACACCCCCCTTAGAGTGGTTTGGGTCATCTTACACCCCCCTTAGAGTGGTTTTGGTCATCTTACACCCCCCCTTAGAGTGGTTTTGGTCATCTTACACCCCCCTTAGAGTGGTTTTTGTCATCTTACACCCCCCTTAAAGTGGTTTGGGTCATCTTACACCCCGCTTAGAGTGGTTTGGGTCATCTTACACCCCCCTTAGAGTGGTTTTGGTCATCTTACACCCCCCCTTAGAGTGGTTTGGGTCATCTTACACCCCCCTTAGTGCGTTTTTGTGCTCTTTTTGATGGGAGTTCAAATACATTTAACCAGTAGTGCAGTACTTGCATTAGAGTGAAGGGTAGTTAGCTTACCGCAAAAAAAGAAGTGATCAGCCTTTCCCTTAGCTCATCGCCAGTCTGGGTGTCCTCACTTCTATCTGCGGGCAGGTTGGGGATTTCTGGCCCCAGTGCTGTCTCCTCGGGGGCTTGGATTCGGTGACAAATGCAAATGTTGTGTAGCACACAGCAGGCAAGGATGATCTTGGAAACCTTCTGTGGGCTGTAGAGCATCTCTCCTCCTGGCCGTGCCAAACAGAGAAAGCGTGCTTTCAGCAGGCCGATGGTTCTTTCCACAATGCTTCTGGTCTTGCGATGCGCTGCATTGTAGCGTTCATGGGCAGAGGTCCGTGGGTTCCTGACCGGAGTCATGACCCACGTTCTCTGCCCATATCCCTTGTCCGCTGTAGAAAAAACACAAGGAGAGAGACAGCAATTAGTACTAGTACATGTTTTTTGGTGGTAGTTTGGTTAAAAGTGGCTTACTAGGCCACATATTAGCAAAATACATAGACATGGTTAATTTATTACCCAGTAGCCAGCCAGCTGGCATTTCGTTGTTATCAAACTTCCGGCACAGGACTGTCCGCTGCAAGACGTAAGAATCGTGGCATGAGCCGGGGAACCCCGATCTCACCGCCCGCAGCCTCATGTCTGGGTCACAGACCACCATGATATTAAGCGAATGGAACTGCTTCCGGTTTCTGTAGGACAGCTCCTGTGCACGGGGAGGGCGGAAAGGGATATGTGTACCATCAACGCACCCTAGCACATTCGGGATCCCTCCCATCAGATAGAAAGCATGTTTTATTTTGGCAACCTCTTCCTCATCCTCAGGAAACTTGATGTAAATTGGGATTAAATCACAAATTGCCAGAACTACCTGGATTAGTATGCGGCTCATAGTAGCCTGGCTTATCCCGCTGAGGAGGGCTGAGGTTGCCTGGAAGGTCCCTCGTGCCAAAACATTAAGAGTGGCACACAGGCGTACTATGCCTGGAATGGAATGAGTGCGTTTGGTGGATGGCTCGATTTTGGTCTTAATCTGATCATATAGGGACTGTAGTGCAGCACGATTCAGACGGAAGCGGCTCCTGATCTGCTCGTCACTTAAGTCCCATACTGAAAGGCGGATTGCAAAGGAGCGGGGTGCCCTAAGCCTCACAACACCCCGCTCCCTTTCCTCCTGCTCTTTCAGCATACACATACATCCATCCACCCAGACACCATACATCACCCTCTTATCCATCACACACACTAAAGATATATACAAAAACAAAAATAAACAAAAAAAACCACTAACACACAACACACACACAAACAATCACACTCCACACACACCCGCTACAATGCAGCTCACCACAAAACCAGAACTATAGTGGTCCAAACCACCAGCCTGCTGAAAACCAGCTTTCTAAGTTAAGCACAACCAAGAGGGGAGTTGCTGCACAGCCCACAAAAGGCCCCAAAATCAAGCCTCACTTGCTGTATGCTACACAATATTTGCAGATGCCACCCAAACCAAGCTCCTAAAGAAACAGCACTGATGTCAGAAATCACCCAACAAGCCACAGAGAGTGAGGACAGAAACCAGACAGAGGCTCAAATGAGCTAAGGGAAGCGAGCACAGCACCACACCACAGCCTTTGCCACAGTGTAAGAATAGCAGAAGCTAGAACATTCCTTCCTTTTATACTTCATTTTCTAAAGTGACAGGTCCGCTTTGCCGCCTTTTGCGTCGCTCTGCTATTTCCGGGCGCCAATTAGCCGACCCAGGTGTGCGTAAAACAGAGTGCGCACGCGCACGCTAGTAGCGCTACTAGCGTACTTGAGCCGTAACTTGCGTGCATTAACGGACATGGCCCAAAAATCAGGGGTGGACCAATGAAAGGGAAGCTGATGTTTTTTTAAATAGCCGTTAGGCTAAGCACATGTCACAAGGGTTGGAGATACATCAGTCCATTGTTGGATTTGGGTGTGTGTTGTTTGTTTAATGAGGTCTGTAATGAGTTAATTGGCTAACACACATGCTTCTGTCAGTGCAGTGGAGGTGTGCCTAGAATGAACTGGGCTGTATGTGTGAATCAATTAAGTGGGCTGCTTTTGGATTGGCTGTTAGAGCACATAAAACCTGCCCAAGCCTAAGAGATTGCGATGCCATTCTGTAGTGTGCATGCGTGCTTGTGGGGTGTGTATTTGTGTGTGTGTGCAGCTACAGGATGGAGCCAAATTCAGGACATCTGCCGGCCACAGCAGGCCCGAGTAGGAGTTTGGTGGGTGCTGTGCGCAGACCTCCCTTACGGAAAAGGGCACAGCCTGAAGGTGGGGCAGCACCCCAGGCTAAGCGCCCAGGTGCCAAGAGGGAGCCTGAATTTAATTTGGCTGAGAATAATCATCTTGTGCGCCTTACACTTGCTAAATGGGAGCTGATATTTGGCTCCCAAAGCAAGTCCATAGGCAAACAAGAAAGAAGCAAACTGTGGGATGCCATTGGTGTGGAGCTTAGTAGCACAGCTCAACACCCACGTAGTGGCCCATCCTGCAGGAAACGCTTCTACACTTTGCGAGGGGCCCTTATGAAAAAGATGAATCACGATCTTGATGTGGACAGTGGGTTCATCCAGGCTCCAAAGAGTACCTACAGGCCGTATGAGGAGATGCTGAAGGCCAAAATCCCACTGGCTCGGCTGCAGGGTGTGGATCCTGGGGATGACACCACCGGTTGGGCTGAAGGTACATATTTTCTGGCTTTTACAATAACCTAATGTTAATGTATGTGATTTGCATTTTTACATTCTGACCAACTAACAGTAGGACCTGTGAAGTATTACATTACAGCTCAAACATTTGTAACTTTTCTGTCTGTTGCTTTATGCATAGGTGCACATGCTGCTGTCCGGGATGTGCCTCAGGACACCCAAGCTCCTGCCCTTCCAGCAACCTCAAGGCTACCCCAGTCTGCCATTGAAGGTATTTACCCATAATTTGGTTGCTGGTTTTTTTTTTAACAAATGGGTGTGGGAGCAGCTCAAAAAATCAAGGTTTGCCCTGTTGAGTATTAATAATATGTGCCTGCGCCCTAATTGCACGCCCACTGTAACACTCACAGCAAGTAACTAACAAGGCCCTAACATGTGTAGATATGTAGGACGCCAGAGATGTGTAGCCATATATCGGCATATCAATGTGGGAGCCACACTTGGCTTGATTAGTCAATATTAGTGAAAGAGCTGCTCACACACCTTAATGCATGTTGTATTTTGCAACGCACATTAGCTATGGCTCAATGTTGGTTTTATTTTGGCCTAGCTCCCATGCCCTTGGCCCCAGCATCTCCTCCGGATCCCACCTACTCTTTGGATGTCGGTAAGTGCATGTGTTCACCTTGCTTGATCCACTTTTACTCAAGTGCATGTGTCTCATTCCTCTTTTTTCTTGGTAGGCCAAGTGACTGGTTCATCTTTGGACCCCACTTCCGATGTTGCCGGTCAACAGGACCCTGTTGGTGTGTAGAGCAATACATAATGTATCCTTTATGCTGTTTATGTTACACTGGTTCAATTTGGTTAGTCTACTAAGCTACATGTTTGCTTGGTAAACTTGAAGATGCCTCTTGGGAGTGCTGGTTGCCTCCCCAGGGTCAGTCTATTAGTTATTTGAGTGATAGCAATGTATATTTGCGGACATATTTTTAGCCAAACATTCCCTGTAGTAGTTTGCTGATTATTTAGAGACATTCTTTTTTTTTTTTAGTTGACCCGAATATCGGAAGTGGCTGTCCAGAAAGGGCCCCTCAAGTTCCAGCTGCCAGAGATGAGGGTAAGTGGTTTGGCCTTGCTCTAGTCTGTATTTTGGCTCTAATTTTGTGCCACTTGCTTCTGGCAACTTGTGTGTCCACATGTATTTTCAAGGTCCAAGCTCGAGTGAGGACCCCACTCCAGACATCTGGGATATTGGGGGTATGTTTAATTTAAGCAATGTTTATGATGAGATTTGCAGAAATTAGTGCGTCTTAGTCCTGTAACATACATGTTAACAATCTGAGTTTAACAGAGACCTTTGGTCTAGTGTGTATTTTTGAACTTTTTAGAGGTATGGCCTCGATAGCCTAACCAGGTTACATTAGAGTTTGGCCCACAGACCTACTAACCTGATTTTCCTGTTTAGCATATGCCAACTTGCCCGACATCTCGGATGTTGAATTGCGACTCTCTGGCAGCGATACCTCGAGCCTACCTGTGCCGGAGGACACGCAGGTAACATGGCTGATGTAGACGACCTCGAAACACATTGGCATATTCGTGGGTAGTGGAAGAAGCAACATGTCACATTTCCTTTCATTGTTGTTTTGGCAGGAGGCGGAACCAGAACCCCAAGCTGGGACCTCTTCCCAAGTCCCATGTGGCCAAGCTTCAGAGGCTCAGACAAGGGTAAGTTGTCTAGTGAGTGTTTATGGTAATTTTTGGGAGGGGCATAACTGCATTGGTTCTGTTTGACTAAAATGTGGTTTACTATTTGTTTAGCCTCAAACCACAGCAAGAGGAGGTGTGGCACCAACCAGTGCCGATTTCTACGAGCTAGGGGTCCGGATGCTGGAGGACTACAGTCGCCAACAGCCGCGTGATGGAACTAATGAGCGCATTGCGGCGTTGGAAAATCAGGTGCTGATGTGTCAGCAACAAAATGAGGCCCTGCAGCGCCAGGTGGACCAGTTACGGCAAAACCAAGTACAGAACCAGGACCTTGGTCGGCTGGCAAATGTAATCGAGCAATCTGTACAGCGCCAGGAAGAAGCAATACAGCGCCAGGCAGAAGCAATACAGCGGCAGGACCAAACTTTGTTGTTGCTACAACAGCTCATACAACAGCAGTCTATATTTTTTACTGCACTGTTGTCCCCCAACACCGCCCCTAGCAATGACTCCCAACCTCCCCGGCCACCCAGCCAAGAATATTAATTTGTAAACCTTTTTCTTATGATTTATGTAAATATATTTTTGAAAACCACCTCTAAATTGTGTTTATCCATACATGTGAAAGCGAAATACACAGTCATGGATGATTTGCTCAATCATCTCTAATATTATGCCACCATTTATGTGCCACATTAGTTAACATTGCTTACTATGGTGTAAACATGTACTGGCTCAAAATGGCTGCCTAATTTTAGACATAATGGTTTTTGGGAATCTAAACCTATGCTGGTCAAGGAACAACACAGTTATTCGTACAAAAAATTGTATTAAAACAAATTGGCCCAACACGGCCAACATAGGCCAACAAAGCCACAAAACATTGAAATGGCAGCCATCCCCCCCACCCTAACGTCTCCGACGCCTCTTCATGGCCAGCAGCATCCCTTTCATCTGTCGGAAGGCCCGCCACAGTCTGCGATGCTGGCGTATACAAGCTGTAGAGATGTGATTAAAAATAATATGTTAGAATTTGATTGGGAACTCAACATACACAGATGTAGCAATGTAATGTCAGTGTTTCTAACTTGCTAACACTCACATTAACATTGGTGAACAATGTGCCCTTAACATTTTAAATTAAAGGTTTAATATTGGCTTCAAAACATGTTAGGACCACATACCTTTACTCTTAAAGTGGACCAACACCCACAATATAGTTTATCATGGGTTTTGGGCCACTTTGTTGTTGCTCACAGATCTGTTTTTTCCCTGATGTGTGTATACACACAGTAATCCATAGCCACTCACCTCTCCATGCTCCAACGTGATTGGCACAAAAAACGCACACTAACGTCTATGCAGGGAACAGGAATGTACAATCCTCTTCCGCCGCCTCTTCACGCATGTCACTCTCTGGCTGCTCATGGGGACCCGGCGGCCATTCACAGAGGCCCAGGGCGGAAAAATGCACGTCTGGAGTGGTGCGCGGGAGCCAGCGGAAGATAAGTTCCGATAATTAGGGGTTTGCTTGGTGGGTTTGACCCGCGGTACATGCACTTATCGTATGTTCCGCGGGGTGTTAGTTGTTAGTTGTTGGCAAATTAAATGTTTAATGCACATTAAACACCCTTGGTGTTGGGCCAGGTTAACTCTTGCAAAAGTAATAATGTTTATGGCCAAGTAAGGACATTTATGTCTTTAGTCCCAGCCAAACATCAGGGCCTAAGGATGATCGAAGTTTGCCCTATAATGTTATGGGTAAACACCTAATCAGCCCCATTTGGTTGTCTATACGCCACAAATAGTCCGTATGTGTCCGTAACAAGAATGTGAGGCAACTATCAAGGATGGTGACTGGCATGTTGGATTATTGTACAAACACATTTAACCTAGATGTGTGTGAAATTCACACATTGGTAACGTAAAAATTTCTACAAATGTAACTAGAAGAGAAAGGTTTCACAAGTATTTACCCATATGAATTTGGATGTACTCACCATCGCAGCTGTGGCGGTGGCCCATGCTGCTGGCCGTCCCTGGAGCTGGTGTGGGGAGGAGGAATTCTGCCTCCGTCTGCGTAGCAACATCTGTCCATAAAAAAACAAAATACAAAACAACATTTAGTGGAGCTATGACACCCGAAGATTTGACATCAATCTGGTTATTGAGTCTTACCTCAAAAAAAAAAAACTTGTTTACATACATGTTAAACGATATTTGCTAGATTCCTGGTCCATTAGTTAATGTGAAATGTTTATGGTTGCCACATGTATCCGTTAGGAAAATCTGGCACTAACCTTTACATTGCAATGTAAATGACTCATTACCAATTTAATGGCTAATGTTACCAGTGTGCAACATGTGTTTGGCCTAACTACTTCACGTAAATTAACTATTGCTAGCACACATCATGGTGTGGCCAGAAACATAGGGGTGGTTGCCAGTTGGCTAGCACTGTAGTGTGGTTTGTGATGTTAATGTACATTAGCAAACCAGCTGAGACAATGGACCAGGAAACGTGTCTGTTAAAAGTGGTCCAAGACCCAGGATTGTTAATATTCAGTGTTTTAGTCTACTTTGGCAGAGCAACACAATTTTAGTCCGCCACCGCCCCTGCCTTCCGCACATCACTCCTCCAGTGTGTGCGCACGCGCATGCCAGTATGAAACAGAGCGCAGGCGCACACACATCTCGAGTGCCACACAGGAGGCGGGGACAATGGCTTCTGCCACCCCCAAAGAGGGAAGTAGTTTGTGGTGTTTTGTTGGGGGGTGGCCCTGGGTGAGGGATGTGATTGGGCAGGGAAGGCGCCAGAATCCAAGCAATATCATCAATGTTTGTGGGTCCACTTTAAGGAATGACATAAATTCAAAAATGAGATGGCTAACAACATACACTTACCACGACTATGCCCGAGGAGGATTTGACGCCAAAATTCCATGGAGGTGCCGCCTATATGATGCCCTGCAAATTACAGAGGAATGGCAAGGGATAAGCACAAATGGTCAGATGAAACCTGTCACAGACTAACAATTAAAACATGTAAACTCACCAGGGGATGAAGCGCCACTTGAAGCCCAGGGAGGGCTCTGAGGAGGAGGCGGGGAGCCTCGGCTCCTCACACTCTGCTCCGAAGATCCACCAGGCAAAGGGCCACCCTCCTCCCTCTCACTCCCTGCTTGAGAGTGGCCCCTTGCCTGGTGAGAGTCCTCAGACTCAGAGTGTGAGGAGCTGAGGCTTGATCCAGCCTGCCCCCCAGCAGCACACTCCTCTGGGGCGTCATCCCCTTCCTCCCCTGGGTCCTCTAAATAGGACCCGCGGGAGGGACCCTCCCCCGATGACTCCCCCGAGTCCGCCTGCCTGGTTCGGGGGAGGAATCCCTTCCCACGTTTCCCCAGGGGAGGACGCTTATCTGTGTGGAGGGGGTGAAAGCAAATAATTAATATAAAGAGCAAAAAAGGACACAGCTTAGCAGATGATTCTGCACAAAGGCAAAAAAGAACATAAGCTTTAACTTACCTGATGCGTAGGCATCATATAGGCGGTACACGCCTTCTGGGTCCCGGCGCTTGAAATCAGACCATTTTTGCTGGATGGCCCGGATGGTCAGGTCGGTCTGGAAGCGCCGGGACACAGTGGCCTTCACCTCCATGGCAAGGCGTTTTTTAGCTCCTCGGGCATAGTCGTATTCGGCCAGGCAGAAGTCCTATGAAAAAAAAAAAATAAATAAAAAAATATAAATACATGACCTCAGAACAATGTCATAAACAGTTATACAGAGACAAGATCAAAGTGGACCCACACCCAGGATTTACATTATTCTGGGTTTGGGTGCACTTTTGTGGGCCACAACTATTGTGGGTGGCCCACTGTCTGCAACCCCCTTGGAAGGCCCCAAATACACCGCTGAGGACACTCCCACGTCACTCCGCAAGCCAAACACAGCGCTCCACGCCGGTGTGGTATGCGCATCCAAGGCCCTTGGGAGGTGCATACCAGCTCAGCTGTGTCTGCACGGCAAAGTACGCATGTGGCGTTTGACTCTAACAGGGAGTGCGCCTGCACACAAAATGAAAATATGTATGGTGCAGGGGTACACCCTGCTAGAGGTAAGCGCAATAGGCATCCGCAACTCACGCATGCACAGATGGGACGGGGCAGAGGTAATTTTTAGGGCCCTCCAGGGGGGGGGGGCCATCCCAGCAGGACATCCACAATGGGGATGCCCCATGTGGAGTGTTAAATTTTGGCCTAAAAACAATACAAATTCTGCCCCTATCCCCCCTGTGTGTTTATCAATTTTTAAGCTAAAAATACATAAATAAAATACTCACTTTCACAACCTGGCCATTTACACGGCTATCCACCCGGGTGCGCCTTTGTTTCCTTGGCCCAGGAGGGGAATGGGTGGGAGGGGTGGTATTTGGGGAAGGTGAGGTAGGTGGGGGAGGTGGGGGAGGGGTGGTGGGTCCGGAATCTGAGGAGGAGCTGGGGAGGCGCATTACTCTTCGTTTTGGAGCCATATTGGAAACGCTAAGGAGGAAACAGGAACCGGAAATGACGCTAGCGACATTAGACAAAAAAAAAAAAAAAATAACAAAAATACGCGCCGCGCCCCAGCAACAAGCTATTCTCAGCTATGTGCAAGCTAAGTGGCGGAAAAACTAAAATGACGCTTGAAAACAAGCTAGTGGCATAAGCGCAAGACAGTTTTACCTTAAGGTGGCGTTGAAACGCAAAGGAGGATCCCGGAACCGGATATGACGCTAGCAACTGTGCTTCAAAATTCAAACACAAACATGCGCGCAGCAGGGACAAGCTAATATCAGCTATGTGCAAGCTAAGTGGCGGAAAAACATTAAAATGACGCTGCAAAACAAGCTATTGGCATAAGCGATAGACATTTTTACCTTAAGGTGGCGTTGAAACGCAAAGGAGGATCCCGGAACCGGATATGACGCAAGCAACTGTGCTTCCAAATTCAAAAACAAACATGCGCGCAACAGGGACAAGCTAATATCAGCTATGTGCACGCTAAGTGGCGGAAAAACATTAAAAGGACGCTGCAAAACAAGCTAGGGCCAAAGGCGCAACAAATTATTAGCTTGATTTAGCAGGGGATTCTACATACTGTAATGCATAGGTCCTTCTAAAGCATACACCGTTGTGCTTAAATATACAGATCTTATTCCTTCACAAAGTCATCACACAATCAAACTAGACAACTACCTGAAAATGTGGCACACATGAGAATGCATAACGGGTTGTTATGAGCTGGTACGACTGAATGTTAATCCTGCAATATGTGGCCAGGCACGCTCACAACTACAGTGTATTCATTAACAACGACTGGGGTCGCGGGAAGTGAATTCCTTGCAAATGGCAGAAGGGCACATGTATGAACAGCACAGCGCCGCACAACGCAGCGCAGCGAGGCACAGCGACGCTCGCGCCGCCACATAGCGAATTCAAACAGCGACTGCACAAACACTGACCAACACAGATTCATCAAGGACAGGGCTGCCGAATAGCTTGGGCGCTGACAATTTCTAAGAGCGAACGTGACCGCCCAACCTGACAGGCTACAAAATAGCTTTACAAGCCCCGTTTGTGTGGAAAACCAGCGATTTTGATGCCAATGAGTTTGGGTGGAGGAGATGCAATTCCCATGTCACTCACAACATTACATTGTGAAAAATAAAAAAAAAATCTAATACAGATAAATAATCAGCCAGATTCATAAAACATATCAATATAAACATGTGTTGAATTTTGTACCAAAGAAAAAAACCCCAACACCACTAAAAACAATCATTGCAGCGTCTGCCATTGAAATGTATGGGAGAGCGGCAGGTAGCGCCAGGTAATACGTGTCGCTGTGAAGGAATTTGCAGCGGCGCTGTTCGGGCCAGCCGGCTTCATGATGAATACCGCGCTAGCCGTCGCTCTCGCCGGCGCTAGCCTCATTTAGCTTGATAAATGCGTCATTGTGACCGCCGCCGGGCGTACTTGAGTCGGTAGTCGCCGTTAGCTGCCGCTACCTGGCGCTCGTCAGACACTACCTGGCGCTATCGCTTGATGAATAAGGGCCTATGCCTGTGGTGCTGTTTCTTTTTGTCCTATTGAGACAGCGACAGGGAGCACCTGAAATCATAATATTTAACATAAAAAATCACAGCGCCCGCACTGGTGCTCTTAAACAGGACACTCAGTCATACAGGACACTCAGTGCTCGTCAACAGGACACTCAGGCATACAGCGGCAGGTGCAAAAGGCATTTTAAAAGGATGTCAGGACAGTGACAGTGTGCTAACACATGCAATTACATTGGGGACACATGAATGACATATGATTTGCAGTGCAAAAAACCCTAGTTAGCAGTGCATAACTTAAGTGCAGAAAATGAATTATAAAAACATTACAAACAGGCCAGGGATCACGTGTCACATGCATGACCACAACCATTTACAGAAAAACGATAACGAGTTAGGGCGAAGCAGAAGTCGGGAGCCAGGTGGCAGAAATGGGCAGTATCAAGGGAGGAGATGAGAAAGGAGTCAATGTCAAATCAGAGGTTAAGCCAAAAGGTTAAAGGATTATGAGAAGTGGTGCCAAGGAACTAGAATGAGGTCTGAAGGTCAATAGGCCAGTCTGTGGTCTTATACAAGCAATAAACAGAGACTGATTGAGAAAAAGCACAAATGCACCCTGGCATACTCTATAATGGCACTGGATGGGAGAAAGTACCCAGCTTTTATTAAAAAATTGACCAATCACCTTGAGCCAGAGGGGATCGGTTAGGGATAGGAGGTAACTATATATGGCCAGCCAGACAGACAACTGTAAAGGATCAACCTTGTGAACCTCTCCAGGCAGCGGCATACCTACATAACTATGGGCCCCAGAGCAAACTCTGGACCAGCCTACCCACACAAACCACACATAAGCCCTCCTCCATCACCCTCCCCAGCATATTGTTAAAAAGAAAAAACTATATTAACCTAGTTGGCGTTCCCATGGTGCATGTGTTAGTTGCACTGTATCCCCAGCTACATTTAGTGACAGCCATTCATCTAGCCAGTGTGAGTGCAAAACACTGGGGGGGGGGGGGGCGGTGAATGGGGGGTGTAAGAAGGGGAGCAGGGTACCTGCTTCCTATCTTCCTCCTGTCATTTTCTTAGCAGGAAATCAGATAATATATTCTGACTAGCCATTTATTTCTATTATACCAAAGACTGGAATGTTAAAAATACATATGCATGAGCCAATCCAGTAGCACTGCTGGAAATGAAGAAAAATGCCTAAGACGATAATGCTAGACATAAATTAATATATTCAAATTCACATACATTTCTTGAAGAAGTACAACTATCTGTTAAATGTAAAAACTCTTGGATTATCATTATTAAGAATGGTGGTCATGTTAAATATTTACTTAAGCAAGTTCAGGCTAAAATAAAAAAAAATAAAAAACTTCAGCGCCAGGTATAAAAATAGCACTTCTATTTTATTCTCACCTACAGTGAACTTTTTACAAATGCTGCAGAGTCAAATATATTTTAAAGATATATTTGTATGCAATCAAAACAAATCCTCATTGTTGTGGAGAAACACATTTTTTAGGTCCTGTTGACTTTCAGATTTGTGAAAACTGGGGTGCAGCATCATATAGTTGTATAGGCTAATTATTTTCATGTTCCGTCTATGTTAACAGTGGCTTAAGGTCACTGGTAGTCATTGCCAGCAAAATGGAGTATAACTACATGTGCATTTGTATTCTTTAAAAAGGGTGAAAGAGCTGGATTTCAATTTTTCAAGAAATATATTTTATAAAGCCTATAGCAAAAAGGATATGAAAATTCATGATCTCCCATAAACTAGCAGAAACATATGTATTATATATTGATTGCTACTGATTGTCCCACTGAAATTTGACCTCCTTTAAAGCACACTCTTCCACCTCTACCCAAGAGAGTTCAGAATTAGAACCAGTGATGGGCTTCGGATCTGGGCTGTAGCTATGTTTCTACGCCAATGGAAACAGGGGGTCACCGGCAAGGGTATAAAAGGTTCCTTCCACATGGATCTGCCCTTACCCTTGCACGTCTACTTGACCCAGATCTTGCTGATTCAGTGGGATTTGCTGAATTTCCCAGTTATTGGCAAAATCCAGGTCAAGGAGACGAGCAAGGGTAGGGGCAGGTCAATGTGGAAGGAAGCTTTTATACCCTCGCTGGTGACCCCCTGTTTCCATTGGCGGGATGACAAGAAGTGACTTCAGAAGCCAGTGGGGCATCTTGTATAGATGTGGTGCTGGCATCAATAGACCAGCCTGCCAAAATGGGATGGAGTCCCCAACATGGTGGACCTAAGGAGAGGTCACCACCGGATGGGGGCAGAGGAAGAAAGAGGTAGAAACAGTGAGTACTGTTACATTTTATTCTAAAAATGTGTTTGTGAACTGGAAATGGATCTATGTTCTATGCCAGCTTACAGGGTGGGGGCAGGAGTAATTGTATTTGACCTTGGGAGTATGGAATTCTGGGGACTATCCGGTCAGAGGGCTTTAGAACTAGTTAGTCCTGGCTCGTCATTAATTTGAACCTATTAGTTAAGAGAGCTCTATCTAGAGGAGTACCCACCTCTATACATCATGAAAAGACCTGTACCAAGGTATGCAGCTACAGTATATGTCATTGCATTTCACCACCATGTGGAACGTAAAGTTACTATTCATGATAACAGGGCACAAATAGTGGTGATCACTAGCAGTATAGATGTTTCCGTTCAGGAACACAGAGGTACAGAAACAACACCTGCCATCTGTTTTAGAGAATTACATTTAGTTCAGCTCCCTCTTTTAATTACCATTTTAAAACAGTTAAATGATACCATCTGTCCTAAAATAAAAAAAATCTTAAACAGGCATGTAAATGTTGGGCCTCAGCTGCCACTCACAGTCACAGTAATTGTTACATCTATATTGCATAGATTTAGGACAGAAGATCTGCATACATATTCAATGAAAGTGAGACCCAGCAAATATTGTGGCAGTTGAAATAGAAGGCCACAATGGAACTCAGGATTCCCTGTAGAAAACAGAAAATAAATAACGAAAATTCTACAGACTGCCTGTGTGTAGTGTCTTTAGGTCAAAAAAGGTGTAATTATTATTATCACTAAGTTACACACATGTGCTGTCCAGATGGTTATTGGGTTTGGGCTTATATGGTCCTTCGGGTCATTTCTGTATACCCTAAAATAAGCTCTATTTTGAATTATATTCAATCAGAAAAAATAGATAAATAATAAAGTAGCAGTGAACCTTTTACGCTGATAAATGTTGTAAAAGAGTTACATTGCAAACAAGCATCAGGTTTCAGAGGAAGGCCACAAAAGCACAAAGTCCAAGGTGGGATTTGAACCCATGACCTTGTTACTGAAGGCAAAACACAGAGACCTCTGAGCTGTGTAATAATTAGCTTTGTCCTGCTTGCCTCAGATAAGACTGAGAACCTGGAGACTATGACATGTGTTCTCTGCCTGGTTGGACAATCATTTCCAATACATCCACAAAAGCTCTTTCTCCCTTAGCTTGGTGCCTATTTATGACCCTTTCCTTTATTACAAATAACATACTAACTTATGTTTGCTATTTAAAGGGCTTTCTCAACGCCCTACCTGTCCTTACATTTTTGCTGCTACTGTTTTTTCTGGGACAAGGGTACAGATATCGAATACCAAAATGTCAGTGCAGTTGGTGAAGCAGGTTTCTCCTGGGACAAGGGTACAGATATCGAATACCAAAATGTCAGTGCAGTTGGTGAAGCAGGTTTCTCCTGGGACAAGGGTAAGGATATCCAATACCAAAATGTCAGTGCAGTTGGTGAAGCAGGTTTCTCCTGGGACAAGGGTAAGGATATCCAATACCAAAATGTCAGTGCAGTTGGTGGGGGGATGTAACTGACCGATGCACCTGCATTCAAACTGGCTTCACTTATCAGAACAAGTTGCCCACCCCAAGCTCCCCTTTTGACCGTTTCCTAACAAATAAGGTAGTTAGTAAGGTAGGTCTTAAAGACAAGTAAAGGCTGATTCTGTTCAGAGGGGATGCTCGTCAGAAAACTCTACTCTCTACTGAAGCCACAGTAGTCCAAATGATCACTCATATGTTCATTAAAGACCATAACTATACCGTTAAGTGCTTTGGCGCCTATACGTCTACCACCCAGGATTGCCAGACATCAGACATCCAGATGACCTAGGGGGAATGAGTATGCCTGCCCTGGAGTCTCATAGACTTCGGGGTGGGTTTTGGTTCACTTTAAGCTCCTCTCTTGTATATGTCTGCATAGGCATTCTGGTGACCAGAATGGTAAACATTAGGTGTAATTGCTTGAGAACTTAGACATGCATCAGGTTTTAGCTCACCAGCATGTAATAGCAGTGATAACCTGCTTGGAAGAAGAGCTGACAGCAATATGCACTCCGTCCAGAAAACCTGCACTCATCACTTTGTCCCTGTCCTTCCTGTCTGCTTGGGAACAGCTCCACTGCTGGAACAATGAAACAGGCACATGCTACCCCCCATAAATGCTCCTGGATTCTTGTCAGCTCCTTTGCCATTAGAAGGCACCATTTGGCTCTCTCCCAGCCATCTCAAGACGAAGTACAAGGCGAAGAGTAGAAGTGCAAATTTCAGTAGATTAAATGCAAGTAAAAAGGTAATAAAGGGGTAAAATAGTTAATATGATAGTTGGGGAGCCTATCTATTTTGTAAATGACACATAGCATAGGTGCTTAATATGGGCTTCATAGAAATAAAGCATGCATTTCTGCCGTATGTTATACTTGGCACATTTATTTTCACCTGCTTTGTTTTGTCATTTTCCAGCAAGGTTGCCTTTCTGTGAAACTATGAAAGTAAGCAGAAATATCCTTACCAAATATAAGCCACCTCCGTCACCTCAGCTGTATTACATTACAAAGCTGGATATTGCTCTCTGCATTGTCTGTCATTTAATCTTTGTTTTGTCTCTCAAGATACTGCATGGAATTCTAAATGCTGCTGATTTCGACTTGTGTTTCTACTGATACAAATGGCTTTATACTTTGAGTTTTCATATTAAATATCCATCTAAAATTTAAAGAGGCACCTTGCTTTAAGAAAAACTGGAGCTTCTTTGTAAGAGTTTGCTTTATTAAAATGTGATTTTTCCTATTAGTCCACAGTATTTTTCGCACTATTAGAAGCACCTACTGATAGGACGCACCTAGGTTTTAGAGGAGGAAATTAAGAAAATAAATATTCTGAACCAGATAATAGGCAAGGTGCAGAATCCCCCCATTACAGGCAGAGTGGCACCCCCATTCCCCATGGGCAGTGTGGCAATCCCTCCTCACATTCCCATAGGCAGTGTGGCATTCCCCCCTCCCATTCTCATAGGCAGTGTGGCACCCCCCTCCCATTCCTTTTGGCAGTGTGACATCCCCCTTCCCATTCCCATAGGCAGTGTAGCAATCCCCCCTCGCATTCCAAGAGGTAGTGTGGCATTCCCCTATCCCATTCTCGTAGGCAGTGTGGCACCCCCCTCCCATTCCTTTTGGCAGTGTGGCATTCCCCCTCCCACTCCCATAGGCAGGGTGGCATTTCCCATTCCCATAGGCAGTTTGACATCCCCCTCCCATTCCTATAGGCAGCGTGGAACCCCCCCCCCCCACATTCCCAGAGGCAGTGTGGCATTCCCCCATCCCATTCACGTAGGCAGTGTGGCATTCCCCCCATCCCATTCCCATAGGCAATGTAGCATTCCCCCATCCCATAGGCAGTGTGGCATTTCCCCCTCCCATTACCCATATAGATAGTGTGGCATTCCCCCATCCCATTCTTACTGGCAGTGTGGCATCTCCCCTCCCATTCTTACTGGCAGTGTGGCATTCCCCCCTCCCATTCGCATGGGCAGTGTGGCATCCCCCCTTCCATTTCCATAGGTAGTATGGCATTTCCCTTTCCCATTCCCATAGGCAGTCTGGCATCCCCCCATCCATGCCCATGGGCAATGTGGCATTCTCCTCCCATTCCTATGGGCAGTGTGGCATTCCCCCTCTCATTCCTATCGTCAGTGTGGTATCCCCCATCCCGTTCTTACAGGCAGTGGGGCATTCCCCATCCAGTTCCCATAAGCAGGGTGCCATTCCCCCCCCCTCCCCTCCCCATAGGCAGTGTGGCATTTCCCCCTTCCATTCCCCATAGGAAGTGTGGCACAGTGAATGGAACGCAGGGCACTAGTGCATTCAAATTGCACTACGTCCACCCGGTTTAGCATGGCTCCATGACAAGCAGGCCTAGTCCATCGCCAGTGCGACCTAGGAGTCCCGTGGTGCTTACGGAGCCCCACTCACCTTGAACAGTAACAGCCACGGCCTGGCCCTCCTGGGGAGACAAAACTATAGCCTGGATGAGTTCCCAGTAGTCCTTGGATTAAGTTAATCAATGCACATCAGATATTATATGAAAAAATATATATATTTATATATGATAATTAGAGATGAGCAAACTTCTTGAAAGTTCAATTCGGGCAATTCGCCGAATTTCCCCAAGAAATTCAGGTTCGCCCGAATCGAACTTTCACGAATCGCTCATCTGAAGAACATCTGCTGTCAGCGGGCAGCGGAAGGTAAGTGTTTGCTTTTTAAAAAAATGCCGGCATGGTGGGAGCGGGCAGCCGGCCTGCCCGCTCCCACCATGCCGGCATTTTTTTTTTTTTATTTCAGGGAAAATTCGATCGGCACGAACCAAAAACAATTCGGGTTCGTGCCGAATCGAATTTTCCCTGAAATTCGGAGCGAATTCCGGTTCGTCCGAACCGGTTCGCTCATCCCTAATGATAATCATTCAGAGACAAGGGCATATTTCTACTTTCATTGTTGCAGTCTCCTTTCAATGTACTAAAGTGCTTATACTGAATCCCAGGTACGCTGCATGATAAATTGTACAATAACAGGTGAGTTGCACACATTTGATGATTTCTATTTCTTCAATTTTGTTTTTGCTTATATAACTCATAGAACCTTATGTTGAGAAAGCCCCATATATCTACAGGGGTGAAACTGGTACATTATAAAGCTCCAATCAGAAGCCACCAGATCTATGAGAGAGAATTATGGAGAAATCAAGCATTCCTTAAAGGAAAACGTGATTAATGAAGAGCACTTGTATTCTGAATAAAATCCCAATTGTATATAATAATGAGTTATAATCATAATCAATAAAAAGTATTAATTTTAACATAATTTCCGCATGATAGTAGATACCTTGGGTTTAGGGAAATTTTTAGGTCTTATCTGGGTAATTACAGACCTGTTACAGACCTGTTAGCTTAACTTTCATTCTGGAGAAATTGCTTTCTGGGATCTTAAAGCGGAACAAAACCCAGGATGAGAGTTTTGTACCTTGCCCCCAGGGCATCCTGCACTAAGATGCCCCACTGTGGGAAAGCCCCCTGTTCAGGGGATGCAGCCGCCTGTGTCTACATCAGCAAGGAAGCACAGAAGCAGGTTAATGTTGTGGCGCCCCCGGGGGATTCAGGGTTCAGTGCTGGGTCCACTATTATTCAACATGTTTATAAATGACATAGAAGATGGAATTAAAAGCACTGTCTCTATTTTGCAGATGACACAAAGATATGTAGCACAGTGCAGTCTATTGAAGATGTTCACAAGCATCTAGCTGACTTGGACACTTTGAGTGTCTGGGCATCCACTTGACAAATGAAGTTCAATGTGGAGGAGTGTAAAGTCATGCACTTGGGGTCTAATAACCTGAAGGTCACATATGTCCTTGGGGAGTAAAGCTGGGAGAATCACTTGTTGAGAAGGATCTGGGGATACTGGTAGAACACAGTCTAAATAACAGTATGCAATGTCAAGCAGCTGCTTCCAAGGCCACCAAGATTAAAAGAGGCATGGAATCATTGGGCAGTGATGTAATTTTTCCTCTTTACAAGGCACTGGTGCGCCCTCATCTGGAATATGCCGTCCAGTTCTGGGCACCTCTTCATAGAAAGGATGCCCTGATTTTGGGAGGAGTGCAGAGGAGAGCCACCAAACTAATAAGAGGAATGAAGGATCTCAGCTAAAGAGAAAGAATACGGGAATTAAATCTGTTTAGTTTTGAGAGGAGACAACTGAAGGGGGCATGATTAACTTGTATAAATATATAAATGGGCAATACCAGAAATAAATGGGTAAAATCCCTCGAGCTGGAAAAAAAAAAACAACATCCAGAGGTTACAAACCTTTTTTAGCTTAGGAACTATAAATCTGTGAATTAGCCTCCCACAGAAGCTTCTCGGAGCATCAACAGCTGACAGCTTCAAAAGTCATATAATGTATTTTTCTGTTGCCTTTTTTCGCCCCTGCTTATATTACCTCAAAGTATGGTGCTAAATTGAGAGAGTAGTCATGACCTACAGATTAGGAAGCGACCTTGTGACCAGAAAGCTGCTGGTTTCGTTTCCTGGCCAGGACATGCCTGAAGTGCTCTTGAGTAAGGCATCTAACCCTTGCTGTGCACCCAGAGTAACTGCAGAATAAGTCTTCTTTCCCAGTATGCTGTCATTGGCAATGAGGGAAGCAGTAGACCTGATGTCTCTGGCTTATGTGTTTTTGGGGGTCTGGTGCCCCCTCCCCATTGCACCAGAGTGTGGCAGTATCACTCCTGGTAAATGTCCTGCCACAGTTAAATAGTGTCCCTTTGGGGTTACTGGTAGAATGACAAGTGCATTTACCAGAGGTATGAAGAGGAACAGAATTTCAGTTTGCCGGGCTTCTATAGGCACAAGACGTGGCAAGTATATTATCATTACTATAGACTTTGTGGTCTGAAACACATGTGTACTTTATACTTACATGAGAGCTTTTATATACTTGGGGATTTGTAAGAAAAACTTGGCCCAGTTTTGTAGTATAAAGTTTAGACAGCTCTTGCTGCTAAAATTAGGTGGGGATTCTCTTTGTACTTGCTTTCCTAGTTATTACATACAAAGCTATGGGAGCTAGCCAAATGATATTGAGAGCCACTGAAAAAATTAAAACTCGACACATAATAAGGAGAAAAGAATGTCTTTATCTTCTAGAGAGAGAGAGAGATACCCTGTACCTGACTGGGGTTTGAGATGGGCAGATTGAGATGGGTGAAAAGTGCGGATTTTTGTAATGCAAATTTTGTATATTCAAAAATATTAAATATTAGACTTTCAACATTTTTTTGACCCCATAGCCTGCTGTTATTTATAAATCTATAACATGGAAAGCTTCAGCACCTCACCTGTAGAAATGCCCCATAACACGTGCAGGGTACTTTCTCTTCAAAAAATTTGAATCCTTTAAAAGCAAAAAAGCACTTTATTAAAACAAAACCTTTTTACGACATGTGGTACATAAGAATAACAGGATTTATCAATAACTATTAGAATGCAGGCACAACTATGCAGATTGTGGATCATTGCTATTCCAAGCAGTTGCTGAGTGTGTAGTATGTGGATAGAGCTTTCAATATATAAAGATTCACCAAGTCCTATTTGTGGACTTGTGTTTTGAGCTTTTGGTGCTTGTCAACACAAGGCAGAAAGTTGGTATTGTCAGTCACAATGAGGAGTGATGGGAAATATATCAAATATCTTCCTGCTCTATGAACAATAGATCATTGAGTATAAATAAATGATATTGAATTAATGGACTTAGATTAATAAACCATTCATGTGCAAAAACGTTCATAGGCAATTACAATATAAAGCTATCAAATATATTATATGAAAAATAGTCAGTTCGGGGCGTGGCCTGGCGCGGTTATGGAGTGGCTGCACTAGTGAGAGCTCCTGACCGTATCTGGGCTTTTAGTACATTAAACAAGCAAGAGGACACCCCAAACCCCTACAAATGCCCGGGAGGAAGCACAAGAAGAGAGGGGGCGACAGGGGTGCGTCGCAGATCGGAGGCGGCAGACGCAGAGGTCCGGCGGCAAGCTTACCCGGCGCGGATGTTAGCAGGTGCGGTGGAGAGACAGTGTCGGCCTCTGTGTCGTCGGTCTCCTCATCGGGGAGCTCAGCCGGCGAGGAAGAAGGGCGGCCGGTGTCGGGCTGTGCGGTACGGAGAGCGGTGCTGGCGCAGATGCCGGCCAGAGAAGAGGCCGCAGCCGGGGACCGCGCTGTAGTGGAGACGGCGGCGCCGACCAAGATGGCGGACGGGGAGGACGAGCGGGGGAGTCCCCCCCCCCTCCCGGACAGTCGAGCGATGCCCCCGGGAGTGCCTGCGATGGATGGCGGTTCCGGCTGCAGCAGCGAGGATGTGGAGAGCGGGGCCAACGAGAACGCCGGCCGGGACAGAGGTGAGAGCACCCGGAGGGAGAGGAGGCAAGATGGCGGCCCCTGCATAGTGGCGTGTGACGCCGGGCAACACCTGGGGAGCAAAGGGAAGGGAGATATGACCCCTACACGTGCGGGGAGGAGTGACTCACCACCCACCAACGCTCCTGATCACCAACCATTAAGGCGTGAGAGCAGTGGGCACCTCTGTACTGCAGCCACCAATGAGCCCCAGCACACACTCTCCCATAAATGGCGGGAAGCAGCCAGCACCAAACTAGGGAGATTTGCATTCCTCCCAGGGGCTGGAGACTCGGACGCCCACACAGCCCCCAAAAACTCTCAGGGGTCCCCTGGCTTCCTGGGTCGGCCACAGGCGGCTGCGCTCCCCCAAAGGCACAGAAGCCGCTCCAGGGCTGCAGAGGGGAGAGGCCCCAGACGCGTGCAAGGAGATGCTGGTACTCTACAAGATGCCCACGCGATTAACCCCTCTTCTCCCCTGCCTCCGTTAAACACCTCAGGGGCTTGGTCGTCACCGGGAGACATATCTGCCCTTAGTCCCCCGAAGATGATGGCGCCCCCACTTCAAGAAGCCTATGACCCCCTGGAAGGGTTCTCAGCATCGGAGGAAATTGTTCTTCCTCCCCCTGTCCCATCCCCAGCGTGGTCCCCCACAGAAAGGTCCAGAGAAGGCCCTAACGTCGAGCCACACACCAGTAACATACATAGTGAGACCCTTTCTTTTCTGAGGTCCATCCCGACCAGGGCCGACTTTGAAGCGCTCATATCTAAATATGAATCGGCCTATAAGAAGGACATCGCTGAAGTGAGAGGCCAGATTCAGGCCCTAGACTCCAAGGTCACGTCCCATCAATCAGCTAATGACGAAATGATTGCTGATCTGGCAAAACGCGTTGAGGCTCAGGAATTGCAGATTCTCCAGCTTCAACTGCAACATGACGATCTGGAGAATAGACACCGGAGGAACAATCTGCGTCTTCGGGGCATCCCGGAAGCCTCCTCAGGCGAAGATGTCAAACAGATCATCACCACCATATTCAACAGGCTACTCGAGAGAGACACCAACGCTCCGATTGAGATCGATAGAGCACACAGGGCCCTGGGCCCCTGGAGCCCGGACCCAGCGCGCCCAAGGGATGTGATTTGCCGGATCCACTTTTACAAGATCAAGGAGGAGATAGCTAGGAGGGCCTGGAGACATGGGCCCGTAGACTTCGACGGAGCCAGCATTCATATACTCCCGGACCTCTCCAGGCGGACTTTACAAATGAGGAGATTGCTGCGACCAGTCCTGGAAGCTGTTAGGAGCGCCGGTGCTTCGTACCGCTGGGGCTTCCCATTCCACCTGATCGTGTCCAGGAACCGGGAAACGTTCCTCCTCAAAACTCACCGCGACCTGGAGGGCCTGTTCTCCTTCTTGGGCTGCGACCCTATCCGGGCCCCAAACTGGCTTCTTCCCCATACAGAGCAAGTCCAGCCGCGGTCAAGAGGGGGACCTCCACGACGATCCAGAATGTCCAGACCCCGAGTGCGACGCGAGGGTCGCCCCGGCCCCACGGACAGTGAACTTTGACCGGCCTCCCGTGGACCGCTCCGAATATGTTGAGACTTTTTAGTTAAGAATTTGTTACAATCCACCACCGGAGCGGTCATCTGATCTCCAAATCCTCTTGCTCAGGTGAACGTTTTGTTTATTATGTGCCCAGTTGGTTTTGAGACGTCCTCTCCTGACCCGTAGTTAGACACAACCCCCACCTAGGCCGTATCGACTCGCCTCCGACAGGGGGTGAGCCGATATTTTGAGCATTTGCTCACTAGAAGTGTTTCCCCCAGCCCAGTCGGGCAACTGTTCTGTTTTGTTATACTTCACTGTTTACTCTTTCCCCCTGGTTCCCCCCCCCTCCCTGTTCCCCCAACGTGCTCCGACCTGAACCCGCCTGGTTGCCCGGGGACCCCCCTCTACCCCAGTTACTCTGTTCCCCCCCCACTCACTCCCCTAGCAAGCCCATCGCTCGTCTGCGGGCTGGACACGCAAGCAAGTGATGGGTGAAGTGGTGATTTGCTCCTTCAATGTGAAGGGCTTTAATATCCCTGAAAAACGCTCTAAAATTCTGTACGATCTACACAAGCAGAAAGCCAAAATCATACTCCTTCAGGAAACCCACTTTAAGTCAGACCATATTCCCAACATCCGGGACAGATACTTCACGACATGGCACCATTGCCCCAACCCGGAGGGGAAAACAAAGGGCGTTTCAATAGCGATCCACAAATCGCTGCCCCACGAGATCCTGGACACCAAGTCCCACCCCCAGGGCAGATTCCTGTTTCTTAAAATTAGACTCTTTAACAAGGTCTATACCATTGCTAATATATATGCCCCGAATACGGATCAGATCCCATTTGCTCTACGGACCCTTAGGGGGTTGGAGGAATTTGCGGAGGGGGTGATTGTTGTGGGGGGGGACCTGAATGTCACCCTTAATCCCTCATTGGATTCTTCCGCCGGGAGGGCTTCTGTATCGCTGAGCAGAATTAACAACTTGAAGAAAGCGCTAGCTGACCTCCACTTAGTTGACGCGTGGAGGGTACTACACGGAACGAGAAGGGACTACACCTTTTTTTCTCATCCAGCTGGATCCTATAGCAGGATTGACTACCTGTTCACTAGTCATCACGCGCTAGACTGGGACCCAAGGGCATGGATTGGACCCATTTTGTGGTCCGACCACGCCCCGATTTACATTTCGTTGTCCCTTCCCGGCCTTACCCCTATGCATTGGTCGTGGAGACTTAATGATAATCTGCTCAGTGATGCGGCTTGTTCCTCTGAGGTGGGACAGGCAATAGAGTCCTTTATGGAAGATCACAAGAATGACCCTACCCCTCTGCCTTTCCAATGGGAAGCCCTGAAATGTGTTCTCAGGGGGGTGCTCATTAAGCAGGGATCCAGAATCAAGAGGGAAAGGACGGCCCTTATTGGGAAAACACTGAATGTTCTCCACACACTGGAGATGGAGCACAAGAGTAAGCCATCCAACACCAAACTCCTGGAGCTTCAGGGGGCGAGGGAGAGGTTGCAAAATCTCTATAATCAATCCTATCTGGGCTACAGGGACAGGGGTAGAGCACAGTTATACAGAATGGCAAATAAGTGCGGTAGACTTCTGGCTAGAACTCTCAACCCCCGGCCCACTGCCACATATGTCCCAGCGGTGAGGACAAACGACGGGGATTTAGCGCAAACCCCCTCGGAAATTGCTTCCACCTTCAGGGCCTACTATAATTCCCTCTATAACATCCAAAGCTCCCCAGGCTCCCCTCCTGCTGCGATAGAGGAGTACATAGCCAACACCCCACTACCTCCAATCTCCCCGGAGGAAACGGAACACCTAGAGAGACCGTTCTCCACCCTAGAGGTGGCCGAGGCAATAAAAGAATCCCCGTCAGGCAAATGCCCGGGCCCAGATGGCTATACCCCAAAATTCTATAAACACTTTGAGGCTCGCCTAACGCCGTTCTTAACAAGGGTCTTTAACTCCATAGGAGACAGTTGTCCCTTCCCTAAACAAGCTCTGGAGGCCACGGTCTCGGTGATCCCCAAGCCGGACAAAGATGGAACGATTTGCGGTAATTACAGGCCGATATCGATAATCAACATAGACCTGAAATTATATGCAAAGACTATTGCCCTAAGGTTGCAACCGTTACTCCCGCACTGGATACATTTGGACCAGGTGGGATTCGTACCGGGGAGGGAGGCCAGGGACAACACTAACAAACTGTTCACCCTGATCTCCTATATATCTTCATCCAGGACTCCTGCATGCCTCCTCGCTTGTGACGCGGAGAAAGCGTTCGACAGGGTGAAGTAGGAGTTCATGGCTGCCACGCTGAAGCAGGCTGGTGTTGGTCCTGGCCTCCTCTCGAAAATTATGGCCTTATACAGTAACCCTTCCGCCAGGGTCAGAGTAAACGGCCTCCTGTCAGACCCATTCCCCATCAGCAATGGCACGAGGCAGGGCTGCCCCCTCTCCCCACTCCTTTACGTTATGACAATGGAACACCTGGCGATAGCCATACGCCAAAATCCGGATATTAGAGGCATCCAAATAGGGGAAGAACACCATAAAACTTCTCTGTTCGCTGACGACTTGATGCTACATGTCGTAGCCCCCCATACTTCTTTCCCAGTTCTCCTAAAAGAATTTGACCGCTTTGGTGCGGTAAGCAATTTTAAAATCAACATCTCTAAAACCGAGGCGCTCAACCTCTCCCTGCCCCGCCTGGAAGCGAGCCGACTAGCAGTAAACTTCCCATTTAAATGGAAAACGCAAGCCATCAAATATCTGGGCATCCACATACCGGCAGATCTGTCTAAGATCTACGAACTGAACTACGCCCCATTACTGGCCAAAGTAGGCCAGGATTTGGAGGCCTACACTAGGCGCCCACTGTCTTGGTTTGGTAGGGTCAACAGCCTAAAAATGGATATTCTTCCGAAGCTCCTTTATCTCTTCCAGACCGCCCCGATAGGCTTACCGAGTAGTTTTTTTAGAAAACTGAAGTCAATGTTCTCAAAGTTTGTCTGGAGCTCCTCTAAACCTAGGATAAGGCTGACGACTCTTTCCAGGCCCAGGGGGGATGGTGGCATGGGATTGCCTGACCCGAAAACTTACCACGCAGCCGCGGTCCTCCAGAGAGTAATAGACTGGACGCGGAGAGGGAAAGAGAAACTCTGGGTTCAATTGGAAAAGTCAATATCCAGGTTTAACCCCTCCACGGTACCCTGGGCAGCCCCTCTAACTAGGGCACAAAAAAATACCCTACCCTTCCTGATGCAACAGTTCCTGGACTTATGGGATCCCCTTCAAAATAAATACAAGCTAGTACGTAGGCCAGGTCCACTTACCCCGATCTTTGACAATCCAGCCTTCGAACCAGGCTTGGCATCCAAACGCTTTCTCATCTGGGAGGCCTCTGAGGAGCCCACTGTGAGTCTAGTGATGCAAAATGGGGTTATCCCCTCCCTGGAGGACCTGAGGGTTAGAGCTGGGAGTGAACATCTATCATGGCTTCTACATAGACAACTCTACACCTTCCTATCTTCTAACGACATGGTGGGGAAGTTAAAGCAGCCTCCCACAGAATTGGAGACCATGGTCACACAGGAAGCCCCGCCAACCCACACTATCTCAGGGCTCTATAACCTCCTCATTAAATTGTACCACTCTGGGCCCCCCAAATTCATAAACAAATGGGAGGGGGAATTGGGTGTCGAGTTCTCAGCGGCCGACCTGAGGAAAATCTACGCCTGTACCCTTGGCTCCTCCGTTGCCACTCCCACTAATGAGCGCAACTTCAAGATTCTATCCCGTTGGTACAGGTGCCCTGTAGACATTCACAGGTTCGCGGAAGCCACACCTAGTGTTTGCTGGCGATGTCAGAAAGAAGAGGGGACCATGACCCACATATGGTGGAGTTGCCCGGGTATTAAGGCTCTCTGGGACGAAATTTTCCTCATTTACGAGCAGGTGACAGGCACTCCCATCAGCAATTCGCCTCAGACAGCTCTCTTATCACTTACCCCTATCTCGGTAGCAAAATTCAGGAAAGACATACTACGTTTTTTCCTGGCCGCCATGAGAACTGTCATCCCTAGACACTGGAAGAAAACTGACCCCCCCTCGCTAGCGGAATGGGTCCAGGAGCTGGAAACGATCCGCTACCTGGAGAGCCTGGGTGCTGGCGACCCTGCCTCTAACAGAAGCCATATGCTGATCTGGGCGAGCTGGTTAGACTACCGCGACACACACTTACCGGCCCTCCTGCAAGCTCATGAGTAGTGGCAGATTTGCTACAATGCAGAAGCTCTTCGGCCACCCGTTTGGATGGCATAGTTCATCAGCAGGGAGGTGGGCCGGCCCAAAGGTATCTTTAGAAGTAAAGGCCAGATCCTCGATTCGCTGGCCCCTGGTGCCAACCCTGAGGCCGGCGCCCAACTTAAGCGGAGCCCGGCTCGCCCTCTCTGTACTGGTCGTCCTCCCCCCCACGCTCAGGGCTCGCGGCCCCAGTTTGGGCCGACGGCTGGGCGGCGGTGGGACAGACGCTCTTCTCCAATACTCCGTTGTTCCTTTGTCTCGGGCTCGCTCTTGTCTCAATTGAGAGGGAATAACTTCCTTCCTTTCTGGCGAGTGGGGTTCCTGGGCGGCATTCACCGGGGAGGAGATTAGCCCTGGTCTCCCTCTGACATGGTGGTCCAAATATAAAGTATAAATGCAATTCATGATTTTCCTCTGATGTCTGAATGATGTACTATACCTTACTGTTTCGTTATGTCTATACATTGTATAATACCCCCCCATCCTTCCCCCCCCCCTCCCCCCCCCTCCTTTTTTGCCTTCTGTATCCCTCCCCCCCCTTCTACCCCCTCCTGTTCCAATGTTTTATAACCAAAAAGCAATAAAATTTGATTACACTAAAAATAGTCAGTTCATGTAACAAGGAAGAAAAAAAAGGCAAGGGAAGGGAGACAATGGCTTAATGAAGTTGAAAGAGCCCTGTTTTTTTGCCACTGTTTTGGGCAATAAAATAAAAATAGTGGCCTGATATTCAGATGTTACCTTTTGGGTATAGGTCCACTTTAATTTTACTCCAGGCAGATTACTGTTACTATTGCAATGAGTCTAGATTGGCTACAGTAGGTCATTTAAACACATGGAAAGTGGCCTTACTGGAGGCTTTGCTTTCTTTTTTATTATAAATGTTGAAGCTTTTTGATTTTTATCAGCCTTGTTTACTATGTAGTAAATGTGTTGTACTTCATTCGTCAGCTTTCACGCAGAATACGTTTAAGAGAGACAATTTTTTACATAGTTTTATAACCTATGCAAAAAGTGCAAATCAAGTCAGAACATGAATTCATTCACTCATTTATTCTATTTTAAAAGCAAAACTGTCTGTTAGAAAATAAAACACTGAAAGCTTTTGTGTTTGTGATGCGCCCAGATGTCTTGACCTTCACAGCTGTAGGTCACTATGTATGTAGCCTAGAAACCATGCAAATAAGCCTTGGCCCAACAAAGTGCCACAGCTGGGAAATACTCAATTTCATAAATGAACAAAAATATTGCTAACACAGTTTCTAGCTTCCATAGAAATTTCTAAACTTCAAGTTCCCTTGGCTTTCAGATCAAAGAATATCCAACATTTTGTTTCATTTCCTGGCACATTATTACTAATTGTATAGTTCAATAAAACAATTACATGGCTACTTTTGCCAGTGTGTCTATCAAAAAAGCTGCTTACTAAACTGTTATTGACCTGCATCTCAAGAGAAGCCCAGGCTTTATGAAACTTCTTATTTTAGAATTGGGGTTGGAGCAGTAGCAGCACCACATCTTGGGCTGGTACCGCTACATTGACGATGTTTTGCTGTTGTGACAGGGGACGGCTGAATCCTGCCAGGAATTTCTATCTGCACTTAATGAAAGCAGACTCAATATTTTTCTCTCGTCTACCATTTCAGAAACACAGGTCCCATTTCTGGATTTGTTGATACGATTGCGGGAAGATGGTACATTGGATACAAGATTGAAAGGAAACCTGAGTGAATAGTCTGTTGTTGTTTTCATGGGATGAAGCTCAAACAGGGCATCCCGGTGGGGATAGGAGAAAAATTGTTCTCAGGAAACAGAATTTTTAATCAAGCTAAAGATTTGGCGGATCGGTTTGTGAAAAGGGAGTACCCCAAACAGGTAATTGCAGCAGCTTTTGAGAGGGCCAGAGACACCCCAAGAGACATTCTGTTAAAGAAAAAGAAACCACAGAAATTATCTGATGATCTGAGGTGAGGTTTATCTCGCAATTCAATAATGATTGAATGATGAGTCAGTACGAAGACTTTGACCAGGCATTGGAAAGTTTTGGATAGTAATCCATACTTGGCAAGCTGTGTACAGAAAGGCCCACCCATGAGGAACCAGGTTTACAGAAGTCAAAATCGTTGCAAAGGAGCACATTACAGGTTGGCAGCCACCCGTGCCCTATGTGGCTGCTTTATGTGCAAAGATAAGGAGGTGAGTACATTGCTTACGGGGGCCCATATGGTCGGTGGAGTGGCAAAGTATGCATCTATGCATTGGGCTTCAAGGTGTTTACATGCTGGAGTGGTGCTCAAGTGAGGAGCCTTACTGGTGGCTGCATTGGAGAGGAGTGTGGGATGCTGGACATGTGCGGAAGTCAGTGTAATAGCTTATGAACAGATGATAGGCAGATTATATGAGTTGGACACCTAGCTAGGTTCATAGTGTTTAGCGGCCTTATTTAAAAAACGCTAAACCCACCTAGCGCCTCTCCGAGCACCATGTAGCCTTCCATGTATCAAAAGCTCCGGGGGCTTTGTTAGTGCCGGCGATGATTCCCTACAGCACCACATCACATCAGGCGCTCAGTGTCGTTCTCCTGTGCTCAGTCGAGTGACGTGGGATCCTTCGTCTTTTCTGGAGGTTTTTTAGTTCATTATTGTACTTACATTTTCATGCATGTCAATCATGTCTAATATCATTTGCATGTTCGCAATGTCATTCCATGTGTTTTTTCACTGTGCTGTCATCCCGGTTAAAGCATTTACATGTTAAAGTCATACCAAAGGCAAACCCGGTTGTTGTCCCATTGTCTTGAGTTACACGTCGCACTGTCCTAAACTTTAATCCTTTTTCAAAAAGACCCTGTAATTCCTAAATTATCTTGGAGATTCATAGATAAAATAAAGAGAAACAGTGGGTGTGGCTACAGTGATGTGATGTAATCACAGTGTGAAAGGAGAGAGGAAGGTGAGGTACCAGAACAGTGTAGCGAGGCAGCCAATCAGGACGTCTGGGTAGGGAGTGGGGGTATTTCCCTTATTGGTTACCTGAAGGTTCATTGATGGACCAGTTCAGAGGGGTGGGGACTGAAAGCTGAATGAGGTAGTGATTTTTTTCACTAAGGAGACAGACAGAAGAGGAAGCAGAGCACTGGAGACACTCAATGAAAGGTAAGCTACTGATATTTTTTTAACATTTGACTTGCCAAACACTTTAAATACAAATGATTCCTGGTCATCCCCACCAGCGCTACCTTTTGCTATCCCGATTGGAAAAAAAACAAAAAGACACAGCGCCACAGGTAGCCTACAGCACCGAACACTAACAGCACCGTCTGCCTGTGGCAGGCGTAGCAGCTGAGATGCTGATAGCATATCTCCGCAGACACTCAAGTGGCGCTATGAGGCGCTAGTGATAAATTGGCCTCCACACATTTTACATAGTAGGACTGCTTTTTTTTGTTTCATATATCTTTACAATGAAGAAAGAAGTAAATGCAAACATTCCAGCTCTCATCGCTAGTTTGCTCTAACATGTGGGCATTGCTTAACTTATGTCGCACTCGTTCCATCTTAAGTCTTTAATTAGTATTCATACTGTGTGACTTACATTTTCTATTAATACACAGGCAAGAAACAGGGAAGCCTTTCATGAGAATGTTTTTATATAATCATTGCGTGGAAGGAAATCTTTTTGCTGAATAACACATGAAAACATAAAAAAAAGATAATGAAACTCTTCAGTTCTAGCTTATTTCAGAGGTTTTAATATAGCACAAGACCCTGAACCCTCTCCACCCTCCTGTGGGTTAAACAATTTAATGACTACATCATGATTTTATTTTTTCATTAGGAATTTTTAATACAATTTTTTCTACCTGGCAAGATAGTGTTCTAATACTATATTTTTCTATGTGAGTAATGCTACTGATGAAGTCTACTATTAATAGGTTGGTTAATGGGGTGTTGCCGGTGATAATTTCCTTAAAAGAAAACTTTTGTTATTTATATGGATGACTCATGCTGACTAGTTATTTTTGGGATGAAGTCATCTTTTTTGAGTATTTCTGTGAGTTAGCTTGTACGCCTTGCATCCAGTTCATATTGGACTAAAAATATATATGCATAGTCCCAGCTAGCACAATATGGCTACACAATGAATACGCTGTAACTTCATTTTCAAATGCTAAAAAATAATTAATTATTTTTAGTGTGCAGAAAACATCTTTGCACTTTATTATTCTATACTGAACATCACCTTGTTTGAAGTTATTCTCTTTAAAGGGAAAGTCCACTTATTTTATATTATTATTGTGTGTCAAAAAGATGTCGTCAAGCGTTTCTAGCAGTTTTTTTTTCTTATGTTAGCAAATGTGTGAGTTACAGAAGCAGTTGTCAATACCTGCAATCGTACACCAAGCCTGTACACCAAGCCTGTACATCCCTGTATACACAGAACACTGCTGCTGGGCATAAGTAAGGTTGTGTGAGCTCAGCTAGCAACTTCTTCCATGAAACGCATACAATATTTACTATAGGAGATTTTTGGCACACAACAAAATTAACTGTCAAAATTGCCATTGCAAGTAGTCTCTCCCTTTAAACATCCTTTAGCCCCCCCCCCCATATTAAGCCTAATATGGTTCTCTCCACATACTGGCTTGCGACTCTGTTTTGGTACTCACCAAGTCTCACTCCCCATACAGCCAGAAACATCCCCCTATTGCTGATGAGAGCCTAAAGCTCGAAACACTTGTCCACTAGTTGGATGTGTCTGGCTGTGTACATTTAAAACTAATCCTTGGCATTGCACCCTTAGCGTTTCTAAGGGCCTTGGATGGCACAGAGATATAAAGAGATGATTTGCATAGATCCGTCTGCTGCAAGGGTAGATGGGTAATGCTATCTGTCTTTGTATTGAGTACTGTGCAAATGCTTTTCGTTTTAGGAAAGCTCCTCTTTTCCTTTGCCTTTGAGTAGAGGGTTTTCTGGTCTCTTTAGCCCCCTATATTAAGCCTAACATGGGTCTCTCCACATACTGGCTTGTGACTCTCCTTTAAACATTCTAAAGCCTTTCTAAGCATCTCACTATACAGAGACAGAAAGTTAAAGCTTTGTTACCCTTGCAAAGAAAAAGTGCATTTTTTTTAAACATTTTTTAAGGTTGTCTATTCATTTCAATTATTTCTTGAAAAGTTGAGGTTTTCCGATTGGACTATGCGTATAAAGAAGAAAATGAAATGTGAAGTAGACAAAAATTGAAGAGGATGGCACAGAGCTAGGCTTCTAAATGTTTCTGATCTTTCATATTTATTCTATACACACATTGTCCCTTCCATAATATGGTCATTTTCTGTTTATTTTATAGTTTGCAGTAGTGTGTAGTAAAATATTCAAGTAATTTCATACATATTAGTGTTGTGAGAGGGAGTTGTTTAGGTGAGTTGGTTGTGAATGGGGGCATTGTTGCTCGTTGCCTGATTTTTCTTACTAGTCTAAAAAGTTTGCAGGGAAAGAGTACTTTTCCTTGGCCACATGTGATAGTCTGAATCCTGCATGTATTACTAGCGGCAGCTCAGTGTAAAGCTCCGGCGCTGTATGTTCTGCAGCACCACGTAACACCTGCCGCTCAGTTGCACTCTCCCATACACTTCAATGGTGTATATTTTGGTTGTGTAGAAATCACGTTTGGATGACATTTTTCTGTATTTTGTGTGTTGGCTCCTGCGCAGCAACAAAAGACTTTAGAGTTGCTCCTCGCACTTTAGGTTTAGGCTGCAGAATTGTATTTTGTGTTACGCCATTGCAGTGCCAGTGCTCCATTGTGTTAACAATGTCATTCCATGTGGTTTCGCTCTGTGGCTGGGGATTGTATTGTGAGAAACAGACTTTTTTCAAATAGCGCCTGGTGCTCAGCGCCAGAGTGCCCAGTTTTAGAGTGCCGACGCTGGGATCGTGTTCCGTTTTCTTAAATATGGGCTTCGGCGCTGAGTGTTGGCCACTCTTCACTGGCGCTACCTATAGTTCGCTCCAGCGTTGTCCTGTTGTCCTTGGCCTGCTTTCCCTCGGGGCGCTACATGAAACAAAAGCAGCATTGGTATGATTAGGTGGAGCAATGAATCAGGCAGAATGCTTCTACAGTGTCACTTGTCCAGCGGCGAGGTTAGGTTACAGCGCCAGACCCCTGTTTGCAGTGTCAACTTCTGGAGCTACATAGATGCACAAATGGCAATACATAGTTCTAGTCTTAAAGCGGACCAACAGTTAAAATTGACTTAAACCAGACAAACACAACAAACAGAGCTCATATGCTTCCCTCTCCAGGGCAATTTAGATTGCTGCACATAAAAAATAATTTACCTTTTTGTAAAGCCTACTGGGATAAATTTTAAGATAATTTTAAGATGGCCGCTCATGGGCTTGCAGGTCACCTGCAAACAGGAAGTCCTGCTGGGCTTCCTGTTACTGTGCATTTCAGTTATGTCAGTTGCGAAAGGAAGCTCCAAAATGGCCGCTACCTTACTTTTCCAACTGCCAGGCTGTTGGTCCAGTTTAAATCAGCCTCCACGTGCTGGAACTTAGGTTTGCATCCGGAGCAGTAATTATTTTTGTTCTTGCTACATTACGGGGAGCCTGATTTATGTCAGCACCAGTCATTGCCACTCAGCAGCAATATTTTAGCCTAAGCGACACTCAGTATGTGATTTAACGAACAATGATATCTTTTAACTGTAACGATGAAATGCTGACCAGGGCCTTTTACTAGCGCTAATCTTTTCAGCAAGGCACAATAGTAAACAAGGCAGCGCCTATGATGTGGCAGTAAAGTTACGCACACTGGCGCTATTATTGGCATAAGGGTCCAACAGACGCAGACTGGCCAATACCTAGTGCACCAGGCCAAGCTGATTATTTAACAACTTGATTTGCAGCGCCATTCTGTACAAGTAGCAGCACCAACACATAAATAAATGTGGGTGCTCAGAAATGATGCTAAAAGGCGCACTTCTTAAATAAGGCCCCTAATTTCAGTTATTCTAAATCACAATATTATTGGTAAAATCAATCTATTTTTGACATTCATGTATGTCTTAAAAGGACAGTCCAGCCAGATTGACCATTTTTTAAATCCTCCACGCCTTCCCCTAGCAGTGAAGCAGGGCAGGAGGATCACATAAATAAAAACCACTTACCTGTTGTACAGATTGTAGGGTGATTACGGTGCTGCTAGCCGCCATGTTTATCTCTTCCTGTCCAGGTGCTTGGTGTCACAGAATGGCCATGTGGAAGCACGTGCACGGGGCCAATGAGCCCCTGGCATCAGCGAGCAGCTGGACTGATGATCGGTGCTGGATTGCAAGACAGGTAGGTGTTTTTTTTATATATTTAAGGTATTATGAAGGTAGTACAAAAGGTATTTCAGAGGTGTAGCTAGGCTTTCTGACACCCGGGGCAACAATGTGCATCGCCCCCCCCCCCCTTTTCACATCACTGTCTATTTTGGAAATTAGGGGTAAAAATAATCACCTTGTTCCTATGGAATTGGATTGGTTGCATGACAAAAAATAATCTAGGACCTGAAATGGGGGGTCATGATAAATATTTGGTGAAGCCATTTTGACTTCCGCTGTACACTGCAGTGTGGATTGCAACCTGCATCCTGGTGAGATTTTTAGTGATAACACACAAAAAAGTGCAGACAAAAGTATTTCTCCAACATTTTGCCCAAAAAAATCACCTGTATTTGTGATGGTACAATGTTTGAGTTTGCAAATAATAGCACCCTAGTTCACCACTTTATTCTGCATAGCCCATAGGGTTCTGTTGTTTCCAAAATTAAAAACAAATACCCTTACCTCAATGCAAAAATAATGTACCTAACATATAAAAATGTACCATGACCGGTACAAGTAAATTTGGGGAAAAAAGGTAAGAACAAACATTTTTTGCGATTTTTTTTGTCTAAACACTAAAATGCTCACCAGAATTCACACTGGCGAATATTTAGCATGACCCCCCTTGGTCTCTGACTGCACACTATGGCACCAAAAACACACACTACACATGGCAATGCAAGAAAGTTATTTTTTTGGGGGGGCGGGGGTGCATATATGGCCATTGTATGCCAGCCCACAGATAGGAATAGGCATCACAAACACTAGCATAAATATATCAAGAGTACCTGTCTATTAGCTGGTTGCATTTTGTAATTAAAGTCACGTTTCCACTATCAAAGGAGCCAACCTTTGTATTTGAAGAGGGGGCATCCCGAACACTAGCATAAATATTACAAGAGTACCTGTCTACTAACTGGTTGCATGTTGTTAACAAAATCACCTTTCCACTATCAAAGAAGCCAACCTCTGTATTTGAAGAGAGGGCATCCCAAACACTAGCATAAATATTTTAAGAGTACCTGTCTATTAACTGGTTGCATTTTGTTATCAACGTCACTTTTCCACTATCAAAGGAGCCAACCTCTGTATTTGAAGAGGCGGCATCCCAAACACTAGCATAAATATTTCAAGAGTACCTGTCTATTAACTGGCTACATTTTGCACTCAGCGTCACTTTTCCACTATCAAAAGAAGCCAATCTTAGTAATGGAAGAGGGGGCATCCCAAACACTAGCATAAATATTACAAGAGTACCTGTCTTCTAACTGGTTGCATGTTGTAAACAAAGTCACTTTTCCACTATCAAATGAGCCAACCTGTGTTTTTGAAGAGGGGGCATCCCAAATACTAGCATTTATATTTCAAGAGTACCTGTCTATTAACTGGTTGCATTTTGTAATCAGCGTTACTTTTCCACTATCAAAGCAGCCAACCTCTGTATTTGAAGAGGGGGCATCCCAAACACTAGCATAAATATTTCAAGAGTACCTGTCTACTAACTGGTGGCATGTTGTTAACAAAATCACTTTTCCACTATCAAAGAAGCCAACCTCTGAATTTGAAGAGGGGGCATCCCAAACACTAGCATAAATATTTCAAGAGTACCTGTCTATTAACTGGGTGCATTTTGTAATCAACGTCACTTTTTAACTATCAAAGGAGTCAACCTCTGTATTTTAAGAGAGGGCATCCCAAACACTAGCATAAATATTTTAAGAGTACCTGTCTATTAACTGGTTGCATTTTGTAATCAACATCACTTTTCCACTATCAAAGGAGCCAACCTCTGTATTTGAAGAGGGGGCATCCCAAACACTAGCATAAATATTTCAAGAGTACCTGTCTATTAACTGGTTACATTTTGTAATCAACGTCACTTTTCCACTATCAAAGGAGCCAACCTTAGTATTTTAAGAGGGGGCATCCCAAAAATTAACATAAGTATTTCAAGAGTACCTGTCTACTAACTGGCTGCATGTTGTGAACAAAATCACTTTTCCACTATCAAAGGAGCCAACCTCTGTATTTGAAGAGGGGGCATCCCAAATACTAACATAAATATTTCAAGAGTACATGTCTATTACCTGGTTGCATTTTGTAATCAACGTCACTGTTCCACTATCAAAGGAGCCAACATCTGTATTTGAAGAGGGGGCATCCCAAACACTAGCATAAATATTTCAAGAGTACCTGTCTACTAACTGGTTGCATGTTGTGAACAAAGTCACTTTTCCACTATCAAAGGAGCCAACCTCTGTATTTGAAGAGAGGGTATCCCAAATGCTAGCATAAATATTTCAAGAGTACCTGTCTACTAACTGGTTGCATTTTGTAATCAAAGTCACTTTTCCACTATCAAAGCAGCCAACCTCTGTATTTGAAGAAAGGGCATCCCAAACACTAGCATAAGTATTTCAAGAGTACCTGTCTACTAACTGGTTGCATGTTGTGAACAAAGTCACTTTTCCACTATCAAAGGAGCCAACCTCTGTATTTGAAGAGGGGGGCATCCCAAATACTAGCATTAATATTTCAAGAGTACCTGTCTATTAACTGGTTGCATTTTGTAATCAAAGTCACTTTTCCACTATGAAAGCAGCCAACCTCTGTATTTGAACACTAGCATTAATATTTCAAGATATTTCAACTGATTGTATTTTGTAATCAAAATCACTTTTCCACTATAAGAGGAGCCAACCTCTGTATTTTAAGAGGGGGAATCCCAAACACTAGCATAAATATTTCAAGAGTACCTGTCTATTAACTGGGTACATTTTGTAATCAACTTTCTTTTTTCACTATCAAAGGAGTCAACCTTAGTATTTGAAGAGGGGGCATCCCAAACACTAGCATAAATATTTTAAGAGTACCTGTCTACTAACTGGTTGCATGTTGTGAACAACTTCACTTTTCCACTATCAAATGAGGCAACCTCTGTATTTGAAGAGGGGGCATCCCAAACACTAGCATAAATATTTCAAGAGTACCTGTCTATTAACGGGTTGCATTTTGTAATCAACGTCTCTTTTCCACTATAAAAGGAGCCAACCTCTGTATTTGAAGAGGGGGCATCCCAAACACTAGCATAAATATTTCAAGAGTACCTGTCTATTAACTGGTTGCATTTTGTAATCAAATTCAATTTTTAAGCAAACTTTGCCTTTCGCCGGGGGGGGGGGGCATCCCAAATACTAGCACGTGTCTTTTAAGAGTACCTGCCTACTTACCTTTTGCCTTTTGTATAAAAAAGCCTGGTTTTAAAGTTTAAAGCACCCATTGCCTTTCACTGGGGGCCATTGTCAGTGCTAGCACTTATCTTTTAAGAGTACCTGCCTACTAACCTTTTGCCTTTTGTATAAAAAAGTCTGGTTTACAAGTTTAAAGCACCCATTGCCTTTCAGCAGGGGTCACTGTCAGTGCTAGCACTTATCTTTTAGGAGTACCTGCCTACTAAAAAGTCTGGTTTACAAGTTCAAAGCACCCATTGCCTTTCACTGGGGGCCATTGTCAGTGCTAGCACTTATCTTTTAAGAGTACCTGCCTACTAACCTTTTGTATAAAAATGTCTGGTTTACAAGTTTAAAGCACTCATTGCCTTTCACTGGGGGCCATTGTCAGTGCTAGCACTTATCTTTTAAGAGTACCTGCCTACTAACCTTTTGCCTTATATAAAAAAGTCTGGTTTACAAGTTTAAAGCACCAATTGCCTTTCACCGGGGGCCTTTGTCAGTGCTACCTCCCTCTTATCTTTTAAGAGTACCTGCCTACTAACCTTTTGCCTTTTGTTTAAAAATGTCTGGTTTACAAGTTTAAAGCACCCATTGCCTTTCACCGGGGCCATTGTCAGTGCTACCTTCCACTTATCTTTTAAGAGTGTCAGAGAACCAGGACTGTTCCCTCTGTAGTCCAGCAGAGGGCGCCTGTTCGCTTATGTCGGAGAACCAGGACTGTTTGTCAGAGAACCAGGACTGTTCCCTCTGTAGTCCAGCAGAGGGCGCCTGTTCGCTTATGTCGGAGAACCAGGACTGTTCCTCCTGTTGACCAGCAGAGGCCGCCTGTGAGTCCTCTCTACTGAGCATGCGCCGGGGCCTATTAAAACAGACAAGGCCTGTCCTCAATTGCCAGTTGGTCTTTTCCTGCATGCTCCTGAGTTCCGGTGATTCATTCCTGTTTACCGACCCGGCTTGCTTCTGACTACAATCCTGCTTTCCTGACGACTTCGGCTTTGTTTTGTGACCACGATCCTGTTCTGCCTGTCCATGACCTCTGCTTGTTTCTCGACATTGATCCAGATCTGACAGCTCACGATTTCAGCCTGCTTCACACTCCCAGATCAGCTCTGGTTTGTCTCCTACCCGGAATTCTGCAAAACCCACTCCTAGGTTGCCTGACCTGGGGCCTTCCTGCAGCCCAGCCTATCCTCACCATCAGAGGCTCTAGTGAATACCAGGTTGGTCCTTAGACTCCAGGCTTCCCAGTCGAGAGGTGAGCAGTGTTGCAGTCTCCGCAATCAGGGTTCACACCCGGTGTTCTGACAGTACCAACTGGCCAATAATGAGCTCTGGTGGAGATCACTCGGCTTTTGACGCTTTGGTTCAGCAGATGACCGCTCTGACACAGGCGATGGGCAATCTACATGGTGGATTTTTACAGCTGGAGTCCCGCCTGGATACGCTGCAAGCCAGCCTTCCTGCCGCTACTAACCCTGTCCCGCCATCAGCCTCTGTTATGGCTGCGGCTGCCGACAATGCCAGCTCTGCACCCAGTACCTTTGCACCTCGCATACCCTTGCCTGAACATTTTTCTGGAGATCGCAACCATTTTTGATCGTTTAAATATTGTTGCCAGTTGCTGTTCGATCTCCAACAACGGACTTACCCTAGAGGTCATCAGGGTCAAGACTGTTATCTCCTTGCTGCTGGGGAACCATCAGATTTGGGCTCATCGCTTACTTGAACAATCAGACCCTATCCTATCCTCTCTGGAGTCCTTCTTTAATGCTATGGCGACTATGTATGATGACCCTGGGCGTATAGCTTCAGCTGAGGCTGTGCTTCGGACCCTTATCCAGGGACGCCGTCCTGTCGAGGAGTATGTGGCAGAATTCCGTTGCTGGATTACTGAGACTCTTTGGAATGACCCTGCTCTCTGTCATCAGTTCAGTTTTGGTCTGGCCGATTCTGTCAAAGATGAACTGGCTCGTTCCGATCTGCCCGCATCTCTGGAGGAATTGATCAAACTCTCCATCAAGATTGATAGGAGACTAAGAGAACGTCGTCTTGAGAAAAGTAATCTTAGTCGCTCCATTTGGATCCCCCTCGTGCTGATGCTCCCAGCTCCTGTCCACCCTCCACTGCTGTTAACAGTGGTTCGGAGCCGATGCAACTCGGGGTTTCTCACCCCTCACTGACATCTGAGGAACGCCTTCGCAGACGCCAGCACAATCTGTGCCTTTACTGCGGGGAAGCCGGCCATTTCCTCTACAGATGCCCAGTCCGTCCTCCAGGTAGGAGGTTACCTACTAGACATTGTTCGGGCTCCCTCCTGCTTTCTGGTGATAATCATGTTTCTGTTTCACTCGGTCTCCAGTTGCCCAGAAGAAAAATTGAGGTGGCAGCCATTATCGACTCTGGAGCCTGCAGCTGCTTTATGGACCTAGAATTTGCCAGGACCCATGACATTCCTTCCAGACAATGCCCCTTTCCACTTACCATTTCCTTGGCTGATGGTTCCCTGCTCAAGACCGGTCCTATTACTTTACAAACTTTGTCCTTATCAGCATGTATTAATCCTGATCATTTTGAATGGCTAAGTTTTGATCTCATACCATCCCCTGCTTTTCCTGTTATTTTGGGTTTACCATGGTTATTGGCACATAACCCTTCGATAAATTGGTCCAAGGGTACAGTGCTCTTCGAGTCTCCTTATTGTCTTCATGCCTGCTTTTCCAATTCTACTACCAGGCACCAACTAGCTCTGACTAATTCTGCCCAGGGACAGGATATTCAAAGCTTACCTGAAGCCTATATGGACTTTAGGGATGTCTTTGACAAAAAGGGAGCTGACACTCTTCCTCCCCATTGGTCTTATGATTGCCCAATTGAACATTTGCCTGGGGCATCCATCCCTTTTGGCAGGATTTACCCGCTATCTGATCTGGAGTTGTTAACCCTTCGTCAGTATCTGGATGAAAATTTGAAGAAGGGTTTTATTCGGCCTTCCACTTCCCCCGCAGGTGCTGGTATTTTCTTTGTAGGCAAGAAAGATGGTTCTTTACGGCCCTGTATTGACTACAGGGAACTGAACAAGGTCACACAATCGCTACCCTCTACCCTTGATTTCAGACCTCTTTCAGCACCTTAAAACTGGACAGATTTTTACCAAGCTTGACCTTAGGGGGGCATACAACCTCGTCCGGATAAGGGAAGGGGATGAGTGGAAAACGGCATTTCGAACTCGTTACGGACACTTTGAATATCTTGTCATGCCTTTCGGTTTGTGCAATGCCCCGGCAACCTTCCAACACTTGGTCAATTACATTTTTAGGGACTTACTTGATATTTTTGTCATTGTGTACTTGGATGACATTCTCGTCTTTTCTGAAAACCTGACTGAACATCGGGAACATATGCGAACAGTACTCTCACAACTTCGGGCACATCAACTCTTTGCCAAGTTAGAGAAGTGCGAATTTGAAAAAACATCCATCTCTTCTCTGGGGGTCCTCATCTCGGATCAGGGGTTCTCCATGGACCCTAGTAAAGTTTTGGCTGCACTTGAGTGGCCAGCACCTTCCTCCCGAAAGGAGGTCCAGAGATTCATTGGATTTGCCAATTTTTATTGCCGGTTTATCCATAACTTCTCTGCCATAGTCCGGCCTATCACGGATCTAACAAAGAAAGACAAGACCTTTGAATGGACTGAATCTGCTCAGCAAGCCTTTCAGACCTTAAAGGAATGCTTCACTTCTGCCCCTGTTCTCACGCACCCGGACTCTTCCTTACCATTCATCTTGGAGGTTGATGCCTCATCCATTGCTGTGGGGGCCGTCCTATGGCAACGTTCAGGGGAGAAGGCCGTTCGGCATTCGGTCACCTTCTTTTCTCGCAAATTGTCAGCTACTGAACGCCTGTATGACGTAGGAGACCGAGAACTTCTATCCATTAAATTGGCTCTTGAGGAATGGCGGTACCTGTTAGAGGGAGCAGTTCATCCTATTCTGATCCTGACTGATCACAGAAACTTGGAATATCTACGTTCTGCCAAACAATTAAAACCTTGTCAGGCGCATTGGTCCCTGTTTTTCTCCCTCTTTAATATTCATGTTACCTATCGGACGGGCAGCCGTAACACCAAGCCTGATGCTCTGTCCCGATTGTCGCTTCCGGACACTTTGGATGAGACTGATTCCTCGGAACTACCAATCCTCCCAGGAGGACATTTCTTGGCATTAGAATCTGAACTCATCTCTCAGATCTGGAGAGCCTCCTTGGAATTACCACTTGAGGATTGTGAAGACCTACCTTGCTCTGACAGTTTATTTATCCATCAAGGCAAGATATTCGTACCTAGGACTACCAGAACTGCGGTTTTTCAGACTTTTCATGACCACCCCTTGGCAGGGCACTTTGGACTACACAAGACCTTGGAGTTGATCTGTCGGCACTTTTGGTGGCCTTCCTTGAAGAAAGACTGTATTTCCTTTATTGATCTCTGCCGGAATTTTGCCCGAAGTAAGGGTTCTTCTCACATGCTTGTGGGGATACTTCTTCCCCTGCCAGTGCCTGAAAGACCATGGTCCCACATCTCCATGGACTTCATCGTGGAATTACCTCCCTCTGAGGGATTTACCACCATCTTGATGGTGGTTGATAGATTTTCTAAAATGTCTAATTTTACAGGTATAAGGCTGTGTTTTGTTATAACAAAGTCTGGATTTAAAGTTTAAAGCACCCATTGCCTTTCACTGGGGGCCATTGTCAGTGCTACCACTTATCTTTTAAGAGTACCTGCCTACTAACCTTTTGCCTTTTGTATAAAAAAGTCTGGTTTTAAAGTTTAAAGCACCCATTGCCTTTCACCGGGGGGGGGGGGGGGCATCCATAGAAACATAGAAACATAGAAGGTTGACAGCAGAAGGAGACCATACGGTCCATCTAGTCTGCCCTTATGTGTATACTGTATGTACTCTTTATCTTAGGATAGATGTGTGCTTATCCCAGGCATGTTTAAATTCAGTGACTGTTGATTTTTCAACTACCTCTGCTGGAAGTTTGTTCCAAGCATCTACTACTCTTTCTGTAAAATAATATTTTCTAACATTGCTCCTGATCTTCCCCCCGCATCCCGAATACTAGCACTTAGCTTTTAAGAGTACCTGCATCTTTACCTTTTTTACGTTTTGAACAGAAACCACGTTTTAAAACTGCCTGTGGTGCATTTAACTCTGACCAACTTTGACCAGGGGAATCCTGTGTAAGACCATCTGACGGTGTCTTTTTGCATTATCTTTTAGCTACAGTGTCTGCCTATTTTGATCTAACTTTTCTACACACCTGCTGTTACAAAAATACTGTTCTAGGTGTAGTGTAGTGTATTGTTTTTCCCTCCTAAACGCAGTAAAAATGTCAGGCAGAGATGTGCCAGGATGTGCACCGAGGCGAGGCCTAGATTCATCAGGCAGAGGTCGCAGCAGACTAGGGGCGAGTGGCAGCAGGAGTCGCGGTGAGAGGCCTAATCTCCCAGTATCTGCTAGCGGTCGTGTCTTGACCAGCAACTCATCTGCCATCATCGATTGGTTAATGCGGTCATCGACCTCATCACAAGTGACATCTGACACACCCAGTCAACAGTCAGTAGGTCCCTCAGGCACAATCCTGAGTTGGCATGGCCCGGGAGCAGCCCCTGTCCTTCCATTGCCTCTGTCCTACGCCCCCCTCCAACCACCGTATGTTATGCTTTGGGTTCAGCTCCACTATTCAGTGAGGATGATGTGTTAGAGGACAGTCAGCAGCCAAGAAATGGAGGAGACATCCGCCGCTTCTTTCGCTAGGCAGACAAACACTGAAGAGGAGAGTGGCGTGGGAGGTGGTGTGGCGAGCGTTCCAGCAGCACACGCTGTTGTGGAAACCGAGGACGACATCAGTGACGTGCAGACACAACTCGATGATGATGATGATGATGATGATAAAGCCGATCGCACTTGGCTGCCCGGTGCAGAAGGGGCTTCATCATCATCAGAGGAAGAGGGTCCCAGGTTGCCCCAGAGTCAGCAGCCGAGGCAGCAAGGTGGTAGTAGGGTTGGCAGTCAGCATGGTGGCAGAATTGGGATGTCTGGAGCCACACGTGGCCGGGGGCAGGGTAGACCACCTGCTGCGCGGCAGGCTGCCTTCCCGGGAGGTAGTGGAGCAGGGGTTCCTGGAGTTGGCAGCAGTAGCAGTGAATTAGTGCAGACTGTTGGAGGGAAAATTAGCTACTCGACAGTGTGCCACTTTTTCATCAAGCATCCGCAGGAGGGTAACCTGGCCACATGCAAGATGTGTAGACAGAAGGTCAAGCATGGCCAGGGCCCCAATGTTGGTACCATGGCCCTGCGGCAACACATGCAGCGTCACCATAAAGCGGCCTGGGAGAACTGAGGCTCCGAAGTGGGGGTCCAGCCTGCTGCGTCAGCCAGTGCCATGCCGCTTCCAATTTCACCCAGCCAAGGCTCCAGCACCTCAGCCGAAGGTAGCTGTGCGTCATACCCATCCTCTGCCACTCCAGATGCTCCTGCTCCTCCTACTAAAAGTCAGTCATCAAGCCAGCAATCCATCAGCGAAGCCATGTCCAAGAGACAACAGTATGCGCCCACTGATCCTACGGCGGAGAAGCTAAATGTGCTCCTGTCCAAGTTGCTGGTGCTGCAGTCCCTCCCTTTTATGGTGGTGGACTCTGCACCTTTCAGAGAGCTGATGGCTAGTGCTGAGCCGAGGTGGAGAGTCCCAAGCCATCATTTCTTTGCAAAGAAGGCAGTACCAGCCCTGCACAAATTTGTTGAGCAGAAGGTGGGCCAGTCCTCGTGCCTGCCGGTGTGTACCAAAGTGCACGGCAGTGCCAACATCTGGATCTGTAACTACGGTCAGGGACAATGCATGTCCTTTACGGCCCACTGGGTGAATGTGGTTCCTGCACAGCAACATGGACAGGTCACACTGCTTCAGCCTCCACGCTCCCAGGCCATTTTGCCTGTCACAGTGTGCGACTCCGCCTCCTCATCCTCCGCCGTCTCCTCACCCTCCACTGTACGGTCAATTCTCAATGCCCCTTTAGCCTACCATGTGTGCAGGGCACGGCGGTGTCACGCTGTGCTTCACATGGTTTGCCTTGGCAAACGGAGTGACACAGGAGAGGAGCAAGAAAAACATGGCTTACTCTGCGAACATTGGAAATAGTAACCATGGTGACTGACAGCGGGAGTAACATCTTGTCTGCGCTGCGACAAGGAAGCCTGAGCCATGTGCCTGGTATGGCACACGTGTTCAACCTAGTTGTCAAGCATTTTCTGAAGTCTTCCCCCCATCCGCAAGACATCCTAACAACGGGAAGGAAACGTTGTATGCACTTCAGCCACTCCTACACTGCCAAGCACACCCTTCTTGAGCTACAGCGTCAGAACGGTATCCCCCAACGTAGTCTGATTTGCGATGTTTCCACCCATTGGAATTCCACCCTACATATGTTAGATCGACTATACGAACAGAGAAAAGCCATCAATGATTTCTTGATGATCCAATCAGATAGGGACACTCCCCTGTGTAACTTTAATGTGAACCAGTGGCAGCTCATATGTGACACCTGACGTTTGCTCAGGCCCTTTGAGGAAGCCACTTTATTTGTCAGTTGCTAGGATTATGGCATGAATTACGTGATTCCGCTGCTTCATGTAATACAACACATGTTGGAAACCATGGCTGGTCAGGGCACTGGAGATATGGCGTATACATTTCATGGCCACATATACCCCATGGGAGCTTAGGAGGAGGAGGAGCACAATGAAGCACAGTTTAGTTTTGGCGAAATGGGTGGTTTATCTATTCATCTGACAGGAAAGGAGGAGCAGGAGCAGCCAGTGGAGCTAGAGGGTTGTGAGGAAGGTGAGACAGAGGACCCAGACACACCGTGGCAGTTTACAGTGGAGATGGAGACAGGCAGTCCCTCCGAGTCACTTGCACAAATGGCACGATGCATGCAATGACCACAGAATTGTCTCCATTTGTCAGCGGGAGGACTTCTGGCTCTCCACCTTATTGGACCCTCGCTACCAGCACAAAATGGGGGCATTTTGTACACCCACTGAGAGGGAGGACAAACTGACCCACTACAAAGACATTCTACGTAGTCAGTTGGCCGATGCCCATCTGTGCCATGGTCCATACTCTTGCAGGCCTGACTTGGGGGGACCTCTGCGCTCACCTTCCACTGCCATGGCTGCCTGGGGGGTGGCAGGAGCAGCAGCAGCTCCATCAGCAGCAGCCTCAGTCTTCAGTCGCTAATGAGTAGCTTTCTGCACCCGCATAGTGAGGCTACTCATGAGCAGCAGGAAGACCTGGAGCAGGGTCTGAACCAGCAGGTCGTGTCATACCTTAAAATGACCATGCCAACGCACCTTGAGGATCCGCTGGACTTCTGGGCAGCCAAACTTGACTTGTGGCCGCAACTGGCAGAGTTTGCCCTGGGAAAGCTGTCCTGCCCGGGCAGTAGTGTGCCATCTGAGTGGGTCTATAGTGCTGCGGGGGCCATAGTAACGCCAAGGAGAACTCGTCTGTCCACTAAAAATGTGGAGAGACTCACCTTTGTGAAGATGAATCAGCCAGGATTTTCACCCACCAATAGCTGATGCATGCAAGTAGCTGATGCATGGTAGCTCCTTATGCTTCTGCCAACTCCAGAGTGTGTCTTTCAGGCAATATATGGGCTCCTAATGCTGCTGCCAACTCTTGGGTGTGTCTTTCAGGCAATATATGGGCTCATAATGCTGCTGCTGCTGCTGCCAACTCCAGGGTGTGTATTTCAGGCAATATATGAGCTCCTTCTGCTGCTGCCAACTCCAGGGCATGTTTTTCAGACAATATATGGGCTTCTAATGCTGCTGTCAACTCCACTGTGTGTCTTTCAGGCAATATATGGGCTCCTAATGCTGCTGCCAACTCCAGTGTCTCTTTCAGGCAATATATGGGCTCCCTATTCAGCTGCCAAGTCCAGAGTGTGTCTTTCAGGCAATATATAGGCTCCTAATGCTGCTGCCAACTCCAATGTGGTTTTCAGTCAATATATGGGCTCCTAATGCTGCTGCCAAATCCAGGGTGTGTCTTTCAGGCAATATATGGGCTCCCTATGCTGCTGCCAACTCCAGGGTGTGTTTTTCAGGCAATATATGGGCTCCTAATGCTGCTGCCAACTCCAGTGTCTCTTTCAGGAAATATATGGACTCCATATGCTGCTGCCAACTCCAATGTATTTTCAGGCAATATATGAGCTCCTAATACTGCTGCCAACTTCAATGTGTTTTTCAGGCAATATATGGGCTCCTAATGCTTCTGCCGACTCCTGGGGGTGTTTTTCAGGCAATATATGGGCTCCTAATGCTGCTGCCAACTCCAATGTGTTTTTCTGGCAATATATGGGCTCCCTATGCAGTCTGCCAACTCCAGGGTGTGTTTTTCAGGCAATATATGGGCTCCCTATGCAGTCTGCCAACTTCAGGGTGTGTTTTTCAGGCAATATATGGGCTCCCTATGCTGCTGCCAAGTCCAGAGTGTGTTTTTCAGGCAATATATGAGCTCCTAATGCTGCTACCAACTTCAATGTGTTTTTCAGGAAATATATGGGCTCCTAATACTGCTGCCAAATCCAATGTGTTTTTCAGGTAATATATGGGCTCCTAATGCTGCTGCCAACTCCTGGGTGTGTTTTTCAGGCAATATATGGGCTCCCTATGCTGCTGTCAAGTCCAGAGTGTGTTTTTCAGGCACTATATTGTCTCCCTATGCTGCTGCCAACTCCAGGGTGTGTTTTTCATGCAATATATGGGCTCCTAATGCTGCTGCCAACTCCAGGGTCTGTTTTACAGGCAATATATGGGTTCCTTATGCTGCTGCCAACTCCAATGTGTTTTTCTAGCAATATATGGGTTCCTTATGTTGCTGCCAACTCCAGGGTGTGTTTTTCAGGCAATATATGGGATCCTTATGTTGCTGCCAACTCCAATGTTTTTTTCTGGCAATATATGGGCTCCCTGTACTGCTGCCAACTCCAGGGTGTGTTTTTCAGCCAATATATGGGCTCCCTATGCTGCTGCCAAGTCCAGAGTGTGTCTTTCAGGCAATATATGGGCTCCTAATGCTGCTGCCAACTCCTGGGTGTGTTTTTCAGGCAATATATGGGCTTCCTATGCTGATGCCAAGTCCAGAGTGTGTCTTTCAGGCAATATATGGGCTCCCTATGCTGCTGCCAAATTCAGGGTTTGTTTTTCACTCGATATATGGGCTCCCTTTGCTGCTGCCAACTCCAGGGTGTGTTTTTCAGGCAATATATGGGTTCCTCATGCTGTTGCCAACTCCAATGTGTTTTTCTGGCAATATATGGGTTCCTTATGCTGATGCCAACTCCAGGGTGTGTTTTTCAGGCAATATATGGGCTCCTAATGCTGCTGCCAAGTCCAGAGTCTGTCTTTCAGGCAATATATGGGCTCCCTATGCTGCTGCCAAATTCAGGGTGTGTTTTTCAGGCAATATATGGGCTCGTCATGCTGATGCCAGCTCAAGGCTCTGTAATTGTGCCGCTCTGCGACAGCGAATCTAATAGCGACGCCTCTGATCTGCATGTCATACTTCTTTACAATATTATTTCACTAACCCAGCATGCATCCTATGCATGTTACAGCCAAGAAATAGCCCAGAAATAGCCGTTTTTAATAGCGATTCGTCGCAAATAAATTCGGACCGAAACGAATTTTTCCGGAAAATTCGGCGAATCGGCTCATCTCTAATTGTACCCTTCAGCAGTCAGAAAGAAACATTTTACTGTATAACATACTATTTATGGCTGTGTATATGATCAATAATTTGGATTTGAGTTACTAGTGGGACCCTGTTTTTGTTCGACTGATATTCCTGTGTTTTTTTGTAAAAGGATTAAATTAATTTATTCATTCGCATTTCAATGCAATCAAATATCTAAATTCGCAGTCATGCAGATGGTAATATGAATATATAGTATTTGACTGGAAAAATACTGAAAACATTAAAAACATAAATGTACAGGAACACTATTTACAATTTGCACTGACTACCAAAGTAAGCAAAGCATAAATTTGCAGGACTTAGAAAAAGCAAGATATAACAAATAACATCCACAGAAGAATTCTGGTTTCGGAAGAACAGACAATGAATTATTAATTTATAGTTATATGTTAGCAAATACATTCCTTTCAATTTGTGCATCCCCATTTGATAACTGTCTCTTGGACCTCTTTATAGGCTGAGTCAATTTGCTGATTTATTAAATCCTGTCATGGGCAGTATGGTGAAAAGATGAATTTGTGGCAAGCTGATTACAAGGATGAGACAGCAGGTTAACATAAATGTATGGCCTTATTTATGATGTGCGCCTTTTAGCATCATTTTTGTGGCTATAGCGAAAGCTTCAGACTGCTGGCATTACCATCTTATCTGGCGCTGAGCTGCATGCTACAATGGCGCTAGCAGTTTCTGCGCCGAACGCTACTAATTAGCTTTGATTGTTTCTCGGTATTGGCCGGCCTATGTCAGCGTTTGTTGGACCTGCTTTTTCCAGTGCCAGTGAGCACCACTTTGTACTGCCAGTATTCTGGCGCTCAACATCATATTTATTAATTTTTTGCCTCCTTGAAATTTTTGGCGCTGTGTTTTTCTGGCTCTGATCAGAGTTTCTTTATTTCAGTTACAAGAAATCACTGCTGGGGACAAAGGGGACAAACTTTAAAGTGTGTTTCAGCTGTGTTTTAGTTATCGGTGTCCAAATTACACATTGTTAAAGTGGACCAACACCCAGGATTTTGACTATCCTGGGTTTTGGTCCACTTCGGCGGGGCACCCCGATCGGGGGTGCCCCGCTGTGTGAAACCCCCCAGAAACCCCAAAAAACTCACCTCTCAACGCTCCCACGTGAGCGCCGCAGCCAATCCCCGCCAACGTCCAGGCGGGGATCAGGAACGTCCAGGCCGCTTCCGCCGCCGCCGCCTCCCGCGCGTCACTCTCGGCGCGCGCGCGCCCCCGCCGGCCATTCACAGAGGGCCGGCGCGGGCGCGCGCACGTCTGGAGGGGTGCGCGGGAGGCGGCGGCGGCGGAAGCGGCGGCGGATCAGGTAAGGTGTTTTTGGGGTTTCTGGGGGGTTTCACCCCGCGGGACATCCCGATCTCGGATGTCCCGCGGGGTGGGGGGTGATCGGCCCGGGAATCTTATAGATTTCCGGGCCGATCACCCCTGGGTGTTGGTCCACTTTAAGCAAAAGAGGCCATTAAAATCAATTTTAATAACCCAAATTTTGGACCATATAGATCCTGCTTTTCAATTATTGACAAGTCCCAATGCATTTTCTGTTCAAATAAATGTGTTTAATGTTAATTATAAGCATTAAAGATCTCAATCCAGTTCTGCCCATACTGGACCTTGGTGCTCTACTGGACCTTGAGCAACAGCGTCTGTCGCTGCATCCTTCTGCGCTAGTGTTAAATAAGATGCTAGGCGGCCGCCACATCAGTGCCAGCTTTTTTGGGTTGTTAAATGCTGAGTGCCGCTGAGGTCCAAAAAGTGGCGCTGTGTGACGCTGACACTTCTTAAATTAGGCTTCCAATGAAATAGCACTACCATGTAAGCAAAGGGGATTTTAAGCTCAGCCCTCAGCCCAGCTCAATCCTGTAGAATCCATACAATTGTGGAATAGGCAAAACATGACAGGTCCCTGGTCCAGCCATAATACTGGGATTAGGCAATAATCTCTTCCATAATGTTGCCAGTACAGTATACCACATACATAGCTTCCTGTGTTCTGCACTATGCTGCAAGAAGCATGTCTGGTTATTACAATGGTTTTAATTATTCCCTAAAAGAAATGCTTCTTGGATTCAGTTTTAGGTTTTCATCACAACAAAGGAAAGATACGCTAGATTAGTAATTCTTAATTGGTTCAGGAAACATGGTCAACAAGCTGTTTTAAACTATTTTCAAAGGGATTTCAGATGACCGCTAAAATAAACAGACATAATTACCTAAACAAATAATAAACTATTGTTTGCTGAAAGGACTAAATACACTTCAGGACACATACCTCCTAAATTATATTTGCAATTACATGTAAACAAATCAAGTGCCAGAATCTTTCTACAGCAAGAAAGGGCTTAATAACATGTTCACAATTGCCGGTGATTTTATCTACTTTACTTCACTTTCAAGAAAGAGCAGATTATAAATCCAGCTTCCACATGTTTTTTATTTTCTAAACTTACAGCAACGTTGATCACACCCCACCATTGGTTTACTTCTAAACAGAGCTTTGCTAAATGATACTGTTTCATCCATTCCACAGACTCCTACAAAAGTATTTATATTTAATAATACAAGGGAATTGCTAATTAAAAGAGCAGTATACACTATAAAGACTTCTAAGAATAATGGTAATATTTGAAAAAAAATATATATACAGCCGGTAAAGGAGGAAACTGTAAAAGGATGTTGGCTTAATTACATAATTATGTAAGTCTTTGAAGTACATTTACAGCCCAAGAAGTACAAGTGGGGATAGATGTCATCAAGTCACATTTATGCTCTGCAAGGTAAAATCAGGCTGATAACCACTTGTTTTTACTGTAAAAGTGGCAACAGGGCTAAAGAAAAAAGACTGGCAACACTAAACCACCAGTTAAACATTTTTTTCATTTAATTTGTTTTCTATAAAAGTAATAGAACAGCAAAGATTCAGGTAAACATCAAATATGGGGAGGACATTGCCTGCCCGGGGATGTTAACAGACGTGCAGTGTGAGAGCTCCATCTCGGCATGTTTATCCTGCTACAGACTACTGAAAACTCAGTAGAGAGTAGTAGACTACTGCCCCCATTCTTGGGAGGGAAGTAAGTAAGGTAGGTGAAAGATAAAGAAATAGCTTTGAAGCTTGAATGGCTCGCTGGCTCATCTGTGCAAGATGGCACCAGACAGTTCCGCACCAAGCAGCAGCAAGAGGTATGGGGTAGCAACATGGGGAAGAGGAAGAAGAGGTAACCCTCTCCCAGCTCTGCTCTGAGCTGCTAGCAGCAATTACCACATCCTGGGTGGCTCTTTCTGACATAATTGAAGAGGGGCAGGTAGATGTCAGTTTGATCTGATAGGACATGCAGGCCATAAGGGAGAGAACAGCAAAGGAAAAACAGCGGATCTGAAGTCTAGAAAGTGATGGTGAAATGGTGAGGATAGTATGGGCAATGCTGCGATTAGCGATGAGCGAATCGATCCGGACGAACCCGGATTCGTTCCGAATTTCATGGAAAATTTGATTCTGAACGAATCCGAATTTCCCCGCGATTCGATCGATCGAAGTTTTCCTTTAAACTCCATTTATTTCAATTACAGGCATTCTAAAATGGTGGATGAACATGTCCAGACATATCCCCTGGGGCAAGGTATCATGGGTAAGTCACATGCAGCCTATCAGCAGCCAGGAAGCCCGGTGTCGTCACCGTGCTATATAAAGTGGCGGCAATCTTGCTTGTGCGCATTTCAGCCTTGCATTGCGGCCAAAGCACAGCTCGTTAGAGACAGGGACAGAGAGTTAGAGATAAGTAGGGAAAGTCAGAGAGGTACACAGAGCCAGGGAAAGATAGGGAAAGATAGGGAAAAACCGGAACCATCCAGCCAGGGACAGCTTAGAAGTGACAGTGAAAATTTTTTTTTTTCATTAGCCAGATCAGTTTTCAATTCAATTTCAGTTCTTTGTGCTGTAAATCTGCCTTGCCACTGTGCATGCCATCTATGCAGTGGCTTATTTAACCCTATCTGTTACACACAAGCATTTATCATAATATAACTGGATTAGTTTTAATATTTTTTGGTCTGCCTTTAACCAAAAAAACACCAGCCCACCTGGGTATCCCAAACCTGCACTTAGCAGCCTATCTATAATACTAAATACGCTTGTTGATCCTCCTCAGCTTAATCAAAGTATTGCATTTTGAATTGGTTTTTGGTCTGCCTTTAACAAAAAAAAAACACCAGGCCGCAGGGCATCCCAAACCTGCACTTAGCAGCCTATCTGTTATACTAAATACGCTTGTTCATCCTTCCTCAGCTTAATCAAAGCATTGCATTTTGAATTGGTTTTTGGTCTGCCTTTAACAAAAAAACACCAGGCCGCAGGGCATCCCAAACCTGCACTTAGCAGCCTATCTGTTATACTGTCAGGAACCGCTTACCTGATCCCCGTTCCAGCGACGTCTCCAGGCGGCCAGCTGCAGCTGTCACTGTGCGGCGGCCGCGCCGAGCGGCGTCGGCTCGAGCAGCGTCGGCTCGAGCGGCGCCCAGCTCAGCCACGCCCCCCGCTTCCTCCTCCAGGAGACGTGCTCGCGCGCGGCCGCGAGCACGTGTCTGTTATGCCCTCCGGCGGCGCTGTGTGGCGCGCACCCGCCGGAGGATCAATTAAAGGGTTAATGAATCCTAGGGGATTGAGGGCTTCGCCCTCTTCTGCTCTGCAGCCAATTACCCTTGGAATCCTATGTGCTCCAATCAGTACACTGCTTCCCTCAGACCTGTTCCTATAAAGGCAATTCCCTCTCAGTTGTGAATTGCCTGTGATAGTGCTCAGTACCCTGTGTTACCTACTCCTGTGAAGTCTAGCCTGTTGCCGATTTGATTGTACGACCATTCTCGATCCTGAATCCTTGTTGCCGACCTCTGCCTGAATTGACGCCTCTCGATCCTGAATCCTTGTTGCCGACCTTTGCCTGAACTGACGCTTCTAGATCCTGATCCCCAGTTGCTGACCTCTGCCTGAACCCCGACTACGTCTTGCCTGACCCCTGGTGCCGCTACGATCTCTGCCTTCCCGTTATCGACCTATTGCCTGTCTCTGGACTTCCGTCACTCACGCTCTTGCTATTGGTTCTCCAGTCCTCCCACATATAAGCTTACATCCTTTGAGCCATTAAGTCCTGGGGGCAACCGATCCCGGGTAGGCGTATCTTGCGTCCCGGCAAGCGGGGGCTCCTACAGGTGAAGCTGGCTGCGGAGATTGGGGGTTGTGAGCTTATTAAGAGGGCTGGAGTTACCCCGAGCGTGACATTATCACAGGCCCAAAAATGGATGACCTGGTACAGCAGGTGCAAGCTATGGCCACAGCGATCAACCAACTCGCTCAAAGAGTGGCCACTCAGGAATCTCGTCAGGTGCCAACTTCCGCTGTACCACCTCATTTTTCCGAACCTAAGATTCCACTGCCTGAGAAATTTTTGGGAGAACGAGCAAAATTTTCCAATTTCAAGAATGCCTGCGAACTATATTTTAAGTTAAGACCTATCTCCTCTGGCACAGAGGTCCAACGAGTAGGCCTAGTCATTTCCTTGCTTCAAGGAGACCCACAGTCCTGGGCCTTTAGTTTACCGTCCCATGACATTGCTCTACAATCAGTGACTGCCTTCTTCAATGCTATGGGCGTTTTATACGCCGATCCAGATATACAGTCTACCGCAGAGAATAGGCTTCGGGCCTTAAAACAAGGACGGAATTCGGCTGAAGACTACTGTGCTGAATTCCGCCGCTGGGCTATCGAAGCTAGGTGGAACGATCCAGCTTTGTGTAGTCAGTTCAGGGTGGGACTGTCGGATAGCATCAAGGATGCCTTAGTCAATTTTCCCCCGCCAGCGGACCTAGATCAATTAATGCAGGTCTCCATTAAAATAGACCGACGTCTTAGAGACAGGGCCAGGGAGAGAGTCGGGGCTCCCACGTCCTTTAGACCAGTCCAGAGTCATAGATCCCCGGTTACCCGTGGAGAAAATACCTCATCATCCTCCCAGGAAGAACCTATGCAATTAGGGAGAACCCGCTTATCCCAAGAGGAGAAACAGCGTAGGCGATCCGAGGGGTTATGCCTGTATTGCGGGAATTCTGGTCATTTTGCAGGGTCCTGTCCCAACAAGGGGAAACCGGCGGAAAACTTCCGCACCCAGACCAGGTAGAGAGTACTGATCTGGGTGAGTCAGTTTGTAACTCTCGCCAGAATAAGATGCTTGTACCTATTGATTTGTTTTGGGGGTCCTCTAAGCAGACAGTTTCCGCCTTCATAGACAGTGGTGCGGCTGGAAACTTTTTGGACAGGAGCATGATCTCCACCTTAGGGATCCCTGTAGTTCCTCTTGAAAGATCCCTACAAGTTTTAGCTATCAATGGAAAGGCAATCCAGGGAGGTCCTATAAATACCAAGACCCCACCTCTCAGACTAATTGTCGGCTCTTCTCACTCTGAATTCTTAGAATTCTTTATTTTTGATTGTCCGGAAACTCCGGTGGTTTTGGGATACCCCTGGTTGCAACTCCATAACCCGGTGTTAGATTGGCGGGCTGGGGAGTTGGTCAAGTGGAGTGACCACTGTAAAGGTCACTGTTTTAATACAGGCCTCAGAAGCGTTCAAGTCTTACCACAGGAATTACCTCAGCCATACGCTGATTGGATCGATGTATTCTCTGAACGCTCTGCTGATACTCTTCCTCCACATCGGTCCTATGACTGCCCCATTGACTTGCTGCCTGGCACAATTCCCCCGAGGGGAAAGATTTATAACCTTACCCTGCCCGAGGAGCAAGCAATGAGGGAGTATATTACCGAAAATCTTAGGAAAGGATTTATCCGTCCCTCTACCTCGCCTGCTGGGGCCGGGTTCTTTTTTGTAGAGAAAAAAGATGGTGGCTTGAGACCGTGCATAGATTATCGAGCCTTGAATAAGATCACTGTAAAAAACCGATACCCCTTACCCTTGATTGGGGATCTGTTCAATCAAGTCACAGGAGCTCGAATTTTCTCCAAATTGGATTTGAGAGGGGCTTACAATCTGATTCGCATCCGACAGGGGGACGAGTGGAAAACTGCATTTAATGTGAAGGATGGGCACTATGAGTACCTGGTCATGCCCTTCGGTCTTTGTAATGCGCCAGCCGTTTTCCAAGATTTTGTTAATGATATATTCAGGGAATATCTCGGTAGATTTGTAGTCATCTACTTGGATGATATTCTCATTTTTTCTAATTCTTTACCTGAGCACAGACACCATGTTAAGTTGGTGCTACAAAAATTAAGAGAGAACAACTTATTTGCTAAACTGTCTAAGTGTGTGTTTGAAGTCACTACAGTTCCCTTCCTAGGGTATGTTATTACCAACCAGGGTTTGGAGATGGACGCGGGGAAGGTTTCAGCAGTTCAGGATTGGGTCCAACCCAAAACTTTAAAGGAATTGCAACGTTTTCTAGGTTTTGCAAATTTTTATCGGCGTTTCATAAAAGGCTTTTCCCATGTTGTTGCACCCCTTACCAACCTTACCCGCAAGGGGGCTTTTACTGCTAACTGGTCCCCCTCTGCCTGTGAGGCCTTTCTAACCTTGAAACGGGCCTTTACTTCGGCACCTGTCTTAGTGCATCCAGATATTCATAAAGCTTTTATTATTGAAGTGGATGCTTCTGAGCTGGGAGTGGGTGCAGTTTTGTCACAATATTCTGGTAACCCTGAGCGTCTTCATCCATGCGCTTATTTTTCGCGTAAATTCAGTACCGCGGAACAAAATTATGATGTTGGCAATAGGGAACTATTAGCTATTAAACTGGCATTTGATGAATGGCGACACTGGTTGGAGGGTTCATTACATCCTATAACTGTGTATACTGATCATAAAAATCTCGAATACATAGGTTCTGCCAAGAGGCTGAACTCTCGTCAGGCACGTTGGGCATTATTCTTCTCGCGTTTCAATTTTATTATTACTTTCAAGCCGGGTGTAAAAAATACTAAAGCTGATGCTCTATCTCGCATGTTCGGTGAATGTAAGGATCGGGGTGATTCTGGTGAACCAATTTTACCCACAGGTTGTGTGGTGGGGGCGTTACTTCCTGATCTCTCCAATACCTTGGCGCCGTTTCAAGATGAATCTCCTAGTGATGTACCCTTGGGGTGCCAGTTTGTTCCGCCGCACCTGCGTTCGGATGTAATTCGCGAATTTCACGATGCCAAAACTGCTGGTCATTTGGGTAACCGTAAGACGTTTATGCTTGCCCGTCGTCATGTATGGTGGCCTACCATGAGACGCGATATCACTGCCTTTATCGACGCTTGTGCTATTTGTGCTCGAAGTAAAGGAGTTCACAAGGCTCCTAGTGGCAGTTTGGTTCCTCTTGAAATTCCTGCTGAGCCATGGACCCATATTTCTATGGATTTTATTGTAGATTTGCCTCTCTCACATGGTAATACTGTCATTTGGGTGGTCGTAGATCGTTTCAGTAAGATGGCACATTTCGTTCCTTTGGCCAAACTTCCTTCTGCACCTGAGCTTTCGCGGCTGTTTACTTCGCATATTTTTCGTATTCATGGTATTCCGTCCAATATAGTCTCTGATCGGGGTGTTCAATTTACTTCCCGTTTTTGGAAACACTTCCGTTCGCGGTTGGGAATACAGATCTCTCTTTCTTCTGCCTACCATCCCCAGACTAATGGGCAGACAGAAAGAACTAATCAAACTTTGGAACAATACTTAAGGTGTTATGTTTCTGATGCCCAAGAACAATGGGCGGAATTTATTGATTTCGCCGAATTTGCTTACAATAACGCGCCTAGTGAGAGTACCAAGGTATCTCCTTTTTATTGTAACTTAGGGAAAAATCCTAGAGCTTCTTCCCTTTCAGGGTCACCTTCCAATCTGCCGGCGTTGGAGGAGTGGCTTCAAGAACGGAAGAATATCTGGACACACGTTCAGGAGATTCTTAAGACCACTGGTTTGAGGTATAAGAAATTTGCCGACCGCCGCAGATCACAGGAACCTACTCTTCGAGTAGGCGATCTAGTTTGGGTCTCCACTAAAAATATTGCGCTCCGTCAGCCATCTAGCAAATTAGGTCCAAAATTTATTGGTCCTTTTCCAATCGTCAAGAAGTTGAATAATGTGTCTTTTAAAGTTCAACTCCCGCCAACTATGAAAATACCTAATTCCTTTCACGTTTCACTGTTAAAACCGGCGAAGAATGCTCCTCTTGCTGGTCCTGCACCAATTCTTCTTAATAATGAGCCCGAGTATGAAGTGAATAAGATCTTGGATTCACGTAAAGTGCGTAATTCTTTACAGTATTTGGTGGATTGGGTTGGCTATGGTCCGGAGGAAAGATGCTGGGTGGCAGCGAAGAATGTTCATGCCAAGGCTCTTGTAAGAAGGTTCCATCGTGACAATCCAGGGAAACCGGGTGAGGGTCCGGAGGCCCCTCGTGAAGGGGGGGGTAGTGTCAGGAACCGCTTACCTGATCCCCGTTCCAGCGACGTCTCCAGGCGGCCAGCTGCAGCTGTCACTGTGCGGCGCCCGCGCCGAGCGGCGTCGGCTCGAGCAGCGTCGGCTCGAGCGGCGCCCAGCTCAGCCACGCCCCCCGCTTCCTCCTCCAGGAGACGTGCTCGCGCGCGGCCGCGAGCACGTGTCTGTTATGCCCTTCGGCGGCGCTGTGTGGCGCGCACCCGCCGGAGGATCAATTAAAGGGTTAATGAATCCTAGGGGATTGAGGGCTTCGCCCTCTTCTGCTCTGCAGCCAATTACCCTTGGAATCCTATGTGCTCCAATCAGTACACTGCTTCCCTCAGACCTGTTCCTATAAAGGCAATTCCCTCTCAGTTGTGAATTGCCTGTGATAGTGCTCAGTACCCTGTGTTACCTACTCCTGTGAAGTCTAGCCTGTTGCCGATTTGATTGTACGACCATTCTCGATCCTGAATCCTTGTTGCCGACCTCTGCCTGAATTGACGCCTCTCGATCCTGAATCCTTGTTGCCGACCTTTGCCTGAACTGACGCTTCTAGATCCTGATCCCCAGTTGCTGACCTCTGCCTGAACCCCGACTACGTCTTGCCTGACCCCTGGTGCCGCTACGATCTCTGCCTTCCCGTTATCGACCTATTGCCTGTCTCTGGACTTCCGTCACTCACGCTCTTGCTATTGGTTCTCCAGTCCTCCCACATATAAGCTTACATCCTTTGAGCCATTAAGTCCTGGGGGCAACCGATCCCGGGTAGGCGTATCTTGCGTCCCGGCAAGCGGGGGCTCCTACAGGTGAAGCTGGCTGTGGAGATTGGGGGTTGTGAGCTTATTAAGAGGGCTGGAGTTACCCCGAGCGTGACATATACTAAATACGCTTGTTCATCCTTCCTCAGCTTAATCAAAGTATTTCATTTTGAATTGGCTTTTGGTCTGCCTTTAACAAATAAAAACAGGCCGCTGGGCATCCCAAACCTGCACTTAGCAGCCTATCTGTTATACTAAATACGCTTGTTCATGCCTTCCTCAGCTTAATCAAAGTATTTCATTTAGAATTGGTTTTTGGTCTGCCTTTAACAAAAAAAACACCAGGCCGCAGGGCATCCCAAACCTGCACTTAGCAGCCTATCTGTTATACTAAATACGCTTGTTCATCCTTCCTCAGCTTAATCAAAGTATTTCATTTTGAATTGGTTTTTGGTCTGCCTTTAACAAAAAAAACACCAGCCCACCTGGGTATCCCAAACCTGCATTATGCAGCCTATCTGTTAAACTAAATATGCTTGTTCATCCTTCCTCAGCTTAATCAAAGTATTGCATTTTGAATTGGTTTTTGGTCTGCCTTTAACAAAAAAAACACCAGGCCGCAGGGCATCCCAAACCTGCACTTAGCAGCCTAGCTGTTATACTAAATACGCTTGTTCATCCTTCCTCAGCTTAATGAAAGTATTGCATTTTGAATTTGTTTTTGGTCTGCTTTTAACAAAAAAAACACCAGGCCGCAGGGCATCCCAAACCTGCACTTAGCAGCCTATCTGTTATACTAAATACGCTTGTTCATCCTTCCTCAGTTTAATCAAAGTATTGCATTTTGAATTGGTTTTTGGTCTGCCTTTAACAAAAAAAACACCAGCCCACCTGGGTATCCCAAACCTGCATTATGCAGCCTATCTGTTAAACTAAATACGCTTGTTCATCCTTCCTCAGCTTAATCAAAGAATTTCATTTTGAATTGGTTTTTGGTCTGCCTTTAACAAAAAAAACACCAGGCCGCAGGGCATCCCAAACCTGCACTTAGCAGCCTAGCTGTTATACTAAATATGCTTGTTCATCCATCCTCATCATAATCAAAGTATTGAATTTTGAATTGGTTTTTGGTCTGCCTTTAACAAAAAAAACACTAGGCCGCAGGGCATCCCAAAGCTGCACTTAGCAGCCTATCTGTTATACTAAATATGCTTGTTCATCCTTCCTCAGCTTAATCAAAGTATTGCATTTTGAATTGGTTTTTGGTCTGCCTTTAACAAAAAAAACACCAGCCCACCTGGGTATCCCAAACCTGCACTTAGAAGCCTATCTGTTATACTAAATACGCTTGTTCATCCTTCTTCAGCTGAATCAAAGTATTGCATTTTGAATTGGTTTTTGTCCTGCTTTTAAAAAAAACACCAGGCCGCAGGGTATCCCAATCCACCACGTTGCACCCTATCTGTTATACTAAATAAGCGTCTACAGCCTCAGCTTTATTAAGCTATTGCATTTTGAAATGGTTTTGTGCGTCCTGTAACAAAAACAAGGCTACAGGGCATCCCAAACCACCACGTTGCACCCTATCTGTCATACTAAATAAGCTTGTTCATCCTCAGCTTTATTAAGCTATTGCAGTTTGAATTGGTTTTTGTTCTGCTGTCAATACACCAGGCCGCAGGGTATCCCAAACCACCACATGGCACCCTATCTATAATTCTAAATAAGCGTCTACAGTCTCAGTTTTATTAAGCTATTGCATTTTGAATTGGTTTTTGCAGTCAAAACACCAGCCCACATGGGCATCCCAAACCAGCACATCACCCTATCTTTTATACTAAATAAGCTTGTTCAGCCTCAGCTTTATTAAGCTATTGCATTTTGAATTTTTGTCCTGCTGTCAAAACACTAGCCCACATGGGCATCCCAAACCAGCACATGTCACCCTATCTGTTATACTAAATAAGCTTCTACAGGTTCTTATTTATTTATTTATTTTTTATATAGAGCAGTAATAGATTATATAGTGAGGTAAATTCGCCATTTTGCACCATTAAATAGAGAAGCCCACTGTGTAAATCTGAGGAGCAATAGTTTATACAGTATTGTGAGGTAAATTCGCTGTTTTGCGCTATTATATATATCAACCTAAATCCCTGTGTAAATCTGAGGAGCAATAGTTTATATTGTGAGGTAAAGTTGCCATTTTATAGAGCAGGCCCTGTCTGAAAATCTCATTTTGCAATCTATGTTATATTGTGAGCTAAATTCGCCATGTTGCACCATTCTTTAGAGTGGCCCTCCTGTGTAAATTCTGATTAAATTCCAATTCCAAATAAAATTCTGAGTAAATTCCAATAGTTTATATTGGACAATACATTTGCCCTGTTTTGCACTATTATATGGAGCAGCCTCTGAGTATATCTGGGGGGCAGAAGTTTATATTATGAGGTAAATTCATGGTTTTGCACCATTACATAGAGCAGTCCCTATATAAAACTGAGAAATAGGTTATATTGTGTGAGTTAAATCCTCTCTTGGTTTTGTAGCATTATATAGAGCAGCTCCTGTGTCAATCTGAGGGGCAATAGCTTATACTGTGAGGTAAATTTGCCATTTTGCAGCATAATATAGAGCAGCCCCTGTGTAAATCTGAGGGGCAATAGCTTATACTGTGAGGTAAATTTGCCATTTTGCAGCATAATATAGAGCAGCCTCTGTGTACATCTGAGGGGCAATAGCTTATATTGTGAGGTAAATTTGCCATTTTTCAGCATAATATAGAGCAGCCCCTGAGTAAATCTGAGGGGCAATAGCTTATACTGTGAGGTAAATTTGCCATTTTGCAGCATAATATAGAGCAGCCCAGTTGCCATCTAAATCAACTACTGGCCGGGCAGGACAGCTTTTCCAGGGCAAACTCTGCTAGTTGTGGCCACAAGTCAAGTTTGGCTTCCCTGAAGTCCAGCGGATCCTCAAGGTGTGTTGGCATGGTCATGTCAAGGTATGACATGACCTGCTGGTTCAGGCCCTGCTCCAGGTCTTCCTGCTGCTCATGAGTAGACTCACTATGCGAGTGTAGAAAGCTACTCATTAGCGACTAAAGACTGAGGCTGCTGCTGATGGAGCTGCTGCTCCTGCCACCCCCCCCCGGCAGCCATGGCAGTGGAAGGTGAGCGCAGAGGTCCCCCCTAGTCAGACCTGCGAGAGTATGGACCATGGCGCAGATAGACATCGCCCAACTGACTACGTAGGATGTCTCTGTAGTAGGTCAGTTTGTCCTCCCTCTCAGTGGGTGTAAAAAATGCCCCCATTTTGTGCCGGAAGCGAGGGTCCAATAAGGTGGAGAGCCAGAAGTCATCCCGCTGACAAATGGAGACAATTCTGTGGTCACTACGCAAGCACGTGAGCATGCATCGTGCCATTTGTGCAAGTGACTCGGAGGGACTACCTGTCTCCATCTCCACTGCAAACTGCCACTGTGTGTCTGGGTCCTCTGTCTCACAACCCTCTAGCTCCTCTGGCTGCTCCTGCTCCTCCTCTCCTGTCAGATAAAATGGTCATTTTGTCAAACCTAAACTGTGCTTCGCTGTGCCCCACCCCCTCCTCCTCCTCCACCTCTGCCCCCACATGCTTCATGTGGCTGTGAAATGTATGCGCCATGTCTCAAGTGCCCTGACCAGCCATGGTTTCCAACATGTGTTGTAGTACATGAAGCAGTGAAATCTCATCGTTCATCTCATAGTCCTGGCGACTGACTAATAAAGTAGCTTCCTCAAAGGGCCTGAGCAAACGGCAGGTGTCACGTATGAGCTGCCACTGGTTTACATTGAAATTACACAGGGGAGTCCCCCTATCCGTTTGGATCATCAAGAAATCCGTGATGGCTTTTCTCTGTTCCTATAATCGATCCTGCATATGGAGGGTGGAATTCCAATGGGTGGAAACATCGCAAATCAGACTATGTTGGGGGATACCGTTCTGACGCTGAAGCTCAAGAAGGGTGTGCTTGGCGGTGTAGGAGTGCCTGAAGTGCATGCAAAGTTTCCTTCCCGTTGTTAGGATGTCTTTCAGATGGGGGAAGACTTCAGAAAACGCTTGACAACTAGATTGAACACGTGTGCCATGGCAGGACGTATGGCTCAGGCTTCCTTGTCGCAGCGCAGACAAGATGTTCTTCCCAATGTCAGTCACCATGGGTCCCATTTGCAGTTTTCGTGGAGTAAGCCATGATTTCATGTATTGAGTTCTCATTTCAGTTCCTCCCATGTGTGACTCTGTTGCTCAAGGCAAACCATGTGAAGAACAGCGTGAAACCGCCATGTGGCCACTGGGTAATGCAGCAGGCTGGACCACCACTTTGGAGCCAACTCTCCCAGGCCACTTTATGGTGACGCTGCAAATGTTGACGCAGGGCTGTGGGTCCAACATTGGGACCCTGGCCACACTTCACCTTCTGCCTACACATCTTTCATATAGCCATGTTAACCTCCTGCGGATGCTTGATGAAAACCTGCAACATGAGCTTGTAGCTGATTTCTCCGACCAACAGTCCGCACTAATTCACTGATGCTGCAAACCATGTGAAGAACAGCGTGAAACCGCCATGTGGCCACTGGGTAATGCAGCAGGCTGGACCACCACTTTGGAGCCAACTCTCCCAGGCCACTTTATGGTGACGCTGCAAATGTTGACGCAGGGCTGTGGGTCCAACATTGGGACCCTGGCCACACTTCACCTTCTGCCTACACATCTTTCATATAGCCATGTTAACCTCCTGCGGATGCTTGATGAAAACCTGCAACATGAGCTTGTAGCTGATTTCTCCGACCAACAGTCCGCACTAATTCACTGATGCTGCTGCCGCCGCCTCCAGCAACTCCAGGGACCCTCTTCAACTACCTCCTGGGAAGATAGCCTGCCGTGAGAGTGGTCTACCCCGAGCACATTTGGCTCCATACTTTTCCCTTCTGCCACCATGCTGGCCGCTAAATCTGTCACTCTCCATCACTCCAAGCCTTTAAAAGTGCCCTCGAAACTCACTGATGTCCTCCTCAGGTTCCTCAACAGTGTCTGCTTAAGGAGCCAAAATGCTTGCAACACCTCCTCCCACGACACTCTCCTTATCACTACTTGCCCGCCTAGTGGAAGAAGCGGCAAGTGTCTCCTCCACTTCTTGGCTGGGCAGTAGCTGCTGATTTTTCTGATTATCAGATCGTCCGAGGTGTCAGATGTCACTTGTGATGCAGTGGATGATCGTGTTAACCAATGGATGACGGCAGATGGGTTGCTGTTCAAGGCACGACCGCTAGCTGATCCCCGGAGATCAGGCCTCTCACTGAGACTCCTGCTGCCACTCACCCCTATTCTGCAGAGACCGCTGCTTGATGAAATGAGGCCTTATATGTTACTATGTTACTAATATGTTACTAATCTGTCACTCTACATGTTTTTTTTTTGAGAGACTGGCCTGCGTGGAAATGAATCGGGCATGGATCAGCCTAGATTTCCACCCACCAATGCCTGATGCATTAGAGTAGATTGATGATGGGGCCAGACCAACACTAAAGAAATATGGATCGTGCAAAACAGATTTAAGGCGCTGCTCTCCAGTTACAGACATTCCTCCGCATCAGACCACAAGAAATTATTGAGAAAATGCTTTACGTTACTCTTACTTTTTATTAATATTCTTCAGATAAGATATATGTGCCGAAAATCTGTATATGTTCTCTTCATGCTGCTGCCAACTCCAGGGTGTGTCTTTCTGGCAAATTTGGGCTCCTACTGCTGCTGCCTCCAACTCCAGGGTGTGTCTTTAGGCCAATTTTTAGGCTCCTGCAGCCAACTCCAGTGTCTCTTTAAAGCAATGTTTGGGCTCCTGCTGCTGCTTGCAACTCCAGGGTGTGATTCCTCCAATTTTTGGCCTCCTGCAGCCAACTCCAGTGTCTCTTTCAAGCAATGTTTGGGCTCCTGCTGCTGCTTGCAACTCCGGGGTGTGATTCATCAAATTTTGAACTCCTGCAGCCAACTCCAGTGTCTCTTTAAAGCAATGTTTGGGCTCCTGCTGCTGCTTGCAACTCCAGGGTGTGATTCCTCCAATTTTTGGCCTCCTGCAGCCAACTCCAGTGTCTCTTTCAAGCAATGTTTGGGCTCCTGCTGCTGCTTGCAACTCCGGGGTGTGATTCATCAAATTTTGAACTCCTGCAGCCAACTCCAGTGTGTCTTTCAAGCTATGTTTGGGCTCCTGCTGCTGCTGCTGCCAACTCCAGGGTGTGTCTTTAGGCCAATTTTTGGGCTCCTGCTGCCAACTCCAGTGTGTCTTTCAAGCTATGTTTGGGCTCATGCTGCTGCTTGCAACTCCAGGGTGTGACTCATCCAAATTTAGGCCTCCTGCAGCCAACTCCAGTGTCTCTTTCAAGCAATGTTTGGGCTCCTGCTGCTGCTGCTGCTGCTTGCAACTCCAGGGTGTGATTCATCCAATTGTTGGCCTCCTGCAGCCAACTCCAGTGTCTCTTTCAAGCTATGTTTGGGCTCCTGCTGCTGATGCTCCTGCTGCTACTGACAACTCCAGTGTGTGTCTTTAGGCCAATTTTTGGGCTCCTGCTGCCAACTTCAGTGTGTCTTTCAAGCTATGTTTGGGCTCCTGCTGCTGCTTGCAACTCCAGGGTGTGATTCATCCAATTTTTGGGCTCCTGCAGCCAACTCCAATGTCTCTTTCACACAATGTTTGGGCTCCTGCTGCTGCTGCTTGCAACTCCAGGGTGTGATTCATCCAATTTTTGGCCTCCTGCAGCCAACTCCAGTGTCTCTTTCAAGCTATGTTTGGGCTTCTGCTGCTGCTGCCCCTGCTGCTGCTGACAACTCCAGTGTGTCTTTAGTCCAATTTTTGGGCTCCTGCTGCCAACTCCAGTGTCTCTTTCAAGTAATGTTTGGCCCTGTTTTGCTCCTGCTGCTGCTTGCAACTCCAGTGTGTGATTCATCCAATTTTGGGCTCCTGCAGCCAACTCCAGTGTGTCTTTCAAGCTATGTTTGGGCTCCTGCTGCTGCCAACTCCAGGGTGTGTCTTTAGGCCAATTTTTAGGCTCCTGCATCCAACTCCAGTGTCTCTTTAAAGCAATGTTTGGGCTCCTGCTGCTGCTTGCATCTCCAGGGTGTGATTCGTCCAATTTTTGGCCTCCTGCAGCCAACTCCAGTGTCTCTTTCAAGCAATGTTTGGGCTCCTGCTGCTGCTGCTACTGGTTGCAACTCCAGGGTGTGATTCATCCAATTTTTGGGCTCTTGCAGCCAACTCCAGTGTGTCTTTCAAGCTATGTTTGGGCTCATGCTGCTGCTTGCAACTCCAGGGTGTGATTCATCCAATTTTTGGCCTCCTGCAGCCAACTCCAGTGTCTCTTTCAAGCAATGTTTGGGCTCCTGCTGCTGCTGCTGCTGGTTGCAACTCCAGGGTGTGATTCATCCAATTTTTGGGCTCTTGCAGCCAACTCCAGTGTGTCTTTCAAGCTATGTTTGGGCTCATGCTGCTGCTGCTGCCAACTCCAGGGTGTGTCTTTAGGCCAATTTTTGGGCTCCTGCTGCCAACTCGAGTGTATTTCAAGTTATGCTTGGGCTCCTGCTGCTGCTTGCAACTCCAGGGTGTGATTCATCCAATTTTTGGGCTCCTGCAGCCAAATCCAGTGTCTCTTTAAAGCAATGTTTGGGCTCCTGCTGCTGCTGCTTGTAACTCCAGGGTGGGATTCATTCAATTTTTGGGCTCCTGCAGCCAACTCCAGTGTCTCTTTAAAGCAATGTTTGGGCTCCTGCAGCTGCTGCTTACAACTCCAGGGTGTAATTCAGCTTATTTTTGGGCTCCTGCTGCCAACTACAGTGTGTCTTTTAAGCTATGTTTGGGCTGCTGCTGCTGTTTGCAACTCCAGGGTGTCATTCAGCCAATTTTTGGGCTCCTGCTGATGCCAACTTCAGGGTGTGCCTGCTGCTGCTGCTGCCAACTGCAGTGTGTCTTTAGGCCAATTTTTGGGTTCCTGCTGCCAACTCCAGTGTCTCTTTCAAGCTATGTTTGTGCTCCTGCTGCTGCTGCTTGCAACTCCAGGGTGTGATTCATCCAATTTTTGGGCTCCTGCAGCCAACTCCAGTGTCTCTTTCAAGCTATGTTTGGGCTCCTGCTGCTGCTTGCAACTCCAGGGTGTGATTCATCCAATTTTTGGGCTCCTGCTGCCAACTCCAGTGTCTCTTTCAACCAATGTTTGGGTGGCTGCTGCTGCTGCTTGCAACTCCAGGGTGTGATTCAGCTAATTTTTGGGCTCCTGCTGCTGCCAGCTACAGGGTGTGTTTTTCAGGCAATATAGGGGCCCCTCATAGTGATGCCACTTCAACTCTCTGCAATTGTGCCGCTCTACGATTCTATTAGCGATACCTCTGATCTGCATGTGATAATTATTTACAGTATTATTTCACTAACTCAGCACGCATCCTATGCGTGTTACAGCAAAGCAAAATGGTTTACAACCCTATTGAGGCTCTAGGAGGCTCAGAAATAGCCGTTTTTAATAACGATTCGTCGCAAATAAATTCGGGTCGAAAAGATTTTTGACGGAAAATTCGGCGAATCAGTCGAATCGAATTTTTCAAAAGTTCGCTCATCTCTAGCTGCAATCTCTTGGGCTGCAGCCCAGTGTTTGAGCAGACATACCCTTTTACGAGCATCCAGTCTTTGGGAGGTTGGTGAGAAGCGAGATGCCATTTTGGATATGCTATGCTCTTCACTGAATAGTTATTGCTATGTTGGTCTCCTCACCTCCTTATCTTTTCTCTACAAGTAGTCTGTGCATATACAGTTGTATTGTGCCGGTCACTTGCTGGCTACATGCATTGATTACCCTCTTGAGATCAACATCTTGAGTCAAAATTATTGTACTAGTTAGTTTGTTCAAGTTGTTGGGGTATGCCTGCAGCCATTTGCCATTGCAATTATATTACTCGTTGCTAGAAATTTAGCTTAGTTTGCCACTATCTTCACCAGTTGAATCACACACACAGAATACTGAAAGTGCCCCAATTGTATGGCACATGTTACTGCCTAAAATAATTATAAGGAGTTAAAACACAAAACATACAATGCAGTGCATAAAACAAATGTTGCTCGTCCTTTGCAACATCACCCTATATGGTGCTTTGGGGTGTTTGTGCATATACAGTAAATTAATGTAGGAGTATAGCATAACATTTGGCGACATTAGAGTGAAATATTATTTTACATTTTTAGACAGATTCATTACCAATGACCAATGTCTCAGGGGCTTGATTTTTCAGCCAGGATAACTCTTTTATACCAAAACTATAACACTGAAATGTAACCGCTAACCAATTCACATCTTAAATTGAAAGGTTATAAAGGAGAATTCTCAATGGACCTTGCATTCCTTGACCCAAGGTAGAACCCTGAGAAGTTCGTATGAAAGGTAAAAGGATGGGGCAGTCACTGCAAGCCCCAGAAGTAGCGCCCTGGAAATGGGTATAGTAGTAAACGTGCATATGGTGGGGAGAATGGAGAGCTGCTAGGCATTAACAAACCTGATGTAATTTACATTGAGATGAAAAGTGTGTATTGTGAGGAATTAGGACACCACTAATGTCAAACATTAATATGAAGGATTGGTGTGCCAACACTCTCCAATAAAAAGTAACTTTAATCGGACATTAAAATCTTGTGCAGAAAGTCAAATTTTAGTGAAGTTGTAACACATTTTGGGTCTGTCTGACCTCCCCTAAAAGACCCTCCCACTGCTAATTACAATTCCAATCATGGAGGACTGTGCTGGCTGTCCCACTGCAATGGCCATGTTTAACAAACAGATTAATAAAAGTTGTATATTACAGTTTAAACAGAGGTTAATATTAGCCTGAAAAAAGTATCTACAGCAGATTATCTAAGGTAGTAATTTTTAGGTAGCACGTCACCCTAGGGAGATATCCATGTTAGGTAGACAAAAAGTGAACATCCTCATAAAGGTGATATATATGATACATACTTTAACAAGAGATTTGTGAGATGATTACAAAAGTTTTGTCTATACTCACATAACTAATTACATATACTTATCATCACATCAAATGTGATCAATTTTTGTGCCCCCTCATAGGGAAAAACACTTAGGCTTAGTCAATTGTCAATGTCTATGTCTCTAGCTATATTCAAGAGGTAAAATTGCAAAAAAAAAGAGTTCAGTTCAGAGGGTTAAGGGTTTCCAACTTGAGTTTGATTCAGATGGGGTCAGCCATAGATGTGTAAGTGAAAAGTTCACCTTTAAGAGGCTAAAATGTCACATATCAGGCCATCCCAAAACCTGGGTCTTTGAATATCCCGGATATTGATTAACTTTAAACCTCATTTCTGAAATGATTAAGAGTAAAAAGTCTTCTATTTCCACCTGGTACTAAATCACCTCCAAGGTAGACAAATAAAAGAAATAGTACTTTTTACTAATAAAAAGGTGGAAGTAGAACACTGCTATTTTTATTCCCCTAAAGTGAACTGTTTACAAATGGTGTTGTATCAGCCTCTTAGTCATAGATAGGCTTTGTGGTGGATAGCAAAGGGTTGCGAGAGCAGGCACCCAGTTGCCATGCCATGTAATAGGGCTGACCAGTCACCTATGTAGAAACCAACTGAGAGAGTGGTATGGAAATAGTTGATCTAAAAGACTCCAGGGCCTGCCAATTCCCGCTTCCCAGGACATTTCAATTTGGTTTGCTGTTGGTTTGCGTTTCAATGGTTTGCCGTAAAAGAGAGGCTGTTTACAAAACAAATAATCAACAATATAACTTGAAAGGGTAATGTATATATTTACACATATATTTAAAAAGATCAGGAATAAATAATCATTGAAATTATTAAAAGACAACACGCATGAATACATAATTAGTGATATAACCACCAAAGCCTAATGAAATGATTATACAATAGTAGCTAATCAAAGTGCTATATATGAACTAAATCATTACCCACTAATAGTAATATTTTAAAAATTAAAAAAAAATGTGTCCTAACAGATACAAACAACAAAGGCTATAAAGATAAAATACAAAATCTATAATATCAATAATTAAGTCAGAAAATGTCACATGTGCATATACATAATAACCATAAGAGTCTCCAAAGATTATACTCATAACCAACCTTGAATATCAAAAAAGTGTGCTTAAATATGAGGCTGAAATATTTTGTTGGCCACAAGCCCCATTCTCAAGGATTAATGATGCCACTAGCCTCTTTCTCAAGCCTTTAGCCATCTCTCCAAGATGCCCAGGGCTTAACATAGCTGGATAGCAGGAGGGTAAGCTGTTTTTTGTCCTCCTAACCTCACTTGGAAAGATTCCCTTATCGAAACCAGGATAATTATAATAATAATATAATAATAAATATACAATTTTTAACCCTCCCTCCAACACCTGATTGGGTATTAAAGTAGAGTAAAAGGGCTTCCAATTAGTTGAAAAGTACTTCACACTCCAGTAAATAATGATGTTGGTTTCTCAAATCCATATTGTGTCATAAAACAGAACATTAATATGAAAGTAATAAATGCAAGTAATAATAGTAAATGACAGATTACGATGGAAAATGATTTTGGTTATGAAAGAGGGAGAATATATCCTTTACTTGTTGGACAAGTTGAGAGAAAATGTAAGCATAGTAATAACTGACACTGCAGAAACAAATGTCCTCATTATGGGAAATGAAATTCTAATGCTGGCTCTGGTTGGTTTTCAGTGGCTAAACTCCAAAATGCATTTTACACTCAACATTATTATTTTCATCTGAAACTCAATTTCCCATTTAAAAGCCTAGAAAATGCAAATATTATCAAAACGAAAAGAGGTCATTTACTTTGCAGATATGAAAGTTGTTGAGGTGTACTTGTTAATTAAAATCAGCAGATAGGGTCTATAGCTCAAAGGCAAGAATAATAACGCAAGAATAATAACATGACTGATATTCACAGAGAAATTGTGGTTTATAGAATCATTTCACTCAGTTACGGCAAGGATGCAATTACAGGTCACTTCGCACATTTACCTTACCAATACCTTACAACCTTGATTTTTTATCATGCTAATAAACTTATGCCATTGAATAAAATTGAATTACAATACAGCAAATTTATAAAAACCAGAACTACTGAGCATATCAAGATATTATCTTCTATGAACCTTTTATTGCACATTTCTTGCTATTATTGCTTTGCAGCTGTTACATTCAACACTCTAAAGTTTTACTACTGCAAAGGCAAATTACCGTATTTTTTGCCCTATAAGATGCACTTATTTTTCCCAAAAGTGGGGGAAAAATGTCCGTGCGCCTTATCGGGCGAATGTAAAAAAAAAACTCACCCGTTCCCGGCGCTCCTGCGTTGCCTGTCACACTGCGGGATGCCAGAGGAGCGGCGGGGGCTCGCATGTGCCCCAGGCGGAAGAAGCAGAAGATGGAGGAGCGGCGGGGGAGCTGTCTCTGGCCCCGCCGCTGTCATCGCTGCCGGTAAAAGACATCGATCGCAGCGGCGGGGCCGGGACAGAGGCCGCCGCTGCTTCTTACGGCCAGCTCCGTGAATGGGGTGGGCGTGGCCTGTGCCGACACTGACACGGCGCAGGCCACGCCCACCCCATTCACGGAGCCGACCGCTCAGCGGTGTCAGTGGAGAGGTGAGTTTTACTTTTTTTATTTTTTTTATTGTGCCTCCCTGCCTATACAAATGGGGGGAGAGGGGGATGCCACACAGCCTATGGGGGGAGAGGGGGATGCCACACAGCCTATACTAATGAGAGAGAGGGGATGCCACACAGCCTATGGGGGGAGAGGGGGATGCCACACAGCCTATACAAATGGGGAGAGGGGATGCCACACAGCCTATGGGGGGAGTGGGGGATGCCACACAGCCTATACAAATGGGGGAGAGGGGATGCCACACAGCCTATGGGGGGAGAGGGGGATGCCACACAGCCTATACAAATGGGGGGATGGGGATACACAATATACTAGTCTGGAAAATAAAGTGGGGGAGCTTGAGGTTCTGGTACTGGAAGTAAATATTAATGATATTGGTGTGGCTGAAACATGGTTGGATTCCAAACATGACTGGACTGTCAATCTTCAAGGTTTTGCTCTCTTTCATAAAGACAGAGCAAATAAGAAAGGGGCAGATTGTGTCTCTATGTAAAGCAAGAATTCAAAGCATATATTAATGAGGGGATACTAGCAGAAGATTGTGAGGATGTAGAATCACTGTGGGTAGAAGTGGGGGGCAATTTCAACAATGTTAAAATACAGTTTGGTGTAATCTATAGACCCCCCAAACATAACTGAGGAAAGAGAGGGTCTGCTGATGGGGAAGTTCAACTACCCAGGTATCAGTTGGAGACACAGTTCTGCTTCTACTACAAGGGGGAGAGCATTCCTCAGCTTGCTTCAAGATAACTATATGAATCAGTTTATGGAGGCACCTACTAGCGGTGATGCGCTTTTGGATCTGGTAATATCAAATTATGATAACTTGATAGGGATGGCAACAGTGACCACAATATATTTGTAATCACTAGTTTGGGAGTGGACATGGAAAAAAACACATCTTCCTCCCTTAGGGAGCACCAAAAAATATTCGCAAACCTATATCCTCAAAAATATATCACTTTTATTTACACATGAGATTTCATAAAAACACTTACATACAAATACACAAAGCACAAGACATTTAAAAACAGTAATGCTAATCCCCTATCATATCATCAAAATATCTCAAAACTCCCACTAATGGGATATCTTATTTATATACATATGCCCTTATTCATCAAGCGATAGCGCCAGGTAGTGTCTGACGAGCGCCAGGTCCCGCCAGCTAACGGCGGCTACCGACTCAAGTACGCCCGGCGTCGGCCACAATGACGCATTTATCAAGCTAAATGAGGCTAGCGCCGGCGAGAGCTACAGCTACCGCGGGATTCATCATGTAGCCGACTGCAACGAACAGCGCCGCTGCTAATCCCATCACAGCGCCAGGTATGACCTGTCGCTCCCTGGCGATGTCCAATGCATTTCAATGGAGCAATCTTTAATTAATCATAATTAATTGCTATTAATGTTTTTTTTTTTTAATGTCAAAAATTCTGTGACCACTTCTGCAATGTTAGGATTTTTTTTTAAGGTAAAAAAAAAAAAAAAAGATTTTGTGCAGAATTGATATTACAGGTCTGATATTAATGTATTGATATTACAAAATGTTTATAAAAACTTGTATAATTTTAAAATCAAAAAATATGGTTGTTTGGGGGTTAAAAACTATTTTAAATCCATCGCCGCCAGCGGTCTGGGGTTTAAACAAGGAATTCACAGCGCTAAAAAATTCGGAGCGTGATTTGTTAATGAATCTGCAGCAAGCCGTTCGCTCTGGCCATTCGTTGTCAAGCGCACCCATGCAACGCTGAACCTGTGAAACAGCGACCCCCCAGCCCGTATTCAACATTACCGCACACCGACTGAGTCGCTGTCAACAAGCAAACCCCGGCCAAGCACAGCGAATACTAGCTGGCGCTGTGAAAATCACGCTACTGGCGCTCATCTGTCGCTACCTGGCGCTATTAATGAATCGGCCTCATAGTATGTGTCTCTGTTCTAATGCTGTAAACTAATCAAATTCTATTAAAATACAAGTCTGTATTGTGCAGGGAGAAAAAATCTCTCTACATATACATACTTAAGTATTTGTGCCGGCACTTAAAGAGGACCTGAACCATATCCCCCTATTATACAAATCCTTATCACATGTTATCACCAATAAAAAACAACTCTATTGTGAATACCCCCCATGAATGATCCAAAAAACACCCCTTAAACAATGAATATTATACCAATGAATCTACAAAAAAAATGTTATGCTCAGAAAGTGCTTAAAGAGGACCTAAACCATACCCCCCTATTAAACAAAACCTTATCCCATATTATCACCAATAAGAAACAACTATATTACTAATACTAATTGTCACAATATATTTGTATTTAACATAAACTGTAAGAAAGATTTTCTGTCTGGGAGGGCAAAAACACAGTATTAGGAAGGCCAACTTCCCTAGGCTCAGTGCTGCACTCCAGGACATAGACTGGGAGCATCTGTTCAGGAATAAAGATACAGATGCTAAATTGGAGTACTTTAAATCAATTGTAAGTACTAATGTTGCAAAATGTATTCCTATGGGTAACAAATATTGTTACCTAAATAAAACCCCTCATGGCTGACACCTGCATTTAAAAGGGCAATAAAGAACACGGAAAGGACATTTAAAAATTATAAGGCTGAGCTCTCAGCTGTAACCATTGAAAAGTATAAAATAGTAAATAAAGCATGTAAGAAAGAAATAAGGTTGGTGAACGCACAAAATGAAAGAGATGTGGTCAAAGAAAGCAAAACAAACCCTAAACATGTGTTTAAATATATAAATTCAAATAAAACTAAATCAGAACAGGTAGGTTCCATAATTAATGATAATGGGGAAATGGTCACTAGGGATGAAGAGAAGGCAGAGCTGTTAAATGGATTCTTTAGCTCTGTGTTCACAAAAGAGGAGCAAGGAGCAAACACAGGAGATGCCACTCATAGCAATAGCCCAAGTATAATAATTAACAAGCTAAACGTGGATATCATCCAAGAAAGACTAAATAATTTAGACTGCAGGACCAGATGGACTTCATCCAAGAGTTCTTAAAGAACTCAGCTCAGTTATCTCATCACCCCTATTTTTGATCTTTAAAGGCTCACTAACAACTGATATAGTGCCAAGGGAGATGCTACTACATACACAAATATGTAACTATGATTATAAGTGACAACCAGCACGGTTTTACTAAGGACAGAAGCTGCCAGACTAACCTGATTGGCTTCTATGAGGAGGTGAGTAGAAGCCTGGACAGAGGGGTGGCTGTAGATACAGTCTTTTCGGATTTTGACACTGTCAGAGAGATGTGGTTAATGATATCTACTCTGAATGATTACCGGTTGTAAGTGGTGTACCTCAGGGTTCAGTGCTGGGCCCACTATTATTCAACTTGTTTATAGACGAAATAGAAGATGGAATTAAATGCACTGTCTCTATTTTTTGCAGATGACACATTGATATGTAGCACAGTATAGTCTATTGAAGATGTTCACAAGCTTTAGGCTGACTTGGACACTTTGGCCTCAATTCAATAAAGGTAGAAAAAATTCTCATGGTAGTAAAAGATTCAATTCATGAGAAAAAAGCCTGAGAATTTCACTGTTGCTAAATCACCAGCTGAGAAAACAATGAAAGTCAATGGCACTTTTTTACTCCTAAGAAAAATAGAGAACTGTTTACTCCTTTCTACACTGTAGTAAAATCTGCCATTGACTTTCATTGTCTTTTTATCTAGTGATTCAGTAACAGTGACATTCTCAGGCTTTTTTTCTCATGAATTGAATTTTTTACTACCATGAGAGATTTTTTCTACCTTTATTGAATCAAGGCCTTTGAGTTCTTGGGCAAATGAAGCTGAATGTGGAGAAATGTAAAGTCATGCACTTGTGGTCTAATAACCTGAAGGCTACATATGTCCTCAGGGGAGTAAATCTGAGAGAATCACTTGTTGAGAAGGATCTGTGGGTACTGGTAGATCACAGGCTAAATAACAGTATGCAATGTCAAGCAGCTGCTTCCAAGGCCACCAAGAAATTATCATGCATAAAAAAAGGCATGGAATGGGATAGGGATGTCATTTTGCCTTTTTACAAGAGTACATAGAAAGGACGCTCTGACTATGGAAAAGGGGCAGAGGAGAGACACCAAACTATGAATGAAAGATCTTAGTTATGATGAAAGAATACAAGAATTAAATCCGTTTAGTTTTGAGAGGAGATAACTGATGGGGGACAAGATTAACTTGTATAAATATATAAATGGCCAATACAAAAAATATGGGCAAACCCTGTATAAATACATAGGCTTCAATGAGACTGGGTGCAAATGCACGCAAGATTTGAGGAGTAGTGCGCAGGATTTGAACAGCGACCGGTGAAGTGTATGCTCCATCAATCAGGGAAGGCTAAGGGACAGCTAAGTTGGAAGTGGAAGGAGGGGTGGAAATGGTCCATTAATTCAGCAGGATAATGCTGACATTCAGGGGGTAGAGATTATCTGAGTGGGACATCGAAAAAGGTCTGGTGGTCCTCTTTAAGAACAGACATTTTGACTTGCTGCGCCATTTAATGCACTTTTGCAGAAAGATAACCGCAAAAGAAAGAAGCAGGCACACCAAGGTAGACGCTAATGTCAGCAATGTCATAAATCAGCTGGCACAAATCCGAGTTCCATAATATGTTTCATGTTACACATCTACTTGCCTGGGCATCTGTGTGCCAGCTGAAATAGTAGTAAATATGGTCTTCTTTAGGCATGCGAGTGTGTCATTGGAAGATACGTTTGGTGAATATTAATTCTGTGTACAAAACTGCCCCCATATAGCATTCTTAAGTGCAGATTTGGCAAATAAAGCCTATTATCTTTTATGTTTTCTAAATGGCAAATGAGCACATTTGAATCAGTGAGTGTAAATCAAATTCACAAAGTTATCTTTCCCTGATTCAAATTCATGATAACAACTAATAATGGCTGTTCATACTTAGTGGAAATATCTGGCAAAATAACTCCTTGTTATGTCATGGACTGCTTGCTCAGAGAAGCACATTTCTGTTCCTAGGGTGTAGGAAGGACAGTTCCAAGTTACACATTCGATTCAGTTGTTTGGTGTAGTTGATTGATTCCAGGCAGAGTTACAGCGAAGGATTGAAAGCTTGCACTTTCAGCATGTCAGACGGATTCACTCAGATATGTCTGTGCTATAAATATAGAACTACCGCCCAGATTAATTACAGTCCATAGGGATGTACAGGCCTATGAGTCACACGTGTCTTTAGAACAAGCTAATTCATTGTGTGTATATGCTTTTAAACTATGAAAAATCTAAAATCTGTATTTTCCTATTTTACATTTTTATGCTATTCAATTGGTAAAAATTGAATGTTGGCAACTGATGTTGCCTATTGGTTAAAACGGACTTACTTCCATTGTCAGATTTAAACATTGAACTGCTCTCCTGGATTCCTAACTTTTGCAGTCTAATTTTACACTCAATTACATTTCCTTACTGGCTGCACACAATTTGATCAATTATTGGGGGTGATCATGCAGTAAATGTCTGGCCATCTGTATATAAACTGTTAATATCATCCCACGGCCCACCAGGATATTTTTCAATGAGCCGGCGGTCTGAAATACCCTCTCCCCTGTTTATCGTTTTGGGATTGAGCAGCGTGAGTTGGCCATCTGGCCTAGGTTGATTGATGAGCATTTTAACCTTTTAAATGTGAGTGTTTTATTGGCCTAGAAATAAAAAGCCTTTTAGATATAGCAGGTTGCACTATGGATCTTTGATTTTTTTCTTTGCATGATAATATTATGGAGTCCATATACCATCCAACAATTGAGAACTAAAGGTGGAGTAAAGCTGAGTATGGCTTAAAAGAGCGGGATACCTTATGGAAAATCTGTTAATTCAACGCATTACAATACCGTTTCTTTGGTAAGAGCATATGTATGGTGGTGGGATTACACAAAGAGGACTTCACTTTATAATTTCCAAGCTCTGTGCTTTTGGAGTTGTTATAAATGAAATATATTTTTTTAAAAGTATAAAAAGTGTGGGGGGAGACAGCACAAACATTTTAACATTTGTGAATATTGTGAATATTAGTAAATAATCAGTTGTACACCGTTCAAGCAGGACTGGTTTTAGACAAAGTAGGACCCTGGAAAAAATGTGGGGCTCCCAAATTATGTGACAAAAGATTACCAACAGGAAGTGAGCTTAGAGCGGAACAAATAACAACAACAAGAACTGGTCTGCCAGGCACATTTGACCAAAGCTAGCCTAGTAAATGATATTTGTGGACTGCAAAAAGTAGCATAGACCTGTTAATTCGAACAATTTCTACTAGTTTGCTCAGGTTTCCTTTCATTTCCTCCAGTTTCTGCACAGTTTTGGCAAGTTTCTGCTTGTGTGACTACCGCAATACAGGCAACAATTGCGGAGACCTCTAAAAAGATTTAACAGCCATTGTCAATCAGCCCTATCATATAAATATGTACATATGTATCCATTATAAAATCAGAAATGCTCACAGTAGAACAATTATGCTATGCTATGCTATGAAGATTTTTTTTATAAAAAAAATGTAATCAGGGTTCTCTGCCCTTGGCATGTTCCTTTTATTCTTTACAAAAAGAAATGTATACATCTATGTCATGGCTACACATCTCCTTCTTGTCTATGTTTTTTTCATATATTGTATAATCACAGTTGTATAGCATGTTGTGTAGATGTTGCCTACTGTCTAATACCTTACCTGACATATGTCACTTGGAGTGACTGGCCTGAGGCTAAAGAAAATGGCATTTCTTCCATGATAATTTGATCATTTTTTTTAAATGTAATAGATATAGTTTATACATTTATGTAAACCTCTATTCAAATATCTAAAAATTGTAGAAAAAATTACATCTTTTAGGCTGTACTGTGTTTGAGCGTTAGACTATTAGTGTTAGTTCTTGAAAAAAGGCTGAGAGCCCTGGTCTAGGGCTATAAAAATTACAGCCACCCATGTCCAAAACTAGGAACACATCAAGCCCCCCTCCCCCACAGCACTAGACCAACAAGTTTAGGTTCATTAATCGCGCTTGAGAGAACCAGGACACTAGGTGGAACTACCCACTAACCCCCAAGACTGAACAACACAAAACTCGCCATTAAGGCTGGAGAGCACATACTTCCCCGATTGCATTATCTGTTTAATTTGATGTAAAATAGTACGGTAATAGTGGCAATTGTGTGCTAGTGCACACATGGAATTTTTTCTCTGCATTTTCCCATCGATGCACTTGTGAACAACACATTTCTGTGAACACACCAGTGAATAAACACTATATGAGTGACTACACACAGGTGAAAAACACACACTAGGGGCAGTGGAGTGCATAAGTGCCGGGGTGGCGGGCAGCCCTAAACTCTGTGCCTAGGTAGCAATTAGGTGCCTTGCTCAAGGGCAGTTCAGTCATGTCTCATGGTCGGGAATTGAACCTGCCACCTTTCGATCACAAGCCCGCTTCACCACCTCTAAGCCTTAACTACCACCTAAATATGTAATAGTAGTAAGTATGAATCGTGTGATAAACTATGTGCACTTTAAAGTGGACCAAAACTAGTCTATAAGACTCTAGGTCTGGTTAGGTACCCACTCCATGGGATGCCCTGCTATGTGAAACACAGCCAGTCACCTGGTATTCTTACTTCACCAATAAACCTATGGCAGCAACTCTTGCATCTTTCTGGGGCTGTACACTGTCATGCCCACTGTGACCAATTAGCTGGTGTGCCCTCGCTTTATCGGGCAACCCGGTGTGGTTTCACACAGCTGGGCATCCTAAATCAGGATGCCCCAAGGGTAGGGACCAAAACCCAGGATAGTGATAGTGTACAAAGAAGAGTACTTTTTATGGCTGTGCCAATTATTGTTGTCATAGGGAGATCAGGAATGAGCTTCTTGTGACCAGAATAACTCAGGCTGCTTTATTTAGAACTACATTAAAAATATTGAAGGGAGTTTTATTATATGTGGATGATGTTGAAACATTCTCGCTGAATGATCTAAAGTTTAGCTTTAGCATCTGCAGAATAGTGCCTTTGGCCCTCAAAGGCCTCAGACTGCCCCAGCAATCCTTAGGCTGCTAAACTATTGAAGCCATGTTTAGGGAGGCTGGTTTGTACTGGCTCCATTGTAAGGCACAGGTGTAGTCAAGAAGGAAGAACAAGGTCAAAATCCAGAAATCAATCCTTTAAAGGAATGTCTAAGAGAAATTAGGGTTTAAATTTGTAGTCTAGAATTTAGCTAGACAGCAGAACAGGAACAAATAGTAGTAATGTCAAAAAACAATAGTCATAACCAAAAGAAGATCAGCCTTAAATTCCCTATCCAGACACACACTAACCTCCACTCACTATATTAGGCCTTGCTATGGCTTCTATCCTGTACTGAAGAAAATGGAAGTGTGGCACATGGGACATACATCAGATCAACTGTTTGCTGCCTTTTATTGCTGTTGACTTTACAGTGCCTTTAAAGCACTTGGCAAACTTTTAGACCAATGACGTTCGGTATAAAAAATGTAAGGATCTATTTGAAGGATCATTTACTGTATGCCCACATACGGTACAAGGGGGCAAAAAGCACAGTATACTGTATGTCTGGCCTCACCAAGTGATTGCTTTGAATAGGATTCTGACTCTGGGTAGTTTCCTATACATTTCATGTATTAAGTTCCAAGCATCTTGCTCCCACGTCTGACCTACAGCAGACAAGAACATGTCCATGCCTTCAGCATTAAATTATATAAATGTGTCCTGCTGCTTATATTCTTTTATTCCTTATGTCTTATATTCCTTTAATACACTTTATTTATTTCATTCCACGTGTGTATATTCTGCTCGATCTCCATATTTCCATGTTTACTTCATAATATTGTTTGGACATACTCTATCCAAAGCAAAGATAGATATTAACAGCTTGTAAATGAAACAGAGACCAATTCTTGGAAATGTTGTGGTGTAATGCTTAACTTCTTCTAAAAAGTGACATGAAAACTTGTAATGAAAAAACATCAGCATGCCAAAAAGTGTCCCATGACCTAACATCTGTTTGGCTAACACAATGGAACATAACACCTGCAAACATGGCGCGTGTTTATTTTGTAACTATTTTTCTCATATCCACTTGAATATGTCTTTAAGCTGTAACAGCCTATTTCCTGCCAGGCAAAGTCTGTTGCGATACACTGAGCTGTTTGTGTTGGAAACATCTCATCCATAAAGGCCAGGCACATGGCTTTCCCAATGGAATGGGAAAACTGACTTAAAAAGGTTAATTTATTGAAATGCAATTATTTAATGCGCCTACCTCCCACATATAGAGGCACATTTAGTGTTATGTATTAATAAGCCATAGTTCATGGAGTTTGTGCAATCGCTTCCCAAGGGAAGAGAAGACCCATGCTGCAGCAAGAAAGCAAGTCAGGGGCTGAAGGGACAGGATTTAATTTAGAGGTAATGCTCCAGCCTTTCTCTAAACTGACCACTAATCTAAGGCCTCAGAACTATCATTGCAGATTCAAAGGACCCTTCTCTGTGAGCCAACCATAGGCCCATTTCACTCATCAACATAGACCAAGGTCTCTGGCCATCAGACTCCTGCCTCATGTTAAGAAGCTGATCCATCCTGTTCAGGTCAGCTTCCTGCCAAGCCGAGAGGCCAAAGACAACACCACTAGGGTCCTGTATCTTATTCAGAGTTCCAGGTCCACGGCCCACCACCTTCTCCTAATCTCTACAGATGCAGAGAAGGCTTTTGACAGGGTGGATTGGTCTTTCATGGCAGATATTCACACATTAACACATTGCCATGGGCTCCAAGATGAGAACATAGATTGGGGAGCTATACTCCTCATTCTCAGTGGCAGTATGGGTCAATAATTGTTTCTCCAGACCCTTCCCTATATTCAACAGCATCCGACAGGGCTGTCCCCTGTCGCCACTAATATTCATTTTCACACTTGAACCTGTTCTTCATGCCATTAGAATGAATGAAGACATTAAGGGAGTCTTGGCCCCTAGTCACCATCATAAGGTGGTAGCCTTTGCGGACGATCTCATATTTTTTGTTACCAGTCCAAAGATCTCCATTCCCAATTTATTCTCAGAACTCAACCTAAAGTTCTCACTCCAACTACAAAATAAACATCCAGAAATCCGAAGCTCTCAGTATATCTATTCACTATAAAAGGCTGTAGGCCCTAAATCCTAACTTCCCGTTCCATTGGGCCGACTCTCACATTAAATACCTGGGAGCACATGTACCGTCAGATCTCAAAAGAACCTTCAAACTAAACCCCCCCACCCCCATTTAAAGTCATCCAGCAAGACCTTAAAAGGTGGTGTGAAAAGGGCCTTTTCCTGGTTTGGCAGTATTAATATCTTAAATGAATGTCCTGCTCAGACTCCTTTATCTACTACACTGTACATGCTCCCTGTGTTCATTCTGGCCTTCTTTGACAAGGTCTAGGGGGAATTTGGTTCTTTTGTCTGGGAGGGAAAAAGCCACAGGTTAAACAGACAGACTTTCTCACTACCGAAAATGTTGGGGAGCATCGCTCTTCCTGACATCCATAAAAATCATGCAGCCATTCGCCTTTCTAGAGGGGTTGACTGGTGCAAGAACAGAAACATCAAACTCTGGGTAGGGTTGGAGAACGCTAGTTCACCCATCCCCTTTACCAGTCTCCCCTGTATTCCCTCTAGAACTCCCCAAAATAAAGCAACATCCCACTATTACTGGCACCCTTCTAGCCTGTATCAGCATCTGGTCTAAATGGCCCCACATATCTTCGTGTCACGGACCCATGACCCCCGTCATGGGTAATCCCAGTTTCCCCCCAGGTCTGGAAGAGCCGTCACTAGGTCAATTACATGACCTCAATAGGCTAAGAGCCCTACACTTTAAATCCAGTGATGGCTGGAAAGGTATCCAGGAGGTCAAAGATATGTCTCCTGACAACCTCCCTTTCTGCAGATTACTCCAGACCAGACATTTCTTACACACCCTCAAAAACAAAGAAAAGTACTTTAGAAACCTTCTGCCATTTGAGCAGCTTGGTTGTCTATCTGTTAGAGATGCACTCCTACATATATTCAGTTCTTGTCCCCAACTCCAAGACTTTGTTGGTCCCTTCGGCGGTGTTGAATCTTAGCGGCATGTCCATTGTGTATCTTTCAAGAAAGGAGTACAAAAACTTCTTAGTGCTTCGCCTACTGCTGACAGCTAGGGCCTGCATCCCTGCCCTATGGAAACAGACATCCCCTCCCACAGTCTCCATGTGGTTCTCAACTTCAAAGTTTATCCAGACTTGGTTCCAATGGAATATGTTTCTTGACTCCCCTGAATACCTGGTCTAGAGGGTCTAATCATGTCCGGCAGCAGCAACCACCCCCTTCCCCTTTCTACCTCCTCTACCTCCTCCTTCCTTCTCTAACCCCTCTTCTCCCCATCAAATAACTAAGCCTATTAAAAACTGCCCAGCACCTTCTCCTAATCTCTACAGATGCGGAGAAGGCTTTTGACAGGGTGTATTGGTCTTTCATGGCAAATACTCTCAAGCATACTGACCTGGGCTCCAAGATGAGAACATGGATTGGGGAGCTATACTCCTTCAGTAGCAGTTCAGGTCAATAATTGTCTCTCCAGTCTCTCCCTATATCCAACGGCACCCGACAGGTCAATCCCCTGTCACCACTGATATTCATTCTTGAACCCCTTCTTAGTGCCATTAAGCCCTGTAATCTGTTCTGGAACAAACCTGTTTATTGTATGTCACTGATGATTTAAATAAAGAATCTAAAAAAAAAGGAAATGTCTGCAGAAAATGCTGATCTGTGGAATATATATATAAAATTTATGGATGCCTATTTTAATGATGGCTTTTTTTGATTTTATAGTAATATATGTGTTATTTATGTTATATAATTTTTTACTCCTCCTAGTGCTCAATAGATCACTGTATGTACAAAATGTAAAACATATATCAATAAAACAAACTATATGTACACAAACACAAAAAAATGTGTTTGCAGATGTGCATTTGCATATATGCACATGGGTAAATAACATCCTTGTTTGCAAGGGGTGCCTAGCATAATTGACGTACATTATGTTGTCATTTTGAACATTGCTTGCTCCATAGCTACCAACCAATTGGTGCATTGAGACAACATACATGTGGCAATGTGGAGGTTCGCATGAGAATAGGCCATACTCGCCAAAGAAATGGTGGCAAGCAATTTTCACATCCCCTGGTGACAGGTTCTGGCATGGGAAAGGTCGGGTGAGAGTGCTCAATCAAGAGAACATGTGCTAGCATGCGGATTGCATTTGTTCATGCAAATGCACTTGCCGATTTCAGAATGCATGTACAAACAAAATGTTTAGTATTCAAACCAGACCAACAGCCTGGCACAGTTGGGAAAAAAACTCACCCAAACTCACTTGCCAAATATTGTTATTTTTTGAAATATTAATTACTGTAGTCCGTAGATCTTGAGCTGGCACATTTATTTATGTGTATATTCCTTCCCCCTGTCCTTCATTCTCTCTCTAATTTTGTTCCTCATCATGGATGATGGACTGCCCATTCCTGCCTATTTGTTTTGCTCCCCTTTGTTCTCATCCCCTCCTTCTCTCTCTCACTCCCAGCATGATCTCAGGCTGAACTGCTCATATCTCATGAATTACTATCTGCATGATGACAGCCTGCTGTTCTGCCTATTATCTGGGCATTAGAGCACACAATAAAAACACTGGATAAAGTCTTCCCATATGCTGATGTAGGATCTTACCATGCTCAACTTCAGAGAAAGCAACCAAGCCCAATGCCCAATGCCCAGGAAAGTAATAAAAAGCAAATGGCAGAAATAGTACATTTTCTTAGCTTTGGGGAAATCATTTATTAAATATGTCAAAAACTGACTGAAGCTCTTTGTCTGTCTTTCTGGACAATGGGCCTGATGCAGAGCCTCCTCTGAACTGCCCTTAAAACCTTCTGATTGTCCGGGGATCCCGTTTGAATCGTGGCTCAAATGTGATGCAGAGCCTCCGTCGGAATGGCTCCCTAACTGATCCGTCAATTTCACTTTACTCGGAAAGCTTTTCTTGCTCTCTCGGGTGCCTTCAATTTGATCGGGGCTCCCGTTCACGTTCACACGGGCGGCCCGTTTTTCCCTGATTTTTCCTGCCTTTTTGAACGTACCTGCTTGGTTTCCGTCGTATTTGACCTTCCATTTTGGTGGTTTTAGCAAGTATACTTACATCTCCATGGCTCTTCAGTTGCCAATCTGGCTACACGCAAGCGCACATCCCTCAAACTCCATTGGAATATACATATGGCAACCACTGCCAATTTGACACATATTTTTTTGGAAACAATAAATTTGGGTTGTTCCTTTTTCCTTGCCATTAATGCATACCTTAATCTCCTTTGTGTTCCTTTTTCCTTGCCATTAATGCATACCTTAATTCTTTCTGATTGTTTTGGATTTATTGTACCATATCTAAACTTTTTGTGTCATGGAAATGTGTGATGATGTTGTGTGATTGTACATTTGCAGGAAACACAACTTTCATTTTTTTTTTTTTTTTTTATTTTATTCCAGCGTTTGAAATTGAATTTTTTAACCAAAGTTTTTTAAAAATAATTGAATCTAAATGTTTTAACAAATAAACTATTTTCATTTTAAGCCAAATTAAAATTCTTTAGGCCTCGGTGTCTTGTGGCTGTGATTTTCTTGTATCTGTGAATGAAAAACAACATTAGTTTAGCATTGTTTATTTGGTTTGGTTGTGCGTGGTTTTTTTGGGGCCCTTTTTAAACCGGACCTTCTGCGTTATTTACTGAAAAGCCCAAACTCTTAACAAAAGATTCCGCAGCATCTCAAAATAATAGATAGTAATTTTTTAGTCAATCAATAATTATTCTTTCCACCACTGGGCTGCAACTCAGTTCTGGAATTTAGTATACGGCCGCCGCCATCTTGACTCAGAAGCATCACACTTACTGAGGAGAGGAGAGTGGGATAAGGTACAGGGGGTGGGTTATAGCTGTGCTTTGCTCACACAGAGCAGAGACCTCTTGAAAAGGTCAGCAATCCCAGAATGCAGAGCAGCACAGTTAGAAGGCACTTCCTGTTTGCAGGCTGCCTGATAAGATGGCGGCTTCCATAATCCGCCATCTTGGATGTTGAAAGCCTCATAACATGCACTAGGTGCAGGTAGGATGATTTTGAAGGTGGGCAAACTTTATGTACAGGGTGTGGGAAACGTATAAGATAGACTCTTATTCTGAGTGAAGGTCCGCTTTAAGGGCTTTTTAGCCAAAGTCTTTGGTTGTTTTTTTTGGTTTTTACATTTTGTGGCTAATGGAATTGTTGGTTCATTTACTTTGGTAACCAAAAACGCCACTTACCATGTTTTAGGCGCATATTGCGTCAGGGGCGCAGTCTCCATTCTTGCTCCCTTGCTTGCTGCTGTGAATCTGTTTGCATGACAAAGACACAGATATTAGAGACTGTTGTTGTCTCATGTACACAAAAAGCATTAACAAGTTTGCTGGCCTAACTAAAGTCACTTTTTGAACCTCTTGCTGCCTCACATTGCCCTAGTTCTGCTATCTGCATGTAGCCTAGTTTGTAGCGGTGTACATGTGTTAAACTAAGGTGGGCTAGTATGTAACGTGACAAACTAAGTTGTTTCAGACTATTCTTGCACTTTGTTTTTAAGGAATGTGTGCGCGCACATAAACGCACGCTCGCATACTCACATCCATGATGTCGTCCTGCTCCTGTGTAAAGATGGCATAGCTCCTGGTATAGCTCTGACGTTCCCCCGCAGTGACGTGCAGGACATCCCAAATTGGAATGCCCCAGAGACATGATGCCTGTAACCCAGCCCTGGATTCCTTCACACTCCAAAGGGCTGGGTTACATGGGTTTTGGCCTGCTTTAAAACATCATGACCAAATCAGGTTAGGATGGAATAACCCACCTCCTTTACATTATTATTAAAGTAACACAGGTTCCCTCACATAAAGCAGAACAAAACCCAGAGCGGCCACTGGTCGTCCCCCTGGAAATCCAAGATCGGGATGCCCCACTGTGTGAAACCCTTTTTACTCAGACTTTACTCAGAAATGGCAGACTCCCTCTCTTAAAGCGGAACAAGCCATGATTAGTTTAATGACCTTTGCAGGCGTATATTGTAGTGCCCCACCAGTCTTATCAAGACAACGGAACCTCATCTTCAAGAGACCAAAGGCTCGCTCCACCACAGAGCGAGTCCTCCTGGGGGCAGTATTGTAGGGCTCCTCTGCCTGTGAAGATGGGTGCAGGATTGGGGTCAGCAGCCAGGGGAGCAAAGGATAGCCAGAGTCTCCTGTTCTAAAAAAACAAAAAAACAAAATAAAAATAAAAAAAGGTGTGCATTGCAACAATAGAAAAGAGGGACAAATAGGTGAGCGGGGTAGGGTTGGAGTAAAGGACATAAGTAATGAGCCTACATGCACATCCAACCTGTACACTCATTAAAAAAGTCTGGGGAATACTACTTACATAAGAGGGCAAGAACATGACGCAATAGGGCTCTATCACTTAACCCATTTAATTTAAAGTTAACAAATTTGGCTAAAAATATAATAACAAAAAAATTACCAAATAGTGTGTTAAGGGAAAAAAAAAATAAAAGACAGGGTGGGCAACCAATACAAGTTTCATACACATACCCAGTAAGGCGGGTGAGCTCAAATAGGTGCAGCCTGGTTTCTGCCATACTCAGCAGGACAAGACCGCGGAGCTGGCGCCGCTGATGTGCTCCAACAGAGGACTGCATATTATTGCCCGAGTGCAAATACGGCTGCTCTGACTTGCCGTAAGTGAAGGCTCGGCGGCCCCGTTTTATTAGGGTGTTTTCAATCGGAAATCAAGGCTCTGCATCACTGAAAAAAACGGACCAATGAACGAGGCGTCCGTTTTCCCGGGAAACAGCCTCGTGCGAGCCGACAATCGGAAAGGCGGCTGAGCGCACACCTGAGCGCATAGGCGCACACTAAAATCAACGTAGCACCCTTTCCTGACCCGATCAAAGCCCAAAACCAACGGGAAAACGCACGGGGGAGCTGAACAGGGAGGCTCTGCATCAAGCCAAATGACCTTAATCTTGCTTCCCAAAATAAATAGCATGGCCCCCATTACCAACTGATAATGCCATTATTTTATCAGTAAATCAATTTAAATGTTAACAATTTTCTATTGAAACCTGATTATCTAAACACAATTGCAGTTCTGACCACAATTATCACAGAACACACATATACACTATGGGCCTTTTTAAGAAGTGAGCCATTTAGCATCATTTTGCAGGAATACGGCCTGATTTCTGTACAAACACCCTCTTGCTATTTGTACAGAATGGCGCTGCAAGTCATAATGCCCTCATAACGCCTGATGTTAAATAATCAGTTTGGATTGTTGTACTAGGTATTGGACGGCCTGTGTCTGAGCCTGTTGGACCCTTATGCAGATAATAACAGTGCCAGTGAGTGCCACTCTGTACTGCCATCTTTTAGGCGCTGCACACCATATTTATTGATTTTTGGCATGCTGAAAAGATTGACGCTGAATGCATCAGGTGCTGGTTGGTGTTTCATTATTACAGTTACAGGATATCGCTGCTGAGGACAAAGGGGACAGCGATTACTATGCATTTAGGCAGTTTTTTTAGTTGTTGAATATAAAAATACATATTGGTAAGAAAAAGAAGCCTTGAAAAAGCGATTTTACAAGAAAAAAATAAAATGACATTTGGCTAGGTTCTTTATTTGCATTATTTACAAGTCACTACCGCAAGGACTGTAAAAATAAATGTTTGTAATATTATTTTTAAGCTAATAACACTTTAGTACAGTTCTGCCCATTCTGTTCTATGGGATCTGAACCTTCAGCACTACTATAAAACAGTGCATCTGTGATTGCCAGTCACCGCAAATTATATGGCCCTAGTCAGGGCCGGCTCCATGGTGTAAGTGGGCCCCTTTGTGGTGAAGAGTTGTCATCACTGAAGAACGCCCCAAATCTGGATGCCCCCTAAGGATCAGGCTATTTGGACCAATTTGGTCTAATTTGAAGCACACCAAACCCCTTTAAACCTGACCTTGGAGTCTAAACGAATCTCCTGATTTTGGATGCCCCTGTGTGTGACCCCCCTCCCCCGTTCATTCATTACTTTCCTCGAACTGATGAATGCACTGTTGGATCGCCAGTTTTAGTTAATAGCCAAACCAGGGGGGTTCTTTCACAAACAGGGGCGTCCCAAATTGAAATGCCCCTCTAAAGCGGACCAAAACCCAGGGGTGGAATTGTTTGTATAGTGGGTATGCCAGCGATCCCAGGGGGTTTCACACAGTAGGGTAACACAGATTGGGATTCTCCCGGGATAGGAAATCAGCTGGGGTGGGCAACTTAAAAGCAGAACAAACCCCAGCACTTCCTCCCCTGGAATCTAAATTGAGTTGCCCCGTTTTGTGGAACCCCGCCATTTGCCCAATAAACTCACCTTTCCTCAGTCCAACAGTTCATGCGTAGCCTCTCGTCCAATCAGCTTCTATGGCTGTGCATATTTTTGTGCTGCTGGAGAAGCTGAATGGAATCCCAGCCTCACACACAAGCAGCGCGCGGCATCACTCGCATCCTTCAGCTGTGCGCAGCCACGCCAGTCATTCAGTTGGGCGGGCATGGAAGGAAGCTAGTGATGCCATGGTGTATGCATCATGGGCATGTCAAGCAGGTGAAGATAACAGGCAACTGGGGGGTTTCAAATAGCAGGGCATCCCCGATTGTGGGAGTGGGAATCAGCCAGCCTTGGCATCTCATATACTCCAGAGCTGGTTTTGGTCAACTTTATTTTGAGCACCTAGTTGATCTCCCAGACCTCCGTGTATGGCCACTTACCATCAACAGAAATGATGACCACCCCCCCCCCCATTGACTTGACAGGAGAGAAGAAAAAAAACTTACCTCTACTGTGTTTTCCCTCCCAAATCGCACTCCCAGTCTTCTCGTTGCTGCCTACTGCTTGATTGCCCGCAGCCTGCCAGCGCGTCTGTCACATGGTGTCGAGGCCTCTTCCTCTCTCTCACCGATGGAGGCAGCACGGGCAACAGCAGAACCTTAGAACCTGCATAGTGTTGTCCCGACCCGGCAGGGAAAAGAAGTTGCACTGCCACCTCAGTCATCTCTGGAGCGCCGTGAGGAGATGTGGGCACCAGCTGTGGCGGTGCCCTCCCAGTCTGCCGCCGGCCCTGTCAGTGGTTATACACCATATAGGATACTTCTGTTATTGACAGTTGCCTTATGTGAAACACAATGAAACAATTGTCATTGACAACAAAGTTATAATCCATAGTATTTCCTTGTAACTACCTACTGTAAAAGATTTGTCAACTCCTAGCTGAGGAGTGGTTCAGGATATTTTTAGACCATTTTGCTTACTGTACCCTAATAAAAAAAGAAACCTAGTAGGCAAGTCAACACACAAATCGAGCTGTCTACGCTAGCAATAATAATTGTCACTTACAGCAAACACTTGTTCACAGGGTGGTTATATTGCTTGTGTTTTCTTTACATTTACAATTTGCGAACACACAGCAATCTATTGCCTTATTACCCACTGTCATGCACAATTGTGTTTGTGGCAAGCATCAGAATAATCACAGTTTTTTTCGATAAGAACATCTAATGGATTGCAGGAACACTTGGCTGCTGAGATGAGGTGTTTCTGCGGCTGGATCGATGGAATCCTTCAGTAAATTTGCTCTCATAATGGAGGCAGCAGGTGAAGCAATACATGCCAGATATCAAGGCAACACTTAGCCTGTCACCCTCCCAACTACAAATTCACTGTGTAACTATCATTACAGTGAATTAAATAAAACAAATGCATGATTTGAAGTAAAATAAACCAATTCCTACACGCCGCAGCCATTTCAGGACATGTCTCCATGTTCATATGACTTCATAATTGCTTTCACCTGGTTGGTTTCTTGAGTAATGGAAACCACATTGGAGGAGACATGATTGCTGCTGACACGTCTTTGGCTTTATTGCCTACAAATCCATTCTTATCAGTCAGCTGACTAAATACCTGATTTAAGAGGTTCCATGCTTTTATAAAGTGTTAGCCAGAAATACAACACACACATATTGTATAGAATAATTAGCAATAATTATCAACAAATAATGTGCAGTCACCCTGGGCATTGGGAAATTTGAGGTTACCTACCACCTAAATAGTTGTCAAGTCTAGAATTATATGACCACAAAGACTAGGCAGGTGATAAGTGACCAGTGCTCATACTGGAATACAGTGTGCAACATGCTAGTGCTTATAATAATAACATCATATCAGTGTGGTATGCTACAGCTTCACAATATAGAAAAATCATATAAATATGTCACATTTGCAAACTGTCCTCACCCTGAAACTAACTCTTATGTGTAGAGAGAACTTACATCCTAAAATGGACAAAACAGCATGCTACCACAGCCAAGTCCAATTCAAATGATCCATTGTTTCTGGAATAAAAGTGTCTGATTCATGCTTTATGCATGTCGTCTAAGCCATATGAATCATGATACTCTCATTCTTCCATTCTGCCATATCGGCATGTGTGTGCTGAAGCCACACAGACTGCTCATGTCACAATCAAAGGTCAATGATTATAGTGAATCCACTGGAGCCGGTGAAAAGCACATAGTGGTTAGTGATTTTGTCTGATTTAAAAAGCTCCTCCAGCATCAATCCCCAATTCTTACCCAGCTCCTAACCTAATTTTTAAATTTAAATGTACCATCCAGCAAATTAAAATAACTCCAATTGCCTGCAGGCCTGCAGACTCAATACCATGCACTGTAGTTAAACCAGTCAAGTTGCAGCGATATCAGTTTTGAGATGTTTCTGCTTATCAGATCAGGGAGTGCATTGAAGTGCCCGTCCCTGACAGACGGGCTCTATAGCATTAAGTCAGTGTGTGTGGTTTGGCTAGCATGTGAGATATGTTTTTTTTCTAATTGTCTGGACAATTAGCATCCTCACCTTCTGGTCTACTGTGACTGGCTGTCTCAGAACCATATATGAAGGTTCATGCAACAAGGTTTTTTTCTTTAACGGGGAGGCCGATTCATTAATAGCGCCAGGTAGCGACAGATGAGCGCCAGTAGCGTGATTTTCACAGCGCCGGCTAGTATTCGCTGTGCTTGGCCGGGGTTTGCTTGTTGACAGCGACTCAGTCGGTGTGCGGTAATGTTGAATACGGGGTTAGGGGTCGCTGTTTCACAGGTTCCGCTTGTATGGGTGCGCCTGACAGCGAATGGCCAGAGCGAACGGCTTGCTGCAGATTCATTAAAAAATCACGCTCAAAAATTTCTCGCGCTGTGAATTCCTTGTTTAAACCCCAGAGCGCTGGCGGCGATGTGTGTAAAGTAGTTTTTAACCCCCAAACAACCTTTTTTTTTATATGTAAAAATTATACAAGTTTATCTAAACATTTTGTAATATGAATACATGAATATCAGACCTGTAATATCAATTCTGCACATTTTTTTTTTTTTTTTTTTTTTTTACTTTAAAAAAAAATCCTAACATTGCAGAAGTGCAGAAGTGGTCACAGAATTTTTGACATTAAAAAAAAAACAGTAATAGCAATTAATTATGATTATTTAAAGATTGCTCCATTGAAATGCATTGGACCACGCCAGGGAGCGCCAGGTCATACCTGTCGCTGTGATGGGATTAGCAGCGGCGCTGTTCATTGCAGTCGGCTACATGATGAATCCCGCGCTAGCTGACACTCTCGCCGCGCTAGCCTCATTTAGCGTGATAAATGCGTCATTGTGACCGCCGCCGGGCGTACTTGATTCGGTAGCCGCCGATAGCTGGCGGTACCTGGCGCTCGTCAGACACTACCTGGCGCTAGCCCTTGATAAATAAGGGCCTAAGTATTAAACCTGGTATTGACCAAGGGGTTTGGGCTGCTTAGAGGTGGTCTTTTCAAAGTGAAGGGGATTCACATATTGGGGCCCCTTACCAGTTTATAAAGAGTTAAATGACACAGACAAAAAAAAGTTTTAATTTTTGTTTTTTACTTTCTTCCGATCCTCATGTCCCGTGCTATCACGATCAGAAGTGATCGGCGGAAGCTGAGTGCGGGGGCTGGGGACTGAACCCCACTTCTACCAATCACTTCATACTTCTGCTCACTGGCCACCACCAGAAGTGGCTTTTTATACCCACAGATTAAGATGACGTCTTCTCTGTCCTGCTGAGGACCATGAACCAGGCAATAGGGAACCCCCGGCGCTGGATACAGGACAGAGGTTAGCTTTTCTTTTCAGCTAGCAAGGAAAATGCCAAAGAAAGTAGATTCTACCTGCTTGCCATTTAATGGTAGAAGAAGCAAATGCTTGGCATTTAAAGGGTTAAAGAGGTCCAAGTAATATACCTTAACCTTAGTGACTACTGTTACCCCAGGGATATTTACTATGGAACTGACTATCCCTGCTCTTCAATTGTCCTTATCAAAGCACAACGCTATTGATGACATTGTTTGCCAACTATTTTGTAGAGCGTATATCCATTACTAACATAAATAATACATTTTAAGCAAGGGTGCAGAGGAAGAAGGAAACCATTCACCCTTTTGGTTGGCATTACATTAACTATGGTGTAAAATTACTCTAAAGTATAATAGTGCAGGAGGACAAGGGTGACAAGAGAAAAGATCCCACATAATAAATTGGTCTGAAAGATAGACCAATGAATAAATCTGGGTTAACATTCAAGGAAATTTTGAAAGAGGCCCTAGTTTCATCTGCCTCAAAAAAAAAAAGATTGGCTGTTAACAGGGATGCTCAGTGCAGTGCAGGAGTTTATGAGAGATTATGAGAGTCACATCTGAGAGCATCACAAGATTTGTTGGTTTAATGGGCCCTGCCTTAATGGGTGCACACATCACTGGGTTGCTGCAAAAAGTCCAGCAACAGAGCATCAAGGACAGCTTGCAGAAAGGCTCCAGTGTGAAACTGCTCCGGAAGTGCTGTGGTTATGCAGTGCCCTAAATGTAGGTAACCCACCTATAAGAACAACATCTTAACCTAATCATCTATTGGAAAATGGCACCATCAAAAGCATGTGTAGCACCCAGAGCTGAACCCAGCCACCTGTTATGACTGTTATGACGATGACTCAGAGGAGGCATCAGGTCCCCAGTAGTAAGCCTGTTAGTGACCTGCCTGCAGAACAGGAAAGGGAGTCTTCTGTGGCAATAGTGAAATTTGAAACATGGAGGCAAAATAAACTCACCTTTGTAAAAGAAGCATTTGGTTGTTTCCCTGCCTACATCTCAGAACCTGCTTCAGTAAGTTAAAAAGACTGTCCCTAGAAAACAGGGAAAAAGTGAGGAGAGTATAATTTTTTAAAATCAGCATTGTGTAAAGCAAACAGGGGACACATAATTTTTACTCAGTTGTGCAACATAATTAGCACAGGCATTACTAGGCATCAGCCTTAGTTTAGTACATGGCCATTCCATTCTAGCGGTGAGGAGGAGTCCTCATCCTCCTGTGCTGTTACATTCCAGTGTCCGCAGCATCCAAAGCCCCTGCCGGACTCCCAGCATCTCTGCTCTGTGCCGCAGGGAGCGGGTATTTACAGTGAGCTGTGACATCCCAGTTCCCACCAAGTATAAATAGACACTTTTTGCCACGGATAGCCAAGCTGTCATTGAGAACTGGAGAGATTGGCTGAAGCCCGGCATGCGCCCTACTTGGCGTGTGAGTTTTATTTACATTTAACTCTTTGTGAACTGGTAAGAGGCCTTTGAGACCTCTACCAGTTTACAGGGCAGGTGGGACTGTCAAGTCACCTGCCAGAAAGCAGGTTACTTGCCATAACCTCCCGCCCTGGCTTTCAGGCTGTCAGTAAATCCTCGGTTCCCCACTGACATCACAGCTTACTCCCACTATAAATGCCTCTCTCTGTGGCAAGGAGCAGAGATGCCAGGAGCCCAGCAGGGGCTTTGAATGCTGTGGAGACCAGCGCGGGACAGCGACAGAGCAGCACTGGACAGACAGGGGACAGCGACAGAGCAGGTGAGTCAGGATTTCAGGGAAAGTTCGATCAGCACAGGCCCCATAAAAATTTGGGTTGAATTTTTGGGTTGAAAGTTTGGGATGAATTAAACTTGCCCTCCGTTCTAGTGAACCAGTTCCCTCATCTCTAATCATGTGTTGAAGAGCTGCTGGATAGTGGGGGATTACATCTGCAACCTAATTTTTAACTTTCCTTTCCTTATGGAAGTTCTCCCAAAAATTCTCCCACTGACAGCAGATATCATATATTTACCAAGGCAAAAACATGGTTATATAGACTGAAAAGACATCTGTCCATCAAGCTAGCTAACCAAAGAAAGGAAACGGAAAAAATAATAAAGAAAGAACTATAGTTCATCCAGCACTACAAATTAATTGGTTACCATGGTAGCAGACCCTAAATATAAAAACGCCTAAAGGAATGTTTGCTGAGCAAATAGAAGATGTATCACAGATTCTTTAGTATGTGCATGGGTTGCTAAGTGCCCTAACAAGCACATGGTTCAAATGGGTTGCTAGGTGAACTGGATGAATGAGATATAATGTTTCTAGGCAACAAGCTCCAACAATAAAATAAAATGTCCTAGGAGTCTGAGAAAATAAACAACAAAAATGTGTTTTTGATACCAGCCTTATAATTTGGCAATGATGGGCATTGTCTGCAATGCCATAATGTTGAAGTCATTAATGGTGACTGCTTTTTAAGTAATCAAAAGAAATTTCTATTCCCGCCTATTTTATAGTTCTATAGTTGAAAAGTAAAGCACCTCCAGACATTCAGTATACAGAGCACCAAGGATACATACATTACTTAAGTTAAAAAAGACAGAGACATTACCTATCATCTACTTGCGATACAAGTGACAGCTAATAAACATCACAACTGCGCCTCATTCCCTGTGGCCATTAAGTATCGGCATAATAATGTGTCAACTGTGTAATCAAGACTCTCATTGCCACTGTCAACGTGTTACTCAAGTCTGGCGATTTTAATGTTTATTTCCTCTATTTATAAAAACCATAATTGCCTTCCCTAGAATTCTCTACTGCGTCAGAGCGCCTCCGGTGCCCGACATCTAGTTCACAAGTCCTCCAGGAGGAAGAAAGAAAGGGGTTATCCTGTGGAAAGGAAAAGGGTGGGGGAGAAGGTTACTAGGGTCTCAAGGCCAAATAATATATATATATATATATATATATATATATATATATATATATATATATATATAAAGGGTCGTCAATAAAACTATTTAGATCAAAGTCAATGTTTAACTCTTTTGAATTTGGAATATCCAATATGAATCCTTTCTTGACAATTGCCATATAACATTAAAACCTCTCCAATTAAACTTTATAATATTTATTACAATCAACTGTAAAAGTGGAGGGAGACATTATGCGTATCCATCCCAAGAGAAATATTATACATGTGTTCCCTCCCAATTCTCACTATATATTGTAACCCACCTGGGCAGGTCAACATGTAAACCCCACATTCTGAGTTGCAAGAAATAATCTTCTTAATACTATAGATTGGATTATTCGCATATGAAGCAAAAGATGCAGATCTTTTAGTTTTATCCTGTGTTGTTCGACATGCTTTACACTTTCCTCACTTGTGGAATCATGTTAAAGAATTTCTAGTAAGGTAGGTAACTGGTTTGGGGGTATCTATATAATATCTTGGTATTCTGTCTTTAAGATTGGGGGCCTTTCTATACATAATTAGCACTCTATCAGGTAGAACTGGCCCCAAGACAGCATCATTCTTTTATTATGTGCCAATGTCTGGCAGACATTTTTCTTATGTCATTATGCTGAGCATTAAAGCTATTATTTTTCATCTCCCTTAACTTTTCACTTATTTATACTTTGTACGGTTTTATGGAATATGATGGTGCTTTATAAATAAACAACAACAATAATAATATTGATACACTTAGTTAAAGGCTAATTAAATAAAGATGACATGGCTCCCATGAAGCATTTAAAGTGCTACTACGGGCAAAGGTAATTGTTACACTATTATTTTGGGTTACATTTGGCACTGTCCTAAACTGTTTTCAGATTTTAAATTAAAGCAGAAATGGCCGAGATATCAAGGTTTACAGGTTCAGCCAATGACATTCTGTTTTTCATCCTGTCCCCAACCAGCTCAGCAGAGTGGGACAAGATTGCTGGTCCCTCCCTCCTCCGCCTCCTCCTCCAGATTTATCACATGCGCTGTCAACGCTGATTATTATGCAGCATCACAGATCTAAGGGCCGCACCCACCTTTTTAGGAAGAAAAACCATAATCTGAACCTGTAAATCTTGATATTTTGGCCATTTCTTCATTAGTTTGGGACAGTGCCAAACGTAGCCCTATGCGATAATAGCAAAGGTGTAACAATTTCCTTTGCCTGCAGTATCACTTTAACATTAGCTAAAATTACATTTTAATATAAACAGTGCTATTGTTAGTTAATTAGTATGCCTACCCACTTCTTTATACACACATAGTAACACATTAAACAACACTAATATTGGTCACTGAACAACACGTCCACTATTGCCTTAAAACACTGGAGATCTCACTGTAATTTTGACGTTCTACCCTACTGAAGTGCATAAACATTTATTTAGTCATTGGTATGCAAAGCCTTTTCCTCATGGGTCTTCCACTGACAGCTAACCCTCTCTTTTATAGCTAGCAAGGCTTAAATGTCATGGCTTATTGATCTGTCAAAATGCGATGAACCAGACATTAACCCATTATTGTTGAGCAATCTTTAGCATGCATGTACTTCAAGCCTATGACAGAGATCAAGGACTAGTTCGGGTTAACATACTCCAACTTGATTTACCGTTTTTGGAAATGAAGGTTGTCTTCAGTGTAAGTCAAGGCATCATCCCCAAGTAATTGGAATAAGAACACAAGAAGGCCAGAGATTAGCTCCAACTGAACAATTATACTCCATTGCTTGACATTTACTGTATAGCAAGTGTATTCTATGGATGAGATCTACCATTAGCCCGTGTTGTGTTTCACATCTGCCCCAGAGATATAGGATGCTGAGTTAACTGACAATAACTAAATTAGGTCACAGAGAAGGTAAAGGCAGATATACAGATTTGACTCTTTTCCTAATCCATTTGAGATTTTCATTTTTTAATTGTGTAAATGAAATGTATCTCAGGGTTACTAGAACAGCATTCCAAATCCCTCTATAGGCTACAGAGAAAAAAATGTGTTTTTAATAGGAAGAGTTCTAGCCAAACTATTCATCTCCTTAAAGTCAGTACTTTGTAGAGCCAACTTTTAGGGCAGGGTTTGCTTTGGATAAGTCTCTGTGAAATTTCCACATTTTGTCCTTCAAATTTTTGGACATTCCTCAAGGCAAAACTGCTTTTTGTTCTCATCTGACTAGAACACCTTCCTCTCCCACACATCTTTTGTCAAACTCGAAACAAGCCATCCTATTTATGCCACCTTTTTATAAAGCCCAGCTTCATGAAGTGGATTGTGGTCATATGGGAAGATACTACTTTGTAAAGCGCTACGGAAGATGATGGCGCTATATAAATAAACAATAATAATAATAATACTCCACTCTCTGCTTGGACACTCTGCACTCTGCAACTCCTTCAGGTCTCTGTGCTGCCCTTTGATGAATGCCCTCCATGGCCAGACTGAGAGTGTTGATGGGGTCCCTCTCCTGGCAGGTTTGTTACGGTACCATGTTCTTTCCATTTGATGATAATGGGTTTGATGGTGCTCCAGGGGATCATCAAAGCTATGGACATTTTTTTATAATCCAACCCTGGCGTCTACCTCTCAACAACTTTGCTCCTGACTTGTTTGGAGAGCTCCTTGGTCTTCATGGTGTTGAAGCCTCTGGGACCTTTCAGAAAAGGTGTGATTATACTAACAGACCACACGTGGAGCCTAATTTATTGATAGCTCCACTGAGCACCACTTTGGCCGCTAAGGAGAGACGCTGACAGCAACCCAGCCGGAACACTGCAGACAGGCCAATGGCCCTATTGACATCTAGCACTGCTGCCCAAGTGGTGCTGTGTTTCTATGTCCTACTTTGATAAAAGTAATGTCTGATGGACACACATGAAGTGGCCTCCCTGTGTACCATTGTGCCAGATAATGTGTCCAATACAATCCTGCCTTGCAGTGTGCTACGCAATCTCCACTTACCCTAGCAAATGTAAGAGCACAAGGAAACACAACTGATGTCACAAAGCACAGACTTGTCTGCAGACACTGCACACCAAACCCAGACTGGCTCTGCCTGGGGCACAGCAGTAGTGGTCCCACACACACACACACACACACACACAGCTTCCTCCTTATTGCTATTTGATACTGACATTAACAGTTGTTTCTAAAAATGTTACAGCAGGCTGCTGTGCGCTATTGGTCGTTTGCTGTGTTATCATCCAGACAACCCCCTAGCGTTAAGATTGTTAGCGTTTTACTGTTGCCAATAAATGTTGAGTTATCACAAGCAAAACATTTAAATGTGTTTATGCCCAATGGCACTGTGAATGTTGTGTTTGTAGTTTATGTGAAAAATGTGACTTATACAGTAACCAAGTGTAATCAAGGTCACCTAAGGAAACACATTTTAGAAACAAGAAATATTTTTAAAACAAAAAGACCAACATGGCCATAAATATATCAAAGCTCTACAGCAGCCAAACATTTCTTGCTCCCACCAAGCAACTTCTCCCACATGTCCAGCAGCATTGCTCAGGACTCCAGAACATATTGCCAGAGTCTGTAATGCCCACATATGCAGACTGTTGGGAAGCAACAAAAAGCAAAATTAGGCAAGTGTGTCAAGAATACAAAGAGCAATTACAAACCCAAGTAAATGCCACAATTGTTGTGTATAAGATTTAATAAAACCTAGCTTGTTTGTTTGTAAAACACATAATTGAACCATGGCCAAGGGGGCCCCCAACCCCCCTTGAATGTACCAAAAAAACATGTGTGCCCAAGGGCCCAAAACGTGTCATCGTTAACACCACCCACCAAGCTTGTGTTATTAAAAGGGGCAATACACAATGTGTAGCCCAATCTGACAACATATATCAGCAGGGTCAGGACAAGTTTAAACTCAGCTCAATACAATAACAAAAGGAAGGACACACTAATGTGGGTTGGCCAAACCACACACATTATCTGAGGGACTCCACACAGGACCATGTGTAAAATGTGGGCGGGATGTGTAATCATCCGCTAAGGGGGGCCTTGATTTTTAGAATTTTGAATGAGCATTACCCCCAAAAAACAAACTCCATTACATTCCTTTGACAGATAAAAAGATGAATCAACCACCAACACTTGTGAGTTACTCACCATCACAGCACTGGCTTTGGACCATGCTGCTGGACCCAACTGAATGCATCTTACATTCCTTTGACAGATAAAAGGATGAATCAACCACCAACACTTATGAGTTACTCACCATCACAGCACTGGCTTTGGACCATGCTGCTGGACCCAACTGAATGCTGGTAGAGACAGAGCGGGTTCGGGGGACCAACAGACAGGTCAGCAGGAGCATGAAATCTGTGAGAAGTAAAATGAAAACCAAACACAACAAAGCAAAAAACATTAGTCAGACAAACAAAAATTTAATAGGTGCAGAGGTAACACATTAGCTAGTTTTATGTGTGTGTTTGTGGATGCCACAATTACCTGATATCAACTCGGGCGAAAAGACCGAAAGGGGTGTAGAGGATGTCACCGGCCTATTATGCCCTGAAACAATATGAAAGCAAACACAAGAAACACATAAGCAGCACACTTGTTAGTTCAATACTAGTTAGCAACATTACAACTACTCACCAGAAGACGAGGTGCTGCCATCAAACCAGGGAGGGCTGCAAGGGGAGAAAGCGAGAACAGTGCTCCTCCAATTCGGGCCGTCAGAGCCCAACTCCAAGGGGCCAGACTCCTCCAATACCCCACCAGCACCCTCTTGGAGTGGTGGGGGGTCAACAACCTCCACCTCTGCACTCCCTACCTGGGATTGGGCCCACCCGTAGCCTTCATTTCCAGGGTCCTCCACCTCCACAAGCCCCTCCTTGTCATGTTTGGTGATGGAAGGTCATTTATCTGTGGAGACAAAAAACAGAGCTATTAAGGACAAATCCTTGCTGTAGGATGTTGTCCAGCATTCTTAACTTACTGGAGGCATAGGTATCATAGAGCCTTCGGGTCCCGGCACTTGAAGTCTGACCACCATTGGCGGATGGACTTGGGACGGAGCTTCACTTTGAAGTGCTGGCCCATGGTGGCCTTATTCTCCTCCACAATGTTCCTTTTCCAGGCCAGGGGTTGGGCGTAGGCATACTCCCTCTGACACATGTCCTACATGCACAAAAAGACACACGTAAAATAAAGAAAAATGTAATTTAAAAAATACCCCCCCCCCCAAAAAAACAGTAATAGATGTGTATTTATATCAAAACATTGCTGCATGCTAATAGATGACACTACTAAAACATTGCAAAATTCTAAAAATGCATGAAAAACGCTAAACACAACAGTAAGACATTTGTATTCACCAAAAAACAAAAAGGTGCCAGTAAAGAATGCAAAACGTGAAAACGCAAAGCTCACTCAAAAACATGACAGTAAGGCGTTCAGCATCTGGTGTGATTGAAAAACAGCCTGTTAAAAAGGTAGAGGGCACAGTGACAAAGTTACAACACTGGGAATGACATTGGGGACACACTAAGGACCTGCCACATAAATGGCAGGTCAGAAAATGCAGACAGACAAAAAAGTACTAGATGGTGAAAAAGACAAAAAGACATTTGGAGCAGGCAGGGATCTCTTGTCAGGTGAACAAAATATATTAAAATGCAAACCAGAAGCAAAGAAAATAATATTACTACAAATATCTATTTAAGTGTATAACAGAACGACAATGAGCCCCTAATGTTTTGTGGCACTGCTAAACACACAGCGCCAGTGCACCAACAACTCCCTGCGCTATTGATACATGGAACGCTACAGGGCACTTTGAGAGGGGCTACACATTTTACCCTCATAAATAGGATGTTTTTGTGTGTAAACACCTACAGCTATGTGCAGCCACATGGGGTTAGCGTTTCTTAAATAAGGCCCTAAGATTGCATGCAGGTGGACTTCATTTCACTAATCATGTGACTCTGAAAGCAATCGGTTGCACCAAAACTTTTGAAGGACATCATAACAAATGGGTGAATTCTAATTGAATTCTAACTCCAATTCCTACATTTTTATGTATATAGATTTTTCTCATTTCACCTGTGCAGATCATCAGCATCACACACAGTATCACACACAATTCAGATGAAAAAAAATGGATAAATACAGATTGTAATGTAACAAACTAGGAAAAAGGCCAAGAAGGGGTGAATACTTTTGCAAGCCACTATATGCTGTTCTTGCAGTAAAAAGTGATTTTCCTTTTATTTGCATTTATTTATTTATGATAAAATGCATTAGTAAGGAGATAATAAAGCACCATTTTAGGTAAAATGTAAAAGAAGCTCACATTTTGCACCCTGGTGAAACTTTTTTAACTTTTTCAACTTTTGCAACCTGTATCCTGGTGACTTATTTAACTTCATTACACAAACAAGTGGAAAAACAAATTGTACCTGCACATCTCTACCTGGAATGGGGCATTTTTACAGGTGAGTTAAATCATTTTTTCAAAGAGCTAAGAATATTTTTCTAAAAGTTTGCAAACAACAGCGGTCTACGGGCTTGGCAGAAACAAATCACAAACATTGTTCTGCATTGCCCATAGGATGCAGTTATTTCCAAACATTTGCATTTTTCGTTGAAGTGAAATTTCGATGAAGAGAAAAACCTTTAAAGTGAAAAAAACTTTAAAGTGGTCGACAGCTGCTGTAGGTGATCACTGGAGGGAGGCTGGGGAGGAAGGGGATCACAGCCCCCGGCCCCTCTAGCCTTCCTTCAGTGATCACCCCCAGCATCTGACAGCTCAGCGCTGGGAGTGGGATGATATCACGGGGTGACATCATCCGCCCCGTCAAAAAGGGGCGGGGCTAGCGTCGGCCACGGTGGAGGCGGAGAGTGGGCCTCTTTCAAGCCCTCTCCCAGGCTAGTGGTAACTCACTAGACCCTTTAGTCTTTGGTCCAGGTCTGGTGCTCTGCCTGGTGTGGCAGAAAAATATAAAGTTAATTCCATGTGTCTTTTACACTGATAAAAAAAACATGCTGGCAAAACATCCCGTTTGTGCTGAGAATTTTTTTACACCTGCTCAGGGCAGTAATAGCTCAAAACATTGCTCAATCATACTGATTTTTTACAATTGTTTTTTTACAATTGTAAATTTCAGTTGTATTTGCTTCACTTTATGAGAGAAGACAAGTGAAAAAAATTGTGTAGAAAATGAGGCATGTTTTTGTCTTTGTTGAATCACAAGAATTTGATAAAGCTAACAATGTACTATTTTTACTCATAAAGCAGACTCATTTCTTGTTACAGACTTTGCTGAATCAGGCCCATTGTGGGGAGGGGAGGGTAGTAGGATGGGGAAATGACCAGTTCTGTTCATAGACAGTACAGCGTATGCAGTAACTGAAGCATGGATCATGCACAGTGATACAGCATGGATCATGTACAGGAACTGCAAGCTCAATCATCAACAGCAATATCCTCCATTATTAAGTCTAAGGGGGTTATTCATGAAGGGATAGAGCCAGGTAGTGCCTCATAGCGGAAGGCAGCATCTGGTGAACGCTGGGCGCTGAAGGCAAAAACCACATTTATGAAAGTGAATCAGCATCATGTAGCGTCTGATATATTATTACAGGCAGCTCAGCCTATAGCGCCGGCGCTCTACCTTCCAGAGCACCAGGTATGACCTTTTACTCACTGTCGCTCTCCAATACATTTCAGTGGCCATTCCTTTTCTTCTGTTTAAACAGCATTTTTTTTTCTTTGCTCAAATCATTGTGTGACCTCTTCTGACTGCAAACAAACACTTTTAGAAACTTTTTTGACTTTTTATATTTATATGCAGAATTGTATTTACAGGTCTGGCACTAAAGTGTTAATGTCACAGTGTTAAAACAATGTCATTCCATGTGTTTTCGCTTTGTTACTGGTGGATATGTGTTCAAAAACAGACTTTAATCACACAGCGTCTGGCGCTCTATGCTATAGCGACCAGATCTAGAGCGCTGATGCTGTGTGTGTGTCCTTTTTGATAAGTATGGTGTGGAGCACTGAGAGTCGGTCGCACTGAGCTGGCGCTACCTTTCGTACGTAGCTCGCTGCAGCGCTATACTGGTGTTAGAGCACCCAACATATATCACATTTACCATGCCGGCCAGGTTACTACAGCGACTGAGGTGCTCTGTTACAGCACCCGATACCCGCTTACAGCGTATACTAGTGGTCGCTCTGAGCACCGCTATACAGACGCTCATCTGCCAATACCTGGCGTTAGCAGTGAATCAGCCTCTAGATCTCAGTCTTTGTGACTCCTGGAAAGCATCTAGTTGCCATCTATTGCCTCTGAAACAGCCTTATAAAATCTGCATGCCCATTGGCATTAAATAGTTTGTTCTCAAACTGGATAATGAAAAATACAAACGCATGACTTGGATGTCGCCAACTGCTATTCTTTTAAAAATTAAAGTTCTAAAAGAAAACCAATGGATGTCATAGTTTGCAAGCTGGTGGCCAGCACTACCTATGTGGTTTCTGAATTTGCCAGATCACTGTGAACCCGGTAAGTGGTAACAATCATGAATTTTCTTTTAGATAACGTCTCCTTAAATAGACTGCACAGGCAAAAACTGAATAAAATCAATATAGACCTTATGTCCTCCACAGCTTCCTCCCCCATTCACTTTCTAAAATGTACCCATTCCCAAAATCTGGTCCTGTCTCAGTCCTGTCTTTCTTGAAAAAGGTGGATGAGGCCCAACCTCATCCACCACAGTAACTGGAGTGCACCTCACTCTATTCGCCTTGACACAGAGCTGTACCTTACAGTGCGCCCACTGCAGGAGGCTGTGAGGGTGTGCATGGACTCTGTGAGTATTACATTGCAAGAGCCCGAGGAAATAGCTGCAGGGGGACAAAAGGCAAAATACAACTCTGTGAAGTACTCACCTGTAGAGTTGATATTATACGCATACGTCCTGCTCCAGATATAGTAATAACATGTGGGTAATCCTCCGCCTTGGGCGCCGTGCACTGCAGACATGTAGAAAACAAGCTTGTCCCGGCCCTACATATACCGAAGGACCTCCCACAAATCCCCAGCATTGAAAAGCAGGGGGAAGAGAAGCCGGGAGAAACAAACCACCCAGAAAACTGGCAATAATATCAATTGATAACACCATACAGGGGATCCAGAACAAGTGAAACCAGGGTGGGGTGGAGCAGGACGTGCTGTATGCGTATAATATCAACTCTACAGGTGAGTACTTCACAGAGTTGTATTATTCTAAGCATACAGCACGTCCTGCTCCAGATATAGTAATAACATGTGGGACATCCAATAGCAGTGTCCATAAAATAGGGTGGGATCCCCATGAGAAGGGCACAGCCAACAGTAAAGTGCTGTCACCCGCAACCATGCTACCAAGAGCAACGAGAGCAATGCTCTAACCTCAACCTTTGAACCTTGTAAAGGGAGAACTGAACCCAAGCAGCGGACTAGCCAGCTAGCTCGCCAGAACTTAGTGCTAAGAGGCCCAAGCCAAGCACAAGTAGTAAAAGAACAACAAACAATAGAGAAGGAGAATCTTCTCGTGACAGAATAGGCCAGAAGAAACAGCCTAACCATGCTACTGCAAGAGAGCAGCCATGGCAACTCCGAACTCTCCCCAACAGGGAATACTGACAACAATACTCAGCAGAAGCCGAAAGTATACTCTAGGCTCAGAAGGTCAAAACCAACCGAGTAGGACCAATCCTAAGGTCACCTCACCCGTGGAGGTAATCAGATCCGGTACTTCAAGAAGGGCACACCAAAAGGCCCCAAAGGCAAAATCCCTACAGGGACCAAAGACCGTTCAGGAAGATCTCCAACACCTGTAGAGAGATACAGATCCCTCTATCTCATAGCAAACAAGCCAATAGTCCAGAGACTGGAGAATCTGGGATAAGGAGAATAAAAACATCACCTGAAGCCCAGAACGGCGTAAGGCGGCACTCTCACCTCATGGTGTACAGATATATAATGATGTATATATATATATATATATATATATATATATATATATATATATATAGAATGACTAGAACCGCCCACAGAGCCATCCTTTATGGCACACTTCTGACTGGAACAACCGCCCAGAAGAGCGATAAGATGGAAGGAACGGGTCAAACAAGAACCTGAATAAGACCCAAGGGAACCCTTAGCAGGGCGTCAGTATAAGTAATCCCCCCAAAGTGGAACCAGGAATTTCCCAAGGAATGCACCTGAGCAACCCCTGATGAATGCTCAACACAGAAGATTGGATCATACTTCTGCAATAGACGAACAGGGCAAGCCCTGAAACCTTCACAGAACTAAGTTGGGGAGCCAACACCAACAATGCTGTTAGAACCCTAGACCCCGGGAACAGAGAATGTCCAACAAGGGAGAGAGCTTAGGCCCAGCAAGGCAATATGGGTACCACATACCCTGACACAGAGTGGCAGAAGGAAGAAGACGAAGAGGAGGAGCTAGGTCCTAGCTCTCCAAGAGAACAAGACACCCAGAGATGAGTCATCTCCAACGGGGTAAAGAACAAAACCGGCCTAATGCCAAGGAGAGCCTGACTATGCAAAATAAACCTCATGAGAGAGCATACAGGCCCACTGTCCTCAGCAGAAGCCTCTGCAGACCACACCCCACTGGGCCCCCCGGGCCCCCAGCATAGCGGTTTTCCTCGTCGCCAGCAATCTTGCGCAAACCTTCGCCTAGCAGGGTGAAGAAAATAAGACAGTACGGGTATAATGTCTAGCCAGAACTACTAACCTAAACGTAAATGTTAGACCAATCTAAGCCAATAAGAAAGGGTAGAACCCTGTGATAGTGACGGAGTCCAACAGATCCATACCAGTATGAACTCAATGGAACAATAGAGAACCTCCTGCCCTAGGAGGGCATCCATCGGGGCTAATATCTATAAAAATGCAAGGAATGATGATTCCCACATAGATTTAGTCCAGGACTTTCACAGGGAACAAGGGACAGGCCACCGTCCTACCAGACCAAGAGTCCCCAAATGGGCAGTTCCCGAAGGGAGTAGCCCAGCAAGATAGAACCCACCAAGAGCTCGTTGAGACAACAAAAACAATAGGTAATTGGACCCTTTAAGGTCCAAAATGCCTATGGATACAGATGCCAAACCCCCGAAGGGTTAGAATGATAGACTCCCTTATCCTCAAGGGAAATGAGGAGCCACTGGCGTAGAGGCCCCAGTCTCTATATGTTAAGGGCGTTCTGGCAAGGAAGCCAGACCTAACAGGCCAAGGAAAGCCTGCACCCATACCTGAAGAAAAACAGGGGACCGGAGTCCTCCTGACCGACTGAGGGAAGGACCACCCAGCAAACACTGTCCCGTATCCGGAGGAGCTACCTCCTAAAGCCACCAGAACGAGGCAGGATGCCTCCTGATAGGAGTAAGGTGCCGTGGCCATCCCCTCACCCAGGCGGGTGAGGGCGTCCCATCATGCTAGAGGGGTTTCGATGAATGATACGGGCTTGGCCCGGCCAGAAGGCCCCGGGCATTGAATGTCACTCCTGGAACAGGACACCGAACCAGACCCCGCAAGGGGCATCCCCGGTTCCTGCTTAACACTATGATATGGAGGTGGAGGGGTATCCCTGCTCCGAGGGGGCCTAGACGGCTGCCCTTGATTGGGTGAGCTGTCCTGTCTTCCAAATAGGTCCAGACAGGCCCCAAACAGGCGATGCCCTCTAAAGGGGAGCCCCGTCATCAAGGGGAGTCCTTTTAGTGTCATCGTCTGCCCCCCACTGTCGCAGCCAGAGCAGGCGACGTATAGCTATCACTTGGGCAGAGGTCCTCGCACACATTTTGATGGTGTCATCCAGAGCTAAAAGGATAAATTTAACAAAAATATCACAGCTGGATAGTGCGTTAAACACCTCCCAGGGTAAATCTTCCGGTTGATGCTCAAGCATCTTTCTTATGAGGGTCCTAGCGGCCACTGCAGTGATGGCAGGACGTAGCGCCGTTCCTGCAGAAGCAAAGGCGTGGGAAGCCAGCTTATCAATGCGCCGGTCCTCGGTGTCCCGCAGGGTGCTGTAAGCCGGAGCTGTAAAGAAGGGGGGGTTAGGAACCCCAATATTCGGTGCATCTACCACTGGAGACGAAGACCAAATATCAACCATCTCGGGGGGAAAAGGTTATTTCCAAACCCAATCCTCTGGGGCCCCTTGAAGCTTAGTAGGGAATTCCCATTCCTTAAGTACAAGAGCATGGAAGTGAGCCTGCTCGAGAAATTCCAAGCGCGCAGGCGCTGTATGGAAGCGCTCCCCTCTCGGCCTGGGGACCACACTGGGGGGCGAAATGGACAGGGCCTCAAAAATCCTGAGCAACATACCACCAATGTCAAGCTGGTCATCCTGACCAGCATCATCCTGACACCTCGGCCTCTCATCAGAGGAATCCAGGTCAGAGAACAGGTCTCCATCTTCAGATGGAGAAAAATCTTTATGACTCCGCATCACTATTGATATTAAGGTGTGCTGGTTATATACAGACCCCAATTGGGACAAACAATACTCACAAGAAAGAGTGGGGTAACCCAGAACACCCCCACCAATGTCTGTATATATATTACCGCACAAACCACAGAAATATAGTACAATAATAACCCTTTATTTCATATATGGGTATATTTACAATATTAGAGCACGCTGTTGGGGTTAAAAAACTATGTTAAAAACATGAGGACCCCGGGTAAATATATAAAGCTCTCAGGGGAAATGTGTATAAATAAAGAGTCCCTATGAATCAATATATCTACAATTTATACAATAAAGTGCCAATGCAAAATTAATTAATCTATACTGTGCTATATACAACGTTGATTGCTCAAAACTGGGCAATCTACATTTCAGTGCAATAAAGACATAAAGTGCAAATGCAAAAAAACATTAATTAATTAATATGTACTGTGCTATAAACAACATTAATAACTCAAAACTATGTGGCCTGCATATCAATGCAGTGGAAGTATGAAATACTCTATGCTGGGTGCATCTGCATTTCAGTGCAATAGAGACATAAAGTGCAAATGCAAAAATAGTTAATACGTACTGTGCTATGTACAGCATAAATAGCTCAAGGCTGTGTGACCTGCATGTCGGTGCAGTAGAGGTATACAATGCTCTATACTAGGTGAACAAATAAATGGGCCCCATCTCCTAAATATCTTAATGATATACATAATTAAAAGTAAATGGGACTAATATTGAAAAGTACTTCACCGAATGGTCAGAGCTGTTCCCCGGGAGTCCGCCACCACCTGGACAACAATCTTCAGATGGAGCACTAGCCCGCGGAGAAGAGGACTCCTCCGAGCCCATAGCACAGGCCGAAGCCGGGGGAGTCCAGGGCCGTTGTCTGCCAGGACCCACACGGCCGGACAACCCTTCGACAATCTGGTCAAGCATGGGCCATCTAGAAGAGATGTCTATTTGTAACTCCCCGCTTGTACATGACTCAACAGGAGTGAGATTTAGGCAAGAGGAAAGGGGGGAGAGAGCGAGGTGCAGCCACCAGCGCCGCTCGCAGGTCCAGCGTCTTCTCGGCACATGGCACGCAGACCCGTGCCCCGTCAGCCTCAGCATGGGGGAGACCACACGCTACACACAGCCAGTCTTGTCCCCTAGGGACCCCGGTAACACAATCCTGAGATGCCTCCATATGGTGATTGTCTAAACACAATATGTCGGTAGGGATTTATGCAATAAGCAACCCTGGATGCCCCAACAACCCGCTGATTACTGTGGGAGAATTGTAGGAAGGCCCGCTAATATCCTTATATGTATATATATATAATTATATATGAGGCCGGGAGAAGCCACCGGGAACTCAGCGTCTGAAAGACATAATGGGAAAGAGATGTCAGGGCCATGCACAGCTGGACAGAACATACAGAGAGGGAGTCGCCCGCGAGGGCACTTACAGATCAAGTGGAGGAGGAGGAGACCGCCACCACGCGCGCGCGAAGCTCAACAAAATGGCGCCAGCGAACCTCGAAGGGCGGGCTCAATGCTCTGCCGTGACGCGGAACGCGCCAAACCAAGACCCCGCCCACTCCAAAGAGCGTGAAGCTCTGAGGTAATAGCGAAGGCAAAGAAAACAACCACACGCTAAAAGATTCGTAGAGAACCGTTACATCCAATAAGGAAAGGTCACCACGGCATCTAGACGATGCAGCAAACCATGTATAAGGCATACGGCAGCAGCCGAACAGCAGAATAAGGAGCAAGCAGCTCGGCTCTGACATCTCGGAGTTAATAAAGGACAGAATAAGGCCACAAGCGTGACATACCGGTACACTGGGACCGCCACACACATACCCCCCCCCTTTCTTTTCCCCCTAACTAGTTGGGGAAATGAGGGAGGATGGCGACCCTACACAGGGTCCAGCGCTACCCGGGGTACGGGGCAATAATGCGGGAGGGGCATCCACTAGAGGCTCACCATCAGCCTAAACCGCCTACCCTATGGTGGGGGATTGCGGTGGAGCATGGCTCCGTTAAGCACTCAAGGTGCTGCCTACCTTAACCCTACCAACGCAGCCCAGGCTGGGAGGCATATTCTGTTCACAAGAAGGACGGGTGGAAATAGTCCCGCAGGGCCTCGGGCTGTAAAGCCCCGCTCGCCTGCGAGAGCGTGATACTTCATGTCTTCGCAGTTCCAGCACTGCAGAGAAATCTGGGGATTTGTGGGAGGTCCTTCAGTATATGTAGGGCCGGGAGGAGCTTGTTTTCTACATGTCTGCAGTGCACGGCGCCCGAGGCGGAGGATTACCCACATGTTATTACTATATCTGGAGCAGGACGTGCTGTATGCTTAGAATATATATTTTTTAGCCTGGACAGAAACTTTAAACATAATTGTTTTACTGAGAGCAAAATTAAGTGATCCTAATCCCTTCTAGCTCCCAATTTTGGCTGGAGTTGAGCTATGAAATACTTTGTCTAGCTTACAGTTTCATTTTCCCCCCTTTTAGTACTATTTCAGATATGAATATGCTACCCGCTAAATCAAACAGAACAAGGCTGAGCTTGGGGCAAGTTTTTGACTTTGATGCATCAAGCATTGGTGCAGGCATATGGCAAGGTGACATATTAAAAAGCCTTCCTCTATTCTTGTTGCCTCGTCGTCGATTGAATTAAATTTTCTTCAAGAATCATTTTCTGGAGGTGCTTATCCTTCATTTTATATGCAGCAAACTATGACTGTCTTTTCAGCATCTTAATATTATTTTTATTATACTGGAGAATGATAATCCTTAATTGATAGCTTTTCCAACTGTAGTCAGATGATTTATCCGGAATATATTCAGCACTGAAACATAATTGCATTAGCCCAGTTGCTGATTTATCGCTTTCTTTCCACAGTTACCAGACAGTTAGGACTAATTATTTCTTAGATCCAGTTTGGCATTGGCCACATGGTGAATCATCTCCATATGAAATGACTAATGTTAATGAAACTTCTTTGTACTAAATTAAACAGCGTGGGGCAAAAAGATGTCTCATTCTCTAATGAAATATTAAAAATAGGCTGCAATCCCTGATAAAAAAAAATAGCACAATAGCAACCAAAAACATTAGATGAAGATTTGCTTTAGGTACAACTTGTTAAACGGCAATATTAAAATTCCACTTTCACAAGTTTATAATACATAGTTACATAGTTAATACGGTTGAAAAAAGACATATGTCCATCAAGTTCCATCAAGGTTGTTGGGGTAGGGGAAGTTATTTATTTTTATTTTTTTTTACTGATAATAGCTAAAAGTAACTGTTAATGCTATTTTCTTTTAAATAAGGATCTGTACCTTTTTTGAAGTTGTCAGGGGTTGATGCCGTATTAACCTTTTGTGGGAGGCTATTCCACAGATTTATAGTTCTTATGGTAAAAAATGATTGTCACCTCCGGAGATTGAATTTCTTTTCTCCAGTCAAAGGGAGTGCCCCTTGTCTTTAGAGAAGATTTTACCTGAATTAGTGTATTCCCATATTTATTGTATTGCCCATTTATATATTTATACAAGTTAATAATGTCTCCCCTCGGTCATCTCCTCTCAAGACTAAACAGATTGATTTCTTGTAATCTTTCCTGTTATTGGTTCGGCGTCTCTCCTCTGTACCCTTTCCATAGTCAGAGCATCCTTTCTATGAATGGGTGCCCAGAACTGGACGGCATATTCCAGGTGAGGGTGCACTAGTGTCTGGTAAAGAGGCAAAATTACATCCCTATCCCGTGATTCCATGCCTCTTTTAATGCATGATAATATCTTGGTGGCCCTGGAAGCAGCTGCTTGGCATTGCATACTGTTATTTAGTTGGTGATCTACCAGTTCCCCCAGATCCTTATCAACAAGTGTTTCTCACAGACCTCAAGTGCGTGACTTTACATTTCCCCACATTGAACTTCATTTGCCAAGTGGATGCCCAGACGAGTCAGCTTGAAGCTTGTGAACATCTTCAATAGACTGCACTGTGCTACATATTTTTGTGTCATCTGTAAAAAAAGATTCCATCTTTTATGTCATTTATAAACACATTGAATAATTGTGGGCCCAGCACTGAACCTTGGGGTACACCACTTATAACTGGTAACCATTCAGAGTAAGTATCATTAACCACAGCTCTCTGCACACGATCCTTCAGCCAGTTTTCAATCCAGTTACAAACTGTATATTCTAATCCTGAAGATCTCAATTTCCCCAATAAGTGTCTATGAGGGACAGTGTCAAATGTGTTTAATAACTTAACTAACAAGTATAATGGACTTCCTCAGTCTAAGAATTTGAGTTTTGGTACAGTAACAATTTTCAGCTTCATCCAGACCCAGAGTTCTATTTAGATTGGGAGTTGAAAAGCCCTCCAATAATGAAGATAGGCATGACTCATCATTACTCATGCCACAGCTAGAATACTGTGTGCAGTTCTGGAGACCTTACCTCCAAAAATACATTATTCAAATAGAATGTGTCCAAAGGCGGGCAACAAAAATGGATGGACGGACTAAAACTTAAAACTTCAGGAGAGACTTAAAGAACTTAATTTATACAGTCTAGAGGAAAGAAGGGGGAGAGGGGACATGATTGAGACCTTTAAATACAACCCCTGGCAAAAATTATGGAATCACCAGTCTCTGAGGATGTTCCTTCAGTTGTTGAATTTTGTTGAAAAAAGCAAATCACAGACGTGACAAAAAACTAAAGGCATTTCAAATGGCAACATTCTGGCTTTAAGAAATACTAAAAGAAATCAAGAAAAATAATTGTGGTAGCCAGTAACAGTTACATTTTTAGAACAAGCACAGGGAATAAATTATGGAATTTCATTTGAAACATAGTACCGTGTATAATGAATGGCCTGGTGATCAACTCTGCAAAAACAGTGGAGCTAATCGCAAACTTCCTGCATGCTCCACCTATTACCTCAGCTATAACCATCTATGAGGTGGGGATACAAAGGGTCAACATTTCTGAGATTTATAATATCGGACAGCCACAAGTTAGACAAAAAACCTCCAGACCTCCCTGAAGAAGGTACAGCAGAGGCTCGTCTTTATAGGTCTACTGAAAAAGACAGGCCTTCCCAGGAAAAAACAGGAAAAACATGTTACTCTTTACAATGTGGTGATCAGTTTGGTGCTGAGCTTCTCCTTCTTGTGCTGGTTTGAGGGTGCGAATAAGAGGGACAAGATAAGACTCTAAGGAATTAATATGAATCATGAGAAGGTGACTGACACTCCCTTGCTGCCCCTTCAGGACTCTGAGAGAAGTGTTATGTTATGCGCCAGGAGGATCATTTCAGATCTTCCATTGGGTCGGTGCTACAGATTGCCACTATTTAGAAACCCTATATCCAAGAGGGGCTTCTATCCTTCAGCCATCCATCTACTCAATGGAGCCAGTTCCCGAGCCCATGCCCTCAAATGACTCATGCTAACCTACGTTCTTAATACTGCTGCAGACACAGTGCTCTTTACATTAGATTTTGTGCTACAATGTACGGTTCTAATATCATGTATATTTATATATTACTCTTTATTCCCTTGAATTTTTTTTACTGAGAAAATAATTTTACACATAAACATTTCTAGCAAACAGTGGTGCTGCATCAGACAGTGAACCCATACATCATATGCAAAGCGACGCAACCAGTATGTGCCCTTAAGCTGTCTTATAACTCAGTATTATAATTCAATTTGGTTACATCTATAAAGTGATCATGTCTTTTTTAAAACAAAAATATTATTGCTCGTGCCCAACTTTTTGGCAAAAAGAAACAACACACCGATTATTGGATTAGACACTCTACTTGTGTATTGCTGTCTATTTCACCACAACACCCAAATGAAAGATAACATAGGAAGGAAATCAAAAGGATATAAAAGAGAAAAGAAACCACATATACCATCTTTTATTCATCCTATTCACTCCGTCAGATTTTTTTTTTCATGTTATTGTGTGTTAACAGAAAACATCTTTCAAATCTTGGCCTCTCCCAAAATTTCAGAAGCTCTCAAAATCATTTGGACAACCTCATGTTTTTTTCCGCTAAATGTTGCATTGATTTGTTCATTTTTTTCTTTATAAGAAATTGAGTAGTATGATAATTACTATTGGGCTTTTATCATTTTGTCTATTGTGTGGACTATGTGAAAAACAAGTAGCCGACTATGGGGTTTATTCATGAAGGGATAGCGGCAGGTAGTGCCACATAGAGGCAGGCAGCATCTGGTGAACGCTGGGTGCTGTACGCAATACCACATTTATGAAAACGAATCTGGTGAGCGATTCTAACAGCGCAATGTAGTGTAAGATTTATCATTACAGGTGGCTCAGCGTATAGTGCCGGGACTCTAGCTTCCAGAGCTCCAGGTATTACCTGTCGCTACTTGTCTCTCTCCCATACATTTCAATGGATGTTCTTTTTCTTCTGTTTAAGCAGGGTTTTTTTTTTCTCTCAAATTATTGTGTCACCTCTCCTGGCCTAGAAAAAGTAATTTTTGAAAACATTTTAGATTTTTTATGCAGAATTGTCATTACAGGTCTGGCACTAAAGCGTTAATGTCACATTGTTACAACAATGTATTTCCATGTGTTTTTGCTTTGTTACAGGTGGATACCTCTCGCTCCCTGCAGCGCTGTTATGGTGTTAAAGTGCCCAACATACATCACATTCATCAATGCGGGCCAGGTTACTAGAGCGACCAAGACGCTCTGTCACAGCGCCCGATACCTGCAAATGAGCGCCTACTAGCAGTCACTCTAAGCGCCGCTATAGAGACGCTCATCTGCCGATACCTGGCGTTAGTAATTAATAAACCTCCACGACTCAATCTGTGGCTGAACAAGCTAGTTACTGCCTGTTGATCAGGGAAGATCTCTTGATCAAAGCCAAATGCAATTTAAACAGCAATCACACAAATAGGCTTTTTTAATAGTCTTCCTTTTTCTTTTCGTCTTCGGTATCCAAAATCCAAGAAAAATATCTGAAAAATAAATCTTGAAAAACATTGTGTAAAAATTTTTATTGGCCATTTTATTGGCTAGATACTCTGAGATTTTAGTTCTAAAAAGTTCTAAAAGAACACCTATGTTAACGAAAACAGTTGAAAATAAAATAATTGGTTTATAATATTCAAATAGTTTTGATGTCAGTGTTCTAATAGCATACACTGCTTCTACTGGAGCTCACAAGGGGATGCATATTTAATACCAAGAAAAACTTTTTTTGTAGTTTTAAGCCTAGGGACCATGACTTCCAGACAAGGTGTTTTGGACTTCTGCAGGTCTGTATTTAGTCTGCATTAACAGACCTTGGTATCTCACCAACATGCCAACTGTGGGAAAAATGTTAATGTGCTGCAGGCATTCAGGATTAAAAGGCATGTCTTATTTCCACCACCAGATGGCAGAATGTTTGGTGCTACTGTCATAAGCTTCACTTGCAAAAAATGGACTAAGTGCTATTGCTAATCTATGTATCAGTGTACTGTAAAGTGTCGACCCCCCCCCCCGCCCCCCAAGCTGCTCTCAGCATATTGTTTAATGTGATTGGCTCCAAAACACACTTGTCCAATTTCACCCATTTGCTTCAGTGTAAGGAAAGCTTGTGAAATGAAGTCCCCTCTTACCGCCCGCCCCCCCATTCCCTTCCATTTTCTTAACTCAAAAAACAGTCGTGTTTGCACAATTTGTTGGAAAAGCTTCTCCTCTCTAAAAAGCGTCATTTTGCACACACTTAAACCAGACCTTCAGCATGATTTACTGAAAAGCCCAAACCCTTAAAAAATGATTCCCCAGCATCTAAAATTAATATATTTTAAGTTTTTAGTCACTTACTTATTATTCTTTCCCTCACTGGTCTGCAACTCTGTTCAGGACTCCAGGATACGGGCATCGCCATATTGACTCAGAAGCATCACACATAGTGAGGAGAGGAGAGCGGGATAAAGTACAGGGGGGTGGGGTTATAGCTGTGCTTTGCACAGACAGAGCAGAGCTGGGGTCACAGGAAAGACAGCAATCCCAGAATTCAGAGCAACACAGTCAGATGTTCCATGAGACGCCATCTTGGATGTTTAAAGGCTCATAACATGCAGTAGATGCAGGTAGGAAGATTTTTAATGTGAACGATCTGTATGTACATGGTGGCGGAAACATATAAGATAGACTCTTATTCAGAGTGAAGGACCGCTTTCAGTCATTTCTTTACACTACACTAAAAGAGAACATTGTTAAAGAAAACATCTATAATCTTCTTACACTGAATAGATAATATAATATTTTCTTTATAAAAAAACAGACTAGTATTACAGGTGTCATCTTATATTTTCTTTCACTCTAAAAAGGCTAAAGGGCATAACAACCTACCTACTAAAGCTAAATGACTGGTGAGAAAAGCTTTTATTTTGGATTTTGTTAGTGATTCATTCATTTTGCGGAATTGCAGATGAACTAACCCAAATTGAAGATTTGAATTTAACTTTAAGATGAATCCAAACAGAAACCCTATTCAAGATCTAGTGACAGCACTAATGGGAACAAAAAGATGTGTGTGCTTGTACAATCTAGACCTTATTTACTACCTGCTTTACCCATATACACCTAACATTCCCGAGCTTTTGCCTTGTTTGCCTATGTTTGCAGTATTTACTAGTTCAGCATAGTTGGGCAGTGACCTGTGAACACCAGATCTTTCCAGACAACATCATTGGAGTAAATCAAATCAAGGTCTCTTACAATTTGCATTAGTACGAGGTATTTTGAGCCTGAACATCGTTAAAGATAATTAGTATTTGTTAAACTAATTTTTAAAGCTTATTTTGAGACCCATACCATGCTGTCATAAAGTGTATGATACTTGAGCAAGAAGTGCAGTGAAACCCAGAAAAGTGCCAGCAAATAGTCAGTTCTCCCTAAGTTTGCCGCTATGATTATAGCACTGTTTGCTAGAATTATATCTCAGTTTGTGGCTATGTTCCCCAGTTGCAGTATGTATCAGCGAACTGCACTGGATATGTAAGTCGTATTACCGCAATGTAAAATATTCTGCCGTATAATAGGGATTTCCAACCAGCATTTAGTGTACAACTGGTGGTACTGGTATCGAGAGCCTACTAGGTGGTACTATATATACAGGGACGGTCCGGGGTTAAAAATTGGCCCTGGAATTTTTTGGCCACTCCAGCCCTACTGTACTGTGCCCGGCCTGGTATAGTAAGTTACATCACGTGCAGGTAGTGCCCCTTCTAGCTGCTGGCCTAGCATTGGGAATCCTAACATACAAAAAAAATTGCTGGGCACCTCCCACTGGCTGCTCCCCTCAGTCTGTGCATGCCCACGGCGGCCATTCAGATAAGTCGATAGGCCTGAAGTGGGAGTTTGCATCAGCAAGAGCGATGCCACCCTAGCCAGTGCATGTGCTGTGGGATCGCTGAAAAAATGTGGATGCCGTATAAGTGTGCAGCCACCTCCGGCTCCCCTGACAGGCTGAACTCTGCAAGGTAAAGGTAAATATCTATTAAATCCAAGGCTTACTGGTGTTGGGTTAGAATAAATATTGTATTCCTGGTACATTCGCACTCTAAGCCCCCCATTCCGCCACCAGTAAGACCAGAATTTTAAGTGTGTCAAAACTCTAACTGGAGTCCTGTTCCACTTGCAATGATTGTGCCTTTAACTTACAGAACTACATCTGACAGAGGACTCCAAAGTGTTTGCTCACATGTGCTGCAGCCACACTGGGGTATCAAAAATAAGTGATACTTCCTGCAGGTTTTGGTGATGAATGGGCCCTGAATCCAAGGGCCCACCAGGGGTTTCCCTGGTAACCCTATGGGACAGTCTGAGCCTGGCAAAGAGGGAGGGTTTAGTGACAGGAATAGATTGGAAATGGGTGTGGATGGAGGGATGGGTGGGTGACACAGGGGTAGGCTGAGGATAAGTGTGGATGGAGGGATGGGTGGGTGACACAGGGGTAGGCTGAGGATAAGTGTGGATGGAGGGATGGGTGGGTGACACAGGGGTAGGCCGAGGATAAGTGTGGATGGAGGGATGGGTGGGTGACACAGGGGTAGGCTGAGGATAAGTGTGGATGGAGGGATGGGTGGGTGACACAGGGGTAGGCCGAGGATAAGTGTGGATGGAGAGATGGGTGGGTGACAGGGGAGAGGCTGAGGATAAGTGTGGATGGAGGGATGGGTGGGTGACACAGGGGTAGGCTAAGGATAAGTGTGGATGGAGGGATGGGTGGGTGACACAGGGGTAGGCTGAGGATAAGTGTGGATGGAGGGATGGGTGGGTGATAGGGGTAGGCTGAGGATAAGTGTGGATGGAGGGATGGGTGGGTGATAGGGGTAGGCTGAGGATAAGTGTGGATGGAGGGATGGGTGGGTGATAGGGGTAGCTTATGAATAAGGTACAGAGGGGAGGAATAACATATTACAGCAAAAGGAGGTGAACTTACCTAGTGATTTAAGCTGACTGCAGCAGCAATGAAACCGGACTTGTGTCACTGGCAATCGCATGCAGCCTGTGTCACTGAGCAGAGGAATCTGACACAGAGGTCACGTGTCAGGCAGAAAGACCACCCTGATGATTGGTAACAGAAGCTGCCGGCTTTGAGCTGCTCGCTTCTAGGCTGGGGCCCCTCCTATTGCAGCGTGCCCAGGTGCCTCAATGACGGGCAGCGGCATGATTTATGTGATGGACAGGGCCCATCACATTAATCAAAAAGAACTTCCCCCCTCACCTCTGAAGGCAGCCTTAAACAGCTTCGCTGGGAACCAGAGAGGAGTCCCGCCCACTCTGGAAGGCGCCCGTCCGCTGCGCTGCACAGCCAATGTAGTAGATCAGCAGGGGGAATGGGGGCGGGGACTACACTCATCGTCGCACCGCTCGGCTCAGCCAATACTGCGGCGGCAGCGACAGATGGGGGTGGGATGTAGGGCCCCACTGAGCCACCAATGTAAAAAAAAAAATGACAGCTGAGCGACGTGCGTGGACAGGCACAGCTGCGCGCCCGGGGAGCTGGCGGTGCGCGGTCGCGCTCCCGCGCACCTTACAGGGAACACTGGTTCCAGCAGCACCTTTCTTATGTGTGACATTCACCCAGCTACAGCCATCCCTGCCATCGGCCTACCAGGATTTTGCCCTGGCTCCTGAAAAGAAAACTCTTTTTTGGCTGTGTTTGGGTTTCTGCCTCATTGCTTTCCTCTTCTGGGATTTAAAAAACATTTGTGTAGACTGGAAACTAGATAGTACCACCCCATACCTGTGATTTACTTATCAGGATGCTGTTTACAAGTTTCATATTTTCCTATTGCTCTGTCTTGGTAAAGTAGGATTGGCTTACTTGTCCTTTAGTAAAGCTCTTAGTATACTTTCTGACTACAAATCGCAGAATGCTACCACTGCAACAGGGGAGCTCATCAGCAGCTTTGGCTAAACAAAGAAGCAGTATGCTATGGCCCAGATAAGAACGCTGCCAGTAACCCTTTTAGCTCCTGGAATACAAGCCTATGGTCCCCGCTATCTGAAGAGGATGAATTAATGCAGATGTGGTTATGCCTGTCGTCTCTGCCCAGAGTGAGTATGTTTCTGATCTGTACATCAGAACAGCACTTTGATGGACATTGCTAAGGTAAACACAGTGTGTTATAAAAGAAACCAGGTTCGCCTAGCAACAGAGTTGCAAACACATAGAAAATAAAAACAATAACAACTAGGTTCAGCACCTTGACCGCTTCATATCGTATGAAGGAAATTATGTGGAATTACCCTTTACCGTATTTTTCACCCTATATGACGCACTTATTTTCCCCCAAAAGTGGGGGAAAAATGTCCGTGCGCCTTATCGGGCGAACCTAGGTGCTCGCATGTGCCCAGGAAGAGGCAGCAGATGGCAGAGTGGCGGGCGCTGTTTCTGGCCCTGCCGCTGTCATCGCTGCCGGTTAAAGACAGCGATCGCAGCGGCGGGACCAGGACAGAGCCCGCCGCTGCTTCTTACGGCCAGCTCTGTGAATGGGGTGGGCGTGGCCTGTGCCGACGCTGACACGGCGCAGGCCACTCCCACCCCATTCATGGAGCCGACCGCTCAGCGGAGAGGTGAGTTTTACTTTTTTTTTTTTATTATGCCGCCCTGCCTATACAAATGGGGGTAGAGGGGGGATGCCACACAGCCTGGGGGGGGGGGGGAGAGGGGGATGCCACTGCCTATACAAATGGGGGTAGAGGGAGGGATGCCACACAGCCTATGGGGGAGAGGGGAATGCCACACAGCCTATACAAATGGGGGGAGCGGGGGGGATTCCACACAGCCTATGGGGGAGAGGGGGATGCCACACAGCCTATATAAATGGGGGAGAGGGGGGATGCCACACAGCCTATACAAATGGGGGGAGAGGGGGGGATGCCACACAGCCTATGGGGGGAGAGGGGGATGCCACACAGCCTAGACAAATGGGGGGAGAGGGGATGCCACACAGCCTATGGGGGGAGAGGGGAATGCCACACTGCCTATACTAATGGGGGGGAGGGGGAATGCCACACTGTCTATACTAATGGGGGAGAGGGGGAATGCCACACAGCCTATGGGGGGAGAGGGGAATGCCACACTGCCTATACTTATGGGGGGAGGGGGATGCCACACAGCCAATGGGAATAGGGGGGCACACTGCCTATATGGAGAATAGAAGAGGGGAATGCCACACTGCTTATGATAATGGGGTGCACACTGCCTATATGGGAATGGGAGGTGGGAGAATGCCACACTGCCTATATAGGGAATGGGAGGGGGATGCCACACTGGGTATACGGGGAATGGGATTCGGGCATGCTACACTGTCTATGGAATAGGGGCATCCCACATGGCCTATGGGAATGGGAAAGGGGAATGCCACACTGTCTGTAATGGTGCGTTTTTGGTTTAAAATATTTTTTTTTCTATTTTTCTCCCCCAAATCCTAGGTGCGTCTTATGAGTGGGTGCGTCTTATAGGGCGAAAAATACGGTAAGTACAGAATTGTCCCAAAAGGTATTGAAATCTATTTTTCAAAATATTTGTGTCAAGGTTCTTGACGTTCTTGAATTAGAAAATAGAAAGAAAAAAAAGTTTTGATAGTTTTGCTAGTATCTGCAGACACGGTTCTCTCTCACATATTTATTGTTCATCTTAAGTTCCAGGCATATGTTCCAAATATAGTTTATGGATCATTTTTTGTTACTCAGATAACTCTGTATGTCCCATGTACTATGAAAATCAGAGATGAGCAAACTGCTTTTAAAGAACCAGAGTTCACTCAGAATTTAACCTGCAATATCGCTGTCCTCCAGGCATCGCTGTCCAGCGCTGCTCTCAAGCCCTGTCCTATGTCACTCTCTGCAGTGGTCCGAGCCTTAGCTGGGTTCCCAGAATCTTGCTCCCAGCTACAAGGAGGTTCTGTTTATACCAGGAGTGAGCTGACATGAGCTCACTTTGTCAGTATAAAAAGATCCTTCCTGCAGCAGGGAGCGAGAGGTCAGATGCCAGAGAGATCAGCATAAGCTGTGCGCTTCTGCTGATCTCTCCGGCTGTCAGTAACAGCAGTGGCGGATGGTGCGGGATTTCAGGATTACCAATGGATTAGAGGTAAGTAAGGGGGAAAAATAATAAAAGACCCCTATACCAGTTCCCAGGGCTGACGTCAGCTCACTCCTGGTATAAATAGGCCCTCCGCTGACAGGCGTAGCCAGCCTGCCCGCTGCCACCATGCTGGCATTTTTGTTTTTCAGATGAGCGATTCGTGAAAGTTTGATTCGGGCGAACCGGAATTTCTTGGGGAAATTCGGCGAAACGCCCGAATCGAACTTTCAAGAAGTTCGCTCATCTCTACCTTACATCACTGAAAAAATAATGTACCTAAATTGTAAAAATGTGCCCTCACATGTAGAGGAAAATGTAGGACAAAGACAATTTTTTTGCACGCTTTGGTTTGTTATTTCTAAAAAGCTCAATGGGATGCAGGATGCAATCCACAACGCAATGCACACTGAAAGCCACACTGATTTCACCAAATAATTAGCATGACCCCTCCAGTCTTTACTTAGTTTGTTGTTTCTTTGAGGGCCATACACAACAGGTGAAACACTAGAGCCAGGGCTCCTTCACTGTGCAATACACAGGATGGGCTGTAAGGAGGAGCTGATATATTTTAGGGTTTTTTCATTCAGAATGCTGCCAGCCACATACCAAGCTAAAAGAGGTTTACCGGAGGAGATTGACCCCCATAGGCAAAATGTAAGATATTCAAGTTTGGCCTGGTTAAGTCCCATTCAGAGGATAAAACATGCTCTCAGTTATATTAAATTATATTACTTTATTATAAAGATCTGAACAATAATAATCCTTAATAATCTAACACACAATATCAAAAACACATATGTTTCCCGTTATATGGAGGAACATCCAGTAAAGTAGGGTTCACACAATCACAATAAATTTTAATAATAACAGAAAACAATAATAACAGAAAACATATACAAATGAACAGCCGCAAGAACATGTCTCAAAAAATGTCAAAAATTTGCTTATTCAAAATGTAAAAATTCATAAATTCTGTTACATTAAATGGGGTGGCATTGTGACAGCTAGAGATAAGCAAACTTCCCATAAATTAGATTAGTGTGATTCACCGAATTTCACCAAGAAATCTGGGTTCATCCGAATCAAACCTTTGAGAATCGCTCATCTCTAGTGGAATGTGCCACACAGCATGGTAGGAGCGGGGGAGGCCAGCCACACTGTCAGCCGCACTAACAGTGTTACCGGCCTTCCCTGCTCCCACCTACATTGCATCTTCCCCGTCTTTCTAGCCCAGTGGCTGACTGCGGGCACAAGTTGGGGCACAATGGGGAAGCGGCATTAAGACAGCCCAGTGGGAGCGAGGGAGGCCGGCCACACATTCAGCAGGTGGTGGAAGCCGACTTGCACAGCTGACAGTGCGGCCGGCCTCCCCCGCTCCCACTGTGCTGTGTATCGCACAGACACTTACCTACATGCCAGCTTCCTCATCGTTCTGGTCCAGCGGCTGGATGCTGGCGCAAGTTGGCTTGCAAGCTTACCTTCCTGTGCAGGGGAGGAGTGGGGAGCTGGCTGCACTGTCAGCTGTGCAAGTTGGCTTCCGCCACGCACACTGGATCCAGGTGTGGCGCTAGAATGAGGATGGTGGTGAGTTTTTTTTTTTCACCCTCCGTCCGATCAACATATGGGTACATGTTCTCTAGCATATATAAAACCTTAAAGTCCCTGTCCAGACACACCAACTTCCTCTCACCTTACCCTCTTGGAAACTGTGTAAAATCAGACATTTCAAAGCATCCCAAAACCTCGGATTATATGTAAACACCGGCGTGTCATAACGAGTCTTGAATATGTTCTTGAGTATGTTTGAGTATGTTTTACTGTTAGACCACCTTTTGGTGTGGTCCTGGAGGAATTCAATTGAAAGAAGGGCAAACTTTAGAGCCCTGCTACGGTTTGACCCAGTGCTGCAGGAAATGGTGGAGAGGAACATGGGATATTCATCAGCTGAGCTGCTTGTTATCTTATTATTACTATTAGGTTTAAATTCCCTTTAAATGGGTTTTAAAGCACCATCATCAAGAAATCTGCTGTATAGGGGGACAAGGTGACCATTCATTTTTATTTGCTTGGACAGTCCGTTAAAAGTATCCTGTGATATAATGAAGGCACTATGTATTCTGTCCTATGGGTTTGATGGAGAGCTTTTCACAAAAGCTTTTATTATATTGCCAAATGCCATTTTGATTAATGATATGAGATTATCACATTCTGCACTTTGCTGCTTTTTTCTTACAAAATCTTCTTAAAGTGTTTGTCAGAACTGAACTGTAATTGCCTGTAATTGTCACCAATGCACACCATATAGTCATGTCAAACAAATATATGGCTTTGCTCTAATAATTGCTTAGCCTCCACAGTCTGAAGGCATTAATAAAACTATTTCTGGCACTGGCCTTTACTGACCCTAACATTAGCTTGCTTTTAATTAACTGCCAAATTGTACATAAATATAGTAAAGTTTAAACTGTTGAGTGTGAGTGTTGACTGTGAGTAGCGAAACTATAGGGATAATTAATTCAAATCTGAAGAGGGTTTGAAATCCTCTCTAGATTGTGTACATGAGTTACTGTTAAAATATCCTACACTTGCAGCTCCTGTGTAGTTTGCACCCTTGTGGGACAAGCAAGATGGGCAATTACGACAGCTTAATAAGCATGTTTTAGAACATGTATACATTTTACAACTGGTACTTCACTGACAAAAAAATACACCTGGATATCAGAGCTACAATACCAAGTTTCCCAATTCTAGTCCAAACATACAATGCCATGGCAATTACGTATAACAACTGCAAGGGTAGTGCCAGGAGCAAGGTGGCTGTAAAAGCAGGATTGATCTTGTGCTGGATAGCTAAAAATATGGTGGAAGGTTTCAAACATAGAAGACTTAAAATGGACCACTAGTCCAAAATGACTGAATGTCAACTTACTTGCCCAGCCTCAAGCATCCTGTTGGCCATATGGTTAAAACAGGTACATAACAGGTAAAAGCAAACCTAAATTACCCTGCACACGTGTTATAAATGACCACAGCTAGCCAAAGGTGTTCACTGGCAATGCCTACCAGGCAAACCCTATTAGTCACTAGAAAAACACATGGCAAGACAGGTGGTCTAAAAAAGTCTGTACACCCCAGATTAAAAAAATACAACCAAGCTTATTTTTTTTTCCTTTTACTGGTAGAAAACATAACACGTTTTAGAGCACACCATTCTGCTTTTACAGGGGATTTGGGCCCAATATTAACATCCATTCTCCTAGCCCAGCCTGTGCTAAAATAATTCCTCATGTTTATTGCAATTCTTCCAATGTGTAGAGATGCATTTACCCATCTCGCCCTGTTTGTGAAGATATTACAGTGGTTAATGCTACAATTTCCTGAAGCATTTCTCGCCTTTAGTAGTGAAATGGTAAATTCAAAAACCCCTAGTTAGACGTCCAGTAAAGAAAAACAGAAACCGTTATGGATTTGTTTCCCTCCTCTTGCTATCTAGAATTGTATACAGATTAGACTATTTCTAAGAAATAGCTAGTATTTATTAAGGTACTTCTTAGGTGATCAGAGAAACCCCTAATTGTTTGAGTTGCTCCAATTTGACTTCATTGATTTACTCCGAAATGACAGGGATTAATAAGGTAACAAACCCCTACCCCATATGCTCACCCATATTCTACCAAGTACTAGCTCGGTAAGAAAGTTGTACTATCATGATATAGTTGTATAGCCAGCCTTCCTCACAAAATCTTTCAATTTCTAGGAAGATTTGTAGTGAACTTTTGGCTTTGTTATGTTTTATTTCAATTAGCTGTGGAGGCTGATTCACTACTAACGCCTGGTATTGCCAGATGAGCATCTGTATAGTGGCGCTTGGAGCGATGTAGCGTAGCGGGTGCTGTAACAGAGCATCTCGGTCGCTGTAATAACCTGGTCGGCATTGATAAATGTGATGTGTGCTGGGCGCTGTAACAACAGTATAGTGCTGCAGCAAGCGAGAGGTAGCACCAGCTCAGTGCGTCCGGCACTCCACACCATATTTAACAAAACACTAGACGAACACAGCATCGGCACTCTAAAGCTGGCCGCTGTAGCATAGAGCGCCAGACTGTGTGATTAAAGTCTGTTTCTGAACACATATACACCAATAACAAAGCGAAAACACATGGAATGACATTTTTCTAATACTGGGGCAATAACACTTTAGTGCCAGACCTGTAATGACAATTCTTCATAAAAATATAAAAAGTCCAAAACTGTATGAAAGTGTTTCTTTGCAGCCAGGAGAGGTCACACAATGATTTGAGCAGAAAAAAAAATGTAATTGCCAAACACGCTATTTATACACAACTAATGAAGCCCCATTGAAATGTATGGGAGAGCGCTACAGAACGACAGGTACTACATGGCGCTCCTGAGCCTACAGCGCCGGCGCTATACACTGAGCCGCCTGGATTAATACATGTGACGCTACATGATGCTGTTAGAGGCGCTCACCAGAATCGCTTTCTTAAATCTGGTTTTGCAGAAGATGTAGACCATGTTATCTTTCCTATTTGACCAAAACCTCTGCAGTCTTGAGCAGCCATGTTACTGTATGACTGTGTAGTGCATTATGCATTATACTAATTCTGTGGAGGATGCTTAACAAGTTTACACATTTTTATGTTTGTATTTAGAACACATGTATGCTTATTTATATTAAATTATTTGTGAGTAGGATGGGTGAACCCAAACCACAAAATTCGGGTTCGTAAAAAATGTAAATATGTGCACACGTTTGGCACTCGGCCCGAACCCAGCAGCCAATCAGCCTTCTTCCTTCCCCAGCAACCATTGGCCAGATGGGACAGTTGACCCCGCCATATAAAAGACGGGGTCCATGTCATGCCACTCTGGTGCTCGAGTCTGCAGTAGTTAGGGAAAGGTGGTGCAGGCTGCTGCTGTGGCTGTGGGACAGATAGTACTTTCTTTTTTACTAAAACTGTCCTTGTAAGAACATTGATATAGCGAAAGTGGTTCGAATCCCGGTCCTGGGACATGACATGACATGACTGAAGTGATCTTGAGCAAGGCACCCAACCCGGGCGCCATAATTTGGGCAGCCCACCACTCCGGTCATGTGTACACTGCACAGATGGGTTAAATGCGGAGGACCTCCACACACATTCCTATGTGTGCGCAAGCATACAATGGCCATCTATGCATTAAAATAAAAAAAATTAAAAAATTAAAGCAGTTGAAGCCATGGCTAGATAGGTTGTTAAGCACGATATTGTCCTTTTCAGGACATTTATATAGGGAAAGCAGTTGAAGTCAGGACTAGATAGGTTGTTAAGCATGTTATTGTCATTTCACTCTTTAATACCACTTTTTCCAACCACTTGTGTGTGAGTTCTCTTTAAGAGCACTTGCTCCAACAGCTCCAGCCACTGCTCTGGACACCATAGCCCAGTGCACACCCCAGTGCAGGCCTCATATTGGAGACCACAGCGGAGCCCAGGGCAGAGCAGCAGGGCCACAGCCGGGGTTGCTTGTTCCCCTGCCAGCCTGCGTACCACCCCTTCTGGGCCTAGGAGTGGCCACAGTGGTTCAGCATCCCCTGCCCCTCCCAGAAAGCACGCTTCACAATGCCATGGGGTCTGATGGTGGACCCGGTTATACACCGCCTGGCCTTGCATATGCGGACGCAAAAATTATGTCAGCAACTAGGACAATAAAGGGTAGCCTGAATCACCTAAATGGAAAAAAAGCATTACAATCAGAAAACAAGGCGAGTTACTAGGAAGGGGATCCACAAGGGCAAATGGGCCACAAAAATACAAAAACATCTACCAAATGTAAAGCTGGTGAGATAGGGTGCCACAGTTGCAACTAGGTTAATATTTTCATTGGCATTATACAGACAGTTTTCATGACAAACTAAAGGTAAGGCCCAGTACAAGGACAAAGTTAAACTAGGAACAGGGGGAATGGGGGTTGAAACTAGGGACATGAGCACAGGGACATGGAGGGAGGGCAAGGAGACAAATAGGCAACACTTAAAAAGACCAAAAAAGTATTATGAGTCCCGGGTAATAATAACATCCAACACTGCAAATGCAAGGCTAACAATAGACAAGCAGAAAGGTAACAATAATACACACACTTTCCCAGAAGCCAACCACTTAGATCGCCAGTCTCAAAATGAGTACAGAGGCTCGAGTTGCACAGGATGAATGCGTCATGGGCAGGGAAAGCTGGCCAAAATGCTGAAAATACGTCATTTCAATTTCAGACCCAACACACGCTGGACATTCAAAAAATGTCCCATCTTAAGTTTTCTAGAAGAAAAGGACAACAGACAGGTTAATACACTAGGGACATTACAGTAGCAGGCAAAGAGCAAGAAGATACATGGGCAATGTGTACACAGGGATCAGGGGGTACATTAAACAACAAGGATTAGCTCATTTAGGGGAGCAGAACAAAGGCAAGCATAAACAGAGGAGACTTGGCAAGAAGGAGGACCAATGAACAACTAAACATACCAATACATTTACTCCTGTGCCATAGGAGGCACCAATGCCACGTGCGTACAGTCGATGGCACCCATGACATTTGGCATATTTGCCAGGTTGAAAAAAACAGCTTCACCACATTCCAGGCTGCCATGCTGTCAGGAAAAAGAGATTATTTTCCTGCAGGACTACCATGCCATCCAAAAAATTAAGTCAAGGCGCGGTTCAGTGAAGGCTGGGATATGCCAACAGACAGTGGCCCAAGCCTCTGGAAGAAGCCATTCACAAGAAGTTGAAGGCAGCCAACCAATTTGGTCATCCCTTCCATCGCATGCCCCTTTCTTGTGGTGGGGACGAACCATGGCCGCACCTCTGAGTAAATCTTCTCAAAAGAAAGGCGGTTCAGTCAGGTAAATTTAAACACCTGTTGATCGGATATCTCATCAATGTCCAGACCTCAGTGGGTATGCCTAAGCTACAAAAGGTACAAAGTCAACAGGCCACGGCACTGCAGATGCTCAGGCACTTCCAGGAACTCATCGAGGGGCTCCATCACACACATCTGCCAGTGATCCTGCAAGCCCCAGTAAAAGCAAAAACATGGATCAGAATAAGGCGTAAATGTAGGCTAAAACTGTAAATGTACAAAAGCAAGAATGTATAAACTTGGTCTGCCACTAATTCATACGTTTTGTGCCCGCAAACCGAAAAGTCATGGAAAACAGCAAACAGCAAAAACACGACACTGAATAGTCAAATCCTGTGATTTTTAAGCATTCCTGCATGGGGGAATGTGAAGGAAAATAATATTTTTTATTTTTTTTTTCATTTAAAGACAGAAGAACAATCCATGATTGCTGCTAAAACATATTTTCTGAATTTCAATTTCCCACTCTTTCCACCAAAACTCTCCTGGCGAACCTGCATCAGAACTGGCTCCTATACAGTCTTCCCCTATCCCTGGCGGTATTGTCATCTTCTCCGTTAAAGGACAAGTATTGTTTGACAATTGTTCTGGCAACAAGGTGTCTGCTTATTTTCATTTTTGACATTTCTCTGCCTCTCAGCTGATAAACACATTACTTCTAGTGCAGGAGAAACTTGTTACATTTAGATAGAGTTGACTGTTAGTCTTTTAAATATGTATCGAAACTTAACAAGTTTCCCCCACAGTAGGTGAACTAACGTATTTATCAACTGAGAGGCAGAGAATTGTCAATAATGAAATTGAAAGGCTGTCACCAGAGCATTTGGCAAGCGATACTTGTCCTTTAATGAATGAATATTATTTGATTTTTTTTTTTTTTATGACAGTGGCAAATTGCCATTGGTTGACTTGTGGGAAATCTACCAGCACGATGATCCCTGACTATACGTCTCCAAAGATAGAAACAGCTGTATCTTTGGAATACTATAGCCAGGAAACACATTGGAAATGAGTAGTAGGCCATTTAGTTAGGAATATTGAAATTAATTATTTGTTCTGCAAGGTATATAGATGTGTATCCATGAAAGATCAAGTCCAAGCATTCTAACGATCTGAGAGGTGAGTACTGTGCACAGAAGCTGAAGCTGAGACCTTGTATGAAAGCTCATGAGGTTGTGTGACTGACTTGTCACTCAAGACTAACTGCCACTCACCCCCCCCCCCTTGTCATCAGGGGAGGATTGCAACAAGTTAGCCTAGCCCAGGGAGAGGAAGGGGTGACTTACAACATCCTTGGACTTCCTCTGGAAGCTGTCAGACCAAAGGAGCTATGCAAATACCAAGCAGCTACTATTGTTCAGACTCCATTAGTAAAAAAAAAATACAATATTAAGTGTGGTCTTGGTTCTCATTATAGGAACACTAGCACAAAATACCTGGCCAGTGTTATTACCACTGTTGTGCTTCTGCCTGGATATCTGATAATGACCTATTAGCAGCACTTAAATGCAAAAAAACAGTTTAATATTAAAAACAGTACATCACATAATATCAGAACCAGCAAATCATTTTAAGTGTAGAAATTGCATTAAATGTTAATAAAAGAACAAAATATGTGCTACATAAACAGTACTGTAAGCAGCAACACTGCATACATTCCATGAATTTCCTACAAAGCAGAATCATCTAACAATTAGGCAATGTAATTCTTATATAAAATAAATTCTACTTATCTACTTTGCTCACTTGCTAAAAAGACTGTATTAAAAAGAATATATCTAAAGTAAATTAGTCTGCCCTGGTTCCCCAGATAGCTAAACAGACTAAATTCTAATTTCATTCTGCAGATAACATTAGTTCCTGCAAGAGGAATGATCTCTTACTCTAATTACGGAATTTGCCGGAAGTCATGGAAAATGGGAAATCTGTCAGGTCATGTAACAGACAGGAATAAAGAGGCGCATGTCTGCACTAGACACAGGTCCTCGAATAATCCAAGGGTGCTGCATGTACAGCAAACTATGCATGCCAGTGTGTGTACCAACTGTATAAGCATGGCTCTGTCCTTTATAACGATAATCATTTATTCAGAAATGTTTTTTATTAAATGCATGATGAGCAAGTTGCATTTACATGTATTAGTAAATTTTAAATTACCTGATGGAAATTACAAATGAGTTCTCAACAAATCTACAAGCCTAAAATGAATTCTTAACCTAGGAAAAAGCAAGCATATGTCAAACAGGTTGGAGGGTTGTTGGCAGCAATACTCACCAATGGTACCCAATCATTCTTCAGCAACCACACTAACAGTCATTTTTAAGCTGTCATATCAGGAACCAACCACCACCACCAGCTGCATATGGTCACTTGGGCTTTCCTTGTCAACTGAGAGGCCTGCAGAACCAAGTACTGATCACAGCTCACCAATCAGATGTTTTTTTCTCTGGCCTGTCATTTAATTGCTATTTTTCAACAAATAGTTTGTTTTTGTGGCAGGATGTGACTGCTGGGTACAATGGAGTCCAATCCAGACATTTGTGGTATAACAGGAAATGGCACATGAGTGAAGTAAGTGAATGTCACCTTACATGGTAGATAACATAGACAGGAAATGACTGAATGATACAGATCATTATCCCAAGATCATAGGTTACAAAGGTAAAACCCCAGAGCACAGAATTCCATTTTTTGTATAAGCATTTTATTTTAGTTTAAGCAGGCACCCATAAACAATGGTGACCCAAACTTTGGGGGGGGTGGCTATGGCAAGGGGGTGTGCAGAGTTTGCAGCAGAAGTGTTCTGCTGTGATATACCTCTTTCTGGTGGCGAAGCGGCGGCAGTGGCAGCAGCATTTGAATTTGGCCGCCGGCTCCCATGAGTGAGGACACTCTCATCTAGCAGAGGTTTTTTATCAATCATTTTTATCTGCCTGTTTAGACTTGAGGGTGTAGTCAGGGTAGAATAACCATATGTATTTATATGTCTTTTATTTCACACATGACTACGAGTCCATCTATAAAGTGACTTCCTCAGGTTCAATAAGATTAATAAAGCTTGCAGCTTGTATCTGATGCTACTTGTTTACCCACACAATAAACAGAGGGAAGTTGGTGGGTATACGCCAGAGGGGCCTGGCATCACATGTAATCTACCAATTGGATTTGCAGATTTCAGAGGAGAGGGGTGCAAAGACATACCTCCCAACCATCCCATCCCGGGTTGTAGATGCTGTCCCAGTGTCGCGCAGGGCCGCCATGTGCCAGCTCCTGTGATGGGATTGGAGGAAGTGGGAGGGCAGGGGGTGGCCAGCGAGCAGATGGGCAGGGTTACCAATTTCTGCCTGTCCTCCGCCGCAGCTGCTGTTCCTGTTGCCCGCCGCCATTCCTGGTTGCTAAGAAAATAGTGTCAGTGGTCAGTGGGCATGGCCTGTGTCTATGGGTAGCGTCCATTGTTTTCATTAGCCGCTGGCCATATGGACAATGCACATTGGCTGCTGGGTACCATGGGCTCAGCAACCAGTAAGCGAGGTAATAAGTGTGTGTGTGTGTGTGTGTGTGTGTGTGTGTGTGTGTATGCTTAAATGTGTGTGTGTGTGAGTGGGGGCATCGGAAACAGCAGCAGTGGAGGACAGGCAGGCAAGCATAGGGGTGCACACTGGCTTTAATTGAGGATGCCCCTTACTGAATGTAATGAAGATGCTGTACATTGCCTGTAATGGGAGGTGCCGCACACTACCTGTTATGGAGGGATGCCGGTCGCTGGCTGTAAAGAGGGATGCGCTCACTGCCTGTGATGAAGATGCCTCACACTGCCTGTAATGAAGCATGGCCCTCACTATATTTAATGGGAGATGCCGCACAATGCTGGTAATGAGAGATGCTGGTTACTGCCTGTAATGGGGCATGCCACTCAATCCCCTCGATTCAAAGAGCAAAATTTAATTGATTTCGGATCGAGAATCGTAAGTTTGGGTGGGTGTTAGTCATTTTTTCCTGTTTTTTTGGCCATTTACGACTCGCACGAGCCTACGTACAAATGCGTATATGCTCTTACGATCATCGCAAGTTCGTTCCTAAATTTTAGGATCAAAACGTAAAACTTAGGATCAAATCCTAAAACTTAGGATCAAAACGTAAAACTTAGGATAATTGGATGTGTTTAGGTGTGATTCAGAGAACAGTTTTCAAACCTCTAAATACGTTTTAAAAGAAAGCCACTGCCGACACCTTTTAGCAGTCGTATTGCTGTTCTTGAACAGGTTTTTTGGCTATGTGGAGGAGTCTGCGCGTCTTGAGCTCCAATGAACTGCATGTATCAGCATGGCCGAGGCCATAAATTGTATGGCAATGCATACCTGATTCATGTATGCCTTATAAAAGCATTTTAATGTGGACCTTAATTAGTCCTTTGCATGTAAACCTTTATTTTGCAATATATTTGCGTTAATTAAAGAAACTTATGTCCTTTGTTATTTATTTTTAAATTGATGTACTAGAATAATATTTTTAAATTGCATTTATTGGTGTAGTTGTTTACCTTTGCTTTGTTTAATTATTTAAGCACATCTTTGGTCAGATGCATCACACTTACTGAGGAGAGGAGAGCGGGATAAAGTGCAGGATGTGGGTTACTGCTGTATTTTGCACAGACACAGCAGAGCTGGGGGCACGGAAAGGTCAGAAATCAAAGAATGCAGAGCAACACAGTCACAAGGCCATTTCTGTTTGCAGGCTGCCCGATAATACCTGACCCGCCATCTTGGCTGTTTCTAGACTCATAACATGCAGAAGTTGCTGGGTGTTTTTTAATATTTGAGAGTAATCTGTATGTAGAGGGTGTGGGTAACCACACACAAAATTTTAAGTTGTACCATTTGAAGCCAAAATATTTAAATTAAATCCACAAGTAAAAAATGCAAGTTAACTAAAAATTAAACAAAGTAAGATTAACTTATGCAAATGCATTCATTAATGGTTGGTTACTACAAAATGAATGAAATAAAGAAAAATAAGACCAAATATTTAGAATGCACTTTAATGAGGTAAGTTTGTAGTGCGCAGTCGCAAGATCAGAAGGATTTACGTCCAGACAAAAAAGGAAAAAGGGCAAAACCAATGTTGCAACCTGAGAAATGAAACGGAAAATTCAGGATGGAAACTGACATAGGTCTGATTCCCGAACTGCCATACGAACGAACGTAAATTTTAGGATAGAAACGTATTTGCTTATAGAATCACTCGCAAGTTCATACGAACGCACGAGCGTACGGGAAAAATAGGATGATCGGCACCAAAATCCAAGCTGTTACATGTTTCTTTGAATCGACCCTAATGGCTGTAATGGGGCATGCCGCTTACTGGCTGTAATGAGGGATGCCCCTCACTATCTATATTGGGAGATGCTGCACATTGCCGGTAATGAGAGATGCTGGTTACTGCCTGTAATGGGGCATGCCACTCAATGGCTGTAATGGGGCATGCCGCTTACTGGCTGTAATGAGGGATGCCCCTCACTATCTATAATTGGAGATGCTGCACATTGCCGGTAATGAGGGATGACCCTCACTGCCTATAATAGGAGATGCTGCACAATGCATTTATTGAGGGATGCCTCTCACTGCGTGTAATAAAATATGCCGTACACTACCTGTAATTATGGATGCTCCTCACTGTCTGTAATGGGAGGTGCCACATACAGCCGGTAATGAAGGATGCCAGTTACTGGCTGCAATGGGGGATTCTACTCACAGTCTGTAATGGGAGATGCCGCACACTGCCTGTAATGTGTGATGCTGCACACTGCCAGTAATGAGGGATACCACTTACTGGCTGTAATGTGGGATGCCGCTTACTGGCTGTAATATGGGATGCCACACACTGGCTCTAATGGGGGATGCCGCATACTGGCTGTAATGAGGAATGCCACACACTTTCTATAATGGGGGATGCCGCACACTGGCTGTAATGGAGGATGCCGCACACTGGCTGTAATGCAGGATGCTACACACTGGCTTTAATGGGGAGATGCTGCACACTTCCTGTAATGAGGGATGCTGCACATGACCTGTAATGGGCTGATTAAAAGGGGGGGTTTTATCACACCATTTGGTTCAGATTTTTTTTCTTATTTTTGTCCTCTAAACCCTGGGTGTGTCTTATGCTCATCCTACGGAGAGAAAAATATGGTATATATATATTTATGATGTGACTATACTGGGACAGGAACAGTACAGCAGGGCCAGTGTGCCCCAAAATGTTCCAGGCTGTTTTTTAACCCCAGTCTACCCATGCATGTATGTGCGTGTGTGGGGGGTGCTTGCCTGCATGTGTGTGTTGGGGGTTTGCCTGTATTATTATTATTTGTAATTTTTTAGGTGGCATTTCCCTTTAAGGGTGTGGTTAGGGGCGTGGTTTAATTGCAAAAAAATGTATACGCCACTGCACATGTCCCTCTTTTCTGTTTTCAAACGTTGGGAGGTATGGCAAAAATCTGACAGTTCATGACATTATATATACACACATACATATATTCCTGTACATTAGGCTCGATTCAGAGAGACAAAAAAAGACTTTTGTTTTTGTGCCGATCTGTTTTTTTTTTAAAAATGTCCCGCTCTCGTATGAGTGTGCGAGCGATTCTATGCATGCATTGCAATCCTTCTGTAAAGTTTCCGTCCGTTCATATGGCAGAGTACGAATACGAGGATGTCATTTTCCAGCTTGATGTTTCCGTTTCATTTTCTCATGTTACAACGTAGGCTTTCGTTTTTGCCCTTTTCCCATTGTCTCCTCCCACGAATCCTTTACGTTTCCCGATAGATTCTGTTTCCCTTTTTCAATAAATAATCGTCCAGACGAAAAACCTTACGATCTTGCGCCTGCGCACTACAAACTTAACTCATTAACGTGCTCGCCTACATATTTGCCACCCTCAATTCTACTACAATGTTTAGCTAAATCACTTAGCGCTATCCTCCATCTTCCCTTTTTGGACCCTTAAAGCTCACCCCAACCACTTCGCGGTTAGGTTCTTCTTCCATTTTAGCTCCCTAAAACTTACCCAAATCACTTCTCGGTCATGTGAATATTCATCTTTAAATATTTCTGGGCCCATTAGTTTTGTATTAATGTATTTTGTAAATGAAATGACACTGAAACTTTTATTTTTTTTTCCATCATAAAATAAAAAATATAAAAATATTTTGAAAATGTAAAATTTTTACAACTATAAAAAACGAAATACATAGCAATGGCAGGCCACAGAACATTATTCTTCATCTGTGGTCCCCAACAAGTCGCGCTGGTCCTGCATCTCGCCCACCAACTGAAGGACCCTGACTCTCAGTTGTGCCACTCTGGCACGTGTGGTCCCTGTTAAAAAACGTAAATTAAGTTATTGGTATAACCTTGTTGGGGTCATACTGCAGTGCCCCCCCCCCCGTATGGTCCAAACACCTAAATCTGGACTTCAAAAGCCCAAAGGCCCTCGCCACCATGGCCCGGGTTTTGCATAGGGCCCAATTAGAGAACTCCTGGCCCGCATTCTGCAGGCAAAGAACGGGCATCAGGAGCAAGGGCAGGAGTGGATATCCAGAATCCCCTGCAAGAATTTAAAAATACTAACATAAAATGCACATTCTAAGCTACAATATTGTTTGACATGTCATCAAGGGCTAAAAACAGCCATAGGTTAAGACATAAGTCATCAACTATATTCATTGCCATACAGTGAAAATGGATTGATGGAATATAAGCAAACTTACCCAGGAGCCATCCACCGGATAATTCTCCTGACTCAAACTGACGAAATAAGCCAGAGCTCTCCGATATATAAGCATCATGGGATGAACCTGGATGCCCTGCAAGAGCACTGAGGAATCACATAGCTGGACCAAACACTGCTTGTATGTTGTGCGAGTGGCACATCTTGCGGTTCCTGCAACCAAATATAAAATAATCACACAAAGCAAAGGTAACCAACTAAAACAATAACTCCTACAAAAAATTAAGATTCAAGTTCAACAATCCAAATATAATTCACAAAGGACATAAGTCTAAAAAAATATTGCAATTATATGGATGTGTGGGAAAATAAAGGTTTACATGCTAAGGACTAATTAAGGTCAGCATTAAAATGCTTCTATAAGGCATACATGAAATGTATTGATTCAGGTATGCATTGATATACAATTTATGGCCTCGGCCATGCTGATACATGCAATGCCTTGGTGCTAAAGGCGCGCAGACTTATATGGTGTGTTTAGAATAAACTTCTACTGTGTGCAATTGATACTTTTTATGTTTGTTTCGGGGTGAGATGACCTTTCACCCTAAGCTAGGGATGGAGTAGTATGCTCCTCCTGCATCAGACAGGACATGCTTGATGATAAGCCTCACTCACTATTATGGATATTAATGGAAATTGGCTAAGTGACACCTTTGGAAAAAGGCATCTACTACTCATTGTTCATGAGACTGTGTATGTCCTCCTGTGATTTTCCAATCTTCTATCAAAGCATAAACAGATACTGGGGCCTGTATGGACAGTCAACCCAAACTGCCTGTAACAGAAACATTAGACTGCTAAGCCCATAAGCATTTTGGGGAAGAGACTCTTGACATTGGATTATTGGAGTATTGCATGGCACTATAACCATATAATGTTCAATACTATTTCTGTGCTTAATGTGTTAAGTGAACAGAGGATACATCATATGCAGTATAGTCATTTTATTTTAGTGCCAAAGGTTTTTTTTTTCCACCACACCTCAACTCTGTTTGGCAAGATGCTGCATCTTTTCTTGTATGTTGTTTCTACATGCCTTGCTCGCTTTATATTCCCTCAAGCATCAAGTCAGACGTTAACCACTCCGAGCTGAATAAAGAATGTTGTTTTTTCCAACCATACCTTATTGATACATGACTTACAAATTATGAGTGAAAAGAGTATTTCTTGAAACCAATATGACTCATGTAATGAAAATGTTACCCATCACTCTCTGCACCATGTGCTCTGCCAGTTCTATAGACATTTTCTTGGCCATTAACAAAGAAGCCATATGCCAGAGGCTAATGCGTCAGAGAGACACAATAGAATCAGTGAAAATAAAATAGACACAAGCCCCACCTAGAGAGATTTATGTTATTTGATCTGTTTTAGTGTATTTATGGCAACTGTGGGCTTTACAAATCCGCCGAAATGGTCACATTATGAATAAGAAATACCTAAAACTACTTATACTGGTACAGGTTGCCATTTCCAGTGGGTAAAAGGATTCCTGCCACAGACTAGGTACTGTTTTGCACTATAAGACGCACCATTTTTCCTCAAAAGTGGGGAAAAATGTCAGTGCATCTTATTGGGTGAATGTAAAAAAACTTACATGAGTCTCGCACCCGCTGTCCCAGCTCTGGCTTCCCACGCCGTCACTGCCTCTCCGGTGTCAGTGCGTGCTGACACAAACACTTGCGTCTCTTCTCTGGCTTCCATCGCCACCACCACCTCTCGGACTGATGCGCACTGACATTAAAAGGCTGTAGTGGCGCAGAAAGCTAGAGGAGGGACACATCGTTCCCACTCTGGCTTCCGGCACCGCCACTGCCTTTCGGGTGTCAGTGCGTGCTGACACAAACACTCATGGGTCGCCGAGAGTGGTGGCGCCGGAAGCCAGAGCGGGTAAGCGTTCATGTAAGTATACTTATTTTTCTAGGGGGTTGGAGGGAATGCCACACTGAATAAGGGGATGGGGGATGTCACACTGCCTATATGGGGAATGTGGGATGGGGGGATGCCACACTGCCTATAGGAATGGGTGGGGTTATGACACACTGCTTATGGGAATGGGAGGGTGGATTGCCACATTGCCTATGGGAATGGGATGGGGGAATGCCACACTGCCAATGGGAATGGGATGGGGGAATGTCACACTGCCTATGGGAATGGGATGAGGGGAATGCCACACTGCCTATGGGAAGGGGATGGGGGAATGCTACACTGCCTATGGGAATGGGATGGGAGAATGTCACACTGCCTATGAGAATGGGATGGGGGAATGTCACACTGCCTATGGGAATGGGATGGGGGAATGTCACACTGCCTATGAGAATGGGATGGGGGAATTTCACACTGCCTATGGGAATGGGATGGGGAAATGTCACACTGTCTATAAGAATGGGATGGGGGAATGCCACACTGCCTATGGGAATGGGATGGGGGAATGTCACACTGCCTATGAGAATGGGATGGGGGAATGCCACACTGCCTATGGGAATGGGATAGGGGAATGCCACACTGCCTATGAGAATGGGATGGGGGAATGCCACACTGCCTATAGGAATGGGATGGGGGAATGTCACACTGCCTATGAGAATGGGATGGGGGAATTCCACACTGCCTATGGGAATGGGATGGGGGAATGTCACACTGCCTATGGGACTGGGATGGGAGAATTCCACACTGCCTATGGGAATGGGATGAGGGAATATCACACTGCCTATGAGAATGGGATGGGGGAAACCCACACTGCCTATGGGAATGGAAGAATGCCACACTGCCTATGGGAATGGGATGGGGGAATGTCACACTGCCTATGGGAATGGGATGGGGGAATGCCACACAGCCTATGGGAATGGGATGGGGGAATGTCACACTGCCTATGGGAATGGGATGGGGGAATGTCACACTGCCTATGGGAATGGGATGGGGGAATGTCACACTGCCTATGAGAATGGGATGGGGGGATGCCACACTGCCTATGGGAATGGGATGGGGGAATTCCACACTGCCTATGGGTCTGGAATGGGAGGAATGCCACACTGCCTATGGGAATGGGATGGGGGAATGCCACACTGCCTATGGGAATGGGATGGGGGAATGCCATACTGCCTATGGGACTGAGATGGGGGGAATCCCACACTGCCCATGGGGAATATTTAGAATATATTCAGAATATTTTTTTCTTTTTTTCCTCCTCCAAATCTTAGGTGTGTCTTATTGGCAGGTGCGTCTTATATGTCGAAAATACAGGTGAGTATTTTTTATTTATTTTACTAATTAAAGGATGACATATGAAAACTATCACTCGGGGGATGAACATTTCTTATATATGTTCTTTTTACCTATTCCATTCAAATACAGCAGTGTCACACCCTTGGGTGTTATACATACCATTCGCTTGATTCACCTGAACATATTCATGAGGCCAGAGTCCTTAGCTGTGCCATGGTCTTGTACTGCATGCCCTGTCCCCATCACTCTATATAATTTCACTGAAATAGAGAGATATGGCTGTGGTAGAAGAGGCAAAGGGTCTGATTTAAAGGAGGTGGCTTATCACTAAGATAAATGGTGATAGACCATCGGATGTCATAGCAACTGGATCAAGGTAAATGGGATCAATTATATGAGTAATAATCTAAGCAGTAAGTGACTGAGCAATGTGAAATAGCAAATAAAAAATCCACGGAAAACATCTAATATTTTTAATGCTTAAATCAAGTAAATATGTTCAAAGTGGGAGGATATGTCCAAAAACAGCAAAACCCTATGAGCATACATAGTAAAATGTTTAGGAAAAGGATACAATTAGCAAAATCCAAAACAATGGACATTAAATAGAAGAGGGCTCTATCCTGCACTACTATGCTAATAGCTTTTGAAGTACTGCAAACCACTTGCATATTGTTCCCTTTTCCTGCCATTGGACAGTACTTCATGTTTACTCTGTATATAGTGTATATAGATCATTTTTGTTGATTCTGTGTAAATAGGTGATGGTATCTGCGTATACTTCTGATTTCACTAAGATCTTCTATTTAATGTCCATTGTTTTGGATTTTGCTAATTGAATATTCCTCTTGTATCAATTTTTTTGAAATACAATCCTTTTGAAACTTCATCTTCTTGTTAAGGTGTGCATTCATATACTTTTTGGTCCTACATTAGTATTGGCAGATTTCTGCCAGTTATTTGTTGTGACTGTACCCGGCCACTCCTTGCTATCTACTGCATATATTAGCACTTTAGGTGTGCTTACCTATCTAATTTAGGAAAAGGATACAGAAAGAGCATTCCAAGCATGTACCATGAATTGATAAGCCGCAAAGTTCTAGTTCGTACCAAATTTTGCGAGTTCGTATCCCCAAACATGAACGGACAGCCAGAAGTCCATACTGGTGTTCGACATTCGGCTCAAACACAGAAACGCTGGTTGATGTACTGCTTTTAAATTTTCTGGTCATTTTTTGGCCAATTTTTATCTAATGAAGAATAGACATTCATTTTAACATGGAAACTGCCTGCAGGTTTATTTTCTTTAAATTTTTTGGCAATTTTTGGGGCATTTTTGGTTAGATACAATTTTTATATAAGGAAGAATAGCCTGACTTTTTATTTTTTAATTGTATTTTTGCAGTTTTAAGTGTTTTACTAAATGTGGCTTATAAAATGCATTCATTTAAACAATTAAACAGCCTGTGGGTTTATTTCTTAACATTTTTGGGGTATTTTTTTCCATCTTTGGTTATATACAATTTTTATCTAATAAAGAATTTTGTGATTCTATTTTTTCAGTTTTAAAGCAGACCAAAGCCCACTGAACTTGTGAAATACATTTGTCCAAAACTAGGGATGAGCGAATCGATCCGGACGAACCCGGATTCGATCCGAATTTCATGAAAAATTCGATTCGGACCGAAGTTTTTCTTTAACATCCATTCATTTACATTACAGGCATTCGCAGATGGCGGACGGGACATGTCCAGACATCTACCCTGCTCCAGTGCATGCTGGGGCAGTCACATGCAGCCTATCAGCAGCCAGCAAGCCCGGTGACGTCACAGCGCTATTTAAGGCGGCGGACATCTTGCTTTTCCTCATTTCTCTATTGCATTCGTGAGAGACAGGACACTGCTGTAGTCAGGGAGAGACAGTTAGAGAGACAGGGACAGACAGGGACAGGCAGGAGACATGCAGGAGACAGGCAGGAGACAGGCAGGAAGTCAGCGTGAAGCAGGGAAAGTTAGGAAAAATCGGAGGCAGTCACAGAGAGATTTTTTTTTTTTTCATCCAGCCTGAGTGTTACTGGCTGGCTGACTGGCTTTGTTAGCTGTTTCAGGCTACTTTTGATGTGCATATATACTGAACTGATCTCAAGTCTGCTGTGGGAACATTACCATTTTGTAAAATCTCATTAGCCTCTGTATTTGCTCTAAGCTGCAAACTTATTTAAAGTAATTTGGCCTGTATGAGCCTGCTTAGACACTGTTGCTGTGTGCATAAATACTGATCTCAAGTCTGCTGTGGGGCCATCCAATTCTGTAACATACCATTAGCCTCTGTATTTACTCTAAGCTGCAAACTTATTTAAAGTAATTTGGCCTGTATGAGCCTGCTTAGACACTGTTGCTGTGTGCATATATACTGATCTCAAGTCTGCTGTGGGGCCATCCCATTCTGTAGCATACCATTAGCCTCTGTATTTACTCTAAGCTGCAAACTTATTTAAAGTAATTTGGCCTGTATGAGCCTGCTTAGACACTGTTGCTGTGTGCATATATACTGATCTCAAGTCTGCTGTGGGGCCATCCAATTCTGTAACATACCATTAGCCTCTGTATTTACTCTAAGCTGCAAACTTATTTAAAGTAATTTGGCCTGTATGAGCCTGCTCAGACACTGTTGCTGTGTGCATATATACTGATCTCAAGTCTGCTGTGGGGCCATCCCATTCTGTAGCATACCATTAGCCTCTGTATTTACTCTAAGCTGCAAACTTATTTAAATTAATTTGGCCTGTATGAGCCTGCTTAGACACTGTTGCTGTGTGCATATATACTGATCTCAAGTCTGCTGTGGGGCCATCCCATTCTGTAGCATACCATTAGCCTCTGTATTTACTCTAAGCTCTAAACTTATTTAAAGTAATTTGGCCTGTATGAGCCTGCTTAGACACTGTTGCTGTGTGTATATATACTGATCTCAAGTCTGCTGTGGGGCAATCCCATTCTGTAACATCCCATTAGCCTCTGTATTTACTCTAAGCTGCAAACTTATTTAAAGTAATTTGGCCTGTATGAGCCTGCTTAGACACTGTTGCTGTGTGCATATATACTGATCTCAAGTCTGCTGTGAGGCATCCCATTCTGTAACATACCATTAGCCTCTGTATTTACTCTAAGCTGCAAACTTATTTAAAGTAATTTGGCCTGTATGAGCCTGCTTAGACACTGTTGCTGTGTGCATATATACTGATCTCAAGTCTGCTGTGGGGCCATCCCATTCTGTAGCATACCATTAGCCTCTGTATTTACTCTAAGCTGCAAACCTATTTAAAGTAATTTGGCCTGTATGAGCCTGCTTAGACACTGTTGCTGTGTGCATATATACTGATCTCAAGTCTGCTGTGGGGCCATCCCATTCTGTAACATACCATTAGCCTCTGTATTTACTCTAAGCTGCAAACTTATTTAAAGTAATTTGGCCTGTATGAGCCTGCTTAGACACTGTTGCTGTGTGCATATATACTGATCTCAAGTCTGCTGTGAGGCATCCCATTCTGTAACATACCAGAAGCCTCTGTATTTACTCTAAGCTGCAAACTTATTTAAATTAATTTGGCCTGTATGAGCCTGCTTAGACACTGTTGCTGTGGGCATATATACTGATCTCAAGTCTGCTGTGAGGCATCCCATTCTGTAACATACCATTAGCCTCTGTATTTACTCTAAGCTGCAAACTTATTTAAAGTAATTTGGCCTGTATGAGCCTGCTTAGACACTGTTGCTGTGTGTATATATACTGATCTCAAGTCTGCTGTGGGGCCATCCCATTCTGTAACATACCATTAGCCTCTGTATTTACTCTAAGCTGCAAACTTATTTAAAGTAATTTGGCCTGTATGAGCCTGCTTAGACACTGTTGCTGTGTGCATATATACTGATCTCAAGTCTGCTGTGAGGCATCCCATTCTGTAACATACCATTAGCCTCTGTCTTTACTCTAAGCTGCAAACTTATTTAAAGTAATTTGGCCTGTTTGAGCCTGCTTAGACACTGTTGCTGTGCATATATACTGATCTCAAATCTGCTGTGGGGCCATCCCATTCTGTAACATACCATTAGCCTCTGTATTTACTCTAAGCTGCAAACTTATTTAAAGTAATTTGGCCTGTATGAGCCTGCTTAGACACTGTTGCTGTGCATATATACTGATCTCAAGTCTGCTGTGGGGGCATCCCATTCTGTAACATACCATTAGCCTCTGTATTTACTCTAAGCTGCAAACTTATTTAAAGTAATTTGGCCTGTATGAGCCTGCTCAGACACTGTTGCTGTGTGCATATATACTGATCTCAAGTCTACTGTGAGGCATCCCATTCTGTAACATACCATTAGCCTCTGTATTTACTCTAAGCTGCAAACTTATTTAAAGTAATTTGGCCTGTATGAGCCTGCTTAGACACTGTTGCTGTGCATATATACTGATCTCAAGTCTGCTGTGGGGCCATCCCATTCTGTAACATACCATTAGCCTCTGTATTTACTCTAAGCTGCAAACTTATTTAAAGTAATTTGGCCTGTTTGAGCCTGCTTAGACACTGTTGCTGTGCATATATACTGATCTCAAATCTGCTGTGGGGCCATCCCATTCTGTAACATACCATTAGCCTCTGTATTTACTCTAAGCTGCAAACTTATTTAAAGTAATTTGGCCTGTATGAGCCTGCTTAGACACTGTTGCTGTGTGCATATATACTGATCTCAAGTCTGCTGTGGGGCCATCCCATTCTGTAGCATACCATTAGCCTCTGTATTTACTCTAAGCTGCAAACCTATTTAAAGTAATTTGGCCTGTATGAGCCTTCTTAGACACTGTTGCTGTGTGCATATATACTGATCTCAAGTCTGCTGTGGGGCCATCCCATTCTGTAACATCCCATTAGCCTCTGTATTTACTCTAAGCTGCAAACTTATTTAAAGTAATTTGGCCTGTATGAGCCTGCTTAGACATTGTTGCTGTGTGCATAAATACTGATCTCAAGTCTGCTGTGGGGCCATCCAATTCTGTAACATACCATTAGCCTCTGTATTTACTCTAAGCTGCAAACTTATTTAAAGTAATTTGGCCTGTATGAGCCTGCTTAGACACTGTTGCTGTGTGCATATATACTGATCTCAAGTCTGCTGTGGGGCCATCCCATTCTGTAGCATACCATTAGCCTCTGTATTTACTCTAAGCTGCAAACTTATTTAAAGTAATTTGGCCTGTATGAGCCTGCTTAGACACTGTTGCTGTGTGCATATATACTGATCTCAAGTCTGCTGTGGGGCCATCCAATTCTGTAACATACCATTAGCCTCTGTATTTACTCTAAGCTGCAAACTTATTTAAAGTAATTTGGCCTGTATGAGCCTGCTCAGACACTGTTGCTGTGTGCATATATACTGATCTCAAGTCTGCTGTGGGGCCATCCCATTCTGTAGCATACCATTAGCCTCTGTATTTACTCTAAGCTGCAAACTTATTTAAATTAATTTGGCCTGTATGAGCCTGCTTAGACACTGTTGCTGTGTGCATATATACTGATCTCAAGTCTGCTGTGGGGCCATCCCATTCTGTAGCATACCATTAGCCTCTGTATTTACTCTAAGCTCTAAACTTATTTAAAGTAATTTGGCCTGTATGAGCCTGCTTAGACACTGTTGCTGTGTGTATATATACTGATCTCAAGTCTGCTGTGGGGCAATCCCATTCTGTAACATCCCATTAGCCTCTGTATTTACTCTAAGCTGCAAACTTATTTAAAGTAATTTGGCCTGTATGAGCCTGCTTAGACACTGTTGCTGTGTGCATATATACTGATCTCAAGTCTGCTGTGAGGCATCCCATTCTGTAACATACCATTAGCCTCTGTATTTACTCTAAGCTGCAAACTTATTTAAAGTAATTTGGCCTGTATGAGCCTGCTTAGACACTGTTGCTGTGTGCATATATACTGATCTCAAGTCTGCTGTGGGGCCATCCCATTCTGTAGCATACCATTAGCCTCTGTATTTACTCTAAGCTGCAAACCTATTTAAAGTAATTTGGCCTGTATGAGCCTGCTTAGACACTGTTGCTGTGTGCATATATACTGATCTCAAGTCTGCTGTGGGGCCATCCCATTCTGTAACATACCATTAGCCTCTGTATTTACTCTAAGCTGCAAACTTATTTAAAGTAATTTGGCCTGTATGAGCCTGCTTAGACACTGTTGCTGTGTGCATATATACTGATCTCAAGTCTGCTGTGAGGCATCCCATTCTGTAACATACCAGAAGCCTCTGTATTTACTCTAAGCTGCAAACTTATTTAAATTAATTTGGCCTGTATGAGCCTGCTTAGACACTGTTGCTGTGGGCATATATACTGATCTCAAGTCTGCTGTGAGGCATCCCATTCTGTAACATACCATTAGCCTCTGTATTTACTCTAAGCTGCAAACTTATTTAAAGTAATTTGGCCTGTATGAGCCTGCTTAGACACTGTTGCTGTGTGTATATATACTGATCTCAAGTCTGCTGTGGGGCCATCCCATTCTGTAACATACCATTAGCCTCTGTATTTACTCTAAGCTGCAAACTTATTTAAAGTAATTTGGCCTGTATGAGCCTGCTTAGACACTGTTGCTGTGTGCATATATACTGATCTCAAGTCTGCTGTGAGGCATCCCATTCTGTAACATACCATTAGCCTCTGTCTTTACTCTAAGCTGCAAACTTATTTAAAGTAATTTGGCCTGTTTGAGCCTGCTTAGACACTGTTGCTGTGCATATATACTGATCTCAAATCTGCTGTGGGGCCATCCCATTCTGTAACATACCATTAGCCTCTGTATTTACTCTAAGCTGCAAACTTATTTAAAGTAATTTGGCCTGTATGAGCCTGCTTAGACACTGTTGCTGTGCATATATACTGATCTCAAGTCTGCTGTGGGGGCATCCCATTCTGTAACATACCATTAGCCTCTGTATTTACTCTAAGCTGCAAACTTATTTAAAGTAATTTGGCCTGTATGAGCCTGCTCAGACACTGTTGCTGTGTGCATATATACTGATCTCAAGTCTACTGTGAGGCATCCCATTCTGTAACATACCATTAGCCTCTGTATTTACTCTAAGCTGCAAACTTATTTAAAGTAATTTGGCCTGTATGAGCCTGCTTAGACACTGTTGCTGTGCATATATACTGATCTCAAGTCTGCTGTGGGGCCATCCCATTCTGTAACATACCATTAGCCTCTGTATTTACTCTAAGCTGCAAACTTATTTAAAGTAATTTGGCCTGTTTGAGCCTGCTTAGACACTGTTGCTGTGCATATATACTGATCTCAAATCTGCTGTGGGGCCATCCCATTCTGTAACATACCATTAGCCTCTGTATTTACTCTAAGCTGCAAACTTATTTAAAGTAATTTGGCCTGTATGAGCCTGCTTAGACACTGTTGCTGTGTGCATATATACTGATCTCAAGTCTGCTGTGGGGCCATCCCATTCTGTAGCATACCATTAGCCTCTGTATTTACTCTAAGCTGCAAACCTATTTAAAGTAATTTGGCCTGTATGAGCCTTCTTAGACACTGTTGCTGTGTGCATATATACTGATCTCAAGTCTGCTGTGGGGCCATCCCATTCTGTAACATCCCATTAGCCTCTGTATTTACTCTAAGCTGCAAACTTATTTAAAGTAATTTGGCCTGTATGAGCCTGCTTAGACACTGTTGCTGTGTGCATATATACTGATCTCAAGTCTGCTGTGAGGCATCCCATTCTGTAACATACCAGAAGCCTCTGTATTTACTCTAAGCTGCAAACTTATTTAAATTAATTTGGCCTGTATGAGCCTGCTTAGACACTGTTGCTGTGGGCATATATACTGATCTCAAGTCTGCTGTGAGGCATCCCATTCTGTAACATACCATTAGCCTCTGTATTTACTCTAAGCTGCAAACTTATTTAAAGTAATTTGGCCTGTATGAGCCTGCTTAGACACTGTTGCTGTGTGTATATATACTGATCTCAAGTCTGCTGTGGGGCCATCCCATTCTGTAACATACCATTAGCCTCTGTATTTACTCTAAGCTGCAAACTTATTTAAAGTAATTTGGCCTGTATGAGCCTGCTTAGACACTGTTGCTGTGTGCATATATACTGATCTCAAGTCTGCTGTGAGGCATCCCATTCTGTAACATACCATTAGCCTCTGTATTTACTCTAAGCTGCAAACTTATTTAAAGTAATTTGGCCTGTTTGAGCCTGCTTAGACACTGTTGCTGTGCATATATACTGATCTCAAGTCTGCTGTGGGGCCATCCCATTCTGTAACATACCATTAGCCTCTGTATTTACTCTAAGCTGCAAACTTATTTAAAGTAATTTGGCCTGTATGAGCCTGCTTAGACACTGTTGCTGTGCATATATACTGATCTCAAGTCTGCTGTGGGGGCATCCCATTCTGTAACATACCATTAGCCTCTGTATTTACTCTAAGCTGAAAACTTATTTAAAGTAATTTGGCCTGTATGAGCCTGCTCAGACACTGTTGCTGTGTGCATATATACTGATCTCAAGTCTACTGTGAGGCATCCCATTCTGTAACATACCATTAGCCTCTGTATTTACTCTAAGCTGCAAACTTATTTAAAGTAATTTGGCCTGTATGAGCCTGCTTAGACACTGTTGCTGTGCATATATACTGATCTCAAGTCTGCTGTGGGGCCATCCCATTCTGTAACATACCATTAGCCTCTGTATTTACTCTAAGCTGCAAACTTATTTAAAGTAATTTGGCCTGTATGAGCCTGCTTAGACACTGTTGCTGTGTGCATATATACTGATCTCAAGTCTGCTGTGGGGCCATCCCATTCTGTAACATACCATGAGCCTCTGTATTTACTCTAAGCTGCAAGCTTATTTAAAGTAATTTGGCCTATATGAGCCTGCTTAGACACTGTTGCTGTGTGCATATATACTGATCTCAAGTCTGCTGTGAGGCATCCCATTCTGTAACATACCATTAGCCTCTGTATTTACTCTAAGCTGCAAACTTATTTAAAGTAATTTGGCCTGTATGAGCCTGCTTAGACACTGTTGCTGTGCATATATACTGATCTCAAGTCTGCTGTGGGGCCATCCCATTCTGTAACATACCATTAGCCTCTGTATTTACTCTAAGCTGCAAACTTATTTAAAGTAATTTGGCCTGTATGAGCCTGCTTAGACACTGTTGCTGTGTGCATATATACTGATCTCAAGTCTGCTGTGGGGCCATCCCATTCTGTAACATACCATTAGCCTCTGTATTTACTCTAAGCTGCAAACTTATTTAAAGTAATTTGACCTGTATGAGCCTGCTCAGACACTGTTGCTGTGTGCATATATACTGATCTCAAGTCTGCTGTGAGGCATCCCATTCTGTAACATACCAGTAGCCTCTGTATTTACTCTAAGCTGCAAACTTATTTAAAGTAATTTGGCCTGTATGAGCCTGCTTAGACACTGTTGCTGTGTGCATATATACTGATCTCAAGTCTGCTGTGAGGCATCCCATTCTGTAACATACCATTAGCCTCTGTATTTACTCTAAGCTGCAAACTTATTTAAAGTAATTTGGCCTGTATGAGCCTGCTTAGACACTGTTGCTGTGTGTATATATACTGATCTCAAGTCTGCTGTGGGGCCATCCCATTCTGTAACATACCATTAGCCTCTGTATTTACTGTAAGCTGCAAACTTATTTAAAGTAATTTGGCCTGTATGAGCCTGCTTAGACACTGTTGCTGTGTGCATATATACTGATCTCAAGTCTGCTGTGAGGCATCCCATTCTGTAACATACCATTAGCCTCTGTATTTACTCTAAGCTGCAAACTTATTTAAAGTAATTTGGCCTGTTTGAGCCTGCTTAGACACTGTTGCTGTGCATATATACTGATCTCAAGTCTGCTGTGGGGCCATCCCATTCTGTAACATACCATTAGCCTCTGTATTTACTCTAAGCTGCAAACTTATTTAAAGTAATTTGGCCTGTATGAGCCTGCTTAGACACTGTTGCTGTGTGCATATATACTGATCTCAAGTCTGCTGTGAGGCATCCCATTCTGTAACATACCATTAGCCTCTGTATTTACTCTAAGCTGCAAACTTATTTAAAGTAATTTGGCCTGTATGAGCCTGCTTAGACACTGTTGCTGTGTGCATATATACTGATCTCAAGTCTGCTGTGAGGCATCCCATTCTGTAACATACCATTAGCCTCTGTATTTACTCTAAGCTGCAAACTTATTTAAAGTAATTTGGCCTGTATGAGCCTGCTTAGACACTGTTGCTGTGTGCATATATACTGATCTCAAGTCTGCTGTGGGGCCATCCCATTCTGTAACAAACCATTAGCCTCTGTATTTACTCTAAGCTGCAAACTTATTTAAAGTAATTTGGCCTGTATGAGCCTGCTTAGACACTTGCTGTGCATCTATACTGATCTCAAGTCTGCTGTGGGGCCATCCCATTCTGTAACATACCATTAGCCTCTGTATTTACTCTAAGCTGCAAACTTATTTAAAGTAATTTGGCCTGTATGAGCCTGCTTAGACACTGTTGCTGTGTGCATATATACTGATCTCAGGTCTGCTGTGAGGCATCCCTTTCTGTAACATACCATTAGCCTCTGTCTTTACTCTAAGCTGCAAACTTATTTAAAGTAATTTGGCCTGTATGAGCCTGCTTAGACACTGTTGCTGTGTGCATATATACTGATCTCAAGTCTGCTGTGAGGCATCCCATTCTGTAACATACCATTAGCCTCTGTATTTACTCTAAGCTGCAAACTTATTTAAAGTAATTTGGCCTGTATGAGCCTGCTTAGACACTGTTGCTGTGCATATATACTGATCTCAAGTCTGCTGTGGGGCCATCCCATTCTGTAACATACCATTAGCCTCTGTATTTACTCTAAGCTGCAAACTTATTTAAAGTAATTTGGCCTTTATGAGCCTTCTTAGACATTGTTGCTGTGTGCATATATACTGATCTCAAGTCTGCTGTGGGGCCATCCCATTCTGTAACATCCCATTAGCCTCTGTATTTACTCTAAGCTGCAAACTTATTTAAAGTAATTTGGCCTGTATGAGCCTGCTTAGACACTGTTGCTGTGTGCATATATACTGATCTCAAGTCTGCTGTGGGGCCATCCCATTCTGTAACATACCATTAGCCTCTGTATTTACTCTAAGCTGCAAACTTATTTAAAGTAATTTGGCCTGTATGAGCCTGCTTAGACACTGTTGCTGTGTGCATATATACTGATCTCAAGTCTGCTGTGGGGGCATCCCATTCTGTAACATACCATTAGCCTCTGTATTTACTCTAAGCTGCAAACTTATTTAAAGTAATTTGGCCTGTATGAGCCTGCTTAGACACTGTTGCTGTGCATCTATACTGATCTCAAGTCTGCTGTGGGGCCATCCCATTCTGTAACATACCATTAGCCTCTGTATTTACTCTAAGCTGCAAACTTATTTAAAGTAATTTGGCCTGTATGAGCCTGCTTAGACACTGTTGCTGTGTGCATATATACTGATCTCAAGTCTGCTGTGAGGCATCCCATTCTGTAACATACCATTAGCCTCTGTATTTACTCTAAGCTGCAAACTTATTTAAAGTAATTTGGCCTGTATGAGCCTGCTTAGACACTGTTGCTGTGTGCATATATACTGATCTCAAGTCTGCTGTGAGGCATCCCATTCTGTAACATACCATTAGCCTCTGTATTTACTCTAAGCTGCAAACTTATTTAAAGTAATTTGGCCTGTATGAGCCTGCTTAGACACTGTTGCTGTGTGTATATATACTGATCTCAAGTCTGCTGTGGGGCCATCCCATTCTGTAACATACCATTAGCCTCTGTATTTACTCTAAGCTGCAAACTTATTTAAAGTAATTTGGCCTGTATGAGCCTGCTTAGACACTGTTGCTGTGTGCATATATACTGATCTCAAGTCTGCTGTGAGGCATCCCATTCTGTAACATACCATTAGCCTCTGTATTTACTCTAAGCTGCAAACTTATTTAAAGTAATTTGGCCTGTTTGAGCCTGCTTAGACACTGTTGCTGTGCATATATACTGATCTCAAGTCTGCTGTGGGGCCATCCCATTCTGTAACATACCATTAGCCTCTGTATTTACTCTAAGCTGCAAACTTATTTAAAGTAATTTGGCCTGTATGAGCCTGCTTAGACACTGTTGCTGTGTGCATATATACTGATCTCAAGTCTGCTGTGAGGCATCCCATTCTGTAACATACCATTAGCCTCTGTATTTACTCTAAGCTGCAAACTTATTTAAAGTAATTTGGCCTGTATGAGCCTGCTTAGACACTGTTGCTGTGTGCATATATACTGATCTCAAGTCTGCTGTGAGGCATCCCATTCTGTAACATACCATTAGCCTCTGTATTTACTCTAAGCTGCAAACTTATTTAAAGTAATTTGGCCTGTATGAGCCTGCTTAGACACTGTTGCTGTGTGCATATATACTGATCTCAAGTCTGCTGTGGGGCCATCCCATTCTGTAACAAACCATTAGCCTCTGTATTTACTCTAAGCTGCAAACTTATTTAAAGTAATTTGGCCTGTATGAGCCTGCTTAGACACTGTTGCTGTGTGCATATATACTGATCTCAAGTCTGCTGTGAGGCATCCCTTTCTGTAACATACCATTAGCCTCTGTCTTTACTCTAAGCTGCAAACTTATTTAAAGTAATTTGGCCTGTATGAGCCTGCTTAGACACTGTTGCTGTGTGCATATATACTGATCTTAAGTCTGCTGTGAGGCATCCCATTCTGTAACATACCATTAGCCTCTGTATTTACTCTAAGCTGCAAACTTATTTAAAGTAATTTGGCCTGTATGAGCCTGCTTAGACACTGTTGCTGTGCATATATACTGATCTCAAGTCTGCTGTGGGGCCATCCCATTCTGTAACATACCATTAGCCTCTGTATTTACTCTAAGCTGCAAACTTATTTAAAGTAATTTGGCCTGTATGAGCCTTCTTAGACATTGTTGCTGTGTGCATATATACTGATCTCAAGTCTGCTGTGGGGCCATCCCATTCTGTAACATCCCATTAGCCTCTGTATTTACTCTAAGCTGCAAACTTATTTAAAGTAATTTGGCCTGTATGAGCCTGCTTAGACACTGTTGCTGTGTGCATATATACTGATCTCAAGTCTGCTGTGGGGCCATCCCATTCTGTAACATACCATTAGCCTCTGTATTTACTCTAAGCTGCAAACTTATTTAAAGTAATTTGGCCTGTATGAGCCTGCTTAGACACTGTTGCTGTGTGCATATATACTGATCTCAAGTCTGCTGTGGGGGCATCCCATTCTGTAACATACCATTAGCCTCTGTATTTACTCTAAGCTGCAAACTTATTTAAAGTAATTTGGCCTGTATGAGCCTGCTTAGACACTGTTGCTGTGCATCTATACTGATCTCAAGTCTGCTGTGGGGCCATCCCATTCTGTAACATACCATTAGCCTCTGTATTTACTCTAAGCTGCAAACTTATTTAAAGTAATTTGGCCTGTATGAGCCTGCTTAGACACTGTTGCTGTGTGCATATATACTGATCTCAAGTCTGCTGTGAGGCATCCCATTCTGTAACATACCATTAGCCTCTGTATTTACTCTAAGCTGCAAACTTATTTAAAGTAATTTGGCCTGTATGAGCCTGCTTAGACACTGTTGCTGTGTGCATATATACTGATCTCAAGTCTGCTGTGAGGCATCCCATTCTGTAACATACCATTAGCCTCTGTATTTACTCTAAGCTGCAAACTTATTTAAAGTAATTTGGCCTGTATGAGCCTGCTTAGACACTGTTGCTGTGCATATATACTGATCTCAAGTCTGCTGTGGGGCCATCCCATTCTGTAACATACCATTAGCCTCTGTATTTACTCTAAGCTGCAAACTTATTTAAAGTAATTTGGCCTGTATGAGCCTGCTTAGACATTGTTGCTGTGTGCATATATACTGATCTCAAGTCTGCTGTGGGGCCATCCCATTCTGTAACATCCCATTAGCCTCTGTATTTACTCTAAGCTGCAAACTTATTTAAAGTAATTTGGCCTGTATGAGCCTGCTTAGACACTGTTGCTGTGTGCATATATACTGATCTCAAGTCTGCTGTGGGGGCATCCCATTCTGTAACATACCATTAGCCTCTGTATTTACTCTAAGCTGCACAGTTATTTAAAGAAATTTGGCCTGTATGAGCCTGCTTAGACACTGTTGCTGTGTGCATATATACTGATCTCAAGTCTGCTGTGGGGGCATCCCATTCTGTAACATACCATTAGCCTCTGTATTTACTCTAAGCTGCAAACTTATTTAAAGTAATTTTGCCTGTAGGAGCCTGCTTATCCACTGTTGCTGTGCATATATACTGATCTCAGGTCTGCTTGGGGCATCCCATTCTGTAACATAACATAACCTACCTCTCTTATTTACACTAAGCAGCTGTCTTATTTAAACTAAGCAGGCCTCTTATTTACACTAAGCAGCTCTCTTATTTAAGCTAAGCAGCTCTCTTATTTAAACTAAGCAGGCCTCTTGGAGGCTGATTGTCCACTTATGGGTGTGCATTATATTCGGTTTCATATACAGTGGGGTATCCCAATTTGTAAGATAACCCACCCCAACCATGTAAACTAAAGAGGCCTGTTGCAGCCTGAGTTTCTCTGCTTGTGTATGGTCTGCATTACAATCTGTCTCCTTCAATGACACTGCTGCCTGGGGTATCCCAATTTGTAAGATAACCCACCCCAACTATGTAAACTAAAGGTTACATCCTTCCAAAAGGAAAACTTATGCCGAACACTATTTTTGTTGGGGGCATTGACCTTTGGATTGATCGGCATGAAATTAAGGATTTTTTTTCAAAGTATGGCGCTGTAAAGAAGGTCAAAATTATTTATCATACTTGGATTAGTGTTAAAAGATTCTGCTCAGCTTAAAATACATTTCGCCACACTGGCATCCCAAGGCACATGCTATTTAACCCTATCTGTTAAGCACAAGCATTTCTCATACTTGGATTATGGTTACTTTTTATTCAGCTTAAAATATACCAGGCCACGCGGGCATCCCAAGGCACATGCTTAGACACTGTTGCTGTGTGCATATATACTGATCTTAAGTCTGCTGTGAGGCATCCCATTCTGTAACATACCATTAGCCTCTGTATTTACTCTAAGCTGCAAACTTATTTAAAGTAATTTGGCCTGTATGAGCCTGCTTAGACACTGTTGCTGTGCATATATACTGATCTCAAGTCTGCTGTGGGGCCATCCCATTCTGTAACATACCATTAGCCTCTGTATTTACTCTAAGCTGCAAACTTATTTAAAGTAATTTGGCCTGTATGAGCCTTCTTAGACATTGTTGCTGTGTGCATATATACTGATCTCAAGTCTGCTGTGGGGCCATCCCATTCTGTAACATCCCATTAGCCTCTGTATTTACTCTAAGCTGCAAACTTATTTAAAGTAATTTGGCCTGTATGAGCCTGCTTAGACACTGTTGCTGTGTGCATATATACTGATCTCAAGTCTGCTGTGGGGCCATCCCATTCTGTAACATACCATTAGCCTCTGTATTTACTCTAAGCTGCAAACTTATTTAAAGTAATTTGGCCTGTATGAGCCTGCTTAGACACTGTTGCTGTGTGCATATATACTGATCTCAAGTCTGCTGTGGGGGCATCCCATTCTGTAACATACCATTAGCCTCTGTATTTACTCTAAGCTGCAAACTTATTTAAAGTAATTTGGCCTGTATGAGCCTGCTTAGACACTGTTGCTGTGCATCTATACTGATCTCAAGTCTGCTGTGGGGCCATCCCATTCTGTAACATACCATTAGCCTCTGTATTTACTCTAAGCTGCAAACTTATTTAAAGTAATTTGGCCTGTATGAGCCTGCTTAGACATTGTTGCTGTGTGCATATATACTGATCTCAAGTCTGCTGTGGGGCCATCCCATTCTGTAACATCCCATTAGCCTCTGTATTTACTCTAAGCTGCAAACTTATTTAAAGTAATTTGGCCTGTATGAGCCTGCTTAGACACTGTTGCTGTGTGCATATATACTGATCTCAAGTCTGCTGTGGGGCCATCCCATTCTGTAACATACCATTAGCCTCTGTATTTACTCTAAGCTGCACAGTTATTTAAAGAAATTTGGCCTGTATGAGCCTGCTTAGACACTGTTGCTGTGTGCATATATACTGATCTCAAGTCTGCTGGGGGGGCATCCCATTCTGTAACATACCATTAGCCTCTGTATTTACTCTAAGCTGCAAACTTATTTAAAGTAATTTTGCCTGTAGGAGCCTGCTTATCCACTGTTGCTGTGCATATATACTGATCTCAGGTCTGCTTGGGGCATCCCATTCTGTAACATAACATAACCTACCTCTCTTATTTACACTAAGCAGCTGTCTTATTTAAACTAAGCAGGCCTCTTATTTACACTAAGCAGCTCTCTTATTTAAGCTAAGCAGCTCTCTTATTTAAACTAAGCAGGCCTCTTGGAGGCTGATTGTCCACTTATGGGTGTGCATTATATTCGGTTTCATATACAGTGGGGTATCCCAATTTGTAAGATAACCCACCCCAACCATGTAAACTAAAGAGGCCTGTTGCAGCCTGAGTTTCTCTGCTTGTGTATGGTCTGCATTACAATCTGTCTCCTTCAATGACACTGCTGCCTGGGGTATCCCAATTTGTAAGATAACCCACCCCAACTATGTAAACTAAAGGTTACATCCTTCCAAAAGGAAAACTTATGCCGAACACTATTTTTGTTGGGGGCATTGACCTTTGGATTGATCGGCATGAAATTAAGGATTTTTTTTCAAAGTATGGCGCTGTAAAGAAGGTCAAAATTATTTATCATACTTGGATTAGTGTTAAAAGATTCTGCTCAGCTTAAAATACATTTCGCCACACTGGCATCCCAAGGCACATGCTATTTAACCCTATCTGTTAAGCACAAGCATTTCTCATACTTGGATTATGGTTACTTTTTATTCAGCTTAAAATATACCAGGCCACGCGGGCATCCCAAGGCACATGCTGATTAACCCTATCTGTTAAGCACAAGCATTTCTCATACTTGGATTATTGTTACTTATTGTTCAGCTTAAAATATACCAGGCCACACGGGAATCCCAAGGCACATGCTGATTAACCCTATATGTTAAGCTAAAGCATTTCTCATACTTGGATTATTGTTACTTTTTGTGCATCTTAAAATATACCAGGCCACACGGGCATCCCAAGGCACATGCTGATTAACCCTATATGTTAAGCTAAAGCATTTCTCATACTTGGATTATTGTTACTTTTTGTTCAGCTTAAAATATACCAGGCCACACGGCCATCCCAAGGCACATGCTGATTAACCCTATATGTTAAGCTAAAGCATTTCTTATACTTGGATTATTGTTACTTTTTGTTCAGCTTGAAATATACCAGGCCACACGGGCATCCCAAGGCACATGCTATTTTAACCCTATCTGTTATACAACATAAGCGTTGATCAGCATCAGCTTCATTAAGCTACTTCAGTTTGCACTTGTTTTTGACTGCTTTCAATAAACCAGGCCGCAGAGCACCCCAAAGCTGCACCTTGCACCCTATCTGGTATACAACATAAGCGTTGATCAGCATCAGCTTCATTAAGCTACTTCAGTTTGCACTTCCTTTTTGACTGCTTTCAATAAACCAGGCCGCAGGGCACCCCAAAGCTGCACGTTGTACCCTATCTGGTTATACTAAATAAGCATCTACAGCCTCAGCTTTATTAAGTTATTGCATTTTGAATTGGTTTTGGTCTGCTTTAAATACACCAGGCCGCAGGGTATCCCAAACCTGCATGTTGCACCCCATCTGTTATACTAAATAAGCGTTGTTCAGCATCAGCTTTATTAAGCTATTGCATTTTGCATTGGTTTTTGTCCTGCTGCCAAAACACTAGGCCCCAGGGTATCCCAAACCTGCACTTAGCAGCCTATCTGTTATACTAAATACGCTTGTTGATCCTTCCTCAGCAGAATCTGAGCATTGCATTTTAAATTGGTTTTTGTCCTGCAGTCAAAACACTAGCCCATATGGACATCCCAAACCAGCACATGTCACCCTATCTGTTACTTTTTTTTATTTATTTTTATTTATATAGAGCTGTAATAGATTATATAGTGAGGTAAATTCGCCATTTTGCACCATTATATGGAGAAGCTCACTGTGTAAATCTGTGGAGCAATAGTTTATACAGTATTGTGAGGTAAATTCGCTGTTTTGCACTATTATATATATCAACCTAAATCCCTGTGTAAATCTGAGGAGCAATAGTTTATATTGTGAGGTAAAGTTGCCATTTTATAGAGCAGGCCCTGTCTGAAAATCTCATTTTGCAATCTATGTTATATTGTGAGCTAAATTCGCCATGTTGCACCATTCTTTAGAGTGGCCCTCCTGTGTAAATCAGAGCAGCAATAGTTTATATTGGACAATACATTTGCCCTGTTTTGCACCATTATATGGAGCAGCCCCTGAGTAAACCTGGGGGGCAAAAGTTTATATTATGAGGTAAATTCATGGTTTTGCATCATTACATAGAGCAGTCCCTATATAAACCTGAGAAATAGGTTATATTGTGTGAGTTAAATCCGCTGTTGGTTTTGTAGCATTCTATAGAGCAGGCCCTGTGTAAATCTGAGGGGCAATAGCTTATATAGCGAGGTAAATTTGCCATTTTGCTTCATTATATTGAGCAGCCCCTGTGTAAATCTGCGGGGCAATAGTTTATATTATGAGGTAAATTCATGGTTTTGCACAACTATATGGAGCAGCCCCTGTGTAAATCTGAGGGGCAATAGCTTATATAGTGAAGTAAATTTGCCATTTTGCTTCATTATATAGAGCAGCCCCTGTGTAAATCTGAGGTGCAATAGTTTATATTATGAGGTAAATTCATGGTTTTGCACCATTATATGGAGCAGCCCCTGTGTAAATCTGAGGGGCAATAGCTTATATAGTGAGGGAGGTAAATTTTCCATTTTGCTTCATTATATAGAGCAGCCCCTGTGTAAATCTGAGGGGCAATAGTTTATATTATGAGGTAAATTCATGGTTTTGCACCATTATATGGAGCAGCCCCTGTGTAAATCTGAGGGGCATTAGCTTATATAGTGAGGTAAATTTGCCATTTTGCTTCATTATATAGAGAAGCCCAGTTGCCATCAAAATCAACTACTGTCCGGCCAGTACAGCTTTTCCAGGGCAAACTCTGCTAGTTGCGGACACAAGTCAAGTTTGGCTTCCCAGCAAATCCAGTGGATCCTGAAGGTGTGTTGGCATGGTCATGTCAAGGTATGGCATGACCTGCTGTTTGAGGTCCAGCTCCAGGTCTTCCTGCTGCTCATGAGTAGACTCACTATGCGGGTGTAGAAAGCTACTCACTAGCGACTGAAGACTGAGGCTGCTGCTGATGGAGCTGCTGCTGCTGCTCCTTCCACCCCCCCAGCAGCCATGGCAGTGGAAGGTGATCGCAGAGGTCCCCCCGAGTCAGACCTGCGGGAGTATGGGCCATGGCGCTGATAGACTTCGCCCAACTGACTGCGTGGGATGTCTCTGTAGTAGGTCAGTTTGTCCTCCCTCTCAGTGGGTGTAACAAATGCCCCCATTTTGTGCCGGAAGCGAGGGTCCAATAAGTTGGAGAGCCAGAAGTCTTCCCGCTGACAAATGGAGACAATTTTGCGCTCACTAGTACGCAAGCATGTGAGCATGCATCGTGCCATTTGTGCAAGTGACTCGGAGGGACTACCTGTCTCCATCTCCACTGTAACCTGCCACGGTGTGTCTGGGTCCTCTGTCTCGCCTTCCTCACAACCCTCTAGCTCCTGTGGCTGCTCCTGCTCCTCCTCTCCTGTCAGATGACTAGATAAAATGGTCATTTTGTGAAACCTAAACTGCGGTTTGCTGTGCCCCACCCCCTCCTCCTCCTCCACTTCAGCCCCCACAGGCTTCATGTGGCTGTGAAATGTATGTGCCATGTCTCCAATGCCCTGACCAGCCATGGTTTCCAACATGTGTTGTAGCACATGAAGCAGTGGAATCTCATCGTTCATCTCATAGTCCTGGCAACTGACTAATAAAGTAGCTTCCTCAAAGGGCCTGAGCAAACGGCCAGTGTCACGTATGAGCTACCAATGGTTTACATTGAATTTACACAGGGGTGTCCCCCTATCCGTTTGGATCATCCAGAAATCCGTGATGGCTTTTCTCTGTTCCTATAGTGGATCCTGCATATGGAGGGTGGAATTCCAACGGGTGGAAACATGGCAAATCAGACTATGTTGGGGTACACCGTTCTGACGCTGAAGCTCAATAAGGCTGTGCTTGGTGGTGTAGGAGTGCCAGAAGTGCATGCTAACTTTCTTTCCTGCTGTTCGGATCTCTTTCAGATGGGCGGAAGACTTCAGAAAACGCTTGACAACTAGACTGAACACGTGTGCCATGTCAGGACGCATGACTCTGGCTTCCTTGTCGCAGCGCAAACAAGATGTTCTTCCAAGTGTCAGTCACCATGGGTCCAAATTTGCAGTTTTCATGGATTAAGCAATGATTTCATGGATTGAGTTCTCATTTTTAGTAGTTCCTCCCATGTGTGACTCTGTTGGTTAAGGAAAACCATGTGAAGAACAGCGTGAAACCACAATCACCAAGGGGGCCTAAAAGGATATATATTACACCGTGAGTCCATAGTTACAACTCCAGATGTAGACAACACTGTGCACTTTGGTACTGCCATCTTCGCAAAGCAATGATACCATGGGACTCTCCACCTCGGCTTGGCACAAGCCATCAGTTCTCTGAAAGGTCCACCACTGGGTAATGCAGCAGGCTGGACTTATGATGACGCTGTCTGAGAGGAGAAATCCCTCAGACATCAAGATTAAAAATTCCAAGAATTTTTAAGGGCTAATTATTCAGAGGCAATGATACATAGTTGTTTCTGATTTAATTACAAGGTGGAAACACACCCTCAAACAAAACTTCACTTTGGCAATACTATTGCATTTGTTTATTCATCATTTTATGTATATATACTAACTAACCTACTTTTTCTCCACAGGATTGTGGATGCTGCATGAAAAACTGCCACATCGCTGAGTAGCTGATTTTTCCTACCAACAGTCCGCAATAATTCACTGCTACTCCAGGGACCCTCTTCCACTACCTCCGCTTGCAACACCTCCTCCCACGACACTCTCCTCATCACTAATTGCCCGGCTAGTGGAAGAAGAGGCGAGTGTCTCCTCCACTTCTTGGCTGGGCAGTAGCTGCTGAATTTTATGATTATCAGATCTTCATCAATGGATAGTGGAGCTGAACCCAAAGCATAACAACAGACAACAGACATGCCACTTGTGATGCATCGGACCACAAGTAAGTATTGATAAAAAATCCTTTACGTTACTCTTACTTTTTATTAATATTCTTCGGATAAGACGGATCAGACATCCAGATTAAAAATTCCAAGAATTTTTGAGGGCTAATTAGTCAGAGGCAATGATACCTTGTTGTTTCTGATTTAATTAAAAGGATGGAAACACACCCTCAAACAAAACTTCACTTTGGCAATACTTTTGCATTTGTTTATTCATAATTGTATGTAGATATTACTAACTAAGCTACTTTTTCTCCACATGACTCTCCACAGGCTGTGATTCATCCAATTTTTGGGCTCCAGCAGCCAACTGCAGTGTCTCTTAGAAGCTATGTTTGGGCTCCTGCAGCTGCTGCTGCTGCTGCTTGCAACTCCAGGGTGTGATTCATCCAATTTTTGGGCTCCTGCTGCCAACTCCAGTGTCTCTTTAAAGTAATGTTTGGGCTCCTGCTGCTGCTGCTGCTGCCAACTCCAGGGTGTAATTCATCCAATTTTTGGGCTCCTGCTGCCAACTCCAGTGTGTCTTTCAAGCTATGTTTGGGCTCCTGCTGCTTGCAACTCCAGGGTGTGATTAATCCAATTTTTGGGCTCCTGAAGCCAACTCCAGTGTGTCTTTCAAGCTATGTTTGGGCTGCTGCTGCTTGCAACTCCAGGGTTTGATTCATCCAATTTTTGGGCTCCTGCTGCCAACTCCAGTGTCTCTCTCAGCCAATTTTTGGCCTCCTGCTGCTGCTGCTGCCAACTCCAGGGTGTGTCAGTCAATTTTTGGGCTCCTGCTGCTGCTGCCAACTCCAGGGTGTCTTTCAAGCAATGTTTGGGCTCCTGCTTATGCTGCTGCCAACTCCAGGGTGTGCCTTCCAGCTAATGTATGTGCTCCAGCTGCTGCCAACTTCAGGGTGCCTTCCAGCCAATTTCTAGGTTCCTGCTGCTGCTGCCAACTCCAGGGTGTGATTCATCCAATCTTTGGGCTCCTGCAGCCAACTCCAGTGTCTCTTTCAGCCAATGTTGGGCTCCTGCTGCTGCTGCTTGCAACTCCAGGGTGTGATTCATCCAATTTTTGGGCTCCTGCTGCCAACTCCAGTGTCTCTTTCAGCCAATGTTGGGCTCCTGCTGCTGCTTGCAACTCCAGGGTGTGATTCATCCAATTTGTGGGCTCCTGCTAACTCCAGTGTCTCTTTAACCCTTCTAGCGCCAGCTACGGAAAATTCACGTAGCTGCCTCTCCTGTCGTTAAACGCCAGCTACGTGAATTTCACGTAGCTAGCGTTCCCTTACCTTCCGGGCCATCGGGGGGGCATCAGCGGGCCCGTTGCTGTGGAGCAGCTTGCAGGGAGTCCAGGGGTCAGGGGGAGGTGACCTGGGTGTGACCCAAGTCACCCGATCGCTCCCCTGACCAATCAGCAGGGGGCGCACGGCAGCTGTCATCAGCCGGCGCCCCCTGCTTACCTCATCCGGCGCAGCATCGTTTCTGGAGCCCAGGGCGACGGTAAGGCCGATCGCCGGCAAAACGCCCTCCACCAGCCTAGCCTCCGCCGCCCCTCGCCTCCTGCCTCCTGCCTCCTGCCCGCCCGCCCCTCGCCTCCTGCCTCCTGCCCGCCCCTCGCCTCCTGCCTCCTATTAGCTGGCTATACGCGCGACGCGCCCGACGGCTCTCCGCTCACCACCATGCCGCCATCCATCCATCCATCCATCCTATCACCCCCAATGCTGCCATCCGTCCTCTCACCCCCAATCCAGTCACCCTGTCACCCCCAATGCAGCCATCCATCCATCCATCTTGTCACCCCCATGCAGCAATCAATCCATCCATCCATCCATCCTCTCACCTCCAATCCAGGCATCCTGTCACCCCCATGCAGCCATGCATCCTGTCACCCCCATGCAGCCATGCATCCTGTCACCCCCATGCAGCCATGCATCCTGTCACCCCCATGCAGCCATGCATCCTGTCACCCCATGCAGCCATGCATCCTGTCACCCCCATGCAGCCATGCATCCTGTCTCCCCCATGCAGCCATGCATCCTGTCACCCCCATGCAGCCATGCATCCTGTCACCCCCATGCAGCCATCCATCCATCCTGTCACCCCCATGCAGCCATCCATCCATCCTGTCACCCCCATGCAGCCATGCATCTTGTCACCCCCATGCAGCCATGCATCCTGTCACCCCCATGCAGCCATGCATCCTGTCACCCCCATGCAGCCATGCATCCTGTCACCCCCCATGCAGCCATACATCCTGTCACCCCCCATGCAGCCATGCATCCTGTCACCCCCCATGCAGCCACGCATCCTGTCACCCCCCATGCAGCCATGCATCCTGTCACCCCCCATGCAGCCATGCATCCTGTCACCCCCCATGCAGCCATGCATCCTGTCACCCCCCATGCAGCCATGCAGCCATGCATCCTGTCACCCCCCATGCAGCCATCCATCCATCCTGTCACCCCCCATGCAGCCATCCATCCATCCTGTCACCCCCATGCAGCCATCCATCCTCTCACCCCCATGCAGCCATCCATCCATCATGTCACCCCCAATGCAGCAATCCATCTTGTCACCCCCATGCAGCCATCCATCTTGTCACCCCCCTGCAGCCATCCATCTTGTCACCCCCATGCAGCCATCCATCCTGTCACCCCCATGCAGCCATCCATCCTGTCACCCCCATGCAGCCATCCATCCATCCTATCACCCTCAATGCAGCCATCCATCCATCCTGTCACCCCCAATGCAGTAATCCATCTTGTCACCCCCATGCAGCCATCCATCCATCCATCCTATCACCCCCATGCAGCCATCCATCCTATCCCCCCAGGCGATCATGTGCTCCCTGGCGGCCGCGCTCGCACCCACCTGGCCTCCATCTTGGTCGGCTCTGACAGCCGGCATCTTGATTGGCCTCCTCGCCCTGCCTGCCCCGCCTCAGCCATTGGTTACAGAGCATTGCCGGCGCGGGACATGAGAGCAGGCCACCGGACTCCGCCCACCTGCTGGGTCAGGGACGTGTAACTGACTGAAGTACTGAGGAAGAGACCCCGGAAGAAAAGGTATTTAAAAAAACGAAAAAACCCCCCATGCAGCCACGCATCCTGTCACCCCCCATGCAGCCATGCATCCTGTCACCCCCCATGCAGCCATGCATCCTGTCACCCCCCATGCAGCCATGCATCCTGTCACCCCCCATGCAGCCATGCAGCCATGCATCCTGTCACCCCCCATGCAGCCATCCATCCATCCTGTCACCCCCCATGCAGCCATCCATCCATCCTGTCACCCCCATGCAGCCATCCATCCTCTCACCCCCATGCAGCCATCCATCCATCATGTCACCCCCAATGCAGCAATCCATCTTGTCACCCCCATGCAGCCATCCATCTTGTCACCCCCCTGCAGCCATCCATCTTGTCACCCCCATGCAGCCATCCATCCTGTCACCCCCATGCAGCCATCCATCCTGTCACCCCCATGCAGCCATCCATCCATCCTATCACCCTCAATGCAGCCATCCATCCATCCTGTCACCCCCAATGCAGTAATCCATCTTGTCACCCCCATGCAGCCATCCATCCATCCATCCTATCACCCCCATGCAGCCATCCATCCTATCCCCCCAGGCGATCATGTGCTCCCTGGCGGCCGCGCTCGCACCCACCTGGCCTCCATCTTGGTCGGCTCTGACAGCCGGCATCTTGATTGGCCTCCTCGCCCTGCCTGCCCCGCCTCAGCCATTGGTTACAGAGCATTGCCGGCGCGGGACATGAGAGCAGGCCACCGGACTCCGCCCACCTGCTGGGTCAGGGACGTGTAACTGACTGAAGTACTGAGGAAGAGACCCCGGAAGAAAAGGTATTTAAAAAAACGAAAAAAAAAATAGATGTTGATTTTGGAGAGGGAGTGTGTGTGTGTATATGTGTGTTTTTTTTTTTCAGTTTGGTCACGGGGCTCCCGAGCGCATGCCCATAGGGGCGCCCGTGTCCCATGACCAACATGTAAATCTGGCCAGTTCGGTGGTTCCGGCGCCCTTCCCCAGGGGAAGACCAACCTCCACAACAACCAGTATAACCAGTGAGTTTCGGGAAGGCTTGCGCCCAGAAAGCTGCAGCTACAACAACAAGCCTGGTACGCCTAGAACGCTTGAGGTGTGTACTTTCAGGGAACATGTAGTTTGTGGGGGGTATTTTTATTGAAAAGTGATGTTTTTGTTGAAAAAGCGCAAGGTGCGCACTTTGTCTGCAGAGCAGGAAATTTCAATGGAAATGCCCGTTATGCATACGCTTTGCTTTGGGGTAATTGGCAACCCTACCCTTGGAGGTAGCTATGCATGTTGGGTATTGTTCTGTTCAGAAGACCTTGCCATTTCAGATTTGATTCGTTTTTTTTGGTTAGCGCATGTTTTTTATAGAAAAATTTGGTCTTAATGCTGCATTTTTGCTATTTTTTTAGGGAAATCCGGTACAACCAGTGAGTTTCGGGAAGGCTTGCGCCCAGAAAGCTGCAGCTACAACAACAAGCCTGGTACGCCTAGAATGCTTGAGGTGTGTACTTTCAGGAAACATGTGGTTTGTGGGGGGTATTTTTATTGAAAAGTGATGTTTTTGTTGAAAAAGCGCAAGGTGCGCACTTTGTCTGCAGAGCAGGAAATTTCAATGGAAATGCCCGTTATGCATACGTTTTGCTTTGGGGTAATTGGCAACCCTATACTTGGAGGTAGCTATGCATGTTGGGTATTGTTCTGTTCAGAAGACCTTGCCATTTCAGATTTGATTCATTTTTTTTTGTTAGCGCATGTTTTTTATAGAAAAATTTGGTCTTAATGCTGCATTTTTGCTATTTTTTTAGGGAAATCCGGTACAACCAGTGAGTTTCGGAAAGGCTTGCGCCCAGAAAGCTGCAGCTACAACAACAAGCCTGGTACGCCTAGAATGCTTGAGGTGTGTACTTTCAGGGAACATGTGGTTTGTGGGGGGTATTTTTATTGAAAAGTGATGTTTTGGTTGAAAAAGCGCAAGGTGCGCACTTTGTCTGCAGAGCAGGAAATTTCAAGTGAAATGCCCGTTATGCATACGCTTTGCTTTGGGGTAATTGGCAACCCTACCCTTGGAGGTAGCTATGCATGTTGGGCATTGTTCTGTTCAGAAGACCTTGCCATTTCAGATTTGATTAGTTTTTTTTTGGTTAGCGCATGTTTTTTATAGAAAAAATTGGTCTTAATGCTGCATTTTTGCTATTTTTTTAGGGAAATCCAGTACAACCAGTGAGTTTCGGGAAGGCTTGCGCCCAGAAAGCTGCAGCTACAACAACAAGTCTGTACGTCTAGAACGCTTGAGGTGTGTACTTTCAGCGAACATATGGTTTGTGGGGGGTATTTCAATTGAAAAGTGGTGTTTTGGTTGAAAAACCGCAAGGAGAGCAAAATGGTGTATTTTCTTTGAAAATTAGCTCAGTCGCTCTTTTTAGTTTTACGTGTCTCGTGGGCAGGAAAGGATGTCTACCAATACATATGTGGTACTGTTGCAATCGGGAAGAATAGGGCTTTTACACACAATATGATTTTCTGGAACAACTTGCATGTTTTATTAGGAAAACACACTAAAATTGTAAAAAAATGTTTTTTTGGGGTTTTTTTTTACATATTTTCCATGAAAATATTTAAAAAACACTGACAATCTTACAAACAAGACACTTCATGTTAAAGCCCAGACTGTGCTGAAAAAAACAATATATAATTGTCCAGGGAAATACTGGGAAATCTCTTCAAAAATCACAGTTGAACATGTGGAGCGCAAAATAGTGCAAAATGGTCTGGCAACAAAGGGTGACAAAATCTCAAGGTAGGCTGGCGGTTAAAGGGTTAAAGCAATGTTTGGGCTCCTGCCCCTCATAGTGATGCCACTTCAACTCTCTGCAATTGTGCCGCTCTGCGATTCTATTAGCGATGCCTCTGATCTGCATGTGATATTTATTTAAAGTATGATTTAACTAACCCAGCACGCATCCTATGTGCGTTACAGCAAGGCAGAATGGTTTACAACCCTATTGAGGCTCTAGGAGGCTCAGAAATAGCCGTTTTTAATAACGATTTGTCGCGAATAAATTCGGGTCGAAGCGATTTTTGTCGGAAAATTCGGCCAATCAGTCGAATCGATTTTTTCAAAAGTTCGCTCATCTCTATCCAAAACCCCTGCTGATACTCTCTTCTTAGGGAATAGAACTAGAAATGGATATTTTCACTTTTTGAATTGTCCTAGAACACTGCTTATTTTGCTGTCCCTTGGTGTAAGAAGACAGATGATCAGTCATTGCATAGGTGTAGCAATGACACCATTGCCACACACAACAGTGGCAGTGAATGGAGGAGGGAGAGCTTTACAGCTAAAACAGGCAGCAATATTTGGAATTAGAGTGAAGCAGGAGCAGTGAAAAATCTCTCCATGGGCGGAGCAATACAGGGATGTTAGTTAAAAACATGGGTTTTGGTCCACTTTAAGTGTTTTAGTAAATGCCACTTATAAAACGCATTCATTTTAACATTGAAACTGTCTGCGAGTTTATTTTTTAATGTTCTTGGTAATTTTTTGGCATTTTTGGTTAGATACAATTTTTGAGAATAGCCTGACGTTTTATTTTTTATTGTATTCTTTCAGTTCAGTTTTAATGCTTATAAAAGGCATTCATTTTAACAATTAAATTGCCTGTGGGTTTATTTTTAAATATTTTTTGGTATTTTTTTTGGCATTTTTGGTTCGACACAATTTTTGTCTGTCGCTTTAATTTTGTTTTTGTATTTTTTCAGTCTTAGGCCCTTATTTAAGAAGGGATAGGGTCAGGTAGTGGCTGGTTAATGAGAGGTAGCGACAGGTAGCGACTGGAGAACGCCGGACATGGTACGCAATTGCACATTTATCATGCAGAATCTGTTTAGCGACTGGGATAACGTCATGTAGCGTCCGATTCATCATTTTCACAGCCTCAGCGAACACTGCCTTCGTTCAGCCTTGCACAGCGCCAGGTATGACCTCTCGCTACCTGTCGCTCTCCCATACATTTCAATGGATGATCCTTTTCTTCTCTTTAAACGGGGTTTTTGTTTTTTATTTTTTTTTTTTTTTAAATCTCAAATAATGTGACCTCTTCTGGCATTGAAAAAGCAGTTTTTTGACTATTTTTTCATTTTTCAGATATTTCTGCAGAAATGACATTACAGGTCTGGCATTAAAGTGTTCATGTTACAATGTTGTTACAATGTAATTCCATATGTTTTTGCTTTGTAACTAGTGGATAGATGCTGAAAAACAGACTTTAAACACACCGCCTCCTGCGCTCTGGGCTTCAAACAAGCATTTTTCAGCGCCAGAGGTTTGTGAGGCTGTGTTTTTGCTGAATATGGTGTGAGTTGGTCGCTATGACCAGTCGCTAACATGCGCTCCCATACAGCGCTGTACTTGTCAAATAGCGACTCCTCACAATGTATTCAACATTACTGGACAGCGACTGAGTCGCTATAAAGTAGCGACCCACGGCTGAGCACAGTGACTACTAGCGTGCGCTCTGAAAATGCCTGCTACAGACGCTCATCTGTCGCTACCTGGCGTTAGTGATGAATCAGCCTGCCCAGTGTTAACTAAGGCCCTTATTTAAGAAGGGATAGCGTCAGGTAGTGGCTGGTTAATGACAGGTAGCGACAGGTAGTGACTGGTGAACCCCGGACACGGCACACAATTACACATTTATCAAGCAGAATCTGTTTAGCGACTGGGATAGCGCCATGTAGCGTCTGATTCATCATTTTCACAGCCTCAGCGAACAGCGCCAGCATTCAGCCTTGCACAGCGTCAGGTATGACCTCTCGATACCTGTCGCTCTCCCATACATTTCAATGGACGATCCTTTTCTTCTCTTTAAACGGGGTTTTTGTTTTTTGTTTTTTTTCAAAAAAATCACAAATAATTCTTTGACCTCTTCTGGCATTGAAATAGCAGTTTTTTCATAATTTATTCATTTTTTTAATATTTCCTCAGAAATGACATTACAGGTCTGGCATTAAAGTGTTCATGTTACAATGTTGTTACAATGTAATTCCATATGTTTTTGCTTGGTTACTAGTTGATAGATGCTTGAAAACACACTTTAAACACACAGCCTCCTGTGCTCTGGGCTTCAAACAAGTATTTTTCAGTGCCAGAGATTTGTGAGGCTGTTTTTTTTGCTGAATATGGTGTGAGTCGGTCGCTATGAGCAGTCGCTACCATGCGCTCCCATACAGCGCTGTACTGGTCAAATAGCGACTCCTCACAATGTATTCAACATTACTGAACAGCGACTGAGTCGCTATAAAGTAGCGACCCACGGCCGAGCACAGCGACTACTAGCGGGCGCTCTGAAAAGCAGAAGGATAAACAGAGCAAACAGGGAGGAAGAAAAAAAGGAAATGGCCTAGCCCTCACAAATACCCATCCCTCCAACGTCCTGGAATCAGATACCCATTCCCTTGGATTACTTCTCTTTTTCTCTCTACCTTTGCCCCACCCGGGTGTACCGAGTGAGGGAAGGGAACCTCATTTCAAGCACCTCCTTGCAACATTTTTTAGATTCCCACTGTTCCATTCACTTCTTCAAAATTGCCTCTCAACTTCTCAATTCCTTTTATTGTTCTCTTACAACCTTCCCTCCCCCTTCTCAAAGATTGAACCACTACGCCTGGAAATGAAGAGGGGTCCTGAAGTATCTCAGTAACGAGGGGCCCCCAATTCACTGGGAAAGGGGGCACCCAGGGAACGAGATGCCCCAAACATGTCCAGTACACGCCACAATTATGAACAAATATTAAAAAAAAGGAGGGAAGAAAAAAAACAAACAGAAGAATAGGGGGGGCACTTATTCTCCCCACTTCCGGCTGAGTCGCGATCATCCATATATATTTTATTTATTTTTAATTTATGATTATTTTGATGGTGTAATTTTTGCAATAAATGTAAATATATTTTTATATATGTGATACTTAACTTTTATTTGTTGTTGCTCCTTAACAACAATTTAGACCTGACTACCTGGGGTCTGGTCATTCAGAGAGAATAAATCATCAGCCCTCAATATGAACTTAGAACTAAAGGATATTGGGAAGCTTAAAAACCAATTCCAGTTCAAGTGGGCAATAGTCAATAGGCAATAGTCTCCTATTTGGAGGTGGAATTGACAAGGAATATAAGTAGTTTTACAACCACAGTTTCCCTCCTCTTATTTAAAAGATCAAAGAGCGATTAAACTCAAAGAGGGGTCACCCTCTATCCTGGTTCAGAAGGATAGCTGCAATCAAAATGAATATTCCTCCAAAGATCTTATATTTTTTTCGGGCTTTGATAATTAATATACATTTTAAAGATTTCCAGGATGAAGAGAGGCATCCTTAATTTTATTTGGGGGGGGGGGGTAGAAGGATCAACAAAAAATATATATTTTCGGCCCAAAAAAAGGGTGGCTTGGGAGTGCCCGCGCTGAAACTATATTATTATGGGGGGGGAACCACTGAGACTGATTATTGACAATCGAAGTTAACCAAGGCTCAACTAAAGAAATTTAATGGTGCAGAGATCAAGGGTTAACTAGACTGGCAGACTTTTTCCAGCAAAACAAGTACCTGAACATTCAAGTGTTTCGAGAGAAATATGACCCCCCCCACCCCCAAAGAAATGTTTAGAAGCTTAGACGTTTTTAGTCTCTTAAAGTAATTAACAGGGTAATGAAAGGCAGAGACAGGAATACTCATAATTTGAAAAAATACTGCTTGAAATCTGACTGGGGGCCGCGAGAGACACCCCTACATGTCAGCCTGGTAGCGCAAACTAGATCAAGGGGGATCTATAGGGTGTCGAGAAAATAGAATAAAAATTAAAAAAAAGAAAATTTAGTTTTTTCAGGGGTGTTGGAGGCCAAATTGGGGAGGGTGGGAGGGTGAACACCTGGACAATTGCCCTGTACAAAATGGGCTATGGAAAATACTCAAATTAGTACCATAAAAAATTAACACTAAAAAATTAAAGAAATACATAAATACATACATCAATCAATATATACATAAATAAGTAAATAAATAAATATTTACATCAATAAATTCATACACACATAAACAAATATATACATATATATAAATATATATTAACATCAATAAATAAATATATACATAAATAAATTATTTAAAAAAATACATTTTTACAGGTGTCAAAATTCCGGGGGAGGGAGAAGGGGATGTTGGAGGTGGATGTGGTGATGTAAGTGGAAGAGACGGATGAGGTGGATGTGGCAGAGGTGGAGGAGGATGTGGTAGCAAACGCTTTAACCACTCACTCAGGTGCTGGCACAGCCAAGTCTCATGGGATCCATGCCTTGTTCATCTTAAGGAATGTAAGAATGTCCAATTTGTCTGTGGCTAGGCCGATCCTTCTGTGATGACACTGCTTGTGGTGCTGAACACAGACGTTCTGATAGGACGCTTGCTGCAGGGCAGGCCAGCACCTCCATGGCATACAGGGCAAGCTCTGGCCACCTGTTCAGTTTAGCTACCCAGAAATTGAATGATTTTGTATAAATAATAGTGATTGAGCTGCTCCCACCCCCCCCCCCCCCCTTTATTCATTGAATGAGGAGGACCCATGGTTCAGTACCAGAAGAACAGTGGTGGATGTGGAGGACAATGAAATAAGTTGTTCCACATTGTGGCCATGCTCACGTTCCCCTGTCCTGCTGTGTTGGCAACTTGCTGCTCCTCTTCCTCCTCTGCCTTTTGCCCTCAAATTCTGGGAACTCTGCCAATAGTGCATCCACCGGAGTGCGTTTGTACTCTCTCATTTTGCAATCCTACTCCAGTGGTGGTATCAAGCAGGTAATGTCGTCCTTATAGTGGGGATCAAGCAGGGTGACCACCCAGTAATCAGCACAGCCAGGCTGCCCTTAGTCAAGGAGAAGCTATCCTTAGAGTCAGGTGTCTCCTCCTGCTCCTCCCTCTTTGTCACCCTGCTTTGAGAGAAAGTCTTCCTCCTCCTCCCCCTTCTCTAAATCCTCCAAAACTGTCTACTAGCTGGACAGTGGTGTACCTGGCCACTGTTGGCCCATTAGTGCATTCCCCTGATGCCTGGGAAAATAGGTCTTCCGCCTCCTCCTTTGCTTCTATCACATCCTCTATCACGACCTGAAGGGTTTCCCCAGCAGACAAAGGATGGGGATGGTAGCACTGACAATGGCATAATTAGCGCTGACCATATTGGTGGTGTATTGGAAGCACTGTACAGCTGTTCCCCATGGAGGCCCACTCATTGGAGGTGAAGTGCTGTTGGTCTTGCACTTCTACTCACCCAGGCATGTTGGAGCTGAAACTCCACTATTGCCTGCTGCTGTTCACACACCCTTTCCAGCATATACATTGTGAAATTCCACCTGGTGGGCAAATCACATATATGGCATGGGTAAGAAGTCCAAAGTTCCTCTGCAGTGTAGTCAGGTGAGTGGCAGCAGAGTGGGAATGCCGAAAATGTGTGCACACGATCTGCACTTTATGCAGCAGTTCCGGCATGTCTGGATAATTGTCCAGAGCGAGCTGCACCATCAAGTTCAGCACATGCGCCATATGCGTCAGTCCACCTTGGCCCAAGTCTACTATAAAGTTTCACCCATTGTCGCACACAACCTTGGCAGGATACTGGTCTACAGCCCCTGGGCAGTGAGGGGCCCAGACAGATGAATATTAGCACCACATGCTGTCATTTCCTCATGGCAGTGCTCAAATGGGTTGAGGGAAGGAAAGCAGAGGAGGAAGCAGAGTAGGAGGAGGAGGCCGACTGATTTCCAGCAATTCTGGGTGGTGGAAGCATATGTACCACAGTGCTTCCTGCCTCCACTAAATTAACCCAGTGTGCAGCTAGACAGACGTCCCTGCCCATGCTTACTTGTCCATGTGTCAGTGGTGATGTGGACACTGGAACTAATGGCATTACCCAGTGCACATATTATTTTCTCCACAAGCTGTTGGTGCTTCCTGCCTCCACTAAATTAACCCAGTGTGCAGCTAGAGAGACGTCCCTGCCCACGCTTACTTGTGCATGTGTCAGTGGTGATGTGGACACTGGAACTAATGGCATTACCCAGTGCACATATTATTTTTTCCACAAGCTGTTGGTGCAGGGCAAGGATGCGCTGTCGAGAAAAGTAGTGGCCACTGGGAATGGTGTATTGTGAAACAGCCACCACCATCAGATCTTTAAAATTGTCCTTCTCACCAGACGGAAAGGGAGCATTTCAAAGGCCAGCAATTTGGAAATGCTTGCTTACAGGGCCAGGGCTCATCTGTGAGATGGAAAGCTGAATGCTTCCCTAGCATGGTGTGGACTGACTTGGTGATGGTAGTGGTACTGCTGCTGAAGCTGGAGGCGGTGGTGGTCCCACACCTTCCCTTTGCGCAGAAACAGGTAGCCTTGTCTTTGGGAAGGCGGTGGTAGTGGCTGAGTCAACCGAAGCATGTTTTTTCCATTTTTCTTCAGTGTTTCTGCCACTGCTGCTCATGTCTGCATTGCAGGTGCCTCATCATGGACATGGTCCTGAGATTATTAAGAATTTTTCCTGCCTTGCAACATGCTGACTACTGACACCCTTGTCCCTCTTCTCCTGGCTGCCTGGGGTTGTGGGAACACCGCCACCTTTTTCTCCAAACTCTGATGGCCTTCAGTCCACGTTGGGTCTAGGACCTCATCATCACCCCTGGCATCCTCTTCCACCCACTCCTTCCTGATAGCCTCCCGCTCAGTCTCAACATTACAGAAAGCTGCAGCAGTTGGCCCTAGGGTTTCATCATCATCAAGGGTGTCCTGCGATGGTCCACTGGCCACATCCTCGAACATAAGTTGTTGGGCATCTGGGAACCCAAGGTCTGCAACTGGGTCAGGTGGATGGCTCGTGGACCCCTAGCTAGGAGTGTCATCATAGAGCATTACTGACTCGTATATTGATTTTAAAGAGGGTGAAGTGGAAAAGTTGAGTGGGTGGAATACAATTCTATGGAACTGGTACCACTGCATGCCATATAATCTACAACTGCCTCAACTTGTTCTGGCCTCTGCCAGCAATATTAGGGCCTACACAAATGCACTCCAAACCCTGGTGCCTGCATGCACCAGAGAAAAGTTAAGCAGGCAAAGATAAAACACATACTCGTCCTGCAGCACCAGCTCCATTACCAGCAGAAGCAGCATCACTACCTCGTCCCTGTTCCTTATTTGCTGCTTTCTGCATTGTTAGACACCTGCAGTTACAGCGGCACGAAACGGATAATTAAAAAGAAAATAACAGGAAAATGACCCTTAAATGCCCTGAACCAGTGGACACGCCACTAACAATTGATATTAAAGAGTAGTGACACCCAAGGGGTTTGAGCAAATGGTATTAAAGAGTAATAACACACAATTGCCCTGAACCAGTGCACACTCCACTAACAATATATTATATATAAAGGTATTAAAAATTAGGGACAGACAAGCACCCTGAACAACTGGTATTAAACTGTAGTGACCCCCAAGTGGTCTGGGCAATTGGAATTAAATTGTAGTGACACACAAGTGCCCTGAACAATGGTTTGAGCGAGTGGTATTAAACAGTACTGACACACAAGTGGTTTGGGCATATGGCATTAAAGAGTACTGACACCCAAGTGGTTTGAACAAGTGATATTAAATGGCACTTACACCCAAGTAGTTTGAGCAAGTGGTATTTACAGTACTGACACCCAAGTGGTTTGAGCAAGTGGTATTAAACAGGACTGGCACTGAGGTGGTCTGAGCAAGTAGTATTAAACAGGACTGACATCCAAGTGGTTTGAGTCAGCCACTTTCGCTGAATAAATGTCCCAAAACGGACAATAGCATGCTTAGCACTCTATCTAGCCCTCAATCCAACCGCTTTCCTTGTCTCATCTGGTCATAGGCTGCTAACGCAGGAATAAGGCTGATTGGCTTCTGTATAGCCAATCAGCCCTCTTCCGAGTTCAGGCTTAGCACCGAATGAGCTTTTTTCACGTATTCACTTCTTTCAATTTGAATTACGTGCTCGGGTTGGTGGACCCGAACTTGCAAAGTTCAGTACGACCAAAAATTTGTTACGTTTAGATATTTTTTAGCTTAGTCCTCCATTTCCATTTTTCTGTGAAATTACACTGCTTTTATGTTCTTCTAGGTTAACATTTGCAGGGATGGGTTTAAAGCAGAGCACTAACTCCTTAAATTGGTCATACAGTATGAGCACATTGCAATATCATTATTATTATCATAACAACCTGTAATGATAATCAATAATTATTATTTAATCAATGCATTTATTTATAAATTTATATTTTATGGCATTAGTTAAGTTAAGTTAGTTAAGTACATAAATTCATTGGGATGAACTGGCCTCATGTAGTTCTGCTTACGTTTATCAGGGTTGTGTTTAACTAGATGGTTATGAACAGAGTACTAACACAGAGTACTGACACACAAGTGGTTTAAGCAATTGTTATTAAATAGTACTTACACCAGTGGTTTGAGTCAGCAGTATTAAAGAGTAGTGACACCCAACCTATCTAGGCCTCACTCCAGCCACTTTTGCTAAATAAATGTCCCAAAAAAGGACAATAGCATGCTTAGCAACCTACCTAGCCCTCACTGCAACCATTTTCCTTGTCCCGTCTGGTCATTGTATGCTAGCGCAGGAATATAGCCATACAGCCTTCCTCCGTGTTCGGGCAGAATGCGCTTAGTTATTTCAATTTGAAATTCATGCTCGGGTTGGGGGACCCGAACTTGCAAAGTTCAGTACGAACCGAAACTTTGTGGTTTGTCCATCCTTTTACATGAGCACATAAATATAAAAATACATTTCACAATCTGATCTTTGTGTACTCATGTTTCTCAATGCTTCCTCTTAGCTACCAATATGTTATATCCACAGCAATATGTCAGCCATTTCGTCCACAACGAAGGTCTTGACCATTTCTTCCCTGGAGGAAGACAATGATTAACAGCTTATCTTTGTTGCTAAGCTCTGCGCTTCACAACTTTTCACTCTTTACTTTTAGGTTCCCAGAATGTGTTTCACCTATTGGCAGGTCTGAGCTGGCAGCTGCACATGTTACAAGCACAGTAACTGTTAGAATGGCCTTTCAGTTGGAAAGAATGAACCCTTTATTTTGTTGCAAACCAAAATCCTGCTTGCAAAATTTACTGGCTGCTGGGCTTAATGTTATTCTGAGATTCGAGGGATGATGCAAAATCACCTCCACCCTGTTATTCTAACAAAAATTAAATGAATGCTCGTCCAAGCCGATTTGAGGTATAATAGAAGATTAAGTAAACATTTAAAAAAAGGTAGAAAAAGAGAAACCAAACACATTAAGGACACTTCAAACATGTCACATATTTTACACATATCACATAAGGCGGTCCAAGGTTATTGTGCACTGACTTGTTGTCTTGAGAACATAGTGCAGATATGTTTATAATAAAAGATAGTGAAGCCTGAACTGTTCATATTGAGTAAACCATCATTCCTTAATTGTGTACAAGAATAAGAAGCCTTTTATAAGCAATGGAAAATGGAGCTGACTTCAAAACCGGAGGGTGACTTATGAAAATAAATCTTAGTATATTCTACAAGGCATTAACCCACAGTCACTAATTATATTGCAACTTTAGGGTTCTGTGGTGGGAGTGAGATTAAACCAGTTGTTATGGTTCTTGTCACCTCATATTCAGACATAAGAGCTCAGGAAGGCAGTAGATTGTGGTAATGCTCTTCAGTAGGTTCAAGTCTTGACTGTTATTAGATAATGATGAAACATTTTGGGTTTGTTTGGATCAAGAAGCAGTTAGAACTAGTATTTTGGTTACTAAGATCACAAATAGAAATTTCTGAGAAGTCTGCTTTTTCATGAGTTGTTCTATGACATGGATTTGCTCCAATACCTTTACGGAATTCAGCTCATCAGGGCATGTGTTTAGCTATTTTTTTAGTTTAGTTCTCCATTCCATCCATTTTTCTGTGAAATTACACTTCCTCTTCTAGTTTATAGGATGTTTAAGAGCACACATACAATTATTCATATTACTGATCATCATATGAGTGTTGATCATGGTGTCAGCTCATCCTGTCAGTTCCCTTTGTGGTAGCATTCATTTTTCTGATATTTGCATAAAAGTCTCATAACTGAAGGGTTACTGGCTAGGGCATGACTGCTCCTAGGGCAGCCCCCTGCTTTGGCCACATGTTTGCACTGCCCCTTAGTGTCATCACTAGTGTGGTTTTGTGGTGTGTTTAACAGTTGAAGTGATGGGTAAAAGCAGAGCACTAACTCCTTACATTGGTCATACAGTATGAGCACATTACATTATCATTATTATTTCCCTGATGCTGCCCATTAACATAACAACCTGTAATAATAATGTACAATAATTAATATTTAATCAATGCATTTATTTATAAATTAATATTTTATGGCATTAGTTAAGTACATTAGTTAATTAGGGAGACACTGGTATCGTGTAGTTACATTTATCAGGGTTGTGTTTATTAGATGGTTATGTCCAGAATACTAAATTTGAGAAACTGAACATATTTAGTTTAGAAAAAATGAGTCTTTACAAATGTTACCAATCTGCATACCTACAAAAGGCAAATGCAAAAAAACAAAAAGATTTGATTTGGTGGCTCAAAGGAGAAAAGTACAACATTTATGCATGGAACAGCAATGTTTTTACAATAAGTGTAGTGTAGTGTTGATTAGATGATTTTACAGGCAGGGTAGGGGTGGATTCTTTGCTGTAGAGGAAGGAAACTTTGTAATGCCTCAACGAGTTTGATATTGGTGGCAACATCAGTATCAGAATTGAAAAAGAAAATAAACTCTAATATATATGTCATTCGGGATGCCCGGAATTGTGAAACCCTCCAGTGTCCCACTAAACTCACCTCCATCTTTCCTCCCATGAGGTATCCTTGACACTGGGCAAACTATTTGAATCTACAACCAAACATAAATGCACAGGGCAGAACTGGGATGCCCCTAGGACAGGAAACCTATAAAAGACTTTCAGGGCCAAGCATAAATGGGTAATAGGGTTGAATTTAGAGAAAATTAAAGTTATATTTCTTATTATTATGATGGACACTTTTTGGTCCAGTTTCCATTTCCATCACTGACTACCTTTCAGTGTTGGAAATAAATGTACTTCTCTCTATTGTGAAGCAATTCCTTCAATTGTCTATCTGTTTGTTTTGTTTTCCCAGGGACCAAAATGTAGTTTGGTCTTAAGTTGAATTTGTGGGGCATATTTTTTTCTCCTCAATTACTATGGGACCATGTATAAGCAACTGTTTTGTAACTTGATTCTGAAACTCTTTTGACCTGACTTCCTGTGTTCTCAGCTGTTTTTGCATTTTCTCCTGTAATTGCTTCTGCTCTTAGGGTAGGGTACAGGGTTTCAGGAGTAGAGGGAAAAGCAGATACTATATTCCAACACTATGTCATATGTTGTACTTGTATGTATTGAAAATGACGCAATAGGCCAGGCCTCATCCCAGAGTGAGTTGGGAACCATCTTACTGCATTTTTTAAGAAGTTGACATTTCCCACCTTGGTAGGATTTCTAAACTCACAACTTGGTTTTGCAATACCTTTTACTATAAGGTGTCCTTATTATATGTTTTATAGTGCTAATTTGTTTTAGTGACCAATATATTAAAAATCAAGGGACTCCCTTTGTCTTTTATTCTCATTGTTTTTTTCCATTTCTAAGATGATAACATTAGATATTTGCATGATCAGTGATACACTACAATACACGTAATATTAAGTATTTGAACTTCTAGGTACTTCTTTACAGTATCCAGAGGCGACTGGAGATAGGAAGCACAGGGAAAATCCCGAGTGGGAAAGAAGATTGTGGCGATTTACCTTAACTCTTGTGATATTTAGTATGTGTAACAGCTAGAAATTAATAGCCCAGTCATGAAGCAACTGTGACTCATGGAGCAATATTACAATCTAACTACAAAAAAAACACTGAGGATTTGGAGGTAAAGAAAAGATAGAAAGCAAGTAAAAAACACCTGCTACATAGAGATCATATTTTTAGGACAAGGATTACATATTCCGCTGCATGGAGAAGGCAGGGAATAACTTGGATCACTCTTTCTATATAGTCTACATTGCACATCAAAGTATTTTCCTTTGCGCGTCCAAGTAAAATAAACTGAGAGGATCAGGAAAAATAAACGATACAGAAATATTCAGCCAGTAGGAGGTTATTTTAGGTGAGGATAGCAGCACTCTTTTCTGTTTTGTGAATTGCACAGAAAGGTATTCTGTACTAAAAGTAAGGCTACTTATTTTTGAGAGGTGGGGAAAATTTTATTTTGGCACTTTCTCTTCTGTTGGTGATTAAAAGGAATAATTCAAATAGCTCCCTATTTCTATATGATCAATTACAAATACGTATGTTTGGGGCTTATTAAACAGTGGTCTAAATTAAATAAAAGAATATAGGACCGATTCAACACCGTACAAATATATATATTCTAATGGTGAGCATGTCCAAGCAGTGATGCCTGTAGATGGTATAGGACCGTTTCATAACCATGTGAATATAAATTCTTATGAAAATGGCAGATCTGTAGGAATATATACATGCAGAGATGCCTATGGATGCTTACATATGCTAACAGATCTGCTTAGAAGATAAAGCATGCATCTTATGTGCACATAAAAAAAAATTGCAAAGGTAAAAATGGTGCTGAATCGCAAAACTTGAAAAATAGCATGCAAATAATTCAAATTCTCATAGGCCTACACGGATTTATAGGGTATCTTATTAAATATTTATTGTATATTTGCCCCAAATATAAAAATAGACATATTAGACAAAGTCGACACATTTTGGAGAATATAAAAAAACCTAGCCCGACTACCAAAATATATAAAATTACAAATTGATATATATACATTTATTTAAATGCTTATGAGTACAGTTATAATTATATTTCTTTAAGAAATATTCCACATATCCCCTGGATCAAATACATAGGGGAGGAAATGGCACTATTAAAACTTCTCTGAAAAATCTACATAATAACACTTAAATATGGTTGCCTTTATGTCTATAAAGGTTCTCATTTAGCTATGGCTTCAGCTCTGATTCATTATTAGATCTGATGCGTATTTTGCTAATTCAGTCTGGTTGAGTTAGCCCTGGATAATCAACCACTCAAGGGCAGAAAATACACAACCTTTCCCAAAATACTTCACAGCTTGCTATCTGCATTCTACAGCAGATAACGGCCCCAGTGGCCACATCATTCCCACAGGTCACCAGCTTCCCCCATGTTTGGATCACAATCTGACACCAGAATCAGCTTATTTGTGACCATGTCTGCACAATATAAGACCCGCAATCACGCAGCACCAACATTTCAGCCAGCCAAATAACAGTGCATCATGCTACACAGCTATGCGGAGCACAGGAGCTATAAAAACTACAACCACCATTACTACTCCTGATATTAACCTTCTAATGTATCTCCCCATTGCTGACATTGCAGCCACCAGAGCTTCCCACGGTGTAGGTGCAGTGTAGGTAGCTGCACTTCTGCACAACAGCACAGGAGCTTAGTATCAAAACAACAACCACCATTACTACTCTTGATATTATTATTTAAAAAAGCGCTATCATCTATTAACCAGCAATCTCTCCATTGTTTGCACAGGGCCCACAAGAGCTTGCAATATAAACCACTATCACGGGGGGGGGCGTGTCCCGGCATGATCCTGGAAGGACGTGGGTGATCCCTCTCCTGCCATCCCAGCCCCAAATTACCCCACTTACCGGGCGATTTGAAGGTCCAGAACGCGATGTCCAGAGGACGGAAGAAGCACAGAGGGAGAAGAGACGGCGGCAGGGCGCCAAGAAATCGGCGGCTGCCAGAGAAAGCGAGGAGAAGGAGTGAGACCGAGAAGATAAAGATGTCGGCGGAGGCGGCATCTCGCTGGCGAGGAGAGGAAGAAGAGGAGCATGCCACATCTTCATCCTGTGACAACTCCAGTGAAGACATCGAGAGTGAAGAGGAGCAGCGACCCTGGGAGAGGAGCGGAGAAAAGCCGCCGACGAGAGCTGGCGGGGCCAGAGCAGTGTCAGAGGCTGTCACAGATGGGTGGACCAAGATGGCGTCCGCCACCCATCTGACAGCGCTCGCCGAGCATATAGACGGCAGCAGTCGAGAAGGAGCAGAGGAAGAGGAGCGTCGGGTGAGTGACGTGGGAGAACCCGGGGCCTTAGGCGGCGGTGAAAGGAGCGGGCAGAGAGCTGGGCCACACCAGGAGGCTGTTGTACAGAGACCGGAGGGAGCAGCAAGATGGTCTGCTCTTAAAGGCGCAGGCGGACTTTATGAATACACTGAATGGCAGTGATGGGAGACAGTGTCAGCGCCTTCAAGAGGGAGAGATGGGGGAGAACAGTGGGAGACATGACCTGCAGCCAGATCAGCGAACCTCTGAGACAGGAAGGCAGCAGGCAGAACACCACAGTGTTCCGCTGGTAGAAGTCAATAGGAGACCTCAGAGCCCCACGCTGTGCCCTAAGGAATTAGGGGAGACATGCTCTCCTCTAGGAGAGCAAGAACAGGACACCAGAGGCTGGGATAGAACCACAAAAAACTTGGGCAGATTTGCCTTCAAGCCGAGAACCGAGCAAAGACCGGCGTACCCCCCAACATTCCCCCTAGCGATATACAGGGTTGACACAAGGTGCCCAGCCAACAGCCCTCACTCAGAAAATGGTGAGACCCAGACCGGAAAAAAAAGGTGAACAGTCGGCAAGGGAGAACACGGATGTCTTTCTGAGGTCCCCAGCATCCCCACTCCAATCCTCCCCTGAAAGAACTCTAGCTGCTCAGAGCTGTAGCCCCATAATAATGTCACCAGTGGCTCCTCTGGAGATCTCAGCTCTTATTTCAGAAGCGCCTGACGATTGGGGTGCGGATATTCAAGTAGAAATTCCATCGGAGGAAAAGCTTCAGGAGCGGCAGATTCAGATGGAAACTATCTCTTTGTTGAGAGGCATACCGTCGAAGTCAGAGATTGAAAATCTAATCGCAAAATATGAAGCGAAGCATAGGCGTGAAATAGCGGCAGTTCGTCAAGAAGTAGCTCAAGTTTCGTCCAGAGTTCCGGTCCTTGAGGCAGAGGGCCCAACTTATGATAGCTGAATACGGGCGCTTGAAGCTAGATGCGACTCCCAAGATGCAATAATTAAGACCTGTCACCTGCACCTTGACGACCTAGAAAATCGCAGCAGAAGAAACAACCTAAGGATTAGGGGTATCCCAGAATCGCAAGGCTCGGAAGATATTAAAGCGATCGTCACCACCATATTTAATGAAGTGCTTGAAAGGGATCTTTCCACCCCCATCGAACTTGACAGAGCCCATAGAGTGCTCGGTCCCAGGAGCGTGGACCCAGCCTACCCAAGGGACATCGTCTGCAGGGTGCATCTTCTTACTCTGAAGGAGGAAATCCTAAGGAAAGCGTGGAACAAGGGCCCCATCAGTTTCAAAGGAGCAGCAATTTAAATATTACAGGACTTGTCCAAATGGACTCTCCAAATGTGCAAAATGTTGAAACCACTGCTCGAGATCATCATCAACAAGGGTGCTACATACAGCTGGGGCTTTCCTTTTCATCTGCTCGTCAAGAAAGCTAAAGGAATATTCCTTCTGAAGACACATCAAGATCTAGAGGAACTGTTTGGGTTCCTAGAGTGTGCCCCAATCAGTATCCCAGATTGGCTTGACCCTAATGGGCATCAGTTTCATGTACGTCCGCCGAGATGGAGAAACCAGGGCCCGAGGAGCTACAGAGATCTTAAACGCCTCAGAGGTCCAACCCAGGGGCCCCCTGGTGACGTTTGAGAGTCCTCCAGTTACGGAAGTTATTCGACCAGCAATTCTAAAGTATCCCGAGTATACGGGCAGCTACGTCCCCCCTCCCCTTCGGTCTCTCCGTCTGAGATGGGGGAGGGGACGACGAATGGCTGATAATTGAAGATTTATCTATTGCAGCTTCCCTGAAGTCAAAGTTGTGAGATGCCTCACTAGCCTCACGCAGTAAGTTTGTTGTCTTTTCTCTGTGCTGTTTTAGTTGTCTTGATAGTTACCGACATGTGTTCTGGAATGTTTGACTTAATACTTGAGCCTGAAACCCCACACGAGAGGGATTTTGTCAGTCGAGTTCTTTAGACTGCCTGATGGTTCGGAGTAAAGTGTCAGTATGGGCTGGGTGAGGACTTGCGGAGATCCTAGTAGTGCCTCCTAGTCTCTGTTGGACGCAGTACTCCCCAATAGGCTGGTCTCTCGGACACGTGCTGTCCTAGTTGACTGAATTCACCCCATTTGAGGGGAATCTTAGTTAGTGTTTTGAAGTTTCCCCCCATCCTGGTCTAATATCCCCTCTCCCCTTTTGACCACACTCCCCTACAATCTTATCTGGTCTCTCCCCCTGCCCCTTCTATTCCTCCCCAGTGGGCGTGGAACTCTGGGTGCCTAACACAGATTGACGAGTCACAGGATCTGCCCCGTGTGGACTCACTCATGGCAGAGGTTTGGATAATCTCCCTCAACACCAAAGGGCTCAACAGCCCCGAAAAGAGGTCACTTATCTTAAGGAATCTCAGAGGTTTAAAGGCTCAAGTGGCCTTTTTACAAGAAACCCATTTCAAGGTTGGCAAATCACCCTCTCTCTGCAATACATTTTACACAAGGGCCTATCATAGCTACTCCACAGGCTCCAGATCTAGGGGAGTTAGCATACTCCTAAGCACCTCTCTCCCTTGGGAGCTGGTGGACTATGAGGCGGATGATGAGGGACGATGGATCTTCCTTAAAGGAAAGATAGCCTCCTGTAGCTATACATTTGCCAATGTGTATCTGCTGAACGTGAATCAGGGAGCCTTCCTGGAATCGGTTCTTGACGCTTTGTCCACCTTCAAAGACGGGGAACTAGTCTTGGGAGGGGACTTCAATTTTGCCCTAGACCCCCTCCTAGACACATCTAGGGATAGCCCACACGAATCCTACGCAAAACTTAAAAAGCTGAAGAAATCCCTAGCACTTTATAAACTGGTTGATCCGTGGAGAATTCTCCATCCCAACGAGCGTGACTACACTTTCTACTCTTGTCCCCCTCGAGAATTTATTAGTTCCTGGTACCCCATGCCTCTCTGTGCCGGATTGCAGACACCACCATTGGCAATATTACGGTCTCTGACCATGCCCCGGTTTCCTTAACGGTTACTTGCCCCACCCAAATTCCGAGGAGCTGGTCCTGGAGGCTAAATACGTCCTTACTTGAGGACCAACGCATTCTGGAGGAAATAAACACAGAAATTAAAATTTTTTTCCAGCTCAACTCCTCCCCTGAAATTTGCCCTGGGACTTTATGGGGGTCACACAAAAGTGTTATCAGAGGCATCTTCATTAAAATAGGGTCTAGAATCAAAAAAGAGAAGTCTAGGCAAATGCTGGACCTTTTAGCAGAAATTGGGATAGCGGAAAGGAAACATAAAGAGTCCCTAGCCGCGGAATATCTACCCACCCTAACCTCCCTTAGGGAGAAACTTAAAATGTTGTGCTGTGACAGGGTTAAAGCACAAATCAGCAATTGCCGTAGACTCTACTACGAGTCGGGGGACAAGTGTGCTAGGCTCCTGGTCAAAGTACTGTATGAACGTTTGTACAACCTCCCGAAGGAGCGGGAGCAGAGGAGCGGGGGTCCCATAGAGCAATATATAGCGGACTCTGGGCTTCCTAAATTGCCAAGGGAAGTCCTAGAGCAGTAGTCCTCAAACTTCCTCCTCAAGGGCCGAGACAGGCCAGGTTTTGCAGCTCTCTATGCTGATGCACAGATGTAATTATTAGGGCTATAGCTCTGTCTGAGCACCAGTTAATTCACCTGTGGAGTAGCATGGAGAGCTGCAAAACCTGGCCTGTCTCGGCCCTTGAGGAGGAAGTTTGAGGACTATTGTCCTAGAGGGATTGGAGGAACCCATCTCGATGACTGAACTGCATAAGGCAGTCATGGGGGCAGCAGGGGGCAAAGCACCGGGCCCTGATGGTCTAGGTTTACCATATTATAAGAAATTCTTCCCTCTTTTGGCCCCGAAACTTCTGAAAGCCCTTAACTCAGTTAAGGATGGAAACACCCTCCCCTTGGATATCCTGAGAGCTCATATCTCGGTCATCCCGAAAGAGGGCAAAGACCCGGCCCAGCGTGCAAATTACAGACTGATATCCCTTCTGAACGCAGATCTGAAATTATTTACCAAAGTCCTCGCCTCCAGATGGGCCCCTCATCTCCATCACATCATAAATCTAGACCAAGTGGGGTTCATGCCGCACAAAGAGGCCGGGGACAACACCATTAAAGTGTTGAACCTCGTTCATCTGGCACAACGGAGTGGGACTCCTGCTCTCCTGCTGGCGACGGACGCTGAAAAAGCTTTCAATCGGGTGAACTGGGAGTTCATGCTAGCCACGCTCAGACACATAGGGCTAGGCCCTAACGCCATGAGCTGGATCGGTAGCTTATACTGTTCCCCATCCGCTGCGGTCAGGAATAATGGGGTTCTCTCTGATTCTTTTAAGATTACCAATGGCACAAGACAGGGCTGTCCGTTGTCTCCCCTCATTTTCATACTCACCTTAGAACCCTTCTTATGTCGGATCCGAGGTAACCCTGATATTAGGGGCCTGTCTCAGAATTCAAAGCAGTATAAGGTTGCAGCGTATGCCGACGATCTAATCTTTAGTTTGTCCTGCCCTAAAGTTTCTCTTCCCAATCTAATATCTGAATTGAAGCAATACGGGGCTTTATCTGGATATAAAATTAATTATCAAAAATCGGAAGCCCTTAACAAAAATATCCCCCCTGAGAGATTTGGCAAAATTCGAGATGCTTTTCTGTTTAAATGGGCTAGGGATAACATCACATATTTAGGGACAAAAATTGGGAACAACTTGTCCAAAATCTTCGACTTAAACTTCCCACCGTTACTGAGGAGGAAACATCTAGATGGGCCCAAGGTAAAATATCTTGGTTTGGCTCCCCCGGTTGCTTTATTTATTGCAGGTCCTCCCGGTGGCGATCCCACAAAGTTTTTTGCAAAAAGTCAGAGGGTTATTCATCAAATTCGTATTGGGGGGAAAGAGGCCAAGATTAAGCAGGACACTGCTCACTTGGACAAAGGAAAGTGGGGGACTGGGCTTCCCAGACCCCACCCTTTACCATGGGACGGTCCACCTTAGCAGAATGGTGGACTGGTGCCTACGCGGGATGCACAAGCAGTGGATGGGGTTGGAGCAGGGGTTCATAGAGGCCCCGATAAAAGGTATTACATGGTTGGATGACGTGGACATCCCTTTGGCTTTGAAACACCCCACAGTTGGAGCTACCGTCGGCTAGCCTGCGACACTTTAAAATTCCAGAGCTCTCCCTCAGCCCCTCCCCGATGTTCCTGATATTGGGTAACCCACGTTTTCCCCCAGGCAATGAGGAACCTGTCTCGAGAGAGTGGAAGAGAGCAAAGGTATTTCGGGCTGGACACTTCTGTACGGAGATGGGCTGGTCTGACCTAGGGACACTGGCTGGGTCCCCCTTAAAATCCTATAGGAAATCATTGTTGTGCCATCCTCTTAATGAGGCTAAGATGTGCATTCCCCTTAAATGGAGATCTAAGGAGCCACCCTCGATATCGATGTGGATCCTGAAGGTGAATGAACTGATGAGATTCGAAAGTGTGATACTATCTAGAGAGAATAGATTTGAGAGCTTTACGATAACATGGTACAACTGGTTGCAGTTTTCGGAGTCTGCAGAATGCAGGACCCTGTTGGGGGGCGCCCAGAGTTCCGCGCTTTAAACATTAAATTTCCCGCCCTCCCACTCCCTCCCCTACTTTGTTAACCTCCAGTGAGATGACCAACGCTGAAAGTATTGGGATAGAATCTTTATTGATAAAAGTTATAGATAGTTTGTGAATTATGGATAATCGTTTTATAAACTATTGTATCTGTGGCTTTAAGAGTATATTACAAATGTATACTGTTGTTATTTTCTGGAAAATATAAATAAAGAATTAAAAAAAAAATAAACCACCATCACTACTAAGTCAGCTATTAGAGATAGACAGGGGTATAGGAATAGCTAACAGATAAGCTTACAATCCAGCTATCTAGTCAACCTTAAACCAAGATAGGGAGAAACAACGACCCACAGCCTGCAGATTTCAATTTATATATATATATTTACTACATGATCAAGCTGTTATTTTTCTCAATCCAAACCCTGTCAGCTGCAGGACCAGAAATACTAACCTGTGTCACTGTGTGGAAGTAGGCAGGCGTTTATGTAAACTGATGTTACATTATGCCCCATAATTCTGGGTGTGCCAAATGATATTATTTTGGTTGGTTAACGTAGGCAGTTTTGTGGCTGCTATTGGAACTGTATTTTTTGTCAAGAAAATGATTGCTTCTCTGACTACCTGATAAAGCAGCTTTGTGTTTCTTTTTATTATGAAGCAAGATTTACTAAGTTTTCTAATATCTTTTTCAGGGTTGTATCTTCTAGATAACTCCTCAATTTTTGTGTTGGATGGAAAAAGCAGGAGGTATACTGTGGGTAAAGGTGCTAGATGTGGTAGTGGCCATGGCTGGCCTTGGGGGTGTGCAAGGTATGCCACTGCACAGGGCGCTAGACTGGAGTCTGATCGGGGGGGGCACCGCCGCAGCCACTGCCTGGGAGTGCAAGCTAGGACGGACAGCTCATTCAGGTCCACAGGGAAGATGAGGGGGGGGGGTGCTCTCATCCAGTTAGAGACCTTTGTGGTGCTCACATCCTTTGGCAAACGTCTCTGATTGTTTTCAATGAGGGACATGTGCTGCATCACCAGTGGCATGCGTCTGATCCTGCCCTAGCCATGGAGGCATGTACATGCGACGTTGGACTGATGAGAGGTGAGTTTTAGATTTGGGGTGCCAATTATTTTATGCTGGTGTAGAGGTGCCATGTATTTAATGCTAGTTTATGGGTGCCATGTATTTAAAGCCCTGGTGGGGTTCCATGTATTTTATGCTGCTGTGGTGGGGGTGCCATGTATTTAATACTGTTGTGGTGGGGGTGCCATGTATTTAATGCTGTTGTGATGGGGTGCCATGTATTTAATGCTGTTGTGGTGGGGGGTGCCATGTATTTAATGCTGGTGTGGGGGCACCATGTATTTAATACTGTTTGGGTGCCATGGATTTAATGCTGCTGGGAGGTGCCATGGATTAAATGCTGTTGTGAGGGTGCCATGGATTTAATTCTGCTGTGGTGGGGGTGCCATGTATTTAATGCTGGTGTAGGGGAACCATGAATTTAATACTGTTGGGGTAAGGGTTTCATGTATTTAATGCTGGTGTAGAGGTTCCATGTATTTAATGCTGTTGGGGGTGCCATGGATTTAATGCTGTTGTGCTGTTTTGGTTCAGTTATTAGGATTGCTTTGGGCTATCCAGATTTTAGGATACCTTACATGTCGGAATCTCTAGCAAACCCTGTGTGAGCAGCACACTCACCAAGTAGGGCTTTGACGCTATAGACAAATTTAGCACAGGAAGAACGGTATCCCCTGCTCCCCCCTTTCTCCACACACTTCATGCTGGGCAGGGGATGCTGCTGTGCACACTTCCTGTGCTAAGTCTGTCTATAGCCCTAAATCCCGGGTTTGGTGCGTGCATGGCTAAGGAAGGTGGTTAGCTAGCAATTCCAACTGTGAGGTATCCAAATTATGACTTTTGTTCCAGTTTAATGCTGAAGTAGAGGTATCATGGATTTATTGCTGCGGTGGAGGTGTCTCATTTACGCTGAAGTGAAGTGGGGGAGGGGAACCCTGTGGTGCTGTGAATTATCCTCGGGGCCTTGAGCAGATTATGGCACCCCTTCCCTTGTTTTGATCTATTGCAGTGACACATTCCAATTTGAGGTGCCCTGTGTGTGAAATCCCCAGACAGATCTCAACGTCCTCCACGCTCTGGCTGGTTAAGGTTAATTTAGGCTCTGAGGTTAATACTAATATTGTGGGCAACTAGAATGCTTTCCTCTGGTGGGCCAAAGGTCCTTCAGTCTGACCTTGGGCAAGCTTGGGTGGTCCCCAAACTCAGCATGTTAAGGAAATTGGGGTAAGCTGATCATGGCTCATGGCTCATTTGGCTTATGGGGCAGGAGGATGCACACACTGAAGGCTGTGTTCCGACAGGGGTGGGGGTGGAGGGGCACCATCCTACAGTCTTGCAGAGGGTGCCTTACAACCTAAGGCCGGCCCTGGTAATGGTGGAGGTGGTGGTAGTGGGGTAAGCAGCCACTGAATAAGCATGCTGTTCTAAGGCTGCAACCCTCACAAAAGCCATTGCTTCTCCAGTTATACTTCTCTTATTCCAGTGTCTCCACAAACCATGTAAGCATTTAAAGTGGACCAAAACACACATCCCCTGAATTGCTCCCCCCATGACGATTATCTTTAGCCAAATTTTTACTGCTTCTGCATCACTCTAATTCCAGATAATGGCGCCTGTTTTTGCTGTATAGCTCCACCTCCTCTATTCATTGCCACTGTGGTGTGTGGCAATGATGTCTGAAGAGAAGACTGGTGGCCAGAAGATCAGTGGCGGCTGAGGGACTCGGCATCTGCCTCTGGCCTGGCTCTTAAAATAGCTTACTTCTTGCAGTCCTTTAGCTCTTTGTTTTAGCAAGGACTCATGGAAGGACCAAAAGAAGGTGTCTGCAGCAGGCAATGGACCTGAGGATGGAGGCCTGTGACAGTGGTGAGGGACCAGTGGTGATGGACTGGAAGGTGGCATTAAGTACCACTGCACCACAGGTGAAGCACAGTATATACGCTTTTACCTATGGTACCTGTAGATTTTTATGGGCTGTGTTGCGATTTCCTCACTGATATGCTTAATGGGCTGCATATTTTTTGCCGTTTATGGCCCATTGGAGTATTGTATTTCTATACCGATGTGATGCAAATGGCTAGGGGTGACACAAAGGGGTTACACAAAGAAGGTACAGCCAATATAGCAAAATAAAAACAGGCCACATGGCTCACGTGATACATTTCAAGCCCAGTATGGGCTCTAAGTCATACCTGCTGGTATAAGAAGGAAGTAGGCTGTGTGCCCACTGCCCTTTGATTCCGAGGATTGTCCATTAATCCGCCATCACCTGTGCCCCATGTAGTTGTAGTGAGGGTCCAGTGGTTGGCGATACTTTGGAAGCAGCACCCCTTCAGCCAAGGTCCGACCCCTAGCAGGGGCTAAGATCCGTAGTCAGGACAGAACGATCTAGCGCATCATACTCTGGGCAAATAAATCCACCCCCAAAGAAATTTCTTTTGCCAGAAGGAGAACAACTGAATGAGGGAGAGCCAGGCGCACCCAGCGAGCGAAGAGGCATGCAGAGAGACCACCTGATCAGACTCAGCAATAGTTGATTCAGTAATATGTGGCATTTGATAAATAACTTATAAACATGCAGTTATTAATTCATGCGAATGTATATATAAATGAAATAATTAAATAAAGTAAATAATTTAAATAAATAGGTAATTCACTGCATTAATTGGGGATCTATAAATAATCACAAAAAGATTCATAATAGAAATAATTCAAAAAGGTCAGTGAAAATACAGGGGATCAGTCCCCTTGTAGATGTTGGGGAGGTGATGAAAGATCCACACAACGGGATGCTCCACCCACATTTGTTCTGACTCTTTTTTCTGTGAGCACTAATGCCAGATCTAGCATGTATGCCTTAGTTGGATCACCAGGCAGTGTGGCATAGGTGACGCCATCGGATAATTGGCGGATTGCCTTCTTGTAGTAGATGGACTGGTCCAGGACTACGATAGCACTACCTTTTTCAGCCTGTCTGATCATGATCTCAGTATTGCTCTTGAGTTCCTGTATGGCCCTACATTCCTGATAGGTTAGATAAGATTGTATATAATGTTTATCCTGTTTACATTTATTTGCCAACTTAATTGGGCCCCTCTCCATAGCCTCTTGAAATGTCTCAATGTGGATGGACCTAGATTAGACAGGACAATATAAAACATTTGTAAAACCCTGGGATTTGGGGGGAGAAATCAGGCCTGTAGGACTCACTGAGCCCGTCTCAGTGGGTGCATTGCAAATCACACCAGACCAGAGTAACTACTTGAAATATAAAATAGCCCAATTTAGCTAGACCCCTATTTACTACATGTAAGAAAAGTAACCTTAAAAACATATATTTGTACAATTGACATATACAGCACCCACTTCTGCTACCTAGGGAGATCAAACCAATTCTCATTACTAGTCATGCTTTAATCAGTGTGACTTTAGAGGCATCACTCTATTTAAATGATTTATTCACTGTACATTTGTACAAGTATGCGATCATCTGGATGTTTTTGAAGATCACAGCAGTTGGGTGGAACTGGCAATTCTGATCGGACAATCTCTCCACTGGAGCCCCTGAGAGCTATAAGAAGCCAGGATTTGATTAAACTTGGCTACAAGTATGGAACGTTGAAATGTTTATTTTAAGCTAGGTTTGTCTGTAACACTCATGCAGGAGGGTTATGCCTAAGTGCTTGGCTTTTGTGAATAAAGCTATAAGATCCAATTGGGGCCACCAAATATAAAGACCCTACTTATCTATATATACAGTATGTGTTCACATCATTGGAAGCACTATTAAACTGTAAAAGCAAAGTGCCAAATGTTCCTGTGTGTTTTCAGTAAAGAACTATGGGTTGCTATGCTATAGATGGAATAGGTTAATAAGTTACAGGCAGTTAATGTAACATATGGTTCCTTATGATGAAAAAAATGTACTTTTGGCTCTTAAGTTGCATAGCTGTGTTTATAACTATAAGCCAGGAATCCTACCCAATGTCATCATGTTCTGCACATGTTAAAAGCAATTGTGTTACAGCTTGGCCCTTTTACTTCGTATTGAGTATGTAATTCTTCCAATTCCATTTCAACATTTAGATCAAGGTCTCCCTGATCTATTGGTATCATAACTTTAAATAAGTAAATTCCATTTATGATAAATAACACTTGCATTTTAACAAATCAAACAAATTAGTCAAAACTATTAGAATATTTATGAAGGAATCTTTTAAGCAAATGTGCTTTCAGTATCTGGTATGACCCCTCCTCTTACAGCAACTGCATCTTCGCTAGACATGGGAGAACGTAAGTATTCAATTTGGGGTAAGAATTCAATTTTAATGACTTGCTGCTAAAAGATTAAAAAAAAAGCTCACCTTTATCCTCATTCCAGCACCAGGCAAAAGAAACATAGGAAGGCTGATGGCAGAAGGAGACTATGGGGGTTATTCATCAAGGGATAGCACCAGGTAGAGCCTCGTAGCGGCAGGCAACGTCTGGTGAATGCTGGGCGCTGTACACAAAACCACATTTATGAAAGCGAATCTGGTGGGCGACTCTAACAGCGCCATCTAGCGTCCGATTCATCATAAAGGCAGCTTAGCGTATTACCTGTCACTACCTGTCGCTCTCCCATACATTTCAATAGACGTTCTTCTGTTTAAACAGGGTTTTTTATACTTTCTTTTTCTCAAATAATTGTGTGACCTCTCCTGGTCTAGAAAAAGTCATTTTTGACTTTTTAGATTTTTTCGTCATTTTAGGCAGAATTGTAATTACAGGTCTGACACTAAAGGGTTAATGTCACAATGTTACAACAATGTCATTCCATGTGTTTTCGCTTTGTTACTGGTGGATATGTGTTCAAGAACAGACTTTGATCGCTGTGTGTGTGTAGTTTTTTGTAAGTATAGTGTGGAGCGTCAAGAATCGGTGGCACTGAGCTGGCGCTACCTTTCGCTCGCTGCAACACTGTACTGGTACAGCGCCCAACATACATCACATTCATCAATGCCGGCCAGGTTACTACATCGACTGAGGTGCTCTGTTACAGCGCCCGATATTCGCTTACAGCGTCTACTAGCGGTCGCTCTATACATACACTCATCCGCCGATACCTGGCTTTAGTAATGAATCAGCCTCCACACGTCTATCTAGTCTCCTGTTATTTGTATATTGCATATTCTCTTTACTTTAGGATAGATGTATGCTTATCCCAGGCATGTTTAAATTCACTTACTGTCGATTATTCAACTACCTCTGCTCGAAGTTTGTTCCAAGCATCTACTACTCTTTCTGTATTTTCTAACACTGCTCCTGATCTTCCCTCCAACTATCTTCAGGTTGTGCTCCCTTCTTAAAAACACTTCCCTCCTAGACCTTATTCATTCCTTTCACATATATAAAGGTCTCAATCATGCCTCTCCCTTCTTTCCGCTAGATTGTACAAATTAAGTTCTTTGTGTCTCTCCTAATAAGTTTTAGGTTTAAGTCCTTCATTTTTGTTGCCCGCATTTGGACCCGTTCTATTTCAATAATGGCTTTTTGCAGGTACGTCCTGCGGTGTCCTCATCATTCAGCAATCTGTATGGTCTTCAGTGGGATGGGAGTACAGAAACCCTCTGTCCCACACAGGGGTTCAACCTCTCACAGGGAGGGGCTATTTATAGGTGGGGAGTGAACCGGCTTTAGCCACTACCCCATTCCTCGCCCAGCTGCGCGAGAGGTGGTGGGAGCGCAGTGACATCTGGCACGGTGCAGGACACTGAGCTTGTCTCTAGCTGATCCATCCTGCCATTCAGAGAGGATGGGACGGGAGTATGTCTCAGACTAGAGGGAAACCGGGGATGCAGCTAACAGATGTGTCACATTAGTTGGTACATTTGAGATCAGGCAATAGATGATCTAAAATCCTCTGGATGGTGATTATGACAGTGAGCTGCCACCAAGAGAGTAGTATAGTCTGAGTTACTCAAGTGGAGGGGACAGGTGGAGGGCATAGGGGGAGGTTTACAAGGTTTTGGAGGTTTACAAGGTTTTGGTCAGCTTTAAAGGGACATGATAATCAAGTAGTCGCCTCATTTCCATATTTGGCAGCAAATAGCAGCCAATCATCTGACCACTAGTCAGGTTTGAATAGCCAAGCCCCACTGCTTATGACAATCATGTGATTGCCAGCCAAATAGTTCAATAAATGGGGAAGTCGGCTGCCTTGACTATAGTGATGTGTAAAGGTACCAGAAGTGTGGTGGGGGAAGAGGGAGGAAAAATTAGTGAATGATTTTGTATTTCTTGCAATCAACTCAGAAGACACTAGCTTTTTTTCTTCTTTTTTAAAATCAGTCAATACTTAGTAAGAAATATCGACTGTTATTGATTACTAGCTGTAGCTAGAATTTAGATTGTTCACTAGCATGTAAAGCATGTGGCCCAAGATGTCTCTTTATGGGTTAAATGCTGCAGTGCATGTAATGGGTATGTCATACCTGATGAACAGTTTAAACAGCCACTTGTCTGCAATCAGTGCTCACAAAGAGAAAAGCTTAATAGGGAGCTTTCATGGAATCACATCTCTTTACTGAGTGATTGCAAGGACAGCAGCATATTTAAAAAGCGTTCGTCTCCTGCATTCCAATCACCCATCTCCTGCAGCATAGCCTGGCATTTTTGTCGTCTGCTACCATAATAGCCTTCCTTGTGAATAATTAATCATTTGTACTCAGATGCAAATATTATTTTTGAAGCCCGGTGGTAACATGTTTTCTATTATTATGGCTGCTGTGAATAGATGGTAATTGAGAGAAGTGTCTGAGGATAAAATAAGTGTTCTGTCACTGTAAAAGCTGACTATAAAGTGCTGTAACAAAGTCCAATGGTTGATACCTGCAATCATATACATATACTATGAAAATTGTATGCTTATGCCTTATTAATGGAATCATCCTTCTAATGGCAAATTCAGCTTACTACTGGGCAAGCTGACAATTAGGGGGTTATTTAAGAAGGGATAGCGCATTGATAGTGCATTGTAGGGGCAGGCAGCGTCTGGTGAACACGGGGCGCTCTACGCAAAACCACATTTAAAAAAGCAAATTTGGTGAGCGCCTCTAACACCGTCATGTAGTGTCGCATGTATTATTACAGGCGGCTCAGCGTATATCGCCGGCGCTCTAGCTTCCGGAGCGCCATGTAGTACCTGTTGCTCTGTAGCGCTCTCCCATACATTTCAATGGGCTTCATTAGTTGTGTATAAATAGCGTGTTTGGCAATTTACATTTTTTTTTGCTCAAATCATTGTGTGACCTCTCCTGGCTGCAAAACTTTTAGAAACGTTTTTGACTTTTAATATTTTTATGTAGAATTGTATTTACAGGTCTGGCACTAAAGTTGTCCCAGTGATAAAACAATGTCATTCCATGTCGTGTTTTCGCTTTGTTACTGCTGTATATGTGTTCTAAAACAGACTTTAACCACACAGCGTCTGACGCTCTGTGCTACAGTGCCCACCTTTAGAGCACCGACGCTCTGTGTGTCTAGTGTTTTGTTAAATATGGTGTGGAGCGCCGAGTGTTGGACTCACTAAGCTGGCGCTACCTCTCGCTCGCTGCAGCGCTATACTGTTGTTACAGCGACCAACACACATCACATTCAATAATGCCGGCCAGGCTACTAGAGCGACTGAGACGTTCTGTTACAGCGCCTGATACCCGCTTACAACGTCTACTAGCGGTTGCTCTAAGGGCTGCTATACAGGCGCTCATCTGGCAATACCTGGCGCTAGTACTGAATCAGTCTCCTCGTTGTCAACTTTTAATAGCAATGTCACTAGTGAGTTGGTCCATAAAGAAATCTTATGAGAGAGAGATCTCCTGTGAACAGGAGCCATCTACTAAAAGAACTGGGGGACAAATCATCTGGTGATTCCCCTCCCATAAAGAGGAGTTTTTGTATACAGCATGTGAGACCACTTTTGCACCAGAAGTACAGGAACAATCAACTTTAAAATCTGAATATCCTCTATTATCTGTCTCAAAATATTTTTATACATTTAACCATCTTATACGCCTTGCTGTTGACATCACATGCCAGCCTGAATTTAAAACACATTATACAGCCTAAACTACCGTCAACAATATCAAAGTATAAAAATTCTATTATTCCAAGTATGTCACACACCCCGCTTCAACTATTCATGGCATATGGGTTATGGTCCACTAGAGGGCGAACTTCTGCAGAGATGAAAGCAAAAAGCCCCTCCCGGTCCATAAATACCTGGGACCTCCCACACATTCCCAGTTCCTTCTCTGCAGGATGGCGAGCAAATCAGAAGATGTATGCTGCTCTTCCTTGCAGGTAAGCCGGGCTCGCGCCCGGCCATTTTTTGCCCTATTTCTGCCCGGACCTTTATACAGTAAGTCCAATACTAGCCTCCCAGCCTTGGCTGCAGGTCCGGGTGAGGGTAGGCAACACCTTAATAGGTGTTTTAGGGAGCCATGCTCCTCGAGACCCCATACAAGGGGGTAGGCGGTATCTGGGTTGGTGATCCCGGTTTGGGATGCCCTGTCCCTATCTACTTCCCTTACACCTCATGGTGAGGGATTCTCCCCCTCTGGGATTCTCCGGGTCCCTTCTGTTAACCCTCCAGCAGGGGGGGGGGGGGGGGGCTTGCCTTTCTGCTTTCACATTAGATGTGTGTATGTGTGTGTGTTTTGTGCGCATGGTGCTTCACGTTTGCTGACCTCGCGCTCTGCTACAGCCTGGGGAGCTTCTCCTCCTCAGGCTGCGTTTGTGAGGGGGTGGGGCCGGGCGCTCGAGCGTTGCCGTGGCCCGCCCCCTCCCCCTTTTTTGGCGCCATTTGCGGGCCCATCCTAATGATGGGAACCGCACTGATGGACTCGGAGGGAGGGGGCACCCCTTTTTCTCCTTCCTTCACACGGAGCTGCTGGCTGGTGCCTGACGCCATTTTGGACTTGTGTGAGTGCCCTTTTTGGGCTTCCCCCCCTTTTCTTGCTATGCTGGCCATATGCCCCAGTCGCCGCTTGGGGCAGCGCTGGCTCCCTCTGCTTGTTGGTTTTATTATTACATGTATATATATCATACAATGTGTGTGGGTGTGGGTGCATGTGCTTATTGCCCATATCTTGTGTCTTTCAGGAGGACTCCCTGTGCCTTGCTTAAAGTGGACCAACACCCACCGGTGATCGGCCCGGGAATCTGTAAGATTCCCGGGCCGATCACCTCCCTCCCCGCGGGACATCCGAGATCGGGATGTCCCGCGGGGTGAAACCCCCCCAAACACCCCAAACTCCTTACCTCAGTTTCCCTTGCGCCCCTCTAGACGTGCGCGCGCCCGCGCAGGCCGTCTGTGAATGGCCGGCGCGGGCATGCGCGTGTCAAGAGGGACGCGCGGGAGGCGGCGGCGGAGGAGCCGCTTGTCCGCGGCTTGTCCGTCGGCTCGGGGAGAGGTGAGTTCGGGGGGGTTTCACACAGCGGGGCACCCTGATCGGGGGTGCCCCACCGAAGTGGACCAAGACCCAGGATAGTCAAAAACCTGGGTGTTGGTCCACTTTAAAAGGGGTTTCCCCCGGTCCTAGGGTCCCTAGAGTAATTTGGGCTACTTAAATCCTCCCACTTGGGACTTAAAGGGGCATCCCGGGTAGCTTATCAGCGTAATTCCTTCTGGTCATTGCGACTACCATTAAAATCACCATATGGAGGCTCCACAGGATACCGGGCTCCCTTCGGGTCAATCCCGGCTATGTGTGGGTTGTGGGGTATCCCTTACGGGGGAGAATGTACTAATTTGCATACCATGTGCGCAACAGGCCATAAAGCGGCAGTCGGGGTCCCAGGCGTCTGGGTCAGTGCCGCCCGTCTCATCTCCTTCCCCGCCCCGCATTATCCGTACCCAAAGTGACACGGCCCTTAGTGGGGAGTCGCACTCTGAGGTATGTGCTAGGCTGGCCAACCTCGAGTGGGCAAGACTCCCCTGACTGGGCTGATTATTCCCCTCTTGAGGAGGGGGAATTGTTTGAGGATTCTGAGACTGAAGAACTGCAGTTCTTTGAATCTGATGCCGGGCAGGAGCTGGGGGATGCTGTGGATACCCCCAAAGTCCTGGCCCATCTCTTAGAGGTTCTGGATATTTCCCCACCAGCAGAGGCCCCTCCGAAGAAGGGGGAATTCTTTGGGTCATCTAAGCCCCGCTTGGAGTTCCCAAATCAGGATCATTTTGATAGCATGATTCTTAGAGAATGGGAGAAGCCGAGTCGGCTTTCCGGTGTCCCGCAGGGATGGGATAGGAAGTATCCCTTCCCGGCGGACACGGTGAAGCGATGGTCTTCCCCTCCCGAGGTCGATGCGCCCATCTTAGGGTTGTCCAACACCTCCGTTGTACATACTCCTGACGCCACTACCCTTAAGGATGGCGAAGATAAGCGCATTGATCAGATGGCATGCCATGCCTTTGCCAGTGTGGGTTCAGCCTTGCAGCCTGTTTGTGCATCTGCACTCGTGGCTGTGGCTACCAGGTCTGAGGTTAGGGACATGTTATAAGGGTCCCAACTCAACCGGCCAGTGTTGAATTCACAGCCCTTAAGAGGTGTGAATTGTTCATGAACTTTGTGTTGACGGCTATGGATGACACTATTATCATGTGTAGTAGAACCTCGGCTCTGTTGGTGGCCCTGCGTCGTTCAGTATGGCTACGCCAGTGGGCGGCTAGCATAGCGGCCAAGAAATCACTTACAGCACTGCCCTTCCTGAGTATGCGGCTGTTTGGTGACAAATTGGATTCTGTAGCGAAAGGTGGGAAGCTACCTCAGCGTAAGAAGCAGCGTCACTTCTTTCGGGGGGCAAGCTCCCTCAATCCTTCCTTTCGCGGTGCCAGAGTGGGCAGAGGTCTTGCCTACTCTAGCTTCAGAGGTGATTCCTGGAACAGAGGCAGGGGACGCACTCGTCCAGCCTCTACCTGGGGTTCCAAGCCCAAGCCTGAGCCCAAGAGGCCGGGGCTATTATTCCAACCTCTTCACGGTTCCCAAAAAAGGATGGCTCCATAAGACCCATTCTAGATTTGAAGCTTCTCAACAGGTTCATCAGAACCAAGAAGTTCCGCATGGAGACTCTGCGCTCAGCCATTGGTTCCCTTCGTCAGGGGGATTTCATGACATCCATAGACATCAAGGATGCTTACTTTCATGTACCAATTTTCCCAGCACACCAGAGATTTCTCAGGTTCGTGGTTGGAGATCAGCATTTTCAGTTTGTGGCCCTCCCGTTCGGGCTGACCTCGGCATTGAGGGTGTTTACCAAGGTTCTGGCAGGCATTATGGCCCTGCTCAGAGCCCAGGGCATTCGTATTGTGCCGTATCTGGACGACCTACTCATTACAGCTTCTTCCCTCTGCCAGGCGGAGCTGGACACCAGGACGGTGGTGACGATGCTGGAAAGGTTCGGATGGGTGATCAACCACCCCAAGTCTTCTCTCTCCCCATCAAGGGAGATCTCTTTTCTGGGCATGCATCTGGATACCAGTCAGGCCAGAGTGTTCCTACCTCAGCCAAGGGTGCAGAGGGTTCAGGATCTGATACGTGTTCTCCTGACCAATCCTCGCCCTTCTATCCAGCTAGGGATGACTCTGGTAGGTTTGATGGTGGCCTCCTTCGAGGCAGTCCCCTTTGCTCAGTTCCACATGAGGTCGCTCCAACTCCATCTATTGCTGAAATGGGACAGATGTCCACAGTCCTTGGATCAGTGTTTTCTGATGTCTCCTAGGGTTCGGCAGTCCCTTCAGTGGTGGCTGGAACCAAGCAATCTGATGGGGGGCAGATCCTTTCTGGCCCCTTTTTGGGAGACGGTTACCACGGATGCCAACCTGTCGGGCTGGGGAGGTTTCTGGAAGGATCATCAGTTCCAGGGGTTGTGGGGTCCTCAGGAGGCTCACACCCCCATCAATGTCTTGGAGCTCAGAGCTATCCGTTTGGTTCTGTCACGTCTGACACTTCACCTACAGGGCTTACCGGTTCAGGTTGGATCGAACTGCGGTAGCTTACATCAATCACCAAGGAGGGACTCGCAGCAGGAGTGTCCTCAGGGATGTCTCTCTGATTCTGACATGGGCGGAAAGCAATGTTCCTTGCATCTCGGCAGTGTACATTCCGGGAGTGGAGAACACGGAGGCGGACTCCCTGAGCAGGAGATTCTCTCGCCGAGGGGAATGGTCTCTCAACCACAGGGTGTTTCGGTCCCTGTGTCACAAGTGGGGGACTCCAGAGGTGGATCTCTTTGCCTCTTGGCACAATTACAAGCTCCCAACCTTTGTATCTCTGTCTCGGGATCCTCTGGCCCTGGCAGTGGATGCCTTGTCACTTGCCTGGAGGGATCTGGGGTTTCTGTACCTGTTTCCCCCCTTCTCCATGGTAGGCAAGGTAGTGCGCAAGCTGGCTCTAGAGGGGGTACCAGCATTTCTGGTGGCCCCAAGGTGGCCAAGACAGGTCTGGTTCACAGACGTAGTAAGACTGGCGGTAGATCAGTACAGGCTGCCCCTGTCTCCGGATCTGATCTCTCAGGGTCAGCTACGTTACCCCAATTTACAAACTCTTGCTTTGACGGCGTGGCTGCTGAAACCTTCATCCTGAGGGAGGAAGGTTTGTCGGAGGCGGTTATTCAGACATTGATTAGAGCTAGGAAGAGGTCTTCCTCTAACGTTTACTATAGAACTTGGTGGTCCTATATTGACTGGTCTGAGGCTAGGGCCTTACCTTGCAGGGTGTTTTCGATTCCTAGGATTTTGGAGTTTCTACAACACGGTCTGGATCTGGGGTTCCAGCTCAGTACTTTGAAGGGTCAGGTTTCTGCCCTGGCTGTCTTTTTTCAAAGGTCCTTTGCTTTGCATCATCTGGTCAAGACTTTTTTCCAAGGGGTCACTCATGTTCGGCCCCCTAGAAAGCCTTTGGTTCCCATTTGGGACCTAAATTTGGTTCTCTTGGCCCTACAGGAGCCTCCTTTTGAGCCGGTGCAGGATGTGGCACTTTCTGTGCTCACTCAAAAGGTTGCCTTTTTGGTGGCTATTACTTCTGTTCGGCGTGTCTCTGAGTTGGCGGCTTTGTCTATTCAGGCCCCTTACTTTGAAAGACACCAGGATAAGTTGGTTTTTCGATTTAAAGATTTCCTTCCTAAGGTGGTTTCTGCCTTCCATCTCAATCAGGATGTAGTTCTCCCTTCCTTGTGTCCTAAGCCTAGCAATGACAGGGGCTTGTTCGTAATGCCCTCCGGGCCCAGGAAAGGTTTGGCGCCAGCCAAGTCTACCATTAGTAAATGGATACGTCAAGCCATTGTTGGGGCCTATTCCGCTAAGGGGAGGGTTCCTCCTTTTAAGATCACTGCTCATTCTACTCGTGATGTTGGGGCTTCCTGGGCTTTTCAGCACCGGGCTTCTGTTGCACATGTTTGTAAGGCTGCTACTTGGTCTTCCGTTCATACTTTTTCCAAGTTTTATAAGGTTGATGGGCGGGCCTCAGCGGATGCTGTTTTTGGCCGCAAGGTTCTGCAAGCTGCAGTGGTTTAAATTTGCATTTTTTTGCTGTATTTGGATCCCCACCCATGACGGACACTGCTATTGGATGTCCCATATGTCATGAATAGTGGAAGCGGGGTGTGTGACATACTTGGAATAATACCATTTTGTGATTACTCACCTGTAAAATGGGTATTATAAGTATGTCACAGACCCCGCTTCATCCCGCCCTTTGGTATTCTGGATCCTTTATATGGTGAACCTTTTATTGTTAAGAATGTTTTATTGTCTCTTCCTGGTCCCCTTTCTGCTGTCATATACTGGGGAATGTGTGGGAGGTCCCAGGTATTTATGGACCGGGAGGGGCTTCTTTTTTGCTTTCATCTCTGAAGAAGTTCGCCCTCTACTGGACCATAACCCATTTGTCATGAATAGTGGAAGCGGGGTGTGTGACATACTTATAATACCCATTTTACAGGTGAGTAATCACAAAATGGTATTATCTGATTGTGGAACCAAGGTAAACAGTTATATATTGTAGAGGGATGTCAGCTGACAGGACACACAAAGACCATAGTGACTCGCAAAGGCTTTTATTTCATGTTACGGTCATTTAAGCAGGGGATAACACAGGGAGGCTGGTCCAGCAAAACAAGGGGCTAGGCCCACAGCCCAGTGGCAGGTGGAATTGGCGAGGCTACGAACACACTGCTTACAAAACCCGAACCATCTGTCCTCAGATGAAGTCCTACTGAACTTTTACCTGCATGCATGAATCAAATTTGTGCTGCTTAGGTTGTGAAGTTCCTTGGCAAGTGTAGTTTATTTTGCCCATCTTATTTATCATATTTGTGCTCACTTGACATCATTTAGACAGAGGAGTAGCTAGGCTTTCTGGCACCCGGGGCAAAGATTCAAAATGGTGCAGTGGTCCCCACTTGTTCTCAGGCCCCCCTTTTGTGCCCCCTGACCTGCTGCACCCGGGGCAAGTCCCCCCCGCCGTCCCCTAGCTACGCCCCTGATTTAGAGAAAGGAAGAACCATTTATCTCGGCTGTTTCAGTCTTTGTTGTCAAGCTGCATCCAACTGAGTTAAAAGCAATCAAAATGTTTACTGTATGAGCCATGAAAGGGCCCCATTTAATGTACCAGAGTCCCATCACGTTTAGTTATGCCACTGGGGACCATTCCTCTCCCCAGTAGCAATTTAAAGTGGACCAACGCCTGCGCAGGTGCTGGTGTTGGTCCCCACCTCTGAGGGGGGATCCAAAATGCTGGAGCCCCTCCTGCCCAAAACCCTTCAGAACACCCATAAATCTTACCTTAACCTTGGTTCCCCACCAGGAATTCAGCACCGCAATTGGCCAATCACATGTGTTGGTCTGCTTTAAGGGATATGGGCGGCGGGCCACATGAGCACACAGAGGTCCATCAGAGGCATAACTATAGGGGGTGTAACCACAAGCGGGGGCCTAGGAGGTCATCAATGTTGTCCTTTCACCTTATTTATCATATTTGTGGTCATTTGGCACCATTTAGAGAAAGGAAGCCCCATTTGTCTCTGCATTCAGTTTGAGTTAAAGTTGAACAAAACCCACCAGCGGCTGGCCTGAAATTTAAATGATTCCAGGGCCGGCCACTGGCTTTTCAGTGAGGCAGCCTGAGTTGGAACGCTTAGCTTTGTGATCCCCCCCACCCCCCAGGGCGCCGGTACTGACTCGCCTTTCCCCGGTCGATTTGGCAAACGGCTCTGATTGTTTACAATGGGGAGTGCGCACTGTTGCATGCCCTGCATCCCCACTGTTATTTGTGTGCCCCTGCCCCAAAATCTAAAATCTATTAAAAATAGATTCTAAAAAAAGAGTAATACAGTATAAAAAATAAAAAATAAAAACATAGTAGAAAGTATAGAAATACATGTAAACATTGTCCTGGAGACTACTTTATATGATACATAAGATAAGGTATGATATAAAATAAGGTATGATATTGCCATATACGTCCTTTATTAAGAAGTAATCCTTGGGTAATAACTTCATAGGAAAGTGGAAAGTGTCTTGCCCACTCAATCAAATGATCCAATTTCATATTGAACCTGTATGGTTGATAAGGGATGAAAGTGATCTTCTCAGCAGTTCTGATTGTCCTTTGCAACCTAAGCCTGTCCCTCTAGGAAGCTTGCCCTAGTCACACAGAAAAAGTAAAGAACATAAAAGATCCTTTCACCATATTGACAAATTGGAATCAGCAGTTTTTGAGACAGTCCAGTTTTTTTTAAGTTGTATGAGAAAGAACAACCTTTTTGTTTTTTCGTGAAGTTTTCCCCCTACTCCTGTGCTGTACATCCCTCACCCATGAACCAAAAACACCAAAGGACATTGGTTAACGTGGCAGTGGCGAATGCCAAACTAGTTTATTAATACTAAAGTGATAGAAAGCATTAAAATACAATATTGTAGGCAAAAACTGGGACCCCATAGCGTGTGCCACGGCCACACCACACACACTACCACCTATGCAGGCAATTGTAGACTCCTAAAAGTCAATAACAAAATGACACAGCTCTGTGGATAGATTGGGACCTCCAAGTGTCTCCAGCAGCGGGTCAAAATGTATACCGATGGCGGTAGGTCCAGTAGCATAGCAGTGCTTGGCATGTGTGTGGGGGTGTGGCAAGCAAGGTCTCTGTCCTCCAATGAGCTTTGCCCCACCCTCGGAGCATCATCTAGGTGACGATTCCCTGACCATGGGCCATGGTCTGAGTCCAGAGCGCTCCTGTTGACTTCAATGGGAACCTCCATACACTTGGAAATTCTGTGACAGGCAAACAGGTTGCCTTGTGCCTATTTGCACAGCTGGTCTGAGGTCTTTAGAAAAAGTACATAAATGTGGACTCTTCCTTTAGGTGTGTAACAGTTTCTTAGGCACACACCACCAGGCTCAGGTAGTGTACAACCTCCCTTGGTATCCCCAAATGGAAGGCGGACACCTAAACAGTGCAATGTGTACTGGGTTTGGTCAATACTAGATTCGAGACGCCAGTCACTTTATTTCCTCCAGGGGAGGTTTATTTCAGTAGTATTATGAGAAGCGGTAAGATCAGAAGCAGTGTTCAGCAGTATACATCAACAACACACTTCAGGAACTCCCCAAACATACCAGACTTGGGTAAGACCATCACAAACTATATTCTAGAACACTCACACCCCGTGTGCAGGTACTGCCTCAGTGAACTGGTGGCGGAGGAGCACACAAAAATTTTGCAGGACGCAAACTTGCAAACCTTTATGTTTTATAGGACAAGGTACCATGCCAATTGCTGCAAGGGATAAAGGGTAATTATTGGCTTTTTGTGTCCAGACAGGGCATTTAAGGGGCAGATTTAATTAAACTTCCTATGTTTCTAATGTTACAATCAACTCTTGGTAAGGGGGGAACTGGGGTGGGTTGGGGGTAGTAATCTATCCTGCTTAGGGCCTCATTTTGCTCATGGCCATGTGGTTGAGTAAAATGCACATTACTAGACAGACTATTAAACAAAGGCTGTGGATCATTTAGCACTCTGATGAAAAAGGCGCACACACCGTGTTACCGTTTATTTTTCCCCACTAACTTAATTTTACAATGAGCTGATGTGAAGTTGTTGAATTTACTTATACAAAATGTGCTGGAGCAGCATGTGATTTCCTGCTTTTTTGCTTTCTGTACATTGTGCATTGCCTCTCTGGGTTATTCTGCTGGAACAGTAGAAGAAAAGCTGGCTAAGACACATCGTTTCAGTACAAACTTTTATTAAAATTTAATTAAACACAGTTTACTATACATCTCCACGCTGTCCTCCTGGACACATCAGAAAAAATGCAGTTGGCTCCTGGTCTCATTGTACATTTGGCTTAAAGTCTTACAGGTGATAGAAGGCAAGGGAGTCACTAGAAAGATTGGGGCAGATTTATAAAGCGGGTACTGAAAAGGGGAAATTTCTAAGGGACATATAGTGAGGAGGGGAATGCCGTTTAATTCTCTGTTTGTTATATGCTTTTGTAGCAACTCAGTTGAATAGACATCTATGCAAAGAAGATTGGTAATAAAAGGAGTTTATTTATAGTGGACCCTTTTCGTACCTAATAGGTCTAGGACCGCACTGTGACATGCTCGGGGGCGGGAGGGTTCCAGCAATCTGGATGCCAATAGACCTCTACAGTGCTTGCAATTCTTACCTTAACCCTTGTCCACAGTCAAAATGCGACCCCGGACATCGGTGGTCACGTGGGTTGACCCTTATTGGCGTCAGGGATAGAGATCGCTACCCCAACCCATGTGACTGCCTATCCTGGAACCACATTTTGGGGTATTGAGTATTGAGGTTCAGGTAAGAATTGGGGGTGTTGTGGGGGTCGATGTGCAGGGGGTCTCCGGCACTCCAGCACACCCCCAAGCTTGTTACAATGCGGCCCCACACCCATTACGTAGTAAATGAGTGTGGGTCCACTTTAAGCATATGCAGTGAAACAATACAGACTAACCAAGAGTTTCCAATGTATAAAAAAGCATTACCTCTACAGTCATGGCTGGCGACAGCACCCTCAAACCTGGGCAGGTGCCGGGTCCACTGCATCTTTTAGGGGGGCTTAGTGGGCACGCTGGTGTAAGGATGTGAGTATGTTGGTAAAGTGATCAATATGTGCTCTAGCCATGTTATTCTCTATTTATTATGGGGTTAGGTCTTTACTTTGCACTCTGCTTATTCATTGATGGGCCTGAGGGATAGGTTCAGTTCATTTGCAGTGTTGTCTCAGGTGGGAACTGCTCACAATTTGCTCACTAATATATGCAGCATGTTCGTACACTTTTTTTTTTTTGAGTCATATTTGCTGTCTATTGCATCTCTTTCGCGTGACTTAAATCAAACAAGAAGGAAGGGACTGAAAGAGTGGCTAGGTGAAGATGGCCGAGTATAAGGTATGACACATACCTCTTAACTTGATTGACTACCCTTAGGGATGCCTCTGCCTATTCTGAGATAAATAAATATCTACAAATTCTGAGTATGTAAAACTTGCCACAACTCAAACGCAAACTAGGAATTGGGAAATGTTGGTATTTTAACTTAAATAAAACAATCCGCTACATTTGCATTTTACTAGAGAACCTCCAAAGTTTAAGATTAAAGTGATTTTCAAAAAGTTTGATCACTAAAAGCAGGAATCACCCTGTTATTACAAACTGTTAATCAAACCATAAACTTGTATAGAAATATATATATTTTAGATCAACCTCCATCTCTCTTGATAGTGCTGTTTTGTGGTTGAGGTAATGTTTTTGATAATCGTCCAGAATGAATATAAATGTCAGAATAGTATATTTCCAATACCACATGTTCTGGCAGGAATTAGTATATATTTTCTCTCTCATAGTACAAAGAGATTTGAGGAAAAGCCAGAAAAGGCGTTTCTGTTAAGATTACTGAGATCTTTATCCAAGATGAAAACACATGCACATAGAAACATCGGAGAAAACCATTTTAATTAAAAGATCCCAGGCGCATCATTGATAGTCCTTGCGACAATAATATCCCTGACAGTGGCCGGTAGCCCAGATATTGCAGTATGGTTTAATTCATTTTACAATTAAAAAGAATTATGCCTTGTATCGCCATGCAAAATGTTCGTGTTTTTGCTGTGATTTAATTTGATCTGTGTCATTGTGTTTTATTATTGACGTAAAATTTTTACTGCAGTATTACATTTCATTATTTGTGTAATATACATGGTTAATAACGGTGATTTGCCAGTTTGCAAGGTCTTGTTACAGTAACCATAGTAAGGTCCTATTCCTAAACCTATAACCTATAAAAATATTTGTAAAACAGATACTTTAGATATTTCTCTGAAATAAAACATTAGCGATATTGGGAGAATTTATTCTGCTCTTTCAACCAGATCCCAGTTTCTAGCAGACAAACTCACTAAAAGTACCTTTGTTGATTTTTGGTTGTATTCCTGCTACTTAAAATGAGACTTAAAATGCAACTCAAACAAAGGTAAGTGTTACACCATTGTGTCAGGCTAAATGTGGCACTGTCCTAAACTGTTTCCCATTTTTAAATGAAACAGGCCGAGATATCAAGGTTTACATTTTCACCATCATAATTTCTTTGGATCTTTGGTGGTGGTGGGCTTTGGATCTGTGATGCTGCATAATCTGTGATGAATCTGGAGGAGGGGGAGGAGGTGGAGGGAGGGGTGGGAAGAGGGAGGGGTGGGAAGAGGGAGGACCAGCAATCCCATTTTCCCAGTTTTCCGCTCTGCTGAGCTGATAGAGGGATTAGGTGAAAAAGAAAATGGCATTGGCTGAACCTGTAAACCCCGATATATCAGCTATTTCTGCTTCAATTTAAAGCAGAAAACAAATTAGGACAGTGTCCAATGTACCCCCACACAAACTTGTAGCAATTACCTTTTCCTGCATTATCACTTCAGGCAGAATTTTAGTATTTTTTTTTTGTGGGGAGGGCATGAATAATACGCTCATTTTATCTCAAAATGATTTCTCGTGAACACCCAATCCAATCTCCAATGTTGACACTTTATAACATTTCATAACCAAAACCCAAACCAATTACCTAAACATAATTCTATCCCGCTTGTAGGTTAATGTTTCATATTTTACCAGGTAAAATCTTCTAAATCTTAAACATAACTCCTGCCCCTAACACCCTTTTGTATTAAAGTTTGACACCAAGTACACCTCCAATAACCTCTGATATTAACCTTTAAAATCTTTATTCGATCAAAATATTTAGATCAAAATAAAATATGAAGCCAACATCTGGTAAACCCTCAACACCTTAAGTCTAAAAGGTCTGGTCTTGTTGAAACCCTTCCCTATGGGGCATCCCAAATGGGAATGCTCCACAGTGTTAAACTCACCTTGTCCTTGGATCCCACAGCCCTTATATAATTAATCTGCAGAGCCCTGTACTTCCCCATTTAGATTTGCATTCACATAAATGCCAGCAGCCTGTTAGGTTCACTCAATAGGCTGCAATCCTAATTTCTTTATCCTCACTTAATGCCTGGGAGCCAGAGCAAATGAATGCTGGCGATGACATAAGGAGAAAGAGGGAACATTTAGCAAGGGCTCACAGATTAGGCATTAGTCTTGAGAACATAGTGGAGAAAATTAGAGGAGGAAGGACACACTAAACACTCTTACAGCAGTCAGCTCATCAGTACGGCTTGCTCTGGCATATCTCACATCGACCCCAGTGTTCACCCGGATAACAGATCTATTACCATTCACTGAGGTATGACCTGCTGATGAGGATATTGTCCCATGTCCATCTCAGTAGCCAGGTGTCAGTTCTGCTTGTAGTTCCCCAAAACTAGGCAAAACTTCATTTCTGACTTCTTAAGCGACTGTTGATGCAAAGTGTTCTACCTGGTGGGGAATAAAAACGTGTAGTCCGAGGCCTGAGTTTAGGTTTTCCTAGTGTTGATTACATGCCTGACTGTAGACCAGTTTTTCTTTAAATCAACTTTTTTTGTACAACCCTAATTTTAAGACTGTTGAGATGTGTGTAAAGTGTAAAGAAAACATTACTAATATGATTTATTTATTTTGCATTCATCACATAACATAGAAAAGAAGTTAAAAGTTAGATATTTTTCAATTGAAAAAGTTAACTCATTTTGAAATTGATGACAGCAACACATCTCAAAAATTGGGATAGTGTTCAGAAAAGGCTGGAAAAATACTGTAAATTATACTAATGAAAGAAATGTTGATGTCTCATGACTGTATATAAAATCATGAAGCAAAGTCTCTCAAAAGCAAAGATGGTCAGAGGTTTGCCATTCTGTAAAAAACAATGGGCCTAATTAATGATGTGCATCTGTTAGCAACTGTTTTGTGGTTATAGCCCCAGCTTCAGAGCCCATCTAATCTGGCGCTGTGCTGGGTACTACATTGATGCTAGCAGGCGTTGCGCCAAATGCTAATTAGCTTTGATCCTTGCACTGAAGTATTGGCCTATGGGGTTTATTCATCAAGGGATAGCGCCAGGTAGTGCCTCGTAGCGGCAGGCAGCGTCTGTTGAACGAGGGGAGCTGTACGCAAAACCACAGTTATGAAAGCGAATCTGGTGATTGACTCTAACAGCGCCATGTAGCGCCCGATGTATTATTACAGACCGCTCAGCGTATAGCGCCGGTGCTCTAGCTATCAGAGCACCAGGTATTTGCTCAGTGATGCTCTCCCATACATTTCAATGGGTGTTCATTTTCTTGTGTTTAAACAGCGTGTTTGACATTTTTAATTTTTTTTTTTGCTTAAATCATTGTGTGACCATGTGTGACCTCTCCTGGCTGCAAACTTATGCAGAGTTGTCATTACAGGTCTGACACTAAAGTGTTAATGTCACAGTATTAAAACAATGTCATTCCATGTGTTTTCGCTTTGTTACAGGTGGATATGTGTACAAAAACAGACTTTAATCACACAGCACCTGGCGCTCTATGCAATAGCGACCAGATTTAGAGCGCCAACGCTGTGTGTCCTTTTATGATAAGTATAGTGTGGATCATCGAGAGTCGGTGGCACTGATCTGGCGCTACCTCTCACTCCCTGCAGCGTTTTACTGGTGTTACAGTGCCCAACATACATCACATTCATGCCGGACAGTTAACAGCAGCGACTGAGGTGCTCTGTTACAGCGCCCGATACATGTTTACAGGGTCTACTAGCGCCGCTATAAGCACCTTTATACAGACGCTCATCTGCTGATATCTGGCGTTAGTAATGATTCAGCCTCTAAGTAAGCACCTTTTGGACACCGACTGATTAGCCACTTTGTACTGCCATTTTTCTGGCTCTCCCCAGCATATTTATGTTTTTTTTTTCTCCTTGAAATCTCTGTATTTTTCTAGTGCTGGTTATCCTTTCATCATAACATTTACAAATGGGACAAACTTTACAGTGCATTTAGGCTGTGTTTTAGTTGTTGTCCAAATTAAAAATTCTTAAGCCCATCTAGGGCCTGCATTTCCATTACTGACAATTCCCAATGCAAGTTCTGTACAAATATATGTGTTTAACATAATTAAAGGCATCAAACACTTCAGTCCAGTTCTGCCTATTGTGCTATATGGGATCTTGAACTACAGGGCTAGGTTTCATCTGGTGCTGTCTCAACCAGTTGTCTGACTCTGGGTGCCGCTGAGGCAAAAAAAGTAGCTCTTTGTGGAGCTGCAACTTCTAAAATAAGGCTCAATGTCTAAACACCGTGAAACATTTTGAAAGAATATTCCTCAAATTTAAAATTTCAAAGACTTTGAATATCCTGGTATTTACAGTATGTAATCAGTAAAAAAAATTCAGAGAATTTGGAGAAATCTTTGTGCACAAGTGACAAGGCCATGCACCCACTATGCACCCACATGTGGCACTGTATTAAACAAGCAGAATGCTCAGCTGCATAGCTCGAGGCATCACCAGTTGGAAGAGGGAGGTTGTGATGCCGCTGTATAGAGCCCTGGTAAGGCCACAGCTAGAATACTGTGTGCAGTTCTGGAGACCTTACCTGCAAAAAGACATTATTCAAATAGAACGTGTCCAAAGGCGGGCAACGAAAATGGTGGAAGGACTTAAAGTCAGGACTTAAAAAATCAGGAGAGACTTAAAGAACTTAATTTGTACAGTCTGGAGGAAAGAAGGGAGAGGGGGGGACATGATTGAGACCTTTAAATATGTGAAATGATTGAATGGTTCAGGAGGGAAGTGTTTTTAAGAAGAAGCTTAATGATAGAACAAGGGGGCACAACCTGAAGCTAGTCGGGGGGAAGATCAGGAGCAATGTTAGAAAATATTATTTTACAGAAAGAGTAGTAGATGCTTGGAACAAACTTCCAGCAGAGGTAGTTGAAAAATCAACAGTCACTGAATTTAAACATGCCTGGGATAAGCACACATCTATCCTAAGATAAAGAGTACATACAGTATACACATAAGGGCAGACTAGATGGACCGTATGGTCTCCTTCTGCCGTCACCCTTCTATGTTTCTATTAATTACAGGCATAAATCAGTAAAGCAAATCACTCCATGGGCTCAGGAATACTTCCAGAAACCATTGTCTGTGAACAAAGTATGCTGTACAATTCATAAATGCAAAATGTATCATGAAAAGGTGAAGCCAATAAGAGACAATAACATATAAATGCATGGTCTTCTCTGCACCAAAGCTCATTTAAAATGGACTGAGGCAAATTGGAAAACTGCTTTGTGGTCAGATTGTTGAAAATGTTTTTTTAACCAGACCTATTAGGAAAGGGACCATCCAGCTTGTTATAAGTGCACCATTCAAAAGCTTGCATCTCTGGTTGTTATGTAGTTGTATAAGTATCTATGGCATGAGTAGCTTATACATCCTCAAAGGTTGCATATTTCACCAAGAAAAGGCTAAACCACAAACTGCATCTATCACAACAGCATTGCTTCATAGAAGTGTCCTGATGGCCTTTCTGCAGTCCTGACCTTTCGACAAGAAGACCCAGGACTGTTGAGCGTCTATATCAGACAAAAATAGGACAGCATTCCTATACCAAAACTCCAGAAACTGGTTTCCTCACTTTCCAGGCATTTATGGAGTGTTGTAATAGGTGGAGTGGGTACTACACAATAGACATGGCCTTGTGACAACTTTTTTATGTTGTTGCCACCAATTTCTCATTTTTTTTTTTGCAAATGAAATTGAAATTTCTACTTCTGAAAAACCCAAAAAAACAGCTATACTTTGGGGTTTATTCATCAAAGGATAGCGGCAGGTAGTGCCTCATAGTGACAGGTAGCGAACGGTGAACGCCGGGCGCTGTACGCAACACCACATTTATCAAAGCGACTCCGGAGAGCGACTCTGACAGCGCCATGTAGCATCCGATTCATCATCACAGACGGCTCAGCGTATAGCGCAGTCACTCTGGCTTCCAGAGCGCCTGGTATTACCTGTCGCTACCTGTCGCTACCTGTCGCTCTCCCATACATTTCAATGGATGTTACTTTTCTTCTCTTTAAACAGGGTTTTCTTTTTATTTATTTATTTTTATGAAATCATTGTGAAATCTCCTGGCCTGTCATTTTTGAAAACTTTTTTGATTTTTTTATATTTTTATGCAGAATTGTCATTACAGGTCTGGCATTAACCCTTAAAATGCTAAGCACGTAGTTTCTACGTGGTTGCTTCTCCTACCGCTAAGTGCCAAGCACGTAGAAACTACGAGCCTGGCATTTCCCCCTGCTAGTTAAAAAATAGAAAAAAAAAAACACTTACCTCTGGTATCGATGTGAAGCTGGGGGTCCCCTCTTCCTGGGGGGCCAGCACAAATGTTTTTGGGGGGAACTGCCGCACTCTTACCTAGTCCACTTGGGTGGGTGCACGGTTCGCGGGGATGCAGCAAAATCCAAAGTTTCTGTGAAGAACCAGCACTCCAGTAATAAGTTTCATAAAAAAAACATGTATTATAAATCCACCGAAATACAAATCATGTGAAGCCAGGTTCAGGTTGATAGGTCAATGTTTCGGGGTGCGCGAGGGCCCCCTTCTTCAGAACCAACCTTTGGCATGAAAGTATAATCACAGCAAATGAACAAACATAAGACTAAGCATGCATGTGGCTTTAAATAAACTATGGGGCCAAGCATGCCCCAGGAAGTCAAAAAATCACGCCTGACGTCATAATGACGTCACTGGCGCTATGGCAACCATAAAACACATAGGTGTAATACCAATCTTATTATAAGCGTTGTGAAAAAGTAATAAAATTATAAATATGCAGGCGTCATACTTACCCTGCGCTGGGCGCTCCCGTCCGTGTGGGGAAGAGCTCCCCCGCATGCTGAGACCCGCCGCTGCCATAGTGCTAAGCAACCCCCACCGCTGCCCCCTATCAGGGAGAGACAGGCAACCTCGCGTCATTCGGGCAATACTGCCCGGCAACGCTTGACGCATCACTAGGGGGAACATAGGTTCAGAGTAGATGTTAATAAGAGGGACAGTCTGCGAAATCATTAGCAAAGGGGGCAAACAAGAGGAGGAAGAATGGGGACAGATCCTGTGGAAGGGAGGGGACAGACCAAGGGCAGAATTGGAGGGGGGCAGATCTTGTGGAACAGAAAATTCTGGCAGTAAAAAAGTGTAGAAAAAGAAGGGACAAAAGTAAAAAGTGGTGAAAAAGGAGGGAGGGGCAGAGTAGATATTAGTAAGAGGGACAGTGGATGTTAGTAAGAGGGACAATCTTTGGAAGAATGGAGGGGGTATAGTAAAAAAATAGTGAAAAAGAAGGGACAAACGTAAAAGTGAAAGAGGAAAAGGGGGAGGAGAAGAAGGGGAGGGAAATCTGGGGGAGGGGAAGAGAAAGACGCCGGGAAGGAGGCTACAACTTATTGCTGTTAAATCAAAGAAGATGTGCAGTACTAATAAAACCTTAAATATCAATAGGAATATGAATTAGTTCCATAGATAATAACGGACTCTATCTCTTCTCGAGGAAACAATTATAACCAAACGAAGTATTCACACCGCAGGGTTGTACAATGTCCAATCCATGTATCCAAAACGTTTCCTGTTGAAGGAGGCGGTTATTTCTGTCACCGCCCCTTGTTGGTTTAGGAACATGTTCGATAACCATCCCTTTAAGGTCTTGCGGAAGATGGCCTAGCTTGGCAAAAAAAAAAAAACAATGACAGTCACTCATCTCTACGTCCGATTCCTCCATCCGGCTCTTCTCTTCACCGGGGGGGGGGGGGGGGGGTCCGATCCCCCCCCCCCCCGGGCTCCGCAGGCTTCAGGTGAGGACCCTCACCTGCAGGATGCAGGATCGGAGGTTAGTAAAGTAAAAAAAATAAATAAATAAATGTCATTTTTTTTTCTCTTTGTGTCTGTGTCTTTATTTTTAACTTTTAACCCCTGAGCGGGTGACTTGCCATTAACCCCCGGCACCCCCATTACCTGCCTCCCCAAAGCCCAGGGGGGGGCAGAAGAGCCTGTGGCCACGGGCTATGCGAGCTTGTAGCCTGCAGGGCCAGGGGCCACAAAAACTGGCCGCTGCGCCCTGTTCCTATAAGCCCTGCATAGCTGGTCCCGGCTGGTTACTTTGGGTAAGCGGGACCCCATGTCATTTTTTGGGGGAAAACAAATAGGATCTTCCCCCTTGGGAGGGGGGACTCTATGTCATTTTTTTCTCGATTTAACCCTTTGTAGTGTGGATGGTAGTTGTATTATATTTGTAAATGTTATAAAGTACTTGTTTCAGTTAGGGGGGTATCCTGGGCAGGAACGGGGGGCTACGGATAAATATGTGGTACCGTTCTAATCGGTAGAAATGGGGCTTTCACATGCAATATGGTTTTCTTTAATAAAATACATTTTTTATTTAAAATAAAGGAGGCAATTTTCTAAAAAAATTTTTATTTATTTATTCATTTTTACTTAATAATAATATTGTAAAAAACAGAATAAAATTTACAAACAAGACATTTCATGTTAAAGCCTAAACTCTGCTGCAAAAAAAAAAAAAATATATATATATATATATATATATATATAATTTTCCTGAAAATTCCAGCAAAAATGGCGCACAAATGGCGCAAAATGGGGAAAAATGACCTGTCAACAGAGGGTGACAAAATCTCAAGTAGGCTGTCAATTAAAAGGGTTAAAAGTAGCTATGCATGTTGGGTATTGTTCTGTTCCGGGGACCTTGCGCTTTCAGACTTAGCTTGTTTATTTATATTTTAGGAAAGGTGTTTTTTATTCAGCTTTTTTATACATTTTTTAAGGGAAACCCTGCACAACCAAAGAATTCTTTGAGGGATTAATTCCAGAAAGACGAGCCCACTACAACAAGCAGGGTACGCTTAGAAAGCTTAAGGTGTGTACTTTCAGGGAATATATGGTTTATGGGGGATATTCCAAATGTAAAGGATTGTTTTGGTTGAAAAATCACAAGGTGCGCACTTTGTCTGCAGAGCTGAAATTTTCAAGTAAAATTACCGTTACGCACATGCTTTACTTTGGGGTGTTTGGCAACTCTTCCCTTGACAGTAGCAATTAGAGATGAGCGAACTTTTGAAAAATTCGATTCGACTGGTTCGCCGAATTTTCCGACAAAAATCGTTTCGACCCGAATTTATTCGCGACAAATCGCTATTAAAAACGGCTATTTCTGAGCCTCCTAGAGCCTCAATAGGGTTGTAAACCATTCTGCCTTGCTGTAACACACATAGGATGCGTGCTGGGTTAGTTAAATAATACTTTGAATAAATATCACATGCAGATAAGAGGCATCGCTAATAGAATTGCAGAGCGGCACAATTGCAGAGAGTTGAAGTGGCATCACTATGAGGGGCAGGAGCCCAAACATTGCTTTAACCCTTTAAGTGCCAGCCTACCTGGAGTTTTTGTCACACTCTGTTGCCAGACCATTTTGCACTATTTTGCACTCCCCATGTTCAAATGTGATTTTTGAAGGGATTTCCAGGGATTTCCCAGGAAAATGATATATTGTTTTTTTCAGCAGAGTCTGAGCTTTAACATGAAATGTCTTGTTTGTCATTTTTTAGCTGTATTCTCAATATTTTTTGGCGAAATATGTGCAAAAAAATTAAAAAAAATCTATTTTTTACAATTTGTAGTGTTTTTTTGTAATAAAAAATGTAAGTTTGTCAATAAAATCTTATTGCGTGTGAAACCCCAATTTCTCACAGTTACAGCGGTACCCCATATGTATAGGTAGACACCTTTTCCTGCCCAGGAGACTCCCCCAAACTGAAACAGAGCTTTAGGGGATTTTCAGAAAAAATACAACTGTGATTGGGCTATGCGCACCTTGCAGTTTTTCCAGAAAAACAACCCTTTACATTTGAAATACCCCCAACAAACTATATATTCTCTGGAAGTACACACCTCAGGCTTTCTATTTGTACCAGGCTTGTTAATGTGGCCACAGTTTTCTAGAAGTAATCCCTCAATGTATTCTTTGGTTGCAAAGAGTTTCCCTAAAAAAAGGATAAAAAAGCAGAATCAAAGCCACATTTTCCTAAAAAACTATATACAAACAAGAAAAAAACAGTATAATCTGAAAAAGCAACTTCACCCGGACAGAACGGCACCCAACATGCATAGGTTCTGTCAAGGGAAGAGTTGCAAACACCCCAAAGTAAAGCATGAGCATAACGGTAATTTTTCTTGAAAATTTCAGCTCTGCAGACAAAGTGCGCACCTTGCGATTTTTCAACCAAAACAACCCTTTACATTTGGAATATCCCCCATAAACCATATATTCCCTGAAAGTACACATGTTAAGCTTTCTAAGCGTACCCAGCTTGTTGTAGTGGGCTCATCTTTCTGGAATTAATCCCTCAAAGAACTCTTTGGTTGCGCAGAGTTTCCCTAAAAAATGTATAAAAAAGCAGAATAAAAAACACCTTTTCCTAAAATATAAATATGCAAACAAGAAAAAACAAGCTAAGTCTGAAAGCGCAAGGTCCCCCGAACAGAACAATACCCAACATGCAGAGGTACTATTAACCCTTTTAATTGCCAGCCTACTTGAGATTTTGTCACCCTCTGTTTTTTCCCCATTTTGCGCCATGTTTTGCGTCATTTTTGCTGGAATTTTCAGGAAAATTATATATATATTTTTTGCAGCAGAGTTTAGGCTTTAACATGAAATGTCTTGTTTGTAAATTTTATTTATTATTAATTTTATTTATTATTAAGTAAAAGAAATAAATAAATAAATTTTTTTTTTAGAAAATTGCCTCCTTTATTTTAAATAAAAAATGTATTTGATTAGGGAAAACCATATTGCATGTGAAAGCCCCATTTCTACTGATTAGAACGGTACCACATATTTATCGGTAGCCCCCTGTTCCTGCCCAGGAGACCCCTCTAACTGAAGCAAGTAATTTTTAACATTTACAAATAAAATACAACTACCATCCACACTACAAAGGGTTAAATCGAGAAAAAAAAATGACACAGGGTCCCCCCTCCCGGGAGGGGGGGGGGGGGGGGGCATTTTTTGGGGGGATTTTTAACCCTTTTGTTGCCAAGCACGTAACACCTACGTGCTGGCTTGGCTGGGCCTTAAGTGCCAAGCACGTAGGTGTTACGTGCTTGACTTTCCTCGCTTGTAGTTTAAAAAGTAAAAACAACAAATACTCACCTGACCCCTTGTTGGATCCGGCCGGGTCTCCTCTTTAATTTGGTGCCATCCGATCCCCCGTGGGGGGTCGGATGGCTCCAGGAGAGCCCCCGGAATAGGCCGCCCCCCCCCCGCTTCTGCAGCAGCAGCTTCTAACTGTAAAAAAAAAAAAAAAAAATAAAAATGACATTCACTTACCTGTGTGTGCGCTGGCTCCCGCTGTCCCTCCTCTTCACCTGGGGGGCCTCCGATCCCCCCCCAGGACTTACCGATCTTCAGGAGAGAGCCTGGGAGGCTCTCTCCTCTCTTCTGCACGATGGCGGCCGCCATCATGCCTCTAAGCCCCGCCCCCTTGGGGGCGGGGCTTATGAAGTCATCCCGGCCCCGATCTCAGGCTTCAGCCTTCTCAGCTTCTCAGATGCCGGTGATCGGCACAGGGGAAGGAGGTGACAGGAGATCCTCTGATCTCCTGCCTTCTCCTTCTCTGGATGCCGATCACCGGCATCTGTCAGCTGAGCGGCGAGGGACAAGAGCTTGCAATCGAAGGTAAGTACAGTAAAAAAAAATTTTTTTTTTTCTAATAAAATACTTTTTATTATTGTGTGGTGTTTTTTTTTCACATTAACCCTTTGTGAGCTGGTAAGGGGTCCATGAGACCCCTTATACCAGTTCACAAGGCTGGGGGGGTGGCAAGTCACCTGCCCTAGCGGGTGGCTTGCCATTAACCCCCGCACCCCCATTACCTGCCTCCCCAAAGGCCAGGGGGGGGCAGAAGAGCCCGGGCCCACATAGGCTATGTGGGCTCGTAGGCTGCAGGGTGGGGGGGCCACCAAAGCTGGCCCCCCCACTCTGTGCCTACAAGCCCCCATAGCTGGTCCCGGGCTGGTTACTTTGGGTAAGGGGGACCCCACGTCATTTTTTTTTTTGGATTTTGAAGGGTTTTTAACCCTTCAAAATCCAAAAAAAAATGGGGTCCCCCTCCCCGGGAAGGGGGACCCTATGTCATTTTTTTTTTTAATTAACCATTTGTCATCCAGCAGCTATAAAAGGCTTCTGGGCAGGAAAGGGTGTCTACCTATACATATGTGGTATCGCTGTAACCGGGAGAAATTGGGGTTTCTCACGCAATAAGATTTTATTGACAAACTTACATTTTTTATTACAAAAAAACTCTACAAATTGTAAAAAAATGTTTTTTTTTGTTTTTTTTCACACATTTCACCCAAAAAAATTGAGAATACACCTAAAAAATACAAACAAGACATTTCATGTTAAAGCCCAGACTCTGTTGAAAAAAACAATATATAATTTTCCTGGGAAATCCCTGGAAATCCCTTCAAAAATGACAGTTGAATATGTGTAGCGCAAAATGGTGAAACATCGTCTGGCAACAGGGAGTGGCAAATGCTGCAGGTAGGCTGGCAGCGAAAGGGTTAAGGGTTAAAAATCCTTAAAAAATAAAAAAAAAAATGACATGGCCCCCCCCTTACCCAAAGTAACCAGCCCGGGACCAGCTATGCAGGGTTTGGAGGAACAGGGCGCGGGGGCCAGCTTTTGTGGCCCCTGGCCCTGCAGGCTACAAGCCCGCATAGCCAGTGGGCCCGGGCTCTTCTGCCCCCCCCTGGGCTTTGGGGAGGCAGGTAATGGGGGTGCCGGGGGTTAATGGCAAGTCACCGGCTAGCGCAGGTGACTTGCCACCTCCCCCAGCCTTGTGAACTGGTATAGGGGTCATGGACCCCTTACCAGTTCACAAGGGGTTAAATGTAAAAAAAAAACAGACACACAAAGAGAAAAAATATTTTATTATTTTTTTTTTTTAATACTTACCTCCCATCCATAGTGGAGCACTCTTTCAGCCTTTTATAGCTGCTGGATGACAGAAAACAAAAGGGTTAATTAAAAAAAAAAATGACATAGGGTTCCCCCTCTTGGGGGGGGGGACCCCATTTTTTTTTGGAATTTTAAGGGTTAAAAACCCTTAAAAATCCCCCCAAAAAATGACGTAGGGTCCCCCCTACCCAGCATTACCGACCGGGGCCAGCTATGGGGGCTTGTAGAACAGGGCGCAGGGGCCAGCGTTGGTGGCCCCTGGCCCTGCAGGCTACTAGCCCACATAGCCACTAAGTGGCCCGGGCCCTTCTGCCCCCCCTGGCCGTTGGGGAGGCAGGTAATGGGGGGCTGGGGGTTATGGCAAGTCACCCGCTTGCCGCAGGTGACCTGCCATACCCAGAGCCTTGTGAACTGGTATAAGGGGTCTCATGGACCCCTTACCAGTTCACAAAGGGTTAAATGAAAAAAAACACGACACGAAAGTATTTTATTAAAAAAAAAAAAAAAAAAATGTTTTACTGTACTTACCTCCGATTGTAAGCTCCTTTGTCCCGCGCCGCTCTGCTGACAGATGCCGGTGATCGGCATCCAGAGAAGGGGGAGCAGGAGATCAGAGGATCTCCTGCCACCTCCTTCCCCGTTGCCGATCACCGGCATCTGACAGCTGAGAACGCTGAAGCCTGAAGTGATCGGGGCTGGGATGACGTCATAGCCCCGCCTCCAAAAGGGGGGGGGGGGGGGGGGCGGCCTATTCCGGGGGCTCTCCTGGAGCCATCCGACCCCCCACGGGGGATCGGATGGCACCAAATTAAAGAGGAGACCCGGCCGGATCCAACGAGGGGTCAGGTGAGTAATTTTTTTTTTTTTTTGCCCACTAGCAGGGGTAAATGCCAGGCACGTAAATTTTACGTGGCTGGCACTTAAGTGATGGAGAGGCAACCACGTAAATTTTACGTGGCTGGCATTTAAAGGGTTAAAGAGACACTGGAGTTGGCAGCAGCAGGAGCCCAAAAATTGGATGAATCACACCCTGGAGTTGGCAGCAGCAGCAGCAGCCCAAACATTACTTTAAAGAGACACTGGGGTTGGCTTCAGGAGCCCAAAAATTGGATGATTCCCACCCTGGAGTTGGCAGCAGCAGCAGCAGCAGGAGCCCAAACATTACTTTAAAGAGACACTGGGGTTGGCTTCAGGAGCCCAAAAATTGGATGATTCACACCCTGGAGTTGGCAGGAGTTGGCAGCAGCAGCAGCAACAGGAGCCCAAACATTGCTTTAAAGAGACACTGGGGTTGGCTTCAGGAGCCCAAAAATTGGATGAATCACACCCTGGAGCTGGCAGCAGCAGCAGCCCAAACATTACTTTAAAGAGACACTGGGGTTGGCTTCAGGAGCCCAAAAATTGGATGATTCATACCCTGGAGTTGGCAGGAGTTGGCAGCAGCAGCAACAGGAGCCCAAACATTACTTTAAAGAGACACTGGGGTTGGCTTCAGGAGCCCAAAAATTGGATGAATCACACCCTGGAGCTGGCAGCAGCAGCAGCCCAAACATTACTTTAAAGAGACACTGGGGTTGGCTTCAGGAGCCCAAAAATTGGATGAATCACACCCTGGAGTTGGCAGCAGCAGCAGGAGCCCAAACATTACTTTAAAGAGACACTGGGGTTGGCTTCAGGAGCCCAAAAATTGGATGATTCACACCCTGGAGTTGGCAGCAGCAGCAGCAGGAGCCCAAATATTACTTTAAAGAGACCCTGGGGTTGGCTTCAGGAGCCCAAAAATTGGATGAATCACACCCTGGAGTTGGCAGCAGCAGCAGCAGGAGCCCAAACATTACTTTAAAGAGACACTGGGGTTGGCTTCCGTAGCCCAAAAATTGGATGAATCACACCCTGGAGTTGGCAGCAGCAGGAGCCCAAATATTACTTTAAAGAGACCCTGGGGTTGGCTTCAGGAGCCCAAAAATAGGATGAATCACACCCTGGAGTTGGCAGCAGCAGCAGCAGCAGGAGCCCAAACATTACTTTAAAGAGACACTGGGGTTGGCAGCAGGAGCCCAAAGATTGGATGAATCACACCCTGGAGTTGGCAGCAGCAGCAGCAGGAGCCCAAACATTACTTTAAAGAGACACTGGGGTTGGCTTCAGGAGCCCAAAAATTGGATGAATCACACCCTGGAGTTGGCAGCAGCAGCAGCCCAAACATTACTTTAAAGAGACACTGGGGTTGGCTTCAGGAGCCCAAAAATTGGATGATTCACACCCTGGAGTTGGCAGCAGCAGCAGGAGCCCAAATATTACTTTAAAGAGACCCTGGGGTTGGCTTTAGGAGCCCAAAAATTGGATGATTCACACCCTGGAGTTGGCAGCAGCAGCAGCAGGAGCCCAAATATTACTTTAAAGAGACCCTGGGGTTGGCTTCAGGAGCCCAAAAATTGGATGAATCACACCCTGGAGCTGGCAGCAGCAGCAGCCCAAACATTACTTTAAAGAGACACTGGGGTTGGCTTCAGGAGCCCAAAAATTGGATGAATCACACCCTGGAGTTGGCAGCAGCAGCAGGAGCCCAAACATTACTTTAAAGAGACACTGGGGTTGGCTTCAGGAGCCCAAAAATTGGATGATTCACACCCTGGAGTTGGCAGCAGCAGCAGCAGGAGCCCAAATATTACTTTAAAGAGACCCTGGGGTTGGCTTCAGGAGCCCAAAAATTGGATGAATCACACCCTGGAGTTGGCAGCAGCAGCAGCAGGAGCCCAAACATTACTTTAAAGAGACACTGGGGTTGGCTTCCGTAGCCCAAAAATTGGATGAATCACACCCTGGAGTTGGCAGCAGCAGGAGCCCAAATATTACTTTAAAGAGACCCTGGGGTTGGCTTCAGGAGCCCAAAAATAGGATGAATCACACCCTGGAGTTGGCAGCAGCAGCAGCAGCAGGAGCCCAAACATTACTTTAAAGAGACACTGGGGTTGGCAGCAGGAGCCCAAAGATTGGATGAATCACACCCTGGAGTTGGCAGCAGCAGCAGCAGGAGCCCAAACATTACTTTAAAGAGACACTGGGGTTGGCTTCAGGAGCCCAAAAATTGGATGAATCACACCCTGGAGTTGGCAGCAGCAGCAGCCCAAACATTACTTTAAAGAGACACTGGGGTTGGCTTCAGGAGCCCAAAAATTGGATGATTCACACCCTGGAGTTGGCAGCAGCAGCAGGAGCCCAAATATTACTTTAAAGAGACCCTGGGGTTGGCTTTAGGAGCCCAAAAATTGGATGATTCACACCCTGGAGTTGGCAGCAGCAGCAGCAGGAGCCCAAATATTACTTTAAAGAGACCCTGGGGTTGGCTTCAGGAGCCCAAAAATTGGATGAATCACACCCTGGAGTTGGCAGCAGCAGCAGGAGCCCAAACATTACTTTAAAGAGACACTGGGGTTGGCTTCAGTAGCCCAAAAATTGGATAAATCACACCCTGGAGTTGGCAGCAGCAGCAGCAGCAGCAGGAGCCCAAACATTACTTTAAAGAGACACTGGGGTTGGCTTCAGGAGCCCAAAAATTGGATGATTCACACCCTGGAGTTGGCAGCAGCAGGAGCCCAAATATTACTTTAAAGAGACCCTGGGGTTGGCTTCAGGAGCCCAAAAATTGGATGAATCACACCCTGGAGTTGGCAGCAGCAGCAGCAGCCCAAACATTACTTTAAAGAGACACTGGGGTTGGCTTCAGGAGCCCAAAAATTGGATGAATCACACCCTGGAGTTGGCAGCAGCAGCAGCAGGAGCCCAAACATTACTTTAAAGAGACACTGGGGTTGGCTTCAGGAGCCCAAAAATTGGATGATTCACACCCTGGAGTTGGCAGCAGCAGCAGCAGCAGGAGCCCAAACATTACTTTAAAGAGACACTGGGGTTGGCTTCAGGAGCCCAAAAATTGGATGAATCACACCCTGGAGTTGGCAGCAGCAGCAGGAGCCCAAACATTACTTTAAAGAGACACTGGGGTTGGCAGCAGGAGCCCAAAGATTGGATGAATCACACCCTGGAGTTGGCAGCAGCAGCAGCAGGAGCCCAAACATTACTTTAAAGAGACACTGGGGTTGGCTTCAGGAGCCCAAAAATTGGATGATTCACACCCTGGAGTTGGCAGCAGCAGCAACAGGAGCCCAAACATTACTTTAAAGAGACACTGGGGTTGGCTTCAGGAGCCCAAAAATTGGATGATTCACACCCTGGAGTTGGCAGCAGCAGCAACAGGAGCCCAAACATTACTTTAAAGAGACACTGGGGTTGGCTTCAGGAGCCCAAAAATTGGATGAATCACACCCTGGAGTTGGCAGCAGCAGCAGCAGGAGCCCAAATATTACTTTAAAGAGACCCTGGGGTTGGCTTCAGGAGCCCAAAAATTGGATGAATCACACCCTGGAGTTGGCAGCAGCAGCAGGAGCCCAAACATTACTTTAAAGAGACACTGGGGTTGGCAGCAGGAGCCCAAAGATTGGATGAATCACACCCTGGAGTTGGCAGCAGCAGCAGCAGGAGCCCAAACATTACTTTAAAGAGACACTGGGGTTGGCTTCAGGAGCCCAAAAATTGGATGATTCACACCCTGGAGTTGGCAGCAGCAGCAACAGGAGCCCAAACATTACTTTAAAGAGACACTGGGGTTGGCTTCAGGAGCCCAAAAATTGGATGATTCACACCCTGGAGTTGGCAGCAGCAGCAACAGGAGCCCAAACATTACTTTAAAGAGACACTGGGGTTGGCTTCAGGAGCCCAAAAATTGGATGAATCACACCCTGGAGTTGGCAGCAGCAGCAGCAGGAGCCCAAATATTACTTTAAAGAGACCCTGGGGTTGGCTTCAGGAGCCCAAAAATTGGATGAATCACACCCTGGAGTTGGCAGCAGCAGCAGGAGCCCAAACATTACTTTAAAGAGACACTGGGGTTGGCAGCAGGAGCCCAAAGATTGGATGAATCACACCCTGGAGTTGGCAGCAGCAGCAGCAGGAGCCCAAACATTACTTTAAAAAGACACTGGGGTTGGCTTCAGGAGCCCAAAAACTGGATGATTCACACCCTGGAGTTGGCAGCAGCAGCAGCAGGAGCCCAAATATTACTTTAAAGAGACACTGGGGTTGGCTTCAGGAGCCCAAAAATTGGATGATTCACACCCTGGAGTTGGCATCAGCAGGAGCCCAAAAATTGGCCTAAAGACATAAATATGTTTTGCACCATTTGGAAAGTGTAAAACGTGGCACCATGCTGAATCTAGTCGCATGCATCAGGCATTGGTGGGTGGAAATCCTGGCTGATCCATCCCTGATTCATTTTGACAAAGGTGAGTCTCTCCACATTTTTAGTTGACAGAAGAGTTCTCCTCGCCGTAACTATGGCCCCCGCCGCACTAAACACCCGCTCAGATGGCACGCTACTTGCCTGGCAGGACAGCTTTTCCAGGGCAAACTCTGCTAGTTGCGGCCACAAATCAAGTTTGGCTGCCCAGAAGTCCAGCGGATCCTCAAGGTGTGTTGGCATGGTCATGTCAAAGTATGACATGACCTGCTGGTTCAGGTCCTGCTCCAGGTCTTCCTGCTGCTCATGAGTAGCCTCACTATGCGGGTGTAGAAAGCTACTCATTAGCGACTGAAGACTGAGGCTGCTGCTGATGGAGCTGCTGCTGCTGCTCCTGCCAACCCCCCCAGCGGCCATGGCAGTGGAAGGTGAGCGCAGAGGTCCCCTCGAGTCAGACCTGCGAGAGTATGGACCATGGCGCAGATAGGCATCGGCCAACTGCCTACGTAGAATGTCTTTGTAGTAGTTCAGTTTGTCCTCCCTCTCGGTGGGTTTAAAAAATGCCCCCATTTTGTGCCGGAAGCGAGGGTCCAATAAGGTGGACAGCCAGAAGTCATCCCGCCGACAGATGGAAACAATTCTGGGGTCACTACGCAAGCACGTGAGCATGCTTCCTGCCATTTGCGCAAGTGACTCGGATGGACTACCTGTCTCCATCTCCACTGCATACTGCCACGGTGTGCCCGGGTCCTCTGTCTCGCCTTCCTCAAAAACCTCTAGCTCCTCTGGCTGCTCCTGCTCCTCCTCTCCTGTCCGCTGACTAGATAAACCAGCCATTTCTCCAAGCCTAAACTGTGTTTCGCTGAGCAACTCCTCCTCCTCTTCCTCCTCCTCCTCCAGTTCAGCTCCAACGGGGTTCATGTGGCCGTAAGATGTAAACGCCATGTCTCCAGTGCCCTGACCAGCCATGGTTTCCAACATGTGCTGTAGTACATGAAGCAGTGGAATCACGTCGTTCATCCCGTAATCCTGTCGACTGACAAATAAAGTGGCTTCCTCAAAGGGCCTGAGCAAACGGCAGGTGTCACGTATGAGCTGCCACTGGTTGACATTGAAGTTACACAGGGGAGTCCCCCTATCTGCTTGGATCATCAGGAAATCCGTGATGGCTTTTCTCTGTTCATATAATCGGTCCAACATGTGAAGGGTGGAATTCCAATGGGTGGAAACATCGTAAATAAATCAGACTATGTTGGGGGATACCATTATGACGCTGTAGCTCAAGAAGGGTGTGTTTGGCGGTGTAGGAGTGGCTGAAGTGCATGCAAAGTTTCCTTGAAGTTGTTAGGATGTCTTGCAGATGGGGGGAACACTTCAGAAACCGCTTGACAACCAGATTGAAGACGTGAGCCATGCAGGGGGCATGGGTCAGGCTTCCTTGGCGCAGCGCAGACAAAATGTTCTTCCCATTGTCGGTAACCATGATTCCCATTTTAAGTTTTCTTGGAGTAAGCCATGTTTGGATTTCCTGATGAATACATTTAAGCAGTTCCTCCCCTGTGTGACTCCATTCGCCAAGACAAACCATGTGAAGCACTGCGTGACACCTCCGTGCCCTGCACACATGGTAGACTGGAGGGGCACTGAGACTTGAGCCTACAGTGGAGGGTGAGGAGATGGCGGAGGATGAGGAGGCCGAGACGCACGGTGTCACAGGCCCAACGGGCAGGGAGCACGGAGGCCGAAACGGCGTGACCTGTCCAAGTGGGCCGTAAACGACATGTACTGTCCCTGACCGTAGTTACAGCTCCAGATGTCGGCGCTGCCATGCACTTTGCTACACACCGACAGGCTCAAGGACTGGCCCACCTTCTGTTCAACAAAAGTGTGCAGCGCTGGTACTGCCTTCTTGGCAAAGAAATGACGGCTTGGGACTCTCCACCTCGGCTCGGCACAAGCCATCAGTTCTCTGAAAGGTGCAGATTCCACCACCTGAAAAGGGAGCGACTGCAGCACCAGCAACTTGGACAGGAGCACATTCAGCTTCTGCGCCGTAGGATGAGTCAGTGCATACTGCTGTCTCTTGGACATGGCTTCGCTGATGGATTGCTGGCGGGATGCATGACTTGGAGGAGGAGGAGGAGGAGCAGGAGCGACAGAGGATGGGTATGACGCACAGCTGCCTTCGGCTGAGGTGCTGGAGCCTTGGCTGGCAGAAATTGGGAGCTCACTTGGTGAGGAAGCAGACTGGACCACCCCTTGGGAGCCTCGGTTCTCCCAGGTCGCTTTATGGTGACGCATCATATGTTGACGCAGGGCCGTGGTGCCAACATTTGGACCCTGGCCACGCTTCACCTTTTGCCTACATATCTTGCATGTGGCCATGTTACCCTCCTGCGGATGCTTCAGGAAAAACTGCCACACTGCCGAGTAGCTACTTTTCCCACCCCCTGGCCTCACTGATTCACTGCTGCTGTTGCCAACTCCAGGAACCCCTGCTCCACTACCTCCCGATAAGGTAGACTGACGCACAGCAGGTGCTCTACCCCGGCCCCGGCCGGCTCCAGCCTTTGGAATTGTGCCCCCATGCTGACTGCTACCACCTTGCTGCCTCAGCTGCTGACTCCGGGGCAACCTGCGCCCCTCTTCTCCTGATGATGACGATGAAGCCCCTTCATCACCCGGCTCCCAAGTGCAATCGGCTTCATCGTCATCATCATTATCACCGAGTTGTGGCTGTACATCACTGATGTTCGTGGATTCGTCAACAGTGTCTGGCGCAGGAGCTGGAATGCTTGCAGCACCCACGACACTGTCCACATCACTATTTGTCTGCCTAGCTAAAGAAGCCACCTCCATTTCTTGGCTGGGCAGTAGCTGCTGACTGTCCTCTATCTGATCGTCCTCCTTACTAAAGAGTGGAGCTGAACCCAAAGCATAGGATACGTCGCTGGGGGAGGGAACGGCGTAGGACAGAGGCAATGGGAGGACAGGGACTGCTCTCGGGGCATGCCAACTCAGGGTTGTGTCAGAGGAACCTACCGACCCTAGACTGGGGGTCTCAGACGTAAGTTGTGATGATGTTGTTGATGAGCGCGTCAACCAATCTACCACGGCAGATGCGTTACTGGTGGAGACCCGACCGCTAGCAGATACTGGCAGATTAGGTCTCTCAGCGTGACTCCTGCTGCTACTGGCCCCCAGTCTGCTGCGAGCTCTGCCTGCGGAATCTTGGCCTCTGCCACTCCTCTTTTCACTTCCAGGCACTTGTCTGCCCGACATAGTCTAACTGGCGTGGTAGTAGGTGATATTTTAAGAACCCCCAGGCAGCGGTGGGTCTATATGAAACAGAATATAATGCACACCAAAAGTGAGCAGTAACACTCAGCCTCCAACAGACCTGCCTAGTGTAAATAAGAGAGCTGCTTAGTGTAAATAAAGAGGGGTATGCTATGTTACAGAATGGGATGCCCCAACAGCCAGCAGTGCACCTGGCAGCAGTACTACTATGCACAGCAAAAGTGTCTTTATCAGGCCTAATTTCTATTAGAATAAGTGCAAATGGTTATGGTATTAAATAGAGGCTGGTGTAGTCACAGAAAGGGATGCCCCAAAAACCAGAGAGCACCTGGCAGCACTAATACTATGCACAGCAAAAGTGTCTTTATCAGGCCTAATTTCTATTAGAATAAGTGCAAATGGTTATGGTATTAAATAGAGGCTGGTGTAGTCACAGAATGGGATGCCCCAAAAACCAGAGAGCACCTGGCAGCAGTAAGACTATGCACAGCAAAAGTGTCTTTATCAGGCCTAATTTCTATTAGAATAAGTGCAAATGGTTATGGTATTAAATAGAGGCTGGTGTAGTCACAGAATGGGATGCCCCAAAAACCAGAGAGCACCTGGCAGCAGTAAGATTATGCACAGCAAAAGTGTCTTTATCAGGCCTAATTTCTATTAGAATAAGTGCAAATGGTTATGGTATTAAATAGAAGCTGGTGTAGTCACAGAATGGGATGCCCCAAAAACCAGAGAGCACCTGGCAGCAGTAAGACTATGCACAGCAAAAGTGTCTTTATCAGGCCTAATTTCTATTAGAATAAGTGCAAATGGTTATGGTATTAAATAGAGGCTGGTGTAATCAGAGAATGGGATGCCCCAAAAACCAGAGAGCACCTGGCAGCAGTAAGACTATGCACAGCAAAAGTGTCTTTATCAGGCCTAATTTCTATTAGAATAAGTGCAAATGGTTATGGTATTAAATAGAGGCTGGTGTAGTCACAGAATGGGATGCCCCAAAAACCAGAGAGCACCTGGTAGCAGTAAGACTATGCACAGCAAAAGTGTCTTTATCAGGCCTAATTTCTATTAGAATAAGTGCAAATGGTTATGGTATTAAATAGAGGCTGGTGTAGTCACAGAATGGGATGCCTCAAAAACCAGAGAGCACCTGGCAGCAGTAAGACTATGCACAGCAAAAGTGTCTTTATCAGGCCTAATTTCTATTAGAATAAGTGCAAATGGTTATGGTATTAAATAGAGGCTGGTGTAATCAGAGAATGGGATGCCCCAAAAACCAGAGAGCACCTGGCAGCAGTAAGACTATGCACAGCAAAAGTGTCTTTATCAGGCCTAATTTCTATTAGAATAAGTGCAAATGGTTATGGTATTAAATAGAGGCTGGTGTAGTCACAGAATGGGATGCCCCAAAAACCAGAGAGCACCTGGCAGCAGTAAGATTATGCACAGCAAAAGTGTCTTTATCAGGCCTAATTTCTATTAGAATAAGTGCAAATGGTTATGGTATTAAATAGAAGCTGGTGTAGTCACAGAATGGGATGCCCCAAAAACCAGAGAGCACCTGGCAGCAGTAAGACTATGCACAGCAAAAGTGTCTTTATCAGGCCTAATTTCTATTAGAATAAGTGCAAATGGTTATGGTATTAAATAGAGGCTGGTGTAGTCACAGAAAGGGATGCCCCGCAAACCAGAGAGCACCTGGCAGCACTAATACTATGCACAGCAAAAGTGTCTTTATCAGGCCTAATTTCTATTAGAATAAGTGCAAATGGTTATGGTATTAAATAGAGGCTGGTGTAGTCACAGAATGGGATGCCCCAAAAACCAGAGAGCACCTGGCAGCAGTAAGACTATGCACAGCAAAAGTGTCTTTATCAGGCCTAATTTCTATTAGAATAAGTGCAAATGGTTATGGTATTAAATAGAGGCTGGTGTAGTCACAGAATGGGATGCCCCAAAAACCAGAGAGCACCTGGCAGCAGTAAGACTATGCACAGCAAAAGTGTCTTTATCAGGCCTAATTTCTATTAGAATAAGTGCAAATGGTTATGGTATTAAATAGAGGCTGGTGTAGTCACAGAATGGGATGCCCCAAAAACCAGAGAGCACCTGGCAGCAGTAAGACTATGCACAGCAAAAGTGTCTTTATCAGGCCTAATTTCTATTAGAATAAGTGCAAATGGTTATGGTATTAAATAGAGGCTGGTGTAGTCACAGAATGGGATGCCCCAAAAACCAGAGAGCACCTGGCAGCAGTAAGATTATGCACAGCAAAAGTGTCTTTATCAGGCCTAATTTCTATTAGAATAAGTGCAAATGGTTATGGTATTAAATAGAAGCTGGTGTAGTCACAGAATTGGATGCCCCAAAAACCAGAGAGCACCTGGCAGCAGTAAGACTATGCACAGCAAAAGTGTCTTTATCAGGCCTAATTTCTATTAGAATAAGTGCAAATGGTTATGGTATTAAATAGAGGCTGGTGTAATCAGAGAATGGGATGCCCCAAAAACCAGAGAGCACCTGGCAGCAGTAAGACTATGCACAGCAAAAGTGTCTTTATCAGGCCTAATTTCTATTAGAATAAGTGCAAATGGTTATGGTATTAAATAGAGGCTGGTGTAGTCACAGAATGGGATGCCCCAAAAACCAGAGAGCACCTGGTAGCAGTAAGACTATGCACAGCAAAAGTGTCTTTATCAGGCCTAATTTCTATTAGAATAAGTGCAAATGGTTATGGTATTAAATAGAGGCTGGTGTAGTCACAGAATGGGATGCCTCAAAAACCAGAGAGCACCTGGCAGCAGTAAGACTATGCACAGCAAAAGTGTCTTTATCAGGCCTAATTTCTATTAGAATAAGTGCAAATGGTTATGGTATTAAATAGAGGCTGGTGTAATCAGAGAATGGGATGCCCCAAAAACCAGAGAGCACCTGGCAGCAGTAAGACTATGCACAGCAAAAGTGTCTTTATCAGGCCTAATTTCTATTAGAATAAGTGCAAATGGTTATGGTATTAAATAGAGGCTGGTGTAGTCACAGAATGGGATGCCCCAAAAACCAGAGAGCACCTGGCAGCAGTAAGATTATGCACAGCAAAAGTGTCTTTATCAGGCCTAATTTCTATTAGAATAAGTGCAAATGGTTATGGTATTAAATAGAAGCTGGTGTAGTCACAGAATGGGATGCCCCAAAAACCAGAGAGCACCTGGCAGCAGTAAGACTATGCACAGCAAAAGTGTCTTTATCAGGCCTAATTTCTATTAGAATAAGTGCAAATGGTTATGGTATTAAATAGAGGCTGGTGTAATCAGAGAATGGGATGCCCCAAAAACCAGAGAGCACCTGGCAGCAGTAAGACTATGCACAGCAAAAGTGTCTTTATCAGGCCTAATTTCTATTAGAATAAGTGCAAATGGTTATGGTATTAAATAGAGGCTGGTGTAGTCACAGAATGGGATGCCCCAAAAACCAGAGAGCACCTGGTAGCAGTAAGACTATGCACAGCAAAAGTGTCTTTATCAGGCCTAATTTCTATTAGAATAAGTGCAAATGGTTATGGTATTAAATAGAGGCTGGTGTAGTCACAGAATGGGATGCCTCAAAAACCAGAGAGCACCTGGCAGCAGTAAGACTATGCACAGCAAAAGTGTCTTTATCAGGCCTAATTTCTATTAGAATAAGTGCAAATGGTTATGGTATTAAATAGAGGCTGGTGTAGTCACAGAATGGGATGCCTCAAAAACCAGAGAGCACCTGGCAGCAGTAAGACTATGCACAGCAAAAGTGTCTTTATCAGGCCTAATTTCTATTAGAATAAGTGCAAATGGTTATGGTATTAAATAGAGGCTGGTGTAATCAGAGAATGGGATGCCCCAAAAAACAGAGAGCACCTGGCAGCAGTAAGACTATGCACAGCAAAAGTGTCTTTATCAGGCCTAATTTCTATTAGAATAAGTGCAAATGGTTATGGTATTAAATAGAGGCTGGTGTAGTCACAGAATGGGATGCCCCAAAAACCAGAGAGCACCTGGCAGCAGTAAGACTATGCACAGCAAAAGTGTCTTTATCAGGCCTAATTTCTATTAGAATAAGTGCAAATGGTTATGGTATTAAATAGAGGCTGGTGTAGTCACAGAATGGGATGCCCCAAAAACCAGAGAGCACCTGGCAGCAGTAAGACTATGCACAGCAAAAGTGTCTTTATCAGGCCTAATTTCTATTAGAATAAGTGCAAATGGTTATGGTATTAAATAGAGGCTGGTGTAGTCACAGAATGGGATGCCCCAAAAACCAGAGAGCACCTGGCAGCAGTAAGACTATGCACAGCAAAAGTGTCTTTATCAGGCCTAATTTCTATTAGAATAAGTGCAAATGGTTATGGTATTAAATAGAGGCTGGTGTAGTCACAGAATGGGATGCCCCAAAAACCAGAGAGCACCTGGCAGCAGTAAGACTATGCACAGCAAAAGTGTCTTTATCAGGCCTAATTTCTATTAGAATAAGTGCAAATGGTTATGATATTAAATAGAGGCTGGTGTAGTCACAGAATGGGATGCCTCACAGCAGACTTGAGATCAGTTCAGTATATATGCACAGTTAGTGTATAAGCAGCCTGAAAACGCTAACAAAGCCAGTCAGCCAGCCAGTAACACTCAGGCTGGATGAAAAAAAAAAAAATCTCCCTGTGACTGCCTCCGATTTTTCCTAACTTTCCCTGCTTTTTGCTGACTTTCTGTCTGTCTCCTGCCTGTCTCCTGTCTGTCTCCAGCCTGTCCCTGTCTGTCCCTGTCTGTCTAACTGTCTCTCCCTGCCTACAGCAGCGTCCTGTCTCTCACGAATGCAATAGAGAAATGAGGAAAAGCAAGATGTCCGCCGACTTAAATAGCGCTGTGACGTCACCGGGCTTGCTGGCTGCTGATAGGCTGCATGTGACTGTCCCAGCTTGCACTGGCGCAGGGTTGATGTCTGGACATGTCCCGTCCGCCATCTTAGAATGCCTGTAATGTAAATGAATGGATGTTAAAGGAAAACTTCGAGCGATCGAATCGCGGGGAAATTCGGATTCGATCCGAATCGAATTTTTCATGAAATTCGGATCGAATCCGGGTTCGTCAGGATCGATTCGCTCATCCCTAGTAGCAATGCATGTTGGGTATCGTTCTGTTCGGGGGATGTTGCATTTTCAGATTAAACTTGTTTTTTCTTGTTTATATATAGGAAAATGTGGCTTTGATTCTACTTTTTTATCCTTTTTTAGGGAAACTCTTTGCAACCAAAGAATACATTGAGGGATTACTTCCAGAAAACTGTGGCCACATCAACAAGACTGGTACACCTAGAAAGCTTGAGGTGTGTACTTCCAGAGAATATATAGTTTATTGGGGGTATTTCAAATGTAAAGGGTTGTTTTTCTGGAAAAACTGCAAGGTGCGCTTAGCGCATATCGCAGTTATATTTTAGCTGAAAATCCCCTAAAGCGCTGTTTCAGTTTGGGGGAGTCTCCTGGGCAGGAAAGGGTGTCTACCTATACATATGTGGTACCGCTGTAACCGGAAGAAATTGGGATTTCACACGCAATAAGATTTTATTGACAAACTTACATTTTTTATTACAAAAAAAACACTACAAATTGTAAAAAATAGATTTTTTTTTTCACATATTCCACCCAAAAATATTGAGAATACACCTAAAAAATGACAAATAAGACATTTCATGTTAAAGCCCAGACTATGTTGAAAAAAACAATATATAATTTTCCTGGGAAATCCCTTTAAAAATCACATTTGAACATGGGGAGCGCAAAATAGTGCAAAATGGTCTGGCAACAAAGGGTGACAAAAACTCCAGGTAGGCTGGAACTTAAAGGGTTAAAGTATTAATGTTACAATGTAATAACAATGTAATTCCATATGTTTTGGCTTTGTTACTAGTGGATATGTGTTCAAAAACGGACTAATCACACAGCTTCTGGTGCTGTGGGCTACAGCGACCCAATTTTGAGCACCGGCGGCGTGTGAGGCTGTTTTTTTGATGAATATGGTTTGAGTCGCTCACACTGACTAGTTGCTACCGTTCACTCCCATATAGTGCTGTACTGATGTTATAGCGACTCACACATCAAATTGATCAATGCCGGCCAGCGACTGAGGCACTCGGTAACAGCGAACCATAGGCGATCACAGCGACTACTAGTGGTCGCTCTGAGCGCTTTGCTACAGACGCTCATCTGCCGGTACCTGGCGCTAGTAATGAATCAGCCTGTCCGTCCAGCCCAGCTTGCAATGAATGGAGTCGGCATGCTGCGGGGGTGTAAACTAGATTCAACCACAGCCACCATCTTACACTAGATGAACATTCCCTTAAAGTTATCTTTACTTTTGTTCTTGTATGGCTTTCCAGTCTTATTGAGAGAATATGATAATGTTATAATCCAGAGAGGTCTCTTCTACTCAAAGCATGGCGAGTAAGCTGTAAAATGTGAGTGTAAATACAAGGTGTAAAATATCTTCTTTAACCAAAGAAACAAAAGAAATTATACAAGCCAATTAAATCAAAGGCATTATCAATTAAAATGAAGCCACAAAATAAAGTATAAATGATGTTATTTTATTGTTATAGCATTGCCCTTTAAAACTTGCTGACCAGACACAAATCTAACAAAACATGGCTCCCCATCACACGGTCAATAAAATTCTCCCAGGAGAAATGAAAATTTCACAGTTGTCTAAACATATACATTTATAAAAGTTTTGATAACTGTTCGAGATTGTGGGAGTTTTTGTAAAAATTGCTAATAGAGTTTTAAAGCAAAACCTCTAAAACCACAAAATGCTTGCACAGCATGTCAGCAGTCAGAAGAGCGAGAACCCACAATCCACCAACGTGAGGGCTTATTGTAGCTCTAAGAAGCACCGCCTGCTACTACTTCCTGGTCATGTCGGACTTTTGTTACATAGAAAAAATATGGCTTACTCCCAATAAGCCAAAATTCTCAGTGAATTATGTGGAATGAGGCTGAGCAACAATTTTTGTTAGGCTTAAGTCAAAGATTTATAGATACCCAGATTTCTCTAATCCTTTCCCTGAACACATCAGCCATGAATTTATCTATGCAGATACCTAACACTCTGAAAATGAATATAGTAGAGGTCCACAAAGCAGGAGAAGACTATAAGAAGACAGCAAATCATCTGAACAAGCCTGATACATTTCGGAACCAATGCACTTTAAAGTGGATCAACCACATCATATGGAAGGTTAAATAAAAAAATAGAACATTTTAATACAACAGAATTAGAACAATGGTGAAATATGAATACTAAGCAGCACTGAGAGCAGAAAAAAACATCCATGTACCTGGGGTGGGGTGGACCAAAACCTAGAACTTTGACTATCCTAGGTTTTGGTCCTTTTCCACAGGGCGTGCCCCGCTGTGTGAAACACCCCAGATGGGTGAGGTTAACTCACCTCTTCCCGGTTCTACGGTGCATGCGTGGTCGCTCATCCAATCAGCGCGCTCTGCGCCGCTGTCAACACATCATTTTAGCCTTTGTCTAAGGCCAGCGGCTCCGGGCACCCTGTGGCAGCATCCCCCTCTTCCCTCTAAAAGGGAGCGTGCCCACACCAGCCATTCGCAAATGCCTGGCATGGACATGCACCTTGCTAGAGGGATAGCAGGGATGCAGCCACAGCTCGCGCATGCGTTGTTGGCCCGGGAAGCAAGGTAAGTGTATGGGGCTACCTGGGGGGTTTCACACAGCAGGAAAACCCGATTTTGGATGCGCCGGGGGGGGGGGGGAGAATCGGGACAATCGTGGTGGGTTTTGGTCCACTTTAAATTTGGGGGTTTTGGTCCACTTTAACTGGTTAAAATAGAACTTTTGGGATTTAATGAGCAAAGATATGTATGGAAAAAAGACACATCATTTCATGAAAAGAACACCTATTCAGCCTTTAAGAATGGGGGATGGACCAATCATGCTTTGGGGTTGTATTACAGGCATTAGCATGGAGAACAGTTCACAGGTTGAGGTGAGAATGGATTTGGAGAGGATGTTTTCTACAAATGCATAATGACCTCAAACACGTCAAGATCCAAAATAGACTACCTCAATATGTGGAAGCTGAAGGCTTTACAATGGTCTTCACAGTCCTTTAATCAAAACGTCAATGGCAATCTGTAGATAGACCTAAAAACAGCAATGCATGCACGACAAGCCAGGAATCTCACAGAACTGAAAGCCTTTGAAGGGAAGAATGGAGGAAAATGGAGGAAGAACTGAACGACTCTTGGCTGGCTAAGTGTTTGCATGATGTAATAATAGACAAATGGGGAGTCACTAGGTACTAATCATTCAGGGTACCTAAAATTATTATTTTAAAATTTAAAAAATGTAAATTGTTTTTGCTTAAAATCCAAAGGGATTATAAACCAAGTACTGGCTAAAGTTAGGGCTTTATTTATGATGTGCGCCTTTTAGCATCATTTTATAGCGCCAGATTCAGGGAACAGGCATTACTTTCTAATCTGGTGCTGTGTAATACATTGGTGCCAGCAGTCGCTGCGAGAACGCTATTAATTAGGTTTGATTGTATTGGACAGCCTGGGAGGCTGATTCATCATTAGCGGCAGGTAGCGACAGATGAGCGTCTGTAGCAGGCATTCAGAGCGCCCGCTAGTAGTCGCAGTGCTCGGCCGTGGGTCGCTACTTTATAGTTATCGCTGTTCAGTAATGTTGAATACATTGTGAGGAGTCGCTATTTGACCAGTACAGCGCTGTATGGGAGCGCATGTTAGCGACCGCTCAAAGCGACCGACTACAGCGCAGGAGGCGGTGTGTTTAAAGTCTGTTTTTCAGCATCTATCCACTAGTAACAAAGCGAAAACATGTAGAATTACATTGTAGCAACATTGTAACATGAACACTTTAATGGCAGACCTGTAATGTCATTTCTTTGGAAATATATAAAAAATGAAAAAATTATGAAAAAACTGCTATTTCAATGCCAGAAGAGGTCAAATAATTATTTGTGATTTTTTTGAAAAACAAAACAAAAAAAAAAAAAAAATTTTAAAGAGAAGAAAAGGATCGTCCATTGAAATGTATGGGAGAGCGACAGGTAGCGAGAGGTCATACCTGGCGCTGTGCAAGGCTGAACGCCGGTGCTGTTCGCTGAGGCTGGGAAAATGATGAATCAGACGCTACATGGTGCTATCCCAGTCGCTAAACAGATTCTGCTTGATAAATGTGTAATTGCGTGCCGTGTCCGGCGTTCACCAGTCGGTACCTGTCGCTACCTGTCATTAACCAGCCACTACCTGACGCTATCCCTTCTTAAATAAGGGCCTTTTTCAGCACCTGTCAGACCCTAGCATTTTTTTGCTGTTAAATCAGACGCTGAGGAACGCTGAGGCCAAAAAAGTGGCGCTGTGTGGCACTGACGCTTCTTAAATAAGGCTCCATAACTTGGAGCAGTGCTGCAAATGTTTTGTGCCTCTCTAATGTTTAATGTAATGTAAAGTATAGCAAATAATCTCCTGTCCAACTCACATTTTTGTATATTATAAACATTTTAGATACCTCCAGGCCCATTTATCCACATTGTGATTTTCAGGGATAGCAAAGACACTAAACAAAAAAAAACTGTTGGAATGCTATATACTTCCCAGTCTGTGATTGCAGATGTCTGCTATTGTTTAGTCACAGTCCTGACAAACATATGATTTCCCACAAAATCTAAGCTGCTGCAGTGCAACTGTGTGAAAATCTCGGCCATTTAGAATATTATATATATGAGGGTTTAGAAGTGAAGCGAAATAGCCTGCTGGGAGTAGAGCAGAACAGCTGTCAAATATTACATGTAATGGTGTATGCAACATTTATAGATGGCTACACCCCTGTAAGGCTAGAGGTAGGATCAGCAAGACACAGCTGAAGCTTATCATTACACCTCAATTCATTGTTACGGAATGAATAAACTGAAAAGAATGTTTTTTTACCTATGTTGTTGTGGCCAGGAGTGGGGGGTCATCTCTGCCTTTCTATAGTGCAGGCCAGGTCTACTTGGGGCGGTGACACTTCCCCAAAAGTCCTTTCCAGTTAGGTAAGGGTCCTCACAGTAGGCTGGAAAGCAGATCCATGGTTCCTGCGGGTGGTAAGGACCGTGTCAAGAGGAGGTCAGGTCACCCCTAGACCAAGAGCAGGGGAAGCCTATTATAAAGCTGGTAAGGCAGCAGTAACTGATGTGACAAAAGGGGGGTACAAGGCAGGATGTCTCGGGACCTACCCTGTATGTCTTCTGCTCCTGGAGGGAAGCTTCCTGGGCTGCCCACTACAGCGTCACTTCCCTTGCGCTCTTCTTAGACCTCTAGGTGGAGAAATCCCTGGTTCCTCAGCTCCCAAGCGGCGATCTTACTTCTGTGCTCCTTTTTTTTTGTAAGACTAATCACCAATCAATCCTCTAGCTGCCTGACTCTTTTTATATCCCCTTCAGCTCCTTTAGACAACATTGTTGCTACCAACAGCCTTTCAGAGCCCTATCACTGATACTACTGTTGCAATCCGTTTCCTGTTTATTTTAAGACTTAGGCCCTTATTTATGAAGGAATAGCGACAGGTAGCGACTGGTGAGCGGCCAGTAATGACGGGCCCCGCCACGAGAACGCCGGCTCCCCACCACAATCACACATTTATCAAGCCAATCCTGCTTAGCGACTGAGATAGCGCCATATAGCCACTCATTCATCATTATTCCAGCCTCAGCCCACAGCGCCAGCGTGATTTTTTAATGAATATGGTGGGAGCCGGTCGCTAGGGCCAGTCGCTATCATGCGCTCCCATACAGCGCGGAACCTGTCAAATAGCGACTCCTCACCCAATATTCAACATTATGGCAAACCGTCTGAGTTGCTATCAACTACCGAACAACGGCCAAGCACAGCGACTACTAGCGGGCGCTCTGAAAATGCCGCTACAGTCGCTCAACTGTCGCTACCTGCTGCTATTAATGAATCGGCCTCTTAGTTTATTATCATATTCTGCCCTCCAGTGCCCCAATCATGTAATTACACCTAGGATTCTTCTGCAAATATAAACCAAATTCTGTCCTCTCATTGTTCTTGTGTCCTTACTCCCTACACAATGGGTGGGGGAGTATTTGTCCAGACAAATGTAGCACCAAATAACAGATTCAACTATGTAGATAAATAAACAACTAAACTATAGCTGTTCAGGTTTTTATTTGCAACTATTTGTTTCTTACTTAACTTAAAAATTGTGTCTGACCAGCAAAAGGAAAACAGGTTCAGTTTAGACTGAACGACCATCTACACAGCATGTACTCATGTAAAGAATTTTCTATTATAATGTATATAAAAGATTGTATTATAAATAAATAATGGGGAATTAGTGGGCCTGATTTACTGCCACACTGGTGCTGTAAACATGCGCCAATGGAAAATGAAATTCTAAATGATATTTTTCACTCTAATTTTCACAGCTTGATAATTCAGACCCAGTATTTCAGATAAAGTAGATGATCCGCCAACAACAAAATAAATGGTTTAAAGTGGACCACAGCCCAGGATGTGACAATCCAGGGTTTTGGTTCTTGCCACTGGGGCACCCCGATCGAGAGTGCCCCACCATGTAAAACTTCCCAGGTCGGCCGAACAAACTCACCTCTTCGCGGTCCTACGACACATATGCGGCCGCTCATACAATCAGCGTTTGCTCAGAGCCGCTCAAGCCCCTTCGTCTAGGAGCTCGTCTAATACAAGCGGATCCAAGCGCACTGTCGGTCGCATCCCCCGCTACCCTCTAACAGGGAACGTGCCCGCGTCAGCCATTCACAAATGCCTAGTGCGGGCATGCACCTTGCTAGAGGTACAGCGCACATGCGCCATTGGACCAGAAAAGAAGGTGAGTTTATGGACGACCTGGGGGGTGTCACACAGTGGGGCATTCCGATTTTGGATGCCCCGGGGGGAGAGAATCAATCAGCTTCCTGGGCCGATCTCCATGGGTTTTGGTCCACTTTAAGCACAGATCTATGCTTGAGAAAAATATGAAAATATGCACAGACTTTAGGAGCAAAGCAAAATCATTTCTATTACTACTAATTTATCTACTATCTGCTGATTCTAGTTTGACATTATGCAGACACTGTAGAGAAAGGCAGCAGCCACTTAGACCAATTTAACTAGCCTGGGAGGTGCATGTGAGAAGGGCAATTAGAATACACAAATCAAAGGAGCCACATCATTCAACCCTCTTAGCTAGCAACCAATCCTATAATCTAGTTAAAATAGGAATCTTGGTTGGCACACATCTGCAGAATTATGCTAAAGCTGCACCACCAGATGACAAAATGCCTCTGTGTAGGTGCAGTCCTAACCCTAATCTATGAGAGCCCCCTTTGGGACATACAATGGAATAGATAAATTAGGAGCAGCTTACCTGCAGTTACCTGTGGTTTCAGCACATGGGGCCATACAGCTAAAGAGCAAATCCAAAAGATACAATGAGATAGGTGGCAGGCACTCAGACCAATTTATGACTAACCTGGGGTGGGGGTTCTTTAGTTGTATGGTGAAGCCCCTCGAATGCTGCACTTGAGGTTATAGGTAAGCTGCTCCCAATTTATCCATTCCATTGAATGTCCAATAGTGGACTCTCATAGATTACAGTTAGGAATGCACCTACACAGAGGCACCTTGCCGTTTGGTGGTGCAGCTTTAACATACTTCTGCAGATGTGTGCCAACCGAGACCTTTGTTTTTCATCAGATTTTAGAGATATATGATAGGATTGGTTGCTAGCTAACAAGGCTGTGTGTTGTGGCTCCTTTAAGCTTATGCCAATACTTTTGGTCTGATTATACAAAATAATGGAACCATGGAAATTATGAATAAGAATTAAGAATATTTTACATTTGCAAGGCAAGTAATGGTTTTTATTCACTTTATTTACTATGTTCAGGCAGAGGTGTGAGGCTGAATATTCTCCAGGTACACAGTCTACCTGCAATCACAGGCATGTGTGTATACTTTGTATTGTTGGAATTTATTTGTACAGTAACCAAAAGGAAACGCAGCTTCTCCCTCTATTTTCTCTTAATCAGTGTAAACAGAATGGGTGTGAGGAGCTCACAATCATTGTGCCGGATTTCAACCTGGCTCTTTTGTGAAGACTTGATAAAAATAACTATGCATGACATTTTCTCACCAAAAACATGTTTCAGCAGTTTTCCTGTAATAACTGGTTTTGATTTCCTTATCTATCTTTGAAGAAAGGATGTTTGAGGACTCGTGCCTTTGATTCTGGATATGAATACAGCCGTATTATAAGATAAGATATGAAAGTTTTTTGAGCATTAGACCCACAGTAATGTTTTTCTTGCTGTCTGCGACTCTATTAGGATTACTCTCACACCCCAGCTGCAGTAACCATACCGGACATTCATTTAAGATGAAATTCAAGGGGTCCGGGACTAGTGGGATGTCACTGACACCGGGATCTAATGTCTGTTGATACTGGTCACCATTTTTTGAGCCTGATGACAACTATGAACCTGATTTATGAAGTGTGCCTTTCTGTGCCCACTTGGCACTTGCACCTTTTTGCTGTTAGTTTTCTGTAGTGTGCATTGAATGGTTCTGGAAGTCTGTCCTTACCCTGGGGTGACCGCGATTTGGCATGCCCCACAGTGTGAAATCCCCTCCAGTTTGCCTCAAAAACTCACCTTTCCCCGGTCCCAAGATGCATGCGTGACCCCTCGTCCGAATGCAATGCATAATAACATTCAGCATACAGCCCATGCTTAGACCAGTGCTCTGGCATAAGGGAGCAGGAGTAGACGCATCCCCTGTTTCCCTGCGGTGCGTGTGTGTGCTTCACATAAGCTGGGCACAGGGGTGCACCTCAGTTAGAGGAGTGCTGGGAATGCAAATGAGTCCAGGGCCAGGCAAAAAAGTGGTTGATCCACTTTAAATAATCAGCTTGCATTGGCCTGTGTCAGTACTAGTTTGTGTACATATGGACCCTTATGCTGGGTTTTACCGTGCCAGTGTGACTTCCTTGTTTCCAGAGGATACCTATATGGGAATGGGAGAGGGGTGGATGCCACACTGCCTATATGGGAATAGGAGGGGGGATGCACACTGCCTAGGGGAATGGGAGGGGGAATTGCCCCACTGCTTATATGGGGAATAGGAGGGGGAATGCCACACTGCCTATACAGGGAATGGGAGGGGGAATGCCACGCTGCCTATATGGGGAATGGTGGGGGGGGTTGGGAATGCCACACTGCCTATATGGGAGTGGGGAAATGCCAAACTGCCTATGGGAGGGAATGAATGCCACACTGCCTATATGAAAATGGGAGGGGGGAAATGCCAAACTGCTAATATGGGGAATGGGGGGATGCCACACTGCTTATTCGTGGAATGGGGGGATGCCACACTGACTATAAGGGAGGGGGAATTCCACACTGCCTATATGGGAATGGGAGGGGGGAAATGCCACACTGCCTATGGGAAATAGAAGAGGGGAAATGCCACACTGCCTATGGGGAATGGGAGAGAGGAATACCACACTGCCTTTATGGGGATTGGGAGGGGGCAATGCCACTCTGCCTGTAATGGGGGGATTCTGCACATTGCCTATTAATCGGTTCTTGGGGCATGGAGTTTTAGCACAACATTTGGTTCAGAATATTTATTTTCTTATTTTCCTCCTCAAAATCCTAGGTGCATCCTATGGGCAGGTGCATCTTATAGGGCAGAAAAAAATATAAGCTGCTCAGTGGTAATGCCAGCTCAACCCTCCTTGCCGCACTATTCCTTGCATTGTATATATTACCTTGTAAGAACTAGTAGGCAGCCCTGGCACCACCCACTGCTTCTTTAAGGAGCGATGAGGTGGCTAGAAGTAAATGCCATCTCCCAGTTCTCCTCATTAAAGCAGTCCGGCCTACTCTTACTAGGTAATTCACACAGAGTATGGAGGAGTAGGGGAGTAGCATCCATTAACTACTGCTCCATCAATGATATCTGTAAAGGAAAATAAACAATAAATAATGCTACAAACCCACAATCTTAGCATGGAGGACTGCAATCTATGACTTTTGGTATGTTGCCATGTGTACCCTGTGTACTTTTCTGTCTGGTATACTATAATTTTTAGGTTCTCTCAATAAAAAAAGTGATTTAAATGTACTCACCTGGTACCATTTTGGTAATAAGCAGTAAGAGAGACATTCCTTTTAACTAACTGTATGAAGAGTTCTCAAACAATTTGATCCTCTCTGATGCATTGGTATTGGTTCAGCACTTGCCACTGGTTGGTACCAGTGCTGTGATAGAATAAACTCCTGCAGAGTATGGTATCTTGGACAGTAAAGGAGGAAATGGAATCTAAATATCTGATCTCTAGGAAGGACCTTAGTTTGGTTAAAACTGACTCAATAAGCTGCCAAAGGATGCGCACTATTGTGGGTAAACAAACTCCATAGTAACCTTATGTGGAGGCTTAGCATGCTGCATAATATTTGTTTTTTAAAAAATGTCAAGGGTTCATTTCATAGCAAAGATCAATATGATTTCACTTAACAGATGTTGAGAATTTGGAAAAAAAGAAAGAATAGAACAGACCTCTTTCCCCTTAGTAACTGAAATTTCTCCTTTCTCGATTTCACTTTGTGTTCTATGAGTTTGTCATTAACTTAGTAAGTTACATTGCAGTAATCTAATTTAAATAGCTAAATGGTGGGCCCAAAGAAAGATTTCTTCTGGTGCACCTCATAAATGGTTTGTCCTGGTAGGCCTCCCAAGAATGATTTCCTTTGGTTGGTCACAGGAATGATTTCCTCTGAAGGATCCCAAGATTTTTCTGGTGGGCCTAAAGAGTAGTTTCCCCTGGTAGGCCCCAAGAATGATTTCTTCTGCTGATCCTCAAGAATGGTTTCCTCTGGTGGGCCACAGGAATGATTGGAGGACCCCAAGGTTTTTTTGGTGGGCCTAAAGAATGGTTTCCCCTGTTAGGCCCCAAGAATGATTTCTTCTGCTGATCCTCAAATATGGTTTCCTCTGGTGGGCCACAGGAATGATTGGAGGACCCCAAGATTTTTTTGGTGGGCCTAAAGAATGGTCTCCTCTGGTGGGCCCAACATGCTCCAGTCCATCATTGGCTGATACCTTAATGACATGAGGCATATTGGAGTAATTGTTACATTAAAGCAACCATTAGAGCACATCCCTTTCTTGATCCTTCTATGTTGATAGCAGTATCTAGACCGTGACCTCCCAGCCAAGTGCCTTGAGTCCAAGCAATGACCCAACAAAGTGCTAATTGTCCCCACAATATTGCCTGCTATTAATGCAGTGCACTTGTGCTATTTGAGAAAGGTGCATATGTAACCCACACGCCACACCAGGGCCGGCTGACATGCGGGGCGAGCTGTCACGAGTTCTTGGAATCTTGACGGATGATTGGGATATTGCCAGGTGGAGTCACCACACACTGCAGATATCTTTCCAAACTTTATTGAGGCAACCACACTTCCAACTTCAGCAACAGCAATATCAGCAAAGTACTTCAGCATAAATAGCAAACAGGCTCACAGGATCCCGGGGTCACTCTAGGGGCTTGGGGACTATGCTACTGGTACCTTGTATGTCTGGTCCTTAGTGCACTCCACTCTGCTCCTCCTAGGCCCACACGGATGTCTCTCTGTAATTGCTCTCTGTCTTGCTCAGCAACTGCAGCTCTTTCTTCTGTGTGTAGTAGCTCTCCTTCCTCAAAAGGGTTAGCAGGCTCCATTCTGTACTGCTCGGCAAACTACAACTCCATGGCTCTCTCAGCTATCCATCTTATCTCAACTCAGTATATCATCTCTCGACAACAGCTCTGTACTGATAAAACTGATCCTTCTAGAATGTGTCAGCTCTTTTATAACCTTTGTTGATGATGTTACTTTCCCACAGTAGCCTCTAGTGGTTAACTCCGTAACTGCTGTTATGTATTATACAGCTAGGCTGTTTTACACAGTGTTTTCTATAAGAGATTAGGTAACTCCAGTTTTTACCTGGGTCACACATACCTTTTCATAACTCACAGTTTGACAACCTGGGGCTTGTCAGACCCATCCCCATATAGTCCCTATCCAGACACGTAAAATAAGATATTCTTATGTATTTTCAGGAAAGATGATTTTTCTATTCAATTTCTGAAGGTGGTTTAGCTAGGAAGGGCATGTTATAGTGCAGCTTTATAAGTTATGAACCTGCTCTACTGTGGTCAGATACAGCTACGGGACCACTGTGGCTTACCAAGCTCGCTGACGTTGAGAGCTCCTAAGGAAAAAGTGTCTGTTAGACCACTTTTTGTGTGATCTTGGAGGAATCAAATTTTAAGGAAGAGTAAACTTTTGAGACTTGCTACAGCTTCTACCCTGTGCTGCAGGAAATGGAGGAGAGGCGCATGGGACAGCCATCATGTGAGCTGCTTGCTTCCTTAGACCCCAGTCACACCAAGCTATTACTGGGTAATCACACTTCCAGTACAAGCATTTTAAAGGTGATCACTCTGCAATCGACTTATTAATGCTGTTGAGTTTACAATCCCTTTAATAAGGTCTGTAGCAGTATGGTAAGTAAAAGACCAAGCTAGAGTGTGGCCTACTGTGTATGATAAATGTCACAGATGTTTCAGACAGGACAGGAGAGCTGTAGAAAAGGTGGCTGTTGACAATGCTTCCTGTTTTAACGTATAGCCTGACGTCACCATATTATTTTGAGGATTTGGAGAGGGAAAGTGGTAAGCAGTGTCTTAATAGAGGGGACCAAAAAGGACCACACAGCTTCGAGGAAAATTAAGGGGGCAATCAGTTAGTAGTGTATATATTGGAAGGGAAAAGCAAAAAGAAGTCAGTGTTGGGCGATGGCAGAGAAGGAAGAATTTGGGGGAGCGCAGATGTACAGTGCAAGGAAGAAGTGTTCAGAAGGGAGGTTTAAGTCAGCATACATGGAAGAGCACGGTGCAGGGGTTTAGCCACTATAAAAAAGTAATTATTTCCTGGTAAGACAAGATGTCAAAGAGAGAGATGTGTATCGCTTTTAAGGGAGGGGTAAGGTAAACACCCTTGGAAGGAATGCACAGGTAAAAAAAAGGGTAAAAGTTTCTGAATAGCAATGAAATCTAGACTTGGGACAAAATAGAACAAAAAAGGAAGAGGGCATGGATAATGCAGTACAAGTTGGTAAAAATCTTTACAAGTTCCATATATGCAGAGTGTTTAATACCTGCCTGACTCTGGTCTAAGTTCCCTGTCTTTATACATAACTTCTTTTCCTGATATAAATATTATAAATATTAGGGTGTTCTTTGAAGTAGTTCATAAGTGCACCATGTACATTAATCTTCAATGCAGCAAATATGACATGTGGTATATACAAGAGTTTAGATTCATGCCTTTGCGCATTTCTTCCATGACTAAGTAACTTTATGAATCAGCGAGTCTGCTGACCATGTTGAGACATTTCATCTATTAAGTTAGTTTTCTCATACAAAAGCAATGCAGTATGAAGGTAACCAACGAGCAAGCTGCATTCATTACTACCAAAATCTTAAAGCCGATCAAAACCCACAGAACTTGTGAAATACATTTGGCCAAAGCCCCTGCTGATACTCCCTTCTTAGCGTGCAAAACTAGAAATTGATTTTTCAAATTTTTTTGCTGATTCTGTCTATAAGATGGCAGGTGATCAGTCATTGCATAGTTGTGGCAATGACATCATTGCCACACACAACAGTGGCAATGAATGGAGGAAGCGGATCTTTACAGCTAAAACATGCGTCATTATCTGGGATTAGAGTGAAGCAAGAGCAGTGAAAATCGGCAAATGGTACTCTACTTGGGGCGAGCAATTCAGGGGATGCAAGTTAGAGCTTTGAGTTGTATAAAATGATATATAGGTATATTATAATCTAGATAAAATATTTTAAACTCTATTGTGGTTATCCATCCATTTTGAGAGCCCCCGGAATTGTATTAGAGCTTCTTTGACTCACCACACAATAAAGTGAGAAAAAATGTTTTCTTCTATTTAAAGAGAAAGTTAAAACCTCCCCCAAACCTCACTGATCTGCTGCCCCCCCCCCCCTCCAGTTTTACCTTTGAGCATTAAATATTGACCTCGCCGGGGGATTCATCTTCTGGGTCTCTCGGATTCCGGGCCATCTTCCAAAGAGTGGCGCCATCTTGCATCCCATCAGGCACTGCATGCGGCCCCCAATCTCGCGCCTGCACAGTGGTCATGAATGGTATGCAATGGAGCCACCCCGAAATCCTGTGAGACTGTGTGGCTATAGCCGCACTGTCACTTACAGGCGGCTAAGCCGGCAAGGGGAGGCAGCGCCGACATCCAAAAGTAATGGGGGGGGGGGGAATCGGACACTTTTTATGATGTTTTCTGATGTTCCTCTTTAAAAATCTAAATAAAAAATATGTTTGAATGCCACAAGCTCCTTGCTGGGTGCCACTCCGTCGGCATTTTAGAGGAGGATAATGCCTACTACATAGTTTTTGTCTTTTAAAACAATGGGTGTTGTATACCCACCTTGGCCTCATCTCCACTCTCTAAATGATCCACCCGGTGGTCTGAAATTGTACCATTCAATTGTAATGAGCAGCAGTGTATTTGTTCTCCCCAGGCCTTACTGGATCTGACAGCCGAAGGGAAGCAGCTGCAGGGATGCCTGACCCTCCCCTTCCATTCAGCTTTCTTTGTTGCACATTAATATGCCCGGCATAGAACACTGGTTGGAGGGACATGCACTGTGTGCTGTGCCAATGAGATAAAAATATTGGCCATTGCTGGCGGTTTTACAAAGCAGGGACCCCAAATCGGGATGCCCCAGGGATGAGAAACAAATCCTAAAAGAGTGAACATCCCGGTTTTGTTCCTTTTTAAGGAAAAAAAGCCTCTCATTGTTATAACATTGTGATAAATTCATCCATAATTTCTGCTTTTGGGAAATAAAGGACAGCTTAAAAGAAAACAATATTTTTCTGCATACGGTTTGAGGTCTAAGGTAAGTACTGCGCTAGATCTAATCATTTAAAACAAAAATCCCCCTTTTTGCATACTAGACACTCGCATACTGTTTACCCACTGGATTTTATTAGAAGATGAGAAGCACATTTTAGAGCTGGGAATAATTTCTCAAATGCTAATTAACCACAATATAACCTGCAATTGCCTTAATTGCTCTGGGACTCTGGCAAGTGATTCAATATACAATTTTATGCAATGCTCCTTTTCTTTATAAGAAATCACATTTTGCCATTGAAATCTACTAAAGTGCCCAATGGTTTTTTTAAAAACTGGTATTAAGTAAATAAAATTAACTTAAATTTTACAGAATTTAAACCTGGTGTATGTGTACTCTTTTGTATTAAAGGGGCATTTCTCTTGTGTCTGGCTGCTTCAGAAGATAATTAAAATATATGAATTGTTATACGTACATGTTTTGCTCACCATTTGCTGTCAGTTAATACCATTACTCTTTTAGTAAACCAATTCTGTATTATGTCAACAGCTAAAACAATGTTATTTTCATTTTCAGCAGTAAAAGGATGTTGCTGCAATTAAGATACTAGTGTAGCTACAAGTAAGCATCTCTGGTGGATACACAAGGCCACCAGGGGTGAAAAGTGGGAGGCTGAAGACAAGCTACTGGGTTGCCAAGTCAACAAAATAGTCAATCGAAAGCATGGGGGTAATGGCATTGCTGGCAAAAGGAGCTTCTGTTGTTGGGCAAGGTGGAGCATATATAGTTCTTTGGAGCCACCCACCACCCTCCCAAGAGGTTGTACAGTAGTATTAGGGTGGTACTCGATATAATAGATAGTGGTACTGAATAAACCAGAGCGTGATCATTTCAACTGATGTTTATTTGATGTCTGTATCCAGTACTTTTTGTAGGCTGAGACACCCATTTTATTGCCTTCAGATGTAGCTTTTTCAGAGCATGGATGGTAGAAACTGCAAGAAAGAAAATAAACCTATTATATGTGCCTACTTTTGTGTTTGTTTATTTTAACCCCATAGGACTGCTGTTGGTGTTTGTTGAGCAGTGAAGGTTGTCAGGTGGATGCACACACAGCACTGTGTAAGCTCACCCCATGAACTTCACTGTCTGCTGGCAGTCACGTATAGCTACAAAACTCTGTGGCAATAAAGAAGTAGGTGAGTAGGGGGGTTGGGGAACAGGCTTTCCCCAGCAATATGCAGTGTGGGGCAACCAGCTACTAATCTCAAATGTTAAAAATGAATCTAAAGTGAGTCTAAAGGTCTCCAGGGCCATTTGTTTCAGTCCCCCTGGGGCATCCTGATTTGGGTGAGCCTCCCCTTAGATCACCCCCCATTCATTCACCTTTTATTGGGCTCCCAAGCTGCGTTCAGCAGTCATCCCCGGCACCGCTGTAGCTGAGGCGTGCTCCTGCACCCAGTAATTTAAATAGTTTGGGGGCAGGAGCAGTTCATACACTACAGGGAAACTGGGGATGTGGCCACTCCCGCTCCCTTATGTTGGGTTCTTTGTGTATTCAGGGCCATATGTTGATCATTAATAAACACATATGGTGTAGCTATTTGCATAGGTGTGGCTATTTGAAAGTTATCCTTGCTAATGTGCTATTTAGTAGTCTGTTGTTGAACCGTTCCTCAAAATCAAGATCCAGTTATCTTCTCTGCACTCCTGATAATCCTGTTGAGGTAATCTTCGTCCTTTTTGGTTGCATTGATCAATGGCATTGTAGAGAAACCTTTTTAGATACTGTCTTTAGGGCCCTGGTGTAGTTATGCCAAGGATTATGTTTTTTCACCATATTATCTGTTGTAGCCTCTTACCATTCCCACCTTCTTGATTATTTTGAGAATAAGGGTGCGTTCCCTACAATGACTCTCTCGTGTTATAGTATGGCCTTTCATTCTCTTTAATAAGGCCTATACGAGTGGTGTCATCTGAAAATGTACTGACCTTGATCATTTCATTGACTGAGGTATAGTCATTGGTCCAGTGGCTGAATAGTAGTGTGGAAGCACGCACACCTGAGTTGCACCCATGTTGGTGGTCTTTATGCTGGAAAGGCAATTGTCAACTCTCCCACATCGTGCCATAAAGAAGCTCTTGATTCGTCTACAGCTATTGTAACGTAATCATTCCCTGTCGCTAACTAAAACCCTTTTTTTCTCAGTGCAACTGGTTTAGGACATTTAGGACAAACATTGATTTACGAATCTACAATAATCAGGAAAAAGCAATTATATTTCATAGGTATTCTTCAAAATATTCTGTTGCTCATCTGCCCTTTCTTAATTTATATAAAAGTGTGTAACTATAGATATCTCATAAAATGGATGAAAACCTTCGAAGATTATTAAGGCAGTTTTAGTTTTTTTATAAAGCCAAATAAAAGACCAATTTGTACTGTTGGGGAAATTTACGAAACAATTCCCCGACATCCGCAGCATTTACCAAGTAAAATGTTACATGTTTGCCCATGTTTTTCAGATTTACGTCAAGATTAGTTTGGCTTGGTGAATGCTGGTGAACACCTTTTCTTTTCCCCAACTTTTAGTGGTGAATCCCCCACCCCATAGGAATCAAGGTTATTTGAGGAGAGATTGTCACTTTAGGTCATTTTAGGATTGTTTAAACTTTTTTTTCGAACGTGAAAGTCAGATAGGTAACTAGTATGTGAAAAAAAAAGAATTATACTGTGTTAACATTACTTTTGAATTTGTCACTAAACTTTATTTTCAAATGGAAGAATCTGAGGTTTTGATATTATCGAACAAAAATCTCTATCCCGCACAATAATCGATTAAAATTTAACTTTAATAATTTCGATCAACATTAACCCTTTAAGTGCCAGCCTACCTGGAGCATTCTTCATTCTCTGTTGCCAGACCCTTTTGCACTATTTTGCGCTCCACATGTTCAACTGTGATTTTTTAAGGGATTTCCATGGATTTCCCAGGGAAGTTATATATATATATATTATTTTTTTCAGCAGAATCTGGGCTTTAACATGAAATGTCTTTTTTTGTCATTTTTAGGTGTATTCTCAATATTTTGGGGTGAAATATGTGCAAAAAAATAAAATAAAAAAACTATTTTTTTACAATTTGTAGTGTTTTTTGTAATAAAAAAAAGTAATTTTGTCAATAAAATCTTATTGCGTGTGAAATCCTAATTTCTCCCGGTTACAGCGGTACCACATATGTATAGGTAGACACCCTTTCCTGTCCAGGAGACTCCCCCAAACTGAAACAGCGCTTTAGGATATTTTCAGATAAGATGCGCTATTCCGGGGGCTCTCCTGGAGCCATCCGAGCCCCCACGGGGGATTGGATGGCACCAAATTTAAGAGGAGACCCGGCGGGATCCATAGAGGGGTTGGGTGAGTATTTTTTTTTTTACTAGCAGCGGGGAAAATCAAGCACGTAACACCTACGGGCTGGCTTGTCCGGTTCTTAAGTGCCAAGCCCGTAGGTGTTACGTGCTTGGCACTTAAAGGGTTAAACATTAAACACAATACATTAAAACCACATTAATGAAGGGATGATGAGATATAGAGTCTATGAGAGCAAGGAGGGGTTATAACTCTTGTATCCTCCCCATGTGCTTGAACATCTTATTCACACGTGATTTCCTAGTTACCAATTCTCAAGATTAAACATACCATCTAGCAGATGAAGCAATGCTTTTCAATCCTCCTCCACCTCGCCCCCTAGTCACCACCTTTCCAGAGACTCCACGGGTGAGTGAATTTAGCTCCACTTAGATACACTAGGAATATCTTATATAATTTGTGTTTCCTGGATATACTCTCTCATTAATTTCCAGCCAGTGGTTTGTTTAAGGTCACTCAATTTTAATGTAGCAGCACGCAGATCATAAAGTAAAAAGCACAAAAACATCACATAGCGCAACACTGTTAAAGCTTAAAATATGCGCACAGAGATCTAAAAATGCTCACCAGAGTTTCACAGTAAAGCAGTTATGATATACCCCAAGGGGAAGCAAGATACAAAAAATCCCTCCACACCTCACTCCAGATACGGGTTCTGCCCACCGCTTTGTTCCCCGGCCGTGGGAAGAGAAGCTCTGACGGCGAGACATCGAGGAGGGGAAAAAAAACGAAAGTGAAAATGCTGCCGTCCACCGCCCCAGACACGTTTCATCGATTGACTTGTTTATTTTTAACACTTTTCAAACAGTCAGGACATTCCCAGTAAACCCACATATATTCTGATATATTAGACCCCTCCCATGTCAACATATAAGTGTGTTTTTAGTAATATTTCATGTTTTTTTAGACAAAATCCGCCACAGCAGTTAGCTGGCATTCACCAAACCATTTTTAAATGTAAATGCCACTATTTTTCACCAGCAAATTGCAGCGAAAATACAGCAAAAGACATGGCATAAGTCAGTTGTCACAGGCGTTCAATTTGAACAATGTTTGCCACAGTTTACACCTCTCCCCACGCACACGGCAAATGCACAGAAGAGGAAAGTTGCACAAACTCTTAAACATTGTAAGTTAACCCCAATATGCCTGCCCCTATAAGCACAGTATGACCTGCTTATACTACACAGCCATTCACAATAAAGCTTGCTGAATTGGATTGTTAAGTCTTCCTATAATTGGAACCCTTTAGCCTGGGGCCAAAGAATATGATGGAAATGTTTTGTAGCACATTACTCTATGTGCAGAATTAATTTGTGTTGTGGTGGCAGGCAATTTGAGCCATTTGAATTTCCTGCAATAACTTATTCAAGGTTCCTTGAGCATACTTGTGGCTAAGAATATAAATACTTATGAAGTGCCTCAATACAGAGCTACCAAAGTTCACATTGTAGTAATTGTATTGATTGTATGATTAGTATTGGATGACTCTAAACTATATCCCACAAAAGCATTTTTATATATATCTGGCCATAAATACATAGCCATTCTCTTGCGGAAAAAGGCAGAACACAATTGGGGGCCAAATCCAAACTATTTTTACATGTTCTTCATGACCTGTTGCCACACCCGGGCTCTGTTCACTCACAAAAATCAAGTATTTACCAACAAAAAGACTGTCCCCCAGAAGTTGGTCTTAAAGCAGACTTACATTCTCCCTTGCAACTATTTGCAAGGTTGGGTCCTAGTTCAAAGGGATTAACCTACCTAATCAATCCAGTGATCCCTGCATTAGGGGGAAAATCAGTATACCCCAAAACCCCCATTTAACTCACTGCGAAAACAGAACGAGGCAATTCTACCTTTAATCTTGGATACCACAAAAGGATAGGGTGCACCCCTTGGTGCTTGTTTCTCGCCTTACAAAGGATTAATATAATGCCTTGTTTAAGTGATATTTCAGGCATTGCCAATTATTACATTGTTTTGTTGTGCTTCATAAATATGATGCTGCATAATAATGGGTGGGGCAGTGTTGGGAGTGAGAGCACTTGCTAGGAGGAGGCTGGGTGGGGAGGAAGGAGGGAGGGGGTAGCTGGGTTTGAGTTGCAGCTCTGAGAGTGCCATTCAAGCCATCAATAAATAGGGGACTTGGTCTGCACTAGCTCTTTGAACTAGTATTGGTGGCCCACATCGGCAGAGTGGCACTGGAGGGGCATATAAGGAATTATATTTCCTCATTCAGGGCAGAGCCAAGCTGAGAGGAGACACAGCCCTGGAGAAACCATTGGCCAGGTAAGATGCTGTTTATTATTTTTAACCTTTTGGCTGCAAAATCCCTTTAAGGATGTGTAATACCCATTCCTGTTTTTACCCCATCACTGCTGGAGGTAGTGAGGCCTAAATGTCTAGTTACAGTGCCAAAATGTGCCCTCTTTTATTAGAGAGAGCAGACAACACTTCTGGTGAATAAACATAGATAGAGGTGAAGGTAGCTGATGGAGCAGTGGGAAAGGGGACAGAGCTAGGCAACTGCCATATGTTCAGGGCCAGGGCCATCCTCCAAGTCTATTGCTCAGGATGTTCTGGGAAAAGTTGTTGATCTTATGGTGAATGACAGTGCTATTAGCCTGCAATGGTAAATTGTGGTCCCAATTTAACCCCTCTAATGAAGAACGATACACTATGGGACTGTGGACAAACCTCCGCTTGGATTTAAAGCTTATTTATGCTAAACAGCTGGTCAATGGTGGGTTTGTACAAGTAGCAACAGTTACAAAAAAGGTGGTGGAGGAGGGCCTCCCTAAACCCATGGTCCCATTGACCCCGCTATACAGTCAATCAAGAGGATAATTATCTTTATCAAATTTATTAGCCTGCAAACAAGCCAAACCAACTGAGGGACATTCAGGGGGAATGTGACTGCAAACCAAATCTGAAGCTCAACTCTTTTCGGCATAGGTCACCCCTCAAACAGCACCAGGCTGATGGCAAAAGGCACCAGGCACTTCTGCACTTTATCAGCAAACCACCTACCCACCATGGCATTCAGGTGGTGTGTTACCCTCTGAATTGATATAAGGGGCTTTTGTGATCTCTTACATGTTCCCGGAAGTGGAAAATAGATTAAATTCTATTGAAATTTTAAAGAATGTCAATTCTTCCAGACTTGATCTGGCTGTATCCTTTCCCATCTGCGGCTGAAAGGGGGTTGTTTATCACCTACTTTAAAGCAATCTCTCCATCTAGTTGGATTTCCCTAAAGTGTGAAGTAATTTGCACAGAGAACATATAGAAACATAGAAGGTTGACGGCAGAAGGAGACCATACGGTCCATCTAGTCTGCCCATTTAAAAAAATCAGTGGGCTGTAGGGGCTTCTTTCAGTTTCCTTCCAGGCTTCCTCATCAATGTAAATATCAATGGCCAAATCCCCTGCATACGCGGACTGTGTGCGCTCCCTCCCCTGCTTCCCAGATGCTTGCGCTTCCAATTACCATAAACAGAGCTGTCTTACTAACATTAAATATGTACTGAAAGCGGCTCTGATTGGATGAGAGCCCGCACATGCCATGGACCAGGGAAAAGTTAGTTTTTCTGGACTATGTGGGGGTTTCGCACAGTGGGCATCCCACATTTTTTTCAAAGATGGCCATTTACAAAAAATGCCCCTCCTTTTTTTTAAAGGCTGTTTTGTATCTCAGGCACCAAACCATGTAACTGTCATCCCAAGCCTTAAAGTAATCCTAAACCCATTACCCACCTACTATACCCAGCCCAGTGCCCAAAAACAACACAAACTGGATGCAGTCGGCCATATTGATCCCTGGCCAAGCAGTCCCGCCCTCTGGTGCTTTCCAGCTATGATAAATTCAGTTACAGTACACACAGCTCTTCATTGGGGAGCACTTCAACCTAACTGCCATTATGTGACAGTTTAATTGTAACAGAATTGATTAACATATGGCTGCTTTTCAGACATCATACTACTTCCTGTTGCTAACAAGAACCGGAGTCCCACAACCCCCAGATATGCCACACCACCCAGAGCAAAAATAGCACCACTAAAATTATACCAAAGTAATGATCTTTATTAAATTTACACTATTTACATCTCCATATGTATATTAGACATCTTTTAATTATTTAAAAAACATATAACAAACACTAATCTGTAGGAAGGAGGGAGGAAGGGGGGGGAGGAAAAAAGTTGGAGACAATTATTTGTTGGATTACTACGTGCTTGGACCAAACAATGTATATATTGGTTCAATTAAATGACATCAGTCACGTGTTGCCCAGTCACATGTTATACTAGTAAAACCGGCTATACCTGTCCACTACCTAACCATACTATATCTATAATGAACGTGTAAACCCTAATTGACAACTCCATGATTCTATATATCAATGTGAAAATAATGATTATATGTACAATATTAAAGTGCTTAGTGCAAAGTGCATTAATCAAACCTCTAAATGGTAAATAAGAACAAGAGGACCAACCAGGGTGGCCAAAACCAAAAAACAACAAACAGTTATAACAGTCTTACTATGAGCAGGTAGCCGGAACGAGTGTCTCACCCCCTCAAACTCTCAGTCGACGCGTTCCGTGACGTCACACGTCACTTCCTCAGGACATGAGAGAACGAATCATGGAGTCATCAATTTAAATGCTCACCCCGCCGCGCTCCCGCGCGATCACACCTGTCCTGCATAACTACAGTCCGCCCTACACGCTCCAGCCGGAAGCGTGCAGGCGGCCGCCGTATGGCAGGCTATCTAGCAGACGCGTCGCATCACTGAGCTAGATAGATGTGATTGGCCGCACGTCAGATCCGGGCGCTGCCCTCAACCAATATGGCGCGAACCATGTAAACGGCGCATCACCATGGTAACGCGCACTCCCCGGGCTGCGCACCCAGCTGTGGTGTTAGAAACTGACAGGAGCGGAGAAAGGTGAGCATCTCCACCTCCAAATAACCATATTTTAGAAACAACACACAATGGACCATATGCTATATACATAATTAACAACATATATGTGATAATTACAAGTAATAATATCTCTAACTTGTTAAATATATTCCTAATTACTAAAACACCATGTCCTAATTATAATAACGCTCTGAATATATTACTGAGCTTCCTTATCAATCTTACTAGACAGAGAAATTGTTAAAATGAATTGCAACATGTATAATATTATACAGGGTACTCCTAAGTCAGGAGATGGAAGGTGTGTCTGTATTCATAGGGAAATATGTCATCACCCATCACTCTCTGCACTGAAAGGCTAGAGGGAGGGGAGGGGGGGGGCAAGGACAAAGCAAAAGGAAAAAAGGTAGGAGAAAAGAAAAAGAAAAAACAGGACAAAACAGAAAAAACAAGAAATAAAAAAGAAAAGAACAGACAACAACAAGAAAAAAGGAAAATACAGACCAGGAGCCCAGGCAACTGTACAACCACCCCACCCACCTAACATCTAAACCACAGAACATCATGTCACAGGTATATAAACACATTATCATTAACATAGATGAATCTCATCTTAGATTTTCAAGAAAAAGTCCATATTATGAACATAGACTGTCACATCCCACAGTATTCTTCATGCTAATCCAGCAACATTCAAGGGAAGGGGATTCTTTACACAATGAGCCAGTTGTGTTTCCAATTCACCTCAGGGGCCGTTGCAGCATAGGTCAAGTAACTCCACGGGCAATAATGACCATAAATAGTGACGTAAACTAAACACAAAAAGATATGTAAATATATATAGTTATAAGTGCACAATCAACAAAAACCTACACAGTGAATACACCAACTCAACCCACCAACACCAATGCACCATAAACGTGCATTGGCTCTGTGACCAAACTACTATTCTGGGTAATTACCCATGTGGGGGATGTAATATTTGTCGACACATGAATAAAGTAATTCCTAGCCAAACGGAAGGGTGAGGGTTGGTCAGGAGAACACGTATCAGATCCTGAACCCTCTGCACCTTTGGCTGAGGTAGGAACACTCTGGCCTGACTGGTATCCAGATTCATACCCAGAAAGGAAATCTCCCTTGATGGGGAGAGAGAAGACTTGGGGTGGTTGATCACCCATCCGAACCTCTCCAGCGTCGTCACCATCGTCCTGGTGTCCAGCTCCGCCTGGCAGAGGGAGGAAGCTGTAATGAGCAGGTCGTCCAGATATGGCACAATGCGAATGCCCTGGGCTCTGAGCAGGGCCATAATGCCCATCAGAACCTTGGTAAACACCCTCGGTGCCGAGGTCAGCCCGAACGGGAGGGCCACAAACTGAAAATGCTGATCTCTGACCACAAACCTGAGAAATCTCTGGTGTGCTGGGAAAATTGGTACATGAAGGTAAGCATCCTTGAGGTCTATGGATGTCATGAAATCCCCCTGACGAAGGGTGCAGAGTCTCCATGCGGAAACTCTTGGTTCTGATGAACCTGTTGAGAAGCTTCAAATCCAGAATGGGTCTTATGGAGCCATCCCTTTTGGGAACCGTGAAAAGGTTGGAATAATAGCCCTTGCCTCTCTCTGAAAGAGGCACCGGGCATATGACCGCCATGTCCAGGAGGTTCTTTACAGCCGACAGGAGCCCCTGCGCCGCCCGAGGATCCGAAGGCCCCCGAGACCTTAGGAATCTGGGAGGAGGCTGGTACTCGAACTCCAGTTTGTACCCAGACAAGACCACTTCCAATATCCACTTGTCTGTGACCTCCTGGGCCCAGACCGCGAAGAAGAGCCGCAGCTGTCCCCCACCCGCAAGGGTGAGGGCGCCTCCTCATTGTTGAACTGGCTTGGCAGCTGGCTTGGGTCTGGAACCCCAGGTAGAGGCTGGACAGGCATGTCCTTTACCTTTGTTCCAGGAATCACCTCTAAATCCAGAGTAGGCAAGGCCTCTGCCCCCTCTGGCACCGCGAAAGGAAGGATTAAAGGAGCTTGCCCCCCGAAAAGAGCGACACAGCTTCTTACGCTGAGGTAGCTTCGCCACAGAATCCAATTTGTCTCCAAACAGCCGCGTTCCCAAGAAGGGCAAAGCTGTAAGTGACTTCTTGGCCGCAATGTCAGCAGCCCACTGGCGCAGCCAGACCGATCGGCGCATGGCCACCAACAGAGCCGAAGTTCTACTACACATGGTAATTGTGTCGTCCATAGCCGACAAAACAAAATTCATGAACAATTCACACCTCTTAAGGGTTGTGAATTCAACGCTGTCCGGGTTGAGCTGGGACCCATTTAACATGTCCCTAATCTCAGACCTGGTAGCCACAGCCACGAGTGCCGATGCACAGACAGGCTGCAAGGCTGAACCCACACTGGCAAAAGCATGACATGCCATCTGATCATTGCGCTTGTCCTCGCCATCCTTAAGGGTAGTGGCGTCAGGAGTATGTACAACAGAGGTGTTGGACAATCCTAAGATGGGCGCATCGACCTCAGGAGGGGAAGACCAGCGCTTCACCGCGTCAACTGGAAAGGGATACTTCCTATCCCACCTCTGAAGAACACCGTGAAGCCGACTCGGCTTCTCCCATTCTCTAAGAATCATGCTGTCAAAATTATACTGATTTGGGAACTCCAAGCGGGGCTTAGAGAACCCAAAGAATTCCCCCTTCTTAGGAGGGGCCTCCGCTGGTGGGGAAATATCCAGAACCTCTAAGAGATGGGCCAGGACCTTGGGGGTATCCACAGCATCCCCCAGCGCCTGCCCGGCATCAGAATCAAAGAACTGCAATTCCTCAGTCTTATATTCCTCAAACAATTCCCCCTCCTCAAGCGGGGAATAATCAGCCCAGTCAGGGGAGTCATAATCATCAAAATCAATTACCGGCATAGCATTTTCTTAGCAGTGGCCTTTCTGCCCACTGAGCTAGAAATAATTTTCTCGAGGTTGGCCAGCCTAGCACATACCTCCGAGTGCAACTCCCCACTAATGACAGTGTCACTTGGGGTACGGATGATGCGGGGTGGGGTAGGTGAGGCGGGCGGCACTGACCCAGACGCCTGGGGTCCCGACTGCCGTGTTATGGCCTGTTGCGCACATGGTATGCAAATTAGTACATTCTCCCCCGTAAGGGGTACCCCACAACCCACACATAGCCGGGATTTTCCCGAAGGGAGCCCGAGCCCGGTCTCCTGTGGAGCCTCCATATGGTGATTTTAAGGTAGTCGCAAGGACCCGAGGGAATTACGCTGGTAAGCAACCCTGGATGCCCCTTCAGTCCCAAGTGGGAGGATTTATAAGTGCCCCAAATTTCTGCTAGGGACCCTAGGACCGGGAGAACCCCCTTTTAAGCAAGGCACAGGGAGTCCTCCTGAAAGACACAAAGGAGTGGCCATAAGTGCATTCACACACACATATATATATACACATATATATATAATATATATATCATCATAATCAAAGAAAAAATGAAAAGGGACTAGCGCTGACCCCAGTCAGAATGGGGCACATGGTTAAGTCAGGTACACAAAAGGGGGAGCCCGGGAGGGCACTCACGTGTCTTGTACAATGGCTGCCACCGCTCGGCAGCTCAGAGAAGGAGAGTGAGAAAGGGAGAAGAAGGGGCGGGGCAGCACGGATCGCCTGCCGCGCCTGGCCCCACCCCTCTATTTTCACAACCAGCAGCGCGGTTCCCAGCCATAGGCTGGGCTCCACGATTGACTCTAAAACAGAAGGGGGGGGCGGGCCGTGGCAGCGCGCGCGCGCCCGGCCCCGCCCCCTGAACACCGCAGCCTGAGGGGAAGAAGCTCCCCTCAGCAGAGCAAAAAACGGAGGCCAGCCTGTAATGTGAAGCACCAAGCACACATACACACACACATTCACACCTGAATGACAGGAAGGAAAGAGGAAAGTCCACCCCCCCCCACTGGAGGGTTAACAGAGGGACCCGGAAGGGGGATAATCCCGCACCAAGTATGGTGTAAGGGATATATATATATATATATATATATATAATTAGGGACAGGGCATCCCAAACCGGGATCACCAACACAGATTCCGCCTACCCTTTTATATGGGGTCTCACGGGGGAGCACGGCTCCCTGAACACCTATTAAGGTGATTCCTACCCTTACCCGGACCTGCAGCCAAGGCTGGGAGGCTAATATTGGGCTTAAAGGAGCAGTATCGCGAAATTTGCATTAAAAAAGATAAATAATTAAATAGCCACACAATAGCTTCTAACATGTGTATAAATAATGTGGCGATAGAAAAAGGAAAAAATATCTGCCTTACTTTTAAATTGTATAATGACAATGGCTCAATCCATTTGCTGAATAGGGGGATCTGCTGGGTTGTATTTAGTGAGCTGCTTCATTTAGCCCACTGGTCTCCTAGCAACCCTTTACCTCAGAGTCTGACACTGTAATCAGTGGTAACGGCTGTGTGTGTGTGTGAGGTGCTGCTTTTGTTATGAGACCAGGTGACTCAAATGTGTAAAATCTATACAAAATAAACTAAACTGACTGAAAATTACTGAAATTCTTCTTTGAATAACTGTGCAGGAAAATCTAAATGTATTAAAGTGGAACAAAACACTGAATGAAGTCTATAAGACCCGGCCATTGACCTTCCCCCTTGGGCATCCTAAATCGGGATGCCCCACTGTGTGAAACGACCCCTGGATAACCACAGATCCCCCCATTTTTCTGGCGCGCTCACGCAGATAGTCATTTAGACAGGCCGGGCGGCCAGGAAGGTTACTGCTCAGGCTCCCCATCTGCGTGCAAACAGAGCTGATTGGATGAGAGCCCGCGCATGTGCTGTGGGACAGGGAAAGGTACGCTTTCACAGGCAAACTTGGGGATTTCACACTAGGGGCACAAACAAAACTCCAGATAGTGAAAATCCTGGGTTGGGATTTGCTCAAAACACACAAAGCTGAAAAAAAGATCATATGGAAAAATGTGTTGAGAAAAGAGAGAGAAAATGGTAAACTGAAAGATTCTGCAGCAGAGCCAACATGAAGGGAAAACTGTCAAAATAAAAAATGTTTAGAGCAAAAAAACAGGATGTAAACATAAAAATCCAATTCTGAAATAAAATAACCCCTCCCCCCCCCCCAAAAAAAAAGACTGGTGAGTCTGAGATTCGAACCAATGACTCTCTGGTTCAAACGGACATTTAATTTACCAATCAGCTAAATGACTTCTAGAGCTTTTCTCTCTGTTTTAGATATATGAGTTCTGGCCAGGCAATGTTGTTATCTTATGCTGGACGGCTGCCAGCACTGAACAGCTGATACTTTGTTACATTGTTTCCCCCTCTCCTCAGCGTGGAATAGGCCAGAGTGTCGGGCCCCGACACTCAGCAGACATAAACATGAGCTATTAGTCTCCAGCTGCACAACACACACCACATTTTTTTCTAAATTTGTAATTCTTACTCTGTCACTTACCTATATTCAAAGTACTATTTAAATATAAGTCACCAAGAAAAATTTGCGATACTGCTCCTTTAATGTATAAAGGTCCGGGCAGAAATAGGGAAAATCCTTGCTTACCTGCAAGGAAGAGAAGCAGACATCTTCTGACTTGCTCGCCGTCCTGCAGAGAAGGAACTGGGGAATGAGTGGGAGGTCCCAGGTATTTATGGACCGGGAGGGGCTTCTTTTTTGTTTTCATCTCTGCAGAAATTCGCCCTCTACTGGACCATAACCCATATGTCATGAATAGTGGAAGCGGGGTGTGTGACATACTTGGAATAGGTAGCTACTACTGCAAGAGCCATCTTGGCAGTGCACAAGGACAGGAGGGACCCGCCAGCATCAGATGCCACGTTTCTCCGAAAATAAGACAGGTCTTATATTAATTTTTGCTCAAAAAATAGGTGCTAGGGCTAATTTTCAGGAGATGACTTATAGCCAGCTGGCAAGATACAGCGGGGGGCGACAGTACAGTGGGTGGATGAGGGGGACTCAGCCACGTGCCCGGCGTGTCGGCAGGGGTGGGGGTAGAGCCAGGAATATCAGACATTTCACTCCAAACAGCCAAGCTTACCTGCGTTATTTGATGTGTCCTCACCCTCCTTTACAGTCGTGATGTCTCCTCAGCCGCTCCCATCCCTCTATTGAAGCCTGGCAGCTGGATTATGAATTGTAACTAGAGCTTATTTTTGGGGTAGAGCTTATATTTTGTGCATTGGCAAAAAATGCCTAAAAAAATTCTTACTAGGGCTTATTTTCAGGGTAGCTCTTCAGGGAAGCAGGGTACTACGCATGCATCAAGGAACGCATTCTTTCCTAAAGCGCTTCTTAATAGTAAACCCTGGCCCGATGACAGCCTACGGCGTGCATGCCCAGAGAAATTGCTGTCACGCATGCCATAGGTTAACCATCACTGGTCTATACTGACAGATTAACTGTAACTATGTGATATTTTCTAAACCATGTTTGTGTGTGTCAAGGCAAGACAAATTAGCATTTTTATTTTTTCAGAAATGGCTATTACTCACCTACAACTACCCCCCCCCCCCCCCCAAATGAATCATTTCAAACATTAAGCCTAACAAAATGTCCAGCTACAAACGAGTTATACTTGCATAGTTTGGATGGCTGAAACCTGCCTCAGGCTAAGTAAAGTGATACTGACTTTTATATACTGTAAATGTACTCTTCTGGACAAAAATAAATGAAGATGACGTATTTTCGAGTTACAGCCATAGCACAGTCCATACTTTGTGTTATGTTACAGTGTGACTATTATTTAGCTGTTATGTATTTTCCCTAGCTAATAAATACCTGAGAGAGAAAAAAATCTCTGTATATGGTCAGTGAACATGATTTGATTTGTTTTATACTGATAAATACATTATTTCATTAAAAGCATTATTTCATTAAAAGCAAGACACACAAAAAACTAATGATTGAAATGTTCTTTGAAATTTTTACAGATCGTTAAAGTAGAAGGCTATTCAAAGGCTGCACCATTCATCATTATACTTGAAACTCCCTCTCCTTCCCTATCCGCTCGCGGAGCCTGCCTTCAGTAGAGCCAGCTTCTTCTACCCTAAGCACCAATGGGTCATGGCATCATCACAATATCTAATGATTTAACTGCTAAGTAATTGTCACAACGTTATACAAACCAAAACCTAATCAGAATGTCATTAGTCAGTGACATCCCTGGATCCAGGAGAGTCACGTCTTTTTTAGGAGAGAAAACTGCCATTCACTTTCATTGTCTACCGAGTGTAAATTTTTACCTGGCTCTGAAGGTATGGCAAACTATGGCAATATTCTCTCCTAAAAAAAAGAAGTGAGTTTTCTCACAGGAACAAAAAAAGCATGTAGGGAGGCACTCTCAACTCATAAATTGATCAAAAAATACATTTTTATTAAATACATATTTATATCACTACATGCAATACACTCAACATATTAAAATCCCTAAAAAAACACATAAATGGGACAAGAACACAGGACAAACCAACATGAAGGTGTGTAGGTGATGGGGAGAGTCTCACCACACTAATTGATATCAAATGCCTAAATATATATGTGCTAAATCATTCAACAAAGTGTTCCAACAGTGCAACTAAACATGTGCAAATCCTGCCTATGATCCGGATCACTACAAAATCTATACATTTATAAAGTGCTACTAGTCAAACAATCAATTAAGAAATAATATTTCTAACCACAACAACTCATAAACATATCAATCTACTCTATTCACCAATGAAAATATAATTACCTGTATATATTATTTAGGCATCCCAAAGGGGAACCACTGATATATGTCACAATACCAATCAAAAAATAATATCACAAATCTATCACAAAAAAACATCACCAGAAATAAAGCCAAGGTATCATGAAAATAACATGTGTGAAGTCTCCCCACTGCCTACCACACCAAGGTACATCACCCACTTCATCAGGCTCTGAATGGACCCCCAAGTAGCTCATATAATATTTCATATTTCCAGTGTATAGCACTACTACCTCCTCAGGGATTATGCACCTGGCAACATAGTTAATACAGCAGAAAAAATATATATGTCCATCAAGTTTTACCAAAGGACGGGGTTGAGAAAAGTTAATTATTATTTTTACATTCAATAATTTTTATGGAAAATTAACGTTACAGTTACTCTCCCGCATATCAGGAGGACAAAGTAAGCTAAGAACGTCTGTCAACACAGCTTCAGAACAGCAAATACTGGAGTCATACAGCAAAAATAAAGACAAGACAATCAAAAAAAATGATTGCAGGTAATATAATACAGGATCCTCAATGTTAAATGGAGTTTTACTCACATTCTCTAATCAAATGTCCTGAGATTACGACTGCGTGTCTAGTGGGAAAGAAACAGTAAAGGCAAAGAGGAATATTACAGTTAAAAAAGAAGGTGATAAAGATAGAGGGAAGGGGAAAAGGGGTAAAAACAAGAAAAGAAAAAAAGGGGGGGGGGGATAAAAAAAGGGGCAAAGGAAAGGCTCCTGCTACTCAATTACTAAACTGCTGCCTACAGTTCAAGGAATCAAAGTTAGGTGGCAGGCAGCGCTCCTTCCATGGGGTCCAAGTTTTGATAAAGGTATCCATATTACCATCATGTATTGCAGATGTCTTCCCCATACTCATCACATTATTCACTCTATTATGAAACTCCCTAAAGCTAAGGGTCGGGGTCTTCCATGATTTTGCAATTACCTGTTTGGCAGAAGTAAACAAATGCCACAATAATTTTGAGATTTGTTACACCTGGGAATCTTTTGATTCAGTAGAGCAATCCAAGGGTCCTTGGTCACAGTCCGGCCTATAATAGTTCGAACTACAGAGAACACCTTGTCCCACAACCACTACACTACAGTCCCACCAAATATTAATGTATGTTCCCAGAGAGATGCATTCACGAAACAGCCCTCTGGGTAGCCCGGCACCATACGAGCAATGGACTCAGGTACCATCTAGTGATTAACTTCACATTACCTTCAATTGCGTATACCAAGAAGTAGCTATGCAAAGCAGCGTGCCACATTTCTTGCCACTCCTTCCGTTCAAGATCAGCGCCCAGTTTCGCTTGCCATTTTTGTACATACTTAAGTGTGCGGCTCCAAGGAACCAAGACCAGGGCGTTGTATATATCAGATATAATCCCCCTACTTCTAGGATCTACTTTGCATCTCTTCTCAAAAAAAAGCCATGGCCCCCGTGTAATGATCCTTAATGATCAATTAATAAAATATTGCAATTGGTGGTACCTAAAGATTTCTACGACAAGGAGCCCATATTTTGACTGAAGCCCTGAAAAGGGTATGACTTTCGCTCCTGCACCGCAATCCGCTCTAGTCCTTACCCCAGAATTTGTCCAATTTTGAATTGAGGTGAAAGAAAAGCTGGCTGGAAAATTGGATTATTCCACAGAGACAACAAAGGAAAATGGGGAGAGGCTAAGTTTCCTGAATACTTCAAATCGTCCCACACCTTAATAATAATAATAATAATGGGAACAAACAAACATTCACCCTGTCCTGGAATGAGCGCGTTTTCTTGGAACTCCTGCTGCACTGATTGGCAATCCCTTGCTGTTTGCAAGCCCACTAGCCCAGCAACTTAATTGACCAGCGAGGTACCAGCTGTCTCAAAGATCAGGTTGGCTCTCCTCTATCTATGTAACTGTCAACAACCAATGAAGTTGCCCAGCACAGCGCTGTGAATGTTATGCTAGCATTGGTCTCTGTCATCACAGTACTGACCACGACAGTGCTGGATCACACACGAGTAAACTATAGTAACTTTCACCTTATTCATTTATCAGAGGCTTCTTCTCTTTGTTGGTGCAATTCTAACACTAACACTTAACACTGAAAGCACTAACACAGTGATAAAATGTACAATAAAAGTTACTGATGCATTGGTATCCTTGGCTTTATATGCATATGTTCTACCATGTCTCTAAAATGACATTATTCTGTTGAATACGTTACATTAAAAACATTAGTTGGCTAATTGTAAGCTCTGGCATTATCTACAGACATATTACTTTGTTAAGAACTAAAAAACAAAGCTGGTCGAATAGGACCGAAAATTTTTAATATTCTCTTTGGTCAAACCAAACCAAATTTGATTCTGTTCGAATTTTACCTTTGACCCAAATCCAAAGCCCAATACTAGTTAGAGGTGGCTTTGGTTTTCATTCCAAAACATGGTGCTATACAAATTTGAAATTATAGGCAGGGTAAAACAAATAATATAATATGCATAGTACTGTATTACAAGTCGGATGTGACAGCAATGCACACACACATTGCTACTAGAATACACTAGGAATAAATGCTCTGCCCTTGCAAGCTTACAATCTAAATATGAAATGAGAGATCTTTGTTCTTTTGATATATTGATTGATTATATAACTCGCATAAATCTAAAACAGCTAGGTTGCAATCATTAACCAGACCAACAGCCTTGTACAGTTAAAGAAAAAACTCACTTGCCCCATCTGCATATATGATACTGAATCATTGTCAGCATTTCAATTTACTCCTGCACCCAGTGAAGGCTGTAACACTGCCTTCACTGACTTCCTTCTGGTTGCGGTCATCTTGGAGAACCCAGGAAAATTCCTTCCTCAACCATGCGGCTGCTGGGATTTAACCAACATAACCTACAATGCACAGCGCCAAGAAACCCAGCGACACTTCCTCTTTGCAGACTACTGACAGGTCTATAGAACTCTATTGAGGGGAGAAATTCACCATGGAGGGGGAGTATGAGTTACAAAAACGTAATTGAATTTTTATGCTCAGCGATCGGAATTGCCCTGGGGAGGAATGTAAATGAGGACAGTTTGTTGTAAGGTTGTTGGTCTGGTTTAAGTGATGGAGATACCAAACTAGAATAGAGAAGGGGCGCAACATCTCTTGCGTCCCACATACAATGCAGTTTAGACATGTAATCAAAGTCTTACCCCAGTTAGGTCTGTGACTACATGCTTATTTTGCCAATGGATTATACTGGTTGACACAACACACACCCTAAGAGTTCTTAGGGTGCTCAGTGCTTACAAACTTATACTAACACTGTTCCATTCAATGGGAACCCGGAAATGGTTGCAAACAATTGTGGTAGCCACACCTTCCCCCTAAAGAGAAGATTGCAGTCTTTTCTGGGTCCTTGTCAAATTGAGCAGCAAGGAGAATCTGGCAGGCTGATTCATCACTAACGCCAGGTAGCGACAGATGAGCGTCTGTAGCAGGCATTTTCAGAGCGCCCCCGCTAGTAGTCACTGTGCTTGGGCTGGGTCGCTAGTTTTTAGCGCCTCAGTCGCTGTGCAGTAATCATGAATACATTGTGAGGAGTCGCTATTTGACCAATACAGCACTGTATGGGAGCGCATGTTAGCGACTGGTCAGTGCGACCGACTCACAGCGTATTTATTATAAAAACAGCCTCACAAAACTCTGGCGCTGAAAAATGCTTGTTTGAAGCCCAGAGCGCCGGAGGCTGTGTGTTTAAAGTCTGTTTCTCAGCATCTATCCACTAGTAACAAAGCGACAACATATGGAATTACATTGAAACAACATTGTAACATGAACACTTTAAAGTGAACCAACACCCAGGATTTTGACTATCCTGGGTTTTGGTCCACTTCGGCGGGGCACCCCGATCGGGGGTGTCCCGCTCTCTGAAACCCCCCAGAAACCCCAAAAAACTCACCTCTCCCCGCTCCCACGTGACCGCGCCGTCCAATCGCCGCCGACGTCCAAGCGGGTGACAGCGGCGTCCAAGATAGCGCGTCCGCCGCTGCCTTACGCGCGTCGCTCTCGGCGTGCGCGTGCCCGCGCCGGCCATTCACAGACGGCCGGCGCGGGCGCACACATGTCTAGAGGGGCGCGCGGGAGGCAGCGGTGGATCAGGTAAGGAGTTTGGGGGTTTCAACCCGCGGGACATCCCGATCTCGGATGTCCCACGGTGAGTGAGGTGATCGGCCCGGGAATCTTATAGATTCCCGGGCCGATCACCCCTGGATGTTTGTCCACTTTAATGCCAGACCTGTAATGTCATTTCTGCAGAAATATATAAAAAATGAAAAATTTGTGAAAAAACTGCTTTTTCAATGTCAGAAGAGGTCACAGCATAATTTGAGATTTTTTTTTTCACAATTTTTTGCGTTGTGAAGGGACCTACAGTCAGATTTGACAGGAGGCCCACTTTAAGTGGTTTACCAAAGGTGGTACAAATAAGAGAAAGTTGAGAACCTAATACTGAACCCTACGTGAAAGTGAGAGGTGAAGAAACCTAGAAAAGTAACAGACTTGTGTACTTAAATTGGACCAAAACCCACTGAACTTGTGAAATTAAATTAGCCAAAGCCCCTGCCAATAAACCTGTTTTAGGGTGCAGAACTGGAAATGGCAGAAATAAGATGGCAGATTGGTCTTGAAAAGGTACAGCAGGGATATCATTTGCCATCCATATTAATAGCAATGACTCAAGGAGCTGTGACTACCGGCTAAAACAGGTGGCATTAGCGGAAGCAGAGTGAAGCAGGAACATTAAAAAAGGTATCTTCACGGGGAAGCAATGCAGAGGATGCTAGTCAAACGTATGGGTTTTAGCCCACATCAAGATGATATTTGGTCATCCAAGAAAGAAATCATCTCCTCTCAGGTTTAAACTGGAAGCTGTAGGAGCTAGCAAGAACTACTGGATAACTGATGTCTCACTTAAATGATGGGGACGTTGTGTTAACAAAATAGAGGCAAGAAACTTATATGGGACTTAAAGTTGACCAACACCCTCCTTGATTGGCCCGCGCTTCTCTCTAGCAGGGCACATGCCCGCACCGGCCATTTTGTGAATGGCTGGCGCGGACGTGCTCCCTGTTAGAGGGAAGCGCGAGATGTGGCTGCCAGCGTGCTTGGAGCCGCTGTGGTTTGACGCTGCTTTGACGTGCATACCTCAGCGTCTCTGAGCGCGCTGATTGGACGAGCGGCTGCGCATGCGCCGTAGGAGCGGGGGGAGGTGAGTTTTATCAGGCGTTCTGGGGGGTTTCACGCAGCAGGGCAGATCGGGGTGCCCCGCGGAAGTGGACCAAAACCCAGGATAGTGAAAATTCTTGGTGTTGGTCCACTTGTGAACTTCTTGCAACTACAACCATCTGGGCACTCAAATACAGGTTTGCTTATCACCTGCTCATTACCTTCTGTGCCTAAACCATTTTGCAACAAGAAAACTGGAATGAGGAAGTGTATTTTATTTTATGCATTAAACAAAAGTATAACTTTGTTTCAGAACAAACTAGAAAACTCTTCAAACGTTTTACTCAACCAGCTATTTCAAAGAGGATTTGAACTTACTGAGCTGTGAAATAGCTTTGTAAGGCTGAATAATCTAAACCTGTGAAGAGGAGGCTTTGTTTCCACATGAATTCAAACAATAATGGTACAAACATGAAGAAGGATATCTAAAATTGTACAATGAACGGCTTTAACCTAAACCAGCAGAATAAGGAGTAATAGATTGTCAGGGCCACAAGTGCGGCCTAGCTGTAGGTGTATCAGAGTGAAGTTACACAGACCCAAGGCTGAATTACACTAGTTTATTAAATGAGCACAGCACATAATAAACAAAATATAACACTACACACAAACAAATCCTAGTGAATAACCAAGGTGAATAAACCAATAAACAGCAATCCTTAAAGCGGACCTTCAGCATCATTAAATTAAAAGCCCAAACCCTTAAAAAACTATTCCCCATCATCTAAAATTAATATATTTAAGGTTTTTACTCATTTACTTTTTATTCTGTCACTCACTGGCCTGCAACTCTGTTCAGCACTCTAGGATACGGGTGCCGCCATCTTGGCTCAGTAGTATCACTTGCTAAGGAGAGAAGAGGGGTCAAAAGTTTAGGGGAGCTGGGTTATAGCTGTGCTTTGCACAAACAGAGCAGAGCTGGGGTCAGGGAAAAGTCAGCAATCCCAGAATGCAGAGCGACACAGTCAGAAGACACTTCCTGTTTGCAGGCAGCCTGTACCACCATGGGTCGCCATCTTGGATGTTTAAAGTCTCAGAAAATGCAATAGATGCAGGTAGAATGATTTTTAATGTGGGCAATCTGTATGTACAGCATGGGGGAAATATGTAAGATAGGCTCTTATTTCGGGTGAAGGTCCGCTTTAACTAAACACAGCAGACCTAAACTGCACACAGCAAAGCTAAACTAAACACAGCAAATCTTAAAACTATAAACGGCAGAGATAAACTATACACATTATAAACACATGAAAGAAAGGGGCAGAGCTGGAATGGATAAAGAGGCAATGATGGGTGTAAAGTATTACCAGATACAGAGGCAGATTTGTGGCAGGTACAGGATGGGAAAAGTGTTGACTGTAAACCAGAACAGAGCTGAAGCAGAAGTTCAGCAATACTGACGCAAGGTCAGCATAGTCCCAGTCCTATATACTGGGTTGCTGATAAGCCTCCGCTGTGGCTAAACCACAGCCAGGCCATATAGACTTCAAGAGCCAACTGCTGGTGGCCGCTAGTATATACCTACCCAATGAAGATGTCAAATAGCACCACCAGCAGGTGACTGGGCAGCGGTGCATGCCTAAGCTATGCATATTCATGACATCAATTTCCTTAAATTACACATGCACTAATTCTTGCTAAACTCTTGCTAAAATAAACTGTGACCAACCCGCACCTGAGCTTTTTTTTATCTTAGCTTTCATTTATTGTTTTGTATATTTTTCCTATTATAAAGTAAAATTTCATAATTTGGAGTTTGGCTAGAAACAAATAAGGAAAACATGCTATTATAGTTCACAAGCCAAAATGATCATACATCCAAATAATAGGACCAGTGTCATAACATGGTAAAGGATATCTCCCTTTTTGGCAGGTTTTTGGTGTTCTGGTGTTTTCCTCTTCTGGAATGTAAAATAAACATGTATGTTAGGATTGTGCCCTAATGCCTGTTATTTTCCCATAAGCATGCTGTTTAGAAATGTTCTTATATTCCTCTGTTGCTCAAGTGGCAGTTGCTTTCCTGGCCTTGAGTAAAGTTCTTTAACATAGCTTTTGCCTACAAAACCGAGAAGCCTTTTACTGTCAAGGAGGAGCTCCTCTCCCCCTACAAACCCAAGCATAGATAAATCATGCAGAAGTAATGAGAGACACATATCCTCAGGTGAGAAATAATTACTTAGGCCACTGAGGTGAAGGATTTTAAAGTAAAAAAAAAAAAGCTTTAGGGTGCATTCACACCTGTCCAGGTATGGTTACAGTACAGATTTGAGGAATTTTGGGCTTGCAGTGAGGGTTTCATTTTGCAGCAAAAAAAGCTTTCAACATCTCTTATGTACCCCACCTGTGCCAGGACACCAGCCACTATGCCCTTCAGCTCTGGTGCTGTTCCAGGGTACCTAGGGGGCACCCCTGCTAAAAACTGGGCCCATGTCCATGGACTTGGGACTCCTCCATACCCCCTGGTTTGTGGGGTTATTCCCCCTACCCCTAGAACTGGTATAGGGGTCCCCTTACCAGTTCACAAGTAGTTAAAACTAGTAAAAGAAAAACAAACAGTGAACAAAGTCCATAAAGCTGTAGTCACCTCTGGGAGCCTTTTCAAGCACAGAGTGGAGTCCTTCTTCCTGGTGGCTCCTACCAGTCTTCTGGTAGCTCCTTCTCCAATGGCAGAAACCATCATAATGACTGCTCTGTGTGCCCTATTATCCCAGCAGGGGTGAATGCAGGGGTGGGGAGGGGGAGTCACAGGCTGCCAGGACAGGGGGACCTTTTTACCCCCAAATCTTAAAACGGACCAACACCCAAAGTCTGGAAGGCCATTCAGAATGCTGAAGCCCCCCCCCCCCCCGCACATAACCCACGAGAACACCCGTAATCTTAACCTTAGCCTCAATCCTTCGCCAGATGTACAGAGTCACAATTGGCCCCCAGGACTCAGGTAGACGGAGCTTTCTGGTGGACGTAGCATCACTACCAACATGCGCGTTGGGTGGCCAATCGCGGCGCTGAATTCACGATTAGGATCGAGGCTACAGGTAAGAATTAAAGGCGTTCTGGGGTGTTATGTGTGGGAGAAGGTCCAGCATTCTGGATGTCCACACCCCGACTGTCTTATAGCAGTGAGTACCAACACCCAGACCCACGCAGATGATGGTCTGCTTTAAGCTTTAGGGGTTTTAGATGCCAGTAGAGATGCCATTTTGGCTGCTTATAGAGTAAGCGACAGGGGGACCCTGAGTTATTTTTTTCTGCAATTTTACATGCATTTGTGTTGAGCAAAATTGCCATGGGGCTGCATCTGGGCTCTGTATGCAATATACAGAACTTTTTTTGCTGCCCGGTTTGCATTCAGGTGGATGCAACACAGGTTTAAATGTACCATAGATTATCTTACTACAAATCCAGAGTGTTCACTTGTCCGCATTTGTTGTGAGCTGCCACGCTCCTCTCCATTCATTGCAATGGCGAAGGCGTGGCAGCTCACTGTGTCTGATGGCGGGGCCTCACCACAGCTGAGGGACCCAGGAAGAGACGCATGATGAGCGTGAGGAGCATGGGTGATCAACTGGGCGGCACTGGATGCAGATCTAACAATGAGCCCTGTAGACCCAGAATAGCAGCTATGGTCTACATGGGACTTAAAGTGAGATTAGCGGGTTTTTTTTTATTAATTTGGCTGAAAAATGACTTTAAATATTCAAGATAACATCTTGCTCATTTTCTTTTAGCATGTTACAGTTCAATGTTAACCACTGCTACATCTGTATAATGTATATAATTCCTATATAGTTCACCATTGTTGCTATCATTTATCATTATCACTGACCTTGCCCTTTATAGGCTTCATATTACTTGTGAGGGAACACATGTTTGCTGTATTTCCAGCTGTACAAGTTAATGGTCCATAATACAGCTATTCAGCATCAGAAACTGTGCTAAATAAAGTCAGTGCTTTTTAAACTGGCACAATGTCGAATATTTCTATGCTGCCTTTATCAGCAAATACATGCAGTTAGCACTAACTTTTTACTAAGAGGCTGATTCATTAATAGCGCCAGGTAGTGACAGATGAGCGCCAGTAGCATGATTTTCACAGCGCCAGCTAGTATTCGCTGTGCTTGGCCGGGGTTTGCTTGTTGACAGCGACTCAGTCGGTGTGCGGTAATGTTGAATACGGGCTTAGGGGTCGCTGTTTCACAGGTTCAGCGTTGTATGGGTGCGCCTGACAGTGAATGGCCAGAGCAAACGGCTTGCTGCAGATTCATTAACAAATCACGCTCCGAATTTTTTCGCGCTGTGAATTCCTTGTATAAACCCCAGACCGCTGCCGGCGATGGATTTAAAATAGTTTTTAACCCCCAAACAACCATATTTTTTGATTGTAAAATTATACAAGTTTTTATAAACATCCCGTAATATGAATACATTAATATCAGACCTGTAATATCAATTCTGCACAAAATCATTTTTTTTTTCTTTTACCTTAAAAAAAAATCCTAACATTGCAGAAGTGGTCACAGAATTTTTGGCCTTTAAAAAAATAAAAAAACCATTAATAGCAATTAATTATGATTAGTTAAAGATTGCTCCATTGAAATGCATTGGACATCGCCAGGGAGCGACAGGTCATACCTGGCGCTGTGATGGGATTAGCAGCAGCGCTGTTCGTTGCAGTCGGCTACATGATGAATCCTGCGCTAGCTGTCGCTCTCGCCGGCGCTAGCCTCATTTAGCTTGATAAATGCGTCATTGTGGCCGACGCCGGGCGTACTTGAGTCGGTAGCCGCCGTTAGCTGGCGGGACCTGGCGCTCGTCAGACACTACCTGGCGCTATCGCTTGATGAATAAGGGCATAAGCCACCTTCAACCATGACTGTGATGTCTTCACACAACCGACTGGTACTTGGTAGACCTAAAAGAAACAGTTGGCTACCCTAGACTCCTTACACCCGCCCCAGCCTAGAGCTTTAAAGCACTAGAATGAATCAGAGATCTGCACCAGAAATCTACAAATAGTTCTGTACAAGTAAAGGGACTGCCCAGGCATATAAAAAATTTACACTAACCTTCCTGCCTGCATTCTTAATTCCAGCCACCCGTAATGGGCAGAGAGGTTAGTGTCATTTTTTTATCTTGATATAACTGGGCAAGGTGGTATATCTCATTCCTATAGGGCCAATGGTCCCCCAAGGGTTCAGCTGACAAACAAACATTCTCCAGTGTATGTTATGATTTAGAAAGAAACCCATCACTGAAAAAATATGTTAGTTCATCCAGTTCAGCCTTTGGGTGTGCTTTCGGTGGGCCTGTAAAAGCACCCCTGGAACCAGGAAAAGGCAATCTTAGTAACTATTTGGGGAAAAGCTCTAATTAGGATGCCCATACCTGAGAAAACAAACATCAATTAAACAACCATAGTGGTTGGAAGCCTCGCTTGATTGCATCAGCCGTTTCAACGGTTGATTTAGTGATTTCTTGCTCGATAATCGCTCCATGCACACAGAACCAGGAAATCGTGCTGCACACCATAAACCTGGAGGAGACACAAATCAAGCCTGTCATTGATGACACCTCTGCCACACCATATGCCCATGGCTTTGCAGCTGAAGCTGCATCTAGCTCTGCTGCAACAGCTGCCCACAGTTCTGCTGTAACAGCTGCCCATAGCTTTGCTGCAACAGCTGCGCCAACAACCAGCCCAGTATCTTGCTGCAGGAGATTAGCAGCATGGTGCAAAGATATTAAACAATCCATTTGAGCTGAAAGCACAAGCTTCTAATATACCCAAGCAGATTTACAGCAAATGCTAAGAACACAGCTCATCCAACTGCAGGAGGACTTTGCTGCTGGTCTCCTGGAACAACGGCAACATCATCTGTGTGTGAAGAAGCTCATGGAGCAATTTATAATAGGCCCTGAATTTTGGCAGAAGATATGGACAGCCAGGAGTAGAATCTATAATCTTTGTGGAGCCTGGATAATGACTATGGAGTAGAAACTGTTTTGTATACTGTGACTGGTTGGTGTTTTTGTGTACAATTGTGTGGGCTGAAAAGTGAAAAGGCCAAAACCACAAATAAATAATTTGACCTCTTGTGTCACATGTGTCCAAAGATTTTGCTTTGTGAACAATGTAAGCAACATTTGTCCAGTGTCAAGAAATGGTTAAAGCTAACCAAACATTTATTTGGAATTACATTATGCTAAATAAATCCAATTAAACAGAATAACACATGCCATCATAGATTCCAAAGGTGGCGTAGGTCTGGGGTCCTCTGCCTTAGTGTCCCACTCTGGTGGCACGCTTGCTCAGCAGAGCCAGACAACATATTCGTCCAAGGATCCATCTTGACAGAATGAGAGGTGGCAGGTACAGTCAGGCAGCTTGGGGAAGAGACAGGGGTATAAAATAGGTTGAGAGGGATGGAGCCAGGGTCAGGTGGCACAGTCACAGTTTGGAGCTGAGCGTCAGGAGGAGGAGAGAGGGATGAGGGGAAGAGAAAAATGTAGGACATCACTGTGAGGAAATTACTCAGGGTAGGTCTATGCCCAACACCTGCAACCACCACAGTCCCATCTTGGCTGGATCAGAATCCTGGGATGGACCCCCTCTGCAACCCCCCCTCCCCCCGTGTTCGGCTTCTAAACTGGGTTCGCTCATCTCTAGCTACAACTATCTCAGCTACTACAATTACTCACAGGGACATGCAAATCAGCATAAAGACAAAATAAGCAAATTACAAAAAGGAACAATTAAATAATACAATTAAGGCAATTCACCAAATAAAATGTAAAAAAAAATACACTAAACCAAAACTACAGGGGTATAACATCTACAGGGGTGGGAACTAGGATGCCCCGCTCTGTGAAATCCCACCATTCATCTGTTTTTCTTACTTGTCCAACGAGGCCGTGGTGCATGTGTGGCCAGCAACGGCATCACTTGCTGTCAGGGTGAGAGACCTGGTCCGACTCACGTGCACCGGCAGGTGCGCACTAATCCTCACGAGTGTGCATGCGCTCGGTTGCGCCTCTCAGGTGTCTCCGTTCGGGCTCTGGGTAGCCTGACTTTGCACATGAATGCCAGGCACTTCCTGGGCACCTAAGGCCCTTTAAAAGGGGGCCTGCAGCACTAGGAAGTTGCCTGCAGATCTTTTTGGAGTGACGCTCGCCTCTGTTGGTGTGCTATTTCTTGGTTTGACTTTCAGCTGACTTCCGGCTTTGGATTACGACCCGCTCCAGCTCTGATCCTCAGGCTCTTGGATAATTACCTTGCTTTGGCTCTGACCCCCTGGCTTTGGACACCAACCTCTCTCTGGCTCTCGACCCCCTGCTTGGATGACTACCTGTGTTGGCTCTCTGAACTCACTGGAGTATGGCTTTCCCTGGCTCTGGACTCTCTGGATTCCCTGCATCAGCTTTCCCAAAAATCCATACTGGACTTTTCCCTAATTTGGGCTCACTGGCCACTGGCAACAGTAGCGGGACCCCGACTTTTCTGCAGCATAGTCCGACCCTCCTTTCAGAAGGCTCTGGGGAAAACTAGATCTTTCGGCATATACCCCACGCTGAAACCAGTGCATGGTGTATCACTCTACCCATTACTCCCTGCTGGCTCCCCCTACCTACAGCCAAATTTAATTCACTATTGCTTTCTAGATCTCCCACAATTCCATCCTAGTATTCCTGATTCTGCATCATCTTCATACGTGACACTCCGGCCCTCCCCTCTGCTGAGTTTCCCCAGTTTCCACTCTCTGGAGAGGCCACAGGTGGTATTGCTGGCAGCTGTCTGTATCTACATCCGCCTGGTCTCCAGAAAGGTATGTGACACTCACATCCTATTCTGGCTGTGTGTGGCCATGCCTGCCGCAACAGAATGGCTGTGCATCATCACGCAAAGCCGAAGTATTGTGTGTGTGGCTGGGATTCCATTCAGCCTCTCCAGCCGCACATTAATATGCACGGCCAGAGAAGAAGATTGGAGCAGAGCCGCACCGTTAGAAAACCGGGGGGGGGGGGGGGGCGAACGGCGGGGTTTCACACAGCTAAATATGATGCTCAATTGCACCAAGGAAAAAATAATAAGAAGAAATGTTTTCTCACAAAAAAGTAAGTAAAAACAAATAAATCAACCCTGTACTGTTTTTATATTCATTTCTCTCTACGGATAAAATATTAGCTTTCCTGTAAAAAAAAACTTCAAACAGGTTTTAAAGCACATGTATTTTATTGTATTATAATATAACACTGCAGCTGTCAAGTTTGTAATTTAGTTATATACACTAATTTAAAACTGTCATGCTAAAAATTAAACTAAGCATTAAAAACTGTGAAAACAACAACAGCAGCAAGCCTTACAACCACATCTAGTGTCGTAACCATGCTCTCCAGGGGAAAAATTTGGCTCTTCAGCGTAACAACTGTGGTACTGTATTCCAACAACAAGTCTTTGTAGCTCTCCAGACGTTCAGTTCACAGACTAGGTCCTGTGTGTAGGGCAAAGGCCCTTAATGTTGTTGACATCGAACATGGCCAGAGTAATTGGAGGGTCATAACAGGACGTATTCTCTCTTTGTGTAGGCACATTACGGTCTGACCACAGCCAGGTGTGCGTGGGGTGAGAACATAGGGAGGGCTTATTAGAGGCTTGCAGAATGCCACATATTATGGGAGGGGGTGGATTCAGATCCAGCCAGGATGCACAAACAAATCTTTTAGCCTAACAGATCTGTTTTCCTTAATTCCCTAGTGAATGTCTATTTTATAAGGTTATGTAAAAATCACGGAGCAGGTTTCTTGTTAATTGCTCCTATATTTTTCCACGTATTTATTTATAGATGCTCATTCCTGGCTGTATGGCTCAACCAGCTGCCCGGTCTAACCGCTGAGAGGGTGGATTGCTGTCAAATTTGTTCACACAAGTGGAAGCTAAATCCGAGAGATCCGGCCACAATAGTGAGGTGGCAAAAAGACTACGTTTGGTTAGATGACAGCATTATTTGGGAAGAGTTTGTAAAATAGACAGAACCCCCTTTTCACCTTAGCTGCCAAGATGTTACTTTTATACTGGAATGAATCTTGCATGAGAAATTCAGCCACGTGGCCTCATAACAGTGAGATGTGGCCAGGGCTGGCTTTACGATCAGTGTCATCCTGTGCAAGATTTCAGGATGGCGCCCCCCCCCCCCCCCCCCCCGAGACACACAAACAAATGGAAAGTGAACAGCGTGAGTGCAGAAAAGACGAAGACAGAGAGATTGGGCAAGAAAAAGAGAGAGAAGACAGAAAAAGAAAGACTGAAGGTAGGCCAGGGAGGAATAAGACGAAATGTGGAAAAGAGATTGAGAGAACGAAAAGGGAATGTCATATGAAGAGAAGGTGAATAGAGAGGAGGAGAAAAGAAAAAAAAAAAGATAAGATGACATAGATAGTGAGAGAAAGAAGGAGGAATGTGACAAGAGAAAAATTGATAAAGTGTGGGAGAATGGGGGGAATGTGGGAGAGATAGAATAAATTGGGACGTGAGGTTGAGATCGGAGGAATGTAGAAAAAAAGAAAGAGAGAGAGAGAGAGTGAAAGAAAGGAAATGCTTTTCCACAAACTCTAAATAATTTAACAAGATACCAGAAAAGCATGTATAAGAAATCTTTGCAATCTACAGTTGCTTCCCTATAACCAGAGGATATTTGATTCTAGAGCCATTTCAACTATATTTATTTTGAAATGAGTGGCACAGAAAAAGCCACCCCTCTTATCCATTTTTAGACCCCTTTTGTGGCAGTATGAAGTAAAAATGTGGTGCACAATTAAGGTGGAGCCAATCCCACTTTTTCTGTATGACTTTGTATTACCTTAAAGCAGAAGAAATCCTGTAATTTTGAATCCCAGGTTTTGTTCTGTGCTTCGAGGACATCCTGAATTGGGATACCCCACTGTGTGAACCCCACCAGAACTCGAAAAACTAACCTCTTCCTGGTCCAATGGCTCATGCACAGTCTCTCTTCCAATCAGAGCTGTTAATACCCAGTAAGTTTTATGCTGGCTAAGCACAGGTCCCAAATTGGGGAGTGTGCTTTTGGAGCTTTCGCTGTCCTGTCGTCTGAACCAGAATGCTGCAGTTCTGGCTTCTGGCAGGCCTGAGATGCAAGGGGATGTATGAAGCACAGCCAAGACCCTCATGCTTGTAGACCGCACATGTCTCCTTCAGCCTCAGATACCAGGAGTGCAAGAGCAAGAAGATGCTGCAAGAACAGCTGTAAGGTAAGCAAGAGAGCCTTGTGCACCTCTGAACTTTCTTTCCTTTGGGGGCAATATAGAAAAAATAGTATCTGCTAGCTTATCTGGAAAAGTTGAAGGACAATATGTAGGCTTGCTGATAAATCATACTTACCCAGCCTCCCAAGCAGCTGATCCAAACAGTTCTGCTCTTCTAGTAAAATGGAAACATTTTAAAAAGGTCAAAAATCTCCATTGACAGGGACAGCTCTAGACATACAGTGCAGAGTGTGGTGCCCTGGCACGCAGGGTAAGGGGGACGCTCAACGAAACCAAACCTAAAAGATCAAAAGGGCAAAACACGGGCAAAACAGTTAGGGTTTAAAGAAGGGGGCCATGTTATAAATATATATATATACAACAAGAATTTGAATTCTGAAGGAGAAACGCTGCCAGTATTAGCTACCTGTGATTTAGGTTGACTAAACATGCAATATAAAAAACAGAACTTAGAAACCAGAAAAAGAACATTTCAATTTTGCTTGTAACGAACCTCCAGTATTAGCAAGCACAGAGAGAACATCTCTGCACATAGCGACAGCTTTTCCTAATTTTATAATATGTTTATTCATTTTTAAATGCATATGTTGTTTCTTGAGATTGGTCAACTCTACTTAATAGCTAACACAAAAGGGGTTATTCATGAAGGGATAGCGCCAGGTAGTGCCTCGTAGCGGCAGGCAGCGTCTGGTGAACGTCAGGCGCTGTGCGCAAAACCACATTTATGAAAGCGAATCTAGTGAGCGACTCTAACAGCGCCATGTAGCGTCACATGTATTATTACAGGTGGCTCAGCGTATAGCGCTGGCGCTCTAGGATCCGGAGCGCTACGTATTAACTTTTCGCTCAGTGTCGCTCTCCCATACATTTCAATGGCAGTTCATTTGCTTGTGTTTAAATAGCGTGTTTGACATTTTTTTTCTCAAATCATTGTGTGACCTCTTATGGCTGCAAACTAACACTTTTAGAAACCTTTTAGACTTTTTATATTTTTATGCAGAGTTGTTATTACAGGTCTGGCACTGTGTTAATGTCACAGTGTTAAAACAATGTCATTCCATGTGTTTTCGCTTTGTTACAGGTGTAACAGGATGTGTTCAAAAACAGACTTTATTCACACAGTGTCTATGCTATAGCGACCAGATTTAGAGCCCCAACGCTGTGTGTGTCCTTTTTTGATAAGTATGGTGTGAGTCACTGAGAGTCAGACGCACTGAGCTGGCGCTACCTCCAGCTCCCTGCAATGCTGTGCTGGTGTTAGAGCGCCCAACATACACAGGGCTGGATTAAGTGTGATGGCCCCAGGGCACAAAATCTGGTGGAGGCCCCAGATACAGTATTTTTTTTTCCTTTAAAATAATATTAAAGCCAGTTAACTGATTGGTGGTTGTCTGTCCCCCGCCTATATACTGGAACGTCAGATCGAGTCCCTTGTGCCGCCCTTGTGTGGGTGGGTGCTGCTCGGAACTCCTGCTTTGCCATTCTGGGTGGGGGCAGGAGGTAGTGAGGTAGTCACCCAGCTGGTCCAGCAGAAAACAGTTCCCTGCATTGAGATGCCAGAGGCTATGCTTGGTGCTTATGTGCAGTGACAGCTCTGCACACACCCATCACTGTAGCATTGCTGATGGTGGCTTTGCTGCTCTAGACTCTCCGTCCTGCCCTGTGGTGGCTTTGGCTTCCCAGGTGCCCCCACTGCCGCCGTTAGATTTGTGGCCAGCCCCGTAGCCTGTCAGACCAAAGACTGAAAAGCCTCCTGGAGCAGACTATAACCCAAAGATTGGTGGAGGCTCTCTTTGCAGGCCAAATGGTGGAGGCCCCGGGGCACGAGCCCCTTCCGCCCCTCTCATAATCTGGCCCTGAACATACATAACATTCATCAATGCCAGCCAGGTTACTACAGTGACTGAGGCGCTATGTTACAGCGCCCGATACATGTTTACAGTGTCTAGTAGCGGTTGCTCTAAGCGCCGCTATACAGGCGCTCATCTGCCGATACCTGGCGTTAGTAATGAATCAGCCTCAAAAACTGGTACATACACAGAGGAAGGTACCAGGTTAAGTTGTGATCTCTTACTCCTGTATCATCCGTGCTTTTTCTTTGTTCTAGTCTAGTGTTTTGTATGTAGTATTACTAGCACTTTTATACTACTCATGCTACACTAGAGGGAGCACTCTTACAACATATTAGATAAATTGACCTTTTAATGGCATAGGGAGTTGATTCAACGTTATGAATATTACACTCAGGTTTTTAGTAAGTAAGCACATTTTCCTCTGTGCAATTCAGCACCATATTTAACCATGTCATTTTGTAAACATTTGCACAACTAAATATGATGCTGAATTGCACCGAGTTTTACTCACAAAAAATGTGGGTAAAATAAAAAATACAGTGCTGAATCAGCCCTATAGTGTTTCATGCTGGGACAAGTATAAATATGAAAACAAAAGGAGGACAGAGTAATACATAGAGATACCTAGAGAGGGTCACTATAATGTAGTACAGACAGGAAGTTAAAGAAGGGAAGTATAAGAACATTTCCAGATTTTACAGCAAAAGATGCATGGTTCATCATAGAATCGGAAGATTGCTTTCCTTGATCTCATTGGGAAGACGTAGGGTCTTATGCCCTTATTCATCAAGCGATAGCGCCAGGTAGTGTCTGACGAGCGCCAGGTAGCGGCAGCTAACGGCGACTACCGACTCAAGTACGCCCGCGGCGGTCACAATGACGCATTTATCAAGCAAAATGAGGCTAGCGCCGGCGAGAGCGACGGCTAGCGCGGCATTCATCATGAAGCCGGCTGGACCGAACAGCGCCGCTGCAAATTCCCTCACAGCGCCAGGTATGAGCTGTCGCTCCCTGGCGATGTCCAATGCATTTCAATGGAGCAATCTATAATAATTCATGATTAATTGGTAATAATTTTTTTTTAAATTTTTTTAATGTCAAAAAATCGGAGAACACTTCTGCAATGTTAGGATTTATTTTTAAGTCAAAAAAAAAAAAAAAAAAAATGTGCAGAATTGATCTAACAGGTCTGAGATTAATGTATTAATGTATAACATGTATAATGTTACATTCCAAAAATATGGTTGTTTAGGGGTTAAAAACTAGTTAATACAGATCGCCGCCAGCGCTCTGGGGTTTAAACAAGGAATGGACAGCGACAGCACATTTGGAGCGTGATTTTTTGATGAATATGAAGCTAGCCGTTCGCTCTGGCCATTCGTTGTCAGGCGCTCACATACAACGCTGGACCTGTGAAACAGCGACCCCCCAGCCAGTATTCAACATTACCGCACACCGACTGAGTCGCTGTCATCAAGCTAATGCCGGCCAAGCACAGCGAATACTGGCTGGCGCTGAAAAAATCACGCTACAGTCGCTCATCTGTCGCTACCTGGCGCTATTGATGAATCGGCCTCCCCGTTATGAAGCACACATTTTAGTATCTTTCTGGTGGTTATAGCGCTAGTTTTGGAGATCCATCTTTATTGGAGTTGGAGTCATAGCACCGGATGTTAACTTATTAGCTTTGATTGATGGTCGGGCAGGCTGATTCATCATTAGCGGCAGGTAGCGACAGATGAGCGTCTGTAGCAGGCATTTTCAGAGCGCCCGCTAGTAGTCGCAGTGCTCGGCCGTGAGTCGCTACTTTATAGCGACTCAGTCTCTGTCCAGTAATGTTGAATACATTGTGAGGAGTCGCTATTTGACCAGTACAGCGCTGTATGGGAGCGCATGTTAGCGACTGCTCATAGCGACCGACTCACACCATATTCAGCAAAAAAACAGCCTCACAAATCTCTGGCGCTGAAAAATAGTTGTTTGAAGCCCAGAGCGCAGGAGGCTGTGTGTTTAAAGTCTGTTTTTCAGCATCTATCCACTAGTAACAAAGCGAAAACATATGGAATTACATTGTAACAACATTGTAACATGAATACTTTAATGCCAGACCTGTAATGTCATTTTTGAGGAAATATTTAAAAAATTATGAAAAAACTGCTAATTCAATGCCAGAAGAGGTCAAAGAATTATTTGTGATTTTTTGGAAAAAAATAAACCCGTTTAAAGAGAAGAAAAGGATCGTCCATTGAAATGTATGGGAGAGCGACAGGTAGCGAGAGGTCATACCTGGCGCTGTGCAAGGCTGAATGCTGGCGCTGTTCGCTGAGGCTGTGGAAATGATGAATCAGACGCTACATGGCGCTATTCCAGTCGAACAGATTCTGCTTGATAAATGTGTGATTGCGTGCCGTGTCCGGCGTTGACCAGTCGCTATCTGTCGCTATCTCTCATTAACCAGCCACTACCTGACGCTATCCCTTCTTAAATAAGGGCCTAGGTATTGGCCAGCCTGTGTCGAAGCCTGTTTGAGTTTATTACAGTTCTGGCAACTGTGCTCTATGTGACTTAACCTACAGCGCCACTATAAACGGCACAGCAGAAACAAGAGCGCCCTCGGCGCTGTGAACTATATGGCACTAGTGATAAATTAGGTGCATGCTGGTGGTCTCACCGGCGCTGCCTGTTTTTTTGTTTGGTAAATCGTACCCCGAGTGCTGATGAGGCAAAAATATTGGTGCCGAGTGGTGTTAAAGAGGGCCAACACCCGTGCGGTGCAGTGTTGGTCCCCGCTGCTATTGAATAGGCTGCGGTGGGATTCCAAAATGCTGGAGCCCCCTGCACATAACCCCCAAGAACGCCTGTAAATCTCATCTTAACCTTACTCCCTGCTCCCCTGCCAGGAATCCAGCACATCGATTGACTGCTGGCGCTCATGTGGACAGTACATTCCGGCAGCCGGTACCATGGCAACACTGGCTACCCACGTGTGCACTGGGCTGCCAATCGTTGCACTGTCAGAGGAACAAGAATAAGGTAAGATTTACGGGTTTTCCGGAGGGTTACATGCTGGGGACATCCAGAATGCTGGCGCCCCCACCATTTAACCCCCAGAACAACCGTAAATATTACCTTATTCTCGTTCCTGCCAAGCCTATCTTATAGCAGTGGGGACCAACATCCACACAATGTGTGTTGATCCGCTTTAACAGGCACCAATGCTTGATAAATCAGGCTCCTAACCTTACTTCTTGGGTGGAGACAAAAAAAAGAAGTTTTAAAAAGGTGGCAACTAGCAAAAAGCATGAGGTTCCTGTGCCAGTAATGCTCATCTAGAATTGGTGAGTTTCTCCGCAAATAGATTACTGAATTTGTTTCAATGCTTACCTGCTCTAAAATAAGTTTAGAGGCCGATTCATTAATAGCGGCAGGTAGCGACAGTTGAACGACTGTAGAGGCATTTTCTGAGCGCCCGCTAGTAGTTGCTGTGCTTGGCCGTTGTTCGGTAGTTGATAGCGACTCAGTGGGTTTGCCGTAATGTTGAATATTGGGTGAGGAGTCGCTATTTGACAGGTTCCGCGCTGTATGGGAGCGCATGATAGCGACTGGCCCTAGCGACTGGCTCCCACCATATTCATTAACGAATCACGCTCAAAAAATTCTCACGCTGTAAAATGCATGTTTAAACCCCAGAGCGCTGGAGGCAATGGGTTAAAAGTAGTTTTTTAACCCCCAAACAACCATATTTTTTGAAACCAAAAAAAAACATGTTTTTAAAATAATTTAGTAATATGAATACATTAATATCAGACCTGTAATATCAATTCTGTACATTTTTTTTTTTATTTTTTTTCCCTTAAAAAAATGATCTAAAATGGCAGAAGTGGTCACAGAATTTTTCACATTTAAAAAAAAAAATAATAACAATTAATTATGAATATTTAAAGATTGTTCCATTGAAATGCATTGGAGAGCGCCAGGTAGCGAGAGGTCGTACCTGTCGCTGTTCAAGGTCGGACACTGGCGCTGTGGGCTGAGGCTGGAATAATGATGAATGAGTGGCTATATGGCGCTATCTCAGTCGCTAAGCAGGATTGGCTTGATAAATGTGTGATTGTGGTGGGGAGCCGGCGTTCTCGTGGCGGGGCCCGTCATTACCGGCCGCTCACCAGTCGCTACCTGTCGCTATTCCTTCATAAATAAGGGCCTTAGTATGCTACTCAATTCATCAAGCCCCTTATGTTAATCAATGGGATTTTACAATGAGAATTTAACTACTATAAATATGTAATATATATATATATATATATATATATATATATATATATATATATGAATAAGAAAAAAATGTTATCCATTTGTTTCCTATAAACATACGTATGGGAAACCATTTCTTGCCTGACAGAGGCCAGAGAAACGACTCTACTCTCAAGCATGGCCGGAACCAGGTGGAGGAAAGTTCATTCCTTTACTCTAACAAAACATCTGCTGAAAAGTTGCTCTGGTGAAAAAACACTAAAGAAGAACAGCTTGAGCCTTCAGGTTAAAAGGCCATCCATTTCCCATCAGGGAGCCCCATTCAGGGCCCTTACAAGTGCTGCATCTGACATGTGAATGGAGCAGCGGAGGCAGAGGATGGAGGCTCACAAAGAATGTGGAATAAGAATAAGCTCAGCACAGAATCTGCATCTCTTTACTTGCTCTGCCAGCTCTTTCAGTTTTTGCCTTATGCCATTCTTTACACTCTCTTTTCTTGCCTTGCTACTTGTAGCTGGGAGAAACTGTGAGAAAGTACATTCAGCACAGGCCTCTGTATTCAGTCTTCCTAACAAAAATGGGAAAAATGTTTTCAAAAAAAGACAGGTTACACAATTTGAGGGAACTAAGCGCTTGTATGGAAAAAGTCTATAAAAAGCTATAAAAAAAAAGATTAAAAAGAGGGCACTGCTGAGTAATCACAATACTCAACTTACTTCAGCATGACCAGGGAGGTCATTCATGAAGGGATAGCACCAGGTAGCGCCTTGTAGCGGCAGGCAACGTCGGGCGCTGTATGCAAAACCACATTCATGAAAGCGAATCTGGTGAGCGACTCTAACAGCGCCTTGTAGCGTCCAATGTATTATTACAGGCGTCTCAGTATAGCTTCCAGAGAACCAGGTGTTACCTTTCGCTCACTGTCGCTCTCCCATACATTTTAATGGACGTTCATTTGCTTGTGTATAAACAGCGTGTTTGGCAATTAAATTTTTTTTTTTTTTACTCAAATCATTGTGGGACCTCTCCTGGCTGCAAACAAACACTTTTAGAAACTTTTTTGACTTTTTATATTTTTATGCAGAATTGCCATTACAGGTCTGGCACTAAAGCGTTAATGTCACAGTGTTAAAACAATGTCATTCCATGTGTTTTCGCTTTGTTACTGGTGGATCTGTGTTCAAAATCAGACTTTAATCACACAGCGTCTGGTGCTCTATGCTATAGCGACCAGATTTAGAGCGCGGACGCTGTGTGTGTCCATTTTAGATAAGTATGGTGTGGAGCGCTGAGAGACGGTCGCGCTACCTCTCGCTCCCTGCAGCGCTGTACTGGTGTTAGAGCGACCAACACACATCACATTCATCAATGCGGGCCAGGTTACTACAGTGACTGAGGTGCTCTGTTACAGCGCCCGGTACCTGCTTACAGCACCTACTAGCGGTCGCTCTAAGCACCGCTATACAGACGCTAATCTGCCAATACCTGGCGTTAGTAATGAATCAGCCTCCAGGTTTTCCTACTGCAACACCAGTGGCTACCTAAACGTGGCATCAAGTGCTTTGCCCACATTCTACGTTCGCCTTTCGGTTGGCTTGATGGTCCATGTGACCAGAGCGAGTCTTCTGGATGCCACTATAACATCTGGCTGTTAAAGCGGTCCTTCACTCTGAATAAGAGTCTATCTTATATGTTTCCCACACCCTGTACATACTGATTGCCCACATTAATAATCATCCTACCTGCATCTACTGCATGTTATGAGCCTTTAAACACCCAAGATGGCGGCTTATGGAAGCCGCCATCTTATCAGGCAGCCTGCAAACAGGAAGTGCCTCCTGACTGTGCTGCTCTGCATTCTGGGACTGCTGACCTTTACCTGACCCCAGCTCTGCTCTGTCTGAGCAAAGCACAGCTATAACCCGCCCCCCTGTACTTTATCCCACTCTCCTCTCCTCAGTAAGTGTGATGCTTCTGAGTCAAGATGGCGGCGCCCGTATCCTAAAGTCCGGAACAGAGTTGCAGCCCAGTGGGGATAAGAATAATAAGTAAGTGACTAAAAACTTAAAATATATTAATTTTAGATGCTGGGGAATAGTTTAATAAGGGTTTGGGCTTTTCAATAAATCATGGTGAAGGTCCGGTTTAAGGATGAGGAAGGCAATCCAGTGGGCTGCCCTAACTACAGTCTCATGCTCAAGAACACTTCCTGTCCTGGCTGGGAATGGAAGCTGCAATCCTCTGGTCACACACTGTATAGGACCTGTCTTTCCAGACACGTATTTCCTTTCTGTTTTTATCAAACCACCAAAAGCCATATTCCCAATAAAGCTGATTTAATGTGCCAAAAGGATATCCTCCCTTCCAACATTCCTGCCCTCCTCTCTCTTTTCCACATTCCCTCCTCCCTCATACCTGTCTGGCTCATGTTCTTTTTTTCCATATTTCCTCTGTCTCACCTGCTTTTCTACATTTTCTCCATCTTTTTATTTTTTTTAACACATTTCATCGTCCCTTTTCTATTTTCAACATTGCCCCTCTATTTGTATTTTCCGCATTTCCTCTCTTTTGTTCCCCTTTCCACATTTTCTCTTTCCTTTCTTTTCAAAAGTCTCTCCTTCTTTTTCTATTTTCAGTATTTCCTCTTTCTTTTATGCTTTTACAGATTTCTTTTTTTCTACATTCCCTTCCTTCTCTCTCTTTTCCACATTTCCTCCGACCTCCATCCCATATTATGTTTGTCTCTCTCTCTCTTTTGTCCATATTTCCCCTGTCTCCCTTGATTTTCCACATTCCCTCTCTATTTCACATTCCCTATGTTGTTCTCTCTATTTCAAATTCACTTCTTCTGCCTCTCTTTTTCACGTTCACGCCATCTTACTCCATCTAGTTCTGTTCTATCCTTCACTCTAGCTTTTTTGCAATTTCACTTTTTCCGTGTTGCCTTTCTCTTTTCCTTCATCTTTTTTCCTTTTTCACATTATCTCTGTCTCTGCGTTCACTATCTTTTTTTCAAATACATTCACCCTGTCTCTATCGTTACCTGAGAATAAATTTGTCTCTGGGAATCAGCCTGTTAAAGTGGATCAAAACCCAGCAGCGTCCGGCCCTGGAATCTAAGAGGCTAGTAGTCACTGTGCTTGGCCGTTGTTCGGTAGTTGATAGCGACTCAGTCGGTTTGCCGTAATGTTGAATATTGGGTGAGGAGTCGCTATTTGACAGGTTCCGCGCTGTATGGGTGCGCATGATTGCGACTGGCCCTAGCGACCGGCTCCCACCATATTCATCAAAAAATCACGCTCAAAAAATTCTCGCGCTGTAAAATGCACGTTTAAACCCCAGAGCGCTGGCGGCGATGGGTTAAAAGTTTTTTAACCCCCAACCATATTTTTGGAAACCAAAAAAAACACGTTTTTTAAATAATTTGGTAATATGAATAAATTAATATCATTTTACCTTAAAAAAATTATCTAAAAAAGCAGAAGTGGTCACAGAATTTTTCAAATTAAAAAAAAAAAAAAATTAATAACAATTAATTATGAATATTTAAAGATTGTTCCATTGAAATGCATTGGAGAGCGCCAGGTAGCGAGAGTTCATACCTGTCGCTGTTCGAGGACGGACGCTGGCGCTGTGGGCTGAGGCTGGAATAATGATGAATGAGTCGCTATATGGCGCTATCTCAGTCGCTAAGCAGGATTGGCTTGATAAATGTGTGATTGTGGTGGGGAGCCGGCGTTCTCGTGGCGGGGCCCGTCATTACCGGCCGCTCACCATTCCCTAGCTCTCGCTATTCCATCATAAATAAGGGCCTTAAAGATTAAAGGGCCAGCCACTGTGTTAAAAAACGCAGTTCGCCCATAAAAACTCACCTTTCCTTGCTCCAACAGTACATGCGCGGGCTCTCGTCCAATGAGAGTCGCCTGCTATGACCATGTCATTTAGCAGAAGTCTCTCATTGCTTACAGTGGTGAGAGCTGCATCCTCTGCATCCCCGTGGTCGTGCGCGCTCCTGCCCCAGCTATTCAGATAGGCTGGGACGAAAGTGCACGCACTGCCGGGGATGCGCTAGCGTGTGCTCCCCATTCTACTAAATGAGAACCGCCTGCTGAATGACGTAGTCATAGCGGGTGGCTCTCATTGGATGAAAGCCCACATATGCACCTTTGGAGCCTGGTGAGCTTTTTCTGGCATGGAACAAATCCCAGGAGCGTAAAATTCATGGGTTTTATTCCACTTAAAGTACAACCTTAAAGTGATATTGCAGGCAAAGGTAATTGTTACACATTGCATCAGGCTACATTTGGCGCTGTCCCAAACTGTTTTCCGTTATTAAGTTGAAGTAGAAATGGCTGAGATATCGAGGTTTACAGGTTCAGCCAATGACATTCTCTTTTTCATCCCGTCTCCTAATCAGCTCAGCAGAGTGGGACAGGATTGGTCCCTCCCTCCTCTCGCCCCTCCCTCCCCCTCTTTCTCCTTCAGATTCATCACTTTGCTGACTATTATGCAGCATCACAGATCCAAGGGCCACGCCCATTTTTTTCTGGAGAGAAATATTGAGGTGAAAATGTAAACCTCGATATCTCGGCCATTTCTTCTTTAATTTAAAAACGGAAAACAGTTTAGGACAGTGCAAGATGTAGCGCGACGCAATGGTGTAACAATTACCCTTGCTTGCAGTATCACTTAACATTTCACATAACTTCCTGACAGGGAGGCTGCAACAAGTAGAACTTGGTTCCTTTTGGTTTAGTTTGAGAAGCAATATAGCTGCTCCTTAGGGATACATTCTTTCCCCATTGTTGTTCTCCCAGATTGCGTCTCCACAGAGCCACCTGAGAGGCTGATTCACTACTAACGCCAGGTATTACCAAATGAGCGTCTGTATAGCGGCACTTAGGGCGACGGCTAGTAGATGCTGTGAGTGGGTATTGGGCGCTGTAAGCTAGCGTAGCAGTCGCTGTAGTAACCTGGCCAGCATTGATGAATATGATGTGTGTTGGGTGCTCTAACAACAGTATAACGCTGCAGTGAGCGAGAGGTAGGGCCGGCTCAGTGCGTCCGGCACTCAGCGCTCAACACCATACTACACACACACACAGCATCGGCGCTCTAAATCTGGTCGCTCTAGCATACAGCACCAGACACTGTGTGATCAAAGTCTGTTTTTGAACACTATCCACCAGTAACAAGGCGAAAACACATGGAATTACATTGTTTTACATTGTTTTAACACTGTGACATTAATGCTTTAGTGCCAGACCTGTAAATACAATTCTGCATAAAAATAAATAAAAGTAAAAAAAAAAGTGTTTGTTTGCAGCCAAGAGAGGTCACACAAAGATTTGAAAAAAAAAATTGCGGCTGCGAGCCACTCTGTCAAGAAGCAGGGCGTGCGCCCGCACGCGTACGTCTGCAGGGGAGCAAGGGAGGCAGGCTCGCCACTCTCTCCGACTTCTTGTCGCGGGTCCCCCGGGACAGGTGAGTTCCTCGAGATATAATCAGCAGTTTGGTCCAGCAGAAACTGACAAAGGCCGGCAAATACCTAATGAAACAATGAAGGCAAATTAGTTAGCATCGTGCGCTGCAACTTACAGCGCTATTGTAGTCACATTAGCATCTCCAAAAAAGATGCTGGCAGCTCCAAAAAAGATGCTGGCACTCCAAAACTGCTCTTCATAAATAAGGACCATAGTCTAAAATGGGAGAAAAAACATCAATGCCATCCTGAAAAAAGCACATAAAAAGTCATTCTTCCTCAGACAGCTAAGGAGGTTCCCCGTGTCACCTATTGCCATGTGAGTGTCTATGTAGCGGCACTTAGAGCGTCCGCCAGTGGTCGCTGCAAGCAGGTGTCTGGCACTGTGACCCAGCTTAGCATCCGGACAAATGACGCTGTAGTATACTGTCCAGCAGTGATAAATGTGATGTCTGGAGGGCGCTGTAGAAGCGCTCTCCCTGATTCACTGCAGAGCCAATCGAGAACGCTAGGTAGTGTCCCAAGGTCAAAGAACCCAAGACGACACTACATCTAACAACAGGACAGCGCTGCAGTGAACATTAGGTAGCGCCAGTTAAGTGCGTCTGGCACTCAGCACTGAAGTCCATATTTATGAAAAAACTACACACAACCAGCATCGGCGCTCTAGCATCAAGCGCCAGAAGCTATGTGATAAAAGTCTGCATAAACACCAGCACCAGAGCGAAAAAACACATGGAATTACATTATTTTAACACTGTGACAATGACACTGCGATGGCAGACCTGCACATACAATTCTGCACAAAAAAAAAAAACATTACTTTAGGAAAATGCTATTTATATACAACCAGATAAAACACCATTGAAATGTGGAGAGCGCTACTGAGCGACAGGTACTACATGGCGCTGCTGAACACTGCGCCGCTGCTAGTGATACATGTGACGCTACATGATGCTATTAGAGGTGCTTACTGGGTTGACTCTGCTATATGTGGTTTTCACATACTGCGGCCAGCGTTCACCCGGCGCTATGTGGCGCTACGTGGCGTTTTTTACATAACCCCCATAATGATTATGTTCCTCATGTATGTGTATTGTGTGTCTATTTGGTGTTATATCAAATAGACAAAAAACATTTTTACTTTGCTTGTGCAGCTTTTGGAGTGGGGGAGCGATTGGTGGGGATCAGCATCCCATTCTCTGGTGTTATATACACCCCCTCCTGCTAGCACAGTGCACTTGATGATAGGGTCGTGCATCAAGTTTCTTGTATCATATCCTACAAGGCTGTGATTGTGTCCAATTTAAGCTCCTCCTTTACTATCTGGTTTGCAGGAGATTCTAAGTGAGACATCTGTAAATGACAGGTTCTCTATATGTATTGGGTTAGGAAAAGTGAGCCATCCCATCCGTTCTTGACTTGAATAGATTATTGGAAGCAGTGGTGGACTGGGGTCAGAAATCAGCCCTGGATTTTACCATCCCCTGGCCGGCCGGTGACTTTCTTGCTGAACCCTCCCCCAACCACAATGCCAGGGCTGTAGCATTGGGGGCTGGGTTCCTTGGCTTGTGGGTACAATGGGGTTGGGTACAGGGGGCTGAGAGGGAGATTAAAGGGACAGGGATTGAATGTGGGTGTAAAAAGCAGCAGCCCAACTGGCCCAAAGCAGTGCAGCCCACCGGGCATTGTCCAGAGTCTCCCTATGGTTAGTCTGCCCCTCATTGAGAGGACTGATTAAACATTTTGGGGCTCCCTTGTTGTGCATAACAACCCTACTAACTAAAACAGCATATACTGCCTATGTCTAAGGTCCAAACAAATCACATAGATGAGACTACAATACATTATCTTGGGGCACACAAAGGGAAATGGCACAAGGCCCATTGCTCCATCGTCAGTCCCCAAATTTGTACCCACAGTTAGACCTTAGCGATGATAAGCCAACTGCTTTGGCTGTAGTTAAACCGGACCTTCACCATGATTTATTGAAAGGCCCAAAATGATTCTTCAGCATCTAAAGTTAATGTATTTTACGTTTTTAGTCACTTATTCTTTCCCCCACTGGGCTGCAACTCTGTTCAGGACTTTAGGATACGGGCGCCGCCATCTTGACTCAGAAGCATCACACTTACTGAGGAGAGGAGAGTGGGATAAAGTAAAGGGGCGGGTTATAGCTGTGCTTTGCTCAGATAGAGCAGAGCTGGGGTCAGGAGAAGGTCAGCAATCCCCGAATGCAGAGCAGCACAGTCAGAAGGCACCTCCTGTTTGCAGGCTGCCTGTTGTTCCATGAGCCGCCATCTTGGATGTTTAAAGGATCATAACATGCAGTAGATGCAGGTAGGATGATTTTTAATGTGAGCAATCTGTATGTACTGTATGGGGAAAACATATAAAATAGGCTCTTATTCAGATTGAAGGACCACTTTAAGGCTTTCCCTAGCCCTTAACCTACCCCCGATTCTGGACCTTCAGGTTGTGGCATACTGCTACGAGCGGACCTTTACAAAAAGTTCTTGAGTACCCCTGCCCTAGAGGCTATAGCTACATTATGGCCACTACTCAAGATCTTTGGACAAAGAAACAGACCAAGAACAGGGGTGGTTGGAGTCCAAGGCTGGGAACAGATGAGCAGAGTCACAGGCTGGGAACAGGTCACAAGCAAGGATTTACAGGCTCAGAACAGGCAAGCAGAGTTACAGGCTTGGGACAGGTGAGTGGAGTCACATTCTGGGAAGATGTGGAGTCACAAGATGGGGACAGATGGGCAGAGTCAGAGGCTCGGAACAGGTGAAGAGAGTCACAGACTGGGAACAGGTAAGTGGAGTCACAGGCTGGAAACAGGATAAAGACACCAGACAACCCACCTACGCCACCAGAAAGGCAAGCTGATTTCCACCGAGGTGGGCGAGGTCAGGTACTTGATGGAGAACCTGTAACCAACCCATGTCCTGCTCCTGATTTTGAAGCTTTTACAAGGCCCCGAGCAGACCTTTGGTGGTAGCAGACTTGGGGAAGGGGTGGCAGAGGGCAGACAGTAGACAGACTTACAGTAGGCACCGGAGCAGAAGAACTAGCCAGGAAGTAATGGAAATCCTAAGCCCAACACAGAGGATGGAAGGTTTAGGTTTTGATATGAAAACCTGGGAGCAACTAGGATGGTGGAGGACTGGAAAGCACATGGCCAAGTGGAGCAACGACCCAGAAGGGAGGCAGGGTTACAAACTTAAAGGAGCAGTATCGCGAAATTTGCATTAAAAAGATAAATAATTAAATAGCCACACAATAGCTTCTAACATGTGTATAAATAATCTGGCGATAAAAAAAGGAAAAAATATATGCCTTACTTTTAAATTGTATAATGATAATGGCTCAGTCCATTTGCTGAATAGGGGGATCTGCTGGGTTGTATTTAGTGAGCTGCTTCATTTAGCCCACTGGTCTCCTAGCAACACTTTACCTCAGAGACAGACACTGTAATCAGTGGTAACGGCTGTGTGTGTGTGTGAGGTGCTGCTTTTGTTATGAGACCAGGTGACTCAAATGTGTAAAATCTATACAAAATAAACTAAACTGACTGAAAATGATTGAAATTCTTCTTTGAATAACTATGCAGGAAAATCTAAAGGTATTAAAGTGGAACAAAACCCTGAGTGGCCGACCCTGAAGTCTATAAGACCCGGCCATTGACCTTGCCCCTTGGGCATTCTAAATCAGGATGCCCACTGTGTGAAACGACCCCTGGATAACCACAGATCCCCCCCATTTTTCTGGCGCGCTCACGCAGATAGTCATTTAGGAAGGTTACTGCTCAGGCTCCCCATCTGCGGGCAAACAGAGCTGATTGGATGAGAGCCCGCGCATGCGCTGTGGGACAGGGAAAGGTACGTTTTCACAGGCGAACTTGGGGATTTCACATATCAGGGCATCCCAAGTCAGGATGCCCCTAGGGGCACAAAACAAAACTCCAGATAGTGAAAATCCTGGGTTGGGCTTTGCTCAAAACACACAAAGCTGAAAGAAAGATCATATGGAAAAATGTGTTGAGAAAAGAGAGAGAAAATGGTAAACTGAAAGATTCTGCAGCAGAGCCAACATGAAGGGAAAACTGTCAAAATCAGCTAAATGACTTCTAGAGCGTTTCTCTCTGTTTTAGATATATAAGTTCTGGCCAGGCAATGTTGCAATGTTGTTATCTTATGCTGGACGGCTGCCAGCACTGAACAGCTGAAACTTTGATACATTGTTTCACCCCTCTCCTCAGCATGGAACAGGCCAGAGTGTCGGGCTCCGACACTCAGAAGACATAAACATGAGCTATTAGTCTCCAACTGCACAACACACACATCATTTTTTTCTAAATTTGTAATTCTTACTCCAACACTTACCTACATTCAAAGTACCATTTAAATATAAATGACCATGAAAAATTCCTTTAACTTTATAAGGAAGACTGAGGAGGGGAATGCATACATCTGTGAGAGTGCAGGAAACACAAAACAGATAAACACAGGGGAGAACCAGATATACACATAAGCCAAGGCTCTGAATCAACCCCTCTGTCTGTTGCCCACACACAAATGTAGCTGGATCTCCACAGTGGAGTTAGATGACAGCAAATGGGAACAGTAAATTTTACCCAACTCTTCCAATTTAGAGCTAAAATACTAATTTGGATAGGGAAAGCAAAATGTAATGTTCTTCTAGTTGTTTTTGCCCAATAGCATTAGGTTTCTTAGATGAGGTAAGGTATTTAAATGATTTCCGTGCTATTGCTATAGATTCATATTGCAGTTTTTCCAAGAAAATAAATCAGTTAAATTCCTTTCCATTTGGCCTTTGTTGAGGTGTTTCACTGTGTAACTTGTAGAAACGTCTTTTCTGTGCCTGTTCTTTCTTCCAGAAATCTGTTCTCTTGTTCAGAATCCATTCATTGTCAGCCAGCCAGGGCGGCTGCCATTGTCCCAGCCTGCGATTTCTCAGGCAGCCTCACAAAAGGTAAACAGGCCGAGATTTGCTTAAGATAATTCCCTTGCACCTGTGCTCCCAGCAACGCATTGAAAGACCGTGAAAACCAACTGCAGGCCTCGCTGTTGCCATTGCATGGGGAATATTTGAAATAGCGCAACCTGTATACACACACCTTTTTGTTTTCTACAAAACAAACAAAGGAAACATAAAGTTTTGACAGGACTCTGGCAACCTTTGCTTTTCTTAGCTGATACAAAGTTGCCAAGCGGATACAAGCCTAGAAACAGGATCAGCCTTTTCCCATCCCTATTGTGATATTTTACTCGGATTATTTTATTCTCTTTTACCTTTATATTGTGAATAGTTTTAGAGTTATTAAACTATTCAACCTGATTTTTATCCATGTAGCACATAATGCTTCCCACCACGGGTATCCAGGCCTTACATTATTTTGGAATTATGTCTTAAAATTTGGTGTAAATTCAGATGACATGGTTGATGAGTTTCTTGTGACATGAAAAGCAAGTTACGCAGTCCTTATAATCACTAAGTAATGGATACCAAGAAGCCCTTTCTAAAAAAAAAAAAAAATACAACAGTAATCCAAAAATGGGTAAGAGATGTGTCCTGCAAGCTAACCCTGGATTTTGGCTCCCAGTATTTCCTGAAACCCTGCATTTCACTTGAACCATAATTTGGACACAGATCATCAGAGGTAGAGCATGATTGGGACACAAGACCTTAGTGGAAAACAGGAGCTTAACAGGACTCATAAACTAGAGCAGAAACAGTAACAGAAAACAAAACTCCACAAGGCACATCACTTGCAGCAGACACTGAACCTAGCAGGGCATAGGAGTTTGGGGAGACAAAGCAGGTATGCAGAGGAACACTACAACCAATCTATGATTGTCCCACACCAGCTACACAATCAATCTATGGTTGTCCCACACCAGCTACAAACTGGTCTGTGTAATAGTGCATGCAGAATTTGGCTAAGCGTGTGCCGGGAGTCAAGCAAAGGGAGCATTATTGATATTGTGGTTCCCATCCTCCTAATCTAGGCCGAAGAAGTTAGGGGGAAACTTGTTCTCCTAGGTAGGATGTCCCACTCTGTCTGGTTTTACAGGCCTCCAACTAAGTATAAATGTAGTAAGGAATAAGACATTTAGTTAATAGCCTGAACACACATAAAAATGCTATGCCATGTGTATAAATCACCTTAGATTTCCATTATGTTGTTATTGCCTCACACAGTTTAACTGCTTCACATGTGTTTTTGTTTGCACGAAGAGCTCTGGACTGTATCGTGCTCTGATTACAATGGATACATTACTATACAATGGCCCACAGAAAATAATAAAGTGTGATTTATTTAAATGCACTGTGTACAGCTATAAAGAAGAACAAATGCTTTATTATTAAAAAAATTCTATACTCATTTTTAATCCAAACCAGCAGCACTTCCCTACCAGTGAGTGGGCCTCCATGAGGAACATCTGTGCGGTGCTGCAGTACTTCTAGTATGCCACCAATATGGTCAGCGCCCGGCAGGGGGAAGGTGAAAGTAGAGTCCTGCCTGTCTCCAGACTAACACCCACCAATCAAAAAAGTAAATAAGGTTAAACATTGTTTGTCATGGACCCACCCGGTTCACAGCAAATCAGTTCCTGACACGCCCCTGCTTTGCAGTAAATGGAGCATGTTAATTCATTGTGACTAATGCTGGGGGTGGCAGCAATGCTCTTAGATACCAGGTGACTAAATCTTTGAAACCATCACGGAGGAGGGAGAGAAAGTGACTACCTTTTATTTTTTTCTAGGGTTTGCAGGCCCTTTAATGAGTCATGCATATTATGTTGGAGACCTATTACAGATCTTACAGAAACTTTGCGCAACTCCACTTTTGTTGATCATTAAAGCACAAACTTTCCAAGAAACAACTTTCCTGGTGCCTCCATGGCATCATACTATGGGTTCATATTCTGCCCACTAACCCTGATAGGACCGCTAATCTATAAATCTTTGACCCCTCATTTACCACTGCATTCCTTTGTTGTCCTCAAGGGTATAATAGTGTATGTAATGGTGCATGATAGTCCAGCTCTAGTATGGTTGGACAAAGGGTGCAGAGAAACTGTGCAGGACAAAGGTGCAGAGAAACTGTGCAGAGCTAACTGTCAGCATGGGGCAAATATAATAAGTATTATAAAATATATTTAGGGGCAAAATGGCTGTGCAATCTCAGTGATCCTCCAAAAAGTAGAGAGGGAGCCCGAGATCTTTATCAATATATTATATATCAAGACATTCTAGATCAAGATCAAGGTCTCGCTAACGTGCTTTCATAGACACAGATATTACAGGGAATACCACTGAGATTCAAGAGAGGAGTGTGTCCCAAAATGCAGTAATGCAGACAAAAAAACAAGTGCTTCAAAGAACCTGCCTCACAAGAGCAGGGATTGGCCGATACTGTCGACTATTAGAAAGATTATTAGAGGTGAAATGCATGCTCAAACGTAATTGACAGGTCCATCTACAAGAACTACCATTACTGAAGCATCAGAACCCAAGTCTGCAGGAGAAGCTTTGGAACATGTATTGCTCACAGTCAACACTTGATTTTTTGTTGGTGGATCCTCTTTAGGTTGCAATAAAGGAGACACTACAATGGAAGAAACAGGAGAAATAATCTTTGAAGTAAGGTAAATAATATTTACAATTAACCTTCCCTTTTATTCATGAGATTTTTGCAAGAATGTGGAAAAGAAGAAGTCCTTTTAAAATTCAGTAAATACATTTGACTCTTTTATAAGGCATGATGTTAGACGAAGCTCCATATGAAAGTTTTGGATGTACCAATCATGAGGTTGGTGAAACAACCTATGCCTTCCTTGTAAGATAACATCTAAGTTAGATTGATCTTGATTTGAAGAAATCAATATATATGCTGATGGGTTCAAAAGTCGCTTCTGTCACTAAAGCTTTAAAAATTTGGGTATGGAAAAGAGGTGAAGAACCAGGCTGGCATGGCAAATATTACCACAGACTTATAACTATCAGCAAACTTTAGGGTTGATTTAACACTGTTTTTTTTTTTTTTACGTGCGAGAGAGAGAAAACACTATTTCTTATTTTTTCCCTCAGAGCAATTCAGCAATTAATCTATATCTCTTTCTAGTATTAAAACATAAACTTACGCTGAATTAAAATGATTCAGCAGCCTATTAAAAAACCTTTTTAATCTAAAATAAAGTGTTTGTTGTAACACATGGGAAAAGAGTGCATTTATTTTTTACATTACTATACTAAGACTGGCCAAGGACCATTATAGGGGGTAGGATATGGGGCTTGCTGAACCTCCCCCCCCCCTTCCGATTGCCTGTCTGCACAGGCTACCAGAAATGGGCAAGAGACCAATACATATTGGTTTGGGCCCAGTGTTCTTCCAGGATCTGATCAAAATCCAGAAAATCCGTGTTGAATTAAACTTCATGGGTATGATTTTAGAGTCACCTGAATGCTAAACATTTTAATAACAAATTACTAGATTTAAGGCTTTATGAAATAGCTATTAATTGCAAAATATGGTTCTACTTGTTTGTCATTTACTAAAAAATTCTCACTTAAAAAATGGGAATAGGCACAGTGTGACTAGACAGTTACCTGTATCTCACATCTCTGCATTTTCCCTTTGAAAAATACCCAAATGAAAGTACAAATGTTTCTTATTTACGAAAAATTTTCCCCCGTGGATGCCTGTGTAAGTCCCTTATTTTAACGCAACACATAACACTTAGTTTAGTAGAAGATACTATTTGGCCTCCACCCAATGTGACTCCACTGTATATGGTATGTGTGAGTCAAATCAACTGACTGCAATCAGAAAATAAATATCCGTTCAAGAGAAAAACTCTAACTATACAAACAAAAAGTAGCATAGAGAGTGTGCAATGGGTGGGGTGTGCTGAACAGAAATTAAACCCGAGTTTCCATGCAGGTGGGTAGAAGTCACTGGACTGCAAAATGTACCTTAGTATAATAAAAAATAAGCTAGAATACTTTGGAAATATTTTTTTTTGTTAATCCAGTTTTGCTAGAAATACTCAGTTCCAGCTTAACAAAGGTAGAGCGCTAAAATTACTATGGCTAGGAGACCATCTATCCCTGGCTGTTATTACATTGAAGGATCTCAGCCATATACATTACAGAGTTAGTTATGGTAGTCATATGTCTGCTTAAAAAAGGAAGAAACATGCCTGTTAACTTTGCTGAAGGCAAAGGCACTAATAACAGGTGTTCTGAAAATGCCAGCAATCATACACTGCCGTTTCATGCCAACCTTTTCCATGCCATTCGCAATTTCTGGCCCCAATCCCACTGGCCAATACCTTTGCTAAAGTTATTTAAGCTCCATGATTTCTATGTTGGTTACAACTAAAACAGTGCCTTTGTAATAGAGAGATCGGGGGCAGCCTTCCTGACGCAAATGTTTGCTGAAAATCTGGGGAAAGTGGCAACATAGAGGTATGTATGGGCAGATGAGTACTTCTTTAAAGGAACAGTCCAGGCAAATATAAGGCAGAAGCAGCCCACCTGATGCCTATCTCAGGTGCCTCTCCTCCATTTCCTGCAGTGCCTGCAGAAGGCAGCTCCAGAATTTGCCCCTCTTTTTCATTTCTCCACGACCATGCTACAAAGTGGTTGCACAGCCACTCCTTTACTTGGTTAATTCTTCCCAGCTCAGACATGTCCAGGAATTAAAGCAAAGTCAGCTACTTCACATAGAGTGCATAAGGCATATGCAGGTAATCTGTATCAGTTGTCCAGCTCTCCAAAACCATAAAACTTAACATTTAATATTTCCATTAAAAACATACATGTCCTGTGTGAGGTGTAGTCTCATCTTGCCCCCCTCAAAAGGTGACGCGTTTCGGGGAAAGATACCCCTTAATCATACCAAAAATACACAGGACATGTATATTTTTTATGGAAATATTAAATTTTAAGTTTTATGGTTTTGGTGAGCTGGACATCTGATACAGAATACTTGTTAAGGATTTGCAGAGATCCATCCGTGCTCCCAAGCCAGCCCAAGGGCTGAGCTGTCTGGACTTTGTGACTGTATAAGGCATATGCAGGACTGAACCTAGCTGGCGAACAACAGTAAGGCACCCCCACCAGGATGTACTGCTCCACTCCCCATTAGAGCAGTGTGCCTCTATGCCTGGCTTCTTCCTATGATGGGAGTGGCACCAACTCTGCTGGGGTAGGGACCATGCTGAGCCACACATTTTTTACATTGACAGTGTGTGGCGGCCCCTTAAATTCAGTATCAACCTCTAAAGGGATAGTAAGAAAAAAAACAGGTTCAGTGATTGCCACCTTCCCGCAGTGCTGCCTGAGGAAGCTGCCTCACATGGCTTCATTACAGGTGCACCCCTGGGCATAAGCTATTTACATATAACCCAAGATTTATGCTCATTTTACACTGTTCCCATGGGTGATAATGGGGAAGGAGGTTAGTGTGTGCTTGGACATGGACTTTTGTACTACAAATGTTACATAAGACATACTAGTATGCTACTTGCTTTCTTCAGTATGAACTGAATTTGCTCTCAGTGTATATTCTACACGGCAACTTCATTGTATCCATATTGATTTTAATTTTTGACATGAACAAACTACTGATCAATTTCCAAATGTCAGCACGGTGAATAGGCCTAGTATAATGCAGTCCTGATAATATACTTGGTGATATATAATATATCATAAGATGTGGCATGTTATCCAAAGCTTGTGGCTAACAATGTTTACTGTATGCTTCTGGCTGATAACACTTGGAGGTTCCAAAGATTATACTGAGCTCCAACAGTTTGCAAATGTCAGTGGCTATCTTTAAACTAGGAACCTTATTCAGCCTTTAAGGCATTTAACAATACATTATCCTGATCAGGGGTAACCAAACCCTTTTTTCTTTCCATTTTCTAATTATATGAAGTACCACCTATCATGACTAACTCACCTGCGTCCCGGTCCCGTGCTGTCTCCGGGCGGCTGGTCGCGGCATTTCCTGCTCGGTGGCCGTGGCGGTGGCAGTGGCGGCACGTACAGGGCCGAGCAAGGCTGCTCTTCATCCTCTCCTCCGCGTCCCCGGCTCCTGTCTACATGCTCGCGCGCGTGCGAGCACGTAACTCTTATTCCCTCCGGCGGCGCTGCACACAGCGCGCCCACCGAAGGCTAAATTAGAGGGCCAATGAGGCCAAGGTGGTGTGGGGCGAATACGCCCCTTGTACTGAGTTTGGAGCCAATGAGCTCAAAGGAGGTTTTGGGCTAAATCCCCTTTTTGTATTCAGAACCAATAAAAGTTAGGATTCTGGATGCACCAATCACGCACTCCCTTCTCCATCTCCAATCATATCTGGAATCCTATAAAGGCTTCACCTTGTAAGTTACTCAGTGCCTGTGATAGAGCCTTGTTGGACCTAGCTTATCTGTTGAATTATTCTCTGATTGATTCCCGTTGCCGACCCTTGCCTGAACCGATTACTCTCCGATTGATTCCCGTTGCCGACCCTTGCCTGAACCGACTACTCTCCTATGGATTCCCGTTGCCGACCCTTGCCTGAACCGTCTACTCTCTGATTGATCTCTGCTGCCGACCCTTACTATCCACGACCATCTTGACCACTGCCAGCCTTGACCCCTGCTTCGTACCTTGACCTCGAGCTTCCTTATCCAACTGTATTGCCGTAATCTCAGCTTACCCGGTGTTGACCTCTGGCCTGTCTTGGACTTCCTAGTAATTCCTACTTCATCTCTGGGACTCACTCTGATTCCGCTCTTCCTTATCGGTTCTCCAGACCTCCACCCAGTAAGCGCCCATCCTTTGAGCCATTGAAGTCCTGGGTGCAATCGATCCCGGGCAGGCGTATACTGCGTCCCGGCAAGTGGGAGCTCCTACAGGTGAAGCTGGCTGCAGAGATTGGGGGTTGAGGGCTTACCTGGAAGGGCTGAAGTTACCTGAGCGTGACATTGGAGTTACCTGAGCGTGACACCACCTACGCGGTGCATATGGGTTGTCAGTCACCTAAAACTGTGGTTACAAGTGTATAGGTATTCATTTTGATTTAAAATAATCTATGGGGGCTGCTCAGTTGTCAGATTGTTTGCACAAACTCTTTTACATAGGGATAAGGGAGGTCCAAAAGGATTTCTTTTATTGTGTTATTGTGCATTCTAAATTTGGGAACGCTTCCTGGGTAGTGAACCTCTGGGGTCATTCCTTATCTACATTGGCCTTTGTGTGTGGTATGGAGTATTACTTTTCCTGGGTACACCTTAATAGTAAGATTATTTTATGTGCATGTAACTGCTGCCACAGGGATTGCTCTTTTGGAGTTAAGCTAAACACCTTCACACCCTCTTACCTAGAAATGGCTTTTTATACCAAAGTTACTGGTACCCAGTGATATGTTTCTGCTTGAGCAAACATTCAATATCTTATCCAGTTTCCTCACTCACTCCCAATATAGGGAGATGGACAATGAATGTAGAAATGACCCCACAGACCAAGGGGGTGAACACCCTACACATACATTTTTTCTCAGTACAATATCGCTGTTTGTGCATGATAAAAATGTGTTCTATCTGTCGCAAAATCTACAGTTACAGTTACTGAGACATCTAAGATGATGCCCAATATGAGGACAATGCCACAAAGTCCTCTAACAGCCACGACAAAGCTGCTAGAATCATTCTTTGAGAGTCCATCCACTGTTCCAAGGCATATTAATGAAACTCCATGTCACTCCAAGACAGAGGCATGTGGAAGGGGGTCACATATGGTCTGAAAACTGAACACTGGAGGCTGTATCGGTAGTTGCTGGACACTTTTTATTTTTTTCCTGGAAAAAATAAAAAGGAACAACACTTGGAAATGTCACTGTTCTGGATGTTGCTCCTCCAATTTGGGTTGCGCCACTGTGTGTATCCCCACAGTTTGCCCGTTCCACTTACCTTCCTGGGACTGAGTGCGTTGATTGGCTAAGCGGCCCACTCAGCCAATCCGTGGGCTTGGTTTCCATAGGCTCCATTTGGCTCTGCTATCCGCCCAGCAGCTAAGGATATGAGCTGGCCGGCTGCATCCCCACTCAGCTCTAGCTGTCAGCATGCCCGAGCTGACCATTAAGAAGTGCCTGACATGGATATGTGCTACAGGTAGAGGTGAGCAGGGAAGCGGCTACGGCGCTGAGACACAGAAAGGGCTTTGGAACGGGTGATAGGGTGGGGAGTTCACACAGTGGGGCATCCTAATTGGTGCCCCCCCCCTTTTTCTGATTTCCTATGCCAGTGATTTGTGTCCTCTTATATACCTTCTATAGATAATATGCACAATCTTTTCATTATCCCGTTTATTGAGAACAAAGTGAGAAACCTTTTATATTATGCATTTTTAAAATAAAGAGTATACTGACAGATCTTTCTGGCATCTTTCCAATCTTTTGGACTTTTGGTCCACTCCCAGAGTTCCAAGGTGGTAACCAGATTTAGGACTCCCCACTGTATACCAAGTAAATCCAGAGATTGGGGTGATAATCTCACCTTTCTTCTGAGTTCCCTCAATGATTACAAGTAGTATACAGCAGGTTGTGCAACAGGTTGTGGCCAGAGAGGGGTTAGTGGTGGAATGAGCCTTTCCTTCTATACCATGGATGCACAACCTGCGGCCCGGGACAGCCCAAGGAGTTAGTGAGCAGAGCTTTCCTTGCAGTGCAAGCGGCTGACCACTACAGAGCAGTGTGTCTCTAATTTCCAAAGCAGAATGTGGATCACCAATAAACTTCTTTGCAGAGGTGGGTGACACACATGTGCTACTGGAGTGTTGTTTGTGCTGGCTGTGTCTGGAGATGCCCAAGTAAACTTCACTTATGCCCACCTCTTTCCTGCTTACTTGTGCCTACATCTACTTACCTCTTTCTGCCTTGTCCCATCTTACCTCCACTCCCTTCACCTCTACCCATCTCTATCCACCTCTAACCAACTCACCTCTATCCATCACTTCTTTTAATATCTCACCTCTGCTCATCCCACCTCTGATCAACTCATCTTGGCTCAGCTCTACTCAATTCTCCTCCTTACCTCTGCCGACTCCTTCCCACCCACCTTCCTATCACTTCTCTATCCACCTCACCTTTGTTCATCGCTTTTCTTACCATCTCACTTCTGCCCACCTCACTTTGACTCACCTCTGCCTACTTCTACCCACCTCTGCTCACCTATTGCCAGCTTACATTTTTGTGGCCCCCTGAAGTGGAACAATACAACAATGTGGCCCCTAGACCAAAAAAGGTTGTGCACCCCCTGTTCTATACCTAGTTGAGAGGGCAACACATAGATCTTTAAACTGGCAGCACCAGTGCCGACAGCCAGGAGCTGAGTACTGAGTGGAACTTGTAGCAGGCATTTTACAAACAAGTTCAATCCAGCAAACATGGCCTCTGTTAGAAAAAAAAAGCCTGGTTTATGAAGCTTCAGCACCAAACAGAGCCACTTTTTTGTCTCAGCAGCCACCAGCATGCATCTTATTTAACAATAGCGCTCAAAAGGTTGCAGTGCCAGGCACTCTTGTTGAAGCACCAGTTTAAAGTGACACAGTAGTTCAAGATTCCATAGAACACAATGGGCAGAACTGAATTGAAGTGTTTTAGGCTTGTAATTCATATTACACAAATTTTTGGTACAGAACTTACATTGCGACTTGTCAATAATGGAAACACAGGATCTAGATGTTTTCATGTCGATTTTCATGGCTTCTTTTTCTTGACCAATGTGTAATTTTTTACAACAACTAAAACGCAGCCTAAACCCACAGTAAAATGTGTCCCCTTTGTCCCCAGCAGTAATTTTTTGTAACTGTAATGATGAAACGATGACCAGTGGCTGAAAAATAGAGCGCCAGTCTTTTCAGGGTGGAAAAAATGTATAAATACAGCCTGCAGCTCTGATAAGGAATTGGTACAAAGTGGCGCTCACTGGTGCTGGTATAATCGGCAGTCAGATCCAACAGGCGCTGACACAGGCTGGACACTACTGAAAGCAACTATCAAAGAAAATTAGTTAGCATCGGACGCTATGACTTCTAGCGCAATTGTACTCCGGAGCGCAGCTCCAGAAAAGACAAATATGCTCGGGCTCCAAAATGGGCACTATAGCCACCAAATAGATGCTAAATGGTTCACATCATAAATAAGGCACAAATTCACCTAAGAAAAAAAGTCATGGTATGTTATGTTTAGGTTTGTACAAGCAGTCTTGTGTGCAGGCATAGACAGCTCAGGGTTGGGTTCAGGATCAGCTCCAGGCCAGGTTTATGTAGGCTGTTGGGTGATAAGAGTCTTGGTGAGACCCATTGTGGTGTTTCATGCTTTACTTTTGGTGTGGTTTGTTGAAGCTCAAAATGTCATAGGGCATTTCTTTCCCTAGGAAATGGGGCAGCAATGTATGCCAATTATGTGCAGAGCTGGATGCCAAGGGAACACAGTGATACAGAGACATTGTAGTAGTATTCAGTGGTTTTCTCTGACTCCTACTGGCAGTTGGCTCCATATGTAGGAAAGAATAGCTGCTCTAGGAGGAATTCAGGCAGCTCTATGCTTGTGGGGGGTTGCTAAGCTTGTGGGGGGGGCTGCCTTTAAGCTCACTGGCCAGCATAGGTTGGGTGGCAGGGTTAGACTAAAGCATAAAGCCTAAAGTTAAGATTAAAGCTAAAGAAACATGACTACTAAGGGGCCTCATTCTCAGCAACATGTTGAGATAAAATTGCCCCATGGCGTCCTAGGCTGTGGTAAAAACAACACTACCCAGCATGCCCCACCAGTGAAAAAACAGCCCAAGTGAGCTTTTGGTGTTATTATTTCCACTTAAAGAGCTTTGGGGGTTTCTAGCAAATTTAATTGTAGGAGTAATATTGAAATAACAGTAAAAGAGCCATTAGAGTGCAGTGGCATGGTATACCATCACATGGAGTATTTGCAGTGGCGGAGGCACACCAACAGTGCTGAAAAATTACCTCTTGTTTTGGCAGTTAGCAAAGTACTGGTCACTGTTTCTGTTTCTGTTAAAGTGGAAGTCCAGTGTAGCAATGATCACCCCCACCCTGCCTTCCTCCCTCGATACTGAGGCAGGATGGGAGGATTACAGAGGAAAAAACAGCTTACCCCCACTAGTATCCAGTGCCATTGTCCAGGTGCTTCAGGTGCACTGCAAAGAGGAAATCTGACTGTATAAGGTTGAAGATATTATGGCAACGAATGCGAAGATGTTTAGCTGCCCATTTTGAGCACCACTATTGGCAGAATTTATCAATAATTACATTATTAATATACAGATTAAAACCCCAAGTCCTGGCTGCTTATAAGTCATATACAGAAGAGTCTGCCACATGACCCCTGTTGTTGAGGGCAATCGCAGTTTCTTGGGGAGGGTGAGCAGGGCAATCATTCTGGGCACCAAAGGTTTTGGGGATTCCTTTATCCCAACCATCCTTACTTCTGCAGATGAGTTAGGGTCAATGTAAGCGGTACAGGCCAAAACACAAGTCCCTCACCCCCTCCCCCATATTGGCCACAGTCATGGAGAGGGGGCACTGTCTGCTGCTAAGCTGGAGACATGGCGCATACCTGTATGGGACAGTAGCAACATTATAGGATGGGTGAGGAGAGACAGACATTTTTTCCTTCCAACACTGAGAGCTATTTTTCTTAGTTACTGCCCTGTTGAATGCACAGTTGCTGGAATTAAGACTTGATAACCATTTTTAGTCTGTTGAAGAGAATACATTTAGGGCTTTGGATGAATATGTGAAAAGAAAGATGGCATGGTAGGCAGCGAAGAAGTGCAAAGTGGGTGAAAAGAGAGTTCCTTCAGTATGGAAAGTATGATTGTTTGATGGTGGAGAAGAAGATATCAGTGGGAAATGCAAGAAACAAAGTTCATTCATGGTGTTTGGAAAGAAATTAGTGAAAACATGTACTTTTGCTTAGCTGAATTGAGAGGAGTTGAAAGAAGGGAAGAAATGTTAAGAAAATGTCCGGGGATTGTGCCAGACCTGGAGATTGGTGGTTGTTATCTGAATGGAGCTACCATTTCAAAGAAAATGCTATTAGTTTCCTATACTGGCAGGCAGCAATGTGAGGGCGTGTGAAATTTAAAAAAAATATAGACCAGATAATCTAAGGGTAGACTAAAATTAATATTGCAGATTTCTAAGTGTAGTCAGGTTCACCTACCTGACTACACTTAGAAATCTGCAATATTAATTTAAGGTTACAGAGAAGACATCATCAAGGATGTATCCAGCTAAGTGCATAGGGCCAGGAAGGTTAGATTAACACATAGAGCACAGAAAAAGTAAATATCTAAATAGCACAAATGTTGCAGTATTTTTAGAAAACTTGTTGCAATTAAAAAACATTTCGCTGCTTTGAAAAGTAAAGCCTTAATTTCTAATGACTTAAACCGAACCAACAGCCTGGCACTGTTGGAAAAGAAAGGTAGCGGCCATTTTTGAGCTTCCTCTCCCAACATCTCAGCCATGCGGCTACTGTTTGTTGTGTTGGTCTGGTTTAAGTAATTTTTGACTTGATCCACTGTAATCAGTAATGACTAACCACTTAGAAAGCCGAATGTCTGAGAAATACTTCTAAGGGCTTTGTTAAGAGCGAGAGTTGTAATCAAACATATAAAAAGATTAATTTCAAATCGTAGGGAAAAATCTATTTGGCACAAAGCCAAATTTCTCAGGATTCGTGGTGAACAAATTTTTCCCTGACATAGTTAAAAAAAAACAACAAAATCAACTCATTCCATGCTGTCTGCAGCAGGGCAGGGCACACACATCCTCTGCCCTGTCAAGGCTCCCCGAGGGGGAGGTTATTTATACCCAAAGGAGTGAGCTGCTGGGGAAAACCCTTACACCCCCCATGACATCACTCACCTGATTACCAACACTCCCCACCGACCAGGGGGGTGCAGAAGAGCCAGATGCCCCTGTTGGCTGTGGGGGCTGGTAGTCTTAGGACTGGCAGCAGCCGCAGGGCTACAAGTCCAAATAGCTGTTGCCCAGGCTGGCTTTGCCAAAGAGGCATGAGTGAAAGCATGGGGAGGCAGGGGTTACGGGCTTCTCCTGGCAGCTAACTCCTTGGGGTATAAAAAGCCACTCCCTGTGGCATGTGTACTTCTTTACCCATTCTGTCTTGTATACCAATTTTTGTGTATTTTATGTACAAAATTTCTATTCAAGAGTGCCCTAAATAGTTTTACCATTATTAGCAAGCTCGGCTTACAATACATCACTGAATTAGAAACTTAATAGATATTATCATTACACACAGTCTTTCAAACAAGGATAGAGGCAAACCATGGAACCAGAGACTGATATTAAACTCACACTTTATGCAGTTAGAAATCTCTTCAGTTTTGCCACTCTTGAGACTTATAAGGATCATGAACATATTAAAATACTGAACTCAGTTTAGCTGGAGAAAAAAAAACAGTGCTTGGGATGAAAGCACAAATAGAAGAAAGAATGAAAAGAGGAAATAGAAGAAATAAGAGAGAGAAGAGATCAAAAGAACACATGAATCGGTTACCCTGCCCTCTTCTATATTATTGTCCAGCTTTCTGGGGGGGGGGGGGCTCACTGCTTCTCATTGGCTCTCACTGCCTGTAAAAAGGGATGCTGCTCACTGGCTGTAATTAGGGGTGCCCCTCACTGGCTGTAATGGAGGGATACTGCTCACTGGCTGTAATTAGGGGTGCCCCTCACTGGCTGTAATGGAGGGATACTGCTCACTGGCTGTAATTAGGGATGCTGCTCACTGGCTTTAATAAGGGATGCCCCTCACTGGCTGTAATGTAGGGACACTGCTCACTGACTGCAATGGAGGTATGCTCCTTACTGGCTGTAATGAGGGATGCGCCTCACTGGCTGCAATGAGAGATGCTACCCACTGACTGTAATGGAGGGATACCCCTGGCTGTAATCTAGGAATGCTGCTCACTGGCTGCAGTGAGGTATGCCCTCACTGGCTTTAATAAGGGATGTCCCTCACTGGCTGTAATGAGGGATACCCCTCACTGGCTATAATGAGGGATGCTGCGCACTGGCTGTAATGGTGTGATTCTGCACACTCTCTGACATGATTGAAAATGGAAAATTAGATATTCTTTTCAGTGGAAGAAAACATGTGCAAACATGTTCCCTAACTCTTAATTCCCCACCCTGGTCATTTTACTTGAAAAGAGGTTGAAAAGTGCAAGGTAAATCGTCAAGATTAGGTTAATAACTTCTAAAACTGGCATGCCATGTAATTTGTAAATAAAAAGCGCAGCTAACCCAGAGGCTGACACGAGGCCCAGTAACTTTTTAAAAATCTACCACAAACACAATCAGAAGGAATTAAAGCCAAAATAGGATGGCACGTCTGTGACAAAGTGCATTGAATTCTAGCGTGTGGGGAGGCAGAGGACACAGCTACCCAGAATGAGCCAATGGAGAGGAATACATGTATGCACATATTGATGCAAGACGTAAATTAACATCTCAATAAAACTTGGAAACCAGGAATGGCCAGAAAGAACTTTCTAAGAGAACCTCAAGTTGTGTGCCCATTTCAATATATTTCAGTGAAACCGAGAGGACACAGAAGCCTTTCCTGTGGCATTTGGCTCAGGGCCATTGTAGTGCTAATTTGGATTTAGATTGAGCTAAAGAATCAAAAGTCTTTCCTGTGACATTAGGCTCAGGACCATTGTAGTGCTAATTTGGATTTAGATTGAGCTTCAGAATAGTTGTAGAATTGGAATCATCCGTGTAAAGACAAAAGCACATTGACTCTCATGAAGAAGAGAGACGTTCGAGCCTTTCCAGGATTCAAACATTCAGACAAACCATATAAATGGTGATCAGGTGAAACTCCAAGTACAGGCAAATGGGGGTAAACACTGGCTTAACAAAGCAGTTCAGGAGTTAAAGACATAAATAAATGATTGCCAACATTTACATTTTTTCAGTACTTAAAGGAGCAGTATCGCGAAAAATGGGAATAAACAATGTAAAGGGTATCCGCACACTAGTAAGGCAGGGTGCCCGACCCGGGGTGGTCCCACACCCCAGTTATGCAAAAGGATAAAGGGAATGGGTCCGCACACCTTAAAAATGTAGGTCTTTAATGAAAATTATTAACATCATCTCCAAAAAATTGTCAAGAAGCAGTGCTAAAATACAAAGGTAGACCCAGAGTCACACAAGACATACAAGACCTTCTGACGCGTTTCGGGTATTCTGTCAGCCCTTAGTCATAGATGAAGCAGTCGCGAAAAATGGCCCTATAATAAAAATCCATATAAATATGCTGGGAGGTGGGAGGAGGGGTCACTTATACATCCGACATAAGGAAATATCCAGCCAGGCTTATATTTTTTATTTTAATGGTAGAAAGAGGAAATCACAGGTGACAGGCTCTGTCACCCCTCATTGACTAAACCTGCCATCCCTGGATTTTATTGCTACCAGGAGAAAAAAAAAGCTTATTGGGAGTTTTATTAAGTTCGGGTGTATAAGTGACCCCTCTTATTAGCCAATGTGTTTACATGGATTTTTAATATTACACAATTTCGCGATAGTGCTCCATTAAAATTTGCAAAAAATAGTTGGTATTCTTGTGTAATAGAATTTACCTTGAGCCTCAGGGGGACCCCTGAGCCGGTTTTAAAGAGCACACACATTGGAAAAAAGTTGTACTGCCTGACTCGCAACAAATCTGAACATAGGAAAATCGAATAATAAAAAAAAAACATGGGCAAATTGAATTATTCGAAAAAAAAATAAAACTGGTTTGAATATTTTTTTTGTAGAATAGTGAAGTATAATTTAGTATAATTTACTCTTCAGACCTCCCAAATGCACTGTAGGCCTCTTGTATGCTGTGTCATCTGTTTGAAAGTGCCGGTTGGTGTCAGTTTATGAGCTGCAAATCTTGTTTTCCTGCTATAGGCTACATGCATTACTTTTTAAACCACCACTGGGCACAATTAACTTGGCATAACAGTGTTCAAGGCAGTGCTTTATATAGGCACTGCATTATCTGGGGATGTCTGTGATTATTATATGAAGCAGATGTGAAACTTTTTTAGCCAAAGCTAAAATGTAGAAATACTTGAGATGTAAATCATTAATGTGTCTGGGAACCATTTTTCTGTTTTCATTTTTTTAGGTATTTTTATATATACCTTGTGGGAAAGAAGCTACAAAAATGAATTGCTGGACCAGCGCAGAGGACTAGGAGTAAAATATTAATGGGAATTTAACCTTCAAATGTATTTCTAGTTGCTTTAACTTTTAAAGATAAAGCTGTCATTCACAGAGCACTTGCTGGAGAATGAAAGAGCCATTACTTTCAAATACCCTACGTAGATTGCATGATTTTTTTTCTTTTTCAGTCTTCTTTTTTAATTAAAGGGTGCTTTCCCTAAGCAAAAAGTATTTTGAGGACACATACATACCTAGAATATCAGGATTACCCATGATTCTTAGGCCCTTATTTATGAAGGAATAGCGACAGGTAGCGACTGGTGAGCGACCGGTAATGACAGGCCCCGCCACGAGAATGCCGGCTCCCCACCACAATCACACATTTATCAAGCCAATCCTGCTTAGCGACGGAGATAGCGCCATATAGCGACTCATTCATCATTATTCCAGCCTCAGCCCACAGCGCCAGCGTCCGACCTTGAACAGCGACAGATATGACCTCTCGCTACCTGGCGCGCTCCAATGCATTTCAATGGAACAATCTTTAAATATTCATAATTAATTGTTATGAATTTTTTTTTTTAAATGTGAAAAATTCTGTGACCACTTCTGCCATTTTAGATAATTTTTTTAAGGTAAAAAAAAAAAAAAAATTGTACAGAATTGATATTACAGGTCTGATATTAATGTATCCATATTACAAAATTATTTTAAAAACTTTTTTTTGGTTTCCAAAAATATGGTTGTTTGGGGGTTAAAAAACTACTTTTAACCCATCTCCACCAGCGCTCTGGGGTTTAAACATGCATTTTACAGCGTGGGAATTTTTTGACCATGATCTTTTAATGAATATGGTGGGAGCCGGTCGCTAGGGCCAGTCGCTATCATGCGCTCCCATACAGCGCGGAACCTGTCAAATAGCGACTCCTCACCCAATATTCAACATTACGGCAAACCGACTGAGTCGCTATCAACTACCGAACAATGGCCAAGCACAGTGACTACTAGTGGGCGCTCTTAAAATGCCGCTACAGTCGCTCAACTGTCGCTACCTGCTGCTATTAATGAATCGGCCTCCCCGTGGTTACACAGCCATCCACTCCTACTTGTGGACATGTGTTTTGTGCTTTTGCCACCTGTAGAAATAAAATGGAGAGATTAATTTAAAAAAAAAAGCCTGTTGGTGCTATCAGCTATGGCAATGCAAGTAGTCAAAACTTAAGAAAAAAATACTTAGCGCTCGCAGGGACGCTCAAAAAACATGATTTGAGGCACACAGCACCTGTTGTAATCCCCATTTTTCAAGATCAGGGAAGTTTTTGTTTTTTTTAAAATGGGAATTGCATTGGGGACATGACACAGCTTTCTCATGTCTCAAATCACAAGTTTGCAGGGCAACACAAAATTGCAAAAATGCATCCAAAAATAATCCCAACCAGCCCAGGGATCCAGTGGCACATGCACCAGCCACCCCCAAAAATATAAAATTGCCTGAATAATTATAACCATTCAAGCCCATTGAAATGTATGATATTAGGCAATACAGTGCAGGGTGAACACGGGTCTTATGTGGCACTGTAGGGAACTCAGCACCATCACTCATCCCATCGCCGGCACAGATGATAGATGGGACACTACATGGCACTATCAGAGGCGCTCTGGATTTTTGACTTGATAAATACACCTTTCTCACTGGGACCTGACATTCACCTGACACTCATCTGACACTACGTGGCCTCAGCATTTCTTAAAGCGGACCTTCACTCTGAATAAGAGCCTATGTTATATGTTTCCCACACCCTGTACATACGGATTGCCCACATTAAAAATCATCCTACCTGCATCTACTGCATGTTATGACCCTTTAAACATCCAAGATGGCGGCTCATGGGGACATCAGGCAGCCTGCAAACAGGAAGTGCCTTCTAACTGTGCTGCTCTGCATTCTGGGATTGCTGACCTTTTCCTGACTCCAGCTTTGCTCTGTCTGAGCAAAGCACAGCTATAACCCACCCCCTTGTACTTTATCCCACTCTCCTCTCCTCAGTAAGTGTAATGCTTCTGAGTCAAGATGGCGGCGCCCGTATCCTAAAGTCCTCAACAGATTTGCAGCCCAGTGGGGGAAAGAATAAGAAGTAAGTGACTAAAAACTTAAAATATATTAATTTTAGATGCTGGGGAATCATTTTATAAGGGTTTGGGATTTTCAATAAATCATGGTGAAGGTCCGGTTTAAATAAACTCCTAAATATGCTGAAGACAGAGCTCTCGCACTTATATAGCTCAAGAGACTCTTTCAAAATTGTACCCGGAGGTCACTAGATAAGATGAGTGAACTGGTTGCTTAGAACCAGATTTCGCTCAGAATTTTAGGGAAAAACTGACTTGGCACAAGTCCAAATTTCCTTGTGATTCGTGCCAACATAATTTTTCCATAAAATCCTTAAATAAAAAAAGTTAAAACTTGCTCCCTCACTGTCCTCCAGTCCGTCCTGTCCACATGGTCCTGCACCACCCTCTGCAGAATCCTAGCCCCAGCAATGGACTTTTTATATTGTCGATTAAACTGACATCACTCACTGCCAGTATAAAAGGCCCCTCCCTGCAGAGGGAGCGAGATGTCAGAAGCCAGAGTGATCGCGGGCACCTATCCTCTGCCACACGCCTGGCTTCTACTGATCAATTCGGCTGTCACATGCAGCAGCGGACAGAGTGGGGCAAAACTGATCGGTGATGGATCGGAGATAAGTAGGGGGAATGCATTTTTCTTTGTGTATGTATGTTTTTTTACATGTAAACCTTTGTGAACTGGTAAGGGATCCTTAAAACCCCTATACCAGTTTACAGGGTAGAAGGGGCCAGCAAGTCTGCCATTGAGAGGATGACCATAACACCCACCCCAAAAACCTACATCCTCAAAGCCCAGGGGGATACAGAAGAGTCTGCAGCCCATATGGGCTGTGCAGGCTGGTAGCCTTCATGGTCGAGGGGCAGCTGCTCGTTCTCCGTGTCCTGGTCTACCAGCCCCCATAGCTGGTGCCCGGGCTGGTTTTTCTTGTATAAGGGACCCCATGCTATTTTTAAAAATATTTTTAAGGGCTTGCCTTCTGCTTGTGACTTAACACCACTTGCTGGCAGGTAACTTGCCCTTACCAGTTCACAAAGGGTTAAATGTATAAAAACTCACAAACACAAAGGAAAAAGTATTTTATTACCCCCCCTACTTACCTCTGATCCCTCACTGATTGCTGTTGTTGGTGTACCCTTCCACATGCCCAGCTTCTGCCAATCACACTAGCTTCTGGCATCTAGCTCCCACTGCAGGCAAGGGCCTGTTATAACATAAAGGCAGAGTCATTTTGTTCTATTATTTAATAAGGGAAAAGGAGTAATTGGTGCTGTTTTGACTTTACATACAGGAGAAAATGGAGAAATTAGGGTCGATTCAAAGAAACATGTAACAGCTTGGATTTTGGTGCCGATCATCCTATTTTTCCCGTCCGCTCGTGCGTTCGTATGAACTTGCGAGTGATTCTATAAGCAAATACGTTTCTATCCTAAAATTTACGTCCGTTCGTATGGCAGTTCGGGAATCAGACCTATGTCAGTTTCCATCCTGAATTTTCCGTTTCATTTCTCAGGTTGCAACATTGGTTTTGCCCTTTTTCCTTTTTTGTCTGGACGTAAATCCTTCTGATCTTGCGGCTGCGCACTACAAACTTACCTCATTAAAGTGCATTCTAAATATTTGGTCTTATTTTTCTTTATTTCATTCATTTTGTAGTAACCAACCATTAATGAATGCATTTGCATAAGTAAATCTTACTTTGTTTAATTTTTAGTTAACTTGCATTTTTTACTTGTGGATGTAATTTTAATATTTTGGCTTCAAATGGTACAACTTTAAATTTTGTGTGTGGTTACCCACACCCTCTCCATACAGATTGCTCTCAAATATAAAAAAACACCCAGCAACTTCTGCATGTTATGAGTCTAGAAACAGCCAAGATGGCGGCTCAGGTATTATCGGGCAGCCTGCAAACAGAAAGGGCCTTGTGACTGTGTTGCTCTGCATTCTTTGATTTCTGACCTTTCCGTGCCCCCAGCTCTGCTGTGTCTGTGCAAAATACAGCAGTAACCCACATCCTGCACTTTATCCCGCTCTCCTCTCCTCAGTAAGTGTGATGCATCTGACCAAAGATGTGCTTAAATAATTAAACAAAGCAAAGGTAAACAACTGCACCAATAAATGCAATCTAAAAATATTATTCTAGTACATCAATTTAAAAATAAATACCAAAGGACATAAATTTCTTTAATTAACGCAAATATATTGCAAAATAAAGGTTTACATGCAAAGGACTAATTAAGGTCCACATTAAAATGCTTTTATAAGGCATACATGAATCAGGTATGCATTGCCATACAATTTATGGCCTCGGCCATGCTGATACATGCAGTTCATTGCAGCTCAAGACGCGCAGACTCCTCCACATAGCCAAAAAACCTGTTCAAGAACAGCAATACGACTGCTAAAAGGTGTCGGCAGTGGCTTTCTTTTAAAACGTATTTAGAGGTTTGAAAACTGTTCTCTGAATCACACCTAAACACATTCGATTATCCTAAGTTTTACGTTTTGATCCTAAGTTTTAGGATTTGATCCTAAGTTTTACGTTTTGATCCTAAAATTTAGGAACGAACTTGCGATGATCGTAAGAGCATATACGCATTCGTACGTAGGCTCGTGCGAGTCGGAAATGGCCAAAAAAACAGGAAAAAATGACTAACACCCACCCAAACTTACGATTCTCGATCCGAAATCAATTAACTTTTGCTCTTTGAATCGAGGGGATTGTCCTGGGCAAAGGTAACACCTTTGCATATAGGTTCACGCAATGCTTTTTGCTGGGCAATTCATAAATGAAGGCAGGGGTGTGTTATAAAGACAGCAGAAAGAGTCCGGAACGAAGGCTCCCTTATGCCGCAGGGGAACAAAAACCCATAAGAACCTGGAAGATCAGAAATATTGCTGGTGTCACGTGAACGTGACAAAATGCACCACAGCTGAGGAAACACTTTAGCTTAGAAGATATTATTGGACTTACACAGAAACTATATTTTTTCCTTGGTACAATTTTTTTCTTCTGTGTACAATTTTTTTTTACATTTTCTACATTTCAAAGGCAGTGCTTTCATACAAACCAATGTATGAAATGTATGCCTCTTAAGATCATCCAGCAGCACAGAGGAAGATCATAGCACACTACACAGCAGCCTGAAGTAGGTGTCACCTGGGGAGAAAGGAGGTGGTGGCATTTCACTGGCAACCAGGGCCGGATTAAGTGTGGTGGAGGCCCCTGGGCACAAAATCTGGTGGAGGCCCCAGATACAGTTTTTTTTTTCAAGTAACTGATTGGTGGTTGTCTGGCATGTGTGGCACAAGGGACTCGATCTGCCGTTAAATAAAGAGGCCCTTATTTAACGTCAGATCAAGTCCCTTGTGCCACCCTTGTGCGGGTGCATGCTGCTCGGGAACTCCTGCTTTGCCATTCTGGGTGGAGGGTAGTGTAGTTGCCCAGCTGGTCCAGTAGAAAACAATTTCCTGCATCGAGCTGCCAGTGGCTATGCTTGGTGGCTCATGTGCAGTGACAGCTCTGCACGCACCAATCACTAGCGTTGCTGAAGACGGCTTTGCTGCTCTAGATTCTTTGGCTGTAGGTTTGCAAAAACAAAGGCTAGCCTAGGCACGCCCCCACTTCCGCCGATAGCTTGGTTGCTGGCCAAAAACTGAAAGGTCTCGTGGACCAGATCATAACCCAAAGGTTGGTGGAGGCCCCCTTTGCAGGGCTTGCGCCCCTTGCGTCCCCTTGTAATCCGGCCCTGCTGGCAACATCAGAAGATCCTGAAAGAAACCAAGACAGCCAAAGCTGAGAATAGTGGAGCAGAAAAAGTAGTGTAGGTACAAAGATGCCCTTGGATGTTTAGCAGGCCGGGTAATCCCTCTATTAGAGATGTTAGGCTCTGCAGAAGAGCTAATAGTCTTTCACACATGAAAACTAAGGGTGGAATTAACCCAACACTGAATTTGTGTGTCATACAGGTGAACACCCCACAGCACTACAACTGCAGAGGGGAGCAGGGTTTTCAAAATGAATGTACAGCAGTAGCTTGCACCACCTTTCAGAGCAGTTTTGCATTGCTGGGACAAATCAGGCTTGATACTATCTGATTGGAAATTGAGCACCACCAAGAGTAGGTGTAGCACTGGTAGTTACTATTGTGTATACTATAGTAGTGGTATCCTGCTTTTCTCAAGGGGGAACTGCGTGCTGCTAAAGAAGAGGCACAGCACAAGCACCATAAATGTGGATTAGGAGGGTGCAAATTATTTTACCTTCCTGCTATTTCACCTAGGGACTGATGTGTATATATATATATATATATATATATACGCGCCTCATCCATCTCTCCTCCCGCTCTTCCAGCTCTGCTCCTCTCTGCCAATCCATACACTGGCTGCCAGTCCCACAGCGAATCCTATTGAAAACTCTCACCTGCAAGGCTCTCTCCAGCCAGGCCCCTCCCTACATCTCATCTCTAATCTAACTATATCAACCTAGACACAGCCTCCGCTCTACTGCTGACCTTCTCCTGTCCTCCACCCTAGTCACCTCTCATCTTCGGGAGTGCCCTCCCCCACCCAATCCGTCACTTCCCAACCCTTAAAGCTTTCAAAAGTGCCCTTAAACCCCAGCTATTCAGACAAGCATACAATTTCTAAAGGGCACATGCTAAAGCTCTCTACTGACTGTTTGTGATCCTTCCCCCTCGTCTCCACCCCTTATCCCCGTAAGCCCAATAGGGCAGGGCTCTCTCTCCTATTGTATCTTGTATTCAGGATATTCATTGTAAACTCCGTAACACTGCATGTGTAATAGTCTATGTACTGTGTGTTTCTACCCTGTCTGTAATTACTGCTTTGTACAGAGCTATGGAAAATTATTGTGCTATATAAATAAACAATAATAATAATAAAAATTAGATATTTCTGTGATTTTTTAAGAGGATCCTTTTGACTGCCAGTGGTGCATCTGGTTATAGATTCTGTAGTATTTTTGTGTTATTTAATTGTGCTCTGCCAATAAAAATATTGCCTTTTTATAACTATATTATTTTGTAGTTGTATACAGTTTTTGGTTGAGGGAAGTCTTTTCTTCAGTCAAAAGTTAGGCTTAAATCTTTTGGATAACCCCCAAAGTATGGATTTCACAAGTGTCTGCCCCCTATTCAAAGGGTTATCATCGCTGGCTGAGTTGACACAGCTGTGGAGAACACACAATTAATGATTCTGCTCGAAACTTCCATTTTCTCTCGAGGAGATACATGAAAATCAAACTGTTGCCGCAAATTTTAATTGCAACATTATCCTAGCTGAATCCCATCTATTCCCAAAACATTTCCTTCCTGAAAGCTTTGGAAGCCATTACAGCATTCCATATGGTCTCGAGCTCATTGTTTTGCGCGAGGCAGAATGCCATGTTTTTATCATTAAACTTATACACAGGGGAAATTTCAGAGCTGATCCGACAGGTGTCCCAGGAAAGTATTTCTCCAGCACAGCTATGAAGTTAGATGGATTTAGGGGAAATTGGCTGAGGTCCTCAATACCTCTCAGCGTTCACATCTGCAGCGGCTCTGTTCTCAGGTAAGTTAGGTTCTCACTGTGGAGACACAATGAATACAATTGTAATTACCAGACAATGGGGCTCTTGTGTAAAAAGAAAACATGCAGCTTCAGCAGAGAAGTATTTTTTTTTTACTTTCCATCAATTTAGTTTTCTATCTTCTGCGTGTAGGAATTATTTTAGAATAATAGACCAGCAGCAGAAATACAGAACATCAGTACGTCTGGCACAACACGGGCTATTGGGAAAACAACAAAGCACAATACCTTTCTCTGGTTTATTCTTTCTGAAATAAAGCACTTTTTAAAGCCATTCCAAAAAGGCATTCAGTGCGGTTTGCCTATGTGCTGCATTTTCTTTCTAGGTCTCAACACAACAAAAAAGTTTAAGACAACCCAACTGTGCTATTGCCAGTATTTTCAAAAGCATACGCTTCAAGATATATCAAATGATACTAAAAGCAAAAAGTGTATATGGTACACAAAATACCATGCCAGGCAATAAACAACACAAAAAGCACTAAAAAGCGCCAAATGTAGAAACTATAGACACAATTAGAGATGAGCGAACTTTTGAAAAATTCGATTCGACTGATTCGCCGAATTTTCCGACAAAAATCGCTTCGACCCGAATAAATTCGCGACGAATCGCTATTAAAAACGGCTATTTCTGAGCCTCCTAGAGCCTCAATAGGGTTGTAAACCATTCTGCCTTGCTGTAACACGCACAGGATGCGTGCTGGGTTAGTTAAATAATACTTTGAAGAAATATCACATGCAGATCAGAGGCATCGCTAATAGAATCGCAGAGCGGCACAATTGAATTCAAGAGAGTTGAAGTGGCATCACTATGAGGGGCAGGAGCCCAAACATTGCTTTAAAGAGACACTGGAGTTGGCAGCAGCAGGAGCCCAAAAATTGGATGAATCACACCCTGGAGTTGGCAGCAGCAGCAGGAGCCCAAACATTACTTTAAAGAGACCCTGGGGTTGGCTTCAGGAGCCCAAAAATTGGATGAATCACACCCTGGAGTTGGCAGCAGCAGCAGCAGTAGCCCAAATATACACTGGAGTTGGCTTCAGGAGCCCAAAAATTGGATGAATCACACCCTGGAGTTGGCAGCAGCAGCAGGAGCCCAAATATTACTTTAAAGAGACACTGGGGTTGGCTTCAGGAGCCCAAAAATTGGATGAATCACACCCTGGAGTTGGCAGCAGCAGGAGCCCAAATATTACTTTAAAGAGACCGTGGGGTTTGCTTCAGGAGCCCAAAAATTGGATGATTCACACCCTGGAGTTGGCAGGAGTTGACAGCAGCAGCAGCAGGAGCCCAAACATTACTTTAAAGAGACCCTGGGGTTGGCTTCAGGAGCCCAAAAATTGGATGAATCACACCCTGGAGTTGGCAGAAGTTGGCAGCAGCAGCAGCAGGAGCCCAAACATTACTTAAAAGAGACACTGGGGTTGGCTTCAGGAGCCCAAAAATTGGATGAATCACACCCTGGAGTTGGCAGGAGTTGACAGCAGCAGCAGGAGCCCAAATATTACTTTAAAGAGACCCTGGGGTTGGCTTCAGGAGCCCAAAAATTGGATGAATCACACCCTGGAGTTGGCAGGAGTTGGCAGTCGCAGCAGCAGGAGCCCAAATATTACTTTAAAGAGACACTGGGGTTGGCTTCAGGAGCCCAAAAATTGGATGATTCACACCCTGGAGTTGGCAGCAGCAGCAGCAGTAGCCCAAATATACACTGGAGTTGGCTTCAGGAGCCCAAAAATTGGATGAATCACACCCTGGAGTTGGCAGCAGCAGCAGCAGGAGCCCAAACATTACTTTAAAGAGACACTGGGGTTGGCTTCAGGAGCCCAAAAATTGGATGAATCACACCCTGGAGTTGGCAGCAGCAGGAGCCCAAACATTACTTTAAAGAGACACTGGGGTTGGCTTCAGGAGCCCAAAAATTGGATGATTCACACCCTGGAGTTGGCAGCAGCAGCAGCAGGAGCCCAAATATACACTGGAGTTGGCTTCAGGAGCCCAAAAATTGGATGAATCACACCCTGGAGTTGGCAGCAGCAGCAGCAGGAGCCCAAATATTACTTTAAAGAGACCCTGGGGTTGGCTTCAGGAGCCCAAAAATTGGATGAATCACACCCTGGAGTTGGCAGAAGTTGGCAGTAGCAGCAGCAGGAGCCCAAATATTACTTTAAAGAGACCCTGGGGTTGGCTTCAGGAGCCCAAAAATTGGATGAATCACACCCTGGAGTTGGCAGAAGTTGGCAGTAGCAGCAGCAGGAGCCCAAATATTACTTTAAAGAGACCCTGGGGTTGGCTTCAGGAGCCCAAAAATTGGATGAATCACACCCTGGAGTTGGCAGCAGCAGCAGGAGCCCAAATATTACTTTAAAGAGACCCTGGGGTTGGCTTCAGGAGCCCAAAAATTGGATGAATCACACCCTGGAGTTGGCAGCAGCAGCAGCAGGAGCCCAAACATTACTTAAAAGAGACACTGGGGTTGGCTTCAGGAGCCCAAAAATTGGATGAATCACACCCTGGAGTTGGCAGGAGTTGACAGCAGCAGCAGGAGCCCAAATATTACTTTAAAGAGACCCTGGGGTTGGCTTCAGGAGCCCAAAAATTGGATGAATCACACCCTGGAGTTGGCAGGAGTTGGCAGTAGCAGCAGCAGGAGCCCAAATATTACTTTAAAGAGACACTGGGGTTGGCTTCAGGAGCCCAAAAATTGGATGATTCACACCCTGGAGTTGGCAGCAGCAGCAGCAGTAGCCCAAATATACACTGGAGTTGGCTTCAGGAGCCCAAAAATTGGATGAATCACACCCTGGAGTTGGCAGCAGCAGCAGCAGGAGCCCAAACATTACTTTAAAGAGACACTGGGGTTGGCTTCAGGAGCCCAAAAATTGGATGAATCACACCCTGGAGTTGGCAGCAGCAGGAGCCCAAATATTACTTTAAAGAGACCCTGGGGTTTGCTTCAGGAGCACAAAAATTGGATGATTCACACCCTAAAGTTGGCAGCAGCAGCAGCAGGAGCCCAAATATACACTGGAGTTGGCTTCAGGAGCCCAAAAATTGGATGAATCACACCCTGGAGTTGGCAGAAGTTGGCAGCAGCAGCAGCAGGAGCCCAAATATTACTTTAAAGAGACCCTGGGGTTGGCTTCAGGAGCCCAAAAATTGGATGAATCACACCCTGGAGTTGGCAGAAGTTGGCAGTAGCAGCAGCAGGAGCCCAAATATTACTTTAAAGAGACCCTGGGGTTGGCTTCAGGAGCCCAAAAATTGGATGAATCACACCCTGGAGTTGGCAGCAGCAGCAGCAGGAGCCCAAATATTACTTTAAAGAGACCCTGGGGTTGGCTTCAGGAGCCCAAAAATTGGATGAATCACACCCTGGAGTTGGCAGCAGCAGGAGCCCAAACATTACTTCAAAAAGACCCTGGGGTTGGCTTCAGGAGCCCAAAAATTGGACGAATCACACCCTGGAGTTGGCAGAAGTTGGCAGCAGCAGCAGGAGCCCAAACATTACTTAAAAGAGACCCTGGGGTTGGCTTCAGGAGCCCAAAAATTGGATGAATCACACCCTGGAGTTGGCAGAAGTTGGCAGTAGCAGCAACAGGAGCCCAAATATTACTTTAAAGAGACCCTGGGGTTTGCTTCAGGAGCCCAAAAATTGGATGAATCACACCCTGGAGTTGGCAGGAGTTGGCAGCAGCAGCAACAGGAGCCCAAACATTACTTTAAAGAGACCCTGGGGTTGGCTTCAGGAGCCCAAAAATTGGATGATTCACACCCTGGAGTTGGCAGCAGCAGCAGCAGGAGCCCAAATATACACTGGAGTTGGCTTCAGGAGCCCAAAAATTGGATGAATCACACCCTGGAGTTGGCAGCAGCAGCAGCAGGAGCCCAAACATTACTTTAAAGGGACACTGGGGTTGGCTTCAGGAGCCCAAAAATTGGATGAATCACACCCTGGAGTTGGCAGGAGTTGACAGCAGCAGCAGCAGCAGGAGCCCAAACATTACTTTAAAGAGACCCTGGGGTTGGCTTCAGGAGCCCAAAAATTGGATGAATCACACCCTGGAGTTGGCAGCAGCAGCAGCAGGAGCCCAAATATTACTTTAAAGAGACCCTGGGGTTGGCTTCAGGAGCCCAAAAATTGGATGATTCACACCATGGAGTTGGCAGCAGCAGCAGCAGGAGCCCAAATATACACTGGAGTTGGCTCCAGGAGCCCAAAAATTGGATGAATCACACCCTGGAGTTGGCAGCAGCAGCAGCAGGAGCCCAAACATTACTTTAAAGAGACACTGGGGTTGGCTTCAGGAGCCCAAAAATTGGATGAATCACACCCTGGAGTTGGCAGGAGTTGGCAGCAGCAGCAGCAGGAGCCCAAATATACACTGGAGTTTGCTTCAGGAGCCCAAAAATTGGATGAATCACACCCTGGAGTTGGCAGAAGTTGGCAGCAGCAGCAGCAGGAGCCCAAAAAATGGCCTAAAGACATAAATATGTTTTGCACCATTTGGAAAGTGTAAAACGTGGCACCATGCTGAATCTAGTCGCATGCATCAGGCATTGGTGGGTGGAAATCCTGGCTGATCCATCCCTGATTCATTTTGACAAAGGTGAGTCTCTCCACATTTTTAGTTGACAGACGAGTTCTCCTCGCCGTAACTATGGCCCCCGCCGCACTAAACACCCGCTCAGATGGCACGCTACTTGCCGGGCAGGACAGCTTTTCCAGGGCAAACTCTGCTAGTTGCGGCCACAAATCAAGTTTGGCTGCCCAGAAGTCCAGCGGATCCTCAAAGTGTGTTGGCATGGTAATGTCAAAGTATGACATGACCTGCTGGTTGAGGTCCTGCTCCAGGTCTTCCTGCTGCTCATGAGTAGCCTCACTATGCGGGTGTAGAAAGCTACTCATTAGCGACTGAAGACTGAGGCTGCTGCTGCTGATGGAGCTTCTGCTGCTGCTCCTGCCAACCCCCCCAGCGGCCATGGCAGTGGAAGGTGAGCGCAGAGGTCCCCTCGAGTCAGACCTGCGAGAGTATGGACCATGGCGCAGATAGGCATCGGCCAACTGCCTACGTAGAATGTCTTTGTAGTAGTTGAGTTTGTCCTCCCTCTCGGTGGGTTTAAAAAATGCCCCCATTTTGTGCCGGAAGCGAGGGTCCAATAAGGTGGACAGCCAGAAGTCATCCCGCCGACAGATGGAAACAATTCTGGGGTCACTACGCAAGCACGTGAGCATGCTTCGTGCCATTTGCGCAAGTGACTCGGATGGACTACCTGTCTCCATCTCCACTGCATACTGCCACGGTGTGCCCGGGTCCTCTGTCTCGCCTTCCTCAAAAACCTCTAGCTCCTCTGCCTGCTCCTGCTCCTCCTCTCCTGTCCGCTGACTAGATAAACCAGCCATTTCGCCAAGCCTAAACTGTGTTTCGCTGGGCAACTCCTCCTCCTCCTCTTCCTCCTCCTCCTCCAGTTCAGCTCCAGCGGGGTTCATGTGGCCGTAAGATGTAAACGCCATGTCTCCAGTGCCCTGACCAGCCATGGTTTCCAACATGTGCTGTAGTACATGAAGCAGTGGAATCACGTCGTTCATCCCGTAATCCTGCCGACTGACAAATAAAGTGGCATCCTCAAAGGGCCTGAGCAAACGGCAGGTGTCACGTATGAGCTGCCACTGGTTGACATTGAAGTTACACAGGGGAGTCCCCCTATCTGCTTGGATCATCAGGAAATCCGTGATGGCTTTTCTCTGTTCATATAATCGGTCCAACATGTGAAGGGTGGAATTCCAACGGGTGGAAACATCGCAAATCAGACTATGTTGGGGGATACCATTCTGACGCTGTAGCTCAAGAAGGGTGTGTTTGGCGGTGTAGGAGTGGCTGAAGTGCATGCAAAGTTTCCTTGAAGTTGTTAGGATGTCTTGCAGATGGGGGGAACACTTCAGAAACCGCTTGACAACCAGATTGAAGACGTGAGCCATGCAGGGGGCATGGGTCAGGCTTCCTTGGCGCAGCGCAGACAAAATGTTCTTCCCATTGTCGGTAACCATGATTCCCATTTTAAGTTTTCTCGGAGTAAGCCATGTTTGGATTTCCTGATGAATACATTTAAGCAGTTCCTCCCCTGTGTGACTCCGTTCGCCAAGACAAACCATGTGAAGCACTGCGTGACACCTCCGTGCCCTGCACACATGGTAGACTGGAGGGGCACTGAGACTTGAGCCTACAGTGGAGGGTGAGGAGATGGCGGAGGATGAGGAGGCCGAGTCGCACGGTGTCACAGGTCCAATGGGCAGAGAGCGCGGAGGCCGAAGCGGCGTGACCTGTCCAAGTTGCTGCTGCTGCTGCAAAGGGACCACATTCACCCAGTGGGCCGTAAACGACATGTACTGCCCCTGACCGTAGTTACAGCTCCAGATGTCGGCGCTGCCATGTATTTTGCTACACACCGACAGGCTCAAGGACTGGCCCACCTTCTGTTCAACAAAAGTGTGCAGCGCTGGTACTGCCTTCTTGGCAAAGAAATGACGGCTTGGGACTCTCCACCTCGGCTCGGCACAAGCCATCAGTTCTCTGAAAGGTGCAGATTCCACCACCTGAAAAGGGAGCGACTGCAGCACCAGCAACTTGGACAGGAGCACATTCAGCTTCTGCGCCGTAGGATGAGTGGGCGCATACTGCTGTCTCTTGGACATGGCTTCGCTGATGGATTGCTGGCGGGATGCATGACTTGGAGGAGGAGGAGCAATAGCGACAGAGGATGGGTATGACGCACAGCTGCCTTCGGCTGAGGTGCTGGAGCCTTGGCTGGCAGAAATTGGGAGCTCACTTGGTGAGGAAGCAGACTGGACCACCCCTTGGGAGCCTCGGTTCTCCCAGGTGGTTTTATGGTGACGCATCATATGTTGACGCAGGGCCGTGGTGCCAACATTTGGACCCTGGCCACGCTTCACCTTTTGCCTACATATCTTGCATGTGGCCATGTTACCCTCCTGTGGATGCCTCAGGAAAAACTGCCACACTGCCGAGTAGCTACTTTTCCCACCCCCTGGCCTCACTGATTCACTGCTGCTGTTGCCAACTCCAGGAACCCCTGCTCCACTACCTCCCGATAAGGTAGACTGCCGCACAGCAGGTGCTCTACCCCGGCCCCGGCCGGCTCCAGCCTTTGGAATTGTGCCCCCATGCTGACTGCTACCACCTTGCTGCCTCAGCTGCTGACTCCGGGGCAACCTGCGCCCCTCTTCTCCTGATGATGACGATGAAGCCCCTTCCTCACCCGGCTCCCAAGTGCGATCGGCTTCATCGTCATCATCATCATCACCGAGTTGTGGCTGTACGTCACTGATGTTCGTGGATTCGTCAACAGTGTCTGGCGCAGGAGCTGGAACGCTCGCAGCACCCACGACACTGTCCACATCACTATTTGTCTGCCTAGCTAAAGAAGCCACCTCCATTTCTTGGCTGGGCAGTAGCTGCTGACTGTCCTCCTGTATCTGATCGTCCTCCTCACTAAAGAGTGGAGCTGAACCCAAAGCATAGGATACGTCGCTGGGGGAGGGAACGGCGTAGGACAGAGGCAATGGGAGGACAGGGACTGCTCTCGGGGCATGCCAACTCAGGGTTGTGTCAGAGGAACCTACCGACCATAGACTGGGGGTCTCAGACGTAAGTTGTGATGATGTTGTTGATGAGCGCGTCAACCAATCTACCACGGCAGATGCGTTACTGGTGGAGACCCGACCGCTAGCAGATACTGGCAGATTAGGTCTCTCAGCGTGACTCCTGCTGCTACTGGCCCCCAGTCTGATGCGAGCTCTGCCTGCGGAATCTTGGCCTCTGCCACTCCTCTTTTCACTTCCAGGCACTTGTCTGCCCGACATAGTCTAACTGGCGTGGTAGTAGGTGATATTTTAAGATCCCCCGGGCAGCGGTGGGTCTATATGAAACAGAATATAATGCACACCAAAAGTGAGCAGTAACACTCAGCCTCCAACAGGCCTGCTTAGTGTAAATAAGAGAGCTGCTTAGTGTAAATAAAGAGGGGTATGCTATGTTACAGAATGGGATGCCCCAACAGAAGTGCACCTGGCAGGCAGCAGTAAGCCTATGCCCAGCAAAAGTGTCTTTATCAGGGCTAATTTCAATTATAATAAGTGCAAATGGTTATATGGTCTTAAACAGAGGCTGCTGTAGTCACAGAATGGGATGCCCCAAAGAGATCCAGTAGTGCTATGCCCAGCAAAAGTGTCTTTATCAGGGCTAATTTCAATTATAATAAGTGCAAATGGTTATATGGTCTTAAACAGAGGCTGCTGTAGTCACAGAATGGGATGCCCCAAAAAAGATCCAGTAGTGCTATGCCCAGCAAAAGTGTCTTTAATAGGGCTAATTTCAATTATAATAAGTGCAAATGGTTATATGGTCTTAAACAGAGGCTGCTGTAGTCACAGAATGGGATGCCCCAAAAAAGATCCAGTAGTGCTATGCCCAGCAAAAGTGTCTTTATCAGGCCTAATTTCAATTATAATAAGAGCAAATGGTTATATGGTCTTAAACAGAGGCTGCTGTAGTCACAGAATGGGATGCCCTAAAAACCAGCAGTAAGTACACCTGGCAGGGTCCAGAAGTACTATGCCCAGCAAAAGTGTCTTTATCAGGCTAATTTCAAATATAATAAGAGCAAATGGTTATATGGTCTTAAACAGAGGATGCTGTAGTCACAGAATGGGATGCCCTAAAAACCAGCAGTAAGTACACCTGGCAGGGTCCAGAAGTACTATGCCCAGCAAAAGTGTCTTTATCAGGCTAATTTCAAATATAATAAGAGCAAATGGTTATATGGTCTTAAACAGAGGCTGCTGTAGTCACAGAATGGGATGCCCTAAAAACCAGCAGTAAGTACACCTGGCAGGGTCCAGAAGTACTATGCCCAGCAAAAGTGTCTTTATCAGGCTAATTTCAAATATAATAAGAGCAAATGGTTATATGGTCTTAAACAGAGGCTGCTGTAGTCACAGAATGGGATGCCCTAAAAACCAGCAGTAAGTACACCTGGCAGGGTCCAGAAGTACTATGCCCAGCAAAAGTGTCTTTATCAGGCTAATTTCAAATATAATAAGAGCAAATGGTTATATGGTCTTAAACAGAGGCTGCTGTAGTCACAGAATGGGATGCCCTAAAAACCAGCAGTAAGTACACCTGGCAGGGTCCAGAAGTACTATGGCCAGCAAAAGTGTCTTTATCAGGCTAATTTCAATTATAATAAGAGCAAATGGTTATATGGTCTTAAACAGAGGCTGCTGTAGTCACAGAATGGGATGCCCTAAAAACCAGCAGTAAGTACACCTGGCAGGGTCCAGAAGTACTATGCCCAGCAAAAGTGTCTTTATCAGGCTAATTTCAAATATAATAAGAGCAAATGGTTATATGGTCTTAAACAGAGGCTGCTGTAGTCACAGAATGGGATGCCCTAAAAACCAGCAGTAAGTACACCTGGCAGGGTCCAGAAGTACTATGGCCAGCAAAAGTGTCTTTATCAGGCTAATTTCAAATATAATAAGAGCAAATGGTTATATGGTCTTAAACAGAGGCTGCTGTAGTCACAGAATGGGATGCCCTAAAAACCAGCAGTAAGTACACCTGGCAGGGTCCAGAAGTACTATGCCCAGCAAAAGTGTCTTTATCAGGCTAATTTCAAATATAATAAGAGCAAATGGTTATATGGTCTTAAACAGAGGCTGCTGTAGTCACAGAATGGGATGCCCTAAAAACCAGCAGTAAGTACACCTGGCAGGGTCCAGAAGTACTATGGCCAGCAAAAGTGTCTTTATCAGGCTAATTTCAATTATAATAAGAGCAAATGGTTATATGGTCTTAAACAGAGGCTGCTGTAGTCACAGAATGGGATGCCCTAAAAACCAGCAGTAAGTACACCTGGCAGGGTCCAGAAGTACTATGGCCAGCAAAAGTGTCTTTATCAGGCTAATTTCAAATATAATAAGAGCAAATGGTTATATGGTCTTAAACAGAGGCTGCTGTAGTCACAGAATGGGATGCCCTAAAAACCAGCAGTAAGTACACCTGGCAGGGTCCAGAAGTACTATGGCCAGCAAAAGTGTCTTTATCAGGCTAATTTCAATTATAATAAGAGCAAATGGTTATATGGTCTTAAACAGAGGCTGCTGTAGTCACAGAATGGGATGCCCTAAAAACCAGCAGTAAGTACACCTGGCAGGGTCCAGAAGTACTATGCCCAGCAAAAGTGTCTTTATCAGGCTAATTTCATGAATGAATGAAAAAAAAAAAAAAAACTCCCTGTGACAGGCTGACAGCCTCTGATTTTTCTACCTTTCCCTGTTTTTCGCTGACTTTCTGTCTGTCTCCTGTCTGTCTCCTGCCTGTTTCCAGCCTGTCCCTGTCTGTCCCTGCCTGTCTAACTGTCTCTCTCCCTGCCTACAGCAGCGTCCTGTCTCTCACGAATGCAATAGAGAAATGAGGAAAAGCAAGATGGCCGGCCTTAAATAGCGCTGTGACGTCACCGGGCTTGCTGGCTGCTGATAGGCTGCATGTGACTGTCCCAGCTTGCACTGGCGCGGGGTTGATGTCTGGACATGTCCCGTCCGCCATCTTAGAATGCCTGTAATGTAAATGAATGGATGTTAAAGGAAAACTTCGAGCGATCGAATCGCGGGGAAATTCGGATTCGATCCGAATCGAATTTTTCCTGAAATTCGGATCGAATCCGGGTTCGTCCGGATCGATTCGCTCATCCCTAGACACAATGTAGAAACTAAAGACATGAACATTTGAACACCCTGAAAAAGTGGCCTGCCATATGGGGCCACGGGGCTACCATCTTTCGGGCATCACTTAGGTGAACTCCTTCCTTGTTATCATTAGCATTTTTTGCACATTTTGCACATTTTGCACTTTTGGCATTTTTTGCACATTAATGGGCACATATCCCTTTTTAGCCTTATTTGAATTTATTTGTATTGATAGGCAGCATAGAGAATGATAGAATTTAGGAATACTTGGAACTTGATTTTTGCTCTTCCCCATGGGTAGTCCCTCTTATGAAATCATGTGTGTATGTAATTGTGTGATTTATGGTGTTGTTTGTCTTTTTAACTTAATAAACTGATATGACTATGTATTTATGAACTGATACTTACCTTTGAGGTCTCTTTTTGGTGCGGCAGTGTGTACACTCTTCCATAGTGGCTACTGGAGCCTCCACTTCCTTTGTAGATATACATTATTTGTGGTGAGTCCATTGTCTGCACAGTCCTGCTATTTGAATTTGGAATTGTGGTGCACTGTTCTTGTTTTGATGAACATTTGATACATTAGGGTTGATTCAGCACCATATAATTTTTTCTTAAATTATTATTAACAAAATAAATTGTTTTTTGCTATTTTTTTTTAGAGAGAATGCTTTTTCTTATGATTTTTCTCCCGGTGCAATTGAGCATCATATTTCTTTAGGAAAACATAAGCAAAAAAAAATATGGTGCTGAATCAACCCTATAGTGTATGCTAGGTCCCACTTTACTAGTTTACCATCTTCTTAAGCAGTGTTTCTCAACTAGTAAGTAAGTGTACCACTAGGGGTAGACAACATCCTATTAGATGGTTTGTAAAGCTTCAGACTGATCTGTACCCCAAACTGATCTACTGCCATTTGTACCTTACCTAAGCCTGACTTGCTCCATGAATACCACTTTCCCAAAAGGTTATCCACACTCACATAAATATGTCCATTTCATAATGGCCCTTTGGTGTATTTAAAACACAGTTTTAGGCTAGCAACCTATACGCACCTCCTAGGAAGTGCTTAAAGTGGACCAACACCCAGGGGGGATCAGCCTGGGAATCTATAAGATTCCCGCGCCGATCAGATCCCTCCCCGCGAGGCATCCGAAATCAGGATGCCCCGCTGTGTGAAACCCAGCAGGACGCCCAGAGACCTTACCTTATCCCCGTTCCAATGGCGCATGCGCGAGCCGCGGCGGCATCTCGTGTTTCTCTCTAGCTGGGTGCACACCGGCGCCGGGCGTTTGTGAATGGTCAGAGCCGCTGTGGTTGTCCGTCGCTTGTCCGTACATACCACATAGGCCCTGAGCGCTCTGATTGGACGAGCGCTCGCGTAGGAGCGGGGTGAGGTGAGTTTTTTCGGGCGATCTGGGGGGTTTCACGCATCAGAGTGCCCCGCGGAGGTGGACCAAAACCCAGGAAAGTGAAAATCCTGGGTGTTGGTCCACTTTAAAGGAATTCTGTAGGCAAAGTGCATAAACTGTCATTCAGCAGTTCACCTCAACATGGCTGCCCTCTCCCTTCCTGTCAGAACACAGATGCTTCTGAAAGTAGAAACAAAACAAAGAGTAGTGGCACACACCCTGGTGGTCTAAAGAGGGAGAACAGCCAGTGTAATGAGAATGCATGTATTACAGACCCATTAGCCTCGATTCAAAGACACATTCGTCCAGACTTCCGTAGCTGTCTGTGAAAGTTTGGGAGGGTGTTTGTCTTTTTTTTGCTTTTTTTCGTCCATTTTCTACTCGCACGAACGTTCGAACTAATACGTATATGCTCTTTCGATGATCCAAAGGAAATCGGAAGTTCGGAGCATTTTCCAATCCAAATCTGAAATTTTTCGTTCGTTCAGATAACTTCCGTTATTGGGATGGGTTTCCGTCTGATTCAGAGAGCTGATTTTCGACAGACCACCACCCTATAAATCCGTTTCATTTCCGATCCACTTACGGGACCTTTGAGGGCTCGGATTGCTATTGTTGAACATGTTTTGCAGCTATGTGGAGGAGTCTGCGCGCCTTTTGCACCAAGGCATTGCATGTATCAGCATGGCCGAGGCCATAAATTGTATAGCAATGCATACCTGAATCAATACATTTCATGTATGCCTTATAGAAGCATTTTAATGCTGACCTTAATTAGTCCTTAGCATGTAAACATTTATTTTCCCACACATCCATATAATTGCTATATTTTTTTAGACTTATGTCCTTGGTGAATTATATTTGGATTGTTGAACTTGAATATTCATTTGTTGTAGGAGTTATTGTTTTAGTTGGTTACCTTTGCTTTGTGTAATTATTTTATATTTGGTTGCAGGAACCGCAAGATGTGCCACTCGCACAACATACAATCAGTGTTTGGTCCAGCTATGAGATTCCTCAGTGTTCTTGCAGGGCATCCAGGGTCGTCCCATGATTATCTGGTGGATGGCTCCTGGGTAAGTTTGCTCACATTCCATCAATCCTTTTTCACTGTATGGCAATGAATATAGTTGATGACTTATGTCTTAACCTATGGCTGGTTTTAGCCCCTTATGACATGTTAAACAATATTGTAGCTTAGAATGTGTATTTTATAGCATTCTTTCAGGGGATTCTGGATATCCACTCCTGCCCTTGCTCCTGATGCCCGTTCTTTGCCTGCAGAATGCGGACCAGGGGTTCTCTAACCGGGCACTATGCAAAACCCGGGGGCCGTGGTGGCGAGGGCCCTCTGGCTTTTGAAGTCCAGATTTAGGTCTTTGGACCATACGGGGGGGGCACTGCAGTATGACCCCAACAAGGTTATACCAATATTTTAATTTACGTTTTTTAACACGGACCACACATGCCAGAGTGGCACAACTGAGTGTTAGGGTCCTTCAGTTGGTGGGCGAGATGCAGGAGCTGCGCGACTCATGGGGACCACAGATTAAGAATAATGTTCTGCTGCTATTGCTATGTATTTTGTTTTTTATAGTTGTAAAAATGTGAAATTTTCTAAATAATTTAAGATTTTATATTTTATGATGGAATCATAAAAATGTTTCAGTGTCATTTCATTTACAAAATACATTAACACAAAACTAATGGGCCCAGAAATATTTAAAGATGAATATCCACATGACCGAAAAGTGATTTGGGTAAGTTTTAAGGGGCTAAAATGGAAGAAGAACCTAACCGCGAAGTGGTTTGGGTGAGCTTTAAGGGTCCAAAAGGGAAGATGGAGGATAGTGCTAAGTGGTTTGGGTGAGCTTTAAGGGTCCAAAAGGGAAGATGGAGGATAGTGCTAAGTGGTTTGGGTGAGCTTTAACCCTTTCGCTGCCAGCCTACCTGCAGCATTTGCCACTCCCTGTTGCCAGACGATGTTTCACTATTTTGCGCTACACATATTCAACTGTCATTTTTGAAAGGATTTCCAGGGATTTCCCAGGAAAATTATATATTGTTTTTTTCAACAGAGTCTGGGCTTTAACATGAAATGTCTTGTTTGTATTTTTTAGGTGTATTCTCAATTTTTTGGGGTGAAATGTGTGAAAAAAAATAAAAAAAAAATATTTTTTTACAATTTGTAGAGTTTTTTTGTAATAAAAAATGTAAGTTTGTCAATAAAATCTTATTGCGTGAGAAACCCCAATTTCTCCCGGTTACAGCGATACCACATATGTATAGGTAGACACCCTTTCCTGCCCAGAAGCCTTTTATAGCTGCTGGATGAAAAATGGTTAATTAAAAAAAAAAATGACATAGGGTCCCCCTTCCCGGGGAGGGGGACCCCATTTTTTTTTGGATTTTTAAGGGTTAAAAACCCTTAAAAATCCAAAAAAAAAAATGACGTGGGGTCCCCCTTACCCAAAGTAACCAGCCCGGGACCAGCTATGGGGGCTTGTAGGCACAGAGTGGGGGGGCCAGCTTTGGTGGCCCCCCCACCCTGCAGCCTACGAGCCCACATAGCCTATGTGGGCCCGGGCTCTTCTGCCCCCCCCTGGCCTTTGGGGAGGCAGGTAATGGGGGTGCGGGGGTTAATGGCAAGCCACCCGCTAGGGCAGGTGACTTGCCACCCCCCCAGCCTTGTGAACTGGTATAAGGGGTCTCATGGACCCCTTACCAGCTCACAAAGGGTTAACTGTTAAAAAAAACCACGACACAATAATAAAAAGTATTTTATTAGAAAAAAAAAAAATTTTTTTTACTGTACTTACCTTCGATTGCAAGCTCTTGTCCCTCGCCGCTCAGCTGACAGATGCCGGTGATCGGCATCCAGAGAAGGAGAAGGCAGGAGATCAGAGGATCTCCTGTCACCTCCTTCCCCAGCGCCGATCACCGGCATCTGAGAAGCTGAGAAAGCTGAAGCCCGTTCGGGGCCGGGATGACTTCATAAGCCCTGCCCCCAAGGGGCGGGGCTTAGAGGCATGATGGCGGCCGCCATCGAGAAGAAGAGAGGAGAGAGCCTCCCAGGCTCTCTCCTGAAGATCGGTAAGTCCTGGGGGGGGATCGGAGGCCCCCCAGGTGAAGAGGAGGGACAGCGGGAGCCAGCGCACACACAGGTAAGTGAATGTCATTTTTATTTTTTTATTTTTTTACAGTTAGAAGCTGCTGCTGCAGAAGCGGGTGGGGCGGCCTATTCCGGGGGCTCTCCTGGAGCCATCCGACCCCCCACGGGGGATCGGATGGCACCAAATTAAAGAGGAGACCCGGCTGGATCCAACAAGGGGTCAGGTGAGTATTTTTTATTTTTACTTTTTAAACTAGAAGCGAGGAAAGTCAAGCACGTAACACCTACGGGCTTAGCACTTAAGGCCCAGCCAAGCCAGCACGTAGGTGTTACGGGCTTGGCAACAAAAGGGTTAAGGGTCCAAAAGGGAAGATGGAGGATAGTGCTAAGTGGTTTGGGTGAGCTTTAAGGGTCCAAAAGGGAAGATGGAGGATAGTGCTAAGTGATTTAGCTAAACATTGTAGTAGAAGTGAGGGTGGCAAATATGTAGGCGAGCACTTTAATGAGTTAAGTTTGTAGTGCGCAGGCGCAAGATCGTAAGGATTACCATCTGGACGATTATTTATTGAAAAAGGGAAACAGAATCTAACGGGAAACGTAAAAGATTCGTGGGAGGATACGATGGGAAAAGGGCAAAAACGAAAGGCTACAATGTAACATGTGAAAATGAAACGGAAAAGTCACGCTGGAAAATTACATCCTCGTATTCGTAATCTGCCATCCGAACGGACGGAAACAGAAGGTTTTCAATGCATGCATAGAATCGCTCGCACACTCATACGAGAGCGGGAAATTTTGAAAATAATACGAAATCGGCACAAAAACAAAAGTCTTTTTTTGTCTCTCTGAATCGAGCCTATTATGCTCATTATTATGCAACATCACAGAGCCAAGGGCTTTCAAAAGATAAATCATATGGTGAAACTGTAAACCTCAATACCTCAGCCATTCTTTTTCAATTTTAAAAACAGAGAACAGTTTAGGACAGTGCCAAACGTAGCCGACGCAGTTTGTGTAACAATTTCCTTTGCCTTCTGTATCCCTTTAAAGAGGAAATCTGGTAAAAAAATTACCAATTCAATTTATTGTTCGCCAAGTACATCGTGAGATGAACAAGGAATTATTTTTGGCATATACACAGTGCAACAGTAAACACTTAACTTCAGTTCCAGTAACATAGGAAGGGGAACATAGAAACAGATACACAGACACAGTTAATCTTCTAAAGTGCAAATGATACAAAGTGCAAATGATACAAAGTGCAAATGATACCGACTTGAGACGGGGCCTATGATGCCTGGCTATTGTTGAGTATACAGACAGCCAAAGGAAAGAAACCCTTCCTAGACCTAGAAGTCCTGCAGGCTGGTACTGCAAGACGCCGCCCAGATGGTAAGTAATGGAATAGGGCGTGTCCAGGGTGGGACGGATCCCGAAGTATCTTTTCTGCCCGAGTCTTGGTTCTACGTTCGTGCAGTTCATGCAGGGATGGTAACGGGGCTCCAATTATTCTTTCTGCTGTCTTAAATGTTCTTTGGAGTCTACACTTGTCCCTTTTAGTAGATCCCTCGAACCAGACCAGACTCCCTATTTAATATGCAGTGGCGGGGGCCTTGGCACCACTTAAAATAGGAGAATGGGGCCTCCACGATCCTTCCGGACAGGCCGTGGAGCAGGCGATAAGGCTCACATGGCCAGCAGTTGCAAAGTTGTTGGACACACAACCCCCAGAAAAGTGAGTATCCAGATGGCCCTATTCTCTAGTTTATTGGTGTGATGCATAGCAGGGCAGTCTGATGGCTGGATTCTGATGTAATTGTAAACAAGGTTGGGGAAACCTAGTAATTGTTCACCATGGTGTTTGATCGTGGTTATTTTCGTGGTTATTTTCATACATAACAGACATTAATTATTATTATTATTATTAATGATAATAATAATAAGGCTGGTTTCGCACCAGCGCGGATGCAGATCGCCTGTGCTTTCCGGCGAGCACCCTGCATCTTCCTGTGAATAGCTTCCAATAATATGCTATGGGCGTTTTCACATGTAATTCAGGCATTCAAGCAAAATCTCTTCTTGCTGGGTCCTGAGGGAGCAGTGCTCATAATCTTCCTCGTCCATGTGAGTGGAGAGCACAAAAGCCAGAAGGCGTGAACGCAATCGGATAGGTCTGAACCCAGCCTAAATCATTGTGAAACCTTAATGAAGCTCCCCTACCCTGGCTCTTTTTATAAATGTTCCTTCTTTGTGTATAACAGGATATAAATTCCATAAAATTCCCTGCAGTTGAGCATTTGATTAGTAACCTCTGCGGTCACATTGCGCTCAGCAACCCTCCGCTCCCTCGCCGACTTCGGTAGGGCAGCGCCATATTGGAAGCCATTTCATTACATAGGCTGCAATGACATTGGGTGCAAATGCACACGAGATCTGAGGAGCAGCAGGTATTTGAACAGCAGCCGAGGAAGAGGTGAGTATGTTCCATCAGTCAGGGATGGCTAAGGTGGGGAAGGGGACCGAGAATTCAGAGGGATGTTTAGGATAATGCTCACATCCAAAAGGTAGTGGCGGAGGGGGGAGGAACATAAGAAAATGTCTGATTTCCGTCTTTAATGGCACAGATCTGTCATCCCTTCTCTAGGATAGACTCCTTCTGGTGCATATGTTATGTAACCAGTGCCTAAAAACCAGTGTGACATCCATTTTGACCTTCATCTTGTTTAAACCTGTAGCTGGAGATTGACATTTCTTACTTGCTTTATTCTCTCTTTAGTTTTCTGTAACCTCTGCAAACCCTTGACCTCTTTCACATATACAATACATCTTTACACTTGCATAAAATATTAGCCTCTGCCCTAGACTAGTTGCCTCCTTTAACTCTAACTACTCTTTCCCAGAAAATGCCAACTCTTGCTTAAAGAGGACCAACACCCAGGGGTGATCGGCCCGGAAATCTATAAGATTCCCGGGCCGATCACCTCCCACACCGCGGGACATCCGAGATCGGGATGTCCCGCGGGGTGAAACCCCCCCAAACACCCCAAATCCACTTACCTTGTCGTCGTCGTCGGCCGGCCGCCGTCGCCTCCCTCGCGCCCCTCTAGACGTGCGCAGGCCCGCGCCGGCCGTCTGTGAATGGGGGGCGCGGGCGCGCGCGCGTCGAGAGTGACGCGCGGGAGGCGACGGCGGAGGAGCTGCTTGTCCGCGGCTGTCAAACCGCTTGTCCGTCGGCGCTGGGAGCGGGGAGAGGTGAGTTTTTTGGGTGATCGGGGGGGTTTCACACAGCAGTGGACCAAGACCCAGGATAGTCAAAATCCTGGGTGTTGGTCCACTTTAATACAAACACTGCACTAAAAAAATGGCGCTCAAGAGCTGCTGTACAATGATGGAGGAAAACCAAAACAAATTAGAACTTTTAGGTCCTTCAAAATCTCAGAACTGCCCCTTTATCTGTAAAACAAGCAGATTTTCCTCACTTATATCAGCTTCCTCCTCCCACCAGAGCAGAGCATTTTGCTGCATTATTCAAAAAAGACATCCAAAATGTCTTTGTCCATCAGAATACCTCTCTTTTCCAGACTTCCCACCTGCCTTACTCCCTAACACGTTTCACCCAGCTAACTAATATTATCCTTTATTTCTACGGTCCATATGACTACTTTCTCTCTGAATCCCATTCTCTACCACCTAATGGGGCTGTATGGCTTACTTTAAAGCCAACAGTATATATATATATTAATACTAGCATACAAATAATTCAAGTGTACAGTACATATAGATAAGAAACAGACTTCACCACATCCCCTTCCTTCTCTGTGCATTGCTTTTCATAGAGCAGGAGTCCCCAACTTGGGCCGAGGTCACATATGGCTTGCTGATCCCTGTTGCATGGCTTATTGGTTGTCTGCTTAACTTAACACTTGTAAGATGTGTACCGTTGTGGACTCCCCAGGATACAGCGAAGTCACGTGCGACACTGACACCAGCGTTTGTGAATCAAACTTTTACTACAAAGGAGTATCAAACCCACTTCAAAAAGACAAATGGGAGGAACAATAAAACTTGATTACATACACTCAGCTTGGGCTGAGAAGCCCTGTGCCACACAGCCAGATGACCCTGATTGGATGTTACAGAAAGCACTGGTAATTTCACCTACTAGTGGGCGCACTAGAACGTCCCACCGTACCTATTAATACCCTACGGCTGGAACGAATGTTTGTGTGGGTGCGCACTGAGGGGTCATCGGCGGTACAGCACAGCAGCTTACAATCCTATAACCATAAAATGCAGGAAAACAACTCTCCCTCCCCAGCAATAGCTCAGAACAAAAAAGAACAATGTTGTTCCCGGAAGAGTGAGTGATCCACTGACCGAGGGTGGAGATGTGCCGCAGAAGTCAGCTCTCACAGGTAAACTGTTCTGTTCAGAAATTCAGGCAGCAAAACAGGGAAAAGGAAAACTCTTTGGGCCTATGTAAATCCTATCTAACTAATAGGCCTAGCCTCAGTCTGTACAGTTAAGCATGCATGCTTTATGATTACTGACCAATGATGTCTCAGCTGGGCCACAGCAAGTCACTCTCACATCCATTTTTATAAAAACACAGCGCTCCTATGTTTTTAACAGAATGGAACTAAGTGGATGCTACAACGTACCAGACCTATTATCCCTCACAAGCCTCATGAAATTGTTAAGTTAGGGTACAGAGCAAACAATATAAACAATAAACACCACCTACTGTGAAAAATCTCTAGTCCAACGTGAATAAATAAATAAAATCTAGTTTAACCATAAACATTCATAAATCCATATTTTTGAGTATAAATGAAAATCAAAAATTATATATCATAAGTCCATAATTATTGGGTGTCCCAGAGAGCATGCACTGGTGATACAATGCTATAGAGAGCAAAAGACTTTTGGTGCGAATAGTGTCCAATGGATATCCCACACGTGCACCCGTTGATGCTGGTCACCCTTCACACTGTGCGCGCTTACCAGAAATTTATGCCAAATGCTCTTTTAAGACAATTCTTCATAATCAATAGGCTCCGTGAATGATTCCAGACCATATATCATGGATTCAATAATTTCATGGATCCAATCCGTGTTACTCAGTGGTCATATGAAAGAAAAATAAAACAATAGTGCAACCCCATCTGATATGTTCACGTGTTTAATATTAAAAATTTGCACTTACAAAAATCCGAAAACTGTATGCACATATGATCAAATTAGAAGAGCAGTACTCCTTCCCCCAGTACACTATGGCCAGTAGTAGATATGGATAGGTGGGAACTCGACTAGAAATGGACTCAATGAACACACTTCACCTAAAATGAATAAAAGAAACTTTGCCGCTGCCCCGCCTGACGCGTTTCACTGATATACAGCTTTTTCAAAGGCTAGTGGCAGGGAGCAGAAAAGCGGCTTGTAATCTCAAACAGGTTCAAAATGACCAATATTGTGATCAAAAAATCAAGCAAATCCTACCTCTCATCCAGCGTACTTAGTCCGCCGCGTTGTATGGTGACGTTTACTCACCGCCACATTACCGGCTTGCAGGGTAGCGCCGGAAGATAAACAATCAGGGAGACGTCACGTCCCTCCCCCCTTCCCCACGTGCAGGCTGTAACACAAGCCGGCGCGCCTCCGCCCGCCGCCTACTACGCTATGCCGCTGACAGCCAGGTCTCCGCCCCTTACCCTTAGCTGACAGTGAGCCCAGCCACCGCCGGAGACTGCCGACAGAGATCGGCTCACTCCGGAGGGGATGGGAAAACACCCCTCACACCGGCACTAGACGGCGGCCACGGCCACTCTCCGCAAGGCCGCAGTGAAAGCCAGGGACGGACTGACACCCACCGATCCCACTCCCAGCCAATGTATGCCGGGAACTATATTTAAAGGGGACCTAAACTCAACCATAATGGGATTCTAGCGGCAAGAATTTAACAGGCTATACTATGAGGGAGAACGGCTGCATGTGGCCTGAGGGAGGGGGGACCGCTCCTCCAAATCACAATAATAAACAATACAAGCCCATAAAGCATATTCAATAACTAATATATATAAAATCTATAGCACCAAATGTTCTAAAAAATGATAACGGATTAAATGAAAGGATTAAGGCTTATTCAATGTAATGTACAGTAAATTCCATAATATAATAAAAACACTAAAAAGGGAAGGATAAGAATTATCCAGAAAACAATTTAAATCAAACTCCACATTAAGTCCCTTAGGAGATAAGGTGTCAAGTTCGAATATCCACTTACTCTCTCGCTGGGATATTTCCCTAGTCATATTAGATCCCCTCCAATTGCTTTCAATATGATCAATACCCATAAAGGACATTAGACGGGGGTCACTCTGATGTTCACGTTGGAAATGAGCAGAAAGGCTATGGGCCAGGAAACCACGTTTGATGTTATATACCGGTTCCCTAATCCTAGTTTTCAGGTCCCTGGTGGTTCGGCCCACATAGTAAAGTTGGCAGGGGCACCAAATAAGATACACAACGTACTTCGTATGACAAGAAATGAAAGTGGAAACCTCATACTCTTTTCCTGAAACACTCAGGTTAAAAGCCTTTTTAGGTTTCTCGACCGGTTTACATGTCCTGCATCCCATGCAGGAACCACATTTATAAAAACCTTTTATAACATTGCCAGTCAATGAAACCTTCTTGGGAGGATCCACATAACTCCGGGTTATGAGATCCTTTAAATTTGGTGCCCTCCTAAAAACAACTCGAGGATTATCAGGCAAAGTGGTACCTAGCACAGGGTCATCCTTCAAAAGATGCCAATGTCTGGATAACAGATATTTCACCTCCCTGTGCTGGACATTAAAATCTGTAATAAAAAATGGGGATGCCATCGCTCCTTTACTCTCCTTCTCATTACTATAACAAAATCTATAGTATATAGTGCCGACTCTCTAGGTTCAGCAGCGCCACATATTGCGCTTTGCTCTCCCATACATTTCAATGGAGTTTAATTTAGCTGTGTTTAAATAATGTGTTGGGCAATTAAAATGTATTTTTTTTTGCTCAAATCATTGTGTGACCTCTCCTGGTTGCAAACAAACACTTTTATACATTTTTTTATATTGTTATACATATTTAGGTCTGGCACTAGAGTGTCATTGTCCCAGTGTTAAAACAATGTTATTCCATGTGTCTTTGCTTTGTTACTTGTGTATATGTGTTCAGAGATAGACTTTGATTACACAACGTCTTGTGCTCTATGCTAGAGTGCCCAGCTTTAGAGCGCCGACGCTGGGCATGTGTGGTTTTTGTTAAATATGGTGTGGAGTGTCGGACGCACTGAGCTGGCGCTATCGCTCACTCGTCCTCTTGTTAGATGTTGCATAGCCGTAGGCACTATGACCTCAGGACACCACCTAGCATTCGCTGCAGCGTTGTTCTCTTGTTAGATGTAGCGTTGTCTTGGCCGCTCTGGACTCAGGGCATTCCATAGCATACGTAACTTGCGACGGGTTTAAAGGTTTTGCTTTCGGTTTCGCTTTATGCAGTTCTGGTTTTCCTGTGTGGAACAATGGCTCCCGCCAAGCGCTGTGTCTCAAGGTTCCCCAGCACCTCCTCATCCTCCTCTTCAGAGGACGATCTACCAAGGAAGAAGAGGAAGCAGGTGGCCCCAGGGTGAAGGGGCAAATATTGAAGGTATGTATTTTGAATTTTTTTTTTGCTGTGTTGCGGCCTTTTTCAAATGTGTTTTAGCGCTTATGTGTTAAAATTTGTGCTGTTATTTTTACACTTTAGCGTTTTTGCTGCTTAGTGCAAATGTATTGTCAATTCTGCTTTTTTTGTTTTATGCAAATGTTATAATTTTTTGTAGTGTTATTAAAGTGGATCCCAACCCATGGACCAGACCTTAGTAATGTATTATATTACTGGGATTTTAATTTCTATATACCCCAGGACATCCCAAATTGGGATGGCCACTGTATTGAAATCCCCAGGTTGCCCATAAACTTACCTTCTTTCCTGGTACAACAGTGCATGCCTGAGCAGTGGCGGCATCCCCGCTAGCCCTCTATCGGGACGTTTGTGTGTGCCACCCAATTCTGATTTTCTAGGGAAGGCATGCTCCTTTTTGGATGGTAGTGTGGTATACGTCCACCTGTGCACTTAGATCCACTTTCCTTACATGAAGGATTAGTTGAATGGGTGGGAGTGGATCTGACCACGGTGACCAGAGGAGAGGCCGCACATGCATTGTTGGACCGTTAGTTTTAACAACCTGGGGTTTTTCACATAGTGGCCCACCCCCAATCCGTGTAGGGCGGGGTCAAGGCCCCAAACCAAGGATGTAATTTGTTGTTTTTGTTTACACTTTAATTAAATGTCATCTAATATGTATTTTTTTTTGTATTTCTATCCTTAATGTTTTTTTTTCTTTTTTCATATTTCCTTTCTGTGCATCTAGGATTTTTGCGTACTGGAGTACGACTGCACCCTGATCCATAAGGCCGACGTTGTGGAGGTGGCGAAGGTGACAGTGAACCAACCGAGACCGTATATAGGCTATATGATGCCTACGCTTCTGGTAAGTTCACTACACATACACACACACAATTCTTAGATATGTCCACTTTCACCTGCTGTATTTGTTAATGTATATTCTTTTGTTTTTTTTTTTTTGGTTCCACAGATAAGCGTCCTCCCCTGGGAAAGGGTATCCTCCCCCGCACCCGAGTCGCTGATTCTGATGACTCAACAGGGGAGGGGCCCTCTCGCTGTTGCCAAGTCGAGGACCCAGGGGAGGAAGGGGATGATGATGTTGATGCCCCAGTAGAGCCTTCTGCTGAGGTTCGGGCGGTGTGGAGCCTCAGCTCCCATGAGATGGCCTCGCCAGAGTCAAACTACCGCTGGGGCCACTCTCAAGTGAGGAGTCCCAGTGGGAAGGAGTAACAGAACTCCACCACGCTCCCTGAAGGTTCGCAGAGTGAGAGGGAGGGGGGTGGCCTCCCAGAGTTGGGCTCTGCTGGGCCAAATTGGAGGAGTAGAGGCACCCCTGTTTCTCCTCAGAGCCCTCCCTGGCAAGACTCCAACACCTCATCCCCTGGTGAGTGGCCTTCATTGTTTTGATAATATGGTCATTTTCAACAGTCTTGTGTCTAATATTTTAATAATTGTTGTTTCAGGGCATCATACAGCCACTCCACCTCTACAGATGTTGGTTCAGCCGGGAACCGGCATGTTGAAGGTAAGGTGGACATAATAACATAAGGTGGACATAATAAATCTCACCACCTCTATGCATCCTGTGTTGCCTGCCTTTATCATTATTTAATAATGTGACATGCAATTCTGTTTTGAAGTGCCCATGTTGACTCTAGAACAGTAGGGTATCTTCTGTTGTCAAACAATATCCAACAATTATGGGGCTTGTTCATGTTATTGTTATTGCAAAAAAAACATCCATACCAAGTTCTTATGTTTGTATCTGTTGTCCTTTTTCCTACACATAGATGTTGCCACGCAGACTGACCCTGTGATGATTCTCCCCATCCAATCTTGCCACCACCAGGCTCCAGGAGGCTCCAGCAGCATGGGCCGGCCCATGTGATGTTGAGTGATGTGATTTGTGACAATGACCTTGTAGACATGCATATGTATGTGTCCATGACCATGTACCCATGTTAGTGGCACTCATACCTGTAGAGCCTCTTTTATAAAGAATCAATCAGACTTGCCTCATAGCATGCCATTTCCTGACCCTGCTAATGTAACTTGACGCTACCTGATAAAGGCAGCAGTTGCTTAGGTAATTTACGTGCTGCTTACATTCCTGCTACATTTTGAATCGTGCATTCCCTATTGTTTTTTTTTTACTAGCTAAGGTAAAAGCTCACTGTACATATATCTTTTTGCATTTGCCTCTGGTGTTATTGGCCACTGTATTAACTAAATTCTTCCTGTGGTCAAGTAGGCCTTTATTGGTTAGGTTATTTGCTTTATGATCTTAGACTACGGTGGTTATGTAGAATGGGTTCTTGGGTTAATTTACTTTGGCATGACAAATTAAGAAAGACTGGCCTGTTGTGTATGTTGCCAAATATTTTTATTTACTTTATGCTAAACATCAATGTTGAACATAGATCATACGGATATACCGCAGTTGTAGACCTGTAGTACTTAATTGTGTCTTTTCTTCCCTCTTTCCTACAGCATTCAAGAGCATCACAGGCTGTGGCAATTCGTCCAGGAATCCCGCAAGATGCTGCTGGAGCTCCAACAAAAGATACAGGGTAGTGGGGATTAAGTATTCTGCTGCACAGAATATTTGTTTGGCTTTTTTTGTAGAATAAAAATAATGTTTTTATTGTTTTTTTGTAGAATAAAATAATATTTAGATTTTGATACATACATTTGTGTTTTGTTTTTATTTAGCATAGTATTGTATGTGTCCACACACACACGATTATGTATGTTTTCCTGCACCTGGGTTAAAAGAAAAAACACAACCACCTTTAGAGCTGAATAAAACCATGACAATAACAATAGATAAAAACAATATTAAGGTCAGAGCCAGTTTTAGCTAACTTCGAAATAATTAAAGGTTAACCAATTAGACCAGACACAGGGACATATGGGAAAAATGTATACAAGTTTAAAATTTAACATAGAACACTTTTGTCTCCCTTACAGGCAAAATGAACGTGATCAGGATTTGTTGAGGTGTAAAAAAAAATGTAATTTTAAAACATTACAAATAAGTGCTACATTTTAAAATAGCCACATTTAAAATCAAATAAACATTAACATTAGCATAAATTAAAATAAAATAAACTCAGGTGTCATCTAATATGTTTGTGTAATGTCAGTAGAAAAAACACTGCTGCAGATAACTTTGGAAACAATAGGGGTTAATACCAGCTTTGGAACGCTCAGGCGCTCAATGAATGAAGGAGAGTGTCTCTACAGCGGCATCAATACATCAAATTTATCAATGCTAAACAGATTACTACAGCTTCACGTAACGACCAAGGCGCTAGGTTACAGCTTCCGACACCCGCTTACAGCGTCTACTAGTGGTCGTCCTAAGCGCCGCTATACAGACGCTCACATGGCGATACGTGGCGCTAGTAAATCAGCTTTCACGTTTTATTAATTATCTTTTTCAAATACAAGCAACCAATGATGTAGGCTATATACCCTCTTTAATTTTTTCAAGATTTTTGAAGATACTCAAAATATAAGCCTTACTCCAAGTACAAGCCCTAGTTACAGTTAATAAAAAAGGTCAATTTAGGAGGAGCCAACTGCTATACTTGCAGTACAGTGGGACGCAGAGAAGAGCATTTTACCACCCAGAAACCTAACATTGCATAACAATACTAGTATTGGCAAATGTCAATTTGAATAAAGGTTGATTTTTTTGCTCAACAACAAATAGAGATTGTTGTTTATGCAAAAATAAGATATTCATCTTAAAATAAGCTCTAACATATCTTTTGAAGCAAAAATGATTAAAGGCCCTGTCTTATTTTGGGGAAAGGGGGTATACATATTGGACACTTTTACTACATTTAGGCGGATATACTATGTTCACTTCCGTTTGCTACTTGACATAACACATGACAGACCAGCAAGTAAGCAAAATTTACTGCAGGGAACACCAGTGAAAACAGACTTTGACAAAGCATTTTTCTGTGTTTGCTGCGCAATTTGCCGGCAAAAGTCACAGGTATTTACATTGAAAAGTGGTTTGGAGAATGGCGGCGATATGCTGTGGCAGATTTCTTTAGCAAAAAACAGGAAATCTTGCTGAAAACACACTTTTATAGCATATGTCGGCATTGGGGGGGGGGGGGGTGTCAGAATATATGTGGGGTATCTTGGGAGACTCTGGTTTGTTTGAAAAGCTTAAGACTAGTTTATTTGAAAATAAATATAAGTCATGTAAAACAATATTATTAGTTGTTTTTCACATACTGGGTAATGTTCACTCTAAAAAAATAAGTTAAAGATGCTAAAAAAACCTAAAGTGACAATATCACCCTAAATTGATTCCTATGGAGTTCACCACTAAAAGGTGGCAAATGCAAAAGTGTTCTCCAGCATTCGCAGAGCCAAACTGAAGTAGAAGTAAATCCAAAAAACATGGACATCGCTGACAAAACAGGGAAAATTTCATTTGGTACATGCCCGGCGGATACCCAGCGGATGCGCGGCAGATGTCCATAAATTGTTACGTAAATTTCCCCCTTAATATTAGCGCCTCCAGGTAATTAAGATACAGATATGTATCTGAACACTTTTCTTGGTATAGATGGAATTCTGCAAATGTATTTTTCAGTTAGACAAAAACTGACCATTAAATATATGCACTGCACGAAACTACTTGTGATTCAGAGCAATCTGCAAGTCTTCACAATCTTATCCATAAGTAAGGATCCTTCCAAGAATTACAGAACTCAAGCTGTTCCAAATGACAGCTATATTCTACATAGTAGGAAAGGATGACATTATAATATTTTGGCATACGAGAGAAAGGCCAATGACATTCTTTGTTTCCCATAGCAGAAAAATAAAGACATTTCTTAAATCTGTTAACTGAGTAGATATGAAAGTGCAATAGCGAATTCCCATTACAGGGATGATGTTATACAAGAAACAGAAAAATTTAAATAATTATAATACATTTTTTAAATACCAAGCACGTGAAATTGACGTGAGTGCCTCTCTGACAGTTAAACCGGACCAACAGCCTGGCATAAGAAAGATATGCCCTTATTCATCAAGCGATAGCGCCAGGTAGTGTCTGACGAGCGCCAGGTCCCGCCAGCTAACGGCGGCTACCGACTCAAGTACGCCCGGCGTCGGCCACAATGACGCATTTATCAAGCTAAATGAGGCTAGCGCCGGCGAGAGCGACAGCTACCGCGGGATTCATCATGTAGCCGACTGCAACGAACAGCGCCGCTGCTAATCCCATCACAGCGCCAGGTATGACCTGTCGCTCCCTGGCGATGTCCAATGCATTTCAATGGAGCAATCTTTAATTAATCATAATTAATTGCTATTAATGTTTTTTTTTTTTTTTTTAATGTCAAAAATTCTGTGACCACTTCTGCAATGTTAGGAATGTAAGGTAAAAAAAAAAAATGATTTTGTGCAGAATTGATATTACAGGTCTGATATTAATGTATTGATATTACAAAATGTTTATAAAAACTTGTATAATTTTACAATCAAAAAATATGGTTGTTTGGGGGTTAAAAAACTATTTTAAATCCATCGCCGCCAGCGGTCTGGGGTTTAAACAAGGAATTCACAGCGCTAAAAAATTCGGAGCGTGATTTGTTAATGAATCTGCAGCAAGCCGTTCGCTCTGGCCATTCGTTGTCAGGCGCACCCATACAACGCTGAACCTGTGAAACAGCGACCCCCCAGCCCGTATTCAACATTACCGCACACCGACTGAGTCGCTGTCAACAAGCAAACCCCGGCCAAGCACAGCGAATACTAGCTGGCGCTGTGAAATCACGCTACTGGCGCTCATCTGTCGCTACCTGGCGCTATTAATGAATCGGCCTCATAGTGGCCATTTTGGAGCTTCTTCTCCCAGCATCTCAGCCATGCTGCTGCTTGGATTCAACTGACATAGCTGACATTGCGCACTAACAGGAAGCCCAGCAGCACTTCCTGTTTGCATGTGGCACGCAAATGCACGAACCGCCATTTTGTTTATAAAATTTACTATAGCAGGAGTTAGACAAAGGTAAATGAAATTTTATGTGAAGCAATAAAAACCTAAACCTAATCTGGTTTAAGTAATTTTTGACTGTTGGTCCGCTTTAAGTGACAGGCATGTGGCATTTCCCCCCACAAGTGGCCAAAAAAAAAACAAAAGAAAAAAGCTCACCTCCATTCTGGATCCAGCACCAGGGGTCTCCTCTTCCCACAGCTGGCCTCCAATCCAGGGTCTTCACTGCCACTGTCACTGACAGCCAGATGTGCTCAGTGGAATCAGGTGCAAGGGCAGGGGAATCTCAAACTCTGCCTCCTTCACCCGGCTTCCACTGATCACTTTCGGCTGTCAGTGGCAGTGATCGGCATAGGACATTGGGTAAGTAAAAAAAAAATTAAATATATTTTTTTGATGTGTCAGTTTTACGTTTAACTCCTTGTGAACTGGTACAGGGTCCTTGAGGCCCCTATATCAGTTAACAAGACAGGAGGGGCTGGCAAGTTACCCATCGACCAATTACCTGCTTCTCTAAAGCCCAAGGGGGTGCAGAATAGCCCATGACCTGTGAGAGCTATATGGGCTAGTAGCCATTAGAGCCGAGGATGATCGGTCAGCTCCGCATCTACCAGTCCCCATAGCTGGTGATCGGGCTGGTTTTGCTTGATAGGAGGAATCCCCATGCCATTTTCTTTAATTATCAATGGTTTAACCTCTCCTCTCATTTTTCTAGTGCTGCTCCTCACTGTCAATCCCTACACTGGCAGCCACTATCTGAAATAATTAAATTCAAACTCCTAACCCTGACCTACAAAGCTCTTTATAGCCAAGCCCCTTCCTACATTTCATCTCTAGTCCAAAGAAACAAACCCTGATCACCACCAACCACCACCAACCTCGCTTGTATCCAGGACTTCACACATGCCGTTCCACTCCTCTGAAATGCCCTACCCAATACAACTTGCCACTCTCCAACCCTTAAAGTGGACCAACAACCACCGCTGATCTGCCCTATAAATCTATATATCTGCTCTATAAATCTATAATGATTCCCGGGCCGATCGGGGGGGCCCCGCAGTGTGAAACCCCCCAGGACGCCCGCAAATCCTACCTGTTCCTCGTTCCAATGGCGCATGCGCGGGCCAGCGCTGCCTCTCGCGCATCCCTCTAGCAGGGCGCACACCCGCGCCGGCCGTTTGTGAATGGCCGGCGCGGGCACACTCCCTGTAAGAGGGACGCGCGAGAGGCGGCGGCGGGCGCTCTCACCTTGTCCGTCGACGGACCTCGCTTGTCCATCGGCGGTGATTGGTGGAGCGAGTCACGTAGGAGCGGGGTCAGGTGAGTTTTTGGGGCTTTCTGGGGGGTTTCACACATCGGGGTGCCCCGCGGAAGTGGCCCAACACCCAGGATAGTGAGAATCCTGGGTGTTGGTCCACTTTAAAACTCATCTATTTAGACAAACCTATCATCTGGCTTAACCAACCTACCTTATGTCACCCATCAGCACTTGCCACCATGCTTAGTACATACTCTTTTTGACCCGGCCTCTCCCAGTACCAATGTGTTTTGTTGCATCTGACCCATAATACTGGGTGCATGATTTGCATTCTTTGTCATATTTCTGTCTGGCTCATCTGAAAACAACGCAATCTGTGTGATTTATGGATCTGCTTTTAATCTTCTAAATAAAAAGGAGAAGGACTGGATCCTGCTTGATATATCTGATATACAACTCATATGATATACAACTCACTAATACACGGTGTATAATAAGCATGCTATTTGTCCTAACTCCTCTGTAATTTCTGCTTCGTACCTCACCACGGAATCCAGTGGTGCTTTAAAGATAAAGAATAATAATGGAAAATTCCTCAATCAAATCCCCCCCCCCCCCATCGGCTGCAGGGTTTAGTGGGATAACAGTCCCTTTTTAGAAGAACCTCAAAAAAATGTCCTGAAGAAAACCGAGAACAAATTATTGCAGTATGAATGCAATAAAGGCAAACAAAACTCAAGGACATAGACTCAAATTGACCCATGTAAGGTCATCAATACTGATAGGAGAATACTAGTGGTCAACCACAAGAGAACAAGATACATTTACTGTATGTCCTCAACTGAAATTTTGCAGGAAAAAGTATAAACCACTAACATCACAACTTAGTGCTAAACTAGTGCATTGAACTTTGGTATTTCCCAGTAGAGCTTACTTTCTCAATCTCTACTCACAATGATCTTTTAATAGTCCATCAAAAAGTGACTGTATAGATAGCTGCAGATGACTTTACTGTCCCTTAAAACTGTTTTTCTGGGATGCCAGTCTTGATGTATCTTCACTTTCCCTGTTGTCTTGTAACCAGGGCTGTGCTTTCCAGATGGGCGTTTTAATCAGGTGCTGGCCATATGGTGTCATTTTCAGCTCTGTTACTCATAAACCCATTGAATTGTATCAAAGCAATTGGAAAGATCATAAAGGGACATTTAACCTCAACCTTCCAAATGGTTTTCACAACATTTCTGTGTATCTGCAGGCTGGCTTGATTTAAAACGGTGGCATGTATGTGAACCTTTCAAAGTAAAGAGAGATCAGCTAAAAGTTTAACATTGTTTAAAATGGTCATTGTATGTCCTCACTTTGTCTGAAACTAAACCTTTCAAAAACTGAGCTACTTGTGTGTTTACCATCTACTAACCTACCTAAACCTGACATCTCCCTCTCAGTGTGTGGCACTACCATAACACAATGACAGCAATGACATAACACTTTACTCCGATCTGTCATTTGCCACCTACATTCACTTTCCCACTCCTGCACCCCAAAAACATCTCTAGAATCTGCCTCTGTCTTACAATGGAAAAAACAAAAACTCTTATTTTTGCCCTGATCCAATCTCCTCTGGATTACTGTAGTTCAATAATAATCGGTCTTCCCCTCTTCCCTACCTAATCCTGAAAGCAGATCGTCATTTGGCTGATCTTAAGAATGCAAGCCAAAGTGTTCCAGGTCTCTGGCCACATCCCCACAGTGTGGCGCCCCCTTAACCATAGCTCCCTGTTCAATGGCACACCTCACACACCCTAGAGGCCGGTCCTGGGACCTAACATCAGGAAGCAAATAAGGCAGACTTATCCAAAGTCATTTTGAGAGCCTATACATTTGTTATCTGAATACTTGTGCAGGTTTGGGGAGACATTTATGCTCAAAACACAATATGCGGGTCCTAGGACCTAACACCAGGAAGCAAATAAGGCAAATAAGGCAGACTTGTTCAAAGTAATTTTGAGAGTTTATACTTTTGTTATCTGAATACTTGTGCAGGTTTGGGGAGACATTTATGCTCAAAACACAATAGGCCGGTCCTGGGACCTAACACCAGGAAGCAAATAAGGCAGACTTGTCCAAAGTAATTTTGAGAGTTTATACTTTTGTTATCTGTACCTATACTTATGTTCTGTACGAGGTTCTGAAATTCTATAACCCTCATAATCCTTCCAATATAGCCACAGATAGAAATAAAAGATAGATGTTTGTTTTTAGCCTTAAACAGAGGCTTTAGCAGTAGTTCTACTTACTAAGAACTGTTATGAAATATATAGTCCAGAAAAAAACATAGAGCAACAAATAGAATTTCTTTATTCTCTTTTCATCTATTTTCAGAATAAATCTTATTTTACCACCATGTCTTTACTAAAGAATCTTATTGTGTCTCCCACCACACAAATATGCTAAATAGCTAAATGTATAAGAGGCCTTTACTTTTGGTGTTTGCAGCTGTAGGTAGAAGGCTCACAGGAAGTATGTCGGTTTGAGGCCATCAGGAACCATTGCGGCTCTCAGGTGTGTTAGTGTTATTTCAGGCATTCCATCCAAAAGAGAAATAGAACATTTGTAAACTAGGCACAGGGGTCACAGTCTGAGTGATTAATGCTGTCATGCTGCTGTCCAAATTAGTCACTCCCTGGGGGTGTTTGCAGTGAACAGACCAAATGTGCTTAGCAGATTTGCACAAATCCATCAGGTTTAACACAAAAGAAGTTTTGGGGGAAAAAAATCGCTTGTCAAAGGCTGACACTGCTGTGCGGATGTCAGCTTAATGTCTTAAAAAGTTGCGTGTGTCCCAACGCGAATACCTGGATGCCTTACATTTACCTTGGTGTGTCCAGGAAAGTCCTGACAAGGCCAAACTAGGATTAGATATCCGTGTTCCTGAATTATTACCACAGAAACATGTTTCTTTGCTATAACTGTCAACTCTCTGGATGCACATACGTGCAATATGTATTCACTAAAGTCCTCTACATTACAATGTTCCACATAAATCCTAGCAAATTAATTGAGTCTGTCAACATGGTAAATAATCCCAATGGAATGATGTGGAGAAATATGCACTGAGGAGCATGGGAAAGACACACCACATCACTTGCCATGGGAGGACTTACATTAAAGTGTGCAATGACCTCATTTGGAGATGTGTCCACTACTTGGAGAGCTTTTTACCCCACTTAACATCTATTCCCATGATACTATATACCTTCAAGAACAGCGGTGTAGACACAAATGTGTATATTTGAAATCAGCGCTAGTGACCCTGTAGTATAAAAATTAAAAAAGAAGCATGCCCCCCCCCCTACTGTAGAGGGGGATCCCATGCCATTTAAAAATAGATAAGGGTGTAACTCTTGATAGTCAAATGGTGCACTTAATTGTATTTTATTTGAAAATCTAATGAAGCCCTCTTTTCAGTTTGGGCTGTCCCCTGGGACAGGTGTCTACTGGTGTCTATATGTGGCACTGTTGTAGCCTTAAAGTGAACCAAAACCCATGCCGATCGGCCTGGGAATTTATAATATTTCCGAGCCGATTGATTCCATCCCCCAGGGGCATCCAAAATCGGGATGCCCCGCTGTGTGAAACCCCCCAGGTTGCCCCATACACTTACCTTGTTCCCTGGTCCAACGGCGCATGCGTGAGCCACGGCCGCATCCCCACTATCCCTCCAGCAGGGTGCGCGCCTGGCCAGGCATTTGTGAGTGATCGGTGCAGGCACGCTCCCTGTTAGAGGGAAGTGCAGCCGCCAGCACACTCAGAGCCGATGGCCTTAGACAAAGTGGCTGGCCTTAGACAAGTGACGTCAGTGGCTCCGAGCGCGCTGATTGGATGAGCGGACGTGCATGCGCCGTAGGACCAGGAAGAGTGGTGTAATGGGGTGCCCTGGAGGAAAGGACCAAGACCCAGGATAGTCAAAATTCTTGGTTTTGGTCCACTTACAAACCTACATTTTTAAATGAAAATATAGATTTAAAAAAATTCTATATCTTTCACCCAAAAATATCGAGAAAGCACTGAAACTCTGCTGAAAAAACAATATAGAATTTTCCTGGAAACTCCCTGCAAAAATCACATTTAAACATATATAGCACAAAATGCTGAAAATGGCCTCACCCCCCCCCCCCCCCCCATTGGGCATCCTGGTTTTTGATACCTCTCTTCTCATACAGTCTTGTGAACCTCAAAATTAGGCAAAATATTTGTATTTCTGCAGTCTATAGGTGGCAGTGGACACACGATTAGTGCCCAATAGGCTGTGCAGCAGGGGTGTACACATGCCACGTACAACTAATCCCTGGTGTTTCTCATTGGCTGACAGTATCCATGTTGGGTTAGCTGTTAGTGCCCATGTTGGACACTGAAACAGCCCAGGAGCCTTTCATAATGTTTTTTTTATCCAGCTGACATCAAGCTGGTGAGCATCCCATTCAGTTCAAAATATGCACATTCTGTTTGGAACTCGAGCATTTAATAAAACTTTACATTTTAGACCAATAAAATGTTTGTTTTTTACTTTTTTTAAGGTTTCCTCTGATATAAATTGCTTTCCATATCCCAGCCTTTAAATTAGGTATTGACTGACAAGGCATGTTCTAAGTTGTTATTGTATCATTTTCAATGTTGGAAAAAAAGCTAAATGTTTATTTTGGAGAGGGAGTTTTTGTGCTGTGCAGACAGCTTCAAAATGGAATCCACCAGAGAGATTTCTTTTAAAACCACAAGAGAAGACAAATGTTCACAAAGCATCCAACCCACAGGTGCAGGGAAGGGGCAGAAGGAAATAATCGAGTTGCTTGTTTTCTTTTTGCCATCTGTTTACTGAACAGTTGGAAAAGTCCTGAAACATTTAAAATATTTGTATGGCATCTGCGTAATGTGATGGGGGAAATTCTGGAAACCGGTAGAAGTTATTAAACTGTTAATAACTGGAACTTTTATTGTCAATTGAGCCTCTGGCCAAATGCTGAATACAATGACTCCGGCTAACTTATGAACTGGTATAGGGGTCCCTTGGACCCCTTAGCAGATCACAAACAGTTACATTTTTTTTAACTAAAATGTAACAGTACTCACTGTCTCCTCTTCTTTCTTCTTCCCCCACTGAGGAATGACATCTGCAGGTCCTCTGGGTCAGGAACACCCTGCTGTCAGGCTGTGGTATTCTGATGCTGGGGCATGGATTTAGCAGTGAGGGGGAACACAGTTACCCCCTTTCCTTCGCATCCCACTAAGGGTAATAGCGGATCACTGCGGAGAGAAGATAGATATATAGAAATATAGATAGATAGATAGATAGATATATGATAGATAGATAGATAGATAGATAGATAGATAGATAGATAGATGGATAGATAGAGGGCTAGATAGATAGATAGAGGGATAGATAGCCACCCCATCTGTCCACAGCAAGTGTCCCTGATAAGGGGGACAACGACAGCCCAGCCACCCCTATCCTTCTGCAGAAACCAACACAGATGGGGGGGGGGGGGGCAGCACAGCCGCCCCATCCCTCTGTAACTAAGGATTATTTACAGGGCACGGCTTATTTTTAGGGGTAGAGCTTATTTTCGGGGATAGAGCTTATATTTTAAAGCATTTGTGAAAATGCTAAAAAATTCACACTACATATACTTTCACAGTACACATATTTTCCACTGAAGAATGAGAGGCTACCATTGGTGTACAGCCTTTTCTAAGTGAAGCAATCCCAGAGCCACCAGAATGTCCTGGCCACATGCGCTTCGGTGGCCAATTGCAGCGCTGGATTCTCATTGTTGGACAGAGGTTAAGGGTTAAGGTGAGATTTACAGGCATTCTGGGGGGTTATGTATGTTGGGGGGGCTCCAGCATTCTAGATGTCTCCCCCAAATGGTCATTTAGCGTCAGGGACCAACACTAGCGCCATGCAGGGTGTTGGTCCACTTAAGGTTGATTTCAGGTTCCCTTACTGGGAAAACTGGTGTTGTTCGATTATAACTTGTTGAACAGACTTCACTGATCAATGTATCTGGCCTTGTATGATGACCTTAATATACACCTGTCACCAAGTCTGATCCTTTAAATAAAATAATTTATATAACAGAAGTTGCAAATATTTAATGTTTTAAAAATGTATTAAAAGTTAAATGTTTAAAAAACAGCCTAGATAACAAGAGTAGTGTTCATCTTATAACCATGATTATCCATTCATGCATATTTTCCCTAACCATCATCTAGGCCAGCACAGATGGGAGATGATGCTGCTCCCTGGAACAAGAAACATATAGCTATTAAATATAAATTTGATCCTCTGATAAATGATATCAGTCAACTTTCTCAGACCCTTGGCCTGTGGTAGGGGGTACTTTATACACAAACTAAATTGAATCACTGGTGGAATGGGAGTAGAAGTCCCATTTAACTAAACCCTCTTTGGTGACCCTCTTTCTAGACAGTAAACACGTCTGTGCAAATAGTGAGGATGTGGGGATTGCTTTACCTGCAGAAGTAAACCCACATCTTGGATGATCTGGTCACTATGTGCTTTGTACTGTCATGGCTGCTTGGTGGCAACAGGGGTATCAGAGTCGTAGAGGTGGAGGTAGTGGTAGAGTAGTCTTGTCTTGGTTTTCTGGTGAGCAGTGACAGTGGTACTCTTGCTGGAAAAAAAACACTATAAGGGAACTGCTCATAACTAATCGTGGAGAAATGTAAGCTTTTTGCATACTATTCCCTATTGGCTGGCTCAAAGAACAAGTAGCAACTGTCACAGCTACTGACCTGGGAGAGCACTTTTGGCAGAGAGTCCAGGTTTCCAGTGCTGAGGATGGCACATGGAGACTACTGCCCAGTTCCCAAGCTCAACCCTGCAGGAATGGTGTCTAGGGAACACCCAGTCTCCTCTAGAGACCCCCCCCCTCCCAAAAGGGAGGAAATAGGCTTGAGTTTGGGTGGTCCCAGGACGCTCCCCAGGGAGACAAGGGCATCAGCAGACAGCAGTGGTTACCGGACAAGGGAGAGGCAGATGATGTGGATAGGTCTGCAAATATGCAGGTTCCAGAACGTAAGCAGAGGTAGAGAGCATGTGGTATCATTCCAAGTAAGGGGTAAACCGAGAGTGTAATTTAAGAGGCCAGGCCAGAGGTCGTTCAAAGGAAGTCAGTCGCTAAAAGGGTTAATCTGAAAGGCAAAGTCCTGGGGGTCATACACAGCAAGTAGGCTGATAACAAAGGGTTAATCTGGAAGCGTGGTCAAATGGAAGAGACGGTAGTCATACATGGGATTTCCAGAGTTTCACTGGTTCAGACAATAGCAAGGTCACGCAGACGTTACAGGAGGAACCCTGTGCACATGAGGTGGAGGCTGGTTGGAGCTCAGAGAGGTCAGCTGATGCATCAGATGACTTAATGCTCCAGACCCTGAGGATGCCTAACAGGAAGTTGGGATTGTGCAAGTACTATTGTCTTTGCACAATCCTAGAAGGCTGTTTGGACACAGCATGCACTTGTGGGTGCGCGCAGGTACGCAGTTGTGCGCGGGCACGTGGATGCACCTGGAGCTTGCACAGGCACAGAGCCGTCCAGTGCCCATGACCAGCCACCAGAGCAGGACAGAGGGGCCCTCGCTGGATCCGAGGGTGCCCTGGACCCTGCTGCAAAGACTGCCACTAAGATGTTATGTGATAATAACAGAGTTTATAAGTATAACCCATCGGACTGTCATATATCATATAATCAGCTGTTAGTACTACCGTGTGATAATTCACCACTATATAGAGGCATGCTTACCCATTAACCGCAAAACACAATTGAGCTGCGAAACTCAACTCTACAGTGAGAAAAAGGGGCTGCATGGCACTTTGAAAATCCTGATTATACTGTATCCCTGAGCTAAGAGATAACTACAGATCAATTGAGCATTGGCACTTCAAATGCAAGAAAAAGAACCAATATGTTGATCAAGTCTTTAAAAAAACATGCTCCATATGTGTATCTTTTGTGAAATGTTATTTTGCTAAGTAAACCTTCAATCTGCACTGATTAACTGTTTATCTTGGAATGAGCTGAAATGTGCGTGATTAAACATTTTGCTGAGAATCATCAAGATCAGTCAAGGTTTTGCATTCGGTTTGTCAGTTCTTTGATTTCACCACACTTCTAATGCACTTGAAAGAGGTTTCACATTACAGTGTCTGAATAAATGTTTTAGGAGCATCTGCCAGAAGATTGACACGCTGGCATACATAATTAAAGAAGGTTGTGGCTCTTTATAAGCTGAAAAATGTGAGCTTTATTTCTCTGTGAGCTTTTAGTCCTGTTCACTATGCTCATATGCTTTCATGAGAAGGAAATCCAAATTTAAAGCAGGCATAAAATAACAGCATCGATTTACGTGGGGATAGAGATGAGGGTCTTATTAAATGCACAAAGCAATGCCATACCTGGAGGCCCATGGCAGGGAGTATTTTCTACAGGAACGCTCCGTGACTGCAAATGAATTTCTATTACCTTTGTCTAGCAGGCCTCGGCATTTACATCATTGATAGGCCAACTGTTTATTTTGCCTGGTCACAAACCGCCTGCAACCCTGTGCACATGAATAATGCTGAGAGTGCAACAGGGAGTGAGACACAATACTTAAGTATTGATTTACTGAGTGGCAACACCTAAAATATTGATGTTTTGCTTCATTCATCTCTGCACAGCTGGGGCACACTGAGCAGCATTAATGTGCTGAGCTTACCCTCAATGAAGGATTTATTCCTTGCACGTTCATTGAGTTTAAATAACGCTTCATTTTTCAGTAGACTTTTGCTGTATAATTAAAAGCTAGTTAAGGGTGATTAAAAGAAAATGGCCAATTTTATTTTTTTCAATTAAAATAATACATGAGGTTTGAAAATGAGCATTATGGAGTGTTGTACTAGCTACCAGCCATGCAAACATGATCCCTTGTGCATTTTAAGAAAAAGCCACGAAATGAAAGGAAAATTAATATCCATAATATAACCACACCCTAATTGATGACGAGCAGCAACCTACTGTGGGACTCACGGTTACCAAAGCTTGGAGCGGCCTAAAGGCAGATTATGAGGGTTATATAAGAAAGGCTAGGGTCACGTAGTGCCAGATGAGTGTCAGATGAGCGTTAGGTCCCAGTCAGAAAGGTGTATTTATCAAGTTAAAAAGCCTATGATAGTGGCAGGTAGTGAAACATAGAAACATAGAAGGTTGACGGCAGAAGGAGACCATACAGTCCATCTAGTCTGCCCTTATGTGTATACTGTATGTACTCTTTATCTTAGGATAGATGTGTGCTTATCCCAGGCATGTTTAAATTCAGTGACTGTTGATTTTTCAACTACCTCTGCTGGAAGTTTGTTCCAAGCATCTACTACTCTTTCTGTAAAATAATATTTTCTAACATTGCTCCTGATCTTCCCCCCGACTAGCTTCAGGTTGTGCCCCCTTGTTCTATCATTAAGTTTCTTCTTAAAAACACTTCCCTCCTGAACCTTATTCAATCCTTTCACATATTTAAATGTCTCAATCATGTCCCCCCTCTCCCTTCTTTCCTCCAGACTGTACAAATTAATTTCTTTAAGTCTCTCCTGATAAGTTTTAAGTCCTTCCACCATTCTCGTTGCCCGCCTTTGGACCCGTTCTATTTGAATAATGTCTTTTTGCAGGTAAGGTCTCCAGAACTGCATACAGTATTCTAGCTGTGGCCTCACCAGGGCTCTATACAGCGGCATCACAACCTCCCTTTTCCTACTGGTGATGCCTCGAGCTATGCAGCCGAGCATCCTGCTTGCTTTTCCCACTGCCTGGCTACACTGTCCACTCATCTTGCAGCTATCAGTAATCAGTGCCCCTAAATCTCTCTCCTCCGAGGTCCTGGCTAACACAGTGCTGCCCATACGGTACTCAGAGCAGGGATTCCTTCTACCCAAGTGCATGATTTTACATTTAGAGACATTAAATTCTAGTTTCCACAGTTTTGACCATCTATCCAGTAAAGCTAAATCATTTTCCATGTTGCAGACACCTCCAGGAATATCCACCCTATTACTAACCTTTGTATCATCAGCAAACAGACAAACTTTTCCTACCAAGCCTTCTCCTATGTCACTTACAAATATATTAAAAAGAATGGGGCCCAGGACAGAGCCTTGCGGCACACCACTTGTAACTCGCCTTTGTTCAGATTGCACACCACTTGTAACTCGCCTTTGTTCAGATAGTGTCCCATCTATCAACAGTGCCGGAAATGGTATGTGCCAGCGCTGAATTTCCTACAGTCAGATAGGACCAGGCACTCACCTAGCACTGTGTGGTCTTATCCTATACATTTCAATGGGCTGAGTTACAATTATTTAAGCATTTTAGTCTATTTGTTTAAAATTTTTGGGGCTAGTGCATGTGCCACGGGATCCCTGGGCACTTTTTTTGTGCTGCAAACTTGTGATTTGTATTTTACTCTCTCTAAAGAAAGAAATTCAGTTGTAATTTTCTTTTAATCGTCTCTTGAAGAGCTACATCAGAGTAAGAGACATGTAGAGCAGAACTATTATCTACATTACATAGCTAGACTTGATACACAATGAAATGGTGAAGGAATCACAGCAGAACATTGTTTACAGCAATAACCTTTTGTCTGCCATTCATCTAAAGAGCAAGACTGACAATATGATGACAGTGGCTGAAGGTGGTGAGGTAGAGAAAGTCTGGCAATTACTAGTAGCATCCTCTGGCATCTGGCGGCCAGACAGAACACTGGTGCTTGGCTCAGGAAGGAAGCTATGGATGCCTGAGCAATAAAGTTTAGGAAACTAGCTAATAAAGCAAACAATTTAAAGTCTACCTCCATATCTGTTGTGGGTACAGCATACTGAGGCAATATGTTTGATGGTAATATGGATACCTGAGCAACACATTCTAGGAAACTAGTTAATGAAGCACAAAACCTAAAGCTCAGCTCTAAATTTGTTATGGGTACAGCATATGGGGGAAAAGCTAAGGGAATATTTTTGATGGTAATAAAATTCCATGGGTACCGCAGCAACAAATGTGTCAGAAAGCAACCATAAGGTAGAGGGGCAATAAAAGCAATCCATGGCATGAGTCACTGGTCCTAGGTGGGTTCCTCAAAAAATATTTCAAGTAATATTTACACTGGATGTCTTCTCTCCTCAATGTTCAAACTATTGTAAACTTACAAATCTTAGAACTGTTCATCATATGGATTAATTCCATGTTTAAATGTAGATGCAAAGATTTTAGCCAAAATATATTTTAGAGAGAAGTGATAACAACTCTATTTTTCTTATATCAGTTGGGCTATATTCAAAGAAAGTGATACGGGGAGGCCGATTCATTAACAGCGGCAGGTAGCGACAGTTGAGCGACTGTAGCGGCATTTTCAGAGCGCCCGCTAGTAGTCGCTGTGCTTGGCTGTTGTTCGGTAGTTGATAGCGACTCAGTCGGTTTGCCGTAATGTTGAATATTGGGTGAGGAGTCGCTATTTGACAGGTTCCACGCTGTATGGGAGCGCATGATAGCGACTGGCCATAGCGACCGGCTCCATTTGTTCCATTGAAATGCATTGGAGAGCGCCAGGTAGCGAGAGGTCATACCTGTCGCTGTTCACGGTCGGACGCTGGGGCTGTGGGCTGAGGCTGGAATAATGATGAATGAGTGGCTATCTGGCGCTATCTCAGTTCAGTCGCTAAGCAGGATCGGCTTGATAAATGTGTGATTGTGGTGGGGAGCCGGCGTTCTCGTGGCGGGGCCCGTCATTACTGGCCGCTCACCAGTCTCTACCTGTCGCTATTCCTTGTTAAATTAGGGCCTAAGAAGAGTGCATTTGCAGATAGTTCTATTTCTAAGCCACATCAACTGGACTTACTCTGTTTATCTTGAAGGCTTTTTGTCAGTCAGCCTACCCAAAGAATTCTGCTGGATCGACATGCCCTGGACCAGTGCAGTTTTCTATGAGTCACTATAGCTGGATCAGTTTCAATACTTAGGGGTGGATGCACATAGAGATCCTTCCAAGTATGTGCAGTAGAAATTAAATATGAAGTTAATTGAAGTTAATATAATTACATGATATATCCGAGTCAAATTGTTTCAGAAAGCGGCAATCTTTTAACCAGATAAATATTTTCAGATATTCTAACTGATTGTTTTATCATTTTTATGAACAAGTACAAAACCTTGGCTGGAGCTGCACTCTTTACAGTGATGTTTGGATGGCTTGTGATGCCAATTTTCTTTTTTGAATCTTTAAGAAGCAGCCATGTTTGTTACCCCTAAATGGTAAATTGAGCAGTATTAATCTAACCAGCAGTCATGCTGGAGGCAGCAGTGGTTGGGTTATATACCTGCAATTTAGGGGCCCACATTTTGTTGATAATACAACATGTAGAAAATGCCTATGTGGGCTGTCACAATTTCAAACAACCCCAATCCCAAAGTATTATAAGCGAGGGATTAAAACAATGGGTCACATAGCCCCCTTTGACAGACAGCAACAATTTAACATCCCGTGAAGGAAGTAAAAAGCATTGTCAGGACACAAGCAGAGTCAAAGCCAAGGTATCAGACAGTATGAGGATCAAACTTAAAAGACGGGCAGGTTGATTCATTACTAGCGCAAGGTATCGGCAGATGAGCATCTGTACAGAGGCGCTAATAGTGCCCGCTAGTATACGCTGTGATCGGCTATCGGGCGCTGTAACAGAGCGCCTCAGTAGCTGTAGTAACCTGGCCGACATTGATGATTGAGATGTATGTTGGGAGTTCTAACACCAGTACAGCGTTGCAGGGAGTGAAAGGTAGTGCCAGCTCATTGCGACCAACTCTCAGCGACTCACACCATATTCAACAAAAAAAACAGACGCACAGCGTAGACGATCTGGATCTGGTCGCTATAGCATAGAGCGCCAGACGCTGTGTGATTAAAGTGTGTTTTTGAACACTTTTACACCAGTAACAAAGCGAAAACACATGAAATGACATTCTTATAACATTGTGACATTAACACTTTAATGCCAGACCTGTAATGACAATTCTGCATAAAAATATTAAAAAATCAAAAAAAATTTCAAAAATTTTCAAAAAAACCCTGTTCAAACAGAAGAAAATGAACGTCGATTGAAAAGTATTGGAAAGGGACATGTAGCGACATAATACCTGGTGCTCTGGAAGCTAGAGCACCGGCGCTATACGCCGAGTCACCTGTAATGATGAGTCGTACACTACATAGCGCTGTTAGAGTCGCTCACCAGAATCACCTTCATAAATGTGGTATTGTATACAGCGCTCGGCGTTCACCAGACGCTGCCTGCCGCTATCCCTTGAGTCAATAAAAGTCTAACAATCAGGTATTACTGCGGCAGATCAAGCATCAAAATCCTATGTTCTGAATTACCCTTTCATTTGCAAATTCCTGCATAATACATAATGTGCATCACTGCACCTGCTCACCCATAGATTAAAATTTGTGCGACAGTGTAGAGCTTAATTTTTCAAAGAATGATGTAAATGGTTGTATAGGGGTTAACTTTGCAAAATTTAGCTCTATTAAGTGACATTTACCCAAAGCTTAGAATAGATGTTATGGCTATAGTACTTTCTTTAATCCATATTTATAAAAGGTCGATTAGACAAAACTGATTGTTAGCAGAATTGTATGTGCCAAAGTTAATTTGCCATTCAGCGTGCATAATTTGCCGTGTCTAAAAATCTTGGCTGATAAAATATCCCTGGCCCTGTTGCTTTGAACATCTCATTTCAGTGTGAATTAATGAAAGTCTGGGTCGTTAATTCTTATTCCACAGAACCACTGATTGGAGCTCCAGGTTTAGGGGCTTGATTATGCATTTGGCTTTGGACAAGGCGGCAATGAGCTCATTTAATGCAGGAATTTTCGACATCTTCATACTTAACTACATTGTTTCATTTGCTTTTACTTTACAAACGTGTTGATTTAAATCCTTACTTACAATTATTTATTTCTTGTAAAAAAAACAGTAGGTCCAAAACTAATATTTAAGGTTTGGGGGTGGGTCACTGGGAAAGCAGGCTCTTGTATGTCCCGTGGAAATAGGCTCTTTCCACTGATGTCCCTCAGACTCCCCCCTAAACAATAAAGCCCATTGATATTTTTTTCTAGTTTTAATTTTTTTAGTTCTTCTTATTCGTTTGCATAATTAATGGAACCGCTTTGTGAAATAGAACAAACAGAAAATGTTATACAATATTATGTATTTTAGGAATGCATGTGCGTAAAAAAACTAAAATACCCATCCACACCTCTATTTCAGAATATGCTCCAGAAAACTGTAACAACCGTATTTCCTTTTAATCTTCTATGAATTATTCTGCTACCCCTATTACTGTATGTACAGTTTGCAACAATGTCTAGAATATATCGCATGCATAGGTTTTCCCACTATAGGCCATTTTAGTTTGTGTTTTCCACAACTGCCATTCTTTCCTTGTTATTTTGCCATAATGTATTTAAATCCTTTGCAGGTTTAAGCAACTGTCTGGGGAAAATCTTAGTCAGTCATCTCCCTGGATTCTTAGTTTAGCTCTATCTATTCTCTTTATTTTCTTGGAGTCGAAATTGCCTCCATGGATAAAAAAAATGGCGTGAGACGTTGGCAATTCAACAAGGAGAACTTATTTGTACTAAATGCAACAAAAGCTGTGCCGTGTCTGGAAAGAAGGTATATGCTCAATACACAATTATAAAACCTAGCAGTAGACAAACAAATGCCCGCTCTGAGTCTATCTTTACCAAAAAGGCTAAGGGACATAACAAAAAGTATTCACCTTCTAGGTTACCAGCCATCCAATCCCAAAAGTCAGGGACCTGATGCACTGCTTCATCCTGGATTCTCTGTGGCAGCAGCCAGGGGAAACTGTTGCAGATAGCTAGGGGTGACTTAACCGTCACTCAAGCACAATGCAGCAACTTTGTCCAAGAAGCAACACTACACAGCCATGCCCTCCTACTAAAAGAGGTTTCCTTTAAATAGTTTTTTTTGTGTTTCTTTTAGCCCACTATATGAAGCCTAACACGGGTTGCTCCCTAGGTTGTTTCTCCTCTCCATTACAGTGCTGTAGTGCCCATACACTTCCAGCCTCTTGCTCATGTGGGCCACTGGCCCAAAACATGTGCCAACAAATATGGGAGCAAGTGCTATCCTCTTATAGCATTGCATGCTCTGTCTGCTCTTTCCGGAACATTTGAGATATCACAAAGGTGAAATAATATTAACTGCATAGCTCCACCTACTGCTAAGAATAATGGGTCGATCCTGTTATTCTTGGTTTGCCATGCAAATTCTTTGTGTTTTAAGACATTTTTCCTTATCTTGTACTCTTGAATAGAGTCTTTTTGGTCTTTAGCTTAAGCCTAACAATGCTTTCTCCCTAAGTGGTTTGCCCGCTCTGCAAAATACTAGGCACTTACCTCCTGTGCCAAGTTGAAACAATATAGTAAGATCAGAAGACCAGCAGTTTTATACAAAGCTGTATACCGCAAAATGCCATTTTACTCTTGTCATGTGTTGTTCACCATATGACCTCCCAGGCCCACCATGTGCACTGCCCTGCCATACCTCGGGCTTAGCCCATGTGTAGAGATTTTGCCATCCTGGTCTGTTCTTTCCAAATAGTTATCTGCAACCTGATCTGCCCGTTTTACAGTTCAGTATGTTTTGTTTTATACAGTAGTTTTTACACTATTTATGAAACACATTTTGGCCACCAGCAACAGGGATTTAATTTGTTACTTTCAGAACTGCCTCAATTAATCATGTCTGTATTTCTGTCCTTGCTAGTTTACACTTCAAATAAAACAGAATGTATTTATATTGCATCTAATTATTCTCAAGGTTATTACTGGTAGATTTAAATATCCATGTAATGTTGTCAGGAGTTATTTTTTGGCCGCAGTTGTCCTCCATAAATAGTTCTCACCACCCAAGAAGAGAATGATTTGAGGTGGATCCAAATAACGCAGGCCAGACTGCAGAAAACAAGCTCTAAGAAACACATATAAGACACCCTGAATCTGATTGCTTTGGCATGCTTAGGTGTATGAAATCTCAGATAGTCTTTCAAAATGTTAAAAAAAAGGCTTTAAAAAAGTACTGAGTACTCACCACGATCCTCTTCCTCTCAGCAGTAGCGGTACAGCTAAGGCACTGGGCACAGCGGCGGAGCAGCGTTTGAATTTGGCCCCAGACTGGGTTACGGAAAGATGTCTGCCAGCTCCCATGAGTGAGGACACTTCTAGTGCCAGCAGGCGGTGCTGGAACTAGAAGTGTCTTCCCTCATGTGAGCCATCTTTTTGTATCCCCAGCGGCGGCCAAATTCAAACGCTTCCGCCGCCACTGAGGATCGCATGCTAAGGTGAGTGCACCCATAGGTGAAGGCTTTTCCATGTGTTGCAGTTTGGGTTCGCCCATCTCTACTGTTAAAACAAATATTTTAAAAATCACTGCAAGTTCAGTTGCTTTGACTTATTACTACATTTTATTTCAAACAAATAATAATCTAATAAGCACAGAGCAGGAAGGTCTTCTTTAACAAATGTTCATCAATTGATGCCGGCCGGGGACATGCGCTGGAGATGACCCCTCAGTAGTACAGGATCTGGTCCACAAGAGCATATTAGATATCTTTCTACCTGAAGAGTTTATGTTCATAACCGTGGATTGGATGTTCTGAGATCCTAAAGTGAGAAATTGGATATCGATTGGTTTCTAAGTGTGGAGGATACCATGACAAATTAAGAAGCGTGATTTGCCAGTTTCACATTGGTAAGAGTATATATAAGAGGTGGTGGGCACGTGTGGAAGTGTGCATGCCTACTTGGACTGCTCTGCACATCCTCAATTGATGAACATTTGTTAAAGAAGACCTTCCTGCTCTGTGCTTATTAGATTATTATTTGTTTGAACTTTTTTTGGAATAAGAAGTTTTGCACGTTGTAGCAGTTCTATTTTTTGCTAAATTACGCCTGTGGGCAGCGCGGTGTTTCAAATTACAAACTACATTTTATTTCATTACTTGGATTAATAAGAGCCATCCCATATACATGGAGGGAAGTTTTTAGCTCCACAAACCAGGACTGAATATTGGGGATGACCACACGTTCCTACTTGTACTGCCAGGTGACCAGTTTCTTTGTTGGGTGCCTGAGAGACCAGTCTCAATCATGCCCCCCATTGTTCGATACAGGGGGGGGCCATCTTTATTTGAAAGCTGGCTTCCAGAAGTGTCTGGTCAGCAGAAGGTCATAATACATAGTAGAGTCACAGATGCTAAACTGGGTTCAAGTCTGGGGAATTAGAGTGGCAGGTTACTGGTCAGGCTTTGGGGTGTTCTGGTGGAGCAGCTGTACAGGGAGCCATGATCCTAGGGACTCAAGACTTTTGCTCTTATATGGCAAGATCTTTTTTCTCAATTGACAGGTGCAGTTCGGTCCTGATGGGGCTCAATGTGCTCCGATTAGGCCCTGCCAGATTGAGTTGGGGATAAGTGGGGTTCCCTGGAGGACAGACAGTATGTTTTTTCCAAGTCTTCCACACAGCCCTGGCCAGAGTAGTACTTCAAAATTCTGGTCATGCTCTTCCAGCCATTCCTAGCCATTTTACATGTTGTATTTTCTTGCTGGAGGATTTCATCTGCCCTAGGGAATACAATGAACATGGATGGGTGTACTTTATCTGTAAGGCTGGATTCATATCCAAAAGCATGTGCCATACCCATCAATAAGTGAGACCAGTGAATGCCATACAAACTGTACCCAGACCATAAAGATACCACCACCAGCTTGGGGTCTTCTAGCAACGGGTGCAAGATGTCCTCTAATGTTTGAGACAAATGTTCTTGACTCGCCAATGTCTATCTGTTTAAAAAACTGACTCATCACAGAAGGCAACCCTTTTCCAATCAATTGAAATTCTATGAAAATTCCAAGTCCATGAAAACTGAAGCCTTTTCTGACATTGCAATTTTGTTTGCAGAAGTGCAATGACCACCTTCATCAGCGCACATAAACAGTTCATCTACAGGACATGTTTTACAGATCTGCACTCAAATGCAGAGGTCCACTAGTTGGTGCTTAGATCAACACAACATGACCTATTGATGGCCTTTGATGCTAGGGTTGGAGAACACATAGGAGGAAGATATTTTTTATAGGTGGAGATCCTCTCCATACTGAAATACATTAATTCAAAATATAAAAAATATTCACACTTGAGGTGGACACTTGGCAAATGTATTTAATACTGACCATTTAAGATCTACTAACAACTAACTACCTATAGAAAAAACCCTCAAACATGGGCTCAAGAGCCCACAACTCTTTAGTTAATTACTCTTTAAGTGACAGGACAAAGGCTTATTTGTGCCTACTATATGCACTTACTCCACCTTGCTCCCTGTAGGCGCCTCTTTTGTCTTACACTTGGCACCACACTAGCTTGCACTGTTTATGTCATCTTCAGCAATGCAGTCATATGACAGTTTGTTTTTATAGAAGGATTTGCAGGTGTCACATTTTATTAAAGGCAGTGGGATGCTGCCTTCCCCCTCTAACAGTTATCCAAACTTTTGGTAGATTTTTTTACAAGTTCTAACAAGAAGAACACCCTTATTCACTGGGAAAGGAAGTACATCTGTATATATACATACAGAGAAGACATTCAAGGACAGCGAGGCATGAAGATATTTGAAAGTGCTTTAAAGAATAATAATAGGAAACTGAATGCTAGAGACATGTAAAATTCTGTACAACAAATGTGCAAATTAAGCTGTCCATAAAGAGTAGGATCTCATTATTCAGTAATTAAGGTCCATTCACCTAGCATGTTCATTCATTCATCACATGTTCAGGTGGTTTAGGTGGTTTCCCATTATTATGAAGTATTGAGGCTATTTGTATTATCAAGGGCACAGTTCACAACAGTAACAGTACTGCACATTAGAATGTGTTGCATTACTTTTTATGTTTAACAGAATGAATGGAGGGCAATAAAAACACACAAAAAATAAATACTGTCAAGCTTTTCAAAAGTCATCTGATTAAAACGTTTGTCCTCGCCTTTTGGAGCACTTAAAAATTTCCATGAGGGAGGCAGATGAAATGATCAGGTACCAAGAATTCCCAGAGTATTGTCCCTGTGTGTGGGTTGCATATTGAATGTGGATTTGTGCATATGCTATATTCTAGTCTGTGAGTGAATTTTATACTGTGAATTTTATAAATATAAAGGATGACAGTGGCCTAAGGCTCTTTGCCTGGAGGAAGTTGCCAAGGGCCACGAAACACGTTGCTGCCTCTGGATTGATCTGGGGTCCCCCCAATTGGAGAGTACATGGTAATGTACACAATGTTTTCACTTGCACTTTCTTCTCCTCCTGTTTGGTCATTTCAGACTTCTTAGTTCACTGTCATTTTTTATATTTTTTGTATATCATTTGTATATAAACTGTATGGTTAGCACTGTACATTGCACTTTATTAGTGCCATATTATTTGCCATCTATTTTGGGTTCCTTGTGTACGTCTAATAATATGTTTTTCAAATGTCTGCAATTCTTGAAATTCATTTATGACCATTTTGCTTCTGACAGCCAGAAGTGATCACGAAAGCCGAGTGAGGCATGCAAGGAATAAAAGACCAGCAAGAAGAAGAAGAAGAGACCCCTGGCACCGGATCCAGGACAAAGGATGGTGGTTTTTGTTTCTGCACTAGTGGGGTTAAAATGCCAAGAGCGTAGATTCTATGTGCTTGGCACTTACTTGTAGGAGAAGCAAGCACGTAGAATCTAAAGGTTAAAATGCGCATGCTCAAGCTGAGGCCCAGAGTCCACATGATGCATATGATGTGGACCCTGACCTCTTGTGGGTAAAGTGGCATGTAGAGGTAGTTTAATAGAGGCACATTCAGAATAAGAGGTTACACTGAGAATGATATAAGAGAAGCACATTTGCAAATAGAGGTGGCACTGGTGGTTTGGAGGAACACAGTGACATTGATTGTACAACAACACCCCTGGGTGATATATTTGGCACAATAATTTAGTAATAGTTTTTCTGTATTAATGACATGCTTAGCACTGGTGGGAGTTTAGATGGGTTGAGTATTCAGAACATGGTTTGGATGTAAGACTGATGGGGGAGGGCTGTAAATAAGGGACCCATATATTTAGAGAGTTAAGGCAATCTGCAGGTGTATTGGTAGCATGTGGGGATTATGATTGTACCTATATAATTACACATGTACAATGGAAAACAATTAATATTTTCTATTTATAGGGCACCTTGCTGAATGTCAACCTATTGCTGAAAGCTGAAATCCCTTTTAATAACAAAAAAAAATATTAAATATGCCAGTTCTGTGCTTGAATGCACCAGCTATCTATCGTCATCCTGTAAATTACATTTTAAATTTAGATACTATTATATATTATTGGATTCAATTGTATGTGTGATGTAATGATATTAAGCATGCTTCTATCAGGGTATATCAACAGAATAACTGTCTCTTTGGGCCTTTGGAAGCAATTGGAGTGATGTATTGTCCTGTGTTGCCTGCACTTTTACCCTTGTCGTTAATTAACATCAATAAGAAGTCAATGCAGCTTCTGTAATATGCATGAAACCCCATTAGAGAATCACTCTTCAAATAGCTCTTCCATTGTGGCAGCCCCGGTAGCATTATATTCCTTTCAACTGCTAACACAGAGCCTTGCTGTGTGGAAGTCCTCCTGTGCTGGACATTATCCTGGGTTAGAGGGCAGTCAGGGCAAGAACAGCACTAAATCAACATTCCTACCGGAGCTGCAGTACACATTTATTGTACTTTTTATGAATTGAAGTATTTCTGGAATTAAGAAAGTTTTTATCAGAAGCTTTTTTTCTAAATAAGATCATCCGCTTTTAGTTCCTGTATGAGAGGCCTTACATATCACAAATGTTTAGGCATAGTGCTTACGCAAGCATTAGATATTAGCGTTATATAATATAACTATAGCTATATATAAATAGCTGGATCATTTTCTTTACATTTAAGTATAGAAATGTGTTTTTCATAATAATTTGTTACTGCTTCACCCTCTGCCTCCAGTCAGATCTCAGCATTAATTATTCCACAATCACCCATATGCTAGCAGATCACATGACTTACTTAAGGGGCAGTTGTGGCCTAGAGCCAAGGAAGCAGCCTTGCGACTTGAGGGTTGCAGGTTCAATTTCCGGCCATGGGACATTAAAGAGGGGCTCTTGAGCAAGGCATCTAACCCCCCAACTGCTACCCCCGGGTGCCAAAATTAGGGCAAACCACCACTAGATGGGTTAAATGTGGAGAAAAAATTCCTATGTGTGCCCAAGCATCCAATGGCAACAAATACCTCTAAAGACAATAAGAAGGGAGGGAAAAGAAACAAACTCATTCACAACATATATAATCCCTTTTTTCTTTACCCAGCGTTCTGCAGGTCTCCATTTCTGGGACAACATCACAGGGCTGTCTTTAGCTTGCTGTCCTTTGCACCACACTCTCTTAATAGTTTCAGTCTACAGATTAGTCAGTGGCTCCTTCTTCGTCTCGTTGGCCATAGTTCCTGTTCTGTTCAGAAACTCAGTAAGCTGGTGTTGTCTCTACTACTGTCTACTACTGCCTTCCATTTATTTGAACTGCTGTCGACCCAAGAATCTTTTCTCTAGTTTTCAATTCTGACCTTTCAGCTACTGGCCTTCTGGTTCTGGTGCTCTCTCACTTAGCCTTGTGAGCTTCTGGTTACTTCTTAGCCTTCACTCTAGCTTTGTGCTAGAGAGTTCTGGAGCATCAATCAAGTCTAGTGTCTCCTAGCAAAACAAGTTGAGTTGGATTAAGGCATAGCCGTACATTAACTGGTTATACTTTACACATACATAGTGGCAGTTATGGTCTAGTGGTAAGGAACTGACCAGAGGGATATATGCCTAAAAACAAATAAAGAGTGCTTCAAAATGAAAGTGATTTATTGCATGAAAGCGATTTATCCTTTGGTTCACTCACATAAAGTAGTCATATAATCAAAAATGACATTAGGTCCCACGAGATTTATCATAATAATCGCCCCTCTGGCATCAAGATTCGTATTCCCTCTAGAGATTTTCTTTGTAAACCAAAATCCGGCACAGATCGCTTTATGATGGTGGACAGATAATAGCTGTTCACTCCAGTGGAGTGAGTTACTTATTGTCCATCATCGATCTTTGGGCCACATTTTTCCAAGCCCTCTTGCTAGCAAATACCACATCGGTGAAAATAAGAGTGGCGCAAAATATAATTTATAACTTATTTTTTTAGGCGTGCTGCTTCACTGCATGAAACACGTTTATTATAAGTTATAATTTGCACTACTCTAATTTGTACTGATATGGCATAGTCTGGCAGAAGTGCTTGATATATAAGGGCATTTACTGATATTATGTTATCCAAATGATTTGGGATTTTTTCTACAGAGTTTGGAAAGACCGTGGTAGTTTTGCTAGGCAAAAAATAAAATTTTTCTTCTATTTAAAAATCCCATCCTATTTTAAAGAAGTTACAAAATGACAGCAGCCTATGGAAAACCCAAACACACTAAAGATGATTTTTTCCAAATGTTTTTGCATTCCCTGTTACTGTTAAAACATCCAAAGTATCATCATCATATAAAATATTTGTACCTCACCTGTAGAACTGCCCCATTGGAGGAAAATTCTTTTTTTTATTTCACTTTATTGGGGGTCATTTACAGATTATTTTACAGGTTAGTTACATCATTTTTCCTATGAGGTAAGGACCTTTTTTAAGTTTAGAAACAACAAGACTTCATGATTTTTAGGGGGAAAAGGTAGGACAAACATTTTTATTTTATTGTGTGCTAAATGAGAAGAGCTCCCACACCTCTCCAGAAACATTCAAAATCATTTATATAACCCCCATAATCTGCTTGGAATCTATAACACATTAAATGACATTTAATGATTTAGAGCCTTATTTAAAAAGCATCAGCACCATACAATGTTTTGGCCTCATGGCACTCAGCGTCTAATTTAAGACATTTTAAAAAAGCAGTGCTGATGCTTTAACGCCGATGTTTAACACTAGTGCTGAAAAGGTTGCAGCACTGGGCGCTCTTATTGAAGCAGCACCAGATGAAACCTGGCGCTGTAGGTCAAGATCGCATAGCGCACAATGGGCAGAACTGGATGGAACGGTTTAATGCTTAGAATTAATAATAAACACATTTATTTGTACAGAACTTGCATGAACTTGCATTGGGACTTGTCAATAATTGAAACAAAGGTCCGAGATGTCACAAAATGAATTTTTTGGGGGGTTGATAAAAAAGATTTTGCTTAAGAATTGATTTTGCTTAACAATGTGTAATTTGGACACCAACAACTAAAACACAGCCTAAACGCACTGTAAAATGTGTCCCCTTTGTCCCCAGCAGTGATTTCTTGCAATTGTAATGATGAAACTGATCAGCACCTGGAAAATACAGTGCCAAAGATTTCAAGGTTGAAAAAAATATGCTGTTGAGCGCTAGAAAAACAGTGATCCAAAGTGGTGCTATATGGTGCTGGGATAATCGGCAGCCGAGTCCAACAGGCGCTGACATAGACCGGCCAATACCTAATACAACAATCAAAGCTAATTGGTTAGCATTCTGCACAGCGACTGCTAGCGCCAATGTAGTTCACAGCAAAGTGCCATATAAGACCAAAATGCTGGGGATCCAGAACTACCGCTATATCCACAAAAAAATGGCGCACAAATGGCGCACCTCATAAATAAAGCCCTTAATTTACATGATTAGGTCCTTAGAATATACTTGCCAAAAATATGATGCGACACCAGACTGAATTATTTTAAAAAGTGTGACCCTTTCAATGATTTGTATATAAAATCAAATTTAAAATGACTTGACGCGTGTTCTTTTTGACAATTAGAGTTGGATATTTCTGCCAAAGTCTGCCAAGAACAAATGGAAAACCACTGTCTTTTCTTCTTTAATTTAACCTTGGAAAAAAGGCAACTTATGCTTGAGAAGAAAAAAAATCTATAATGAATTCAGCAGGATCACAAAAGCCTTATTATTATGAAAGACAAGTGAATATGTATTCCTGGCCTTACTAAGCTTTTCACACAAGAAGGAACACTAACAATTAAACGATAATGGTCAGTGCATTATTGAACACTCTTACAATGGGACTCTTTTGCCTTCATTAGCCGATATAGGCACATCCATCACACTCTCTGAAAAAGCAGTTTGTATACATTATTTCAGTTTTCTGTCCTGTAGTCTTAATTGCAGTTTTTATGTAAATGGTTTTGCTGTAAAGAGCCTTATACATAGCCTGTCATTTGAATAATTTGTTATAGCACCAAAAGCTGGAAAATGCCAGTAAAGCACACAAGGTGGTCAAAATCGATTTTCTACTCCATCTCATACAATGCATACGTGTGAAAGGTTTATGTGATGGTATTAAAAAAAAACAAGGCTTAAAGATGAAGCCCAGGATTTTTAAAGTGAAATAGAGGCATCTAGTGAGTAGATAATATGCAATTTAGATTTGAGCCAATCACAGCAATTACCTTTTAGCAGTCTCAGTTAAGTTAGCTGTCTACACCCCATAGTGCTATATAGGGATTACCCAGACAGTAGCTGTAGAAAAAGCAGAAGGAAAGTATTACAGGATCTTGGAATTGACTTCCAAGCACATGTGTGTCTTCAGGAAGTGGGTCACAAATATGTCTAATGAAGATTCTGGATTTCCCATTAATAATTGGTAATAATTATAGAATAATTGTATTGAATAATAATAATTGAATTAGCTTGAAAGAGATCCTTAGACATGATTTCACCTAGCATATATATTTATCTCATAGATAGCATTTCCAAGTAGCCTGTTTGAACTGTGAGCCAAAAATTCAGAAGGGGAGTCATTTGCATCATATACATAGGCCAGTTATTCACAGAGGGTAGCACCTTCAAGTTATTGTCATTTTTGAGATAGAATGACTAAGGCCTAAGACCTCCTTAATTATGTTATCTGTGAACCAAATGGGGAGATCCAATGTAACACCATGTTTAATTGGGCTTGATTTCACTTTAGTGGGCAACCACAAAATTGCAGTGAATGGAGGGGGCATGGTAGTTCACTGTGAGTGATGACGAGACATTGCCACATCGGAGGGAGACAGGAAGAGAGGTCCGACGAGAGAGTGGCGCTGCGCAAGGTGCTGGTGCAGCGAGGGACCTGGATGAAGCTTATGAGGTAAGTGCTGCAGCCCTGGACTAGGAGCGATCGTCTGCATGAGAGAAAAGGCGAGTATTGTTTTTTTAATGTTTTGACTAAAAATTGACTTTAAACGATCCCGGGTCTTGGTCCGGTTTAAAGTACATTATACTTTCTTTCAATGGGGTCAACTCGGCATGGATCAGGAATAACTCCCTTCCATACATAAGTAAATTCTTGCTTGCTTGCGACGAGAGAGTGGCGCTGCGCAATGTGCTGGTGCAGCGAGGGACCTGGATGAAGCTTATAAGGTGTTTAAGGGTAGGAGAGAGGTAAGTATTTTCTGGCCCCGACACTAGCCTAAAAATACCATTTTGTGAATACTCACCTGTAAAATGGGTATTATAAGTATGTCACACACCCCGCTTCAAGAAATTCATAACGTGTGGGTAATACTGACCTGTAGAGGGTGATATGCAGAGATGCCAGGAAAAAAGAGAGCCCCTCCCTGTCCATAAATACCTGGGACCTCCCACTCATTACCCAGTATAAGAACAGCAGTAAGGTAAGGGACCAGGAAGAGCCCAACACAAAGCATAACAACGCAAAGTTCACCATATAAAGGATCCAGAATACAAAAGGCCAGGGTGAAGCGGGGTGTGTGACATACTTATAATACCCATTTTACAGGTGAGTATTCACAAAATGGTATTATTCTAAGTATGTCACACACCCCGCTTCAAGAAATTCATAACGTGTGGGACATCCAACAGCAGTGTCCATAAAGGTCGGGGATCCAAAACAAGGCAACAAGGCACAACTTAAACCACTGCAGCTTGCAGAACTTTGCAGCCAAACACAGCATCCGCTGAGGCCCGAACATCAACCTTGTAAAACTTGGAAAAAGTGTGAACAGAAGACCAAGTAGCAGCCTTGCAAACTTGCTCAACAGAGGCCTGGTGCTGAAAAGCCCAGGACGCCCCAACCGCACGAGTAGAATGAGCAGTAACACGAAAAGAGGGTACCTTCCCTTTGGCAGAATAGGCCCCAACTATGGTCTGACGGATCCATTTGCTAATGGAAGACTTGGCAGGCGCCAAGCCTTTTCGGGGCCCGGAGGGCACCGCAAAAAAGGCATCCGTCTTACGAAAGGAAGACGTTACCTCCAAATAATACTTCACAACACAAACCACATCCAAAGAATGCAGGGCCCTCTCCTTGTCATTGCTGGGATTAGGACACAGAGAGGGCAGAACAGAGTCTTGGTTTAAGTGAAAGGCAGAAACAACCTTAGGAAGGAAATCTGACTTGAAACGAAAAACCACCTTGTCCTGATGCCCCTCAAAGTATGGGGCTTGAATGGACAAAGCTGCCAACTCAGAGACACGCCTAACCGAAGTGATGGCTACCAAAAAGGCCACCTTCTGCATAAGTGAAGACAAGGCAATATCATTCAAGGGCTCAAAAGGAGAATCCTGAAGAGCAGAAAGAACCAAATTCAAATCCCAAACAGGGAGCAAAGGTTTTCTAGGAGGCCGCACGTGCGTGACTCCCTGGAAAAAAGTCTTAACCAAAGGATGTAGGGCAAATGACCTTTGAAAGAACACCGCCAGGGAAGAAACCTGCCCCTTCAGAGTACTAAGCTGGAGCCCCAGGTCCAGACCATGTTGAAGAAACTCCAGGATTCTGGAGATGGAAAATTCCCTACAAGGCAACGCCCTGATCTCACACCAATCAATATAAGACCTCCAAGTCCTATAGTAGATATTAGAGGAAGACCGCTTCCTAGCACTAATGAGAGTTCGAATCACAGCATCGGAAAGACCTTCCTCCTTCAAGATGGAGGTTTCAGCAGCCACGCCGTCAAAGCCAGCGTTGGTAAATTGGGATAACGTAGTTGACCCTGGGTGAGCAGATCCGGCAGCAGGGGCAGAACGAACTGATCCTCTGCTAACCTTACCACATCTGTGAACCAAACCTGTCTTGGCCACCTTGGAGCCACCAGAATTGCTGACGCACCCTCCAAGGCCAGCTTGCGCACCACTCTGGCCACCAAGGGAAACGGAGGGAACAGATACAGAAACCCCAGATCCCTCCAGTTCAGAGACATGGCATCCACTGCCAGAGCCAGTGGATCCCGTGAGAGAGACACAAATGTCGGAAGTTTGTGATTGTGACGAGAGGCAAAGAGGTCCACCACCGGGGACCCCTACCTGAGACAAATCAAGCGAAACACTTTGGGGCTGGAGAATAATTTTTCAAGATTGGCGAATCGGGCACACATCTCCGATTGCAACTGCCCGCCCATGACAACGTCAGACTGGGCACGGATCAAACTGGGAGGGGGGGGGAGACCGGCGGCGCTGAACCAGACGCCTGGGGTCCGGACTGCCGCGTAATAGTCTGCTGTGCGCATGGTATACACAGATATACATCATCGCCAGTAAGGGATGCCCCACACCCCATACACTTCCGGGATTGCCCCGAGGGGAGCCCAAGCCCAGTATCCGGGGATGCCTCCATAAGGTGAACTTATAGTTGGTTGCAATGACCGAGGGAATTACGCATATAAGCAACCCGGGATGCCCCTTTAATGTCCCAAGTGGGAGGATTGGCAATAAGCCAATTAAGAACCCAGGGACCCTAGGACCGGAAGAAACCCCCTAACACCACTGTAGGTTATATCTGAAAGACATAATAAAAAAGGCTAATAAGAAAAGCGGAGTATAATATATATATATATATATATATATATATATATATATATATATGACATAAAAATATATAATTATAGGTGATGGGACAGAAGGGGGGCCCACCGGGCCACTCACTGTGGTCCTGAAGACAGCTTCCTCTCTCCGTGAGGTAAAGAGCAGCTCTGAGGAGAGAAGGGGGGCGTGGCCAGCTCCTTCTGAGGAAACAGGCACAGAGAAAAGCACATCAGCGGTGCCTGTGACACAGGGGCGGCCGCAGCGCTGGAAAGCCCGGCCCCGCCCCCAAGAGTGAAAGCGTGAGGGGAGAAGCTCCCCTCCGCCATGACAATGCAAAAAGGCCAGCACCGCAGCCATGTGCAGCCGCGGCGCCGGTCTCAGAAGAGACAGAAGGAGGGGAGCGGGCCGTGGCTTTGACCCTGACGCCCGGCCCCGCCCCTTTTACCTCAGGGAGAAAGCCTGCATAAAAATGGCGGCCACAGCGCCGTTTTGACAGAGAAATACCCGCTGTTATGAAGTAATAAATAAGTTAATAACTATTGGGAGGATAATTTAATAAATTAATACATTAAAACATTATTAAGAATTATGACAAAATTTGGACCTAACACCGAATAAGGGGCCCTGCTCCTACCCTCCACTATCCCGCTAGAGAGAGGGGCATTACCCAAAGGGGGGGACCACCCAAAGTGTAAGGCCAAGGGACGCGGCATCCCAAACCGGGGTCACCGTCCCGGATGACCGCCTACCCTCTTATATAGGGTCCCTATGGGAGAGCATTTGCTCTTAAGCACCAAGGGTGCTTTTCTACCCTCACCCGGACCGTCAGCCTAGGCTGGGAGGCATGAGGTAACAGAAAAAAAAAAAAAAAAAGATCCGGGCAGAAATAGATAACTAAAGAGCCGGGAGTCATCCCGGCTACCTGAAATCCCCCTGTGCAAGAAGGAGACCACATCTTCTGACTTGCTCGCCGACTGCAGAGATGAAGACTGGGTAATGAGTGGGAGGTCCCAGGTATTTATGGACCGGGAGGGGCTCCCTTTTTTCCTGGCATCTCTGCATATCGCCCTCTACAGGTAAGTATTACCCACACGTTATGAATTTCTTGAAGCGGGGTGTGTGACATACTTAGAATATAGTGGTGACCAGTGGACCATGTGTGTTATCCTAAGTTGTCTTCAACTTACATTTTATTTCAATGGGGTCAACTCGGCATGGATCAGGAATAACTCCCTTCCATACATAAGTAAATTCTTGCTTGCTTGCAAATGTTTTCTTCTTGCATGAGTGTTTTTTTTTTGTACTCTCTAATCAATGGGAAGCAAATGAAAGACAGTTTGCAAGTTGTGTCTCTTTCCTTTGTGTAAAAAAATTGTGTACCCTCCCTCCTACAGACAACCAGCACAGGCACCAGACACAGGCGGTGGTAAGGGGTTGACTGGCTGGGCCCTGGCCCTGGTGGCTGGCAAACCCCTATGCCCTCTGGTATGGGTCTGTTGCCCACTGGTCTCTTCTGTGCCCCCGGCAAAGGGAGTGTAAGTAATCAAGTGGGTATACTGGCATGCCACCAGATGGTCCAAGGGACCACTATACTCCCTACTCTATGAACTGGTATAGTGGTCTCCTGGACCCTTTAACAGTTCATCAACGATAGTAAAATTAATAAAACACCACACAAAATTTCCAACCCAGTAAAGCAGATAATGACACAGCAATGAACACAAAAGACCAGCCAAATGCCAAGGAGGATGCCATTTGGTGGGAGACAGAAGGGAAAAGATGCAGACTGGTAAGTAGTCAAATTTAGAGTAATAAAATATTTTGGGTGTTTTTTTAATTTATTTTACTACTATTGGTAGTATTGATTTCAGCAGACTGCTCTGATTGGGTGCAGGCCTGTGGGGCATCTCAAATCTGGATGCTCGGGGGGCAAGGAAAACCACCCAGGAAAATCTTAGGTTTTGTTTCACTTTAAAGAAGGTGTATCGCAAAATGGTGTAATATTAATCATCCATATAAACACATCGCCTAATGAGAAGAGGGGTCCCTTAGAGACCCGAACTGAATAAAACTCACACCAAGCTTGTGGTTATCTTCTTGTGGTAGGAATAAAATCCAGGGGTGACAGGTTTGGGTTATCGGGGGGGCAGAACCTGTCTCTCTTAATGCCCTCTTCTATTCATTAAAAGATATAAAAACAAGCCTGGATGAATATTTCTTGATGCCAGGTGTATAAGTGACCTCTCCTCTCGCCATCCAGCATATTTATAAGGATTTTTATCATTGGGCCATTTTTTCGCATTAGTCTTTCTTTAAATGGTTACACTCACACATTACATTATTTTATATCATGCTGCTATTTGTATTTCGAGATTTAAAGGATATCTCCCTGAGTGACTCCCACAGTGCATATCTGGGGTATATAATAAATATAATCTCCACCTTTTATAATGCATTTGTTTATACATTATTCAATGAATAGATTTATGTGTTTAATTACAGGAGCGAATAATAACTCTGTTGATAATGCAGAGCTTTCTAAATCATGCTCGTCAGGCAGTAAACTCACTTAAAGATTAGTGCTGAGCTTTGTTCTGCCTATGATAGCGTACTTGTGAAAGATAAAATTGTTATTCCTATTATGAGTTTGACTAGTTAAACTACTACATAAATCCTTTGGCCAGGAGCAAAGCCATTATATCATCATCAGCAAGGCACGGAGTGATGATTTATGATATGCTTGAAATGCAGATACAAAGCGAATAGAGGTGTGCAGCAATTTTATAGGAACGAGTTGCGCTGTAATAGGCAGAGCATTTTTCATCGGGTATTATACTTCTAGAAGAAATTCGGCATTAAATATGAGTTTATTTTTTAGGTTCTATTCTTTATGGGTTTTTCTTGCATATTCCCTGGTAAGCTATCGGAGTCCCTGCCTAGCCAAAGTAAAGTTACCTCATTGCACCCAGGTGGAATTTCACGAAATCCTGTGAACTGCAGCAGTCTAGTTTCCATGCTATTACCATCCCTGCATGCCTTCATGCTCATCCCGGCTGCCAGTCACGAGGAAGCAGGCTTAATCATAGGGGCACACCATGTGAGTTTTCACTGTTGACCATACCCCAGTGGATGCTTATATGTAGGTGTGTAGCTAGGAGGGAGCAAGGTGAGGAACTTGCCCTGCATGCAGCAGGTCAAGGGTTTGCCAAAGGGGGGCCTGAGAACAGGTAGAGGAGCACCATTTTGAATCTTTGCCCCGGGTTCCAGAAAGCCTAGCTACTCCTCTGCTTATATGCATGCTCAGAGCAACACAGGAGTGCACAAGCAGCTTTGGTGCCAACAATTGGAGCCGCTCACCCCACAGGACTACATGACACCAAGCCTGTGGGGCAGAGAGTTAAACTGCACCAACAGCACCAGGACGGGGCATCTATATTGCTTAAACCCCCCTGAAATCCTTGTTTGGCTTACTTACACTGAACTCTATCAGCACGACCAGGTCTGTCCAGGACTCTGGACATCAAAATGACTCCAAAGCACTTGAGTGCTAGCGTCTAGTCATGAAGCCCACATTTTTCGAGGAAGTGTGGTGCAGCTAGGGGAAACAGGGACATTTGCACTGGGGCACCAGAAATCCGGATCCCCCCAAGCTCAGTTGAGTGACAACCAACACCCATTTTATAAAAAATTGGGTGACTTCAAAGATGAACACCAGAGGCCCAGGAGTCTGAAAGTCCAAGTCCCACTCACTGAGGCACCTTGGGATTCCATGCTGTGTGACACCTTCAGGTCTTCCTAATTCCTTACTCAGAGCTGTGGCTGATGTACCCCCGCCAGGGCTTTCTGAATGGCCGATATGGGCACTCACAGCTAGAGGTGATGAAGAATGCGTCCTGTGGCAGGCTCACCTCACTCAGCTCCATTTAAGTATGCTTCACAGCCTACTCAGGTGAGAAATCACAATCTTGGGTTTCATAGGATTACTGGCAGTGCTCTCACCTCGGGGGGGTCCCTGTCATTGCCAATGCCTGATTTTTCAAGGCTCTGCTATGCGAAAATTAAAGGCTGCTGGAATTTGTAGACAGCAGCTATAGACAGAGCTTTATTCAAGGCCAGGAAAGACATGTCCAGTTAAGCAACACAGACCCGCAAGAATATAAAAAAAATGGGAAACAGCATGCTGAAAGGTTAATCAGGGGTATGGGGGAACAATCCTAACACAAATGTTAATTTCACAATCCAAAAGAGATATAAAAATAGGGCAAAATACCACAAACTCCTGCCAAAATAAGAGTTTTCATTTAAGTGTTTTTGCTTGAACAATCCCTTTAACTATAACTCTTTGATATACATGCTTAGGTGTCACTGTGAAAATGCCATCCCCCCCCACTCTGGTCACACATTTAGTGGTGTAAGAAAGAACAGGCTTTACTCCACCAACCTTAGATTCACTATGAGTCAACATTTTGTAAAATTAACCACTTTGATTACCTGCAAGTTCACCTTAGCTTAATCATTTTATACCATATCATATTCATGTTGTTATTTTCTGTTTAGAGCTCTCTGTCTAAGTTATATATTACTGATGCTTTTTAACCGTGGCTTTTGTGAACACCACTTACATACTTCTTTAGAGAGAGTCCCAGCTTTAGAGAGCTTTAGAGAGAGTCCCAGCTTGGCATGGGTCCTCAACCCTCCTCCTCAAGGCTCACTAACAGGTCATGTTTTCCATATCTTCACACATATACACAGGTGAAATAATCAATATGGCATGTGGAATGTTTTTACAAATATTAAAGTTATACTAACGGCAAGCCCAATTGTTGTCCCACTGCCTACATGTTGCACTGTCCCAAACTTCAATCCATTATCAAAAAGACCATGTGGTTCCTAAGTTATTTGTAAAAGTATTAGAGCATTGGAGATGCAGAGAAAAAATGAGGAGGAATAGTGGGCGTGGCAACAGCGATGTGATGTAAGCACACTAGCCTCGATTCAGAGACACATTCGTCCGGACTTCCGTAGCTGTCTGTGAAAGTTTTGGTGGGTGTTTGTCATTTTTTTGCTTTTTTTCGTCCATTTCCTACTCGCACGAACGTTCGGGAAAATGTGTATATGCTCTTTCGATGAACGGAAGCAAATCGGAACATTTCCAAACAAAATCGGAAATTTTCCGTTCGTTCAGATAACTTCCGTTGTTGGGATGGGTTTCTGTCTGATTCAGAGAGCTGATTTCCGACGGATCACCACCCTATAAATCCGTTTCATTTCCGATCCACTTACGGGACCTTTGAGGGCTCGGATTGTTATTGTTGAACATGTTTTGTGGCTATGTGGAGGAGTCTGCGCGCCTTTAGCACCAAGGCATTGCATGTATCAGCATGGCCGAGGCCATAAATTGTATAGCAATGCATACCTGAATCAATACATTTCATGTATGCCTTATAGATGCATTTTAATGCTGACCTAAATTAGTCCTTAGCATGTAAACATTTATTTTCCCACACATCCATATAATTGCTATATTTTTTTAGACTTATGTCCTTTGTGAATTATATTAGGATTGTTGAACTTGAATCTTAATTTGTTGTAGGAGTTATTGTTTTAGTTGGTTACCTTTGCTTTGTGTAATTATTTTATATTTGGTTGCAGGAACCGCAAGATGTGCCACTCACCCTTGCTCCTGATGCCCGTTCTTTGCCTGCAGAATGCGGGCCAGGGGTTCTCTAATCGGGCACTATGCAAAACCCGGGCCGTGGTGGCAAGGGCCCTCTGGCTTTTGAAGTCCAGATTTAGGTGTTTGGACCATACGGGGGGGGGGGGGGGCACTGCAGTATGACACCAACAAGGTTATACCAAAATTTTAATTTACGTTTTTTAACAGGGACCACACGTGCCAGAGTGGCACAACTGAGTGTCAGGGTCCTTCAGTTGGTGGGCGAGATGCAGGAGCTGCGCAACTCGTTGGGGACCACAGATGAAGAATAATGTTCTGTGGCCTGCCATTGCTATGTATTTTGTTTTTTATAGTTGTAAAAATTTTACATTTTCAAATTTTTTTTAAATTTGATATTTTATGATGGTATCAAAAAAAATTTAACATTGTCATTTCATTTACAAAATACATTAACACAAAACTAATGGGCCCAGAAATATTTAAAGATGAATATTCACATGACCGAGAAGTGATTTGGGTGAGCTTTAAGGGCCCAAAAGGGAAGATGGAGGATAGTGCTAAGTGGTTTGGGTGAGCTTTAAGGGTCCAAAAGGGAAGATGGAAGACAGTGCTAAGTGATTTAGCTAAACATTGTAGTAGAAGTGAGGGTGGCAAATATGTAGGCGAGCACTTTAATGAGTTAAGTTTGTAGTGCGCAGGCGCAAGATGGTAAGGATTTCCGTCTGGACGAATATTTATTGTAAAAGGTAAACAGAATAGAACGGGAAACGTAAAGGATTTGTTGGAGAATACGATGGGAAAAGGGCAAAAATGAAAGCCTACGTTGTAACATGTGAAAATGAAACGGAAAAGTCTGGATGGAAAATGACATCCTCGTAATTCGTAATCTGCCTTACGAACGGACGGAAACTTTACAGAAGGTTTTCAATGAATGCATTGAATCGCTCGAACGCTCATACGAGAACGGAAACATTTCACAAAAAAACAGATCGGAACTAAAACGGAAGTTTTTTCGTGTCTCTCTGAATCGAGGCTACTGTGTGCTTTCTAAAAATAAAGTAAAAAATTTGCAATTTTGTGCCTATAGTTATTACTGCCAGCACATAGTGTGACCAGAAAAAGAGGGCGAGAGATGCTGCAGGCTAAAAATGTCTCCAGTCTGCCAGCACATACCCCTCGATTCAAAGAGCAAAAGCTAATTGATTTCGGATCGAGAATCGTAAGTTTGGGTGGGTGTTAGTCATTTTTTCCAGTTTTTTTGGCCATTTCCGATTCGCACGAGCCTACGTACGAATTCGTATATGCTCTTACGATCATCGGAAGTTCGTTCCTAAATTGTAGGATCAAAACGTAAAACTTAGGATCAAATCCTAAAACTTAGGATCAAAACGTAAAACTTAGGATAATTGGATGTGTTTCGGTGTGATTCAGAGAACAGTTTTCAAACCTCTAAATACGTTTTAAAAGAAAGCCACTGCCGACACCTTTTAGCAGTCGGATTGCTGTTCTTGAACAGGTTTTTTGGCTATGTGGAGGAGTCTGCGCGTCTTGAGCTCCAATGAACTGCATGTATCAGCATGGCCGAGGCCATAAATTGTATGGCAATGCATACCTGATTCAATACATTTCATGTATGCCTTATAAAAGCATTTTAATGTGGACCTTAATTAGTCCTTTGCATGTAAACCTTTATTTTGCAATACATCCATATATTTGCGTTAATTAAAGAAACTTATGTCCTTTGTTATTTATTTTTAAATTGATGTACTATAATAATATTTTTAGATTGAATTTATTGGTGTAGTTGTTTACCTTTGCTTTGTTTAATTATTTAAGCACATCTTTGGTCAGATGCATCACACTTACTGAGGAGAGGAGAGCGGGATAAAGTGCAGGATGTGGGTTACTGCTGTATTTTGCACAGACACAGCAGAGCTGGGGGCACGGAAAGGTCAGAAATCAAAGAATGCAGAGCAACACAGTCACAAGGCCCTTTCTGTTTGCAGGCTGCCCGAGAATACCTGACCCGCCATCTTGGCTGTTTCTAGGCTCATAACATGCAGAAGTTGCTGGGTGTTTTTTAATTTTTGAGAGCAATCTGTATGTAGAGGGTGTGGGTAACCACACCCAAAATTTTAAGTTGTACCATTTGAAGCCAAAATATTAAATTAAATCCTCAAGTAAAAAATGCAAGTTAACTAAAAATTAAACAAAGTAAGATTTAATTATGCAAATGCATTCATTAATGGTTGGTTACTACAAAATGAATGAAATAAAGAAAAATAAAAGACCAAATATTTAGAATGCACTTTAATGAGGTAAGTTTGTAGTGCGCAGCCGCAAGATCAGAAGGATTTACGTCCAGACAAAAAAGGAAAAAGGGCAAAACCAATGTTGCAACCTGAGAAATGAAACGGAAAATTCAGGATGGAAACTGACATAGGTCTGATTCCCGAACTGCCATACGAACGGACGTACATTTTAGGATAGAAACGTATTTGCTTATAGAATCACTCGCAAGTTCATACGAACGCACGAGCGTTCGGGAAAAATAGGATGATTGGCACCAAAATCAAAGCTGTTACATGTTTCTTTGAATCGACCCCATAGTGTGACCAGTAAGGAGGGTGGGCTTTCATAGCTGCAGAGAGAGGCGGGCAATCAGTTTCCTCTCTCAGTCCACTGAAGGTTCATTGAAGGACCTGGTTAGCGGGGTGGAGACAGAGCAGAATGAGGAAATTATTTACTAACTAAGCAGAGGAACATAGCAGCGCTGGAGGGCTAGGGTTAGGTCTTATAAAAAAATATATGATAAGCTTAGGCCTTAATTCAGCAAACTTACCTTAAAATATATCTAGAAAATAAGGACTGTTTCCTGCTTTATTTTAAAATAAGACATGAGATAAGGTGTGTTTCAATAAAATGAGTGATTTGCACCTAAAACTTTTAACATTGCTTTTATAAAGTGAAGGTTAAGTAAATCTATTCTTTTACAATCAGTGGATCTTTTGCCACCATTGAGTGATAGGTTTAGGTGCTAATGATCAGCCTATGAGCTTTGTTATGCATTTATAAACTCCTGTAATGTTCGATCTTCTTTGAATCATGTCTTATTTTGATGAGATATGTTAAAGAAAATTTACTGAATCAAGGCTCTAATCTTAGGTTTTAGAATGAAAGGGCAATTTTGCAATTCCATTTCATATACGTTTTCCCAATTACAGGATCCCTCTCTGATTGGAGAGAGGAGTGTACCCAGGACCCCATGCAGATCGGTGTGGTCAGTCTAAGCACGCTGGAGCAGGAGAACACTGTGTGAATACTAATGTAGCAGTGGAGCATCACTTTGCTGAGGGCTGGTGGTAGACATTACTTTTCCCTATATTTTTCTTTAAAGCAAAGGGTTAGATTAGCATTTAAAGTTGCGAAACATCAGGTGCGACAGGTTTTTTTAGCTGTAAACATGTCATGTTCCTTTTCCCATAGTTATTAACAGTGCTTAAACGTGTATGCTCTTAAAGGGAATGTCCACTTTCGTTGCAAGTGTATATTTTAGTACCAGAAGGATCTACTCAAGGTGGTGAGCTGATCTAGTATTTTTTATGTCACACAATTTGTTGCTATTAGCAGCAGCACACTATGGGGGTTATTCATGAAGGGATAGTGCCAGGTAGTGCCACGTAGCGGCAAGCAGCGTCTGGTGAACGCCGGGCGCTGTAGGCAAAACCACATTTATGAAAGCGAATCTGGTGAGCGACTCTAATAGCGCCTTGTAGCGTCTGATGTATTATTACAGGCAGCTCAGCATATAGCGCCGGCGCTCTAGCTTCCAGAGCACTAGGTATTACCTTTCGCTCAGTGTCGGTCTCCCATACATTTCAATGGGGGTTCATTTGCTTGTGTTTAAACAGCGTGTTTGACATTTTTATTTTTAATTTTTTGCTCCAATCATTGTGTGACCTCTCCTGGCTGCAAACAAACACTTTTAGAAACTTTTTAGATTTTTATGCAAAATTGTCATTACAGGTCTGGTACTAAAGTGTTAATGTCACAGTGTTAAAACAATGTCATTCTATGTGTTTTCGCCTTTTTAAAGGTGGATATGTGTTCAAAATCAGGCTTTAATCATACAGCGTCTGGCGCTCTATGCTATAGCGACCAGATTTAGAGCGCCAAAGCTGTGTGTGTGTCCTTTTTTAAAAAGTATGGTGTGGAGCGGCGAGAGTCAGACGCACTGAGCTATCGCTACCTCTCGCTCCCTGCAGAGCTGTACTTGTGTTAGAGCGCCCAACATACATCACATTCGTCAATGCGGGCCAGGTTACTACAGCGACTGTGACGCTCTGTTACAGCGCCTGATACCCGCTTACAGCATCTACTAGCGGTCCCTCTAAGCGCCACTATACAGACACTCATCTGCCGATACCTGGCGTTAGTAATGAATCAGCCTCCACGTCTTGGCTCCAAGATCTACAATAAGAGTGTAGTGAGTCCTATACACACAGAACTCGCTGAGGTGAGGGAACTCACTCACACTTTCACATGACATTCTGTATGCGCTTACTTCTCTTTTCTTGGTGTTTGGACCTTATTTATGAAGGAATAGCGACAGGTAGCGACTGGTGAGCGGCCGGTAATGACGGGCCCCGCCACGAGAACGCCGGCTCCCCACCACAATCACACATTTATCAAGCCGATCCTGCTTAGCGACTGAGATAGCGCCATATAGCCACTCATTCATCATTATTCCAGCCTCAGCCCACAGCGCCAGCATCCGACCTTGAACAGCGACAGGTATGACCTCTCGCTACCTGGCGCTCTCCAATGCATTTCAATGGAACAATCTTTAAATATTCATAATTAATTGTTAGTATTTTTTTTTTATGTGAAAAATTCTGTGACCACTTCTGCCATTTTAGATCAGGTAAAAAAAAAAAAATTGTACAGAATTGATATTACAGGTCTGATATTAATGTATTCATATTACAAAATTATTTTAAAAACTTGCTTTTTTTGGTTTCCAAAAATATGGTTGTTTGGGGGTTAAAAAACTACTTTTAACCCATCGCCGCCATTAAACATGCATTTTACAGCGCGAGAATTTTTTTTGCGTGATTTTTTAATGAATATGGTGGGAGCCGGTCGCTAGGGCCAGTCACTATCATGCGCTCCCATACAGCGCGGAACCTGTCAAATAGCGACTCCTCACCCAATATTCAACATTACGGCAAACCGACTGAGTCGCTATCAACTACCGAACAACGGCCAAGCACAGCGACTACTAGCGGGCGCTCTGAAAATGCTGCTACAGTCGCTCAACTGTTGCTACCTGCCGCTATTAATGAATCGGCCTCCCCGAGTATAGTTGGCAATAGTAGCATATTGAAAGTAGAGAAACTGCTTAAAACATTAAACACACATTTGCTAACATAATGAAAAACAACTAGATCATTTGGCACAGAAGCAAATGCACTTTCAAAAGTTCCATTGAAAGTGAAATTTCCCTTTAAGTTGTCGGCCCAGCACACTATTACTTTTATATTGTACACAATCCTATTCTACATTAAAACGTCTGCAAATTCTATACTTTTTTCTCATTTTTTTAAATGCACATACTTTATAGTCAATAATATCTGTGTCGCATTACTCCGTAAATCCCAGCGTCTCTGCAGATGTCTCTAAATTGATATGGTCTACAAATAATAATAAAACCCTAATATTTTATAATTGAAATTCCAAACCTGTATTAGACAAGACACAATTGGATTTACCAAATGCTTTTGTTCTGCCTATAGGTAATCTCCCTGAGGAAATAGAAAATTGACCCCACTGTAAAAAGAAGTAATAACATAATTATGTATATTGAGCATAAGAAAACTGCTATCTATATTATTGGGTATATGAATGCAGGGTAGAGATGGAGATTATTACATTTCACACAGCTTATTCCCAACCCAGCCACTGTAATCATTTTATTTAGGATGTATTTCACACATAGCTAGAAAAAAAAACAATAATGAGTTTTTTTTGTTTCTGATATGTATTGTGTTTAATAAAGAATTCTGCATCACCACTGAATTGCATTTCCTAAAACAATATAAAAGGGCCTAGAGGTGTCTACTATTTTGAAAAGTCACTGGATGGCATAGCTAAATAGTTATTACCTAAAATTGATTTTAATATCTGGTAATTAAGCGATGCTGTTATTTGTGCTGTCAGTGGAACTATTGAAAATGATCTGAACATCAAAGTATAACGTCTGTGCTAAAATAAAGGGGGTTATTCATCAGGGTATAGCGCCAGGTAGAGCCTCGTAGCGCCAGGCAGCGTCTAGTGAACTCAGGGCGCTGTATGCAATACCACATTTATGAAGGCAATTCTGGTGAGCGACTCTAACAGCGCCATGTAACGCTGTGTATAGCGCTGTGTATGGCTCAGTGTATAGCGCCGACGCTATAGCTTCCAGAGCGCCAGGTATTACCTGTCGCTACCTGTCGCTCTCCCATACATTTCAATGGGCGTCCATTTTCTTCTGTTTAAACAGGGTTTTTAATTTTGTTTCTCTCAAATAATTGTGTGACCTCTCCTGGCCTAGAAAGGGTATTTTTTCAAAACTTTTATCATTTTTTTATATTTTTATGCAGAATTGTCATTACAGATCTGGCATTAAAGTGTTAATGTCACAATGTTGCAACAATGTAATTCCATGTGTTTTCGCTTTGTTACTGGTGTATATGTATTCAAAAACAGACTTTAATCACACAGCGTCTGGCGCTCTATGCTATAGCAACCAGATCCAGAGCACCAACGCTGTTTTTTTTGTTGAATATGGTGTGAGTCGCTGAGAGTCGGTTGCAATGAGCTGGCGCTACCTTTCTCTCCCTGCAACGCTGTACTGGTGTTAGAGCGACCAACATACATCTCATTCATCAATTCCGGCCAGGTTACTACAGCGACTGAGATGCTCTGTTACAGCACCTGATACCTGCACATGAGCGTCTACTAGCGGTTGCTCTAAGCACCTCTATACAGACGCTCTGCTGATACCTGGCGCTAATAATGAATCAGCCTGCCCATATGTATGCTGGATGAATATTTCTCCTGCTAAGAAATTGTGATAGAATCACAGGGGTAAATCATATCTCTTCCAACCACCCCCTTTATATTAAGTTCCTCCACAGATTTCTACAAGGTCACTTGGTAGAGCTATCTAACTAACTACTGTAAGAAGTATTAGCTCTGTACTGTCTGCTAGGAATGAGCCAGGATAAATCTGGAATGGTTGCCATGCTATTTCAGCATATGGGGTGTAAGGTAGTGGAATATTTGTAGCTTGGAATAAGTCTTCTATATTTCTAAATCCAATGCTATCAAAATACCCGGAGCCTTTAAAGTAAATCTATCACAGAAGGGCTCATGATGAATGGCGTTGGTATTTGGTGTAACATGTAGGCCTCATTTTGAATGAAAAAGCTTGTCTGAGACATTTCTGCATATATATGGAGGGCGGGGTCTCGGTTGAAAATAAAGGAAAACAGAATAAGATATTATGCATTAGGATGTTTATAGAGTTGCTGGTTTAAAGTGGACCAAAAGTCAAAAAAGCTAATTCAGTAAATTGCACCCCTGAACCCTGACTCTGGTAAACAGTGATCTAAACTATTTGAGAGGACTTTACTCTGTGCAGATGTTAGTGAATAGCAGGCAGAATATATGCTGCATAATTGCATGGGTGCAGCCATCTTGCCACATAAATGAATCCAGCTTCTGAATAACTGAGATCTGCAGTCAAAATTGCCTCACATATCAGTGCAATCCTCCTTTATTTCTAGTAGAAAGCCATCAGCTGTGAGGACTCATTGCCCTGCTGCACAGCTGAAAGAATTGTAACATTTTAGAAGATACTTATGTTTATAGTGCCTGAATGGTGTGCGGTAAATCTATATTCTGCAATGAACAGTAATAAAAAAACATTGTTGCAGCTTTTCTCTCTGTCACACACACAATCTCTCTAGTAGCTGGTTATTCAGTGTGTGTGTTTATTTTATATAATACACAAGCTGCCCGTGTTTCTGAGGCATTTATCTCTCTGAAGATGTGTGGAATGATGCTGGGAGATGTTATAGGTGAATTCTGCAAAGGGTAAAAGATGGATCCTATTGCCTTGATGCTAAGTTTATTAACAATTTAGGTGCTGTAACAAGGTGTGTCTGTGATTGGCATAATAGGCTCCATTCAGAGAGACAAAAAAAGACTTTCGTTTTTGTGCCGATCTGTATTTTTTTTTAAATGTTCCCGCTCTCGTATGAGTGTGCAAGCGATTCTATGCATGCATTGCAATCCTTCTGTAAAGTTTCCGTCCGTTCGTACGGCAGAGTACGGCAGAGAGCAAATCACTTCGCGGTTATGTTCTTCTTCCATTTTAGGCCCCTAAAACTTACCCAAATCACTTGGCGGTTAGGTTCTTCTTCCATTTTAGCCCCCTAAAACTTACCCAAATCACTTCTCGGTCATGTGAATAATCATCTTTAAATATTTCTGGGCCCATTAGTTTTGTGTTAATATATTTTGTAAATGAAATGACACTGAAACTTTTATTATTTTTTTTTCATCATAAAATAAAAAATTTTAAAATATTTTGAAAATTTCAAATTTTTACAACTATAAAAAACAAAATACATAGCAATGGCAGGCCACAGAACATTATTCTTCATCTGTGGTCCCCAACGAGTTGCGCAGCTCCTGCATCTCGCCCACCAACTGAAGGACCCTGACACTCAGTTGTGCCACTCTGGCACGTGTGGTCCCTGTTAAAAAACGTAAATTAAAATTTTGGTATAACCTTGTTGGTGTCATACTGCAGTGCCCCCCCCCCCCCCGTATGGTCCAAACACCTAAATCTGGACTTCAAAAGCCAGAGGGCCCTTGCCACCACGGCCCGGGTTTTGCATAGTGCCCGATTAGAGAACCCCTGGCCCGCATTCTGCAGGCAAAGAACGGGCATCAGGAGCAAGGGTGAGTGGCACATCTTGCGGTTCCTGCAACCAAATATAAAATAATTACACAAAGCAAAGGTAACCAACTAAAACAATAACTCCTACAACAAATTAAGATTCAAGTTCAACAATCCTAATATAATTCACAAAGGACATAAGTCTAAAAAAATATAGCAATTATATGGATGTGTGGGAAAATAAATGTTTACATGCTAAGGACTAATTTAGGTCAGCATTAAAATGCATCTATAAGGCATACATGAAATGTATTGATTCAGGTATGCATTGCTATACAATTTATGGCCTCGGCCATGCTGATACATGCAATGCCTTGGTGCTAAAGGCGCGCAGACTCCTCCACATAGCCACAAAACATGTTCAACAATAACAATCCGAGCCCTCAAAGGTCCCGTAAGTGGATCGGAAATGAAACGGATTTATAGGGTGGTGATCCGTCGGAAATCAGCTCTCTGAATCAGACAGAAACCCATCCCAACAACGGAAGTTATCTGAACGAACGGAAAATTTCCGATTTTGTTTGGAAATGTTCCGATTTGCTTTATATATTTATACAAGTTAATCATGCCACCCCCCCCCCCCCCTCAGTCATCTAAGATCCTTCATTCCTCTTATTAGTTTGGTGGTTCTCCTCTGCACTCTTTCCCTAGTCAGAGCATCCTTTCTTTGAATGGGTGCCCAGAACTGGACGGCATATTCCAGGTGAGGATGCACCCGTGCCTTGCAAAGAGGCAAAATTGCATCCTGTGATTCCATTCCTCTTTTAATACATGATAGTATCTTGGTGGCCCTGGAAGCAGCTGCTTGGCATTGCATGCTGTTATTTAGCTTGTGATCTACCAGTACCCCCAGATCCTTCTCAACAAGTGACTCTCCCAGTTTTACTCCCCAGAGGACATATGTGGCCTTCAGATTGTTAGACCCCAAGTGCATGACTTTACACTTTTCCACATTGAACTTCATTTTCCAAGTGGATACCCAGACACTCAAAGTGTCCAAGACAGCCTAAAGCATGTGAACATCTTCAAAGGACTGCACTGTGCTACATATCTTTGTGTCATCTGCAAAAATAGAGACAGTGCTTTTAATTCCATCTTCTATATCGTTTATAAACAAGTTGAATAATAGTGGGCTCAGCAATGAACCCTGGGGTACACCGCTTACAACCGGTAACCATTCAGAGTAGGGATCATTAACCACAACTCTCTGCAAAGGATCCTTCAGCAAGTTTTCAATCCAGTTACAAACTGTATTTTCTAAGATCTCAATTTCCCCAATAAGTGTCTATGGGGGACAGTGTCAAATGCTTTTGCAAAATCCAGAAAAACTATATCCCACCCCTTTGTCCAGGCTTCTACTCACCTCCTCATAGAAGCCAATCAGGTCGCACAGAGAAGACCTAGAGCCCTTTTTAAAAATGAGCACCACATTTGCCTTGCTCCAGTCCCTTGGCACTATACCAGTTGCTAGTGAGTCTTTAAAAATCAACAACAGGGGTGATGAGATAACGGAACCGAGTTCTTTGAGAGCTCTTGGGTGAAGTCCATCTGGTCCTGCAGTCTTATTCACATTTAAATTATTTAGTTTTTCTTGGATGATATCCACGTTTAGCTTGTTAATTATTATACTTGGGCTATTGCTATTAGTGGCATCTCCTGTGTTGGCTCCTTGCTACTCTCTTGTGTACACAGTGCTAAAGAATCCATTTAACAGCTCCGCCTTATCTTTATCCCCAGTGACCATTTCCCCATTATCATTAATTACAACACCTACCTGTTCTGATTTAGTTTTCTTCGAATTAATATATTTAAAAAAAAAGGTTTAGGGTTTGTTTTACTTTCTTTGGCCACATCTCTTTCATTTTGTGTTTTTGCCAACCTTATTTCTTTCTTACACATTTTATTTACTAGTTTATACTTTTCAAGTGTTACAACTGAGAGTTCAGCCTTGTAATGTTTAACCCTTTAAATGCCAGCCACGTAAAATGTACGTGGTTGCCTCTCCGTCACTTAAGTGCCAGCCACGTAAAATTTACGTGCCTGGCATTTAACCCTGCTAGCGGGCAAAAAAAAAAAAAATACTCACCTGACCCCTCGTTGGATCCGGCCGGGTCTCCTCTTTAATTTGGTGCCATCCGATCTCCCGTGGGGGGTCGGATGGCTCCAGGAGAGCCCCCGAAATAGGCCGCCCCCCCCCCGCTTCTGCAGCAGCAGCTGCTAACTGTAAAAAAAAAAAAAAAATGACATTCACTTACCTGCGTGTGCACTGGCTCCCGCTGTCCCTCCTCTTCACCTGGGGGGCCTCCAATCCCCCCCAGCCCAGAAGGCTCTCTCCCCTTTCATCCTCGATGGCGGCCTTTCATCCTCGATGACGTCATCCCGGCCCCGATCTCCGGCTTCAGCCTTCTCAGCTGTCAGATGCCGGTGATCGGTGCTGGGGAAGGAGGTGACAGGAGATCCTCTGATCTCCTGCCTCCCCCTTCTATGGATGCCGATCACCGGCATCTGTCATCAGAGCGGCGAGGGACAAGAGCTTGCAATCGGAGGTAAGTACAGTAGAAATTTTTTTTTTTTTTTTTATAAAATACTTTTGATTAACGTGTGGTGTTTTTTTTTAACAGTTAACCCTTTGTGAGCTGGTAAGGGGTCCATGAGACCCCTTATACCAGCTCACAAGGCTCTGGGTCTGGCAAGTCACCTGCGGCTAGCGGGTGACTTGCCATTAACCCCCAGCCCCCAATTACCTGCCTCCCCAACGGGCAGGGGGGTGGGCCGAGGGGCCCGGGCCACTTAGTGGCTATGTGGGCTAGTAGCCTGCAGGGCCAGGGGCCACCAACGCTGGCCCCTGCGCCCTGTTCTACAAGCTCCCATAGCTGGCCCGGGTTGGTAATGCTGGGTACGGTGGACCCTACGTCATTTTTGGGGGGATTTTTAAGGGTTTTTAACCCTTCAAATTCCAAAAAATGTTAAATGTTGTAAATGTTAAAAATTACTTGTTTCAGTTAGGGGGGTCTCCTGGGCAGGAACAGGGGGCTAACGATAAATATGTGGTACCGTTCTAATCGGTAGAAATGGGGCTTTCACATGCAATATGGTTTTCCCTAATAAAATACATTTTTTATTTAGGAGGCAATTTTCTAAAAAAAAATTTTATTTTTTTTTTTTTTTACTATAAATAAAATTAATAATAAATAACATTTACAAACAAGACATTTCATGTTAAAACCTAAACTCTGCTGCAAAATATATGTATATAATTTTCCTAAAAATTCCAGCAAAAATGTCGCAAAACATGGCGCAAAATGGGGAAAAATGACCTGTCAACAGAGGGTGACAAAATCTCAAGTAGGCTGGCAATTAAAAGGGTTAATAGTACCTCTGCATGTTGGGTATTGTTCTGTTCGGGTGACCTTGCGCTTTCAGACTTAGCTTGTTTTTTCTTGGTTGCATATTTATATTTTAGGAAAAGGTGTTTTTTATTCAGCTTTTTTATACATTTTTTAGGGAAACCCTGCACAACCAAAGAATTCTTTTAGGGATCAATTCCAGAAAGATGAGCCCACAACAACAAGCTGGGTACGCTTAGAAAGCTTAACATGTGTACTTTCAGGGAATATATGGTTTATGGGGGATATTCTAAATGTAAAGGGTTGTTTTGTTTAAAAATTCACAAGGTGCGCACTTTGTCTGCAGAGCTGAAATTTTCAAGAAAAATTACCGTTATGCTCATGCTTTTATTTTTTTCAGATTTTATTGACAAACTTACATTTTTTATTACAAAAAAACACTACAAATTGTAAAAAATAGTTTTTTATTTTATTTTTTTGCACATATTTCGCCCAAAAATATTGAGAATACACCTAAAAATTACAAATAAGACATTTCATGTTAAAGCTCAGACTCTGCTGAAAAAAACAATATATCATTTTCCTGGGAAATCCCTGGAAATCCCTTCAAAAATCACATTTGAACATGGGGAGCGCAAAATAGTGCAAAATGGTCTGGCAACAGAGTGTGACAAAAACTCCAGGTAGGCTGGCACTTAAAGGGTTAAATGTCCTTTTTTTGTTCTTTATTGCCCTTTTAACCGCAGGTGTCAGCCATGAGGGGTTTAATTTTAGCCGCTTATATTTGTTGCCCGTAGGAATACATTTTGCAACGTTGGTACTCACAATTGATTTAAAGCACTCCCATTTGGCATCTGTATCCTTATTCCTAAACAGATGCTCCCAGTCAATGTCCTTGAGTGCAGCTCTGAGCCTGGGGAAGTTGGCCTTAAAATTCAGTGTTTCTGCCCTCCCCGACAGAAAATCTTTCTTACAGTTTATGTTACATACAACTGTATTGTGGTCACTGTTATCAAGATTTTCATGGACTGTTACTGTCCCCATCAGGTCATCATTATTTGATTTTTCCAGATCTAAAACAGCATCACTCCCAGTAGGTGCCTCCACAGACTGATTCATATACTTAACTTGGAGCAAGCTGAAACATGCTCTCCCCCTTGTAGAAGAAGCAGAACCATGTCTCCAGTCGATTCCTGGGTAGTTGAAGTCCCCCATCACCACCACTGTACCAGCCTGTGAAGCCAGCTCTATCTGTTTATGCAGTTGACCCTCTATTTCCTCAGTTATATTTGGGAGTCTATAGATTACACCGAACTGTATTTTAACATTATTTACATCGCTCCCCCACATCCACCCACAAGGATTCTAAGGCCCTTATTTATGAAGGAATAGCGACAGGTAGCGACTGGTGAGCGGCCGGTAATGACGGGCCCCACCACGAGAACGCCGGCTCCCCACCACAATCACACATTTATCAAGCCAATCCTGCTTAGCGACTGAGATAGCGCCATATAGCCACTCATTCATCATTATTCCAGCCACAGCCCACAGCGCCAGCGCCCGACCTTGAACAGCGACAGGTATGACCTCTCGCTACCTGGCGCGCTCCAATGCATTTCAATGGAACAATCTTTAAATATTCATAATTAATTGTTATTAATTTTTTTTTTTTTTTAATGTGAAAAATTCTGTGACCACTTCTGCCATTGTAGATTATTTTTTTAAGGTAAAAAAAAAAAAAAAAATTTGTACAGAATTGATATTACAGGTCTGATATTAATGTATTCATATTACAAAATTATTTAAAAATATAGCCACTCATTCATCATTATTCCAGCCTCAGCCCACAGCGCCAGCGTCCGACCTTGAACAGCGACAGGTATGACCTCTCGCTACCTGGAGCGCTCCAATGCATTTCAATGGAACAATCTTTAAATATTCATAATTAATTGTTATTAATTTTTTTTTTTAAATGTGAAACATTCTGTGACCACTTCTGCCATTGTAGATTATTTTTTTAAGGTTAAAAAAAAAAAAAAAAAAAATTGTACAGAATTGATATTACAGGTCTGATATTAATGTATTCATATTACAAAATTATTTAAAAAACTTGTTTTTTTTGGTTTCCAAAAATATGGTTGTTTGGGGGTTAAAAAACTACTTTGAACCCATGGCCGCCAGCGCTCTGGGGTTCAAACATGCATTTTACAGCGCGAGAATTTTTTGAGCGTGATTTTTTAATGAATATGGTGGGAGCCGGTCGCTCTGACCAGTCGCTATCATGCGCTCCCATACGGCGAGGAACCTGTCAAATAGCGACTCCTCACCCAATATTCAACATTACGGCAAACCGACTGAGTCGCTATCAACAACCGAACAACGGCCAAGCACAGCAACTACTAGCGGGCGCTCTGAAAATGCCGCTACAGTTGCTCAACTGTCGCTACATGCCGCTATTAATGAATCGGTCTCTAAATCTTCTGCTAGTATCCCCTCATTAACATATGCTTTGAATTATTGCTTTACATAGAGACACACTCCGCCCCCTTTCCTTTTTGCTCAGTCTTTCCGAAAAAGAGCAAAACCTTGTAGATTGACAGTTCAGTCATGTGTGGAATTCAGCCATGTCTCAGCCACACCAACAACACCAATATTCTCTTCCAGCATTAGAGCCTCAAGCTCCCCCACTTTACTTGCCAGACTTCTGGCATTTGTGAACATACACGTTATGTTCCTATCTAGTTTGACACATTGAGCTATAGTATTAGCTTCTGCAGTAATGCATCTGCCTAATTTTTCACTGCTGGTTTGCAACACATGGATCTCCTTATCCATTATAGCAGTCCCCCCCTTCTAATTCTCCCCCCACCATCATATGCTGTCCCCCTAAGTAACCTGTCTTCACTTTTGTTGTCACTCTTGCCCTCCCCCTCATCTCTAGTTTAAATAGCTCTCCACCCCACCTAGTATCATCTTACCCAGCACAGCAGCCCCCTTCCATTCAGGTGCAAGTTATCTGTAGAATACATTTGTACCTCAATGAAAAGTCAGTCTAGTGCTCTAGGAGCCCAAATCCCTCTGCCCTGCACCAGAACTTGAGCCACGCGTTTAACTCGACAGCTTCCACAGTCGTTCATGTGTAGCGCATGGCACAGGCAGTATTCCAGATAATACAACCTTGGAGGTCCTTCCCTTAAAAAGACCTCAAATATTGCTAGCCATTATCCTAGTTACAAAACAGCAGTAAAAACAATTTTAGTGCTTTCAGTTGCAGCAACTTTGGCTATTAACTTCTTTTTTAGCACATAGGCAATAATAACACTTGAACACTTGAAGTCCCCCAATCAAAAGTCCCTTAATAAAAAGTCCCCTCACTTATAACACAACCTCACTTGAAAATACCACCAGAACTCGCTTTAAATAATCTTATTTATAACAAAGCAATACTTCCCATCCAATGTCAGTCTCTGTCTGGCGAAAAAGAGGCAGGATTGGATTCAAGTTCCCGTTAAGTTTTATGGTTCAGCATAATTTCAGAAGTAATTGGCTAAAAATTATTTAGCCAAGACTTTACTTCAGGGAGTAGCTCATGTGCAATCCTATTTTTTGGCCTCAGTCAGTACCATGGAATCTGAAACTGGTCCTGAATCTAATTTTAGACAACTCATTTTTAAGCCGATTCATAGATACTCTGCTGGCTTTGTTAAGATACGAAGTAACTTTTCTGGAGGGGCATGACCTGGCACTTGAGGCAGATAGCAGCATAGTAAGGGAGCTCTGACCCTAGTAGAACCCCGAGAACCACTGGGTCCCAGATGGGGCTAAATATCCTGGATATCCTCAGGTTAAAACAGCCTGAAAGCTCAGGTGTGGAGTAATCCAATATGGCACCGCCAAGGCCTCAGTCAGCACACAGTTCTCTCAGCAGCTCCCGATATAGCTGTGACAACCATTCCCTGTACATGTAGCTGCGGGCTTTATACTAGGGAACTCCAGACACTTTTTACAATTGTTACAGAATTTCCCTGTCCCCCTAGTCAAACACTTCACCTCCCAGAACAGAGTCCTGGGACTAACAGAGCTCATCTCTAAACTAGAATATAACATGCCACTATGGTCTTTAACTTTCAAGACCACTAAGCATTATTTCCAAGATCTCATGGGCTTTGAAAAAGAGTGATGTAAGACAACCCCCCAAATACGACTCATCTCTCGGACTTCCAGCATGCTTATGGAAGATAGCACTATCCCCTTTGGCAGCCAAAAAGCTTAAGTTGGAAAAAGATATAAAGATTACATTCCCAGAAGAGACATGGGGATATAAGTGTCTATAAGTGTTCATTGTATAGTGGAATCCAGGAACTGAATTACAAGCTCTTAACATGGTGGTACAGAGTACCAGAGGCTGTGCATCCGATAATCTCTCAATCCCGGGCACCTGCTGAAGGTGTAACCCCGGGTCCGGCTTTCTCCACATCTGGTGGTCATGTCCTTAGAAACGTCTGGGTGGAGGTAAAATAATGCATTGAGCAAATTGTAGGCCTAATGTAGGACCTAGCTTTAGTTCTCTTGCAGCTTAACTAACTTTAACCTTGCCTATAGGTAATCCCTCCAAATCCAGTTACTGAATGCAGCCAAGGCGTCATTCCTAGATTATTGAGCTCCACTCAATCTCCATCGTTTCTCTTTTGGGTTTGACAGGTCATACGTATAGTGGACCTAGAAAAAATATATCATACTAAACATGATAAATTACAGATTTTCTTCACAACTTTTAGTGGGTAACACATGCTTCTTTTTCAATGTGAGGTATAAGATAGACCATATTAACTTGGGAATGCAATACATGTCCTGCGTGTCTCGCCTGGCCTCAATATGCAATATGCAATTCTGTACAAATATGCAAAGTTGTACCCATGCTGATTGGCCGGGAATCTATAAGATTCCCCGACCGATCGATTCCCCCCCGCATACAAAATTGTGATGCCCCGCTGTGTGAACCCCCCCCCAGGTAGCCCAATTCACTTACCTTCATTCCCGGTCCAACTGCGCATGCCGCATTCCCACTATCCCTCTAGCAGGGCACGGTCCCGCGCCACGCATTTGTGAATGGCCGGCATATGTACGCTCAATGTTAGAGGGAAGCGGTGGATGTGGCCGTCAGCACGCTCGGAGCTGCTGCTCTTAGGCGGCTCTGAGTGTGCTGATTGGACGAGTGGACTCACATGTGCCATAGAACCAAGAGGTGAGTTGCCTTAGGCGATCTGGGGGGTTTCACGCACAGGTAGTGATGTGAAAGCTCCATTATATTTATATTATATATGTAACCCAATGGTTGTTGACTTATTTTGAAACATTTAATTACAAAAAAGTAAATTTTCTGATATAATGCCATAATAGTGAAGTAGGTATTTGTCTTCAGAATCACCCCACCCAACTATTTACAACCATTCTTAAGATTAATTTACCCCAGGTTTCCATCTAACTGTGGTTTTAGCTTTCTATATCAAAATTAATATAATCTTTTTATCCTGTACATCTTATTCTTTAGAGGTAGTCAGTGCTATCAATATATATGGTACTAATTGGCCAAACAACTTTTTGTAACAAAAAAATCTTCTTTATGATTCTGAAAAGGTCCATAATCAGTAAGTGCATAACACTGTTGATGCCTCATCCTACCCTATGACCATCCTTGTCGTATAACATTATCATATAAAATATTGCTCAGTTTATTACCTTGATAATTTCATCTTGTAATTGATCTCATTGTGAGAGACTACTCATCAGCTTGGTCTTGATTGTAGGTAATCTTTATGACAACACAGGTTAAACTTAGTGGTAATTACAATATATTCTCCAAAGAAACATGCATAGACTCTCATTCATTTTACGGCATCTAATTCATTACTTGACTTCCAATATTATGAAAGCAACCTGTAATGTTACCAATGGTGTGCCACAGGCCATCCAGTTAGAAGCATACACAATTTGATTTGACTATATTATCCTTTAAGTGTTTTTTCAGTTTTAGGGCCCCTCATAATTCGCCAATATCAAAATTAAATTAAATAATAATAATTTAATTAAATAGGCAAGGCTGTTCTTAGAACTAAGATCAGAACAGGCTTTCTCATAGATTGCATGTACATTAAAATGCATGTCTCAGTGCACTGCATTCTGGTGCATTTCACTTCGTTGTGTTCCTCATTAAAATAAACCTATGGGGGGACAAAAACACACCAAAAATAGTTCTCGCCTTTTTTTCTACCTAGTTTACAATAAAATCCTTTTATTGGACATTCACATACGCTGAATACTGAATTTGGGGAGCACTGTATAGTGCTTGTAATTAAACTAAACCAATCTAGATTTTACGCAGCCTTTAGCTGCCACTGTTGCACTGAATGTTGGGTCAGTAAAACATCAGAAACTTTCAGACCACTGTCCCCTCTGTTGCCCTCTATAATGATTTTTTGTCCTCAAATACAGCAATATTATGTTCAGTTCTATCTTGGCTCAACTCCTTAAAAAGTAGGAGAAAAATGACTAATTTAAAAGTAAAATGTCATTATCACATCATTAGCATTCCCATATGGTCTCTCTGTTCTTTCTTAGGCATATTCCAACTAGAAATTGCAAAGCATTAAGATGTCACTTGCTGAACAGCAGTAATGCACCCCACTGAGCTATATATTTCAAATAAATTAGCCATGTTATTAACGAGATTATATATCAATGTATATTCTGTCTCAACCAGTAACAAATCTACATGTACACGAAGTACATTTAATCAGAATCATTTTTATTCAACAAGCACATTTGCTTAAACATAATGTACTGTACAAGCAATGTTCCTTTGCCTAGATACTCTGGTTACAGGAATATAGGGCATACATTTAGGATGCAGGAAGTCAGGTTAGATAAAAAAAACATACCATTACAATCTTATATTTAGAAGTTTGATGGCTAGCAGATGGAAGCGTTACTTGAACCTGGAAGTTTGCAAGGTGCCCCTAAGGGTAGTAACTGAAAAACAGCATTGCCATTGTGCTAAGGAACAGTAGTGATCATCTCCACTTGAGACTCTTCTTGTACTAAGGCCCTTATTTAACAGGGGATAGCGACAGGTAGCGACTGGTGAGCGGCCGGTAATGACGGGCCCCGCCACGAGAACGCCGGCTACCCACCACAATCACACATTTATCAAGGCAATCCTGCTTAGCGACTGAGATAGCGCCAGATAGCCACTCATTCATCATTATTCCAGCCTCAGCCCACAGCGCCAGCGTCCGACCTTGAACAGCGACAGGTATGACCTCTCCATATGGCGCTCTCCAATGCATTTCAATGGAACAATCTTAAAATATTCATAATTAATTGTTAATTTTTTTTTTTTTTTTTTTAAATGTGAAAAATTCTGTGACCACTTCTGCCATTTTAAATAAGGTAAAAAAATTTAAAAAACAATTTGTACAGAATTGATATTACAGGTCTGATATTAATGTATTCATATTACAAAATTATTTTAAAAACTTCTTTTTTTTGGTTTCCCAATATATGGTTGTTTGGGAGTTAAAAAACTACTTTGAACCCATCGCCGCCAGCGCTCTGGGGTTTAGACATTCATTTTACAGCGCGAGAATTTTTTGAGCGTGATTTTTTAATGAATATGGTGGGAGCCGGTCGCTCTGACCAGTCGCTATCATGCGCTCCCATACAGCGCAGAACCTGTCAAATAGCAACTCCTCACCCAATATTCAACATTACGGCAAACCGACTGAGTCGTTATCAACTACCGAACAATGGCCAAGCACAGCGACTACTAGCGGGCGCTCTGAAAATGCCGCTACAGTCGCTCAACTGTCGCTACCTGCCGCTGTTAATGAATCGGCCTCTAATTCTAAATAGCTGGAACCTATGGTTCGCTCTGCTGTTTTGATTGTCCTCTGTTTTCACATTGTTTCCCACCAATAATGGCCACCTGCTTCCAAATTTTGACTGCTTCCAAAAAGGCAGTGCCTACACTGGTAACATAGAAATAAAGGGGAAAGAATATATTAAAACTCTGGAGAGCTTGCATTTAAGCCAGACATATACTGACCTAATATAACTTGCTGGTTCCCTACGGTTATAAGTTCTTAATCCAAGCACACTTTTGGGGGGGCGGGATTAGCAACTTGTTCAAACTTATTGACTAGTAATCTTGGCATAATGTGTTGAACGCCACTTCATTATCAATGGATGTGTTGTCCCTGGCATAGGGACCACTGTGCTTCAGGATGTAATGGAGGCAAGGCTGTTTTTAGGGGCAGCAGAGCAGGGTACCTTCATCCCAGGTATCCTATTTTATGCAGATGGATCAGGGCCATTGTTAGAGGTGTTGATCATATGCCAGGCCCCCCCCCCCCCATATTGGGCTCATGGGGTGGGGGAGCTGTCTTCTGCTAAAAAAAGAGGCACAGCATGGCATATACTGGTATAGGACAGCAGCACATGAGCACCATATGATGGGTGAGGAGGGGCAGAATTTTTTTCCTTCCTGCACTGTAGTGGGGTCTTTTTGATCACCTTTAATGTTCTGAAGGTAAGTCAACACAAAACTCTCTAATGTTTTCTTGACTAATGAAGTAACCTCTGATCAGATATTGTGAACTTGATAACAGTGATGAAATGTCTGTGAGATCAGAAGCTAGCTGTTCTACATTGGTTTTTGATTCTTATGCTTAAGGAAAGATTGGTCATCTAAGATGAATGAACATAGTCCCATCTAGAGGTGTATGAGCTGAGTTCCTTATCCCAAGAAGATATATACTCATCCCCACTCATTCCCGCTGAAACTCTGGGGACACCTATATGTCCCCCTTGCTGACTGTCAAGCCCCATGGGACAGCTGGCTTCTTGATGAGTTCAAAACCCCCAAACTCCGCTGCTAGCTTCACCTATAGCCGAGTCCCTGTTTGCCAGGACGCTTTATACACCTCACCTGGCGCGGTTGCCCCCAGGGCTTAATAGCAAAAAGGTTGTGCACTTACAGGGGTGAAGGATGAACCAGAGACTGGGCAATGTCAGGTAAGTCAGGGTCATACACAGGTTATCAATCCTCACGATGCGCAGCACCAAGGAAGAAGCAAGAGGTGGGTCAAAGGTCAAGCTGGGGTCAAACCGGGAGGCCAGAGGGTTTGCAGCACAAGGGATGAGACAGGTTTTTGATCAAGGTCCAGGCAGTCTTCGGACCGGGCAGCAGTGTGGTCAGGCAAAACAAGGTCAGCAACGGTAAAAATCACAAAGACACAGGAACTATAGCACCCAGCAGCATGCTACCACAGTCAGTGAGAGAGTGAGCTGGGAAAACCTATAAAGAAAGGAGGTGGACGGGATTGACCAGGCAAACATTTGGGCTCATTCGCCAGGCTACAAACTATTGGATTATTGCCCAGTTCATAATTAGGGCGTTTCCCCCAACTAGTACAATTAGGGCTCATTGGCCCCTTAAACTAACATCCGGCGAGGACGCTGTCTGCATCGCCACGGCAGGGCATAAGACAGCTGTGCTTGTGCTGTCTGATGAGCAGGGGATGCGGCGCGAGTGGAAGGCACGTCGCCCGAGCAGCCGACCGTGGACACAGCAAGACCGGGAAGGTAAGTGTATTGTGATACTTACATTATGGGGAAGACTGTTGCACCAAATGAAGTATGCCTGGTCAGTATAAAACTGCTACGACTCTTTGGCTGATGGTGGTAGTGGATTACATGCATTGGCTAAGCATTGACTCAATCAGTAACATCTTTTATGTATTGAAGATCCCTGGAGCATGTGACTGGGGGCAGGGCTACACCTACATACACACATGAGTGACAAAAAAGGCTGTGGATATTTGTTCCTCAAAAGCCTGTAAATAAGCAACACAACAAAACCACATTCCCACCACACTTATCACCCACAAATTGGTTAAGGCTCTCCAACTTCAAGCCCACCCAAAAATAATCACTTTAAGGCCCTTATTTAACAAGGCATAGCGCCAGGTAGCGAATGGTGAGCGAACGGTAATGACGGTCACCGCCACGAGAAAGCCGGCTCCCCTCCGCAATCACACATTTATCAAGCCGATCCTGCTTAGCGACTGACAGAGCGCCAGATAGCAAATCATTCATCATTATACCAGCCTCACCCCACAGCGCCAGCGAGCGACCTTGAACAGCGACAGGTATGACCTCTCGCTACCTGGCGCTCTCCAATGCATTTCAATGGAGCAATCTTTAAATATTCATAATTAATTGCTATTCATTTTATTTTTTTTTTTTTTAAATGTCAAAAATTCTGTGACCACTTCTGCAATGTTAGATATTTTTTTTAAGGTAAAAAAAAAAAAAATTTGTGCAGAATTGATATTACAGGTCTGATATTAATGTATTCATATTACAAAATGTTTAGAAAAACTTGTTTTTTTTTTTTCCAAAAATATGGTTGTTTGGGGGTTAAAAAACTACTTTTAACCCATCGCCGCCAGCGCTCTGGGGTTTAAACATGCATTTCACAGCGCGAGAATTTTTTGAGCGTGATTTGTTAATGAATATGCTGGGAGCCGTTCGCTATGGCCATTCGCTGTCATGCGCTCCCATACAGCGCGGAACCTGTCAAACAGCGACTCCTAACCCCGTATTCAACATTACCGCACACCGACTGAGTCACTGTCAACACCCGAACAACGGCCAAGCACAGCGAATACTAGCGGGCGCTGTGAAAATACCGCTACTGTCGCTCATCTGTCGCTACCTGGCGCTATTAATGAATCGCCCTCTAAGTATACATCAATCTCCTTAAATTTCTTCCGTATGCAAAACACCTCTAAATGTTATGCCAACATGAGTTCTAAGGTTTACAAGCCTCTAATCATAGAAAAAAGATCTCCTATATACACTGGCATGTTTCCAGCTTGACACAAAACTCCAGAATTAAACAGGACATTTTTCAAATAAAAAGAAATCCATGGAGTATTTATGTCAAGCCACAAAGTGACAAGGCCCTTGGAGAAAACCTTTGTGTAGCTGATCATATAAAGAACTCCAACATAAGAGTCAATGGCAGTGTCTTCTTTCGCTCTGTGCATGTTGACAGAGACAGAGAGCGGCCCTGTTTATTGCATAGTTTTACATTTGAAAGTATTCCCAGTTAAACCCCGGAGGTGATGAATGTGGTTGGTACAGTGAAAGGAAACAGTCTGTAGAAAATTTCTTCTCATTTGCAAGCAAATCACAACACTCATCGCATATTATTGTGCAAATTCAAATGGACAATAAAAAAGGTATTTTGTTAAAGAGATAATTATGGAGGTTTGCCTTACTATAGCTGCGCTAAAGAGCTAAACACGTTGCCATTGTGTAACCCATATATGTGTAACCCATATGCTGCAGAGGTTGTTTGTTCTATTAAAAATTCTGTCCACAGGAACAACGTGTAATGTAATCACTATTTATAACAGGTGAAGCTGTTCACTCTAGGTAGAATAAAAAGGAATTTAGCTAATCCTGCATTGTGTTTAACAATAAATTGCTCTATTGCAGCCACAATATTTTGCATTGTGTTTAGCTGTATAAGAGCTTATTTATGAGTTTAAAGGAAATTTGCATATTATTGTAACTGCTTGCATGCCAAATCTGTCTGCTTGATAAATGTAAATAGCTTCTGTGTTCACATAAGTCTAATTATCATTCTTATTAAAGTGGACCAAAAATCATTAAAATGAGTTGGCTCGTGGAATGGAACATTGAACTTCATGGAGTCTAAAAGACTAAAACAAGGCCGATTCCAGGTCCTTGAGGAATCGTGAATTTGGACACCACACTGTGTGAAATCCTCCAGACCCGGACTACAGTCTTTTAGACTCATCAGGTCTTAATCTGCTTTAAAGCAGACCAACACCCTCCATGGTGAGGGTGTTGGTGGCTGCCAGGTGCCACCACTATCCAATAAGCTGGGTGGGCATCTAGGATGCTCGTAAATCTTACCTATCTCTCAGTCCCACACCGGGAAGCCAACACCACAATTGGCTGCCCTGGGCTCATGTGGGCAGGACATTCAGCAGCCGAAACTTCAATGTCCTCCTTAGCCTGTCAGATAGCGGTGGCGCCAGTGACCACCAACATCCGCCAAGTTGTTGGTCGTCATATAATAATCAACCCAATACCTCTGCTGTTCCATATATCTCTTTAGGGGTTCTCTGTTTCACTTACTAGCTTTGTACTTCTCGTGTGCAACAGAAACAGCAAAGGTAGTCATGGGTGGAGGACATTGCCTGTTTATGCTAATTCTGGAGGTACTTTCCTAAGGTCCTATGGCATACTGCACACAGATGATCACATCTGATGACAGAGGCCAACAATAGCAGTCAGCAGAGTTAAAACATGTTATCCAACAATATTAAACAAAATCTGTTTATAAAGTATAGATGGATACTCGCCACTATCCATTACCACCTCATCAACTATGTTATAAGAAATGAAGACATGCTAGGATTAAAAAAGGTAGAAATAAAAATCACATGCCCTAAAGAACAGCCAACTATGGTCTCCTGGCAGGGTGAAAGACCTCAAAGCAATTTAATTATGGGGCTTTGTTCTTGTTTCATATCAGCTTTAACCCTTTTGTTGCCAAGCACGTAACACCTACGTGCTGGCTTGGCTGGGCCTTAAGTGCCAAGCCCGTAGGTGTTACGTGCTTGACTTTGATCGCTTCTAGTTTAAAAAATAAAAATAAAAAATACTCACCTGACCCCTTGTTGGATCCGGCCGGGTCTCCCCTTTAATTTGGTGCCATCCGATCCCCCGTGGGGGGTCGGATGGCTCCAGGAGAGCCCCCGGAATAGGCCGCCCCCCCCCCCGCTTCTGCAGCAGCAGCTGCTAACTGTAAAAAAAAAAAAAAATAAAAATGACATTCACTTACCTCCATGTGCGCTGGCTCCCGCTGTCCCTCCTCTTCACCTGGGGGGCCTCCGATCCCCCCCCAGGACTTACCGATCTTCAGGAGAGAGCCTGAGAGGCTCTCTCCCCTTTGATCCTCGATGGCGGCCGCCATCTTGCCGCTAAGCCCCGCCCCTTGGGGGCGGGGCTTATGACGTCATCCCGGCCCCCGATATCTGGCTTCACCCTTCTCAACTTCTCAGATGCCGGTGATCGGCACAGGGTAAGGAGGTGGCAGGAGATCCTCTGATCTCCTGCCTCCTCCTTCTCCTGTACCGATCACCGGCATCTGTCAGCTGAGCGGCGAGGGACAAGAGCTTGCAATCGAAGGTAAGTACAGTAAAAAAAAATTATTTTTTTTTAATAAAATACTTTTTTTTATTGTGTGGTGTTTTTTTTTTTACAGTTAACCCTTTGTGAGCTGGTAAGGGGTCCATGAGACCCCTTATACCAGTTCACATGGCTGGGGGGGTGGCATTGCCATTAACCCCCGCACCCCCATTACCTGCCTCCCCAAAGGCCAGGGGGGGGCAGAAGAGCCCGGGCCCACATAGGCTATGTGGGCTCGTAGGCTGCAGGGTGGGGGGGCCACCAAAGCTGGCCCCCCCACTCTGTGCCTACAAGCCCCCATAGCTGGTCCCGGGCTGGTTACTTTGGGTAAGGGGGACCCCACGTCATTTTTTTTTTTGGATTTTTAAGGGTTTTTAACCCTTAAAAATCCAAAAAAAAATGGGGTCCCCCTCCCCGGGAAGGGGGACCCTATGTCATTTTTTTTTTTAATTAACCATTTGTCATCCAGCAGCTATAAAAGGCTTCTGGGCAGGAAAGGGTGTCTACCTATACATATGTGGTATCGCTGTAAGCGGGAGAAATTGGGGTTTCTCACGCAATAAGATTTTATTGACAAACTTACATTTTTTATTACAAAAAAACTCTACAAATTGTAAAAAAATATATTTTTTTTATTTTTTTTCACACATTTCACCCAAAAATGTTGAGAATACACCTAAAAAACACAAACAAGACATTTCATGTTAAAGCCCAGACTCTGTTGAAAAAAACAATATATAATTTTCCTGGGAAATCCCTGGAAAGCCTTTCGAAAATGACAGTTGAACATGTGTAGCGCAAAACAGTCAAACTCAGTCTGGCAACAGGGAGTGGCAAATGCTGCAGGTAGGCTGGCAGCGAAAGGGTTAAATGCAATATCACCACTGAGCTCTGGCTTGTTGTAAAATAATATCTAACAATATAGGGTGGGCTTTTATTGCATGGTTGTAAAGGCACCTTAGCCAGCTATGCATTCCCTCTATATAATATTATTTATTATTACTAGTATGACAACCTCCAGTCAAACTGGAAACCTTCTCAACCTCACAACACATACATTTGGGAACAGATCTCTCTGCAGAAAGCTCCAGACTGTGCAAATCATTTGTACCGCTTCCTGTTTCCTTTGATGGCTGCGGTTCATGTGACTGCCCACAGCCAACCAGACCCTGACTCATATGGGGCAGCAAATGCAGAGGTAGTAAGTATGGACTGCTCAGTTTTCCGTTTCCAACCACATGCTTTCAATTTAGGATTCCCCCATGCTACAAGGCTGAAAGAACATATAAGAATCTCTACCAAAAAGACCTCTTTACATAATATATTTGGAACAGGATAGACATAATTCTCAAATAGCTTGTTTTAATTGTTAATCAGTAAACTCGTGTTGTGCAGGCAAGTTATAAATGTGCTCCCTGGCAGCAACTTTAATGGCATACGGCATGTCAGTGGACATCCTACTATGAGGTGACATGTGGAAGCTACAAGTACCACTATGGCTTTCCATTGTTAGCCATGAAGAACAAAAGCTGCAATCAGCATAGCCTTTTTTTTACCCTACCCTCTTCAGGCCTAGTCTGTCCTTTTCGTGAACCAGGATGCCAAGTGGAGTTTGTGTAGGCTGCTCCTGCAGTGGAGCAGCCCATCCTTTTTCTCTACTGTAACCTTCTGTGTGTTCCCCTTGCTGACCACTTTCCAGGACAATGGTGCATGCACAAGCCTATATATTGGATCATAAGCCACCAAAATCCTCCCATGCTGGGGGCTCTAGTGAAAACCAGGATTGCCCTTAGATTGTGGACCACAGGCTATGAGTAGAAGTCTTCAGTGAAAGCCTCTCTGGCAGTGTAAACCTGGTGCGCTGGAGTCAGAACTCAACCCTTACTGTGATACCAGTATCTGCTGCTCGTCATTTCACCTCTTGCATTGCAGAGCTCTTGTATCATTGATTATCAATGGAAAATGATCTATGAGTCATCTCAGCTGATTGTAGGCAGCTAAATTAAAAGCACCTCTAGGAACAGCATGGGTCTGACTGCATTGTCAGGCTGCCATGCCATTCCAGCCCAGTCCCTGCCCTCAGGTTTCCTACTGACCATGATCTGAGTGCTGACCATTAGCCATGTCTAGCCAAGTCTGAAGTTCCTTGCCATGTTGCCAACCACTAGCCATGTGTAACCACAACTGGAAAGCCTTGCCCTTTTGCCGACCACTTGCTGGGTCTGACCATGCTATCACTACTGACTACAAACTGATCGCACCAGAAACTGCTTATGAGTACTGGTTACCATTTTTGGAACCCACCGCAGTGGCCTGCTCAGAACCAGGCTACCCCTATTGTACCCAATTCAGCAAGAAACCAGACTCACTAGAGTGTCAAACACAGTATGTGGCTGTTTACATTCACTGTACTGTTTAGAGAATCTGGTGTAGCATTACAGATTTCCAATCGTATGTACTGGTCTCCCCTCTTGATGAATGTTAACTAAGCCATACATTACACAGCCTAATGTATACCAAGAAAAAAGGAACAGTGAGAGCTTTTAATCTCATGTGGTGTTACATTCCTTTAAAGTTTAGGCATATGCTTCCCAGACCTTTACATATTCTATCACTGTACTGTGAAAATACCATAGCGCTCCTGCTCTGCTACTGTCAGCTGGTGACTTAGGCCCTTATTCATCAAGCGCTAGCGCCAGGTAGTGTCTGACGAGCGCCAGGTAGCGGCAGCTAACGGCGACTACCGACTCAAGTACGCCCGGCGGCGGTCACAATGACGCATTTATCAAGCTAAATGAGGCTAGCGCCGGCGAGAGCGACGGCTAGCGCGGCATTCATCATGAAGCCGCCTGGCCCGAACAGCGCCGCTGCAAATTCCTTCACAGCGACACGTATTACCTGGCGCTACCTGCCGCTCTCCCATACATTTCAATGGCAGACGCTGCAATGATTGTTTTTAGTGGTTTTTGTGGTTTTTTCTTTGGTCCCAAATTCAACACGTTTATATTGATATGTTTTAATAATCTGGCTGGTTATTTTCATGTATTTGAACTTTTTATTATTTTTCACAATGTAATGTTGTGAGTGACATGGGTATTGCATCTCCTCCACCCAAACTCATTGGCATCAAAATCGCTTGTTTTCAACACAAACGGGGCTTGTAAAGCTATTTTGTAGCCTGTCAGGTTGGGCGGTCACGTTCGCTCTTCGAAATTGTCAGCGCCCAAGCTATTCGGCAGCCCTGTCTTTGATGAATCTGTGTTGGTCAGTGTTTGTGTAGTCGCTGTTTTAATTCGCTATGTGGCGGCGCGAGCGTCGCTGTGCCTCGCTGCGCTGCGTTGTGCGGCGCTGTGCTGTTCATACATGTGCCCTTCTGCCATTTGCAAGGAATTCACTTCCCGCGACCCCAGTCGTTGTTAATGAATACACTGTAGTTGTGAGCGTGGCTGCCCACAGATTGCAGGATAACATTCAGTCGTACCAGCTCATAACAACCCGTTATGCATTCTCATGTGTGCCACATTTTCAGGTAGTTGTCTACTTTGATTGTGTGATGACTTTTGGATTGATTCAGATTTGTATATGTAAGGCCCACGGTGTATGCTTTAGAAGGACCTATGCATTACAGTATGTAGAATCCCCTGCTAAATCAAGCTAAGAATTCTTGGCGCCTTTGGCCCTAGCTTGTTTTGCAGCGTCATTTTAATGTTTTTCCGCCACTTAGCGTGTACATAGCTGATATTAGCTTGTCCCTGTTGCGCGCATGTTTGCTTTTGAATTTGGAAGCACAGTTGCTTGCGTCATATCCGGTTCCGGGATCCTCCTTTGCGTTTCAACGCCACCTTAAGGTAAAACTGTCTAGCGCTTATGCCAATAGCTTGTTTTTCTGCGTCATTTTAATGTATTTCCGCCACTTAGCTTGCACATAGCTGATATTAGCTTGGCCCTGTTGCGCGCATGTTTGTGTTAGAATTTTGAAGCACAGTTGCTAGCGTCATATCCGGTTCCGGGCTCCTCCTTTGCGTTTCAACGCCACCTTAAGGTAAAACTGTCTAGCGCTTATGCCACTAGCTTGTTTTCAAGCGTCATTTTAGTTTTTCCGCCACTTAGCTTGCACATAGCTGCGAATAGCTTGTTGCTGGTGCGCGGAGCGTTTTTTTTTTTTAAACTTTTTCCCAATGTCGCTTGGGTCATTTCCGGTTCCTGTTTCCTCCTTAGCGTTTCCAATATGATGCCCAGAAGGCGAGTCATGCGCCTCCCCAGCTCCTCCTCAGACTCCGACCCCACCACCCCTTCCCCACCTCCCCAACCTACCTCACCTTCCTCAAGCACCACCCCTCCCACCCCTTCCCCTCCTGGGCCTATGAAGGCCAAGCGCACCCGGGTGGATAGTCGGGTCAATGGCCAGGTAGTAAAAGTGAGTATTTTTTTGTTTGTCTTTTTAGCTGAAAAGTTTCAGAACACACAGGGGGGATTGTTTAGGAAAAATTTTGCTTTGAATAACACATTTCAGCAATCCCCGTGGGGCATCCCCATTGTGGATGTCCTGCTGGGATGCCCCCCCTGGAGGGCCCTAAATATTACCTCAGTCCCGTCCCATCTGTGCATGCGTTAGCTGCGGATGCCTATTGCGCTTACCTCTAGCAGGGTGTACCCCTGCACCAGACATATTGTAATTTTGGGTGCAGGCGCACTCCCTGTTAGAGTCAAACGCCACATGCCAACTTTGCCGTGCATACCCAGCTGAGCTGGTATGCACGTCCCAACGGCCTTGTATGCGCATGCCACAGTGGCGCAGAGCCCTGTGTTTTGCTGGGGGAGTGACGTGGGAGTGGCCTCAGTGGTGTATTTGTGGCCTTCCAAGGGGGTTGCAGACAGCGGACCACCCACAATTGGTGTGGCCCACCAAAGTGCACACAAACCCAGAATAGTCATAATCCTGGGTGTGGGTCCACTTTGATGTGGTCTATGTATAACTGTTTATGACTGTTTTCTGATGTCATGTATTTATGTTATTTTGTTTGTTCTTTTTTCATAGGACTTCTGCCTCGCCGAATATGACTATGCCCGTGGAGGAAAGAAACGCATAGCCATGGAGGTGAAGGCCACAGTGTCCCGGCGCTTCCAGACTGAGCTCACAATCCGCTCGATACAACAAAAGTGGTCTGATTTCAAGCGCCGGGACCCTGAAGGCGTGTACCGCCTATATGATGCCTACGCATCAGGTAAGTTAAAGCTTATGTTATGTTTTGCCTTTGTGCAGAATCATCTGCTAAGCTCTGTCCATTTGTGCTCTTTAGATTAATTATTTTCTTTCACCCCCTCCACACAGATAAGCGTCCTCCCCTGGGGAAACGTGGGAAGGGATTCCTCCCCCGAACCAGGCAGGCGGACTCGGGGGAGTCATCGGGGGAGGGTCCCTCCCGCGGGTCCTATTTAGAGGACCCAGGGGAGGAAGGGGATGACGCCCCAGAGGAGTGTGCTGCTGGGGGGCTGGCTGGATCAAGCCTCAGCTCCTCACACTCTGAGTGTGAGGAATCTCACCAGGCAAGGGGCCACTCTCAAGCAGGGAGTGAGAGGGAGGAGGGTGGCCCTTTGCCTGGTGGATCTTCCGACCAGAGTGTGAGGAGCCGAGGCTCCCCGCCTCCTCCTCAGAGCCCTCCCTGGGCTTCAAGTGGCGCTTCATCCCCTGGTGAGTGTACATTTTTAATTGTTAGTCTGTGACAGGTTTCATCTTGCAATGTGTCCTTAGCCCTTGCCATTCCTCTCTAATTTGCAGGGCATCATATAGGCGGCACCTCCATGGCATTTTGGCGTAGGATTCTCCACGGGCATAGTCATGGTAAGTGTTATTGGTTACCCATCACATTCCCAATGTTATTACATTCATTCAAGTGCACCCAAAAACATTGATGGTGCTCGGTTTCTGTAAGCTTCCAGGACCAATCACATCCCTCACCCAGGGCCCCCCACACCCAAACAAAACCACAAAACTCCTTACCTCTTTGGGGGTTGGCAAAGCCACCGTCCAAGCCTCCTGTGTGACACTGTAGATGTGTGTGCGCCTGCGCTCTTTTTCAAAATGGCCTGCGCATCCGCACACACTCGAGGAGTGATGTGTTGAAGGCAGCGGGCGCGGAGTAAGTTGGCTCATGCAAATTGTGTGGCTCGGCCAAAGTGGACCCAAACCAAGATTAGCAGCAATCCTGTGTATAGGCCCACTTGTAACAGACACATGTTTCCTGGTCCATTGTCACAGCTGGTTTGATAAGGTACCCTAACCTCACAAACCCCACTACAGTGCTAGCCAACTGTCAACCACCCCTATGTTTCTGGCAACACCATGATGGGTGTTTGCATTTCTTTTCTTGGGTTAAGTTGTTTCCGCTCCAACATGTGGCCCACTATTAACATTAGCCAAACAACTGCAAATGATTCCTTTAAATAGCACTGTCTATGTTATTTGCACATTCTCTTTAGGGATACATGTGTGAAGCCTTACAAATTGACATTAACTCATGGTCCAGGAAATATGCTAATTTAGGTCAACCTGTATGTAACCATGCAAGCCTTTGCATTTTCAGACTCAATAACCAGATGGATGTCAAATAGTCATGTGTCATTTGCCCACTAATTGTGTTTTTGCCTTTTGCTTTATGTTGACAGATGTTGCGACGCAGACGGAGCCAGAGACCCTCCTCCCCACCCCAGCTCCAGGGACGGCCAGCAGCATGGGCCCCCGCCACAGCTGCGATGGTGAGTACATCCCACTTCATATGCCTAAAGACTTGTGAAACCTATGTCTTCTAGTCACATCAGCAGCCATTTTAAATTTACCTATGTGTTAATTTCACACACATCTCTATTCAATGTGTTGGCACAATAATCCAACATGCCTGTTTGCATGCTTGATTGTTGGCTCACATCCTTCATTAGGCCCCATAGAGACTATTTTTGCGTTAGACACAACCAAATGGGCCCGATTAGGTCTGGACCTGTAACATTATAGGGTAAACTCGTGGACTCGTTCGGACTTAGGCCCTGATGTTTGGCTGTTACTAAACCCAAAAATGGACACACAGGGAATTAGACCTTCTTTGCTTCCCAAGAGTTAAACTGGAACAACAACCAGGATTTTGACTTTCCTGGGTGTTGTTCCACTACGGTGGGGCACCCCTGATCGGCACCGCTGTGTGACAACCCCCTGAACTCACGTTGACTCCAAAAAATGTACAAGCCATTGCAAATTGCCTCCTCCTCCGCCTCCCCCGCGCCCCTTTTTACGGGGGCGTGCCTGCGCCGGCAATTCACAGACGGCCGGCGCAGGCACGCACACGTCTAGAGGGGCACCAGGGAGGGCCCAGCGGCACTGCCACACAGAAACTGAGGTAGGTATTTTGGGGTTTGGGGGGTGTTTCACACCCAGGGACATCCCGATCTTGGATGTCCCGCGGGGAGGGAGGTGATGGGGCAGGGAATCTGATAGATTCCCGGGCCGATCACCCGTGGGTGTTGGTACACTTTAAGCTAAAATGTATGCTTGGGATGTGTTGTTCACATTCCTGCCAGTCAATAGTACTCATATAATGTTAACCAATAAGCACACAGTGGTCAACAATGTTAATGTGAGTGTAACCTAATTGGACACACTGACATTACATTGCTACATCTGTGTCTGTTGAGGTCACTGCCAAATTATAAATAAATTGTTGTTTCTACATTTCTACAGCTTGTGAAAACCAGCATCGCAGACTGTGGCGGGAGATCCGGCTCCTGAAGCTGATGCTGCTGGCCAGGAAGAGGCGCCGACGGCGTCGTTAGGGTGGGGGGAAGGCTGGTCTCTTGATGGCCGTTGTTGGCCAAGGTTGGCCGTGTTGGCCATTGTTTATATTAAAAAATTTTTGATTCACATCATTACAGTGTGTTGCATTGCAAAGCCTAGTTTAGCTGTCTCCCAAAACATTTGTGGGTCAATGTAGCCATACCTTTTGAGCCATTTCAGGTGTTAACCATAGTAAGCTATGGGCTCCAATGTGTGGGCTAAATTGACCAATACATTGACATATGTAGATCCAGATACTCATCCCTGACTGTGTTATTAGCGAGGTCTTAGGAAACACACAATTTAGAGGTGGGTGAAGCAAATATATTTACATAACCAAAAAGATACAAAATTAATATTCTTGGCTGGGTGGCCGGGGAGGTTGGGAGTCATTGCTAGGGGCGGTGTTGGGGGACAACAGTGCAGTAAAAAATATAGACTGCTGTTGTATGAGCTGTTGTAGCAACAACAAAGTTTGGTCCTGCCGCTGTATTGCTTCTTCCTGGCGCTGTACAGATTGCTCAATTACATTTGCCAGCCGACCAAGTTCCTGGTTCTGTAGTTGGTTTTGGCGTAACTGGTCCACCTGGCGCTGCAGGGCCTCATTTTGTTGCTGACACATCAGCACCTGATTTTCCAACGCCGCAATGCGCTCATTAGTTCCATCACGCGGCTGTTGGCGACTGTAGTCCTCCAGCATCCGGACCCCTAGCTCGTAGAAATCGGCACTGGTTGGTGCCACACCTCCTCTTGCTGTGGTTTGAGGCTAAACAAATAGTAAACCACATTTTAGTCAAACAGAACCAATGCAGTTATGCCCCTCAAAATAATTACCATAAACACTCACTATACAACTTACCCTTGTCTGAGCCTCTGAAGCTTGGCCACATGGGACTTGGGAAGAGGTCCCAGCTTGGGGTTCTGGTTCCGCCTCCTGCCAAAACAACAATGAAAGGAAATGTGACATGTTGCTTCTTCCACTACCCACGAAGATGCCAATGTGGTTCGAGGTCGTCTACATCAGCCATGTTACCTGCGTGTCCTCCGGCACAGGTAGGCTCGAGGTTTCGCTGCCAGAGAGTGGCAATTCAACATCCGAGATGTCGGGCAAGTTGCCATATGCTAAACAGGAAAATCAGGTTAGTAGGTCTGTGGGCCAAACTCTAATGTAACCTGGTTAGGCTATCGAGGCCATACCTCTAAAAAGTTCCAAAATACACACTAGACCAAAGGTCTCTGTTAAACTCAGATTGTTAACATGTATGTTACAGGACTAAGACGCACTAATTTCTGCAAATCACATCAGAAACATTGCTTAAATTAAACATACCCGCAATATCCCAGATGTCTGGAGTGGGGTCCTCACTCGAGCTTGGACCTTGAAAATACATGTGGACACACAAGTTGCCAGAAGCAAGTGGCACAAAAGTAGAGCCAAAATACAGACTAGAGCAAGGCAAAACCACTTACCCTCATCTCTGGCAGCTGGAACTTGAGGGGCCCTTTCTGGACAGCCACTTCCGATATTCGGGTCAACTAAAAAAAAAACAGAATGTCTCTAAATAATCAGCAAACTACTACGGGGAATGTTTGGCTAAAAAGATGTCCGCAAAAATACATTGCTATCACTCAAATAACTAATAGACTGACCCTGGGGAGGCAACCAGCACTCCCAAGAGGCATCTTCAAGTTTACCAAGCAAACATGTAGCTTAGTAGACTAACCAAATTGAACCAGTGTAACATAAACAGCATAAAGGATACATTATGTATTGCTCTACACACCAACAGGGTCCTGTTGACCGGCAACATCGGAAGTGGGGTCCAAAGATGAACCAGTCACTTGGCCTACCAAGAAAAAAGAGGAATGAGACACATGCACTTGAGTAAAAGTGGATCAAGCAAGGTGAACACATGCACTTACCGACATCCAAAGAGTAGGTGGGATCCGGAGGAGATGCTGGGGCCAAGGGCATGGGAGCTAGGCCAAAATAAAACCAACATTGAGCCATAGCTAATGTGCGTTGCAAAATACAACATGCATTAAGGTGTGTGAGCAGCTCTTTCACTAATATTCACTAATCAAGCCAAGTGTGGCTCCCACATTGATATGCCGATATATGGCTACACATCTCTGGCGTCCTACATATCTACACATGTTAGGGCCTTGTTAGTTAGTTGCTGTGAGTGTTACAGTGGGCGTGCAATTAGGGCGCAGGCACATATTATTAATACTCAACAGGGCAAACCTTGATTGTTTGAGCTGCTCCCACACCCATTTGTTAACAAAACAAGCAGCAACCAAATTATGGGTAAATACCTTCAATGGCAGACTGGGGTAGCCTTGAGGTTGCTGGAAGGGCAGGAGCTTGGGTGTCCTGAGGCACATCCCGGACAGCAGCATGTGCACCTATGCATAAAGCAACAGACAGAAAATTTACAAATGTTTGAGCTGTAATGTAATACTTCACAGGTCCTACTGTTAGTTGTTCAGAATGTAAAAATGCAAATCACATACATTAACATTAGGTTATTGTAAAAGCCAGAAAATATGTACCTTCAGTCCAACCGGTGGTGTCATCCCCAGGATCCACACCCTGCAGCCGAGCCAGTGGGATTTTGGCCTTCAGCATCTCCTCATACGGCCTGTAGGTACTCTTTGGAGCCTGGATGAACCCACTGTCCACATCAAGATCGTGATTCATCTTTTTCATAAGGGCCCCTCGCAAAGTGTAGAAGCGTTTCCTGCAGGATGGGCCACTACGTGGGTGTTGAGCTGTGCTACTAAGCTCCACACCAATGGCATCCCACAGTTTGCTTCTTTCTTGTTTGCCTATGGACTTGCTTTGGGAGCCAAAGAGTAGCTCCCATTTAGCAAGTGTAAGGCGCACAAGATGATTATTCTCCGCCAAATTAAATTCAGGCTCCCTCTTGGCACCTGGGCGCTTAGCCTGGGGTGCTGCCCCACCTTCAGGCTGTGCCCTTTTCCGTAAGGGAGGTCTGCGCACAGCACCCACCAAACTCCTACTCGGGCCTGCTGTGGCCGGCAGATGTCCTGAATTTGGCTCCATCCTGTAGCTGCACACACACACAAATACACACCCAACAAGCACGCATGCAGACTACAGAATGGCATCGCAATCTGTTAGGCTTGGGCAGGTTTTATGTGCTCTAACAGCCAATCCAAAAGCAGCCCACTTAATTGATTCACACATACAGCCCAGTTCCTTCTAGGCACACCTCCACTGCACTGACAGAAGCATGTGTGTTAGCCAATTAACTCATTACAGACCTCATTAAACAAACAACACACACCCAAATCCAACAATGGACTGATGTATCTCAAACCCTTGTGACATGTGGTTAGCCTAACGGCTATTTAAAAAAACAGCAGCTTCCCTTTCATTGGTCCACCCCTGATTTTTGGGCCATGTCCGTTAATGCACGCAAGTTACGGCTCAAGTACGCTAGTAGCGCTACTAGCGTGCGCGTGCGCACTCTGTTTTACGCACACCTGGGTCGGCTAATTGGCGCCCGGAAATAGCAGAGCGACGCAAAAGGCGGCAAAGCGGACCTGTCACTTTAGAAAATGAAGTATAAAAGGAAGGAATGTTCTAGCTTCTGCTATTCTTACACTGTGGCAAAGGCTGTGGTGTGGTGCTGTGCTCGCTTCCCTTAGCTCATTTGAGCCTCTGTCTGGTTTCTGTCCTCACTCTCTGTGGCTTGTTGGGTGATTTCTGACATCAGTGCTGTTTCTTTAGGAGCTTGGTTTTGGTGGCATCTGCAAATCTTGTGTAGCATACAGCAAGTGAGGCTTGATTTTGGGGCCTTTTGTGGGCTGTGCAGCAACTCCCCTCTTGGTTGTGCCTAACTTAGAAAGCTGGTTTTCAGCAGGCTGGTGGTTTGGACCACTATAGTTCTGGTTTTGTGGTGAGCTGCATTGTAGCGGGTGTGTGTGGAGTGTGATTGTTTGTGTGTGTGTTGTGTGTTAGTGGTTTTTTTTGTTTATTTTTTTTTTTGTATATATCTTTAGTGTGTGTGATGGATAAGAGGGTGATGTATGGTGTCTGGGTGGATGGATGTATGTGTATGCTGAAAGAGCAGGAGGAAAGGGAGCGGGGTGTTGTGAGGCTTAGGGCGCCCCGCTCCTTTGCAATCTGCCTTTCAGTATGGGACTTAAGTGACGAGCAGATCAGGAGCCGCTTCCGTCTGAATCGTGCTGCACTACAGTCCCTATATGATCAGATTAAGACCAAAATCGAGCCATCCACCAAACGCACTCATTCCATTCCAGGCATAGTACGCCTGTGTGCCACTCTTAATATTTTGGCACGAGGGACCTTCCAGGCAACCTCAGCCCTCCTCAGCGGGATAAGCCAGGCTACTATGAGCCGCATACTAATCCAGGTAGTTCTGGCAATTTGTGATTTAATCCCAATTTACATCAGGTTTCCTGAGGATGAGGAAGAGGTTGCCAAAATAAAACATGCTTTCTATCTGATGGGAGGGATCCCGAATGTGCTAGGGTGCGTTGATGGTACACATATCCCTTTCCGCCCTCCCCGTGCACAGGAGCTGTCCTACAGAAACCGGAAACAATTCCATTCAATGAATGTGATGGTGGTCTGTGACCCAGACATGAGGCTGCGGGCGGTGAGATCGGGGTTCCCCGGCTCATGCCACGATTCTTACGTCTTGCAGCGGACAGTCCTGTGCCGGAAGTTTGATAACAACGAAATGCCAGCTGGCTGGCTACTGGGTAATAAATTAACCATGTCAATGTATTTTGCTAATATGTGGCCTAGTAAGCCAATTTTAACCAAACTACCACCAAAAAACATGTACTAGTACTAATTGCTGTCTCTCTCCTTGTGTTTTTTCTACAGCGGACAAGGGATATGGGCAGAGAACGTGGGTCATGACTCCGGTCAGGAACCCACGGACCTCTGCCCATGAACGCTACAATGCAGCGCATCGCAAGACCAGAAGCATTGTGGAAAGAACCATCGGCCTGCTGAAAGCACGCTTTCTCTGTTTGGCACGGCCAGGAGGAGAGATGCTCTACAGCCCACAGAAGGTTTCCAAGATCATCCTTGCCTGCTGTGTGCTACACAACATTTGCATTTGTCACCGAATCCAAGCCCCCGAGGAGACAGCACTGGTGCCAGAAATCCCCAACCTGCCCGCAGATAGAAGTGAGGACACCCAGACTGGCGATGAGCTAAGGGAAAGGCTGATCACTTCTTTTTTTGCGGTAAGCTAACTACCCTTCACTCTAATGCAAGTACTGCACTACTGGTTAAATGTATTTGACCTCCCATCAAAATGAGCAAAAAAACACACTAAGGGGGGTGTAAGATGACCACAACCACTCTAAGGGGGGTGTAAGATGACCAAAACCACTCTAAGGGGGGTGTAAGATGACCAAAACCACTCTAAGGGGGGTGTAAGATGACCCAAACCACTCTAAAGGGGGTGTAAGATGACCCAAACCATTGTAAGGGGGGGTGTAAGATGACCCCAACCACTCTAAGGGGGGGTGTAAGATGACCCAAACCATTCTAAGGGGGGTGTAAGATGACCCCAACCACTCTAAGGGGGGTGTAAGATGACCAAAACCACTCTAAGGGGGGTGTAAGATGACCCCAACCACTCTAAGGGGGGTGTAAGATGAGCCCAACCACTCTAAAGGGGGTGTAAGATGACCCAAACCACTCTAAGGGGGGTGTAAGATGACCAAAACCACTCTAAGGGGGGTGTAAGATGACCAAAACCACTCTAAGGGGGGTGTAAGATGACCAAAACCACTCTAAGGGGGGTGTAAGATGACCAAAACCACTCTAAGGGGGGTGTAAGATGACCAAAACCACTCTAAGGGGGGTGTAAGATGACCAAAACCACTCTAAGGGGGGTGTAAGATGACCCAAACCACTCTAAAGGGGGTGTAAGATGACCAAAACCACTCTAAGGGGGGTGTAAGATGACCACAACCACTCTAAGGGGGGGTGTAAGATGACCCAAACCATTCTAAGGGGGGTGTAAGATGACCCCAACCACTCTAAGGGGGGTGTAAGATGACCACAACCACTCTAAGGGGGGTGTAAGATGACCCCAACCACTCTAAGGGGGGTGTAAGATGAGCCCAACCACTCTAAGGGGGGTGTAAGATGACCCAAACCACTCTAAGGGGGGTGTAAGATGACCAAAACCACTCTAAGGGGGGTGTAAGATGACCAAAACCACTCTAAGGGGGGTGTAAGATGACCAAAACCACTCTAAGGGGGGTGTAAGATGACCAAAACCACTCTAAGGGGGGTGTAAGATGACCCAAACCACTCTAAAGGGGGTGTAAGATGACCAAAACCACTCTAAGGGGGGTGTAAGATGACCACAACCACTCTAAGGGGGGGTGTAAGATGACCCAAACCATTCTAAGGGGGGTGTAAGATGACCCCAACCACTCTAAGGGGGGTGTAAGATGACCACAACCACTCTAAGGGGGGTGTAAGATGACCCCAACCACTCTAAGGGGGGTGTAAGATGAGCCCAACCACTCTAAGGGGGGTGTAAGATGACCCAAACCACTCTAAGGGGGGTGTAAGATGACCAAAACCACTCTAAGGGGGGTGTAAGATGACCAAAACCACTCTAAGGGGGGGTGTAAGATGACCAAAACCACTCTAAGGGGGGTGTAAGATGACCAAAACCACTCTAAGGGGGGGTGTAAGATGACCAAAACCACTCTAAAGGGGGGGTGTAAGATGACCAAAACCACTCTAAGGGGGGTGTAAGATGACCACAACCACTCTAAGGGGGGTGTAAGATGACCCCAACCACTCTAAGGGGGGTGTAAGATGAGCCCAACCACTCTAAGGGGGGTGTAAGATGACCCAAACCACTCTAAGGGGGGTGTAAGATGACCAAAACCACTCTAAGGGGGGTGTAAGATGACCAAAACCACTCTAAGGGGGGGTGTAAGATGACCAAAACCACTCTAAGGGGGGTGTAAGATGACCAAAACCACTCTAAGGGGGGGTGTAAGATGACCAAAACCACTCTAAAGGGGGGGTGTAAGATGACCAAAACCACTCTAAGGGGGGTGTAAGATGACCAAAACCACTCTAAGGGGGGGTGTAAGATGACCAAAACCACTCTAAAGGGGGGGTGTAAGATGACCAAAACCACTCTAAGGGGGGTGTAAGATGACCAAAACCACTCTAAAGGGGGGGTGTAAGATGACCCAAACCATTGTAAGGGGGGTGTAAGATGACCCAAAACATTCTAAGGGGGGTGTAAGATGACCAAAACCACTCTAAGGGGGGGTGTAAGACGCCAATGTTGGTTATCAAGTAATGCATTTTGGTATTTGCTACAACTATACTACTTTAAATATCTATACTAACTGCACTTTTCTTATTTTTTCAGGCACAAACACGGGCACCGTGATCTATATTTCGGACTTTCCCAACTTTATTTTACTTTACTTTGCTTTTTCCTTTCTGTTTTAATTTTACTTTACCATTTCTCTTTTGTAAATTTTTTATTTTAGGTAGATTTGAATAAAAAATCTACTATATATAGATACATGTGGCTATGTGTTTAATTCTGGTGAACGTTTCCTTGGCATTCTACTTCCTATAGTAATTATATTTTTCTGGCTGATTTATGTTTTTATTTCCCTTTTCCATTTTCATATTATTTCTCATTTCTGCTTTTCTTTTCTTTTTCTATTTTCCTTTCTCATTTCTTATTTTCTTTTTAATATTTTGCTTTCTCATTTCTGTTTTTCTTTTTTCTATTTTCCTTTCTCATTTCTGTTTTTATTTACTTTTTCTATTTTCCTTTCTCATTTCTGTTTTTATTTTCTTTTTCTATTTGCCTTTCTCATTTCTGTTTTTCTTTTTAATATTTTGCTTTCTCATTTCTGTTTTTCTTTTTTCTATTTTCCTTTCTCATTTCTGCTTTTCTTTTCTTTTTCTATTTTCCTTTCTCATTTCTTATTTTCTTTTTAATATTTTGCTTTCTCATTTCTGTTTTTATTTACTTTTTCTATTTTCCTTTCTCATTTCTGTTTTTATTTTCTTTTTCTATTTTCCTTTCTCATTTCTTATTTTCTTTTTAATATTTTGCTTTCTCATTTCTGTTTTTCTTTTTTCTATTTTCCTTTCTCATTTCTGTTTTTATTTTCTTTTTCTATTTTCCTTTCTCATTTCTGTTTTTATTTTCTTTTTCTATTTGCCTTTCTCATTTCTGTTTTTCTTTTTAATAATTTGCTTTCTCATTTCTGTTTTTCTTTTTTCTATTTTCCTTTCTCATTTCTGTTTTTATTTACTTTTTCTATTTTCCTTTCTCATTTCTGTTTTTCTTTTCTTTTTCGATTTTCCATTTTTCTCTGTTCTGTTTTTCTTTTCATTTTCTTTCTCATTGGTGGTTTAATTGTATTTCCTTTTTATTTAACAAATAAAAAATAAAAAAAATTGTGGCTATGTGTTTAATTATGTTTTATTTTGCATTTATATTAGAATATCTGGTTGAATTTAATTTCCTTTTCAACACAAAATAAAAACTCTTTAAATTTTTAACAAATGTGGCAATGTGTTTTATTCAGAAGGTACTGGATGGCCAGGACACAGCAAAGCTAACAGGCGCTGTGTAGAATAGCGTGGTCACACTGACTGACAGCGCCTACAAAGCTGAGGGCCAACATCATATTCAGCAATGTAGGCGTTGTTCGCAACAACGCCAGGTAGCGACTGAGGAGGCCTGCTATAGCGAATCGCTACCGCCCGCGGCTGACGCTAGCGGCGCTCTTAGCGCCATACTTCAGTCGCTCATCTGTCGCTACCTGGCGCTATTGATGAATCGGCCTCCCCGACATCATTTCTCTAGTGCGGGGAGGCCGATTCATCAATAGCGCCAGGTAGCGACAGATGAGCGACTGAAGTATGGCGCTAAGAGCGCCGCTAGCGTCAGCCGCGGGCGGTAGCGATTTGCTATAGCAGGCCTCCTCAGTCGCTACCTGGCGTTGTTGCGAACAACGCCTACATTGCTGAATATGATGTTGGCCCTCAGCTTTGTAGGCGCTGTCAGTCAGTGTGACCACGCTATTCTACACAGCGCCTGTTAGCTTTGCTGTGTCCTGGCCATCCAGTACCTTCTGAATAAAACACATTGCCACATTTGTTAAAAATTTAAAGAGTTTTTATTTTGTGTTGAAAAGGAAATTAAATTCAACCAGATATTCTAATATAAATGCAAAATAAAACATAATTAAACACATAGCCACAATTTTTTTATTTTTTTATTTGTTAAATAAAAAGGAAATACAATTAAACCACCAATGAGAAAGAAAATGAAAAGAAAAACAGAACAGAGAAAAATGGGAAATCGAAAAAGAAAAGAAAAACAGAAATGAGAAAGGAAAATAGAAAAAAGAAAAACAGAAATGAGAAAGCAAAATATTAAAAAGAAAAACAGAAATGAGAAAGGCAAATAGAAAAAGAAAATAAAAACAGAAATGAGAAAGGAAAATAGAAAAAGAAAATAAAAACAGAAATGAGAAAGGAAAATAGAAAAAAGAAAAACAGAAATGAGAAAGCAAAATATTAAAAAGAAAATAAGAAATGAGAAAGGAAAATAGAAAAAGAAAATAAAAACAGAAATGAGAAAGGAAAATAGAAAAAGTAAATAAAAACAGAAATGAGAAAGCAAAATATTAAAAAGAAAATAAGAAATGAGAAAGGAAAATAGAAAAAGAAAAGAAAAGCAGAAATGAGAAAGGAAAATAGAAAAAAGAAAAACAGAAATGAGAAAGCAAAATATTAAAAAGAAAAACAGAAATGAGAAAGGCAAATAGAAAAAGAAAATAAAAACAGAAATGAGAAAGGAAAATAGAAAAAGTAAATAAAAACAGAAATGAGAAAGGAAAATAGAAAAAAGAAAAACAGAAATGAGAAAGCAAAATATTAAAAAGAAAATAAGAAATGAGAAAGGAAAATAGAAAAAGAAAAGAAAAGCAGAAATGAGAAATAATATGAAAATGGAAAAGGGAAATAAAAACATAAATCAGCCAGAAAAATATAATTACTATAGGAAGTCGAATGCCAAGGAAACGTTCACCAGAATTAAACACATAGCCACATGTATCTATATATAGTAGATTTTTTATTCAAATCTACCTAAAATAAAAAATTTACAAAAGAGAAATGGTAAAGTAAAATTAAAACAGAAAGGAAAAAGCAAAGTAAAGTAAAATAAAGTTGGGAAAGTCCGAAATATAGATCACGGTGCCCGTGTTTGTGCCTGAAAAAATAAGAAAAGTGCAGTTAGTATAGATATTTAAAGTAGTATAGTTGTAGCAAATACCAAAATGCATTACTTGATAACCAACATTGGCGTCTTACACCCCCCTTAGAGTGGTTTTGGTCATCTTACACCCCCCTTAGAATGTTTTGGGTCATCTTACACCCCCCTTAGAGTGGTTGGGGTCATCTTACACCCCCCCTTACAATGGTTTGGGTCATCTTACACCCCCTTTAGAGTGGTTTTGGTCATCTTACACCCCCCTTAGAGTGGTTTTGGTCATCTTACACCCCCCTTAGAGTGGTTTGGGTCATCTTACACCCCCCTTAGAGTGGTTGGGCTCATCTTACACCCCCCTTAGAGTGGTTGGGGTCATCTTACACCCCCCTTAGAGTGGTTGTGGTCATCTTACACCCCCCTTAGAGTGGTTGGGGTCATCTTACACCCCCCTTAGAATGGTTTGGGTCATCTTACACCCCCCCTTAGAGTGGTTGTGGTCATCTTACACCCCCCTTAGAGTGGTTTTGGTCATCTTACACCCCCTTTAGAGTGGTTTGGGTCATCTTACACCCCCCTTAGAGTGGTTTTGGTCATCTTACACCCCCCTTAGAGTGGTTTTGGTCATCTTACACCCCCCTTAGAGTGGTTTTGGTCATCTTACACCCCCCTTAGAGTGGTTTTGGTCATCTTACACCCCCCTTAGAGTGGTTTTGGTCATCTTACACCCCCCTTAGAGTGGTTTTGGTCATCTTACACCCCCCTTAGAGTGGTTTGGGTCATCTTACACCCCCCTTAGAGTGGTTGGGCTCATCTTACATCCCCCTTAGAGTGGTTGGGGTCATCTTACACCCCCCTTAGAGTGGTTTTGGTCATCTTACACCCCCCTTAGAGTGGTTGGGGTCATCTTACACCCCCCTTAGAATGGTTTGGGTCATCTTACACCCCCCTTAGAGTGGTTGGGGTCATCTTACACCCCCCCTTACAATGGTTTGGGTCATCTTACACCCCCTTTAGAGTGGTTTGGGTCATCTTACACCCCCCTTAGAGTGGTTTTGGTCATCTTACACCCCCCTTAGAGTGGTTTTGGTCATCTTACACCCCCCTTAGAGTGGTTGTGGTCATCTTACACCCCCCTTAGTGTGTTTTTTTGCTCATTTTGATGGGAGGTCAAATACATTTAACCAGTAGTGCAGTACTTGCATTAGAGTGAAGGGTAGTTAGCTTACCGCAAAAAAAGAAGTGATCAGCCTTTCCCTTAGCTCATCGCCAGTCTGGGTGTCCTCACTTCTATCTGCGGGCAGGTTGGGGATTTCTGGCACCAGTGCTGTCTCCTCGGGGGCTTGGATTCGGTGACAAATGCAAATGTTGTGTAGCACACAGCAGGCAAGGATGATCTTGGAAACCTTCTGTGGGCTGTAGAGCATCTCTCCTCCTGGCCGTGCCAAACAGAGAAAGCGTGCTTTCAGCAGGCCGATGGTTCTTTCCACAATGCTTCTGGTCTTGCGATGCGCTGCATTGTAGCGTTCATGGGCAGAGGTCCGTGGGTTCCTGACCGGAGTCATGACCCACGTTCTCTGCCCATATCCCTTGTCCGCTGTAGAAAAAACACAAGGAGAGAGACAGCAATTAGTACTAGTACATGTTTTTTGGTGGTAGTTTGGTTAAAATTGGCTTACTAGGCCACATATTAGCAAAATACATTGACATGGTTAATTTATTACCCAGTAGCCAGCCAGCTGGCATTTCGTTGTTATCAAACTTCCGGCACAGGACTGTCCGCTGCAAGACGTAAGAATCGTGGCATGAGCCGGGGAACCCCGATCTCACCGCCCGCAGCCTCATGTCTGGGTCACAGACCACCATCACATTCATTGAATGGAATTGTTTCCGGTTTCTGTAGGACAGCTCCTGTGCACGGGGAGGGCGGAAAGGGATATGTGTACCATCAACGCACCCTAGCACATTCGGGATCCCTCCCATCAGATAGAAAGCATGTTTTATTTTGGCAACCTCTTCCTCATCCTCAGGAAACCTGATGTAAATTGGGATTAAATCACAAATTGCCAGAACTACCTGGATTAGTATGCGGCTCATAGTAGCCTGGCTTATCCCGCTGAGGAGGGCTGAGGTTGCCTGGAAGGTCCCTCGTGCCAAAATATTAAGAGTGGCACACAGGCGTACTATGCCTGGAATGGAATGAGTGCGTTTGGTGGATGGCTCGATTTTGGTCTTAATCTGATCATATAGGGACTGTAGTGCAGCACGATTCAGACGGAAGCGGCTCCTGATCTGCTCGTCACTTAAGTCCCATACTGAAAGGCGGATTGCAAAGGAGCGGGGCGCCCTAAGCCTCACAACACCCCGCTCCCTTTCCTCCTGCTCTTTCAGCATACACATACATCCATCCACCCAGACACCATACATCACCCTCTTATCCATCACACACACTAAAGATATATACAAAAAAAAAAATAAACAAAAAAAACCACTAACACACAACACACACACAAACAATCACACTCCACACACACCCGCTACAATGCAGCTCACCACAAAACCAGAACTATAGTGGTCCAAACCACCAGCCTGCTGAAAACCAGCTTTCTAAGTTAGGCACAACCAAGAGGGGAGTTGCTGCACAGCCCACAAAAGGCCCCAAAATCAAGCCTCACTTGCTGTATGCTACACAAGATTTGCAGATGCCACCAAAACCAAGCTCCTAAAGAAACAGCACTGATGTCAGAAATCACCCAACAAGCCACAGAGAGTGAGGACAGAAACCAGACAGAGGCTCAAATGAGCTAAGGGAAGCGAGCACAGCACCACACCACAGCCTTTGCCACAGTGTAAGAATAGCAGAAGCTAGAACATTCCTTCCTTTTATACTTCATTTTCTAAAGTGACAGGTCCGCTTTGCCGCCTTTTGCGTCGCTCTGCTATTTCCGGGCGCCAATTAGCCGACCCAGGTGTGCGTAAAACAGAGTGCGCACGCGCACGCTAGTAGCGCTACTAGCGTACTTGAGCCGTAACTTGCGTGCATTAACGGACATGGCCCAAAAATCAGGGGTGGACCAATGAAAGGGAAGCTGCTGTTTTTTTAAATAGCCGTTAGGCTAACCACATGTCACAAGGGTTTGAGATACATCAGTCCATTGTTGGATTTGGGTGTGTGTTGTTTGTTTAATGAGGTCTGTAATGAGTTAATTGGCTAACACACATGCTTCTGTCAGTGCAGTGGAGGTGTGCCTAGAAGGAACTGGGCTGTATGTGTGAATCAATTAAGTGGGCTGCTTTTGGATTGGCTGTTAGAGCACATAAAACCTGCCCAAGCCTAACAGATTGCGATGCCATTCTGTAGTCTGCATGCGTGCTTGTTGGGTGTGTATTTGTGTGTGTGTGCAGCTACAGGATGGAGCCAAATTCAGGACATCTGCCGGCCACAGCAGGCCCGAGTAGGAGTTTGGTGGGTGCTGTGCGCAGACCTCCCTTACGGAAAAGGGCACAGCCTGAAGGTGGGGCAGCACCCCAGGCTAAGCGCCCAGGTGCCAAGAGGGAGCCTGAATTTAATTTGGCGGAGAATAATCATCTTGTGCGCCTTACACTTGCTAAATGGGAGCTACTCTTTGGCTCCCAAAGCAAGTCCATAGGCAAACAAGAAAGAAGCAAACTGTGGGATGCCATTGGTGTGGAGCTTAGTAGCACAGCTCAACACCCACGTAGTGGCCCATCCTGCAGGAAACGCTTCTACACTTTGCGAGGGGCCCTTATGAAAAAGATGAATCACGATCTTGATGTGGACAGTGGGTTCATCCAGGCTCCAAAGAGTACCTACAGGCCGTATGAGGAGATGCTGAAGGCCAAAATCCCACTGGCTCGGCTGCAGGGTGTGGATCCTGGGGATGACACCACCGGTTGGACTGAAGGTACATATTTTCTGGCTTTTACAATAACCTAATGTTAATGTATGTGATTTGCATTTTTACATTCTGAACAACTAACAGTAGGACCTGTGAAGTATTACATTACAGCTCAAACATTTGTAAATTTTCTGTCTGTTGCTTTATGCATAGGTGCACATGCTGCTGTCCGGGATGTGCCTCAGGACACCCAAGCTCCTGCCCTTCCAGCAACCTCAAGGCTACCCCAGTCTGCCATTGAAGGTATTTACCCATAATTTGGTTGCTGCTTGTTTTGTTAACAAATGGGTGTGGGAGCAGCTCAAACAATCAAGGTTTGCCCTGTTGAGTATTAATAATATGTGCCTGCGCCCTAATTGCACGCCCACTGTAACACTCACAGCAACTAACTAACAAGGCCCTAACATGTGTAGATATGTAGGACGCCAGAGATGTGTAGCCATATATCGGCATATCAATGTGGGAGCCACACTTGGCTTGATTAGTGAATATTAGTGAAAGAGCTGCTCACACACCTTAATGCATGTTGTATTTTGCAACGCACATTAGCTATGGCTCAATGTTGGTTTTATTTTGGCCTAGCTCCCATGCCCTTGGCCCCAGCATCTCCTCCGGATCCCACCTACTCTTTGGATGTCGGTAAGTGCATGTGTTCACCTTGCTTGATCCACTTTTACTCAAGTGCATGTGTCTCATTCCTCTTTTTTCCTGGTAGGCCAAGTGACTGGTTCATCTTTGGACCCCACTTCCGATGTTGCCGGTCAACAGGACCCTGTTGGTGTGTAGAGCAATACATAATGTATCCTTTATGCTGTTTATGTTACACTGGTTCAATTTGGTTAGTCTACTAAGCTACATGTTTGCTTGGTAAACTTGAAGATGCCTCTTGGGAGTGCTGGTTGCCTCCCCAGGGTCAGTCTATTAGTTATTTGAGTGATAGCAATGTATTTTTGCGGACATCTTTTTAGCCAAACTTTCCCCTAGTAGTTTGCTGATTATTTAGAGACATTCTGTTTTTTTTTTAGTTGACCCGAATATCGGAAGTGGCTGTCCAGAAAGGGCCCCTCAAGTTCCAGCTGCCAGAGATGAGGGTAAGTGGTTTTGCCTTGCTCTAGTCTGTATTTTGGCTCTACTTTTGGGCCACTTGCTTCTGGCAACTTGTGTGTCCACATGTATTTTCAAGGTCCAAGCTCGAGTGAGGACCCCACTCCAGACATCTGGGATATTGCGGGTATGTTTAATTTAAGCAATGTTTCTGATGTGATTTGCAGAAATTAGTGCGTCTTAGTCCTGTAACATACATGTTAACAATCTGAGTTTAACAGAGACCTTTGGTCTAGTGTGTATTTTGGAACTTTTTAGAGGTATGGCCTCGATAGCCTAACCAGGTTACATTAGAGTTTGGCCCACAGACCTACTAACCTGATTTTCCTGTTTAGCATATGGCAACTTGCCCGACATCTCGGATGTTGAATTGCCACTCTCTGGCAGCGAAACCTCGAGCCTACCTGTGCCGGAGGACACGCAGGTAACATGGCTGATGTAGACGACCTCGAACCACATTGGCATCTTCGTGGGTAGTGGAAGAAGCAACATGTCACATTTCCTTTCATTGTTGTTTTGGCAGGAGGCGGAACCAGAACCCCAAGCTAGGACCTCTTCCCAAGTCCCATGTGGCCAAGCTTCAGAGGCTCAGACAAGGGTAAGTTGTATAGTGAGTGTTTATGGTAATTATTTTGAGGGGCAAAACTGCATTGGTTCTGTTTGACTAAAATGTGGTTTACTATTTGTTTAGCCTCAAACCACAGCAAGAGGAGGTGTGGCACCAACCAGTGCCGATTTCTACGAGCTAGGGGTCCGGATGCTGGAGGACTACAGTCGCCAACAGCCGCGTGATGGAACTAATGAGCGCATTGCGGCGTTGGAAAATCAGGTGCTGATGTGTCAGCAACAAAATGAGGCCCTGCAGCGCCAGGTGGACCAGTTACGCCAAAACCAACTACAGAACCAGGAACTTGGTCGGCTGGCAAATGTAATTGAGCAATCTGTACAGCGCCAGGAAGAAGCAATACAGCGGCAGGACCAAACTTTGTTGTTGCTACAACAGCTCATACAACAGCAGTCTATATTTTTTACTGCACTGTTGTCCCCCAACACCGCCCCTAGCAATGACTCCCAACCTCCCCGGCCACCCAGCCAAGAATATTAATTTTGTATCTTTTTGGTTATGTAAATATATTTGCTTCACCCACCTCTAAATTGTGTGTTTCCTAAGACCTCGCTAATAACACAGTCAGGGATGAGTATCTGGATCTACATATGTCAATGTATTGGTCAATTTAGCCCACACATTGGAGCCCATAGCTTACTATGGTTAACACCTGAAATGGCTCAAAAGGTATGGCTACATTGACCCACAAATGTTTTGGGAGACAGCTAAACTAGGCTTTGCAATGCAACACACTGTAATGATGTGAATCAAAAATTTTTTAATATAAACAATGGCCAACACGGCCAACCTTGGCCAACAACGGCCATCAAGAGACCAGCCTTCCCCCCACCCTAACGACGCCGTCGGCGCCTCTTCCTGGCCAGCAGCATCAGCTTCAGGAGCCGGATCTCCCGCCACAGTCTGCGATGCTGGTTTTCACAAGCTGTAGAAATGTAGAAACAACAATTTATTTATAATTTGGCAGTGACCTCAACAGACACAGATGTAGCAATGTAATGTCAGTGTGTCCAATTAGGTTACACTCACATTAACATTGTTGACCACTGTGTGCTTATTGGTTAACATTATATGAGTACTATTGACTGGCAGGAATGTGAACAACACATCCCAAGCATACATTTTAGCTTAAAGTGTACCAACACCCACGGGTGATCGGCCCGGGAATCTATCAGATTCCCTGCCCCATCACCTCCCTCCCCGCGGGACATCCAAGATCGGGATGTCCCTGGGTGTGAAACACCCCCCAAACCCCAAAATACCTACCTCAGTTTCTGTGTGGCAGTGCCGCTGGGCCCTCCCTGGTGCCCCTCTAGACGTGTGCGTGCCTGCGCCGGCCGTCTGTGAATTGCCGGCGCAGGCACGCCCCCGTAAAAAGGGGCGCGGGGGAGGCGGAGGAGGAGGCAATTTGCAATGGCTTGTACATTTTTTGGAGTCAACGTGAGTTCAGGGGGTTGTCACACAGCGGTGCCGATCAGGGGTGCCCCACCGTAGTGGAACAACACCCAGGAAAGTCAAAATCCTGGTTGTTGTTCCAGTTTAACTCTTGGGAAGCAAAGAAGGTCTAATTCCCTGTGTGTCCATTTTTGGGTTTAGTAACAGCCAAACATCAGGGCCTAAGTCCGAACGAGTCCACGAGTTTACCCTATAATGTTACAGGTCCAGACCTAATCGGGCCCATTTGGTTGTGTCTAACGCAAAAATAGTCTCTATGGGGCCTAATGAAGGATGTGAGCCAACAATCAAGCATGCAAACAGGCATGTTGGATTATTGTGCCAACACATTGAATAGAGATGTGTGTGAAATTAACACATAGGTAAATTTAAAATGGCTGCTGATGTGACTAGAAGACATAGGTTTCACAAGTCTTTAGGCATATGAAGTGGGATGTACTCACCATCGCAGCTGTGGCGGGGGCCCATGCTGCTGGCCGTCCCTGGAGCTGGGGTGGGGAGGAGGGTCTCTGGCTCCGTCTGCGTCGCAACATCTGTCAACATAAAGCAAAAGGCAAAAACACAATTAGTGGGCAAATGACACATGACTATTTGACATCCATCTGGTTATTGAGTCTGAAAATGCAAAGGCTTGCATGGTTACATACAGGTTGACCTAAATTAGCATATTTCCTGGACCATGAGTTAATGTCAATTTGTAAGGCTTCACACATGTATCCCTAAAGAGAATGTGCAAATAACATAGACAGTGCTATTTAAAGGAATCATTTGCAGTTGTTTGGCTAATGTTAATAGTGGGCCACATGTTGGAGCGGAAACAACTTAACCCAAGAAAAGAAATGCAAACACCCATCATGGTGTTGCCAGAAACATAGGGGTGGTTGACAGTTGGCTAGCACTGTAGTGGGGTTTGTGAGGTTAGGGTACCTTATCAAACCAGCTGTGACAATGGACCAGGAAACATGTGTCTGTTACAAGTGGGCCTATACACAGGATTGCTGCTAATCTTGGTTTGGGTCCACTTTGGCCGAGCCACACAATTTGCATGAGCCAACTTACTCCGCGCCCGCTGCCTTCAACACATCACTCCTCGAGTGTGTGCGGATGCGCAGGCCATTTTGAAAAAGAGCGCAGGCGCACACACATCTACAGTGTCACACAGGAGGCTTGGACGGTGGCTTTGCCAACCCCCAAAGAGGTAAGGAGTTTTGTGGTTTTGTTTGGGTGTGGGGGGCCCTGGGTGAGGGATGTGATTGGTCCTGGAAGCTTACAGAAACCGAGCACCATCAATGTTTTTGGGTGCACTTGAATGAATGTAATAACATTGGGAATGTGATGGGTAACCAATAACACTTACCATGACTATGCCCGTGGAGAATCCTACGCCAAAATGCCATGGAGGTGCCGCCTATATGATGCCCTGCAAATTAGAGAGGAATGGCAAGGGCTAAGGACACATTGCAAGATGAAACCTGTCACAGACTAACAATTAAAAATGTACACTCACCAGGGGATGAAGCGCCACTTGAAGCCCAGGGAGGGCTCTGAGGAGGAGGCGGGGAGCCTCGGCTCCTCACACTCTGGTCGGAAGATCCACCAGGCAAAGGGCCACCCTCCTCCCTCTCACTCCCTGCTTGAGAGTGGCCCCTTGCCTGGTGAGATTCCTCACACTCAGAGTGTGAGGAGCTGAGGCTTGATCCAGCCAGCCCCCCAGCAGCACACTCCTCTGGGGCGTCATCCCCTTCCTCCCCTGGGTCCTCTAAATAGGACCCGCGGGAGGGACCCTCCCCCGATGACTCCCCCGAGTCCGCCTGCCTGGTTCGGGGAGGAATCCCTTCCCACGTTTCCCCAGGGGAGGACGCTTATCTGTGTGGAGGGGGTGAAAGAAAATAATTAATCTAAAGAGCACAAATGGACAGAGCTTAGCAGATGATTCTGCACAAAGGCAAAACATAACATAAGCTTTAACTTACCTGATGCGTAGGCATCATATAGGCGGTACACGCCTTCAGGGTCCCGGCGCTTGAAATCAGACCACTTTTGTTGTATCGAGCGGATTGTGAGCTCAGTCTGGAAGCGCCGGGACACTGTGGCCTTCACCTCCATGGCTATGCGTTTCTTTCCTCCACGGGCATAGTCATATTAGGCGAGGCAGAAGTCCTATGAAAAAAGAACAAACAAAATAACATAAATACATGACATCAGAAAACAGTCATAAACAGTTATACATAGACCACATCAAAGTGGACCCACACCCAGGATTATGACTATTCTGGGTTTGTGTGCACTTTGGTGGGCCACACCAATTGTGGGTGGTCCGCTGTCTGCAACCCCCTTGGAAGGCCACAAATACACCACTGAGGCCACTCCCACGTCACTCCCCCAGCAAAACACAGGGCTCTGCGCCACTGTGGCATGCGCATACAAGGCCGTTGGGACGTGCATACCAGCTCAGCTGGGTATGCACGGCAAAGTTGGCATGTGGCGTTTGACTCTAACAGGGAGTGCGCCTGCACCCAAAATTACAATATGTCTGGTGCAGGGGTACACCCTGCTAGAGGTAAGCGCAATAGGCATCCGCAGCTAACGCATGCACAGATGGGACGGGACTGAGGTAATATTTAGGGCCCTCCAGGGGGGGCATCCCAGCAGGACATCCACAATGGGGATGCCCCACGGGGATTGCTGAAATGTGTTATTCAAAGCAAAATTTTTCCTAAACAATCCCCCCTGTGTGTTCTGAAACTTTTCAGCTAAAAAGACAAACAAAAAAATACTCACTTTTACTACCTGGCCATTGACCCGACTATCCACCCGGGTGCGCTTGGCCTTCATAGGCCCAGGAGGGGAAGGGGTGGGAGGGGTGGTGCTTGAGGAAGGTGAGGTAGGTTGGGGAGGTGGGGGAGGGGTGGTGGGGTCGGAGTCTGAGGAGGAGCTGGGGAGGCGCATGACTCGCCTTCTGGGCATCATATTGGAAACGCTAAGGAGGAAACAGGAACCGGAAATGACCCAAGCGACATTGGGAAAAAGTTTAAAAAAAAAAAACGCTCCGCGCACCAGCAACAAGCTATTCGCAGCTATGTGCAAGCTAAGTGGCGGAAAAACTAAAATGACGCTTGAAAACAAGCTAGTGGCATAAGCGCTAGACAGTTTTACCTTAAGGTGGCGTTGAAACGCAAAGGAGGAGCCCGGAACCGGATATGACGCTAGCAACTGTGCTTCAAAATTCTAACACAAACATGCGCGCAACAGGGCCAAGCTAATATCAGCTATGTGCAAGCTAAGTGGCGGAAATACATTAAAATGACGCAGAAAAACAAGCTATTGGCATAAGCGCTAGACAGTTTTACCTTAAGGTGGCGTTGAAACGCAAAGGAGGATCCCGGAACCGGATATGACGCAAGCAACTGTGCTTCCAAATTCAAAAGCAAACATGCGCGCAACAGGGACAAGCTAATATCAGCTATGTACACGCTAAGTGGCGGAAAAACATTAAAATGACGCTGCAAAACAAGCTAGGCCAAAGGCGCCAAGAATTCTTAGCTTGATTTAGCAGGGGATTCTACATACTGTAATGCATAGGTCCTTCTAAAGCATACACCGTGGGCCTTACATATACAAATCTGAATCAATCCAAAAGTCATCACACAATCAAAGTAGACAACTACCTGAAAATGTGGCACACATGAGAATGCATAACGGGTTGTTATGAGCTGGTACGACTGAATGTTATCCTGCAATCTGTGGGCAGCCACGCTCACAACTACAGTGTATTCATTAACAACGACTGGGGTCGCGGGAAGTGAATTCCTTGCAAATGGCAGAAGGGCACATGTATGAACAGCACAGCGCCGCACAACGCAGCGCAGCGAGGCACAGCGACGCTCGCGCCGCCACATAGCGAATTAAAACAGCGACTGCACAAACACTGACCAACACAGATTCATCAAAGACAGGGCTGCCGAATAGCTTGGGCGCTGACAATTTCGAAGAGCGAACGTGACCGCCCAACCTGACAGGCTACAAAATAGCTTTACAAGCCCCGTTTGTGTTGAAAACAAGCGATTTTGATGCCAATGAGTTTGGGTGGAGGAGATGCAATACCCATGTCACTCACAACATTACATTGTGAAAAATAATAAAAAGTTCAAATACATGAAAATAACCAGCCAGATTATTAAAACATATCAATATAAACATGTGTTGAATTTGGGACCAAAGAAAAAACCACAAAAACCACTAAAAACAATCATTGCAGCGTCTGCCATTGAAATGTATGGGAGAGCGGCAGGTAGCGCCAGGTAATACGTGTCGCTGTGAAGGAATTTGCAGCGGCGCTGTTCGGGCCAGGCGGCTTCATGATGAATGCCGCGCTAGCCGTCGCTCTCGCCGGCGCTAGCCTCATTTAGCTTGATAAATGCGTCATTGTGACCGCCGCCGGGCGTACTTGAGTCGGTAGTCGCCGTTAGCTGCCGCTACCTGGCGCTCGTCAGACACTACCTGGCGCTAGCGCTTGATGAATAAGGGCCTAAGTCTTTTCACTTGTTGTGACCTGTGCCATCCGATCCAGTACAAGAAGGCCTCTCTGACCTCCCGCAATGTGTCAGGTGGCTAAAGAACACAACGGGCCCCCTAGACTTTGATGTGCTTTATGAGGCTACTGATGAGTGGCAATTATAAACAATTCATCCTACCAGCATAACTGTCCTTGCACCTCCCCGAAAGCTAATTGCTGGAATCTGCTTCCTCTGCTCAGTGGTATCTGCATTGTCCAGCTGTGTTTGAGAATTCCTTGACAGCATTTCTGTGCAGCTGTGATTGTCAGTTGTTCAAGCTCCGCCAGTCACTTTGTGATTAACTCTTGGAGCCCCTGCCTTCTTTTAGCCAACAGCAAGCGCAGCATGTGGCTTCCCTTTTCTGTTCCTCTGTCTTACTCATCCAACAGTGATATCCTGTTTGAACAGGTGTGGTAATCAATCATGCTCCCAAAGCTTTATGATCCATGTATAATTCAAGATCTGCTCATGACTAAGGACCCCATTCCAAATGTGTTATTAGGCAACACAGAAAAGTGAGGACTTTTTATAGACACAGGGCCTTATTCATGAAGGGATAGTGGCAGGTAGTGCCTGTACAGTGGCAGGTAGCGGCAAGTAGCGTCAGGTGAACACCGGAGACGGCACGCAATTACACATTTATGAAGCCAAATCTGGTGAGCGACTAGAACAACGCCATGTAGCGTCCGTTTCATTATTATCCCAGGCTCAGCATACAGCGCCAACATTCAGTCTTGCAGAGCGCCACGTCTTACCTCTCACTACCTGGCGCTCTCCCATACATTTCTATGGACGATCCTTAAATCCCTTTCCTGATCCCAATTTTTATTTTTTTCCCTAAAAAAAACACAAACCTTCTGACATGTATTCTGGACAAGAAAATGACATTTTTGAAAACTTTTTGGATTAATAATATTTTTATGTAGAATTGTCCTTACATGTCTGGTATTAATGTGTTCAATGTAATAACAATGTAATTCCATATGCTTTTGCTTTGTTACTAGTGGATATATGTTCAAAATCAGACTTTAATCACACAGCCTCTGGCGCTGTGGGCTACATCGACCCGATTTTGAGCGCCAGAACTGTTTGAGGCTGTTTTTTTGATGACTGTGTTGTGAGACCATTCGCTCCATTCGCTGCGAATCACATAACGGATTCATCAATGCCGGCCAGCGACTGAGGCGCTCTGAAACAACGAACCATGGCCAAGCACAGCGACTACTAGCAGTCGCTCTGAAATCCGCTCTACAGACGCTCATCTGTCGCTACCTGGCGCTGCTAATGAATAAGCCTGCCCGGTGTGTCTGACGCACACAGTCCCAGTGGATGGGGGACAAGGATAACAATGCCACTGCACACCAACAGCAGTTTATTTTAAAGTATCTTATTGAACCACAGCCTCAAACACCGACTGCATTCTCATATGCAGATGAAGTCAGATGAAGTAAATTTCCTAAAACAATGGCAACAATTTATCTCAGCTACTACAATTCCCTCCAGATGAGTTTACAGATAAAGAGAGAGGGTCATCTCACTGCAATGCCACCACCAGCCTGTGGTTGGATCCCCGCTTGAAAGGGACAAGGACCATTAGGTGAGGCCATATCGTCAGTATTAGGGTTTTCTCACACAGAAGCTTTCTCCTCCTCAGGTACTCAGCCTAGCTACTAATATTTTTCTGGACACCTGGGTTACCCCATTTTTTTCCAACAGTGTCACCTCCTTACCAACTGCCAGTATGATAAGCTCTGGTCACCTGGGAGAGCTTTCGTAGCTTGTACCGGCCACAGGAGTGTGAATGGCATCCCAAATACAGAGAGTGTGTGTGGCATCCCAAATACAGGCAGTGTGTGGCATCCCAAATACTGGCAGTGTGTGTGGCATCCCAAATACAGGCAATGTGTGTGGAATTCCAATTGCAGGCAATGTGTGTGGCATCCCAAAAACAGGCAGTGTATGGGGAGTTCCAAACACAGGCAGTGTGAGTGGCATCTCAAATACAGGCAGTGTGTGTGGCATCCCAAATACAGGCAATGTGTGTGTGGCATCCCAAATACAGGCAGTGTGTGGCATTCCAATTGCAGGCAGTGTGTGTGGCATCCCAAATACAGGCAGTGTGTGGCATTCCAATTGCAGACAGTGTGTGTGGCATCCCAAATACAGGCAGTGTGTGGCATTCCAATGGCAGGCAATGTGTGTGGCATCCCAAATACAGGCAGTGTGTGTGGCATCCCAAATACAGGCAATGTGTGTGGCATTCCAATTGCAGACAGTGTGTGTGGCATCCCAAATACAGGCAGTGTGTGGCATTCCAATGGCAGGCAATGTTTGTGGCATCCCAAATACAGGCAGTGTGTGTGGCATCCCAAATACAGGCAGTGTGTGGCATTCCAATTGTAGGCAGTGTGTGTGGCATCCCAAATACAGGCAGTGTGTGTGGCATTCCAATTGTAGGCAGTGTGTGTGGCATCCCAAATACAGGCAGTGTGTGGCATTCCAATTGCAGGCAGTGTGTGTGGCAACCCAAATACAGGCAGTGTGTGGCATTCCAATTGCAGGCAGTGTGTGTGCCATCCCAAATACAGGCAGTGTGTGGCATTCCAATTGCAGGCAATGTGTGTGACATCCCAAAAACAGGCAGTGTATGGGGAGTTTCAAATACAGGCAGTGTGAGTGGCATCTCAAATACAGACAGTGTGTGGCATTCCAATTGCAGGCAGTGTGTGTGGCGTCCCAAATACAGGTAGTGTGTGACATTCCAATTGCAGGCAGTGTGTGTGGCATCCCAAATACAGGCAGTGTGTGACATTCCAATTGCAGGCAGTGTGTGTGGCATCCCAAATACATGCAGTGTGTGACATTCCAATTGCAGGCAGTGTGTGTGGCATCCCAAATACAGGCAGTGTGTGGCATTCCAATTGCAGGCAATGTGTGTGGCATCCCAAAAACAGGCAGTGTATAGGGAGTTTCAAATATAGGCAGTGTGAGAGGCATCTCAAATTCAGGCAGTGTGTGTGGCATCCCAAATACAGGCAGTGTGTGTGGCATCCCAAATACAGGCAGTGTGTGGCATTCCAATTGCAGGCAGTGTGTGTGGCATCCCAAATACAGGTAGTGCGTGACATTCCAATTGCAGGCAGTGTGTGTGGCATCCCAAATACAGGCAGTGTGTGACATTCCAATTGCAGGCAGTGTGTGTGGCATCCCAAATACATGCAGTGTGTGACATTCCAATTGCAGGCAGTGTGTGTGGCATCCCAAATACAGGCAGTGTGTGGCATTCCAATTGCAGGCAATGTGTGTGGCATCCCAAAAACAGGCAGTGTATAGGGAGTTTCAAATACAGGCAGTGTGAGAGGCATCTCAAATACAGGCAGTGTGAGAGGCATCTCAAATTCAGGCAGTGTGTGTGGCATCCCAAATACAGGCAGTGTGTGAGGCATTCTAAATACAGGCAATGTATGAGGCATTCCAAATACAGGCAGTGCAAGGCATCCCAAATATGGTATCAGAGGTGAATCAACTGTCATGGCAAACTGTTTACCTGACCACCACTCCCACGCAGTATCCCGGCCCAGACAGCAAAATCCAGTTGCCTGGCAACCGTCTGCCAGTTTCGCTCCCAGGACATCAAAGTCATTAATGTGATTGCAATGTGGTCAATTAAAAAAACACCTCCTGGACTGAACTGTCAGTGTGCATGCAGTTCCTGCTGACCAGCCATGGTTTGTCAGCTTAGTCAGACTCCTGCCTAGCCTGTTGCCTACCCTGCTTTGTTTGACCTCATCTACTGCCAACCCTCCAGTGCTAAGGCAGTTGCCAACCCTGCCATATCTGACCACTCTTATGCCAATCCTGGTGCTGACCCTCCTTTTTCTGACCTCATCTCCTGCCAAGCTTGTTATTAACCCCTGTCTTTTTACTTGCCAACCTAGCCCATCTGACTACATTTTGAGTGCCTAGCCTGTTCCTACCCTGTCTTGTCTGACATCTTCTGCCAAGCCTCCTGTGCTAAGGCAGCTGCCAACCTCACCATGTCTGACCACTAGTCTTATGCCAAGCTTGGTGCTGACCATGCTTTATCTGACCTCATCTTCTGCCACGCTTGCTATTTAAGCGGAACAAAACCCACATTTTTATCTAGCATCCCCTGAATTGCTCCTCCCATGGAGAGCACCTTTTTCCAATTTTCAGTACTCATGCTTCACTATAATCCCAGATATTGGCCCTTGTTTTAGCTGTAAAGCTCCACCTCCTCCATTCATTGCCATTGTTGTGTGTGGCAATGATTTAATTGCCACACCAATGTAACGACTGATCACCTGCCACCTTACAGAGAGGAACGGCAAAAAACAGTGTTCCAGGACGATTCGAAAAATAAAATTATCCTTTTCTAGTTCTACACCCGAAGGAGGGAATATTGGCAGGGGCTATGTCCAAATGTATTTCACAAGTTTGGTGAGTTTTGGTCCGCTTTAACTCCTGCCTTGCCGCTTGACAACCCAGCCTGTTTGACTATATCTCGTGTGCCTAGGCTGTTTCCTACCCTGCCTTGTCTAACCACATCTTCTGCCAAGCCCCCTGTCCCAAGGCAGTTGCCAACCCCGCCATGTCTGACCACTCTTATGCCAAGCCTGGTGCTGACCCTGCTTTGTCTGACCTCATCTTCTGCCAAGCTTGCTATTAACTCCTGCCTTGCTGCTTGCCAACCCAGACCATCTGACCATATCTCGTGTGCCTAGGCTGTTTCCTACTCTGCCTTGTCTGACCACTTCTTCTGCCAAGCCTGCTGCTAACCCCTGACTTGTCTGTTGCTAACCCTGATCTGTCTGATCACGTCTTCTGCCAAGCCTGTTGTTAACTGTTGCTCTGACACTTCCCTCCAGGCCACCACTGTTCTACAACTCTGTCCGCCTTTCGGGGTTGACCCCCCTCAGCCTTGCCACCTTCTAATGCACTTGGGGTCTCTGGATTCAGTTGGGAGCCTTTGAGCACAGGCTACTCTGGTGCCAGCTCCAGGAACAGCCTTCCAGCTGACTCTGCAGTCCTACTGCTGCAGCCTATGGTCTGTGACCTTTGACTTATGACAGTTTTTCGGCAGCCTGTCACAGGAACAAAAGCTTTGGAGCTGATCGCACAGAAACAAGACCATTATAGTCTGCAGAACATTGAGGGTTCAAGCTTAACAGAAGTCAAATGAGTAATGCTGTTTGGGGGCTAGTGACCCTTAAATTGACAATCTTCTTTTATCTCCATCCTAAATTCCGACCTCTGGCCAAACACTTCGCATTACCTATGATGTACTAAAATGACCCCCAATAATTTTAACTATAACAAAATGTGTGATTGTTGACATTGTGCACTATTTAATGCTGAACTGTCTCATAAAGCATAGTTAAATTGTGGTATGCAAACACAATTCTAACATATTATGGGACTTCATGCTGAATATTTTCTGATTCCAAGTCACATTTCAAATGGCTGACACCTATGCAAATGTCCTTATTTGTAGTATAAATAAGCTAATTGCATGGAAATTACATGCATAAATCTGCATAGCAGAGACTCAGACACCTGGCTGCCTGACACTCTGTCTTTTTACTTATTTCAGAACAGATGATAAAGCTGTGTAAAGCAGCACATATTTTTGTACTAGATATAGAAGATATTTATCTGTCTAGATAGCTGTCACTCATCTGTCACACAGGCTAGGATCAATATAGCTTGCATGCCTGAAGACATGAATGTACCTGCTGGTAATATTGTTAAAAGTATACTATCCCGTTAGACAAACATTTGCAATGGAATGCCTTATACCAGAGGTCCCTAACCTTTTCTCATCAAGTATTCCATTTTCTGATTGCATCAAGTGCCACCTGGGTGGAAGGGATGGTAGGTATGGGTTGTCATTCACCTAAAATAGTGTAAAAAACACAAAAACTGTGCAAGAAATACACATGTATATACCTAATAGTTATAACCTTTTGAAGCAGCTTTGCACTCATGTAGTAAATCTGGATTATATATGAATTATAGACCTGCATCCCAGTGACCTCTACTTGCGTTGGGACATTTTTACAGGTGAGGTAAATAATTTTTCCTATGAGGTAAGGATTTTTTTTTTTTTAAGTTTGGGAACAACAGCACCCTATGGGCTATGCAGAAATATTTTGAAACATTCTTTAGCATAGACCATAGGATGCTGTTATTTCCAAACTTAAAAAATGATATACTTACCTCATAGGAAAAATGATGTACTTTACCTGTAAAATGCCCCATCACACATATGATGTTAAGACATGGCTTAACACACAACAAAGTGAAAAAAATATATTGAATTCCCATACACCTGCAATGGGTTCATTTTAGAGGTGATGGGCAGATTTTTTAATTACTATTATTTCAAAATGTTTGAAAATAACTGCATCCTGTGAAAATTCAAAAACATTGTATCTGAATTCCAAAAGTCTGCTAGGCTGCTAGTATTTCCAAAAAAACGTCTAAAATAATAAAATAAAATAATCTACCTTATTAAATATAATTATCCCCTGGTGCAAGGGACTTTATTGTGTGCTAAGGGAGGAAAAGTTCCAAGATCCTCTAAAACTGTAAATCAGATAAATAACCCCCATTGTTATACATCCATCTTTTATCATGATATACATTTTTTTGGCCATTATTAATATAGTGTATGTGATATATAATCATTTTACCAAAAAGGAATATCTCATTTTACTTACAGTGTTGCATTGATACATGTATTTAGTATTATAATCTTACAAGTTGTATTTGCTAAAAAAGCAGATACCCCCGGCCTTGAGGCAGGATGGGGTTAAAGCAGACCTCCAGTCAAGAAAATAAAGTTTAGTAATTTGTTCCCCTAAAGCCTCCTTTGATGATCAGTGGCCTATGCTATTTGAGAGGGCTTAACCCCATGTAGATGTTGTGGAATAGCTGCGCTCCTAGAATTACATGGGAGCAGCCATCTTAGATTACACCTGAGAGCCCTGATTACACATAAGCATGAATGGGGGGGGGGGGGGGGGTTAGGGATAACCTTTGCTAGTATAATGACATATTGTATTTAAGCTAAGAGCTTACTTAGGATACACCTAGCCAGTCAGAGAAAGATTTTATCTGTTTCTACACAGAATGCTAGAAGGAAATTATGATTATTCACTAGTTGGCTGCATTGATGTAGCATTGATCAGCATGGCTGCAGTGTGTCTATGTGATATTGCTTCTCCACAGAATGCTGGCTTTCTGAAGCTTGGGATTCTGCTATACGCAGTCCACACTAAAAAGAGAGAGATTTATTTCAGAAAAGGGCTCAGCATGTCTGTCATGTTACACAAACTCACTGTTAGGGTGAGCGCTGCACGCCCATCTAGCAGCACTTCACTTACCTCCATGGCTGCATCCAGCCGTCATCCATTTTGCAGCACTTCCCTCATGGCTGTTTCCAGCTGTCTCCCTTCCCCCCATGCTTCCTTCTCGCATGCTCAGGTGCGCGCACGTCTCCATCCACTAGAGGGCGAGCGCACTGGATTCCTGAGATTTAAAGGGCCTGTACAGCACTGATTGGTGCTTGGTCATCCAAGCCTGCATCCACTTCTCCTATTTAAAGAGGCACTTCCTTCCTTCAGTGCCGGATCTTGGTCTCTCCATGCTTGTTGAAAGTCAGACATTCTTGGATTGCTCACCCGTGTACCGACCTCTGCCTGTCCCCGACTCTCAACCTTTGCTGCCTGCCCCGACCTCGGCTACTCACCTTTACCGCGAACCTGTGCTGCTGGCCCCGATCTCTGCCTGTACTTACTACATCTTTTGCCTGCCACTTGTGTACTCGCTGAACCTCGGCTGACTGTGGGACTGGGCCGCTGTTGGGGGGTAGCGACCTGGGGGTCACTCGCCGCACAAGACCAACCTGCCTTGCGGTGGGCACTGGTGAATACCGGTGGCCCCTTAGACTCCGCTCCCCTGACACGGTACCCGCCATCGGTCCCACAGTTAAAGCGGATGCACACCCGAGTCCGCTCCACCCGGTCCGTGACACTCACACCTTGAGCTGTTAGAGTGGATGAGTGTAACTATGTATCAACGTAAGTCAATTGCCTCAGCTGCCTAAGAGTTGTTTACAATGTTCATAAGTGCTTTTTTAAGAGCTTTTTGAGCAGTGCTGAGTCATTACAGCTGATGGCTGTTTACTTCTGGACAGAAAAAAAGCAATTATTTCAACAAGATTTAGGGTCATTTTGAGTGTAGCACTGATTTTTTTCAGAAGCAGGACTGTCAAAATTGTGGCAAGATGGCTGCCCCATGCAGTTCATTCTGAATGCTATTCCACAACATCTGCATGTAATAAAGCCCTCTCAATTAGCTGACATCACTGATTGCCAGAGAGGGGGTTTGGGGGAGCAAAGCTAAACTTTGATTTTATCTTCCCTGGACATCCTAAATTAGCTAAAACAATAATTATTATAATTATTTGTGGTAAAAACTTGGGTCCTCTGAGGTTTGAGGTCACCAAAATGAACTTTTCCTTTTTTCTTTTTTCCCAGTTGGAAGACTTGGGAATACTTTTAGGTTACATTTTAGTGAAACGCCTGTCTCAAGGAGTAGAATTCCGGTGCCCACACACAGTGTTGGACTAGGATGCCTTGGGCCTACAAGTAGAACTGACCCAAGGGGCCCACCCCACATTTAGATATTACTAGCTTGCATTCAGAGCCTGTGCACAGAAGCGCAATGCCAGACTGTATTTTCTGTGTGTGTGCACTTTGGATGCCACAAATAAGCTATGCGTAGTCCAGGTTTGACGATGAAGGCCCTCAAAGGGGACCAGGGGCACACCAGGTTTTTTCCTGGTAATCTGTGAGCCAGTCTGAGCCTGCCCACACAAGTGGAACATGGGCAAAATGTGAGCAGTCCACCAACAATGAATATCCACATCCACACACTGGCATAGCTTTACAATTATAAAAGGTAGGCTGTACTGTTATTTAGAGAACATTGGCCGTGTTCAAGGGTATTAAATGCAATGTAAGTAAAAATACTTGCAATTAGCTGGCTTTCTGGAACCATTTAAAGGTGGTGTATTGCGAAATTGTGTATTATTAAAAAGCTCATATAAACACATCCCATTTTTTAGGGAAACCCCATGCAACCAGAATGATGAGCCCACTACAAGCCTAGAAAGCCTAATGTGTGTACTTTCAGGGAATATATGGTTTGTGGGGGGGGGGGGGGTATTTCAAATGTAAAGGGTTGTTATGGTTAAAAGTGCGCACTTTGTCTTCAGAAGTGAAATTACTCTTACGTGTATACTTTACTGGGGTGTTTGGCAACTCTTCCCTTGACAGTACCTATGCATCTTGAGTATTGTTGTATTCGGGGGACCTTGCTTTTCAGATTTAACTTGTTTTCTCTTGTTTGCATATTTTTCTTTAGAAAAAGGTGGCTTTGATTCAGCCTTTTTATTATTTTTTTAGGAAAACCCTTGGAAACCAAAGAATTCATGGAGGCATTTAATCAAAGAAAATGTGCCCATGTCAACAAGCCTGGTACACCGGTACACCTAGAAAGCTTGAGGTGTGTACTTCCAGGGAATATATAGTTTGTGGGGGTATTTTAAATGTAAAGGGTTGTTTTGCTTGAAAAACCGCAAGGTGCACATAGCAGTTGTATTTTATCTGAAAAAGTGCTGTTTTAGTTACCAATACTTATGTGGTACTGGGAGAAACTGGACTTTTACACGCAATATGATTGTATTGAAAAACGTTCATATTTTTATTACAAAAAAGCACTAAAATAAAAAAAAATGTTTTTTTTATATTTTTTGCACATATTTTACCCATAAATATTGAAAATAACAAATGACAAACAATATATATAATTTTCTTAGGAAATCCCCTCAAAAATCACAGTTAAACATGTATAGTGAAAAATGATCTGGCAACAGAGGGTGACAAAATCTCGAGGTAGGCTGTCACCTAAAAGGTTAAGCAAACCCTAAATATGGATTTGTCCAGCATCCCCCACATGGAGTTGTGCAAGGAGCTCTGAAAAAGGCTCCTCCAAAGAACACTGGCTATGTTCAATGACTACCAGAGAAAGGCTAGAATCCAAATAAGAAACATCCATCATTAGACATTACCCACCTCTTTAAATATCCTCTTTAATGTAATATAATATTCCATGCGATTATAGATTATTCATCCAATCTTAACAAGTTTATTTAGTAAACTTGAAGCTGAACATACTTACACTAAATAAAGAAAGCCGTAATATCAAATAGTTGTGGTAAGGTTGTAAAAGCATGATAGAACTAGATAAGACAAAGTACACGGCTAAAGTAATAATATTATTTATAGTAAAATTGTAGCCAATGTGGTTGAAGACGCTCTCATCACAGGAAAATGTGTTATATTATGTTATATGCATTACATAATATATTTAATCTGCTACTTACAAGGAAAAGCATTGAGGTTAGGTATGCATATCAAAGCAAGTCTACTGCTGAGGGGCATGGGCGTTATGTCCCAAATAAATGTGAAGAGGAAGCACTCTTTATGGAGAAGAGAGACTTATGGCTCATTACCACTGAACAATTAGCGAAGGAATATTCGCTAAAACAAGCACAACCAAGCGATAATTGATTCATAGAAATGCTGGCTGCAATCAAGTGATCAATGAGAATTTGCATGTTGGTCGAGAATTGTATTGTATTGGCTGACATGAAATGAATGTCAATGTCTGCAGGTAGAAAAGGAATCGGCTATAAATAGGACTATAGATCATAAATCTGGTCCTAATTATGATCACTTCAAGGAATATTTTCTGAAAAACCTTCCACGTTCTTCAGCGAACGCAATTCGTCTAATCATTCACAACTCACAAATGCGATCGATTTAGCAATTCTTCGTTCGCACAATGTACCCTGTAATTGTATCACTATTGTATATATTCACTAACATTTCATAGAGGATTTAGAATAGAGGAGCTAAAACTGACTGCCTTTTTAAAAAAAAAGATTGGATGAACAGGGATGAGGAGTAACCTTTTACTTGTCAACTATGACTTTGGGAACAGCCTTTAATGTCCCATGACATTAATATTTCATATGAGCTTTGCAAAAGCTATTGAGCAAAGCTCTTTTCTTTTGTTTTTGTTTTTTTTCAATACTCTGGTAATTTTTCTAATTACCAAATTATACATACATAGCATAATATAATTTAACTGAACAATAAATAAGAAACATTAGCAGCTTTAATATTATAGAGAAAAGGGCTACTGAATCCAGATTTCCCCAGATTTTTAAGGATTGTGTTTTACTAGTTCCAATCCCCCCCCAAATTATCTACATCTGTGATGGCGCATTTTTACAGATTCAGTTCATCATTCTTCAAATAAAAATAACGGGACCCCATTGTTGGATGGCCAAATTCTTAAAGAAATATCCATACCTCACTAAAAAATGTATGTACCACATACGAAAATAAATACCTAATACCAGCTGCAGGCGTTTTTCGGGGAAAAACTGAAAGTAATAATGTCACTTGATGGTCCAATAAGACAAAAGGTGGCCTACAAGCTCAATTCATTTAGGAATCTTTTTTAGTCCCCGATTATCCCTTGGCATTCAAGCAATCATTAAGAAAAACTGTTCAACAAAAGTTGTCTAACCATGCAGGAAGCAGACAATTGAGAAAGGTAACCAAGATACATAGGACAATGATGATGGATTACCAAGCCTTAGCGACTATGAATGACTGTGAATGGAAAGGGTATGCATACAGCTAGTGTTCGGGTGCTTCACCAGTCACAGCTTTATGTGAGAATATCTTTTCTGGGGGTATCAAAAAGGTATCCTCTGTTAACATAAATTCACAGCACATATCAGCTACAGTTTGCCAGCCACCACATGAAAGACTCAGTAGCCAATTTGAATTAGATTCTGTAAACTTCCAACCAAAACCATATATGTTGGTGTATAAACACTGCACATTATAATAAAAACAATATCCAACCATGGAACATATTTGGTAATGTTTCTGTGCAACAGCATACAACTTGGCCTAACCCCCAAATCTATCGCTAACATCTGCAGTCCCCAACATTTAACATACTGTAGTCATAGAAATTTTAACATAACCTTTCACACTTATAATAAAGTGCTGACTCATTAAACCAGCTAACATGCTGTATTATTAGATTAACAGCAAAGTTAGCTAAGGTGTGCTTTAAAGAAGGTAACATACTACAGATCAGTATTTAGTAGTACAGTAGTACAGATCTTACTTGGAAGGGTTGACTTTAGTTTTAAATCATATAGATTAAGCTAACTTTCTATCCAAGTTAGCTTAATTTACCAATAAGGCAGGGAAACCTTCTAAAAGTTTTTCTGGTGCAGATCACAAAAAACAATGGCAGCTTTTCTCCACTATTTATTTTTTTCATCTTATTTTTTTAATGGTTTTAAAGTCTATATTCTGATATCATTCATTAACATGTGTCGGGTAGTGTAAATGTTATATTGTAGTTTGTTGATGATGGGAAGTGGCATAATGGGTGGAACGTGTCATGATTCCACCAGTTTCTTAGGTTTGCTCTAGTTTGAGGCCCCAATGTTTGTTTAGAACTACAGTCAACTTTCCCCTAAAGAGAAGAGTGAATCTGCCCCTCCATTGATACTTTAGGCATGCTGAATGCTAATGCTAAGTAAAAGATTGCTCTTCTGACATTCGCAAGTACACATGCAAACAAGACCCAAAGTTTCTCCTGCTTATTTTGCCTGAATAATATATGCAACCTAATAAAGCAACAACAGAGTTTTCTGCTTGTGGTGGAATGAGTCACTAAAGATGAGCAAGCAGAAATATATTCCCTCGCTATTGGATGCATCATTCACAATCAAATACAACAATCCTCTAACATAATATTGTTATGTGGACTGTAAATCGCGGCCTGTACATATTCCCCAGAGCGCCGCAAAGGTGCCACTTATAGCTGCAATGAGACTTCCATCTGTTCTGCAACATAAATGGGACAAGGAAATCAATTGCCAACTCATTGTGGCTCTACTATGAAGGAGAGCATTTCAGTATGGTTTGTGTATGTGGCTGTTAAATGAACCTTGAACTTTGAAATGGCTATGTGGAAGCAATAAACATTTAAAACTTGGCAGAAGAGCATAAGGAGTCCCTGATGTAGATTAGGGTCTTTAAGAACAATTTAGATATCAGTTAAATGAGTGTTGGTACAAAATCAAAGATGAGCATCCGGATTGCTCATGCCCCCCAGGTATATACTTAAATTTGTCTTACTTTTACCCTGTTTCCCCAGTGACCAGAATCCCTGAAGAAAAACCCAGTCCAAATGGTGGCCTATCACAGGGCTGGATTTCGCAGGGGGAATGGGTGACATTTAAAAAAATTGGGTTGGCAATGGTGTATGCGTGGGGTGCCATCAACTCTCAGGATGCTCCAGCCCTGTTAAAAATGGGTGTTGGTAGATTTTAAATCTACTAGTACTCAGTAGGTGCCGTTATTTTAGCTTGCTGACAGAAAAAACAGAGGGTAGTGAAAAAATGAATTGTAGGGGTGGAGTGATGATTGAGATATATATATATATTTTTTTTTACTTGCACAATACTCTCTGAATTCTCTCTAAATCCCAGAAAATGTCTGAATGCACACATGTCCACTGACGTACTGGTGCAAATATTTAGACCTGGATTTTACTAGCACTGCAAGTCCATGACCAGACCATACTCCCCGGAGTATCAGTGTCATCCAAGGCTCAGGATATTGCATAGACGGAACAAGTCAAGAGCAGCGATGTATATGGCCAGGGGTGGGCATGCCCCCTTTACAGCCATAATTTTGAGACTAAAGCATTGGGGCCAGAACATGTGCTAGGGTTTCTTGAGTTGCAGTGTAAGGTGGGTCCAGGTACAGGGGTTGCTGGGGGGGGGAAACCAGAGAGACAGGAATAGGATGAGACAGCAGCCCAACCAGGCCCCAAAGCAGTGGTTCTCCTAGGACTCCCTATGGCCAGTCCTCCTCTGCACTTGTCCATTTGAGCACCAGTGCTTCAATACATTTCTTCACATCTAAGTGGCCAAGAGCCAGACACAGAGGCATATTTACTAAGGGTTTGCAGAACAAGGCTAGCCAGACTAAGACAAGCTTCATATGAACTCCTTAGAATTTTGTCTGCATCTTATGGCTCTCACCAGCAATTAGCTGGTATTGGATGGAATTAATTCAATGGAATTTAATATCCATGTGCTCACTGCAGATAGCTACAGCCAGCTTGCCTTTTTCATCTTGGCACAACTATGGCTACGCCTATAGAAAACAGTGATAACTGAGTGAAGCATTTAAATTTACATGTTATCCAAAAGGATGCAAAATACATTTGTTGAAATAAAAATCTATGATTGTTATGTTCCTGTTTCAAAAGATCGGAAGTGTGAAGCAAGAAATAGAAAGCCTAGAGGGAACCCTGCAGTGAAAATGCAGTCCAATGGATAGAGGTGAACCTGACCTTAGTGTCTTATCTGCTTGCTTAACTGTTATGATCCAGCTAGCATTAAAGATTCAGCGGACATTCAGTTATGAAAAAACTGTACCCAATCTGAACCAGTTGCATATGTGATTTTCCTGAAGATGATCCTTATGGTATTAAAGGTTGTCTGTAATGACACAGAGCCCTGCTTCGCAATGCATCATAAATGGTTTAATTAGGCAATCAGCATCTTGTCAGCAAAATCTGTAAACATTACATCTGCTTTCTGGTTAATGAGGGATCTGGCTGTAATTGCATATACACTATGTTTGGTTATTTATTTCATTTGGTGTTAAATGACCTGGTTTAAAAGGGAAGATGCTTGTTTAATGCAGCATTTGGATCTGCAATGCAAAAGTTGTACATCTCAGCTGTGGGCACACAACAATATGCACTTTGTTCAAGCAAGTGCTTATTTCTAGGAAGCCACTGCCTAATTCACAGTCTGCTGTAACAGCCTGGGTCTGGGAATGTATTTTTTCAGGCTCACGCAGACAGGGCACGCACGGAGAATAATAATACCAGTGTCTAGTACACTATGTGAAAATCTTGCACCATGTCCACTAGATTTGACACATTCACACACTGCCCTTATGTCCATATCTTATAATAAATTAACTTGTCCGAGTAGACATCTTGCTATTTAGACCAAAAATATCTGAAGTAGACAGAAATATAACATTATACATGTATTTAACTCATGCAACCAATACAGTTTAAATCTTTTAACAAGTACCCTACGAATGAGAAGGAATCAATTCCTGCACCTCACTAAGGAATGTGTAAGAATGATGGTATGTACTCATCATTTGTCATGTATACAGTGAAAATGTTAGTACATGCATTATTCATATCCTGTCAGAAGCACCGTAACACTCTTCTTTGTCAGCTTGCAGATCCACATCATCATACGATGTCAGGAGAGCTTAGCTTATATGCATCAGTCACCTCCCCCACTCTTCTCCTCTATGCCATTGCATCGTCATAAGCTTGGTTAGGGAGAGACTCATGATAGGTGGTATATTGGGGATTAAACAGACAGAAATGCCCCCTATTTAAAAAGTACAAGCCAGACAGTGAAATTATTTGAATGGGGCATACAAGAAAATGATGTATACTGGGGAAAACAAATAATTATCCTTGGCTTGTATGCCCTATTAAATCGTTTCCTTTTTAAGAAAGCCCTCTTTGCTCTATGCCATCGCAAAGATTCACAATGTCTATAAAACAACATTCTTCCACTAGATAAATCAGTAACTACTAAATACACTCCATACACTTTTTTCATAATCTACCTTGTCATAGGAGTTCATCCTTCGATACAACATTTCCAAATAACTACTTATACCATGTGCAATATGTCAAATACACTTTGGTATTATAACGATAGAATACACATTCATCCCCTTCCCCTCTATGGAAAGTAAAGTTGCATTCCACTTTTTCTTTAACTTGTAATTATATTAATTGCAACCCCGAAGGCTATAAAGTCATCTGTTAGAGTTAACTCATGCCAAAAGCTGCAGATTTTAATGAATCTTAGTTAAAAGAAGAGGGCCACCATTGTTTTGTTACATCGACTTCGAAAGTGAGTAATCACTATGCCGATGCAATTAGTAACACCTTACTTAGAATTGTGGTAACATAATGAGGCGTGCTGGGAGGAGAAGATGATGGACAGCACACATTTGTAGAAAAGGAGAGGAACAAAATCTGCCTAATAAACTGCAATTAACTCTACAAATTGTCTCTGTGCAGGATGAAACAGACAATTACACATATTACTTTAAGTACCTATTAACCACTTATGCAAAAGCTTTTCAATTCTTATTTCTAGTATATTCCAGTCAAACCTGTAAAGTGTGTCATTGTGCAACCGTTACACTGCTGGCTACATTTCAGCAGTTGCCTGAGTGGAATGGTATGATTGGCCTTGCCCACAAGCTCTTTGAATTGAACTCACACAGACATAGAGTGATTAAGAAATTAGTATTTGGTGAAGTAATGGCTCACAAGTTCACACAGCCAGGCTGACAACCATGTAATATAGTGCAACAGAGGCAACGTATAGTCACAGGAGCAGGCTTCATCCCGTTTACAAAGTTCAAATCAAGATGTATCTCCTACAAGTCCAGAGGAAAAGTCTATAGCACTGTACAAAGTATAACTTCTTCTTTGCAACACTTAGGGATTTTGTCACCGAAAGCCTCAGAGAAGATGCCCTGGGACACAATGAAATTAAAATACAACCAAGTGATTGTGCAGGCAATGCAATCTCTATATAGATATGGATTGTATAGCTGTTTTCTCTAAAACACTGTAAACTTTATCTAAAAAATACATTATTATAAATAGCCTTATAAGAAAAATCAGATGCATGAGCACTTTTGGTCACCCTTATTCAGCCATTATGGGCAATACTTGTATGTCTTTTGCATCTGCTGTATAAAGCTCAGCCAAAAATTCTCTGGTTGGACTAGAATGGTTGTGTGGTAATTAAGCCCAAAGGAGAAGACTGTCCTCAGCCCATTTGTGCAAAGAAAGGAATGTCAACTCTTGAATATGCTTTGAAACATGTATTGAATTGCTCTGCATTAACATTATGAATACCAGCGTTCCCAATATCCCTTGAGGAGGTATCTAGTGCCAAGAACTTAACTGCTCAAATGCCCCGGGTACTGATGGCCTATCTGGACAATACTATAAGAAATTTGCACAACTTCTAGCTCCTCACTTCATGGGCTGGTTTAATGACAGATGATTTCACCCTCCTAGGGGAGTCCAAGATGTCCCAAATCAATGTGATCCCCAAACCAGGTAAACCTAACTCAGGGCTGGGTCCTTTTTCACCACATCTTGCTTATTAGTATTGATATTAAACGCTTTACTAAGATCCTAGCATTTAGGTCTAATACATTTATTCCCTCAGTCATCCATCTTGATCAAGTAGGTTCTTCTTCAGAATCTTGCCTATTCCTATTCCTATCAAATACTTGCTTGAAATGGTTCTAGATTTATCCTGGCTGGGAAACTGAGGAGCATCTCCCAAGCACCTTTTACAACCCCAAAATAAAAGGGGGCCTAGGTGTCCCGAATATCCTGAAATATTTTGCGCTGGTAGGTTTGCTAAACTATCCCTTCTTTTTCTTTGGGGCCAAAAGCATGGCTGGGTGGAGATAGAACAATGTCCATCCACTCTTTTAGACCTACTCATGTGGCTACCACTAAGGGACAGACCCCTGATCATATGCCCAGCTCTCTCTAGCTCCCTTGAACTGTGGGACAGCTAATGCAGAAGATTCCCTGTAAAGTCTAATCTTACACCTTTAGCACCCCTGTGTGGGAACCCAAGGTTTATCCCTGGAATAGCCAGAGGGAGTTTTAAATGGTGGCTGGACAAGGGTCTCTATTGTATTGGACACCTTTTGGGCAAAGTTGGCTTCAAGGGTTTCAAACAATTCTGTGACATTATTGCCCCCCCCCCCCCCCCGAGATATTCATTTCATAGCTAACCATAGAAAAGGGAATCTGGATTGCACCTGGTTGTTAATAAAGCTACCAAAATCTCCTTACTCCTTGGCCAGAAATTACCAGATTTCCCCAAGCATGCTGCCTCACTGATCAGATTCATTCTAGTAGCAGCAAAAATTGCTATAGCAACAACCCAACATTGATATAGGACTGGTCAGGAAGAAACTAAATTGTATTCTTGTAAATGTAGACTAAATGTAAACTAATAGTTCATTAGGACACCAATTTCTTACCTTAATAGCCATTCTATAAGTATAACAGTGGTCAAAGTCACATAATTATAAGATAACTGTAAGATCCTCTAAAGGACCTCAGTAAGGCATAATTTCAGCAGGAATCCACAGTATTTAGCTTTGCTTTTGTATAACTAAAATGAAATAGTAATGGACACAGGGATGGCAGTACCCACTTTTCCGGCTGTTAGTTTGATATCCAAAAATGCACTCTACATTTTTCTTTGAAAAATAACTATGTATGAAACCTAGTAGATTTGATTTAAGGTCAGGGAATATAACCATGTTCCTGGCTTCTAGCATTCTACTGATGAAGGTGCTGCAGGCACAATGTGATTACATCATTATGCTACAACCACGATGATGTCATTACACATCTGTGTCCAGCTGCTCTGAAGTATGATCCTGTGCATGAGTGTATATAGCTTCCATAAATCAGCCAGCCAATTTATGAAACATCATGGTTTTGCTAAAGTCCTTCATGGGAGAGAAAAATTATATCTTCCTCCTGGCATAAGCACGCTGACCTCATGTGACACACTGACCTTGTCCTTGACAGTGCGTCATTTCTTTATGGTGCAATTCATAACCTGGTGACACTAGATGACACCTACAAGGTGAAAAATATATATAAAAAAAGATTGCATTCCATCACTTACATCTCTGTGTGCCTGGGTCGCCCAGATTCGATTTCAATTAATTAAAATATTAGCAAGTATAAATTACAGTAGCAAAAATCATGTAAAAAACTTGTTATAAAATGCCCAGATATTGCAGAAAGCCACAAGTACAAAATTGTGCTTGCAACTTAAAGGAGGAGTATCACAAAATTGTGTAATATTAAAAATCCATATAAACCCATTGGCTAATGATTGAAGGGGTCATTTCTAAACACGAACTGAATAAACCTCCCAACAAGCTTTGGTTGTCTTCTCCTGGTAGGAATAAAATCTATGGATGCCAAGTTTGAGTGTATCGATTTCTATTTACTTCCATTGAAATAAGGAAACAAACCTGGCTGGATATTTCTTGATGCCAGGTGTATAAGTGATCTCTCCTCCTGCCATCCAGCATATTTATATGGATTTTTATCATTGGGCCAATTTTTCGCGATGGTATCTCTTTAATGGTTTAATCTGGGAATGTGACTTAATGGTCCATTTAGGCGAAGAGAAGTAAAAAAAAAAGAAGCTTCAACATAAAGCCTGGCCAGCAAAATAATCTATTTAGCTTGATCTATCTCAGGGGAAAATTAAAGAACATGTCAGCACTTGTTTGCATTAAAATCCACCTTAGGAACACCTGAGTAAAAGTCCCAATCCAGACACACACTAATTTCTTCACACTTGGGAACTATCCCCCTTGGGAACAGTAAAAAATGAGACATTTCAAAGCACCTCAAAATCTCAGATCACATGTAAATACCTTAGGTATTCTAATAGAAGCCGATTTCTTCACTTGAATTACTGGGCCCCAATCATGAGCACGGCTGTCCTCTATGGCTTGCCATGCTCACTCACGCTGAAAGCCCCAAGGGAGAGAATGGCTGTACTGGATAAATGAAACTGAAAGGATTGGGAAATTTGGAGCCCTACTACGGCTTCTACCCGGCCCTGGGACAGGCATCATTTGCTGCCTAATTATTACCTTAGGGTTTACAGTGCCTCTAAATAGCTATATCATACAGCTGAACACAGTTGTAGAATGGTTCAAGTGGGATTGGTGGTCCAAGGGTCATGACATTAATATGCTGGAACTCAGTTCTTAGGTGATCAGGGAATGCCGGAGTAGTGTTAGTCTTAAAAGGTGATATGCCTTTTGTAATGACACCATGGTCATCAGTGGTGATCCTGTAACAATCTCTGATCCCCCAGGATCTTTTGTAGTCTCTTTAGAGCAGACTTTCTCAGCCTGGGGTACACTTTTCTCCAGTGGGTACACATTAATATTCAGGGATGCACCAACAGGGGGTCTAATAGGTCCAGTGTATTATATTTAACAGTAGCATGTTTAACAGTAAACTGTATTTCTTGCCTTAAACCAGACCTTCAGCATGATTTTAATGAAAAGCCCAAAGCCTTACAAAACTATTCCCCAGCATCTAAAATGAATATATTTTAAGTTTTTAGTCACTTATGTATTATTCTTTCCCCCACCGGGCTGCCACTCTGCTCAGGACTCGGATACGGACGCCGCCATCTTGACTCAGAAGCATTACACATACTGAGCAGAGGAGAGCAGGATAAGTGCAGGGGGGCGGGTTATAGCTGTGCTTTGCACAGACAGAGCAGAGCTGGAGTCAGGGAAAGGACAGCAATCCCAGAATGCAGAGTGACACAGTCAGAACACACTTCCTGTTTGCAGGCTGCCTGATGCTCCATGAGCCGCCCTCATAACATGCAGTAGATGCAGGTAGGGTGATTTTTAATGTGGGCAATCTGTAAACGTATAAGATATGCTCTTATTCAGGTTGAAGGTCCGCTTTAACAGTTCTTCAAGGCCTGTGACCTAATAATTATAAAACATTTATAATTAATCCCCTCCCTGGGGATATTACGTTGGAAATTCTTGTCACTAGAGTGTGCTTAAAAAAGTTGAGAACTCCTGCCCTAAAAGTGATTGACTCAAGTTCACTGGCTTCACTAAGCTGATGCTGTATTGCACCTCTCCTCCTTCATGCAAGGGACTTAGGTACCTTGCCCCATCAAGTCACATTGATTCTAATTGTCTCTTAGGCCCTTATTTACGAAGGGATAGCGTCAGGTAGTGGCTGGTTAATGACAGGTAGCGACTGATAGCGACTGGTGAACGCCGGACACGGCGCGCAATTACACATTTATCAAGCAGAATCTCTTTAGCGACTGGGATAGCGCCAGGTAGCGTCTGATTCATCATTTTCACAGCCTCAGCGAACAGTGCCAGCGTTCAGCCTTGCACAGCGCCAGGTATGACTTCTCGCTACCTGGCGCTCTCCCATACATTTCAATGGACGATCCTTTTCTCCTCTTTAAATTGTTTTTTTTTTTTCAAAAAAATCACAAATAATTCTTTGACCTCTTCTGGCATTGAAATAGCAGTTTTTTCATAATTTTTTAATTTTTTATATATTTCCTCAGAAATGACATTACAGGTCTGGCATTAAAGTGTTCATGTTACAACGTTGTTACAATGTTATTCCATATGTTTTCGCTTTGTTACTAGTGTATAGATGCTTGAAAACACACTTTAAACACACCGCCTCCTGCGCTCTGGGCTTCAAACAAATATTTTTCAGCGCCAGAGATTTGTGAGGCTGTTTTTTTGCTGAATATGGTGTGAGTCGGTCGCTATGAGCAGTCGCTAACATGCGCTCCCATACAGCGCTGTACTGGTCAAATAGCGACTCCTCACAATGTATTCACCATTACTGAACAGCGAATGAGTCGCTATAAAGTAGCGACCCACGGCCGAGCACTGCGACTACTAGCGGGCGCTCTGAAAATGCCTGCTACAGACGCTCATCTGTCGCTACCTGCCGCTAATGATGAATCAGCCTCCCCGTCTAGCTATTGAGTATGCTATTTCAACTTCTGCTAAATATGAACACAGTAGCAAGGCTGTTATGTAAAATAGCTGCTACATACTTGTACATATTATTCACATTTGGTTGCTGTCTTGTTTGCCAGTGCAGCAGGGTGCTGGCAGTCAAGTATAACTGTAATGTGATCTTTAGAGGTTTTACAGTGCCAATGCCATGGACAGTGGTGCTCATTCCAATCTTTTTATTCAGAATTGGATATTTTCTTGCCCAATACTATATGTAACATATAAACCTACAAAGAATTTAAAGGTTGATTATCTGACTTTACAGACCCAGTGTAAGATCCAATTAAACAATGATCCTAACAAGGGAAGCCTAAACCGAACAAGGGGAAAATACATTAAAAATGTTGGATGAGGTTATCAAGGACCAGAACTAAAATCAAAGGAGAGCCCAATAGAGGGGCAGCAAAGCCTGTGTACCTAGCTCTCTTCCTGCCTCATCCCTTCTTTTCCCACTACTATACGTTTTAGTGTTTATGGCCTCCCCACTCTTATTTCTTTTTTTTTTTTTCTCTTATCTTTTTTTTTCTTTTCCACAGTGGAACACCACAAGGATGGTACGAGCATTCAGATCTCTGTCCTCGGGTCTTATGAGCACCAATACCAACTCAGTGGGATCATGAATGGGTAAGGGTCTCAAGTGACTATTAAGCGGGAGAAGGTAAAAGGTAAAAAATCCAGGAAGGGAAAAAACTGGATCGCTTTCTGAGTGAGAAAAAAAAAAAGAATGTGTGTATGAACTATAGATAGGATGTACAGCATGGGTGAGAAGAGGTGAGAACACATAGGCCCTTATTTATAAAGGAATAGCGACAGGTAGCGACTGGTGAGCGGCCGGTAATGACGGGCCCCACCACGAGAACGCCGGCTCCCCACCACAATCACACATTTATCAAGCCAATCCTGCTTAGCGACTGAGATAGCGCCATATAGCCACTCATTCATCATTATTCCAGCCTCAGCCCACAGCGCCAGCGTCCGACCTTGAACAACGACAGGTATGACCTCTCGCTACCTGGCGCTCTCCAATGCATTTCAATGGAACAATCTTAAAATATTCATAATTAATTGTTATAAATTTTTTTTTTTTTAAATGTGAAAAATTCTGTGACCACTTCTGCCATTTTAGATAATTTTTTTAAGGTAAAAAAAAAAAAATTTGTACAGAATTGATATTACAGGTCTGATATTAATGTATTCATATTACCAAATTATTTAAAAAACTTGTTTTTTTGGTTTCCAAAAATATGGTTGTTTGGGGGTTAAAAAACTACTTTTAACCCATCGCCGCCAGCGCTCTAGAGTTTAAACATGCATTTCACAGCGCAAGAATTTTTTGAGCATGATTTTTTAATGAATATGGTGGGAGCCGGTCGCTAGGGCCAGTCGCTATCATGCGCTCCCATACAGCGCGGAACCTGTCAAATAGCGACTCCTCACCCAATATTCAACATTACGGCAAACCGACTGAGTCGCTATCAACAACCGAACAACGGCCAAGCACAGCGACTACTAGAGGGCGCTCTGAAAATGCCGCTACAGTCGCTCAACTGTCGCTACCTGCCGCTGTTAATGAATCGGCCTCCCCGTGGGATCATGAATGGGTAGGGGTCTCAAGTGACTATTAAGCGGGAGAAGGTAAAAGGTAAAAAATCCAGGAAGGGAAAAAACTGGATCGCTTTCTGAGTGAGAAAAAAAAAAAAGAATGTGTGTAGGAACTATACGTAGGATGTACAGCATGGGTGAGAAGAGGTGAGAACACATAGGTGTCATTCATTAGGGAGTCTCTTTGTATGTTGCATAGTATTGCATTTGCTCATTCCAGCATTTGCAAAGCCCCACTTGTCTCCTTCCTATAGCTCATTACGTGTGATACCACCTAAAATTCATGTAATGTGCTGTAAATCTGTATATATATATATATATATATATATATATATATATATATATCTAATCACAGTTATCATCTTTGGTTTGCGATAATAAGTACAATTCTTTATCACCTGTAAGCACTGCCTTGCTGTCTAAGGCATTAGCAGCATCCCATTGCCTGCCATTCCTTTCTTGGTTCTCTGTTCTCTTAAGATTAAAGGGAAGGAGCGTGCGCTGAGTGTCGCTGGCTGGGGGAGAGCATGCGGGCTGTAGACGAAAGATCACAGGAGAAGCTGAATATTTCTGCAGATAAAGCTGAGCTGGAGATGCTGTTGGGGGGTAAGGTCGGTATAGGTTTTAATTTTATACCCACAGATGTCTATTCATTCATTGTATTTGTTCTGTAGTTCTGCATTTATTTAATCTATTCTGTTTTTTATCAGCTTCTCTTTTTATCAGCTTCTCTTTTCATCGGCTTCTGTTGCTCCATATTTCCATTCCTTTCTATTCAGCATCCCCTTATCTATATCTTCTCCTCGCTCTGATTTTAGTACTTTCTATTTCCACTGCTTTCACTTAAACGCCAATAATGTTTTTCCTATCCTCTTCTCTTGCCTTTTTCACTCGTTCCCATATGACTTAGCTCTGTCCTCTCTTTTCTTCTCATACTTTCTTTCTCTACTTATTTTACTAGTTTTTCTTTAGCCTCCACAGATTTTGCCTGGTTCTCCTGCTCTTTCTTTTGTTGCCATTGCTTTTTCTTTCCTTCATCTTTAGGTTTGCTCTTCCCTATTCCATACATACACCTTTCTTTTGCTTATCCTGTTCTTTTTCTATGCTTTCTATGCTCATCTTTCTGTCTCTTAAAGCATTTTTGTCCTCTTTCTCTGCCAGAATTCCTAATTTAATTTTTTAGTCTTTGTTTTATTTTTCTGTCTCTTGTTTTGTGTTGGTTTGTCTCTGATTTCTCTAATTTATTTTCTCCACTCTGATTTTCTGTTCCTCCCAGCATTTTATCTGGCAGGAGTTTTGCCATGGTTTCTTACTTGAGATTTTGGTCATTACATATGTTTTCTTTGTTCTTTTTGTATAGAAAAGTGCTTTCTTCTTATTATAACAATAATGAATTCTGGTTCTATATAGATTGTATTAAACTATCCATTTGGGTCTATAATAAATTAAAGCCAACTCATTTAGATGTTTTACCCCAGTAAAAATGCCTTGGGTGCATATAAAATGCCTTTGTATATGTAAGAATATTAGCAGGTGATTTGTTTTTGTTTAGCACATGCAAAAATAATCTGGTGTGTTTAAAAGTGAAATAGGTTTCCATGTGTTCCCGCAGGAACTGGGCACTGGCAGGTGGCGTCATTTACATTCATTTAATTCCGGGGGTTTAATTAATTACACTGGCTCAGAATTGATTGTTTTCCCAACACCAGCAATTCAGGCAAAGTGTGCAAGCTGTGCGCATGCTGCTGCACAATTAAAGCTGAAGAGATGTGTACGTGTCTAGGAAAAAACAAGGCTAAGATTTATAGTGCCACCTATTGGAAGCGATCAATGTATAGGATATAGGTTGTGCATGCTGCCTCAACCCTTCTAATGTCGGTATCACTGACACCTTTTCTGTAGAACTATACACAACGCTAATAATGGTCCATTGTGTAAGATGCTGATAACACACATGCCACAAAGATCAGCCATGATGGTTGATAAAACTGCATGTGTCCTGTAAACTCTGATTTAATCACCACCTCCACAATATTACTTGTCAAGATTACCGGGGAGGCCGATTCATTAACAGCGGCAGGTAGCGACAGTTGAGCGACTGTAGCAGTATTTTCACAGCGCCCGCTAGTAGTCGCTGTGCTTGGCCATTGTTCAGTTGTTGATAGCGACTGAGTCGGTGTGCAGTAATGTTGAATACGGGGTGACGAGTCGCTGTTTGACAGGTTCCGCGATGTATGGGTGCGCATGATAGCGACTGGTCAGAGCGACCGGCTCCCACCATATTCATCAAAAAATCACGCTCAAAAAATTCTCGCGCTGTGAAATGCATGTTTAAACCCCAGAGCGCTGGAGGCGATGTGTTAAAAGTAGTTTTTTAACCCCCAAACCACCATATTTTTGGAAACCAAAAAAAAAATTTAAAGAATGTAGTAATATGAATACAATAATATCAGACCGGTAATATCAATTCTGCACAATTTTTTTTTTTTTACCTTAAAAAAATTATCTAACATGGCAGAAGTGGTCACAGAATTTTTCACATTTAAAAAAAAAAAAAACATTAATAACAATTAATTATGAATATGTAAAGATTGTTCCATTGAAATGCATTGGAGAGCGCCAGGTAGCGAGAGGTCGTACCTGTCGCTGTTCAAGTTCGGACGCTGGCGCTGTGGGCTGAGGCTGGAATAATGATGAATGAGTCGCTATATGGCGCTATCTCAGTCGCTAAGCAGGATTGGCTTGATAAATGTGTGATTGTGGTGGGGAGCCGGCATTCTCGTGGCGGGGCCCGTCATTACCGGCCGCTCACCAGTCGCTACCTGTCGCTATTCCTTCATAAATAAGGGCCTTTGTGTATTGGCATAATCTGTACCTGGGCAATATTTTCTCAATCATGTATCAATGGCAGATAATCATTTAGGAAACCTAACCTGGCCAAGCGGCTTTATAACTTATAACATATATCGCTCTGGCAATGATCCTTTGGTCTTATGCTTAAATTATAAGGATGTCATCGGTAGCATCTTTCAGGTGATGTTTATTTAGGTTTTGATATAGCTCTAGCATAGGTACAAGGGCTAACTGGACACAAACTGGTCTATCAGAATGCATTTGGCTTGAGGAAAAATGCACAGACATAGGAAGAAAATTCAAAGATACAAAGCAGATCTCAAACTAACCAGTCTAAAAGAGCTCTTCGCTTTCTAACTTGAGTTAACAGTTCAGCCAGGGGCAATTATAAAGCGGGGCCTCCACCACTTGCCCTGCAAAGTGGGCCTACACCAAACTTTGGGCTATGCTCTGGACCAGGAGGATTTTCAGTCTTTGATCTGACAGGCCGCAGGGCCAGCAACAAAACTATCGGAGGCAGTGGGGCCCGCCGCGCACCGGCAAGTCGGGGAGGCTGATTCATCATTAGCGGCAGGTAGCGACAGATGAGCGTCTGTAGCAGGCATTTTCAGAGCGCCCGCTAGTAGTCGCAGTGCTCGGCCGTGGGTCGCTACTTTATAGCGACTCAGTCGCTGTTCAGTAATGTTGAATACATTGTGAGGAGTCGCTATTTGACCAGTACAGTGCTGTATGGGAGCGCATGTTAGCGACTGCTCATAGCGACCGACTCACACCATATTCAGCAAAAAAACAGCCTCACAAATCTCTGGTGCTGAAAAATATTTGTTTGAAGCCCAGAGCGCAGGAGGCGGTGTGTTTAAAGTCTATTTTCAAGCATCTATCAACTAGTAACAAAGCGAAAACATATGGAATTACATTGTAACAACATTATAACGTGAACACTTTAATGCCAGACCTGTAATATCATTTCTGAGGAAATATTTAAAAAATTTAAAAATGATGAAAAAACTGCTATTTCAATGCCAGAAGAGGTCACAGAATTATTTGTGATTTTTTTGAAAAAAAAAAAAAACGTTTAAAGAGAAGAAAAGGATCGTCCATTGAAATGTATGGGAGAGCGCCAGGTAGCGAGAGGTCATACCTGGCGCTGTGTAAGGCTGTACACTGGCGCTGTTCGCTGAGGCTGTGAAAATGATGAATCAGACGCTACATGGCGCTATCCCAGTCGCTAAACAGATTCTGCTTGATAAATGTGTAATTGCGTGCCGTGTCTGGCGTTCACCAGATGCTACCCGTCGCTACCTCTCATTAACCAGGCGCTACCTGACGCTATCCCTTCTTAAATAAGGGCCTTTGTTTTTGCAAACCTGCAGCCAAAGCCACCACAGGGCAGGGTGGAGAGTCTAGAGCAGCAAAGCCACCGTCAGTAACGCTACAGTGATGGGTGCAGAGCTGTCACTGCACATAAGCCACCAGACACAGCTGCTGGCAGCTCAATGCAGGGACCTGTTCTCTGCTGGACCAGCTGGGCGACTACACTGCCCCCCACCCAGAATGGCAGAGCAGGAGTTCCCGAGCAGCACGCACCCGCACAAGGGTGGCACAAGGAACTCGATTTGATGTTCCAGTAAGTAGAAAAAACACCAATCAGTTACTTGGAATAAAAAATAAAAAATAATAATATCTCCACCAGATTTTGTACCCAGGGGCCTCCATCACACTTAATCCGGCTGTGAGTACATCCATTTAAATAGAAGAGACAACCACAAGGATCTTTTGCTTGTAGGAAGTGACAGGGACATTCCAAGCAAAGGATTAAATACTCCTGCTTTCCGCTCTCCCCATGCTTGCTGTCAGGGGTGGAATATTTAATCCAGCCTTCATTCAGCTTGCTTTATATTTCTCAATAACTCCCAGTGATCTTTGTCCCATCTGCAGGGCCTCCTCAGCAGAAGATGATGACTGATCCATGTATGTTTCAATGGGGGTTATGCTAAATATTTGGTGAGGCCAGTGTGACTGCCCTACATTTTCCCCCAATAAAAGGACCTGGGATGGCACATTTTTACAGTTTAGATTCATTATTCTTCCAGTGATGTAAGGATATATTTTTAAAGTTTGGAAAAAACAGCACCCTATGGGCTATGCTAAAGATTTCATCATTTTTTTCTGCATAGGGTTCCATTGTTTCCAAACTTAAAAATCTTACCTTATTGGAATAATTATGTACCTTACTTGTACTAAAAACAGTAAAAAAATCACCGGGATGTAGGTTGCACATTGCAATGCACACTGCAAGTCACAGGCTTCACCAAATATTTAGCATGGCCCCCAATGGGAGGAGAAGTGCCTGAGTTAGCAGAAGAGAACAAGTTTTTTAGGGTTTATCAGGGAATACAGAGTGCTGGTGAATGAAGGGCGCCACCTCTGACATGTCAGCATGGGGTAAAGAGAAAGCAGGCTAATAATTTAGCCACTTGCCTGGAATGTTCCATTTATACAACTGATGATGGGTCCAAGATGTGAGTGTAAGCCAGAGTAAGTGCAGGTGGGTATCCAAACTGTTGCTTTTGCCAAGGCTGTGCCCATTCATTAATTAAACCATTGAAGCATATCCCCTCTTTCCAAAGTCTTCCCCTACTACCCAACACAAGTTACTTTACTACTATAGACATTTGCTGATAAAAATCCATCTACATAAAGCACATGACATTGACAGTAGAACTTATCAATCTTTTTTATTATTCATCCTAGGGACTGATATGCAAGTGATCAAATTTGTGCCCCACTCTCACCCAGGAATACATGGGAATGTGTATAACAGTGACAGGTAAAGAATACAGAAATTGGTTGAATGTAAGTATATGTATGTTTGGATTTTGTGGAAGCGCAAACTCAAGAATGTAGACTCAAACTTAAAGTGGACCAACACCCAGGATTTTGACTATCCTGGTTTTTGGTCCACTTCGGTGGGGCACCCCGATCGGGGGTGCCCCGCTGTGTGAAACCCACTCACCTCTCCCCGCCCACTCCCACGTGACCGCTGCAGCCAATCTGCGCCGGCGGAAAAGCGGGAGGCAGCGACGGACAAGAGAGCGCGCCCGCCGCCTCCCGCGCGTCACTCTTACAGGGCGCGCGCCTGCGCCGGCCATTCACAAACAGCCGGCGGGGGTGCACGTCCTGCTAGAGGGATGCACGGGAGGCGGCGGCGGGCGCCGCTCGATCGAGGAGCAGGTAGGGATTTAGGGGTTTCTGGATCGGGGTGCCCCGCAGTCAGGGAGCTGATCGGTCCGGGAATCTTATAGATTCCCGGGCCGATCATGGGAGGGTGTTGGTCCACTTTAAGGATGGTGGCTCCCATGCAGTTATGCAGCTATTCCATACCATCTGCAAGGAGTTAAGTCCTCCCAAAGAGTTTATGTCACTGATTACCAGAGTGGTGCTTTAGTGGTGCAATTTACTGAATTAGCTTTTTTTTAATTTTGATCTGCCTTAAATGTGGCTGCCAATTACCAGAGCCAGTGGTGTAACTAAATGTGATGGGGCCCTGGTGCGAACATTAAACTTAAATCTTTTAACTAAATTGGATGCAGCTAGACAACTAAAGACTGAAACCACATAGACACATATTGGTTCCTTTCTCTAAATTATGCCAAGTGAGTATACATTTAATAAGTAAGGTGGAGGAGCAACAGTGACAATGACCCTCTGGGGCCGAGAACAGTTGCACTACATGCACCCCCTAAAGTTACGCCCCTGAACAGAGCCATTGCCAATCATTACAAACTGCTCTGATTGGATGAGAGCGTATGTGCTGTAGGACCTGGTAAAAGCAAACCCAGGAGAGTCAGAATCCTGGGTTTTGTTCTGCTTTAAATCTTGTTCCACAGGAAGCACCCCTCCTTTTTCTTCAATGCTGCCTGCTCCAGATGTCTCACATGTCTTCCTACCATACTAAAGTTTGTGGGCTAGCCACCAAGCTTCCACTAGATCATGGCGGGTTGTTGGTGTTGAACTTTAAAGAACAGAGCTCTTACCTGAAAGAAAAACTATTTGTAAGGTTTTTGGTGTTCTGCCCTATTGTGTTTATCCTTGGAATGCAAAATAAACCTGTGTGTTAAGATTTTGGTCCAATACCTGTGATTTACTTATCAGCAACCGGCTTCCACATTATATATTCCTGTGGCTCTGTGTTGCTAAAGTGGGAATGGCTTTCCTGGCCTTTAGTAAAAACAACAGACTACATGTCCCAGAATCATTCCACTGTGATAGATGGGCTTATCAGCAGATTTGGCTAAATCAAGCAGAAGTAATGTCGCTTGCCTCAGATGAGAACACTGCCAGTAACCCTTTAGCTATTGGAACACAAGATTGTGCTCCACTCATCTGAAAAAGCTGAATTACAGCAGTAGGAGTTAAACTTGTGAGCTCAAGAATGTGGAGCGTCATCTCATCCCCAGCCAATTAGATGATTGGCAAATCAGGAAGTCTTTGCTATGTACACCAAACACATCAGTTGGTGTACGTTGCTAAGGTAAACACATTGTTGCTAGAGAAAACGGTTTTCGTTTATAACATAGCGTTACAAACAAATAAAAAACATAAGCTCAGCAGCTTGAGGACATCACGCTGACCACCAATGCCATAGAAAGTGGAACTACAGTTTAAATATTCAGCTGTACAAAACTTTAGTAAATAGCTGTAAAAGGCCATTGCAGAGAACATGCTAAACATTCTTTGGGTAACATGCAGAGATGAGTATGTTGATTCAGCACAAATGGAGTTGGTACTATTCCAAAATATAAGGTATTTTGGACCCAAGTGCAACCCTTTGCACTTTTGGACTAATAAAATGCATAATAAATCAAACAGTGCAGTGTGCTTTTAAGTGTTTAAAAGGGAGCACATTAAGTCCACCACAAATTGGCCAAATTATTGTGGTTCTGGTGGAACTAAATTAGCTCACATCACTAAAAGACCTGCTGGCTGCCACTGACCACTTCATTTTTGTTGTGCTGTTTCAGATGATGTCAGCCACATTTAATGACTAAATTAGAGGGGACAGACATGTCCTATATTTGTGAAGAATATTGAGTTCCTCCAGTGCTCTCCTTTCTGCTATGTCGGTCTACTTAGTGAGGAAATAATTTCCTCATTTAGCTTTCAGTCTCCACCCCACTGACCTGGTCCTTCAATCAACCTTCAGTGGACCGAGAATGGAAACATCCCCCCAGACGTCCTGACGTCCTGACTGACTGCCTCTCTCAGCAGCTATGAAACTCCGCCCTCCTCTCTGGTCACATTATGTGCTAGCAGGATGGAGACGCTCTCGTCTGAAGCATCTCTAAGCTATTTTTTCTGATGTGCTGGCAGTAATAACTATGCACAACAATGCACTTTTTTTTACTATAATATATGTAAAGCACACAGTGTGCTTACATCTTATTGCTGTTGCCACACCCACTTTTTCTCCTCATTATTTCTCTGCCTCTCCAATGCTCTAATTTTTAAAGATGACTTAGGAACTTTGAAAACAGTTTGAAGTTTGGGACAGTGCAACTTGGAGCCCGAGACAATGGGACAACCCCCGGGCTTGCCTTTAGTATAACTTTAATCCCCCCAAAATGTCTTGAATGAATTGGTAAACCAAAATAGTGTCAGATTGGCCCACCAGAGCGCCAGAGGATCTTCTGGTGGACCCCAGGCACTGACCCAGGGAAGTACAGGACATCCAAGACTATCATAGTGTTTTTGGTTTGGTTAGTTATTTATTCAATAAATTACTTCAGATTTTTGATTTAAAAACATTCCAGTTTATATTGTGATTAAAAGTAATCTTGCATTATTTTGGTATAGCTGAAGGATGGGCCCGAAGAATGATTTCCCTTGGTGGGCCCCAAAAATGATTCATCTGGTGGACCCAAGGTACTATAGTCCAGGGATGCTCAACCTTTGGCCTGGGGGCCACATGTGGCCCACACTGCTGTCACTCCAGATGCACCCCTTGCCATGTGGCCTTCAGCAACCAATGGGGTTTTACATGCTAGGGGACACATATCAATCTGGGCCACAGTGTCATCAGATTTGGCCTGTGAGCCCTGCTCCCCCCTTCCCACGCTGTTATCTATGAGGGAAAGGGACGATCGTGGGGTTATCTTTAAACCAGGCAGATGGCTGCACACTTGCTGCTCAGCACTGCTCAGTCCCCGAAAGGCTAGTTAACAAGCCAGATTGCACTTCCAGATTGCAGCCTATCGGTCGTCAAGACTGTGTGGCGGGGCTTTGAAGTAAAACTCCATCCCTATGATGATGTCATAGGGAAGTACTTCCCCCAGTGGTTGGCAAATGCAACTGCCAACCAGACTGTGAGGTAAAGGAAGGCAGAGAACCATATCCCATCCCATTATGGAAAGTGGCATGAAAGACAACCAACCACGCAATTGGCTGGCCCTCAAATCTAAAAGTCTACAGGGCTGGTTGAATAAAGTGGTCCTGGAGTCTAGAAGACACCAGGGCTGCCTGATCCTCACTACCTGCGCCATCCCAAATCGCTGTTTGAACCCCCCCCCCCCCAGATCACTAGTAAAACTTACCTGACTGCAAATCCAAACAGCACATATGGGGCTGTGCTCCGCTGTACCTTTAGCCAGATGCGTGCCCACACCAGGCATTTGTGAATGGTCGGGATGGGGATAGCAGAGGATGCGGCAGGTGGCACACTTGGCTCAATTCGGCCCTTAGCCATCAAAAGCTCTTGTTGAATATGACTAAGAAAAGACAGCTAAAGAACCCGAATGGAGCCTAGAGTGTCGATTGGCTGTATTTGTTGTTAGATAGACATCTTTTCAGTAAATATAAAGCTTAGCCCAGGACTCTGTCCAAGTTTTTAATGTTTGCCCACTGTGCTATGGCATATGTTTATTTATTTATAACTTATAAGTGGTACTGTGTCCACCTGGCAAGCCAACCTGAGGGTAATATGGGAAGGGCTGCATATACATCCAGAGCTTGGGTCCTCATATATATATAGACATACAGCTGTACAATTACTCACTGGTTGGGGGAATTTTGTTTAGTAAGTATAGAAATACTTTGAGTGTATTGGGCATGGTTGATATCAGGGCCGGCTCTTGTGTGGGCCCTTAGGCAAGAGAGTTTTAGTTGGCCCCTAAGTAGTGTGTCGCATAATGTCACCTTTCAGCTCTGCTGCCACAAATGGGTCATCTTCTGCTGCTGATCGCCCTCCAGTCCTTATTGCTTTTCCTATAGCCACCAATCATCCTCTAGTCCTTGTGGTATTCTCTATTGCCACCAAGCACTCTTCAGCCCTTACTGCTTGCTCCATGCCACTAAAGACAATTGCCCTCTATTCCTTTTTCAATGTTGCTGATCATCCCCTGTTGCTGAAGTCAACCATGAGCAGGTCTGCACACAACACCCGGCATTTGGTGGTTCGGGTCCAATGTAAAAAAATACCATGGCCAGGCGTGAGCTTGAGTGGGCCCCTGAGTGGGCCCTGGCAATTGCCCAGGTTTGCCCTGTGCTGACGCCTGCCCTGGTTGATATTTTCATTATCTGCAGTCTTCAGGCAAAGCAGTGTTGAGAGTTAACGTTGTACACATTTCTGTTTCAAAAATATAAAAGGAATTTGTTTTGAGAGAAGCATAGGCACTTTATTGCTGAGCTTTTGCTTAAAGGCTAATTCCATTTTCAATGGCAACTTTTTAAAATTTCCATTATTGTGTGTCAAAATGATGTCCTAAAGTGCTAAGCTTATCTTATATTTATATTTTTCTTTTGTTTGCAAGTCTGTTTTAAAAAGAGACCATTTTTTTCTAGCAACTGTACATAAACCTGTCTGAGACTTTCTGACTCCGGCTTGCTAATCAAGTGATTGGATTGGGCAGAGATGACGCTCCACATTCCTGAGCTCACAGGTTTAACCCCTTCGGCTCTAATTCAACCTCTTAGGATGAGGGGATGATTCTTTTGTTCCAGTAGCTTAAGGGTTACTGGCCTGGGGTCATTACTTCTGCCTGATATTTCAAAGCTTTACTTTGTGGGGGTTGGGATCTGGTGTTTTGAAGAAAGCTGCTATAGTAAATGGTTTAACTTACAGCCAAGAAAGCCACGCTCACTTTAGCAACACAGAACCATTTCTGTCCACACTCAAACAAGCCTGCGAACGGGTGTTGGCCCGCTTTATACCAGACCTTCAGTATCATTTAATGAAAAGCCCAAATCCTTAAAAACTATTCGCCAGCATTTAAAATTAATATATTTTAAGCTTTAAGTCGTTTACTTATTATTCTTTCCCCCACTGGGCTGCAACTCTGAATATGAGTACCGCTATCTTGCCTCAGAAGCATCACATACTGAGGAGAGGCGAGGGACAGGGAGTGCAGGGGATGGGTTATAGCTGTGCTTTGCACAGACAGAGCAGAGCTGGGGTCAGGAAAAGGACAGCAATCCCAGAATACAGAGCAGCACAGTCAGAAGACATTTCCTATCTGCAGGCGGCCTCTGAGACACCATGGGCCTTGGATGTTTAGAAGCTCAGAAAAGGCAGGAGATGCAGGTAGGATGATTTTTAATGTAAGCAATCTGTATGTACAGAGTGGGGGAAACATACAAGATAGGCTCTTATTCAGAGTGAAGGTCCACTTTAAGTGTGATACTGATAATTGCTCCTCAGTCTGCAGTACTCAGGCCCTTATTTAACAAGGAATAGCGACAGGTAGCGACTGGTGAGCGGTCGGTAATGACGGGCCCCGCCACGAGAACGCCGGCTCCCACCGCAATCACACATTTATCAAGCCAATCCTGCTTAGCGACTGAGATAGCGCCAGATAGCCACTCATTCATCATTATTCCAGCCTCAGCCCACAGCGCCAGCGTCCGACCTTGAACAGCGACAGATATGACCTCTCGCTACCTGGCGCTCTCCAATGCATTTCAATGGAACAATCTTTAAATATTCATAATTAATTGTTAATATATATATTTTTTTTTTTTTTAATGTGAAAAATTCTGTGACCACTTCTGCCATTTTAAATAATTTTTTAAAGGTAAAAAAAAATTTAAAAAAAATATACAGAATTGATATTACAGGTCTGATATTAATGTATTCATATTACAAAATTATTTTAAAATCTTGTTTTTTTTGGTTTCCAAAAATATGGTTGTTTGGGGGTTAAAAAACTACTTTTAACCCATCGCCGCCAGCACTCTGGGGATTAAACATGCATTTCACAGCGCAAGAATTTTTTGAGCGTGATTTGTTAATGAATATGGTGGGAGACGGTCGCTAGGGCCAGTCGCTATCATGCGCACCCATACATTGCGGAACCTGTCAAATAGCGACTCCTCAGCCAATATTCAACATTACGGCAAACCGACTGAGTCGCTATCAACTACCGAATAACGGCCAAGCGACTACTAGCGGGCGCTCTGAAAATGCCGCTACAGTCGCTCAACTGTCGCTACCTGCCGCTGTTAATGAATCGGCCTCCCCGTGAGTCACTGACATGGAAGGTTGGATCTTTTTGCTGTGGTGTGAGATCAGTGAACCCATCTCTGATTTTCTTCCAATTATAAAGTTGCCTTTAAATGCTCCAGATTTTCACGTCTGCTATTACTATTGGCATCACTCATGTAATATTCTAAAGGTTAAATCAGCTCTAAAGCATGACCTGTTTTCTATAATAGACATGAAAGCAGAAAATGTATGACAGTTGGGTTGGGTTGCTTTTTGTTGCTTAAACTGGACCAACAGTCTAGCACAGTTGGAAAAGAAAGGTAGCGGCCATTTTGGCGCTTCCATACCGCCCAACTTTTCAGGGTGGGAAAGAGGGACAATTTGTAAAGCCACCCCCCTATGGATATGAGATAAATTGTAATAGTTACAACAATAGAAACACTTTGAATAGGCAATTTAATAATGTATTGCTGCAGATCTGCATGTTACACCTTAAAGAGGGAAAAATGAGAACAACGAGGGATATGGACTCAAAAGAGGGACAGTCCCTTCAAATCAGGGACAGTTGGCAGATATGAGCTTCCTCTGCCAGCCTCTCAGCCATGCTGCTGCCTGGATTCAACTGTCATAACTGACATGTATGTCAAGTATGACCACGTTCCTTTGTTATGACTAGGGAGGATGGGGGCGTGCACGGGTGCTGTTTTGCTTCCGGCGCGAGGGCGGCTGCCGGCCGGGGCCGCCACGTGTGTGGGAGGGCGGGGGTTTGATGTGCGCTTCCGTTCCCCTTCTTTAAAAACTGGAGCTCAGTGCACAGCACCTCATGGCACCTTGAGAAAGTAGCACGGCGCTACGGAACGCGTGGGTGATCTGATTGGCCCAGCAGGAGTTTTCGCTGCACATACAGAGGTGAATTATTATTAATTTGAATAATTTGTTTATAGATTATATTTTGCACTGGTCACTTTAGAGACTGGCACTTTACATTAGGAATAGGTTTCTTTTAATATAGGGATATATCTGGATACATGGGGCAATATGGGATATAGGGCTTGCTCCTGCTGGTGCTATATATTGTATATATGTTGTGTATATATATGTTTTTAAATGTATGGTATGATGTTGTATGGATTTGTTGTATGTCTTTTTTATATTTTTTGTAGATGAATTGATTAATTAAAATGAATATTTAGATCAGTTGGCATTATTGATTGATTTGTTGTGGGTTGGAGCGGTGCCTCTCAAGTAATTGTGTCTGTAGTAACTGGCTGGAACTATAGAAATTGTGTATATGTATTGTGGTAGCAACTTGGGTTACAGATTTGGCACACTACCTATCCCTGTATTAATTAATTAATCAGGTGGTGCTTTATAGGTTATTTCTCCTGCTTTTACACATGTCATAACTGACAACGCGCAGTACCAGGAAGAACAGCAGCACTTCCTGTTTGCAAATGCATGAGCCGCCATTTTGTTTCTAAAATTCACTACAGCAGGAGTAAATGAATTTTTATGTGCAGCAATCTAAATTGCCCTGGGGAGGGATGCATACGATCACTGTTTGTTGTGTTGGTCTGGTTTAAGTCACTTTTGTCTGTTGGTCCACTTTAATTCAGAAACAGAAAGTGTATGCGCCTTGTAGTTCTACAGAACCCAGACCTGACCCAAATCTTTTATACCAGGCTATATGGCAGCCATTTGTAGGTTAATAAGCATACCAGCCTTAATTCACTTTTAAAAGGATAATATCCACATTTATTCCATACAAAAATCTTTTTAAAAGAATTCCATCCACGAATACAAGTCAACATGAAGCATAAAAGGAGCAACTTGAATGCCAACGCGTTTCGGGCACAGACTCAGCCCTGCCCTATATGGCAGCCATTGTAACAGCTATTGGCAGGGTTTTTCCTGTAGCCTGCTCTGACAGATGGTGTTTGCACCATTGCTGTATTGTGTGTTTTGCAGTTTTTTACAATTAGAGTAACAGGCAAGACCGCTAATTCAATACAAAGCTGTAATCACATTACCACTGTCAAGAATTGCTTCTGGGTGCATTTTCCGAGCTATTTTCAGTGCTGCGGTACGCATTCATTATACAATGATTAAACACTGTTGTTGACTGGAATATCTGTCAGTTTTGTGGTCTGGACTAGTTTTTCACCTCACTTACAATGACATCATGTCAAGCAGCACTCCAAAAGATGGACATAAATCTGTAACATTCCAACTGAGGTGGATAACATTAGACTTACCAATCTGGGATCATGCCGGCCATCCACCTCCATCTCAGCATTATCAGCTCTGTATACAGCATGGCATCAGCCCAAACACAACATAAGTCTGCAATAAATGATAGATACAATTATGTTCTCAGCATGTTAACAGTATTGATTTATTTACTGCCCCCCTGGTGTGGCTGCAAATATTGCAAGTGATGAGTAATGAGCTAAACCTGTCCAATAAAGAACTCAATAAAGAAAGCAGGGGCACAAGAGATACAATATTTGTAATACCACAAGAGAACAGGAATCACAAATTATACAGGTCATAGCCGCCCAACTGACAGTCATGTTTATCTATGAATGATGAAAAGGCAGCTAAGGAGACTTGCCGCAAATCTAGGGCTATAGGAAGGAAAAACGTACCTTTTCATTCTCATGGTGCCTCTCCTGGAGATCGCTGTGGCTGCAGAGGAGTTGCTAGGCTTTCTGGCACCTGGAGCAAAGATTCAAAATGGCACCCCCATCTGTTGTCAGGCCCCTGTTTGGCGCCCCCCTGACCTGCTGAACCCGGGGCAAGTGCCCCCCCCCCCCTGCTCCCCTCTAACTATGCCCTAGTGGCTGACACCTATAAAGGTGCTCACTGACAACTTCAGCAACTCTGAGGCCCTTATTTAACAAGGGATAGCGCCAGGTAGCGACTGGTGAGCGAACGGTAATGAAGGTCACCGCCACGAGAACGCCGGCTCCCCTCCACAATCACACATTTATCAAGCCGATCCTGCTAAGTGACTGAGAGAGCGCCAGATAGCGAATCATTCATCATTATTCCAGCCTCACCCCACAGCGCCAGCGAGCGACCTTGAACAGCGACAGGTATGACCTCTCGCTACCTGGCGCTCTCCAATGCATTTCAATGGAACAATCTTTAAATAATCATAAATATTTGTTATTAAAATTTTTTTTTTTAATGTGAAAAATTCTGTTACCACTTCTGCAATGTAAGATATTTCTTTTTAAGTAAAAAATAAATAAAAAAAAAATTTGTGCAGAATTGATATTACAGGTCTGATATTAATGTATTCATATTACAAAATGTTTTTATAAACTTGTTTTTTTTGGTTTAAAAAAAATATGGTTGTTTGGGGGTTAACAAACTACTTTTAACCCATCGCCGCCAGCGCTCTGGGGTTTAAACAAGCATTTCACAGCGCAAGAATTTTTTGAGCGTGATTTGTTAATGAATATGGTGGGAGCCGTTCGCTATGGCCATTCGCTATCATGCGCTCCCATACAGCGCGGAACCTGTCAAATAGCGACTCCTCACCCAATATTCAACATTACCGCACACCGACTGAGTCGCTGTCAACAACCGAACAACGGCCAAGCACAGCGACTACTAGCGGGCGCTCTGAAAATACTGCTACAGTCACTTATCTGTCGCTACCTGGCGCTATTAATGAATCGGCCTCCCCGTCACCCAATCCAATCACTGCGCAGCAGCCAAACTACAGCACTTACTGGGAGATCCAATAATCTTTACCAAACTGCAGAAAAAGGGCCACGTTTTGCTTAGATATTAGTGACTTTCTCCTTGCCATCCTGTCATACACACCATTGTTGTTTGTGAACTCTCAGACATAAATATAAGTAAAACTGGACCAACACCCTTACAAGAAACAGTGTTCATACACATCCCTCCACGGGGCAATTCAGATTGCTGCATATAAATATTAATTTACCTTTTTGTAACTCCTGCCATGGCATCCTATGGATCTGCCAGTAGCCTGCAAAGAGGAAGTGACCCTTGGTTTCCTGTCGTTTTGCGTTGTGGTTTATGTAGGGGGGGGGGAAAGGGGAACACCTGCTCAGTTGGTGTATCCCTTTTATTGAACACCTGGCAAAAGTTGAGGGTGGTTGGATCTGTCTATGGGTCCTACCTATTGTGGTTTATATTGGTTAAATCCAGGCAGCAGCACACATGCTGAAAAGGTAAGGAGCCTCCCAGGTGGGGTCCTCAAAGTGGGACAATTTCAACCAGTTTGTGAGGTATGTGGGTGTGGTTTAGAGTTTGGTTTAATTATGAGTCACGTGCTCTAGGAATATTTGGTCCATAAAAGATGTTGATGATTGAGCTAATGCTCATAAGTCCATATATTCCACTACCACCATTCAACCAAAGAGTCAGAGCAGTTGTAAACAAGCCAGACATCCAGCATTCTGCATTAGGTGGACAGTCTTCTCCATGTTAGCAAAGTAGAACGTTTAGGTGTCCCCAGAGTTTTTGGAGGGACAGTTGCCGTCAAAGTGGGACAGTGGGAGATCTGGTCAGTTTAATCTGATGTGGCCCCATCTGCTGTGGGGAAACTTGGGAAGGGTAAACGCAGGTACAATGAAGAAACTCAGTAAGAGTGGAAGGATGAAAGGCCAGGGGGTGTGTCAGGCAAGGTGACAAGTAGAGGGAATGGAAATAGAGTCAACAATATCCAGATCCCATCCCATTGTATTATTTCTTTAAAACAATAATTGCATGAATGCATTTCAAATAAACAGTACGAACCTGCTGCCCTAAAGAGGGACAATTACTAACCTAACCTCTTATGTATTAATATGTGATTGAACAACTATTTTGTAACCATTCATAAATATCTATGAGTAACCTATGAATTGACACTGTCCAATTCTAAACCTGGCACTATAATCCGCATACGTACTGCTTGCTGTTAAGTAACAAGCAATAAACACAATACTTTGAATACACAGTGTTACAACCCACAATGCTTCTTTTATTCACACCTCTTGGCCCAGGGTAATAAGGGCATTTTAACATAACCCTAACTTTCCTTTTATCCATAATAGGTGTATGTCCCCTGAGCCCTCCCTTCAACATATCCATTTGCAGGGGTATATACCACCCTGCAGCATATACACCACAGCGCTCCTCTTTTGTCTTTTTTGTAGGAAAGGGTTGAGGACCCCTGGCTTAGAGGATATTAACTGTGGCAGTATCCCATGAAACCCACATAGGAGGGAATTCCTTGTATAGCCCCACCGGAGCCCCTGGGTGAAACCTCTGGCGCAACAATAAGGCATAACATTTTCTTTATGAATTGGATGCATACATTTTTAATGTTAGAGACAGGAGTATAAGAATTCAATGTAATGGAGACGGTGTGTGTGTTTTTTTCAGGGGGAGTTGGTGTCTGGTGTTATAGGTAGGTGTGGGAGCTATGAGGCAGTAATATTTGTGGTTGGTTTGGTGATTGCACCATGGATCTTAATTGTTATTTAAAATCTTTATTATGCTATTCAAAATAAAATGTGTGAAATTTTGAACCATTTAATTTTATTGTGGCTTACGACCATTTACAAAACCCAGGATTTTGACGACCGATCGGGAGTGCCCCTCTGTGTGAAACCCCCAAGGTAGACCCAATCTCACTCACCCTTCCTCGATCCTACAGTGCATGCGCAGCCTCTCGTCCAGTTAGCAAGTTTGGATCCGCTCTCCTGTCCAAGAGCTTGTCTAAGGCAAGTGGATCTGAGCACGCTGGCAGCCGCTTCCCCCACTACCCTTTAACAGGGAGTGTGCCGGCGGTGGTTATTCACAAATACGCCCTGCTAAACGGATAGCGGGGATGCGCCACTGCTCACGCGTGCACTGTTGGAACGTTTTCGGGTGACCTGGGGGGTTTGACACAGCGGGGCATCCTGAATCTGGGAGAGCGAATATGCGACTATGAGACTCCAGGATGGGTTTTGCATCACTTTACGTGGCCAAGTCTTTCCCTAAACTCTGAGGTCTACTTTTACTCTTGCTAAACTGTGGTGCAATGCACTTTACAATGACAAGTGTAAGCTCAATTTTGAGCCTGACTAGTTCTTCAATTTGAGAAAGGCTCTGGTTCTGCTGGACAGATATAACATCCTGGGCTGCTTAACAACTGCTCCATCTAATGTAAGACCATCTGTCTGAGCCAGGAACAAAGCTGCCTCCGCACCGCGTTTTGATTTGAGCCTTCGATTTCTTTCATGCACATATAAGGGTGTGATCACCGCAGTTCTGGCACCAGACCTCAGAGTCCTGCCAAATAGAGTGAATCAAGGTAGAACATATTTCTGCAATATTCTGTAATCATGGAAAAATCACCAGGGTGCAGGTTCTGCGAGGACTCGAATGTCTGGCAAGATAACCACACTTGTGAAATAAACATACTTGCTTTTGACAGCCTTTTGGACACTTGTTTTCTCTGCAGTTTTCACAGTTCTTCAAAGCTGCGATAAAGCAATAGCACATTTATCACAACAAAATAAGCGTATGAAACATAGCAGATGAGCTGTGCAATGTAGTCATTTCTCTTAAAGAGTTCAACTGAAGAAAGTTGTTTAAAAATATTGGTCAAATAGCTGGGAAGTTAACAACCTGTCCTCAGTGAGCACTGTGGTGACTTGTCTCTTCTCTTTCACTCGATACTTACCTGGTCCCCTCTGGCCATGGCAGAGACAGCTGCTAGCATGGTTTGCCACACTGGTAAAAAGCCACACAACTCTTGTCAAGCTTCTCTACTTTAAATGAATCTGGTGGCCATACCAATAATACTAGCTGGCACTAGGCTTGCAGGTGGCTGGGTTTTGGGTGATGGAGAACATTTTTGTTTTTGTGAGTGACTGTCTTTGGAATTGAGCAGGGACCCAACATTCTATGCCGTTCATTCACATGCACAGAATTGAAGGTGGCCTGTGCAGGTGCAGCGGGGATTGCTGCTTTGAGGTAGGTTTATGGGCAACTGTGGCGGTTCATACTGCTGGGCATCCCGGGGACAAGGACTGAAATCTAGTCTATTTAAAATCATGGGTTTTGTTTTTTTAAGGCTACAGCATTGCATGGGCAGGAGTGAATATGATGATGGCACCAACACTTTAACGCTGTAAGGGCAGCTAATGGGGCAAGTATTGAAACTGCCCTTCTACCCATGATACTGAGACTAAAGCATGGACAGAACATGGACGACGTGGCTTGGAAGATGAATATAATAGGACAGGGTACAGAGGGAGGGGTTGAGGGAGACTCAGGAGACAGAGAGGGTGGGGTGCAGCAGTGCACTGGAAGGGGACAGTACATTTTGGTACAGACTTTGAGTGAGGGGCTACACCCAGCCCAGCCGCCCCAAAGCTTTTCAGCACACCAGTAATTCTCCCATATCTTCCTAGCACCAGTCCACCTCTGCAAATAAGGATGTGGCAAGCAGGGGTGTTTTTGATCATATATGTTTGTCCTAAATGGCAAAAAGGAATAATGTGATCAATGCAATTCTGTAAATTACCTTGCAGATGCAAGTTCTGACACATGGCTCATTTTGCTTTACACTGGAAAAGGCCACCAATGACTAGAGCTGTTCTTGCTCTGTGCCCCTGTCATTCACAATAACTATAAGATTTGGGCTTTGTCAGCCTAGATGAAGCCCCCACTGATATCTGTGTCTCATTGTAATTCTATTGATCCATTTCTGATAAAAAAAAAGGAATGTTGCAGCTTTAGATCTGTTTTATTTAAAAAAAAGAGCTATAAGGAACATGCAGCAGCCTGAAACAATTCATGAGAACCCAGTCTTCTCTGATCATTTCTCTGTGGAATCCACATTTTGGCCTGAGGATGATTTATTGTTCCGCAGAAATGATTTGCTCAGATCCTATGCTCCTTTGCTTGGAATATAGTTTTTAATGAAAGCTTTCTCTTGAAGGGACTGTTGAGGCTAAATGTAAAAAACAATTCATAGGGGGTCATGTTAAATATTTGCTAAAGCCAGTGTGACTTGCAGTGTGCATTGTGGTGTGCATTGCAACCTGCATCCCGGTGAGCTTTTTAGCTTTTAGACAAAAAAGTGCCCAAAAAATTGTTTTTTAATTATTTTTTCCCCCAAAATGACCTGTACCTGTGATGGGGCATTTTTACACGTTAGATGCATCATTTTCCAATGAGGTAAGGATATTTGTTTTTATGTTTGGAAACAGCAGCACCCTATGGGCTGCGCAGAAAAAAATGGTGAAATCTTTAGCATAGCCCATAGGGTGCTGTTATTTACAAACGTATCCTTACATCACTGGAAACTTAATCTTATCCTTATCCTTCCATCACTGGAAACTTAATGTATCTAAACTGTAAAAATGTGTACAGGTGATTTCTTGTTATCACTAAAAAGCTCACCGGGATGCAGGTTGCAATCCACACTGGAAATCACACTGGCTTCACCAAATATTTAGCATGACCCCCATTGTTTGCTTACCTGCCATGCAAAGGATTTATCTTGTCTGATCCAGAGCCTCTTTTGTCACTCAGCCCCCAGATATTACAAATGACCGCTTTTTTTACATTGGAGTCAGACTTATCTCCACCCCTCCTGCATCAGATATTGTGGGACACACCATCTCCAGTGTCTGCAAGGGGAATAGCCTGTTTGTTTGTCTGTCTCTTCTCGTGTGCACTTCACAGTTACTGAAGAAAAATGAAAGCTCTTTTAAGCTGTAACTATATTGCTGCTTGATACAGTCAAGAATAAAACAGGCACCCCTTTCTTTACAGACACTTAGAGCAATCTGAGTGCCTTATTCATGAAGGAATAGCGTCATGTAGTGCCTTGTAAATGACAGGTAGCGACAGCTAGCGGCAATTACACATTTATCAAGCAGAATCTGTAGAGCGACTGGGATAACGCCATGTAGCGTCCGATTCATCATTATCCCAGCCTCAGCGTACAGCGCCGCCGTTCAGCCTTGCAGAGCGCCACGCATTACCGCTCTCCCATAAATTTCAATGGACATTCTTTTATTTCTCTTTAAACTGGGTTTTTGTTTTCTTATTTCTTTTTTTGTATTCTCAAATAATGTTGGGATCTTTCCCATTGTCCCCAGCAGTGATTTCTTGTATCTGTAATGATGAAATGCCAGAAAAGTACATGGAGTAATTTATTTTACCTTGATTGGAGTTTAACTCATTAAAACTTTTTGTAGAGTGAGATTACAACTTCCATAATATTTATTTGGAGATCTGTGAATCTAATAAACATCTAAAATAAAAGTAATTTGTTTCACTATGACCACATAGGTGTTGATGACTTTTAGTCACAGGAGGGGTGGACTGGGGGATTTTACTGTCCCTGGCCAGACCATGACTGGCCCCAAGAACAACTGAGCCCTGCCCCCAATGTGCTTTGCAGCCTGTGTATTGATCATCCAAGGCTATAGTATTGTATGGGCAGATCATGGGCAGAGAAAAGGCACTGAAGCTTTAATATTGTAGGAGAGGAAACTTTGACAAGGGTGGATATGTGTAGGCATGGTTCCCCATAGACATGATGTTGAGGCTATAGTATTGCAGGGATGGAACCTGGGCTGGGGCATGCAGAGAGGGGTTAAGGCATGGGTGCTCAACTCATCTCATCCAGGGCCACCAACAGGCCAGGTTTTGCAGATTTCCCCACTGATGCATAGGTGTAGTCATTAGGGCTCAGTCTATAGTTCTATATAAGCACAGACGTCAACATTCCAGGGTGATTTTTTTCCATTCCTGTATTTAGCACTGACCATGTTCCTGAACACGCCTGGCCTTAGCCAATATAATCCAAGTGTGTTCAGGAAAATGGTCTGTACTAAGTGCATATCTGGAAAATCACCCTGCAGGAATGGGTCAGGTGGCATAACTGCACCTGTGCACCATTGTGGAAATCTGCAAAACCTGGCCTGGTGTTGGTCTTTAAGGGGGTGTGTTGAGCATGTGTGGGTTAAGGGGAAATTGGAATGGAAGTGGGTGAAAGAGGTGAGCATTCGCAAGCTCTGAGTGAGGTGAGCTGCATACTTGGGACTGTACCTAGCCCAGCCAGCTTTAAAGCATTGGAGCCCACCAGGAATTCTCTCATTGATCCTCATGACCAGTCCTTTGAGTTGCAGAGGCACCCATTGCCATTGCCCAGACAGGCATTGGGTCTGAATCTTAAGTCATAGTTAGCTAAGAGCTGAATCAAGTGGTTCTAGACCTGTCTATAATAAACTAAAATAAAAAGGATGGGTTACACTGTTTTAGGGCCTTCAAATATAAAACTCAGTTTTTCTGTAACAGTTAATGTGTGATTATGTACTGAAAGTTGCATACCTCCCAACTTTTTAGGATAGGAAAGAGGGACAATTGTTAAATTAAACCACACATCCTCATTGATTGATAGATAGTGTGTAACAGTTACAACAATATAAACACTTTGAATAGGCAAATTAAATCAAAGAAGGACAAAAGAGATGATGAACTCGAAAGAGAGACAGTCCCTCCAAATCAGGGACACTTGGGAGGTATGAAGTTGTGCTGTGTTATTGTTCATGAAAAGCAAAATTTTTGGATATAAAATGAAATGTTTGCAAAAAAATAAAATAAAAAGGCTCAATGACAGAAAGGGGATTGCCTTTCTCATTTCAAACATTCACAGTGAACTCCTGATTAGTCAGGGCACAAGCCATAAGAAAAGCTCTCAATCATTCCTGAGTAAGAGGTGATATTCTTGTCAAAGATAGATGTACCTGTCATGTACATCTGCAAAACAAAATGATATGAAAAAGCAGCCACCGGCTTCTCCATAACTGCACAGGCGCTGCTTCAGATTTGTCTGAGCAAGCATGATGCATTGCTAATGGCAGCTGTAAATGTGAGGTATGCTGTCTCCTCTCCAGAGCCAGAACACCGTCATAGAAAAGCCATTCTGCTATAAACAGCTTGAGGGCTTCTAAAATAAGCATTGCTCTAGGAAAGTGCGAGGAAGAATATATTGCCACTTATCTGGGTAAACTCTTCTCTGTAGTTTTTTTTTTTTTTAATATAAGGATCAATTCTACCCATACCAGCTAAAATGAGGACAACCCTATCCACAAAAAATGTCAGACATGTCTACATTTTCACTTCTGAGCAGATATCTGCTGCCACAAGATGTGTCTGTACGAATAAATTGAGGCAATTGAGAAAGCCAGTTGGATGACTAGCGAGACGTCTTTGAGAATAATAAAACAGCAAGTCCAGTTTCCTTGATTTATTCCCACAAATATACCATGACCTGGATAAATTAGAACCTTCGCCAACATTTCCAAGCTCATAGTACTAGGGAATCAATTCTTGTAATGAGGTACTGGAGCTGTTAAAGAGGAGCGACCACTGTCCAGGAGTCTATAAAACCCTAGGGGTGGTGGCCTCCCTCTGCAGGCACATGCACATCCAGCTATACCTCTATGTGAGGCATGTACCCAAGCCAAGCTTTTCTGAATGGCTGGCCCAGGTACACGGAGGACCACAACGTGTTGCCACCAAGTGGGCCAGGAGCTCAGAGTAACAAAGCAAAAGCTAAATAGAACACAAGCCGGTGGCCTATGCAACTATCATGGAATCGAAGGAAAGGCATTTACGGGTGATCTGGGGGGAGATACACATAGCGAAATCCCCCAGACAGGAGTGTCGAAACCCCAGGTAGTACAAATACCAGGTTTTTGAAGCAGTGGTGTACTTATGGAACTAATCAGGCACGTATAAATGCAGTAGCTCAGGTTGGGGTACAGGTCAGTCTGCAGCCTTACTGCCTATCACCTGATATAATCACACAACGCGACAGGCATCCCAAATCCAGTTCCTCATCTAGAGGACATCATCATTTGTGATGCCCCGCTGTGTGCAATCCTAAGGAAGGCCCAGTATTTTTACCTCAGAGGCTATTCCATAGCTTTCTATGTGAACAGCATAGAACGCTGAATGATAGGGGAGTGGCAAGCCTCCCTCTGACTGTACAGAACCGTGCTGGCCATTCAGATAGGCTTGGCATGGTAATGCACAGTAGCAAGAGGGATGCCACCACAGACCATGGTATGGACAAGTTTTATGGTGATCCCACGGTTCCACAAATCACAGGATATCACCTTCCCCAGAGTATTATAGACTCTAGGCTGGTGATGCTTTTCTTTAAAAGCATCTAATCTCCTACTCTAGGGGTCCCAAGCCTTTTTTCTATCCACTTTCTAATCATCTCAGGTACAATCACCTACAACTGTGTTAGAAATGCTTAAAACAGTCATCTAAAGTGTATGGAACACACAAAAGTGCACAGTGATAGTGTGATCCAGTCCAGAGTCCAGATCCAGATGCCCCTAGAGACCTTTATGAGTGGACCAGAAGTCTTTCTAGGGAAAGTGAAATTGGTGATAGCTTGATAAGTCTTGCTCCACTGCCCATAACCACAATGTCTATTCTGCATAAGACTATGAGGGTTAAGTAAGAAAGGCTAGCGCCAGGTAATGCTACCTAGCAGCACGTAGAGTCGGGTGCTGCATGTGAAACCACATTTAAGAACAGCCTCTAACAGCGTGATGTAGCGTCACATGTATTACTAGAGGCGGCTCAGTGTATAGCGCCGGCGCTCTAGGTACAAGAGCGCCACGTATTACCTTTCGCTCAGTGTCGCTTTGCCATAATATTCAATGGGGTTTCATTTGGTTGTGTGGCCAATTGAAATTTATTTGCTCAAATCATTGTGTGACCTCTCCTGGCTGCAAACAAACACTTCTATAGCTTTTTTTTATACTTTTATGCAGAATTGTATGTGCAGGTCTGGCACTAAAGTGTCATTGTCACAGTGTTACAACAATGTCATTCCATGTGTTTTCGCTTTGTTACTGGTGTATATATGTTTAAAAACAGACTTTGATCACACAGCGCCTTGTGCTCTATGCTAGAGGGCCCAGCTTTAGCGCGCGTGTGTAGTTTTTTCCTAAATATGGTGTGGAGCACCGAGTGCTGGACGCACTGAGCTGGCGCTACCTATCACTCGCTACAGCATTGACCTCTTGTTAGATATGGTGTAGTCTTGGGCGCTTTGACCTTAAGACACCACCTAGCATGAATCAGTGTTAATCAGGGACAGCATTTCTACATTGCCCACCACACATCAAATTCATCAATGCCGGCCAGGATACTACAGCGACTGCTACGCTCGGTTTCCGCGCCTGATACCCGCTTACAGCGTCTACTAGCAGTTGCTCTAAGTGCTGCTATACAGACGCTCACATGGCGATACGTGGTGCTAGTAATGAATCAGCCTCCACGTTTCATTCTTTATTGTAAACTCCTAAAGGAAAACATGAACATTATATTTTATTGTTTTTTATTTGTGGTCAAAGCCAGCCATCCACATGTGACCTGGTATCAGGTGAGTTCATAGGTCTGTGAATAGCCACCTTTAGTCATTCATTTACTGCTCCTCCTCCAGGTTAAGTGTCCCGGTGATGTAATTAATTACATAAATATAATCGTAAAATGCTCTGGTTAGTAAGTCCATCTTATCTGCTGTGTCACTGACTTGAAACCACATCAAACACATTCTGGTCTATAAAAGTATATGAGCCTCATTCTGGAACGCTCAGCCTAGGAAGCTGAAGTGCTAAATGTCATACAAAATGCGACACACTTTTACCTGCTTTCTTTTATAGTGTATTTAAATTCTGTGCAGACTGTAACTCCTTCTCATAGCAGATTGCGCTCCCTCCCACATAAAAGTGTCAGCTGACGCCCAAACTATGAAATATTCTATACTGTGAAATGTCTTTCTGCAGTCAGGGCGAATAAGGTCATTGCTGCCTAGGGTTTCTCTTACAATTGTCATTTGTATAACAACACAATGGAACACAATCCAGCTGCAGTGAACGAGCAGTGGGATATGCATCTATTATTTTACTAGTACAGTAAAGGTTTTAGCAACATATAAAGCGGACCTCGAGTCATGAAAGCATAGATATTGCTCCCCTAAAGCCCCACCTCCGCTAACAATCAGTGACAAAAGCTATTTGAGAAGGCTTAACCCCATGCAGATGTTAGATTGTCACTATCCTGGGTTTTGGTCTGCCCCCTGTTTGGGATGCCTTGCTGTGTGAAACTCCCCAGATCACCCACTGCACTCAGCATTTCGCCGTTTCCACGGTACCTGTGTGGGCGCTCGTGCAATCACTGCTTTATGCCTTACTAATGCACGGCATACTGTTTTGAGCCTCATGGCAGCATAGGAAGTGTGCACCCTTGTGGAGTACGTGCTCCCGCGTGCCCAGCCTGTCGGGAGCAGGCACAGCTACCAGAATGTAGGGATGCAGCCGGCGATCGCACTGAGGACCTGGGACAAGGTAAGAGGGCTTGTGGGTGATCTGTGGGGGCTCATACAGTGGGGCTTCTAGTCGGCCGGCCCTGGAGTCTAAAAGAAGCATCGGGGGGTGATTGGTTCACTTTAAGATCAATTAATAATCAGGTAAAAACAAAAAATACTAATTGAACAGTTCTCTAGTAGGTTCTCTAAGAAGCTGATTCCCTACTAGCGCCACGTATTGCCAAGTGAGCGTCTGTATAGCGGCGCTTAGAGCGACCGCTAGTAGATGCTGTAAGCGGGTGTCGGGCGCTATAACCTGGCGTAGTGGTCGCTATAGTATCCTGGCCAGCATTTATAAATTTGATGTGTGGTGGCCACTGTAGCGCTGCAGAGCCAATGAAGAATGCTAGGTGGTGTCCTAAGGTCTGAGCGCCCAAGACTACACCACATCTAACAAGAGGATAACGTTGCAGCGACTGATAGGTAGCACCAGCTCAGTGCGTCCGGCACTCGGTGCTCCACACCATATTTAACAAAAAACTACACACACAGCACCGGCGCTCGAAAGCTGGGTGCTGTAGCATAGAGCGCCAGACAACATGTGATCAAAGTCTGTTTTTGAACACATATCCACCAGTAACAAAGCGAAAACACATTGAATTAGATTAATACTGTGACAATGACATTTAAGTGCCAGACCTGTAAATACAATTCTGCATAAAAATATTTAAAAAATGTATAAAAGTGTTTGTTTGCAGTCAGGAGAGGTCACACAATGATTTGAGCAAAACATTTTTATTACCCAAAACACTATTTAAACATCAACAAATAAAATCCCATTGAAATGTATGGCAGAGCGACACTGAGCGAAAGGTAATATGTGGCGATCCTGAACCTAGAGTGCCGACGCTATACACTGAGCCGCCTCTAGTAATACATGTGACACTACATGGCGCTCTTAGAGGCGCTCCCCAGATTCTCACCAGACACTGCGTGCTGCTAGGTAGCATTACCTGGCACTAGCCATTCTTAAATAACAGGAACAGTTGGGGTGGGATAAAAAATGTCACATATAATCTATAACAGGGACAGCCAAGACATATGCACCTAAGCGTTACGCAACCTTCTGGTCACTTCCTCAGGGTATATAATAGTCCTCATGATCTGGAAAATGCACAGAAATAGGCAAATGATGAGTATGACAGGATTAGTTTAGAAGTCTCAGGATTTTCATCTAATTTCAGGACATTAATCGTTTTATATATTTGTGGAGGAGTTACAATAAAAGGCAAAAATACAACTAAAATGTGTGCATTAGGACTATCATCGCTTTTCTGCACTAAATTAGGACCTGCAAAAAAATCATATGCAACTTCTTTAGAACTGCCAGACTTTTCTTCTGAAAAGCGAGAAATGCTTCCGCAATGCACCTTGGATTCAGTGTATTATTACAAGGCTCATAAACCTCACCTAGGCTTTATAAGAAGACAGATCCTGTCAGGCTGCCAGGTGTCTCATCTCACTTATTTTGCGTTTTAGGTTTTTACAAGAGATAGAGAACAGGCAAAAGGGGTTTGTGCATAACAAAGCAATTTGTCTTGTTAGATATTTGTTTAATTTTATAGAGAACGTGGCTTAGCTGAGGCTCTTTGTAACTCCCTTTTACTCAGTATTTGAGACAACAGTGTGGCATGATTGTTAGACATGAGAGAAGTCACAGATACAGCATACATTAAAAATGGGGCCCCAGCCTTTGTTTGCTTTTGAACCACATTTAGGTAGTAATAAAAAAAATCTCTTCACCTCCTGTATTGCTATATTGTGTTATATAGGATATAAATCAATAACACTTCTGTGGACTCAATGGCCAGGCAGTGCCAATGGAGCACAGACTGACCTTAACATTCTCCCCGGAACCCCTGGTTTGTGAAGCCAGGGGTTGAGCTTCTGGGTTCTGGCTGGCGGATGAGCAAGGCCTGTGTATGGCCAACTCCCATTGAAAACAATGGGTGCCTTCGAACACAGATGTTCCTGGAGTACGGAAGTGCCCATTGTTTTCATTGGGAGCCGGCCATACACAAGACATGCCCAACTCCAGCCAGAATACAAGCACAAGTGCAGCTCACAGCTTTATAGCTTGCCAGTGCCCAGCCCTGGAGTGTTTGAACAGAAATGTATGCAAAGAGTTATAATAAACTATTAACAATATTAAACAAAAAAAATAATGATATCAAGTCGGTACCGAGAGTTTTCTCTCTAGTCAGACTACCTTCTGCTAAGGGCAGAGAGTAGCCAAAAATCCCATCCCCTTCTGGTATCAAAGTTTCATGATATTCCTAACTGGTGTCAGGAGAAACTTCTGCTTGTCTATTTCTTCAACACCAGCAAAAAAAGGCATCATGTGGTTAAATAGTGTAAAAAATGTAAAAATGTTTATAAAAAAATAGACAGTAGTGTCAATCCATAAAGTACAAATGCAATCACATCCAAATAGTACTCCCAGGTCCCTGAAGGAAGACAAAGCATTGAGAATATCAAAATATAAAGGTAAAAATATCACCAATTCATCAATTCGGTGCAGTGACACTCTAACCTGAGAAAGTGACAGGTCGCCACCGTCACGGAACGCGTGGGTTGGCAGGGGGATCACTGCACCAAATTGATGAATTGGTAATATTTTTACCTTATATTTTGATATCCTTAATGATTTGTCTTCTTTCAGGTTCTCTTCCACCATGGGGATTATATAAGGATTAGGTGTTATGGCAATTCACTTTATGTGATAGATCATTGAGTATTCATCAGATAATTAGTGGGGAAACCTGTTTTTGTTATAGACACACAGGGACCTGGAAGTACTATATGGATGCGATTGCATTTGCACTTTATGTATTGAATATACTTTTTGCACATGCACTTTGCGGGACACATTATTTGTGTATGTATTTTGGATAGATTTACAATCCTACTATATTATTTTAGATGTTAAGGAACTAATTAACATTCAGATTGTATATTAATGAGGGATTTGTGCAGTATCCCCTATACACGATAGTGTCATGTATTTGTGTATATGTTTTTTTTTTATATTTTATTATTGTTATTTGTGTGGTTTTGCCCAAATAAAATATTATTCAGTGCAATTATACAGTGGTACGGTGGCTTGTTTCTGGTGACGTTGTGGGGGAATATGGGCCGCCTCCACCTATTATGTATCTGTATTAAAGAAACAAGCAAGACACAGCGCCAGGGGTAGCCTACAGCACCGAACACTAAAAGCACTGTCTGCCTGGGTCCTCAGTCACAGTGATGCAGCTACAGAACCTCAGATAACCCAACACCCAGGGGCATGCAAGTTGGTGGAGCGCGTGATTCCAGCAGAACAGCGCTGTGGTGGCATAACTATGGTTTCAGATCAATATTGGTAATGGTGGTTAGGGTGAAAATGACAAACCTGGAGTTGTTTCATAAAAATGTAGTGATCAGCTGTGTCCTCACACAACAGCACATAAAAATACTCTCTGTATAGCTATCCACAGTGTCAGAGCAGAATGAAGGGTCCTTGGCTTGATTAATCTTCCTCATTCTTGTTAATGGAGGAGGATAACATGGTGCTTACCTTTCCTCACCACAGACGTGCTTTTATCAGCTCTCTGTATAATGTTTTTATAAATGTTTATGCAGCCAGCCTGGTAAAAATGATTCATCTTACCTTGATTTGACACTTCTGCAGATTAATCCCACCAGTAAGGTAATGATTGAAACAGGAATTCCTTCCTATTTAGAAATGTTAGCTTGTATGAGTATTTGAATATAAATACCAAGGGGATCAAAGATATAAGCATGGTGATCTGATGTTTAGGACAAAAAATCTACCTTGAGCTAAATGTCAAACTAAAATCAACACAGGCTGTAGTATCTACCTCTCGTAGTCACTTACCTGAAAAGGGGATCCTGTTAAAAACTGAGATCCTGTTCCAAGTCAGTAATTCTGGAAATATTACAACCAGGACAACTTTAGGACAAAAATAGTATATTTCACCCATGAAACCTAAATAGTTAACTAACGGAAAATCCCATTTGGCCAAGGAATGTTGCTTTTAACTGAAAATGGTGAAGAGAATAATGAATCTTCCAAATGCCTCCAGGATGTTCAATTGACATGGGGATGTTCTATTAATGTGAGAAGCTAAACCAAAAACTATGCCCTCGACCCCCTGTTTTCTAACTTGCTCCTGAACCACTTCTGTTCTTTTTTGAACTAATTGATTTTTGTAACCTGTGCTCTTTCCCTTCAACTATAGATTTTCCGATTGCAAAGAACCTCTTTTTTGAACACATCTATTTGTTGCTCATTCCCTGAATGGCATAGAAACTGAAGGTAGACATTGAAACTGACCTAAAGGGACCCAAAGGGGTTTCTGGATTATTTGTCTATTGTAGCAAAGAACTAAAATTATGTGAAGACTGCAGAGGAGTTTTAAGGCTTGGGAATAACTAAAAGAGGGATGGAAAGCACATTTCACATGCATGTCATACTTTGTATGGTTATGTAAGTGACACATAAATACACACTCATTTGGTAAGGCATTTTCTAGGCCAGTGTGCAAACAAAGAGCCCATGGAGAGCATTACAACTACACTACAACATCTTTTTAACGCAGGGGAATCCCATAATCCTATGGGAATGTTTTACACCAGTCCCCTTGTAGTGCATTTTAGATTGTCCAGCAGGATGCATTTTTTTGGCCTTCAAGTCAAGATTATTGGTCACATTCACAATACATAGGCCCTTATTTATCAAGGGATAGCGCCAGGTAGTGTCTCACTAGCGCCAGGTAGCGCCAGCTATCGGCGGCTACCGACTCCAGAACGCCAGGCTGCGAACACAATCACGCATTTATCACGCTAAATGAGGCTAGCGCCGGCGAGAGCGTCAGCTAGCACGAGATTCATCATGTTGCAGACTCCAGCAAACAGCGCCGCTGCTAATCCCATCACAGCGCCAGGTATGACCTCTCGCTACCTGGCGCTCTCCAATGCATTTCAATGGAGCAATCTTTAAATATTCATAATTAATTGATATTAATGTTTTTTTTTTTTTTTTTTTAAATGTCAAAAATTCGGTGACCACTTCTGCAATGTTATATCTTTTTTTTTTAAGGTAAAAAAAAAAAAAAAAATTGTGCAGAATTGATATTACAGGTCTGATATTAATGTATTCATATTACAAAATGTTTATAAAAACTTGTTTATTATTTTTTTCCAAAAATAAGGTTGTTTGGGGGTTAAAAAACTACTTTTAACACATCGCCACCAGCGCTCAGGGGTTTAAACATGCATTTTACAGCGCGAGAATTTTTGGAGCGTGATTTGTTAATGAATATGCTGGGAGCCGTTCGCTATGGCCATTCGTTGTCATGCGCTCCCATACAGCGCAGAACCTGTCAAACAGCGACTCCTAACCCCGTATTCAACATTACCGCACACCGACTGAGTCGCTGTCAACAACCGAACAACGGCCAAGCACAGCGAATACTAGTCGGCGCTGTGAAAATCACGCTACTGTCGCTCATCTGTCGCTACCTGGCGCTATTAATAAATCGGCCTCTAAGTATATTATACAGTAAAAATGTTTCTTATGACTTTCAAAGTCAGTATATTGCATACATTCAGGCAAAAGTCTTGTGAAAGTAATGTGCAGGATACACAATCTATAAATATATAGTTATACAAGGTATATATCATGTTGTGACAGTATGCAATGTACCTAAAGAGTACCCAAATGTAACTAATACTCAGGTTTCTGATGGTAGTTTTTGTCAGACTGTGACCGGCCTGGTCTCAAAGCCTACAATGTATGGAGGTAAGCTTTTCCACTCAGGGTCACAGTATTCAGGATATTAGGCTTGATTCAGAGCCTCCTCAAAACCGTGTTGTATTTGTCTCGTAATGTGTATTTTTCACTCATGCGTACGCATGATTCAGAGCCTCCATCGGGAGCCTTCCGTTTACTGTTCGTATCTGCGTACGCCAACAAGAATGCCATTTTTCGACTCTGGTTGCATCCTCGAGAGGACGAGATTTCCGTTTACGTAGCTTAGTAAACCTCGTATACTACTGTTTTTCAGCGTTTTCCAACGTAGCATCCAACAAAGATTTTCAGTGTCCCGCTATATTCAGCATGCATCTTTCTCAAAATATATATATTCTCGAAATATGTTGGACAACCCGAGGGGTCTGAACACCTCCTTTGGTTTTACGTGCTTCCTATCTGAACGTTAAAAGTTGTCCCTCTTTTGAATGTTCCTACCTGTTGTCAAATGGGGTCCCTCTTTTTGAATTATTTCCATACCATGTCCAGGGAACGGCACTACCATCCGCTGAATATCCTCCATCTGTCCCCGTTTCCCTGCACCACCTAGATCCCCCCTTCCCCCTCCTCTTTTGCTTTGTCCCCCCTTTTCTTCCCCCTTTCCTTTCCTCTTTCCCACTCTTCTCCGTTCTACCTTTCCCCCCTCCGGTTACTCTCCCTCGCTCTTCTTCTGTGCTCTCCTTCTCTTCTCTCCTGTGCTTACCTGCCATCTGAACACCATTTCCCCTGGACTCCTCTGCTGTGATCCCTCTCTTCCTTCCCTCTGGATCTTTGGTCCCCCCTTGCCCCCTAATGTCTTCCCTGCATCCCCCTGTCCTAAATGGTGGTCCCCCTGTTATTTCTGCCTGGCACCCCCCTCATCTCCCCACCTAGTTTCCCTCCTGGTATACACTGTTCGCCTTCTACTTTTTAAATGTATTGCTTATGTATATGCGCCCATGAGCTTTTGCTCCCACTGCCTCCGGGGAGCGCCCGCAACATTTGGGGCACAGTCCGGCGTACCCGCAGGCCCAGTACTGGAGCCTGTGACTGCCGTGATCAGTGCCGCCTGTCACAATGTACCCTGTGAATGCGGCCGCCGCTGCCCAATGGGAGCACGGCGGCCGTTACGTCACGGGTTGCCGGGCAGACTTTGCCGCCCGGCTGCTCTCTCTCCCTGGCCCGTTGACAGGCAGGGACATTGCCGCTCGCTCATGCAGCGAGCGGTGGTTGGCAGTGGAGGGGTTCCCGCTGTTCAGGGACCCTTACGGGTGCAGGCAAGGTGTTACTTCTTCAGCATTGTTATTTTGATCATGATGCTCATTTACATTTTTTTTTTTTCTAATGAGCTTTATTAACTCCCGCTGACGTCACTATGATGTCATGATTACAGTGTTTATAAGGATCTCCCTCTTGGCACATGTCTGTTTGTCTGTCCCTGATGAAGGGGCTGCTCCCCCGAAACGTTGGAATTCAGGACACTGCTTACCATTTGACCTAATATGGACTTTGGACACTTTGTGATGGATGTTTCATACCACATTTGTCTTTCTATGATACACTTGGTGGAATTATATAACGGAGTGCTGGTCATCTGTACAGATTGGATTCACAGCGGAGCCACCGCTGACCTGGCACCCACGCAAAACTAGTAAGTGTGCACCAGCAACTTGGTTTATTATGTTGGACAAGCTGCTATGTTTGCACGCATGTACGCACGCAGCTATTTAATCCATTCATGTCCCTCGTCTCAACTATTCTCTCACTCACTTCTGCTCCCATGCTTACCTGAACTCACTAGCGGTTGTTGCTTTTATGTTCTCCCGCGATTCATGCTTACCTTAACTGCCTAGCAGTTTTTTTTTTATGTTCTCCCGCGATTCGTGCTTACCTTAATTGGTGTTTTCTATCCACATAGTTTAATGCTTACCTTAATGTTCTGCATTCTTTAGATATATTTCATTTCCTTCTTGATGTCTTCAGATTTATGTTCTTTAGTGGATGTGTTCATGCATAACATTTTTGGTTGTTTAGATAAATGAAAGACGAAACCTGGTTAAGTTTAAAGATATTTATTTGAAACTTTTGTAGTGTGTTTTTTAGGGATTTTTTATCTGTTTGGTTACCAAAAGATTAGTGTTGTTCAAGGAAATATTTGTAAATAAAAATTCATTAAGCTCAAAGCATTTCCACAAATTTTTTGTATTAATTTTTTTCCAAAAACAAAGCAATGTATAAATAATATAAAAATGTTGATTCACAATTAAATAAGATAAATCATGACACCAAAAAAAACAACAATGAAGAAAGTGTAACTGAAATCATTTGAAATAAGGTGGGCCCGGACTGACTGCCCAGAAGCACTCTGGGAGCCCTCATATAATTCTCCCGGAATGTCCATTACTGCTGGAGAGGGGGACACATCGAGATATCTGGGGACCTTCTGCATTATTGCAAAATTATGCAGAACGCAGCAGGCAATAATGATCTTAATGACCTTGCTTGGGTCATATTGCAGGGCCCACCCCTGTATGGTCCAGGCATCTGAATTGGCTCTTCAGCAGGTCAAATGCCCTCTCCACCACAGCCTAGGTCTTCCTATGGGCACGGTTATAACCCTCCTGTGGCTGCGTCTGAGGCCGCAGGATTGGTGTCATGAGCCACGGCAGCAAAGGATAACCCAAATCCCATGAAAATAATAAAACACCAAATTAGTCTCTACTTCATAGTTACATTGTATATCATGTCATCAGAGGATAAGAACATCATATGTTGAGACAGGGTTATCCAAAAACATTCCTCGTCATACAGTGAAACCCTAATGAAAGTATTTGATAAAACTTACCCAGTAGCCAACCACCAGACAAGTTTCCTAATTCAAACTGACCATAGAGGCTGGAATTCCTCAGGATGTACGCGTCGTGGGTGGATCCGGGAAACCGTGCCATGACACTGAGGAACCGAAGGTCAGGCCCAACGACAGCTTGAACATTAATTGAGTGGCCCATCTTCTGGTTCCTGTAATAGCAGAAATACAGGTTTTTAGTACCCCAAAACAATCCATCAAATAACCAAGTAAAAAAACAAAAATATAAGGGACCCTTATTGTTTAAGATTGTTTGTTCCGAAAAAATAATTATTACTACAACAAATAATTAATATTGGTCACTCGGGATTGATAAAGGTCTACATGAAAATGATTCATTAAGGTCTACATGAAAATTATTAATTAAGGTCTACATGAAAATTATTGATTTTGATATACATTAAAACATATTGTGATACAATGAGTTAATATAAGTCAGAATGTTCACATAAACCACATACTGATAGAGATATTCCTCAGCTGCTGGAGGCACCAACGCTACATGCGTACAATCGATCGCACCCATGACGTTGGGCATATCGGCTATATCAAAAAAACCCAACTTAACAGCATTCCAGGCTACCATGTTGTCAGGGAAATATACGTATTTTTTACACAGGGTAGCCATGCCATCCAAAAACTTGTTGAGCGTGCAGCTCAGCGTAGGCTGGGACATCCCCATGGAGAGGGCACCCAGCCTCTGGAATGAGCCGTTCACCAAAAATTGCAGGCAGCCAAGCATTTTGGTCATACCTGCAATTGCATGCCCCTTCCTTGTGGTGCGGGCTAACCATGACCGCAGCTCACTATACAAGTTATAGAGGGAAACGCAATTAAGTAGGGTGAGCTCGAATAGCTCAACGTCATGCATGCGATCGATGTCCATACGTGCGCGGTGCAACCTGGATTCAGCCATGCTGATGCAGAGCATGCCGTGTAGCTGCAATTGCTCGTATTCCTCCACGTACTCAGCAAACATCATCTCCGATCTCAACAGCTAACTTTCTCCTACTTAACGACCCCGTAAGTTGAACGAAAACAAACCCAATTTATTGACCGGGTTGTAATCAACAATCAAGGCTCTGAATCATGCGCAAGCCCATACCAATAACGTAAGTTGCCCGACATAACGTAAATTTCACGATAAACATACCACCATCGAAAGTGCGTATTCGCGTTAACGTAAACGCATATACGCATGAAAAAAGTAACGTAAATTACGAAAAAGCATGCAAAAACTCAAAAAACTTACACAATTGTCCTGTTTAAGAGTTTGGATGGACTGTGGGAAATATCCCCCTCATCCTGTTTTGGCCCTCAGGTCAAGATAAGTATTTTTACCCAAACTTTCAACCAGGACAATATACCAAACATTCGTTCAGCACTCCATGAATATCACAATGTATGGAAAAACATGACAAAAAAAACTAAAATATTTCTTTCATTCAGTTGAGGGACAATGTTATTGAAAACATATATATATATTCAGCACATAACTGAATATTTTTTTAACTGGGAGAGTTCTCAATATGGGAGCTTTTAGCTTAGTATCCCTCACCCAGTGCTTAACGATTTATAAGTACTACTAAAACTAATTTTGGACTAAGCATGGTAAAAATCTGGCTGTAGTTTCATCAGAAAAAAATATATTTATTCTATAAAATAAACTAAAAAACTAAAATAAACTGTACAAGAGTACTAATAACTCGGTCCCCCATATGACATAATGATATCATTGATAAGATAACATGCTTCTGTGACCCAACCCTCATGAACGTTTTCTGGAAATAGCAGTTTCCCCATAGACAGAGTTGTCATGGATGCAGATGGCCATTGCCCAGTACACTTTGAAGTGGATTGGCTGCTTAAGGCCTCCCCTTATTAGCAGTGTCTTTAGTTAGTGTGGGCGGTAATGACACCTCAGCTCCCTGGGCCCAGGAACAGCTGCTCCACTATAATGGACCTTATAGATTTGCCAATGATGGTCCCTGTGGGAGTCCATCAGGAACTAATGAGAGTTATACTTGAAATAGGAGGGAGATGGCTTTAACTGAGTTTATTGAGAATGATGCACATGTGGTTGTTCAAATGTGAAAGACAGATACATAGATAGATAAATAGTTAGATAATTTAATCTGTATTTTAGTTTTTTTGATCTGATCATTTAACAAATGTCATGATGAGAAATGTATTATATTAATGGGTCACAAACGGTATTAATGTAGTGATATTTTCCCATCAAATAGTTTTTGTTTTCCAAACATGTTAATTGCCTTCCTTTTCTAGAATCATAATCAACCAATTAGTACATTATGGGGAACGGATAGCGCCATGTAGTGCCTCGTAGCGGCAGGCAGCGCCTGGTGAACGACGGGCGCTGTACGCAAAACCACATTTAAGAAAGCGAATCTGGTGAGGGCCTCTAACAGCGACATGTAGCGTCACATATATTAATCCAGGCAGCTCAGTGTATAGCACCGGCGCTCTAGGCTCAGGAGTATCTGTCGCTCAGTTTCACTCTCCCATACATTTCAGTGGGGTTTCATTATTTGTGTATAAATAACGTGTTTGGCAAATAATTTTTTTTTTTTTTTTTTTGCTCAAATCATTTTGTGACCTCTCCTAGCTGCAAACAAACACTTTTATACATTTTTGGGACATTTTATATTTTTATGCAGAATTGTCATTACAGGTCTGGCACTAAAGTGTTATTGTCCCAGTATTAAAACAATGTCATTCCATGTGTTTTCGCTGGTGGATATGTGTTCAAAAACAGACTTTGGCTCTCTATGCTACGGCACCCAGCTTTAGAGCGCCAACGCTGTGTGTGTCTAGTGTTTTGTTAAATATGGTGTGGAGTGCCGAGTGCCGGGCGCACTGCGCTGGCGCTACCTATTGCTCGCTACAGTGCCCAGCACACATCACAGTCATCAATGCCGGGCAGGTTACTAGGGCGGCCAAGATGCTCTGTTACAGCGCCCGATACCCGCTTACAGCGTCTACTAGTGGTCACTCTAAGCACCGCTATACAGACGCTCATCTGGCAATACGTGCCGCTGGTAGTGAATCAGCCTCCATATCTAAATTAAACACATCATAAAGTACTTGATATGATTTGTTCTTTTTCTGTAGCAGATTGAAAGTGGCGTCTACCATCAAAATGATCCAGTTTTAATAAAGCTAAGGTTAATACCTGCTTTTGGTTGCAAAGTAATCTGCTAGGAGGTTAGGGATAGGAGTCACAATATTGTACTGCTGTTAGAGCCCCTTCATCTTCCAAAAACAACAAAAACAAGTAATATAAAATACTTATAATATACATAGTATTATGGGTCCAATGTAACAGTGAATATACTTTGATAAAGGAATACATTAAGAGTGAAGACCCTGACCTTGCAAGTTTACAATCTGTTATTGAAGTAGACCTATCAGTATGTATACTGGCTGCTAGCCAACTAACTCATTCCAGGGCATCCCGATATGGGATGCCCTGCTCTGTGAAACCCTGTTTATCGCCCACAAACACTCACCTTTTAGGTGGGCCGTGGCGGCATCCCCGGCATCTCGGTGGTGAGGCCCACTTTGGTGGGGGGGGGGGAGTGTGCTGCAAACCACAGGGAGAGCAAGGATGTAGCCGCTTTACTGTATGCATTGATTGGACAAGAGCCTGCGCCTGCACCATGGGACCAGCGGAAAGGTTAGTTTTTAGGGCTATCTGGGGGGTTTCACACAGCAGTGCATCCCAACTCAGGATGACCCATGGCCAAGGACCTGTCAGCAGCATCGTACAAATTCTGGTCTATTTTAACAATTGTTAAATGCTAAGACCTCCCCCCACCCAGCTGTAAGTTTTACTTCAGATGTGGTCATATTTTCATTTTTGCAGATAGGTCATGCCATGCACTGCCATAAGGAATCACAGGGCCACATACAGCAGTTGTAAGCCACCTTCTATTAGTAGAGAGCCGCATGGACTTTCACCTTTAGTAAGCAGCCTACTTACCCCCATACCAACCTAGGTTTCACTCTCCCAGTAAACACCTCTCTGTGTCCCTTGCTGACACATTCCGTAAAAACATTAATGTGTTCCCTTTCCTGGGTTCTGGGTATCTGTTCCCTTATCCCTTTAATAGGTGTGCCACTGGCCACCCAGCGAACAGCCATACATGGCATTTACTCGCTTTGTCTCCAGTGACTAATATGAAACGTGCTGCCTGGGCCCCATGAAAAGCCGGCAGTTGCCAAGGTCCCTTCTGAGAAGTGATGCTGTACTGCCATGATGGCATCCCTGTGCATAACAACAAGCCTGGATGTCCTCACTGTTTTAGTGTTAAAACAACTGGACCAGGGGAATGTACTGTGTAGAGGAAGAAGTAAATCTCCTCTTTTTCGAGATTAGGACTGCGATTTTAAAAAGACCTACACTGTAACATAGGCCTTTCTGAAGCATTCCAAGCCCCACCTCTGAGTGGTTTTCTATCTGACAAGGCACTGGAAGTTATAGAACACACTGCCGCAGCCAGCACCTCCTATTAGAAGAGTGTAGATCGCAACTTCCAGTCACCAACAGACAAAAACATAGGGGGTTATTTAAGAAACAATAACGCCAGGTAGTGCCACGTAGCATCAGGTGAACGCTGGACGCTGTATGTGAAAACCACATTTAAGAGTCTTAATCTGGTGAGCGTCTCTAAAAGCGCCATGTAGCGTCACATGTATCACTAGAGGCGGCTCAGTGAATTGCGCTGGCGCTCTAGGTTTCACCTGTCGCTCAGTGTCGCTCTCCCATACATTTCAATGGTGTCTCATTTGATTGTCTTAAAAGCGCGTGTTGCCAAAGTAATCTTTACAATGTTTGTCTCAAATCATTGTGTGGCCTCTCCTGCCCTACAAATAAACACTTTTATAGGTTTTTTTTTAATGCAGAATTGTATGTGCAGGTCTGCCATTGTACTGTCATTGTCACAGTGTTAAAACAATGTCATTCCATATGTTTTCGCTCTGGTGCTGGTGTATATGTGTTGAGAAACAGACTTTGATCACACAGCGTCTGGAGCTCTATGCTAGAGTGCCCAGCTTTAGAGCGCCAATGCTGTTTGTGTGTAGCATTTTCTTGAATATGGGCTTCAGCGCCGAAAGCCGGACGAACTTAACTGGCGCTACCTATCGCTTGCTGCAGCGTTGTCTTGTTGTTAGATGTAGCATAGCCTTGGGCGCTTTGACCTCGGGACACCACCTAGCATTAGCGATTGGCTCTGCAATGAATCAGGGAGAGCGCTTCTACAGCGCCCTCCAGACATCACATTTATCAATGCTGGGCAGGATAGTACAGCGCCCGACACCTGCTTACAGCATCTACTAGCGGTCACTCTAAGCGCCACTTCACAGACGCTCACATGGAAATATGTGGCGCTAGTCTTAAATCAGCCTCATAGCCTTGAAGTGGTGAGATGATGGCTGCTGCAGAGTGTGTTTTAGCTTCTGTTCCCCATTCAGGTGAGATGGAGGTAAAGCTTACTATAGGGCAGTAGATTTTTAGGCTTACATTGGCCTTGCAACCCTTGGAATTCCATCAAAACACAGGATGTAGGTCTGCAGTGAGCACCTCCAGGCAGATTTACTTCCCTTGCTGAGCTTTTTTAAGTTAAAGATTTATCATCTCACAAGTGTACACAATTAAATACACTCTGGAAAAAAAATCTGCCATGCAGTAAATGTGTGTCTTTCCTATTGTAACTCAGCTGCCTTCTCTAGAAAGAGTTAAAAGGATATTTGTGACCAGCCTTCACGTTTCTGTCAAGACCACAAGCTCAAACATTTGACTTATGAAACTGGCATAACGTGTTCCTTATAGCTGACGGATTGTAAGGCAAATATATCCTTGTGTACATGTAGGATATTATTGTACTATGAGGAGGGATTATAATTAGAATAATGTATTACTTCCGTGTTGGATTTTCTGGAGTTGGCTCTCCACGCGGGCTGTTATATGCCAGCACGTGCAATGCAACTTGAAAGAGTGCTATCACGGGTTACATGACTTCCGAAGCATTTAGAATGTCTGGATGTGCTCATTAAAATGTCACATTTTTTGATGGAATATTAAATTGAACACGTGGGTGTACTAAAGCTGCCAGCGATTCTCTGAGGGGAATGTGCTCACACAATTCCCCTGCTTCCCATACATTAGGGTTGATTCAGAGCCCCTTTCTTGACATTTTTCCACGCAAAAATTTGCGCGAAAAATTCTCGTCCATTTTTTCCCTTCGGCTGATTCAGCAGAGCCTTTTTTTCTGCAAACATTTTTGTGTGATTTTTTTTTTGGTAGCAGGACCGCCAAAAAACGTTGAGAAAAAGGCTCTGAATCAACCCCATTGTGCGAACTCCAATATGACCCAGAATTCAGCCTTATTATTATTATAGCCAAGATCATCATAGGTTTGGAAGATTTAAGCCTAGTTTGTTACACCGAATTTACTTAGCTTTCATAATTAAGCAGTCATAAACCCTCTCTGGAAAGTCTGCCACAGAAGGGTGTAGGTTTGTATTAACCATAATTTCCTCATAGAGCCACCTTGTGGACTGGTGTAAGTTATACTAAAGCCATAGCATGCTCGGTGGTGGAGCAGTTGCTGTGGCTTCCCTGTGTCATGGAGATCTGAATTAGACAAGGTGAGTATATCTGAGAATCTTGGGGAGAAGGTGCAGGCTTCCCTGCAGCACCTAACAGGTTGGAGGTCTACTTTAAAGTGAACCAAAACTCAGGCCAGACAGCACTGAAATATATATCTTATATATCATGATTCCCTCCCACCGGGGCATCCTGATTTGGGGTTGCCCCACTGTGTGAAACCTCCCAGGATGCCCAGTAAACTCACCTTCTCCACTGATCCAACGGCACATGCGCTAGCAGCGGCTACTCTTGCTATAGCAGGGCGCGCACACATGCCAGGCATGTGTGAATAGCCGGCGCAGCGCAGGCACACTCCCTGTCAGCGGGTACCAGGTGCCGGAGCGCTTTGGTCTGCTCAGCTGGACGTAGTTATATGATTCTTAGAGGCCGATTCATTAATAGCGGCAGGTAGCGACAGTTGAGCGACTTTAGCAGTATTTTCACAGCGCCCGCTAGTAGTCGCTGTGCTTGGCCATTGTTCGGTTGTTGATAGCGACTGAGTCGGTGTGCAGTAATGTTGAATACGGGGTGACGAGTCGCTATTTGACAGGTTCCGCGATGTATGGGTGCGCATGATAGCGACTGGTCAGAGCGACCGGCTCCCACCATATTCATCAAAAAATCATGCTCAAAAAATTCAAGCGCTGTGAAATGCATGTTTAAACCCCAGAGCGCTGGCGGCGATGTGTTAAAAGTCGTTTTTTAACCACCATATTTTTGGAAACCAAAAAAAAAAAAATTTTTTAAGAATTTCGTTTTTTTTTTTTTACCTTAAAAAATTATCTAACATGGCAGAAGTGGTCACAGAATTTTTCACAATTAAAAAAAAAAAAAAAAACATTAATAACAATTAATTATGAATATTTAAAGATTGTTCCATTGGAGCGCGCCAGGTGGCGAGAGGTCATACCTGTCGCTGTTCAAGGTCGGACGCTGGCGCTGTGGGCTGAGGCTGGAATAATGATGAATGAGTGGCTCTCTGGCGCTATCTCAGTCGCTAAGCAGGATTGGCTTGATAAATGTGTGATTGTGGTGGGGAGCCGGCGTTCTCGTGGCGGGGCCCGTCATTACCGGCCGCTCACCAGTCGCTATCCCTTCATAAATAAGGGCCTTAGACGAGTGGGAGAGGATCCAAGCGCGCTGGTTAGATGAGAGGCTGCCCATGCTCCATAGGACCAGGGAAAGGTGAGTTAGATTGGGTGACCTGGGGAGTTTCACACTGCGGGGTGCTCTGGAGACCAAAACCCAGGATAGTCAAAACCTACATTTTTAACTAGCATTCCCTAAATTGCTCCCCCCATGAGAAGTACTTTTTGAAAATTTTCCCTGCTCCTGCTTTACTCTGCTTCTTGCTAACGCTGTTTGTTTTAGCTAAAGCCCCACCTCCTCCATTCATTGCTGCGCCTATGCAATGACTGATAGTCTGCAATCTTACAGAGAGGGACAAAACATGATGTTCCAAGACAATTCTTTAGGCGAAAAATATCAATTTTTATTTCTACACTCTAAGAAGGGAATATTGGCCAATTTATTTCACAAGCTTGGAGGGTTTTTGTCCACTTTACATTTATGATAATTGAGTTTGAAGAAGATCTACACCCTCCCTGGCAACTCCCTGCAAGCCCTGCATTAGAAAGAGTTTAATCTGAATGAGGACAGTTTTTTGTGCTTATATGGCCACTGTATGCTTGTGCACAAATAGGAATCTTTCCTCTGCATTTAACCCGTTCGAGCTGTGAGACAAACACAAGCAGTAAGTGCACACACATGCCCTGACAGGGGAGCTGCCCATGGAATCCGAGGAGCAGTTGGGGAGTTAGGTACCCTGCTTAAAAGCACTTCAGTCATGTCCTATGGCCGGGAATGGAACCTGCAGGACTGATTGCTTACAATTAGGCCATGACTGCCCCTTTAACTGCTTACACATGCAGCAGCTGCACCTTCCTGTCCTCCATGAAACAGATTAGCTTGCCTCATTTCGGCTTCCTAAAGGTTTTGGACATCAGGGCGATCCTAAATCAGCATCCCCCAGGGGAGATTGTTAAAGGCAGATATGCTTTAATTAAAAGCAGTAACACGGTAAAACAGTAAGAAATAGTTTTGTTGTTTTTTTGTGTGTATAAACCATTTGTGAATATGTTTCTAATATCAATGCTCATGCCATTTCTGAAAAAGTGGACCAAACCCCACTCTGACGTCTATGAGGGCAGACATACTCTTTTAGCAGCAGGGCGCGCACCAGGTATTTGTGGATGGCCGCCGCGGGCACGCTCCCTGTTAGAGTGTAGCAGAGGCGCAGGTGCCAGTGCGCTTGCCTCTGCTAGCCGGGTGCTTAGACCAGCCTAGACGAGTTAGCATCAGCGCAGTCAAGTGTGCTGATTGGACAGAGGCCGCGCATCTGCAGTAGGTCTGAGGAGTTGGAGTGGGCGACTTAGGGGGTTTCACACAGCGGACCATCCCGCATCGGTGTGCCCCGGGGCCAAAGACAAAAACCCAGGATAGTTGAAATCCTGGGTTTTGGTCTACTTTAAATGGACTTTCTGTCTTTGGTGCGAAAATAGTAGGTGAAGGTAAATCTTCTTAAGGAGGAAATCATTGTTTTTCTACCCACTCAATTTTGGGTTTAAAGATGAGTATATGTCTGGTATAGGTACTTTGTGCTGTTCACCACCTTTGGGACCAATTGCCACCCACAGGTTTATAGGTAAAGGAACTATCTGCCTATCCTGTATCCCTTATAGGTTAAAAGAAAAAAGACTAACAGGAGACGGAGACGTTTTGAGACGACAGCAAAGTGTAAGGAATAGGAGGTCTGGAGTGGGTTAAACCCTGGAACAAGGTAAGCATCACAGCACCTTGCAGGGTCTGCTGTCAATTCTGAGCAGTCACAGTGACCCTTTAAGCAGCTGCCTCCTCCTCTGCCTGCTGGAATCAAGTCTTATCATCTGTTTATATTCTCTGGACTTTTTACATTAATATTTATCAAGGAACAGCATTTAAAATCGGCAAAATATTTATGTTTTAGTTAAGAGAACATTCCATATATAGGCATATAATACTCTACAGTAAGGTGTTTGGTGGTCATACATGCCCTGCAGAGGGGCTAAGGATTGCTGGGGCCTGATAGTCAGAAATAAATAATAGGCACCTCCATCACAGGGCGGCCCTATTTTGTTCCTCTGGCGCCCTGATAGACATAGCGATGGCTGCAACTAAGGGCCTTATTTATGAATTGCGCTGTGATTAGCATCTTTCTGGTGGTTATAGCGCCCATATTTCAGCGTCGGCATCTCTTTCGTTTTTGGCGCTGCTTTGATTTTTGCACTAGGTATTGGCCAGCCTATGTCAGTGCCTGTTGGACCCGACTGCTGAATATACCAGCGCCAATTTGCGTCATTTTGTATCGCAGTTTCTTTAGGTGGTGCACAGCGTATTTATTCATTTTTGGCACCCTGAAAAGATTGCCGCTGTATTTTTTCGGCACTGGTCGGTGCTTCATCATTACAGTTACAGGAAATCACTGTTGGGGACAAAGAGGACAAACTTTACAGTGTGTTTAGGCTGAGTTTTAGTTGTTGTTGTCCAAATTACACATTGGTAATAAAATGAAGGCATGAAAATCAATTTTAGCAGGAAAAATAAAATGACATTTAGAGGCTGATTCACTACTAGCGCCAGGTATTGCCAGATGAGTGTCTGTATATTGGCGCTTAGAGCGACCGCTAGTAGACACTGTAAGCGGGTATCGGGCTCTGTAACCTAGCGTTGCGGTCGCTGGAGTTACTGGACGGCATTGATGAATATGATGTGTGTTCGGCGTTCTATCAACAGCGCAACTCTGCAAGGAAGCGCCTGCTCAGCGCGTCTGGCACTCCACACCATATTTAACAAAAAACTTTACACACACAGTGACGGCGGTCTAAAGCTGGGCGCTGTAGCATTGAGCGCCAGACGCTATATGATCAAAGTCTGTTTTTGAACACATATACACCAGTAACAAAGCGAAAACACATTAAATGACATTGTTCTAATACTGGGACAATAACACTTTAGTGCCAGACCTGTAAATGCGCTCACCACATTCGCTTTCATAAATGTGGTTTTGCGTACAGCGCCCGGCGTTCACCAGACACTACGAAGCACTACCTGGTGCTATCCTTTCTTTAATAACCCCCTTAGTGACATCTAGGTCCTGCATTCCAGTTATTGACAAGTCACAATGCAAATTTTGTACAAATACGTGTGCAAAAATGTGTGCAATATTATTTATAAGCATTAAAGTGGACCGTCACCCTGAATAAGAGCCTATCTTATATGTTTCCCACACCCTGTACATACAGATTGCCCACATTAAAAATCTTCCTACCTACCACGTTATGAGCTTTTAAACATCCAAGATGGCGGCTCATGGAGCATCAGGCAGCCTGCAAACAGTAAGTGTCTTCTGACTGTGTCGCTCTGCATTCTGGGATTGCTGTCCTTTTCCTGACCCCAGCTCTGCTCTGTCTGTGCAAAGCACAGCTATAACCCCCCCATCTGTACTTTATTCCGCTTTCCCCTTCTCAGTATAAGTGATGTTTCTGAGTCAAGATGGCGGAGCCCATATCCTAGAGTCTTGGACAGAGTAGCAGCCTGGTGGGGGAAAGAATAAGTGACTAAAAGCTTAAAATATATTAATTTTAGATGCCGGGGAATAATTTTTTAAGGGTTTGAGCTTTTCATTAAATCATGCTGACGCTCCATTTCAAAGACTTCAATACAGTTCTGCCCATTGTTCTGTATGGGATCTAGCCTGGGTTTTGGTCCAGTTGAGAGGAGTAATCTAAGATGCTTCCAGTAAAAAGGCCTCTTCTGTGTCCCAGTTCTAAGACAATAAGCCTAGTTCAGAGAGTTCCCCAGCAATGCTAGAAGCCTCAACTCCCAGGAATTTCACTCTCTCAGGTGTTCCTCTCTGGGGAGACATCCAAATGTGTTGTTTCTCTTTGGCAAGACACCCCAATGCTGTGTGTATTCCTGTGGATCACAGAGAAGACTTACCTTTCTGGTGATCCAATGGCTCAGATGTGCTCCGTCCCTTTAGGTCCGAGTGGTAAAAATATTTATGATGCCGGGGCTATAGCATTGGGGGCTGGGGTTACTTGCTTTGTGGGTACAGTGGGACTGGGTACAGGGGGCTGAGAGGGAGACTAAGGGGGTAGGGATTGAATGTGGATGTTAAAAGCAGCAGCCCAGCTGGCCCCAAAGCAGATTGCCGATGCATGACGTCAGCGGCTCCGAGCGAGCTGATTGGACAAGCGGCAATGCATGCACCGTAGGAGCGGGAAGAGGTGAATTGTCATTGTGATCTGTGGGGTTTCACGTCAGCGACTCCCAGCAAGCTGATTGGACTCAGAGGTTCCTTGTTCCTAGGATTGGGGGTGCCCCGCTGTGTGAAACCACCCAGATCGCCGATGCCAACTCGATGCCTTCGTCTAAGGCCAGCGGCTCAAAGTGCAATGGCGGACGCATCCCCCACTTCACTCTAACAGGGAGTATGCCCGTGATGGCCATTCACAAATGCCTGCCATGGGAATGCGCCCTGATAGAGGGATACCGGGGTTGCGGCAGCGGCTCACGCATGCGCCATTGGACTGAGAAACAAGGTAAGTGTATGGGGTGACCTGGGGGGTTTCACACAGCGGGGCGCTTTTGGATGCCCCGGCGGGAGGGAATCGATCGGTCCGGGAACCTTATAGACTTCCAGGTGATCGGCGTGGGTTTTGGTCCACTTTCCAACACCCAGGGGTGATCGGCCCGGGAATCTATAAGATTCCCGGGGCCGATCACCTCACTCACCGGCGGGACATCCGAGATCAGGATGTCCCGCGGGGGTGAAACCCCACAAAAAAACCCCAAACTCCTTACCTGATCCGCCGCCGCCGCCTCCCGCGTGCCCCTCTAGACGTGTGCGCGCCCGCCGTCTGTGAATGGCCGGCGCAGGCGCGCGCACACCGAGAGTGACGCACGGGAGGCGGCGGCGGACGCGCTGTCTTGGACGCCGCTGTCACCCGCTTGGATGTCGGCGGGGATTGGACGGCGCGGTCACGTGGGAGCGGGGAGAGGTGAGTTTTTTGGGGTTTCTGGGGTGTTTCAGAGAGCGGGACACCCCCGATCGGGGTGCCCCGCCGAAGTGGACCAAAACCAAGGATAGTCAAAATCCTGGGTGTTGGTCCACTTTAAATAAATAGAGAATTCCTTTTATTACAAGAGACAGGCAGGATAAGCTCACAGCAATGACAAGGGTGTCACTTTTGCAGTTTGTATATAGCGTGTATGGCCCCAGAGCGGGTATACAATAGCCTGTGCAGCCTCCTGCTGTCCCATGTCTTGTTCTTCCTCGGCCAGTACAGAAGCAGAACAGAAGTCCAGAATATTAATGGGGAAAGCAGGCTCATGACGTCATTTGGCCGCCTGCTCCAAACAATAACACACAGCTAATGGAAAGAGAAAACTAAGTTAGCTGCTCACAAGCAGTTTAGAAAATTGCACAAACATATTTGCAGGCCCACCTTCTGCCAAAATGTTTATTTTAGGATAAATTGAGCAAGAGTTAGAACCAGTTTGGTGTTTCTTGTGGACTGTAGGTTCCAGTCTTCTGTGTGACAGAGCCTGGAGGAGGTGAGTATCATAGAGCAGTGTGGGAGGCAGGAGGAGACAGCAGGTGGATCAGACAGTGACACTATCTGCACGTTCCAGAAGGCTCTGTGTGAACCAGCTGAATGGAGGTGTGTGGCCTACTGACTCGCACTGTAGACCTGGAGGTTCTCTGATCATTAAAAAATAATGAAAGTAACTTACTGAATAAGTAACAAACTCATAAGACACTTCAGGCAAACCCAGTGTTGGTCTGTGGATCTCCTGTACATCCCTGATAGTGAATCCTCTGGGGGTCAGCTCAGCATACCTCACACTGTCCAACTGCACCATTGCAAAGTAGACCTAAAGTAAAAGAAAAGCCCCACACGTTGGGGTATCCATTTTATTTTTAATAATGACTTTAGGTCTCCATAAAGCGGACCTTCACCCTGAATAAGAGCATATCGTTTATGTTTCCCCCACCCTGTACATACAGATTGCTCACATTGAAAATCAACCTTCCTGTATGAGACTTTAAAGTGGACCAACACCCAGGATTTTGACTATCCTGGGTTTTGGTCCACTTCGGTGGGGCACCCTGCTGTCTGAAACCCCCCAGAAAGCTCCAAAAACTCACCTCTCCCCGCTCCCACGTGACCGCGCCAGCCAATCACAGCGCTCAGAGCTGCTGTGGTATGCGCGTCCAAGGCCGCCTGGACGCGCATACCAGCTCAGCTGGCTCTGAGCGCTGGAGGCCGCGTCTCGCGCTTCCCTCTAACAGGGAGCGCGCCTGCACCGGCCATTCACAAACGGCCGGCGCGGGTGCGTGCCCTGCTAGAGGGAAGCGCGAGACGTGCATGCGCCGATGGAACGGGGCTGAGGTAAGGTTTGTGGGCCTCCTGGGGGGTTCCTCCCCGCGGGACATCCCGATTTCGGATGCCCCGCGGGGAGGGATCTGATCGGTCCGGGAATCTTATAGATTTCCGGGCCGATCCCCCCTGGGTGTTGGTCCACTTTAAACATCCAAGATGGCGGCTCATGGAGCATCAGGCAGCCTGCAAAGTGTCTTCTGACTGTGTCGCTTTGCATTCTGGGATTGCTGTCCTTTCCCTGACCCCGGCTCCGCTCTGTCTGTGTAAAGCACAGCTATAACAGCGCCCCTTGCACTTTTGACCCCTCTCCTCACTATGTGATGCTTCTGAGGCAAGATGGCGGCGCCCATATCCTAGAGTCCTGAACAGAGTTGCAGCCCGGTGGGGGAAAGAATAATAAGTAAGTGACTAAAAACTTAAAATACATTAATTTTAGATGCTGGGAAATAGTTTTGTTTGGGCTTTTGATGAAACCATGCTGAAGGTCCGGTTTAATAATTGCCCCTGGAGCATCCATATTTAGGTTGTATAGACAGGCATAGGCTTTGTTCCTCTCTAACTTTACAGAAGGCTGAACAGCAGAGGGAAACACATGAGGCCATGTGAGCAAATATCTGATACAACGGTGTAACCTGGTGCGAACATTGAATAGAAGACTCATACAGTAAACTTATTTCTATCTTTTAAAGCGGATAGTAATAATAAATGATTCAAACCAGACCAACACAACAAACATTTCTCATATGCATCCCTCCCCAGGGAGGTTTAGATTGCTGCACATAAACATTCATTTACCTTTGCTGCTGTAGTAAATTTTAGAAACAAAATGGCAGCTCATGCATTTGCAGGCCACCTGCAAACAGGAAATGCTGCTGGGCTTCCTGTTACTGTGCATTGTCAGTTATGTCAGTTGAATCCAGGCAGCAGCATGGCTGAGATGCTGGGAGAGGAAGCTCCAAAATGGCCGCTACCTTTCTTTTCCAACTGTGCCAGGTGTTGGTCTGGTTTAACTCAACTGAATGCAGCTAGACAACTAAAGACTGAAACAGCAGAGACAAGTTGTGCTTCCTTTCTCTAATTCAGGGGTTCTCAACCTTTTGATGAGCGTGGGCCACTTAAATGATTTGGAACCTGGTTACGGGTCACACTGAGAAGATTCAGATTTATTATTTGGAATAGCATAATAAATATTTTTTACAATCAGGATACCCACTGTCTCCACTTTTATGTCCTTCCACCACACTCATACATTCATATGTAACCATCCCCACATGCTAGCAATGCACACACTGATTGGCTTACCTCTCTCGGTCCATTAGTTATAGCCATCCCCTATCAGTCTTACATCTTAAAGCGGACCTTCACCCTGAATAAGAGCCTATCTTATATATTTCCCACACCCTGTACATACAGATTGCCCACATTAAAAATCATCCTACCTGCATCTACTGCATTGTCTGAGCCTTTAAACATCCAAGATGGTGGAACACAGAGTCTCACGCTGCCTGCAAACAGGCAGTGTCTTCTGACTTTGCCACTCTGCATTCTGAGATTGCTGTCCTTAATTTTAGATGCTTGGGAATCGTTTTTTTAAAGTGGACCAACACCCTCCCCTGATCGGCCCGGGAATCTATAAGATTGGGGGTGCCCCGCTGTGTGAAACCCCCCAGAAACCCCTAAATCCCTACCTGCTCCTCGATCCAGCGGCGCCCGCCGCCGCCTCCCGCGCGTCCCTCTAGCAGGAAACGGATAAGCGCCGGCCGTTTGTGAATGGCCGGCGCGCGCCCTGTAAGAGTGACGCGCGGGAGGCGGCGGTGGGCACTCTCTCTTGTCCGTCGCTGCCTCCCACTTGTCCGTCGGCGGGGATTGGCTGCAGCGGTCACGTGGGAGCAGGGAGAGGTGAGTTTTTGGGGCTTTCTGGGGGGGTTTCACACAGCGGGGCAACCCCGATCGGGGTGCCCCGCCGAAGTGGACCAAAACCCATGATAGTCAAAATCCTGGGTGTTGGTCCGCTTTAAGGGTTTGGGATTTTCATTAAATGATGCTGAAGGTCCGCTTTACCCTATAAAGCAGGGGTCCTCAACCCCCGCTCCATGGCCCAGTACCTGTCTGTGGCACCCTGTTATGCATGGACTGGGGCAGGGGTGCAGCAGAACAGACAGTGTGGTGACTGGAGCCAACATCAGGGCTCCAGACTGCCACCAGCGCCGTCACCATCAATAAGATGTGGGTGTATGCCCCAGGGCCCCCCCCTTACCTCTCATCTGCCTCAATACTGCTCTGTGGAGCGAGGCCGGAGTAACGACACTCCTTGCCCTGTGAGCCAAACTGGCAGCAGCAGTGCGGTCGGGGGGGGGGGGGGGTGCCATACACCGCAGTCACTCACAAGCACACAGTGCACAGTGAGTATGGAGGAAAACAGAGTGGCAAGGTAAGCAGCACAGTGAGTCTGTGGGTGCACTGGCAGTCACACTTTTAAAGAAGAACTTCATCCACATCGTGGAAGAGTCACTGCTTTAAGCCTTACTTTACAGCTGGCTCAGGCTTGGGCTGTATAACTTAAAGCGGACCAACATCTGTTTTTGGTTGTTAGTCCCGCTGTCTGTTCATCACAACAAGCTCAGGGTGGCATCCAGAATGCTGGAGCCCTCTTTGCAGATAACCCACCAGACCGCTCATAATACTTACTTTCATAACAAGCCAACACCGGGAATGGAGTCCCATGATGGGTCGCCGGGTGGTCACATGGGCCATAGTCGCCTCCTCTGCGCCGGCCACTGGCAGGACCTGCCCATGTGACCACTCAGCGGCCAATCGCGGGACTCCTTTCCGGCACTGACTTGTATTAAAGGTGAGTATAACGGGCGGTCTAGGAGGTTATCTGTAAGGGGACTCCAGCATTCTGGATGCCCACCCGAGCTTATTGTGATGAATAAACAGCGGGACAGACACCTGTTAAAGAAAAAAACGGCTGTTGGTCTGGTTTAAAGAGGATCAAAACCCAGAGTTTTCACTGCAGTAATGGTGCATCCTGATTTGGGATATCCCACTGTGTGAAACCTCTGGCTTCACTGGTAATGTTTATCTGGGCAAACAGCGGGGCATCCTAAATCAGGATACTCTGTTGCTGAGGAACAAAACCCAGGATAGAGATAATGCTGGCTTTTGTTTCTCTTTAAGTTGGCCAGTCTGAGACAGTCAGCCCTTAAAGTGGACCAACACCCAGGATTTTGACTATCCTGGGTTTTGATCCACTTCGGCGGGGAACCCTGATCGGGGGTGCCCCGCTGTCTGAAACCCCCCAGAAACCCCAATAAACTCACCTCTCCCCGCTCCCACGTGACTGCCCGGTCCAATCCCCGCCAACGTCCAGGCGGGGAACAGGAACGTCCAAGCGGCTTCCGCCGCCGCCGCCTCCCTCGCGCCACTTTCGGCGCGCGCGCGCCCGTGCCGGCTTCCGCGCGCGCACGCCTAGAGGGGCGCGAGGGAGGCGGCGGCGGCGGCGGCGGAAGATAAGGTAGGTGATTTGGGGTGTTTGGGGGGGTTTCACCCCGCGGGACATGCCGATCTCGGATGTCCCGCGGGGTGGGAGGTGATCGGCCCGGGAATCTTATAGATTTCCGGGCCGATCACCTCTCGGTGTTGGTCCACTTTAAAGTGGACCTTCACCCTGAATAAGAGCCTATCTTATATGTTTCCCACACCCTGTACATACAGATTGCTCACATTAAAAATCACCCTACCTGCATCTACTGCATGTTATGAACCTTTAAACTTCCAAGATGGCGGCTCATGGGTCATCAGGCAGCCTTCAAACAGGAAGTGTCTTCTGACTGTTGCTCTGCATTCTGGGATTGCTGTCATTTTCCTGATCCCAGCTCTGCTCTGTCTGTGCAAAGCACAGCTATAACCCGCCCCCCTGCACTTTATCCGGCTCCCCTCTCCTCAGTATGTGCGATGCTTCTGAGTCCTGGACAGAGTTGCAGCCCAGTGGGGGAAAGAATAATACAGAAGTGACAAAAAACTTAAAATATATTAATTTTAGATGCTGGGGAATGGTTTTTTCTGGGTTTGGGCTTTTCATTAAATCGTACTGACGGTCAGGTTTAAGTAGTGTCTATAACACAGTCCAAATGGTCACATATAAGCCAGTAATGTATGTAAATAGGACCTAAAGTGAAATTAGTGCCCCCCTCCCCTTTGGCTGCTCAGTGTAAGTCTGCCTTTAGTCTGCCCTGGTGTCTGATTTGGGATGCCACACTGTGTGAAACCCCCTGGATCCCAATATCTGCCCCAACCCCCACCCGGCCCTGGAACAACTGCCTCTCATGAAAGTAGTCCTTGCTGCTAAAACGGTTGGTGGACACTTCTATAAGAGACTGTGGGGTCCATTCCAGGTGAGAATACCCACTTCCATTCAACTTTTATTGTCTACCAGAGGTAAATTTTCACCTGGCTCTGAATCAGCCCTGTGGTAAAGGAAAGTCAATGTTTTCCTGAAAAACAAGTGAGAATTCTCACCTAGCTCTGAATGGACCCCTATAAGACTCGTGGGGTGCTGGTCTACCTGTAGACTGGGATCCTGATTCGGGACACCCCGCTGCGTGTGGTGTAACTTGCTGAGGTGCGCACCCCACCAATGTATGAGGCTGTGTAAAACAGGTGGCTATGTATTATCGTGCTTTGTTGTCGGGCGGCGCTATAATGCAGAGGCAATGCAGCACAGGCTGTGGGGCACGGGCGCTGTGTACAGACACAGTGTATACAGCGCAGGGTGTGGAGGAGGTGCGCCCCGCCCGCCACTCTATGTGTGTGTGAGGAGGACTCTGCGGCAGCCCCTCCTGTGGGCGGGAACCTGTGAGCTGTGGGGGCGGGGCGGATCAGCAGGCTGCCCAGTGATTGGCAGAGGAGGCGGATGATTGATAGGTGCAGTGTTTTGGAGGGGGAGGATCAGGCTGAGGCTTCATTGCGGTGCTGCTGCTGTGGCTGGCGGAGGGGCGGGTGACTGCTTTGCCGATCTGTCTGTCGCCTGACTCGCTCTGTGTTTCTCTCTTTTGTGGCTGTTCGTCCAGGGCGAGGAGTGCGGATAAAGCCCGAGCTGGATGGATGGGTATGGGGAGAGGGGCAGGACCCAAAGCCCTGGGACTCGTCAGAATCCTCGCCCTCCTGCTTTGTACATTGCACGCAGGTAAGCGCCCGCCCGCCGCCTTATTGCTGCTGTACAACGGCCATTGCCTCTAATATTATTAAACATTAATAATATTATATATCACTATGAGGAGCTACATTGTAACCATCAGTCTGATGACCAGACTAGAGCTACATCACTTTTTAATGGGCTCATTCACTCAGGTCACCCTTTACCTATAGTGATGAACTAGACTTGCTGTAAATACTATAGATCGTTCTGTTATAGATCTTACCTATAGTGATCAATCGAAGCAACTAGACTTCCTGTAAATACTATAGATCGTTCTGTTATTGATCTTACCTATAGTGATCAATCGAGGCAACTACACTTCCTGTAAATACTATAGATCGTTTTGTTATAGATCTTACCTATAGTGATCAATCGAGGCAACTAGACTTCCTGTAAATACTATAGATCGTTCTGTTATAGATCTTACCTATAGTGATCAATCGAGGCAACTAGACTTCCTGTAAATACTATAGATCGCTCTGTTATAGATCTTACCTATAGTGATCAATCGAGGCAACTAGACTTGCTGTAAATACTATAGATCGTTCTGTTTATAGATCTTACCTATAGTGATCAATCGAGGCAACTAGACTTCCTGTAAATACTATAGATCGTTCTGTTATAGATCTTACCTATAGTGATCAATCGAGGCAACTAGACTTGCTGTAAATACTATAGATCTTACCTATCGTGATCAATCGGGGCAACTACACATCCTGTAAATACTATTGATCTAGATTTGTTCAAATGTCTATACCCCTATGATTCTTGGAAATGACTAGTTGCCCCGCCAGTCTCTGAGGGTTAGTAGCTTGACCTACTATATAGGCATTATAACACAAATGTCACACAATTAGTCAGCAATGCTTTGAGGAAAGTGTTAACATATGATGGTGAAAATCTACCCCAGGACACTTGCCCCTAAGGGGCAGTTTATGTCTAAGGTTGGCCTGCGATCCTACGAACATGATGGTGTTCCAGTGCATTCCCCCACCCTAGTTTATAGTCCATTCATCCTGATGCCCGCCACCCCCAGGTGTGATGGGCACTATCTCCTTATTAATCGCTTCTCAAGGTAGGCCTGCAAAACCGATGGAGTGAGCCCAGGACCAGGCATCTGTTTCTAATGATTCCCAGTGTTTTGCTGGCTTGCTCCTTGCCTGCAAATTCCTGCCAGCCTTGTTTTTGTTGGGGGAGGAGGGCAGACTCCACACTGGGGGTTTTGTTCCCCGGACAGAGCTCAAGTTTCTGCAGACTTATAGGGTTTTATTCACCTGGACGCAAATCACTTTTAAATTCCCTAATATTTGATTCCTCTTTATATCATCCCTTCGTAGTAGACTGGGACGTCAGTCACTCTTTTCTAAAAAGGTGGTCGCCTTGTGTGTTTTCAATCCCCCTTCTATAAAATTGTCCACGTGGATTTGTTTCTCGTTATTATCCTGCACGAGATGAAGATCTTGGTTTAAAGATTGAATACAATTTATTATTGTTTGAAATACAATTTCGTTTTTCTCATTCATAAAGAATATATTTGCCCTCCCTATTGATCATGCATTATATAATTATACCTCGTCTAATTAGCTGGTTATTATCTTGGCAGATACGTTTCTGGAAGCTATTTTTTTAATACTGTGTATATTATCATTAATAATATATATATATATATATATATATATATATATATATATATATATATATATATATTATATATATATAGTATTTTCTTTCAAATGCCTCTGATGGCCTCAAGCTAATATCACTGCAAATAATTGAACGTTAACAACCTTTATACCCTACTAACAAGATCTTGCTTAAAAATAATTTTCCCTGTGCTATTTCTTTTTTTTTTTTCTGGTTCACAAATCTAAAGACTGTATCCTAATAGAAAAACAAACTTTAGGAACTAGATGGCTATCAGCTTCTGTTAAAGCTATAATGTTAAAGATGATCTAGTAATTGTTTTTAAGTGCTTCTTAAAATGCACCCACACCTTGGAGCTAGGTTGCACAGCTTCTTGTCAGATGGAGATCTTGTCTCCTTGAAAGTTTGTCAGCTAGGCTGATAAATCCCCTTTGTGTTGTCACCGATGGGGGATGTGCTGCATTGAAGCCCAAGAAAAATGGAGAGGGGGGTGCTCCAAATGGTTAAAGCAGCATCTTTCAAACCCTGAACCTGACAGCATGTCTTTAGCATTCCCAGATGAAGCACAGATGTGAAAATATTTTTCTTTGGAGGTTGTGGACTCCAAAGGGCTCTTGATTTCTTCTTTTTATTTTCACACATTGTTCTGTATGTTACACCAGTGTTGGTGACATGGACTTTAAAACCCTATCACAAGGGTAGCTGAAGTTCTATTATGTCGTCGCTATTGGTTTTCTCTTGGTTTTGAAATTGACAAGATGATTGCATGTATATCAAATAATGCTTGGAGTTCACTTAATTTAAGAATGGTGGGTTGTTTATTTTTTAGGACTAAAGCTTACAGTCATACTGCAGGCAAAGGTAATTGTTACACCATTGTGTCGGGCTACATTTGGCACTAAACTATTTTCCGTTTTTTAAATTGAAGCAGAAATGGCCGAGATTTTAAGGTTTACAGGTTCAGCCAATTACATCCTCGTTTTCATCCTGTTCCTAATCAGCTCAATAGAGCAGGACGGGATTGCTGGTCCTTTCCCTTCTCCAGATTTATTCCATTGTTGTCAGGGCAGAGAGCTGATTATAATGCAGTATCACAGATCCAACAACCACACCCACTTTTCTTCAGAAGAGAAATCATGAGGTGAAACTGTAAACCTCAATATCTCGGACATTTCTTCAATTTAAAAACAGAAAATTATTTGGGGTTGTGTATGCATGTATCCCGATGGAATGGTGTAACAAGTACCTTTGCCTGCAGTATCACTTTAAGAGCAGAAAGTAAATCGAGACATTTGGAATTGCTGTGCGGTCACAGAACATCTTTAAGAAGAATTCAAGAATTAGCAAAACATCTTTAAAGTGGACCAAAACCCAGGATTTTGACTATCCTGGGTTTTGGTCCTTTCCCCGGGGGCACCCTGATCAGGGGTGCCTCGCTGTGTAAAACCCCCCAGGACGCCCGAACGGACTCACCTCTTCCTGGTCGCACGGCGCGTCTAAGAGCAGCGGCTCTGACAGCCGCATCCTCCGCCACCGTCTAACAGGGAGCATGCCCGCACCGGCCTTTCACAAAAGCCTGGCGCGGGCATGCGCACTGCAAGAGAGAAGCGAAGGATGCGGCCGCCAGTGCCGCTGCTCTTAGACGCGCCGTGCGACCAGGAAGAGGTGAGTTGGCTGCGGCGATCTGGGAGGGTTTCACACAGTGAGGCACCACGGATCGGGGTGCCCGCGGGGAAAGGACCAAAACCCAGGATAGTCAAAATCCTGGGTTTTGGTCCCCTTTAAGAAGCATACAGTGGTATTGATTACTTTGATTTATTACTATAGATATACCGGTATACTGCTCTCAAACGTCTGTCATCAACAACCAAACCCACTATTCTTTAATTTTAGGCCTTTAAATAACTTCATTCCCACTATTATTTGATATACATGCAATCGTCTTATCTATCAACATTATAATTCTTTTTATTTAAGGTTTGATCATTATAAACCCCGAAAGTTAGTAAAACTGAATCAATAATGACCATCTAATAGAACTTCAGCTACCCTAGCTAGTCTAGATGGCTAGATACAAAGACCCAGATGGATGGGAACCTTCTAAGACCTTTAAGAGCAGGTGACCTGAAAGTGTGGGGTGGCAAATTTGCAGTACTGTCAGGCTGATGCATATGAAGAGCCTATGCACTGTAGTTCTTAGCACCTAATGTGTATATATGTGTATATATATATATATATATATATACACACGTTTTCATGTATGGGTGACTACATGTATGCTCCTTTAATACCCCACTACTAAGATAATGCTGAAGTAGTTCTGCGGTGCAACAGGACGGTATAATATGACCTTCCAACGCCTAAGAATCTGATTTGAAATCACCGCTGTGCTGCTTTCAGAATAGCAGATTAGGTGGCTGAGTAAATTTACATTGCAAGGACAGATCAATCAGGTCTCGGTTATCTGTCAGAGCAACGAATGCAGATATTGCGTTAGAGGTCAAACAAAATCCATGGCTTGCCAGGAGCTTTTTACACACTTGCCTTCTTTAAAGGCCGGTTTATTGATAGCTGTGTGAGGTTTGCGCTGAGAAAAAGAGGCACACATTAAAATAAAGGGCACACTATACAAGCAGAGTAACCACCACAGACTTGACTTGGTTGCCAAGTATTTGGTTAAGGGGGGGGGTGAGGAATTCATTGTGGTCAGCATGCTGTAGACACTTTTTTTCAGCAAACTGCTACATTTAGCGGGCGGATAATTGGTGGTGGGCTCTTCTGTGTGCATTTCATGGGTTCTAACACCTGTGTACACGGCGTGCACACAGCCCGAACTTGGTTTGTTTCCTGTGTTAACACAGAAGGCTGTGTATACACCTGGTCAAATAATTGGCCCTATTAACAGCCAATTATTGCAGTTGACTTGTAACTGCTTTCTAGCCCTTAGCTGCACAGATGGGCCAGCTCGCCGTGGCAGGATATTCTTGGGCAACGTCATAGTGTGCAAACCTGAGGGGTTACATTTAATTAATAACTCCCAGAGATCAGGCTAATCTTTGCCTGCTGTGGACTGATATGTTATAAAAACCTCATGCTCAATAAATCTTTTCTGTTTTTAGCAGTTCTACTTCACTCCATAGCGAGTAGTTGTGTTTCTACTGTAATCTTTCTATGCCACGTGTTTTTTGAGTTTTTTTATTAAATTACAAATGATGGAGATCACCGAAGCTAGCCTGGGTAAAATATGCAAGCTGGTTAGTATAAGGAGTTGTCCTAACCTGTATATTGTAAAGCTTGTTATAATAGCCTACATAGTTCTAGATTTCAAGATTTGAAAAAGTACCCGGTTGAGTTTCATTTGGTTCGGTTTCCTATTTGTATTCAGCCCAAATGAGTGAGGGAAATGGGACTTGGAGCTGGTCCCAACTTTATTCAGCACAAGTAAATGGGTGAACAAGCTTTCTGGGCTGGTCCCATCTTTATTCAGCACAAATGAATAGGGGAAGAAGCTTTCTTTGCTGATCCCATATTTTTTTTTCCATACAAGTGAATGGGTGAGCAAGCTTTTTGGGCTGGTCCCACCTTTTTTTTTTCAGTACATGTGAATGGGTGAGCAAGCTTTCTGGGCTGGTCCCATCTTTATTCAGCACAAATGAATGGGGGAAGAAGCTTTCTTTGCTGATCCCATATTATTTTTCCATACAAGTGAATGGGTGAGCAAGCTTTCTGGGCTGGTCCCACCTTTTTTTCAGTACATGTGAATGGGGGAGCAAGCATTTGGGGTACATGTTGAATAAAGTCTAAATGACAACGCAACCTGATGTTTTTACGTATTTGTACTTTTGTGTCACTAATAAGGTTGAGTGAAGACTTTTCGGTAAAATCCACACACAAACATATTCCCAGATCTTAACACAATTGGGTGTTGCCCATGTTGCCATAGTGTGGTAACACAAAGATGAATAGTGCATGTGATTTTTATTTTCCAGTCGGTTTTCTTTAGCCTTTTGTTGTTTCAGGAATATGATTCCAAAGAAACTTCTGCATAATACTTCCCAAATGCTTAAAAACATGGGACAGCCTTTGGGGTGACTGGTAAAATGTCTAAAAGGAGACACAGCTTGTTCAGTTGCTTTTGACTTAACTTTACAGATAGATGAGGTTGTGCATAGCTGTGTATGAAGCCAAATACTTGAGCATTTCTACTGGGGAGATCTCAAAAGACCATTACAAAATATAAATGTAACCCTGGTAAATGCAGATGGATTAGATTGACCTGGCGGTCCTTTTTTGTTGGGCCCGTTCGAGGTTGTCACCCAGCCAGACTGGTTAAGTGTTGCCTAATTATCTGTTTTTCTGCTGAGGATATGGTGACAGCTTTGGGAAGCTTTTTTTCTTATCTTTAGATAAATGTGTCCTGGGATTTCTACAAGCCTGTTTCGGCCTCTGTGTAGTCTTATAAGGCGAGAATGACAAGCTGTTAAAAGTCCTCTAAAGTTTCTAGGACTCTTACAAATCTCAAGATAATACTTCTGTTTAGTGAATGGTGCTGCCGCTACATTTTTATTTTCTTATGCTAACCCTAGACAGATTCAGTTGTTAAAAATAATTTCTGTTAAAGAGCTCTCCCGATAAACTAGCAGCTGTTACCCAAGAATTTTTACATGGTGTGCATAGCTTTTGGATAGCATGTGGATGCACTGCCAAAGAATCTCTTGTGCTTTCTGTGACTCTGTTTGGAATGATACAGCCTTACTTCTGTCTGAAGTGATTAAAAATAGTAAGCAGAAAAGCCATGAATGTCCCAGAGGCCATAGGCCGAATATGTAGTGGCCACCCCCTTTGCCCTCAAGACATCAATTGGTTTGGCATCAAAATTAAAAACCACCAGCATACAAAAAATGAGGCTCGATCTTCTCAGTGATGTCACAAGTAGCAGATATATTGAGTTTAGTTTTAACTCCATCCGTATTGCAAAAGCATTAGGGCAACAGAGTCAAAACCCATTTTCACTGTGGGCCGCATCAGCATTTTGTTCACCTTCAAAAGGCCGGTTGCACCCACGACTATTCAAAAATATGGTTGCAGACACAGAATGATTTTTCCCAGGACAGTCACAGACTCTGAATGATTTTGTCCAGGACAGATGCAGACGTAGAATTATTTTGCCTAGAACAGATGCAATTGTAGAATAATTTTGTCCAGGACAGATGCAGGCGCAGAATTATTTTGCTCTGGACATCCATCCCCCACAATAATTTTTCCCATCCCACCTGGCAAACACTAGTAAGAACCCCTGCAGCATCTGTTGTGGCAGTTAGTTGGGTGGGTTAGTAGCCCCCCCTTTGTGTGTTTCAAATAGTTCTTTGTCTCTGTACAACTAGCTCCAGACACTACTATCCTCTTCTTCCAAAACTTTAAAAAGGCATGTGCCATCTTTTATAGGCACTGCTCCTGTGATTAGAGGCTGTACTGTGCTCCATAGCGGAGTGCAGCATACCAGTGCATCACCCATGAGGACGTGCTGCCGGTGTCAGAACCCCTGGAGTGACAGGGCCAGCTAAAAGGGGCACCGCCCAGCCACCACTGTCTGATACCTGGTGGAGGGCCGCATCCGGCCCCCGGGCCTTGCGTTTGACGCATTTGCATTAGGGCTTAAGATGTACTTCCTGCCCTGATGGGTAGGTGCAAACTAGATAAGGAGAAATACTTCTAACAATCTAGGTATCTTCTTTATGCCAATCCAGTTTCTCCCAAACAACTGAGCTCATCAGTGGGAAGCAATGGAACTCATAATAATATGAGTATATAGGCCAATATATTAGTGACCTCACTTGTCTCAAGGCTCTAGAACAGTGTTCCTCCGCCCTCTAGTTTGAGAGCCATCAACGGATCATATTTTGCAGATCTCTACACAGATGATGTTTTAGCTTTTTCCCCTGACAGTCTTGTTGGCTATGTGGAGCGCCACGAGTTATGACCTGTTGATGGCTCTTCAGAAGAGAGTTGGGGATCACTACCTTTAGACAAAGCAGACATTTCCACAAGAATCCTCCTATACCATTTTAGCCATTTCTGGTTCTGTATAAGGAATTCTATAGCATTTGTTCCCTCGAGGTCTTCTTCCAAGCTGATAAGCAACATCTCGGACTTGTAGAGGTGCGTATGAATATTCCAAACACCTTTTAAACAGTGCTAGAGCATTGCTTGTTAAGATTGTAACTAGATTTTAGAAGCTATCCTTCATCTGCTGGTTTTTACCTGAACCAAGATTGAGTCATTTGTAAGATGTTTGGCTAAAATGAGATATCTTGCTGTCCATTTTCTTCTGCAGCATGGTTGAGTTTAGTATTGTACACACGCCACATGCAAAAAATGTACAGGCGCGTTATCTATGTGAAAGCTCATCACTGAAAGACGACCCTGTCATAGAGACCAAAATTATGCTTAGCTAGTATTTTTATTTCTTTTCTTCTATTTTTCTGTGCAAGGGATTCTGGGACAGGATACACAGTAAAATAATACTCCTGACCAGGGAGCTGTTAGGCTGGAAGAAGCTGGGGCTCCTGTTACCAGATTGAGTGATTTACAAGCATAAGATGTGACCCGAGCTGGGAAGATTCACAATCTCTTGACATTGGGCCTCTCTGGGAAAGGAAATTTTATGTTAGCGGTAGCAACCGGCTACATTACTGCTGTCATTTTTTTTTTTCTTTTTCCCAGCGTAACCTTGTAAATGGAAGGAAAATGAACAGTTGGCATAAGTCTGTTTTTTCCTGTCACCCATACCTGTTACAAGTGTTATGTCTTTGCCTGTTATTACTGTTACATCTTGTGCTGTATATGTATGTCTGATTCCAATATGCATATCGGGCAATTCTTACATACATTGTTCTTTAGGCAGTTTAAAATATGATATAAAAAATATATATACATAATTTTTATTTATTTTTAACTGCCTAAAGAACAATGTATGTAAGAAAATTATATATAATATATATTCACCTCACCTTGAATCTATGCTAGGGGAGATGCAATGATAATGTTATATAAAAGCACAGTTTCTTAATTTTTATGCAGTGGATCGTTCAGATCAAACGCATGCATCAGACAAGTTTAACATGCATTATATAAGAGGGCTGATTCAGCACCATGAGAATTTTTTATTTATTTTTGGGTGAGAAAGAAAATTTATATTTTTTTGTTCCTTAGTGCAGTTCAACACCATTTTAGCTGTACAAATTTATTTAAGAATTTTCACAGCTAATAATTGTGGCGTATTGCACCAAAATGTTATTTCTCTCAGAAAAAGTGAGAAAAAAATCTCAGTGCTGGATCAGTATATTATATAATTAAGCAACAAATCTGAATATATTGTGTGTTATTTTCCAGTTGAAGTAAACAAGTGGCGTGCTTATTTTTCCTATGCATACATGATGCTTCGCACCATATGTTTCTGAAGACCCCTGTAGTGAAGCCTTTGAATGGAAGGCACACTGTGTCTTTAAGAGTCTACAGGTTTTTTTTTTTTTTTTTTTTTTTCTTTCTCTCGCCTCCCTCCCCACCCAACCCCCTTCTGAGTGTAACTGAAACCTGATCTAATCCCTTTGCACATGGGGTAATTTATTGGCCTATTGGGCTTTTCTTGATGGCAAATTGCATTGTCTTTATTCTTCAGGCCAAGCTTTAGGGAGGCAGCAGCATTCCACAGGCTCTATTCTCAGCTGATCTTTCACACCCCTCTGAGTACAGTCAAATACATCTTATTGGGCTGCTTTGTTATGCAAACAAGACAATAATAATCAGGCCATTATTCCGCAAGATTGCTTGATTAGCAGTTCAGAAGAGGTCACAGGAAAGACCCCGGTGCCTAGAAACAAGTTTTTCCAATGAACACTTTTTTTTGTTGCTTTCTGCTGAAGGGTTCTGGAGCTTATGGTTTAACACATAGTGACTTTACTCAATAGTTCTACTAAGATCTATAGCATTGGAATGGAGGTATTTAATTGTTAGCATTTATTTAATGCTTTTTCAGATATGGCAAAATTACGGGTGTACAACAATGTAATTGCGTAACCATTTAAATGCAAATTCCCTCATTAAGATGGTGATCGCTGAGAAATACAGATCAACCCGGGATTTAAAAAGCGTTCCCGCTGGTAACTGAATGAAAACGCCTCCGAGCTCTAGCCCCAAATTGCTTGGTGGTAACCACAGAATATTACAATTAGCCGATTTGATTGCTGCGGCCCGTGTGAAGCATCGGTTGGAAGTACACAGAAATTTTTAGAAACTGCGGGCATGCTGCAGAGGCCTCACACTGCCGCGTGTTGCAATAAGGTAATTGTGATAAATGTTCAAGATCACAATGGCTGCTTTCTTTTAGCCAACCGTAAAGAGATGAAAGAACCTGGCAAAGCCTGTAACGCTCACGTCAAAAGTCCAAACCACCCTAAAGTTGATGGCATGAACTCTTGCAATAGGATTAAAGTAGTCCTAAAGTCTAAACTTTTTTTTAGGCCCTAAGGGAGCATTCTGATTTGGTAAAATGGTATGTCGGAACCTTGAGAATGGGCCGCAATACTCGAGGCCTCCACAAAATCATGCAGCCCTTGCTTTTGTATGTGGCCGTCGGAAATTGGGTTTGCTGTGTAAGTGCAACCAGCAAACCTGCGACCCACACAATTCTATTTTGTGTTTCACAATAATGTCCTCAGTGCTGAGCTTATCTAGTTTTTTTTCTTATGTTAGCAAATGTGCGTTTTTAGTAAGGCTGTGTCACGACCTCCAATCTGTTATTGGCAACTGTACACCAAGTCTGTACTGCAAGATGTACAAGAAGTCTTGTGCACACAGAACACTGCTGCTATGGGCGCTACTGTGGTGAGGAAGCTCTCTCACACACATACCCAGAAATAGGGTTCTGCGTGTACAGGGGTTACTTCTGTTTTCATGTAGATCTTTGTGTGCAGATTTGGTGTACAGTTGCCAATAGCAACAGATTTCAGGTATTAAAAACTATATTTGCTTAATAAAAGAAAAAATGTGTTTTAAAAGATTTGCAGCACCTTGAACTGGACAAACACACATTCTACAAAACATGGGTGCGGGGGGGGCTCCCTGATTACTGACGCCCCCCCCACTTGATCGAACACTGTAAAGTCTGTAAGCCATACTTGACAACTCGCTCCCTCAGGGAAATGCAGCCCCGTGGTTAGCCAGTGGCTGTCACATGGTCAGCTACCAGCCAAGTGGAAGCTCAAGCTCGATCGGGGGAAACAGTTGGGGTGCCCCCCTGCAGCGGATCAACACCCTAACATGGGTGTTGGTCCAGTTTAAGGGCATAATGTTTCAAAAATGGCATTAAAAGTGAACATTCTCTTTATGCTCCTTCTTGGACTTCCTAGCCTAGGTCATGCTCCTCCTTGGGCTTCAATGCCTTGCTCACATTTTATCCCCCACAGCTGTTCATCCTACTTAATGGTTCCAGAGATTGAGTCTATCTTCATCTCTTGGAACCAAGCGATAGTTTAAAAAAAAAAAAAAACCACCACCTATCTCTAGAAAAAAACATTATATCAGTATATAGCCAGGGGCTCTGGTCATTCAGCAGTTGTGAAGTGCCCCACTGACACCAGCGCATTCCAAGCTAACAATGCTGAAAATAGAGCAATTGCCTTGGCTGGCATGCTTCTATCCTGCTCGGTGAGGGGGACGGATGCCAGGGGAGTGTAATAGAGCCACCAGGGGGATTCATAGCTGCCAATATCAACTAAAAAGATAGACTTTTTTAGCTGGTGTAGCTGGACCTGGGGTAAAGGTTTTTTCCCTTCTATATAGGGGCATCTATGTCCCTGTCCAGGCACACAATAACTTTCCACCTTGTCCTCCTTGGACACATTATAAATTAGCAATTTCAAAGCATCTAAATGTAATTATATTATGTGTTGGACCACTTTTTTGCGTGGTTCTAGAGAATAAAATTGAAAGAAGGCCAAACTTTTGAGCCCCGCTACGGCTTCCACCCATTTCTGCAAAGAGAGGCGCATGGGACAGGCTTGCCCTATTATTGCTATTGGGTTCACAGTCCCTCTTAAGTCTCCAGCCATTCAGTGACTAAAGAGGACTTCCCAACTTGTAAGGCCCTTACTCCCTATGACACTTTACGACCACCCCGCGCCCGCCACAGTAAAAGTACTGCCCTGCTACCTGGCTTGCAGATCGAGTGTTCACTGCAAAGGGATTGGGTGCCATGTTGGTCACTCAAGGATGGCAATTCTACCTGGAAGCAGCACAATCGCCACTGACTGCTGGTTGGTGGTGGTCCTATAACTGCAAGAAATATAATTACTTAATTATTAAGTACTAATTTACTAGAAGCTAAAGACCTCACTGAAGTTTGTATGCTGCTGATTATTCCTATAGGTTGAATGTTTGGTCCCTCTTATGGGCAAGTCTCTTTTCAGAGTAGCTAAAAGAGACTGTTTCATTATTTTTTTTTTTTTTTTTTTTTTTTAACAAACTCTGAATTATGTATTTAGACATATATTGGTGTTCTTGAAGCTCAGAACTGTATTTATCTGCAGGTGGAGAGTAATATAACACACATTACTTTATTGCAAGGAAACCTAATTTCTGTGGTCATTATTAGTAGCTGTACCTTTGCCCCTGTTACCGAGGGGAAGAGAACTGGAGAAAGTTAAATAAGTCTTTTTAGCGTTCGTTTCAATCAGCTAATTTTTCAATCTTTTGGTCTTGCTGGTGAAAGATGTGGCATCCCCATGCCAAAATATGTTGGCACTTGGTCGTCTTCTCCCCTTTTTTTTCCCCCCTCTGTGTCAAAACCAAGTAAATAAAGTTCTAAGGGTATGGATGCCAACAATACCAACCTCTCCTGCCAGGCATGAGTCACACAGAAAGGTTTTGTGATGCATCCAGGTTTCAAACAACCGTGCCATTGAGCAAATGTCTCACACACTGAACTCTGCATCTCATATAGGGTAGCGAGCGGAGTTTATTAGCTCTCCTCTTTGTGTCCATTTATTCGAAGGTATACTTATACTAAAAATAGTGAATGCAATGTCTTTCTGCACCAGCCTTCTTTTTGTGTGTGAGATACAAGATGCAGGACATAGAATACCAAGCTTCCTTGATAAAATCACAAAAAAGCGAAGAAAACAAAATGAAGATGTGCTCTAGGACCTCATTGCCTTCTGTTGACTGCTTAAACAACACAAATCACTAAAGCTGCTTATTCTTGGGGAAAATTAGCATTCCTTAAATTCTGTCAGCAAACATATTTTCTTTTTACTGCTTACATGATGTTGTGCATCCATTCAACAGGCTGCCATAATCCCTTATTGTTTAGGACACCATGGATAATGTTGCCCCTACATACCTCAGACGAGCTATATTGCCATTACCGTGCTCTGAAAGGCCTAAGTTCCACCCTAAATCAGAATGCCCACATCTTTATAATAAAAGGCCTGAGAATGGGCTAAAATACTTTTTGATGTCCAAAGTGGTGCAGAGACGTGCATCTGAGCTTCCTCCGCAACCTCATGGGCAGTCTTAAAAGGGTAAGGGGGCAGTTGGAGGTGCATTTGAGATTAGGTACTCTTATCCATAGCTTAGTCGCCTACTTTGAGTTAAAAACGAGCTGATGGTATAGAGCACATGTATCACACAAATGAACAGGAAAAAAACTGCTCCTTAAGGCCTTTGTTAACTCGCCTTAGGTGGTGGGTTAAGGCAGTTACCTGAGGCACGAAAGTGCAATTTAATTCATCAGGCTTCCTAGGTAGGGAAGATGCTGGTGTTTGACTATAGGTTTCCTTTAACATGTTGGAAAGGAGGAGCCCTCTAGCATATAAGGTTTAAATGGAATTTCATATTATTGTCTTTAGTTTAGGGTGTAGATTGAAAGGCTGAGTTAAAGGAACATCTGTTGTACAAAATCTTTCATGGCTCCCCAGATATTCTGTAAACAATGTCTGATGTACACCATCTTTTCTACATCATCTTGCAAGCCCCCATTGTGCTATTAGTTTACTGTGTATGTCTATCAATGGTCAAGAAAAGTCTTTGATCTTTTTAGCTAAATATGGGGTTACAGACCTAAAATGGAGAGAAACGTCAACCAAAAACTTTCTTGCCCTTTCGGGGGAAGAGACTAATTTGTAATAAGTTCACTAGATCCGTAGAGAATACTGTTTGCAGGCTATAACTTGTCATCTCAAGTAGGGCAGACTTTTTTCTGTTCATAAGGTAGCAGTCGCAGTCCATTCTGTCCATGTTTTGGATACTCTTAAATCTATATGGGTGGTTGCGGGTTGCGTATTGCAAGAATGTGTACATTTGTTAGAGCTCCCAACAATGTTCCAATTTGCTCTATGAATGTGTCCGATTTACTTGCTACTTTGACAGGAAATTAAAAGAAAATCTATATGGGCTTTCCTTTTATTAGAAGGGGTAACACATTACGTTTGCTAAAACTGAGGCCCGAACTAGCCTATTGTTGGCAAGAAATTTGTATGGTTGGATATTTATTGATAACCCTGTCTACTATATATTTAATTTGTCCTGCAATGTTAAATAAATCTCGCTGAACTTAGTTTAGGCTCTTAGGAACTTATATTTTAGCAAAACATAATGTAACTCTATTCAGATCACCTTTATTTCTTTAAAGGATACCTGTGTGGTTGGTATTCTGATGCACATCAGACATTGTTTACAGAAAATCTGGGGAGCCATCTAGGTGCCCCGGTGACTGCTGTCGGCCATTAGAGTTTGCCAGACTGGTATGCCCAGTGCATGCACACACCTGTTTGGCAACTATAAATGGTATCAAGGAGGATGAGTGGGATTTTTGCCTTAGTGCTAAAAACAGACGTGAGCATTAACGGATTTTAGGCTTCTTAGGGAAAGTTACTCAGCTGGGCATCCCAAGTTTGGATGCCCTGTTGATGTAGATTTTAGCAGGTCTACACTTAAACGGCCTACCCAAAAGAGGTTAACCTTTGGCCAAACAGTTATGAAAAACACTGTTTAGGACCAACGTATTTTAAAGTGGATGTCAAGTCTTTAAGTAACCCCCCAAGATCCTTAGCTTGCCATCAGGGGGTGCCACTCTCAATATGGCTGGAGAATGGTACTGGATTGCAGGAAAGGTAAGGATTTATTTTTCCTCTGAGGTCTGGGGTGTACCTAACTGTCCTGTGATAGCCGCACATAATTACAACCTATCAAATGCCACGTGGATGACCACCTTGTCCTACCCTAAACTATTGGTTTGGAACAGTTGCTTTTATTCCTCAAGACTACTTTTAACCAACTGACAAATATAGTTATACTTTTTATAACTGTATGGCCGGGTGCACGATGAATGGGTCAACTTTAGAAGAGGCCCACATGCTGGTGTCTGTGGTACACAAGATCATACGTGTCGACCAACTGCAATTTTTCACTGGGCTGATTGAGTCAGCCATTCTAAATGCCGTACTGTGTTTGTATTGTGAGCACAAGCTCTGGAAGGGTCTGGTGCTGGGGAGTTGTAGCTCATGGACACCATCTGTACAGCTGCAGGGTTCAGTTTGATTCATTGCTAAACTTCTATACAGTGTTCAGACTGTGTGACTTCTCGGTGTTTGTTTGCTGGGTTAGGTGGAGAGAAGCCAAGAGCACTGGTGGAAATAATGTAGTGAAATATAAACTATGAGCACAGCTCAGGAGAAAGCTGTTGTAAATACAGATCTGGATTTTGGTGAGCTAGCAGAGCATGTTATTTGTAGTTCATCAGTATCTCCCAGGACACTATGGGGGGGGGGGCTTCCTTTCCTTTTTTTTTTTTTTTTAACCAGTAAGCAAGAGAAATTTGATACAGACGGAATATCACCTCGCTTGCTGTTTTATATTAATAATGAAGAAAAAAAAGAATCTTGGCAAGGACATAGCAATTCATTTAGAAGCGGCAGCAGTGGCGAGCCGTTCAGACACACATGTCATTGCTGTATTCAGATGTGTGTTTCTGATGCCTGCAGCCAGTATGTACTGTGAATAGTGTGGATGTTTGAGAAGGAGGAGGTGGGAGGAAATGAGACTCGGCCTCACCTGGGAATGCAGCTGTCCTGCATCGCCCTGGGGTTGGATTTCGCAGCTCAGCTCCAACGCAAAGTTATTCTCCCAACATTGAGCAATGCTTTTTCCTTTATCGCAGACCAAACACCGTTTCTAAGTCTACCAGAGGCCTCCTTCCATGGCTAGACCTTAAGCTGCTCTTTATGCCGTAGCAGACACTCCGAGGTTTGCTTTTAAGGACGTCTCCGGGGAAAAATGTAAAAGCACCCCTTAGTGCATTTATATATTATCTTAAGAACCATGAAATCAATTATTAATTTGTAGTGTCATTACCTGAAATTCGCCTTCGTTTTAGCACATCAGCAGTAGACATGTGCTTTTTCCCTATTTAAGAGAAGAATTGCTTTTAAATGTATCCAGCACAACCACAGTTCCTCTCACCCTCCTCCTTTTCACAAGTATGTATCTCCTAAACATCTGTATCCCATAAACATCAAATAAACTGTGGCTGCTGTGTGGGTGTGGGGGCTGGTGTCAGGATTAACAAAGCACTTCCAGCTTGTACTGTGTTTTATGGCCTGGCCTGTGATACTAGCTGATAGGCTTCTCTTGTACTTTGCTTCAAACTGGATTCTTCCTCTTATCATGGAAAACTCATATCCGTTTCAGCTCAGCTTTGTTCCTTCTAACATTAACATCTAATTGATTTCAGTATTAAAAAATGAAGTCTAATTTATGCTAGTAGTGGCCAATGGGAATAAACTGCTACACCTTGTAAGTGCATTGCAAATCTGTAGATGTCCACATGCCCCAAGCAGGACTAGGGCTAAGGCAAGTTGTCTAAGACTAGAGCAGACAAGTTGTTTAAAAGGTGGTTGTGTTTTAACATACTTTCAAATGCTGATGCCTGTACCTCTTGGTATAAATTGGTGTTCCCCAACCCTCTCCTCAAGAGCTACCAACAGGTTGTGTTGTGCAGGTCTCCACACAGAAGTACATGTGAAGTAGTGAATTAGTGCAATAAGAGGCCTATAGAGCCGGCATTGTGGAGATCCATAAAACATGAACTGGCACACAAGAAGGAGGTTGGAGAACACTAGTATAGATCCTTGGTAATGGTTTTTGAAGAGATGTAGCCCCAACATTCATGCATACGCTGCACAACCTTCTGCAAGTGCAGGGTTTACAATACTTTGGTGACAGAAGAGTTCTTCATAATCCTAGCATCAGTGAAATTGTTGTGGATGAATCTTTGGGATCATTTCCACTTTTCCACATTTTCAGGACCTGAGGGGGTTATTTGGAGCATTGGTCTGCTGTTTATCAGTTGTTTTTATCAATTTACATTAGCTACAAAGACCACCTATGTTCTGCACGCAGTTATAGCATGGATGCCAGGGTTTGGCTAGCAATTCACACTGCAAGGAATATCCCAATTAGACAGCCGGTCGTCAGTGAGCAGTTGAGCATTAAGTTGTGACAGATACCAGTAAATTCAGGTGTGGGTGCTGTGGCCAGCGTTAGTGCCGCAGAGCACAAACGAAAAGAAGAAAGCCAGCACTCCAAATTGGCTTTAATGGCTTATATTCAATCCAAATGAAAATCCAAAGGGGAAAGGGGAGAACGGACACCCCGAAACGTTGGGCATATGGACCTATTTGTCACATGTATGGACTGTGTGTTTCAATTTGGATTTAATGCAAGCCATTGAAGCTAATTTGGATTGTGGCCTGTCTTCTCGTTTGAGCTGTTGAGCAGCAGGGACACATGGGGTTAGATCTCGGGACCTGGTACGTTTTATACTACTGAATAAGGACAGGATGAGGGACAAAGGCAAAGTGCTGTTTTTTCCCTTATCAATTACGTAAATTTTCTACTTTAGTTCCCCATGATTACTTTTTGTTTTTTATCACTCTTTATTTTAAGGTTATAAAACGTTCTAATTACTCCTATTCTTATTTCCAGCAGCCAGCTCATCGTGTAAAATTCTGAAGTGTAATGCTGAGTATTTGGCAGCAACCTCGAACACGTTTCATCACTCGGGAGTAGAGGACCCCGTGGAGGCCTGCATAGCGCTTCGAACCTACGCTCACTGTACACGACGCACTGCTCGCTTTTGTAGGGGAGACTTGACCTACCATTCAGCTGTTCATGGCATTGATGACCTCTTGATCCAGAAGAATTGTTCGAAAGATGGCCCCACCTCTCAGCCCCACGTACGCACTCCCCCACCGTGGGATAGCCAGGAAAGATCGGACAGCCCTGAAATGTGTCACTATGAAAAGAATTTTCACCGACACTCCTCAACCCCAAATTACACTCACTGTGGCCTCTTTGGGGATCCCCATCTTAGGACATTTACAGACACTTTCCAAACATGTAAAATACAGGGAGCATGGCCTCTCATAGACAATAATTACTTGAATGTGCAAGTTACCAACACTCCTGTACACCCAGGATCCACAGCAACTGCTACAAGCAAGGTAAAGGTCTTAATGTTGGTGGTGTGAGATGTTGAATAACTTGATTATAATTCTGACCTTAGATCAGGGGTGCCACACCCAGCTGTGGTCTATGTTCCCCACTTAGCTTAGCTTTGTACTCCACTCCAAGCCTAATGCTTAAGACACCAGGCCTGCAGAATTGTGATCGATGCTGCAGGAGGGAGCAAAAGGTAAGCAGGGAGCTTCATTCCTGTATGGTACTCCTGATCTGATTGCCAGCTACACAAAAATTGACTTTCCTTATCAGGATGCCAAGATTCCATGTGAAAATGATTAAGAAAGTTCTCTTGTTACCCAAAATCAATTAACAGAGAAGGTTGTAGTGGCCAACATTACCCAGCCCCCTGGGAGAAGCTCTGTGGTATCAGTGCTTTTGGGTTCCAGCAGATTGAGTGACTGCTGAGCCACCCATTTGTAACTGGAGGAGTCACTGAAGCTCTCAATAAGAACTTCACTAGCAGCTGTGGCCTGGAGAGGCCCTGTGGGTGGAGGGCAACAAATCGGGTATATCGCCTGGGAGAGGGGGTGCAGTCCAGTCTTTTGTCTGCTATAAAATAATGTCGCTGTTTTCTGTAAGATGTGGATGTTTATCTAACCTCTGGCTGTAGAGCCCCCTCAATTTTTACATTCTCCTTAGAGTTAAGGGAGAATCAATTGGAATGTTTTTCCTTTGGCCTAAAAGCTTTGATTTGGTTGTACTTAAAGTGGACCAACACCCAGGATTTTGACTATCCTGGGTTTTGGTCCACTTCGGCGGGGCACCCCAATCGGGGGTGCCCCGCTGTGTGAAACCCCCCAGAAACCCCAAAAAACTCACCTCTCAGCGCTCCCACGTGAGCGCCGCAGCCAATCCCCGCCAACGTCCAGGCGGGGATCAGGAACGTCCAAGACGCTTCCGCCGCCGCCGCCTCCCGCGCGTCACTCTCGGCGCGCGCGCGCCCCCGCCGGCCATTCACAGAGGGCCGGCGCGGGCGCGCGCACGTCTGGAGGGGCGCGCGGGAGGCGGCGGCGGCGGAAGCGGCGGCGGATCAGGTAAGGTGTTTTTGGGGTTTCTGGGGGGTTTCACCCCGCGGGACATCCCGATCTCGGATGTCCCGCGGGGTGGGAGGTGATCGGCCCGGGAATCTTATAGATTTCCGGGCCGATCACCCCTGGGTGTTGGTCCACTTTAAAGGTTCTATTATATTTTAGACAGTTTTTTATGGTTACATCATGGCAGTGTAGAACAAGGCGTTTGAGAATACTAAATAAAATTGTAGTAAGGTGCTTATTAAATCCTACCTGAAGTCAACAGATGAGGATTTGGTTGAATTGGGGCTTCTTGCGGAGCGTTACAAATTGGAATACCCCTAGGGGGTCACTGATCTATGATCTATTATGCAGGCATATCTCAAAGCGCGGCTTTCTAGCGTTTAGAAATTACAGTCCTGGGTGGGACATCCTAAGTATGCTTAATTCATGTCATGATGTAGCTATTCAAAAAAGTAGCGGTTTAGAAATTGGGAATGGGCCATTGTTGCTCTTTAGCGTAACACTTATTTATCAGAACTAAATAAAGTCTCCTATTTCCTGCCCGGTATTTTCCTAAAACCTAGTTCCGATTTCCCATGAGCTTTATTTTCACTGTTTAACTTTTAAATCTGTCTTTATTTGCCTCATTACACTTAAACCGGACCTTCAGCATCAATTAATGAAAAGCCCAAACCGTTAAGCGACTCCTCAGCATCTAAAACGAATATATTTTACATTTTTATGATACGGGGGGGTGGGTTATAGCTGCGCTTTGCACAGACAAAGCAGAGGTGGAGCCGGAAAAAGGGCAGCAATCCCAGAATGCAGAGCGAATGTCAGAAGACACTTCCTGTTTGCAGGTAGCCTGAGACTCCATGTGCTGCTATTTTGGATGTTTAAGAAAACGCAGTAGATACAGATAGGATGATTTATATTGTGGCCAATTTGTATGTACAGGGTGAGGGAAACATATTCAGCTCTTATTCAGGGCGTGTATCCGGTTTTATCCTTACAGTGGAGGTAAAAAAAAAAAGGGGGGAGTTCAAAAGTTACCCCTTTGGCTGTAGCTGGTGTGCCCTACACATTTCTGTAGTCTTTCCCAGTTTGTTTCTGTACATAGCCCCTCTTTCAGAGATGTAACCCAGTCCAACACGCTTTCAGTGCAAGAAACTATTTTAATCGTATAGCTTGATTGCCACCCCCCTTTCCATAGAGCCGTTATGGCTCTAATGGTATAGCATGGCTGGCTGCTTCACGTGTAACCAGAGCTACTGACTATAATTAGACAAGCCTGTTTGTCCCAAATATGATCAGTCTTAACTGTACATATCATGAATAGCAGCAGCACATGCAATGCATGGGTTAGTCAGGAATTTGCCGCTATTGTGTGCTTGTGTTACAAGTACTTATTTGTGTAGTTGTATTGTATTGCCCTACAGCTTTTCCTCTGCCTGACCAAATATCAAGTTCTAGGTTTTTCTACATTTGAGCCCTTTATAAGTCATTAAGTTGTCAAGATTCCTATGTCTGTAGATTTGGTCTGGGGCAAAATACACTATAGCATTTCAGTGTCATATTGTCCTTCACCTAATTGAGTGAGACAAATCACGTTATTACTAAAGAAGCAATTTGTCTTTTAGGATTGTCACAGCTAAAACTGTCAAAGAGGGCTCAAAGCAATAAATGCAGCAATGTCGTGACCTAATTTATTGTAAGGATTGTTCTAGGGCTTTGCAGCATACCAACAACCAGGAAGTAGCATCTATCAGGCAATATACAGAGTCAAGTTACATGTATATGACCATCAGCTAATATCCACAGTAACTGCCATCTGCAGTATGGACAGAAGCTAGAACTGGGTAAGAGTGGCTCAATAGGTTCCTGGTGGGTTGTCACTAGGGGCCATGCTGACTGCAGTACATCCCACAGCTTCTAGAGGGCAGGGGACTCAATAGAGCAAATGCAATGTTAGGGTTCATGAGGAATGGGATGTAGAGGAATGCCACACTGCCTATGGGGAATAGGATGGAAGAATGCCACACTGCCTATGGGGATTGGGAGGGGGGGATGCCACTCTGCCTGTAATCGGGTGATTCTATACCTTGCCTATTTGGCTCAGAATATTATTTTTCTTCTTTTGCTTCTCCAAATCCTCTAATCTTGGTTATGGTTTTTCAACCAGTTTTGATCATTTTTAGCCATGTGACATGTCTCGTTGAGAATATAGCTTTAGAGTGTCTTTAACATGGGTAATTGGACCTACAGAATGCCATGAAAACTCTCCCCAGATCCAAAGGGCTCCCATTCCCAACTTGTGTTTACCCTAAAATGGTCGCTGGGTGTTCCTTCTGCAGCCCACCAGTGTCTCTGAGCCGTTTATCCTCGCACAAGTCTCTTTTGGTATCCCCAGAGTCCTTTAGTAGGAGGGGGCTGCACAACTCACATAGATCGTCTTTCACACACTGCCTTCTGCTCTGCTGGGGCAGCATTGGGGTGATTTGCACCCTCATATGGATGCCCAGCATTTTCCAACCATTTGCAGGTGTTATAAGAAGCACCCGCTGCTCCACACAGCCGTGTATTTCCATAGAGCCTTTGTTCACATCTAGCATATGTGGAACAGTATATGCCGTAATTGCATATGACCGTTACATGTACATGTTTGAGCATGTTAATGCTCAACTTTCCAAAAGTTTTCAAATGGGCCAAAGTTTGAATACCAGATCTGAACCAGAACCTGTGTCTTTGATGAGGAGGTCTATGAATAGAGGAATCTGCAAGCACAGTTGGGAGAGAGCAGAAAGGTTTACAAATGTTGACCAATCAGATGCCACTTCCTCTTTGGAATATGCTCATTATTTCCAAAGACGTTACAAGGAACAACTGCTTATGTCTCTCTTCACATTGTGCACTTTCTATTTTCAGATGTTTGGTGTACACTGTGGTGACAGATTGCACACACTCTGCCAAATATTCCACAAATATTGGCAGAAATGACATGTGACTGAACAGGCGATACTGCTCCATTGTCCTGGGTCATAAAGATCATCTGCTATAGTCTACTAAAAGTCAGTTAAATGATGCAATGCAAAATACTTAAGCCCAAGCTAATTTAGTTTCATGCCTGTACCCACCTATAGATGGCAAACACCAGTGTTGCATTAGGAACTTGGTTTACACCACTGAAGAAAAGGATTGCACCAATTATTTGTGTAGTATAATGTGTGTGTGTGTGTGTGGTAGGAGAATGTTGGCTCATGATTCTTTTTGCTGTCTTGGCAACCACCTCAGTTACTGTTCTGACCCAACAAGAGGAGCATGTCATGATTAACCTGTGAAAGGCCCTGGACCATAGTGATATCTCCAGCAAGTAAACTCTGCTGGTGACTTTACTTTCCATCCTGATGTATCCACCGGACCTATGTTTGTAGTCACACAGGAAGTGGTTGTTTTATTTCCCAAGTAAGCCCTAAATCGCTCTATCCTAATTGCTGATTTATAACCACCTGCCAATATACATATACATACATGTAGGCGTACACATAAAATGTATTCTTGTAAAACTAGCTAGACCTCTCTGTATTGGTGGGTGCAAGTGTGTCCATGCAGGTTGTCCTAAATCGGTGTGACATTTGTATTCAAGTCTTTTGTGTTCAGCAGAACATGTCCTGCAAAGCTTGACATACTGATGTGTGACAAGTAGAAACGTGAAGAAATAAGGCAATGCCTTTTGTAGGCCAAGTATATTTAAAGGTTTGCTTTTGAGAATATCTAGTTCTCTTCCTCGGGCGTGATAAACAAGAAACAAAATAAAAAATCACACTTTTTTATTTTCCAAATGGCAACCCTATTGCTATGCCATTTTATTCTTCCAAAGAAATTGTTCCCACCAAGGGGCACTGGTCTATCTGCTATAAAAGAAAGACAATATCCAAGTTTAAAGACCTCTTTGCAAAATAAATTAGTTAACTTGAAGCAGATCTTTACCTCTTTAGTCTGTAATACGTTGATTTATTACATTTAGTAAACCTTTTTACACAACTTTATTCTCTTCTGTCATAAAAGGTTCACAGATCAGTTACTCAGTGCTGTATTATAGAATCTAAAAAAAATGTTTGCAGACCTTCTGTTCATTTTTGGGAGCCGGAGGGATAGTTGGATGTTGCCTGAGCTGTAGGTAGTCCTGTCTGCAGACCCTGCATACCCGAATTTTACACTTGACCAGTAGGCAAAACCAGCAGAATGGTGGAGCTTGCCAACCCCCCCCCCCCCCCCCCCCACGCCTTGTAGATGTAGATCACACATACCGATCAGACTTTTTCTCCATGCATTTTTATTGAACATCTTTACCATACTGAATTTCCAGTATAAAAGATTCTGATGCTTGTTCGTTACCACAACAAAATTAAAATAACCCCCGTACCTACCAAATAGAAATTAAGCTCATGTAATAAATGAAAAAAAAGACACTCGACTTAACCCCGAATCTAGCCCCCGACGGTGCTGCGACACTGAACCCCCACCGCCATCATTCCAGAAGTCCTGGCCGGCCGCCTGGGGTGGCGGTCTCCACATCACGCATGCGTCCGCCCTCCCATTCATGTGAATTCGCGTCTGCTTCCAGCGGCCGACCGGGACTTTAGGAAGATGGTGGCGGGCATTCAGGAGCTAGATTTGAGGTTAAGGTGAACTGTAGTGTTCTATCAGTTATATGCACATGCATATCGCAGATAAGAAGTGACAAGTATAGGGTTACCTGGCATCTCTCCCCGTGTGTTTCAGTTTCTTTCAGTGAAGAACTGCTTCTTATGAATGCAAAGCCAAAGGTGTGTGTGTGTGTGTAGGCCACAGTAACTAGTGGCTATAATATGTACTTTGAATTATTGTAGCTAGAAATGTTTTGTGTAATTCACGGTTTTATATGTTTGTTCTTTTTCATTGCATTTCCATTAATTGTATTGTGTCACATTATAGGTCACAATAATCTTTAAGAACTTCCAAGAGTGTGTGGACCAGAAGGTTTACCAGGCTGAAATGGATGAGCTTCCTGCAGCTTTTGTTGATGGTTCCAAGAATGGTGGAGACAAAAGTGGAGCAAACAGCTTGAAAATTATTGAGAAAGTTGCTGGGCAGCACATAGAAATTCAAGCCAAATACATCGGTACTACCATAGTGGTTCGACAAGTCGGCCGCTACCTAACTTTTGCGGTGCGTATGCCTGAGGAGGTGGTTAATGCAGTGGAGGACAAAGAAAATCAGGGCCTGTACCTGTGTCTACAGGGTTGCCCTCAAAATCAGCAAATTGACTTTAGAACCTTTCACTCCCAAACCCCAGAGACTGGTCTGAGGAAGCATGGGACCTCCAGTGGATCATCATTCACCACACAGATGGCAGAATCCAAGTGTAAGGAGAAGCTTCCAGTGGAGGACCTTTATTTTCAGTCCTGTGTGTTTGATCTCCTCACAACAGGAGATGTGAATTTCACTCTAGCTGCTTATTATGCTTTTGAGGATGTGAAGCTATTACACTCCAATAAGGACAAACTTCACTTGTATGAAAGGACCACAGACTTGGGGCCGGGTAACTCTGCTCTGCAGCTAGACCTGGTGATGGCCAAGCTTCTTATGGTTTTAGTGTGCTTGTTTCAGTGTTGTGCTGTGTTGCTGTAAAGTTATGTTTACTGTGTAAATCTTTTCAGGTTTGTGAAATGATTGCAGAGGTGTAGGCTTGGTTACCCAACAAACAAATGATTCTGTGAAAGCACAAGTTCTAACACCTGTAATAATTTATGTAGGATGTGCTGCAACTAAACTAAATATTTGTGACACCAGGTATACGGCAAAAAAAACTTGTTTGGGAGATTGCTGCCTATGTTTGTGACAAAACCTCTACTGTTGATCGAAAGTGTAAACTCCAAAGTGTAAACTCAAGTAAAGATCTTCGTAAAGAGGAGATTTGCTCCACTTTAGGATGGGAATCATTTGGGTTAGGAACTCGGACTCAAGAAGGGACTGTTTTACCTTGCTTGTGCATCATTGTCTTAGTCGTGGTTAATCAGACCTCGCCTGTCCGCTTAGTGGACCTTGCACCATACATCATATATAATAACCATCTGAAGTCGTGAGTGGGTTGGCAATACACCTTCTCATGGCTTTCTTGTGGTATTGCAGGTATCATGGTGACTGTGAAAATTGGAGTTTTGTGAATGTGGCTTTTGTGATCCATAATAAGCTGTAAATGCATGAACAATTTTTAGTGCTGCTCCGTCTGTGTCACATGACCTTTTAAAAATGGGATACTCCTTTCTGGTCCATTCTAAAAGTAGCTGTGTTTCGTAATATTCGCACACAAGTGAACAAGTAATAAGTTCACTCTGGGTATTTTCTTATCTTAACACAACTAAAACATTGGCCTTGTGCTCAGTTTTGCTGCTGGTTCTTAGGGCCTGCTTGTGTTGTCCCTGGAGACCCATCAAGTTTTTATTGTTTGTGTTATTTTAATATTCACAGTGAACTCAATGGAGAATGTTAGGATTCCTTTGGGTCACACAGCTTTTCGTTTTAGAGAAGCTCATACACGAGGCCCAGTCTGAATCCATATATGTTGTGACTGAAGCCTTGGTTAATGTTTTTGCAAGTCATAAAAGGAGAGACTTGACATCCACTTTTACAATAATGTGAGCCCTGTTATAGGCATACTGGTCAAGGTGCATGTTGTTTCCCCTTTGCTGTTGATGAATCTAGATAAGGTTGGGTGGGATTAACCTACAGCTATCTTGATCAGATTGCTTAGCTCAGAATGGCCTAGCCACCTATGGCAATGAGGAATACAAAATACTACAGCTCGTAATAACATGGCTATAAATTCCACAATGTTTTACAGAGACCTGGTCTTTAGACTCTTGATCATCGTCCAGACCATTAACTAGTATGAATCTGATAACCGAGGCAGAAGTATAGTGTAAATGTATACCTGTAAAGCAACAAAATGCACAAATTGTGCTCAATCTAATTTATGTTGTCTATAGTATGTGGGGATTTTGTGTATTTTTAATAGCATCACTGTACATAGGAAGAGATGTAATGTGTTCAGTGTATAGAAATATGATGTGGTAACTACTTACCTCCTGTTACATTGAAGTTTTGTGTCCCTAACATACAGTATGAACCATCAGGCACTTGTAGGGTTTTTTGACTGTTGCTAAACTATTTTGGCATGTCATAATATGTACCAGTAGCCTCAGGCCCAAATGGCCTTGTAACGCACATTGCTGCAAAACATTTGACTGGGTGTTGTGTTAGAATTTAGGATTCCAAAACATTTCTGCAAACATGCCTCCCTTGTTCACTTGTATCAACGGCAGCTCAATACTCAAATATATTTTTAGGACATCATATTTGCTCCATTGTGTTCCTCAAAAGAGTAAATGTAAGTTAAAGGACAAATTCTAGAATCTTCTTGATTCAGAAAAGATAAGTGCTCTGGTAAGTTTAACCCTGTAGCACTCTATGCAGTTAAAGGACCTGGCTTATTAAGATATTTTATTAGGTATTAATAGGTTCATGTGCTTTAGCACACCAAAAAGAACTGATGCAGTTTTTTTCTGATTTAAGGTTGGAGGATGCATCTGTTGGTGCTAACAAATTGTCTTGGTGGCTCTCGGCCTCCAACAGGCTCTTGGTCCGTTGATTGAACACCGAAAAATGAACATTGTTGAGATTTCAGAAACTAACATGGTGGTTGGGGGTCCTTGCTGTAGCTGGACCTTCAGAACACTCTCTGAAGGGGTTCTATCCAATTACTGGTCATGGTATTCTTAGTAGCAACTGAACTAGTTGTGTATTTTTAAAGATGATTTATCTGAAGTGTTTTCTTCGATTCCCATGCTGAACCAAGTCATTTTGTATGAGTGTCGTAACATCTTTGGGAATATACGAGAGATGTTCTGAAGTCCAGTTCCCCAAAATTCAGCTGTATGTGGTCTTTATAAAACCTACTCTATGAAGAAGTTACTTACATCTGCTCAACATGTTTCATACAATGTGTTCTCTCAGCCAATAGCAAACCTATAACTACTTCTACCCTTTGCTGAACATTGCTTTCGTATGATGTACTGCTAATACACAATCGATGCCACACTGTAATACCATGGGTTGAGAAGGAGATATTGACTGGTATCATATCAATGTGTAAAAATAAGTGAAGCACTTTATTGTAATTGTGTTTAAAGATTAATAAAACCTTTTCTGGTTAAATGATGCCAAAGTTTGTTTAGCACTTCATTTGTTTTTTTAAGTATTACCTAATATTCATAATTCATACTTGGAGATCTTTACACTCAAAATCTTCCCTTCCTCCACATGTCCAAACGGCATGTGCCACATCATCACACAAGAAGATATATATAGGCAGGATTAAGGTGTAAAGTAACCCCGAAACGCGTCACCTTATTTGGGACATCAGACTGCACACTTTGCACAGGACACGCATGGCTTTTAACAATATTTAATAAGTGTTAAGTTTTATTTGGGATCCTGGTGAGCTGGCTTTGCTGTATTCACATGGTTTCAAGACAAACAGAGGTCTTTCCGTGCTCCCAGCATTTCCCTACTAGGGAATTTTTTGAGCTATCTACTTTTATAGTTCGATACCAGAGAGCCAGTGATTGAGTCCTCCATCACAATGTACTGTAGCGTCTATCGTGCTGACTTCACGCTTCCCCACCCCAACCTTGCAACAAGCCTACTCCATTCATTGCAATGGAGGGGGTTTGCTGAACCTGCCTTGACAAGCCCCCCTCTATTGCACTGAATGGAGTCATCTGGAACATTTGTGTGACTGAATGCACACTGAAAAGCCTAAAGCACCTGCTTTTGCAAAGATAAACATGGAGGAAAGATCCTTCATAATTGGACTTCTAGTTACCAAGGGACTTAAACCTATGAACTTGTGTTTAGGGAGGTTTATCAAATGGTTACTTTGTATAGTTGCAATCGTTAGAGAAAAGTAAATAAAGCAAATCTTATATAATACAAATGCCTGCTACGTACATCAGCAAGGTTCAATAATACTGCATAGTGGCTGCCAGCGTGTGTATATATAAGCTTGTTTTTTGATACTTCTTTACCATTTATAAGTTGGTTTTGCCTTCTACATGCCAATGCTCCACAACCGGTCTAGTGCTGGGTGCAAATATGAAGAGAATTAACAATAGATACATTAATTGTTGGCCAATTTCAGTTTACAAATTCTTATCATTATATGATTATTTATAATGTTTATGATGTGTCATCTTCCATGGCACTGTACAAGGTAGTAAATATAGGAGGGGTAAAACAAATATGCTTATAATACACAGGTTATTGTGGATCTAATGTAACAGCAACAGTTGTCCTCCATGTTGTCCCTCTTTAGGCCCCCATGTGCTATGTTGCCCCCCCCCCCCCTTTATGAGGCTCCGCTTTTTTTTTTGGTGGTTTTTTGGTTTTTGGCGGGGGGAGTATTCAGACTGCTGGGGTACCCCCTGTATATCCTAATCTTATTTACCACTACCACAATCACTTTTCCTGCTGATGGCTGATACACGGACCACTGAGCAGCCAATCGTGAGCCAGACTTTGCTGGGGGATATTGGTGGAGATAAGTGAATATAGGATTTGTGGGGTGGGGGGGGGGCTCAGCAGGCTGGATGTCCCCCACAATTATTACAATGCAGTCCACTACCCATTTAAGGCTGGATGTCCCCCACAATTATTACAATGCAGTCCACTACCCATTTAGGGCGTCCTGCTTTCCCTAAACCCCACAGTGAGAAGATATGCATATCCTGCAAGGCTCCTTCTGATGGGGAACCCGAAACTGCAGTTTACACTGCAACAGCTAGCACCTCCTGCTGTATGGGGTGCAATATGTGGCAGTGTGTGCTGCCTTTTCTACCCCCTTAGAAAAAGAGAGCCCAGTGAGAATCTGATAGTATCTCCACTATACAGGAAAATGGAGGTTAGCTTTTCAGTGGCTCCATGCCCCACCAGGACAAGCATACTAAGAAGGGTGGTTGCTGGAGGAACCAAATCCCAAACCAAGATGTTGTTAAAATGCTAAAGTATATATTTTAAAAATCTGTAATACAATGGCATTCAAAAACTAGTAATTTAAAGGCATTGACCAGTCAACCCTTTAAATGACACCTGATATTGTGTCAGTCCCATGCTCTGGTCACAGGGGAAGAAAGGCATCCCGTTTAACATTGTTACTGCCTGCAGGCCCAAAGGTGGCCCCTGTTCCTGCAAGTTAAAGGCCCTTATGCCGTTTGATATGGACTTGGGGTTCTACCAAGGGTGCCCTTGGGCCAGCTTTTTCGTGGTTGGGCAGAACCCCAGCATGGACTTCCGACTGAACTTTGCGGTTTGGGTTCGTCCATTGCTAGTCAATATTGGTCACTCACCTGCTACTCGCTCCAGCCATGTCCTCCGATGGCGTGCTAAGCCGACTGCTGCCCGGCTGATGCGTCGGTCTCAGGAGCCGGTTTAAGCAGCATCGCGCTCTGCCTCCTCCTCTTGCATGTGTGTTACCTGGTGTTACTGGGCCAGTGAGCCCAAGGTTGCCCTAGCCAATCTCTGCACACCTTCCCCAGACCCTGCTATTAGTGCTCTTGATAGCTAGGGCTTTGAGTGTCATGCATTGTTCTGTTCTCTTGCTACTCATGTTCGACCTGGATTGACCCTGACCTCGCCTTCTCTGAACCGCCGCTGCTGACCTTGGAATCCTTGACCTAGCCTCTGTCTGCTCCTTTTGGTACCTTGCACCTGCTACCAGTTTTGACCTCCAGGCTGCCCTCTGACCTTGCCTCCGGTAAACCCTCTGACTTGACATCTGTTGGACTGACTTCCTGTGTATGACCCTTGCTTTGTCTGACCTCCTGTGAACCGCAGTTTATGCTTACCCACCTGTAAGACCTGGGGGCAACCATGTCTGGTGAGGCCTGTTTGCATCTCGGCAAACTGGGGTGAGGAGAAGATAGCAGCGGAGATTGGGTGTTATCTACTAACCTTGACCTGCTAACTGGTGAGCCTTACATTATCACTGGCCAAAGACACAAAATAACTAACATACTATGGAAAGTCTAGTGGAGCAAATACAGGCTATGGTCAGCACCAACAGCTTGCTCATCGTGTGGCCACTCAGAAGAATCGTCAGCCACCCACCTCTCTTCCTGAGAAGTTCTATGGGGACCGTATCAAGTTCTCAAATTTCCAAAGTTCTAAATGTGGCCCAACTTGTCAGGTGGGCCTGGTGATTTCACTTCTACAAGGAGACCCACAGGCATGGTTTGGCTCCGATCAGTGCTGCCTTACAGTCCGCTGCCTTCTTTGAAACCATGGAAGTTCTGTAGAATGATCTAGATTTGGCTTCAATGACCAACGCCAGACTGTGAGGTCTCAAACTGGGGAAACATACATCCAAAGAGTACAGTACTGAATGTCGCCGATGGGTGATCGATTCCTGCTGGAACAGCAGTCAATATTGGACCGTTCTCACCAAAACTATTAAAGATGCAAGGTCCCCCTAACAGAACAATACCCAATATGCATGGGTACTATCAAGGGAAGAGTTGCCAAACACCCCAAAGTAAAGCATGTGCGTAACAGTCATTTTATTTGAAAATTTTAGCTCTGCAGACAAACTGTGCACCTTGCACTTTTTCAACCAAAATAACCCTTTACATTTGGAATATCTCCCATAAACCATATATTCCCTGAAAGTACACACCTTAAGCTTTCTAGGTGTACCCAGTTTATTGTAGTGGCTTCATCTTTCTGGAAGTAATCCCTCGAATAATTGTTTGGTTGCACAGGGTTTACCTTAAAAAAAATGAATAAAAAAAAATAACAAAAAACACATTTTCCTAAAATATCAATATGCAAACAAGAAAAATGTCTTAAAGGGGCCACAGCACTCAAACCAGTTAGCTTGCTGACCAGCCTACAATCTGTCTCTAAACTAGGTTAAAAACAGGGGGCTCGGTCACACACATCTGCAGAAGTATGCTTAAGCTGCACCACCAGCGCCAAGGTGCCCCTGTGAGGTGCAGTCCTAACTCTAGTACTAATTCTAGTCTCTAAGAGCCCCATTTGGGACATACAATGCAATAGATAAATTGGGAGCAGGCTTACCTGAGGTTGCCCTAAACCTCAAGTGCAAGCCATGGGGTGGAAGGGTCAAAGACCTTGCAATACAGCCTAGACCCCACACACCATGTGCTTGCACAAATTCAAAAGAAACAAAAGGGGGGGTGTGGCAGCCGCTCAGACCATTTTATAACTAACCAGGGAGGTGCACATTAGCAGGGCAATTAGAATACAAAAGTCTTAAAGGGGCCACAGCACTCAAACCAGTTAGCTTGCTGACCAGCCTACAATCTGTCTCTAAACTAGGTTAAAAACAGGGGGCTCGGTCACACACAGCTGCAGAAGTATGCTTAAGCTGCACCACCAGCGCCAAGGTGCCCCTGTGAGGTGCAGTCCTAACTCTAGTACTAATTCTAGTCTCTAAGAGCCCCATTTGGGACATACAATGCAATAGATATATTGGGAGCAGGCTTACCTGAGGTTGCCCTAAACCTCAAGTGCAAGCCATGGGGTGGAAGGGTCAAAGACCTTGCAATACAGCCTAGACCCCACACACCATGTGCTTGCACAAATTCAAAAGAAACAAAAGGGGGGGTGTGGCAGCCGCTCAGACCATTTTATAACTAACCAGGGAGGTGCACATTAGCAGGGCAATTAGAATACAAAAGTCTTAAAGGGGCCACAGCACTCAAACCAGTTAGCTTGCTGACCAGCCTACAATCTGTCTCTAAACTAGGTTAAAAACAGGGGGCTCGGTCACACACATCTGCAGAAGTATGCTTAAGCTGCACCACCAGCGCCAAGGTGCCCCTTTTAACCCTTTTAACTGCCAGCCTACTTGAGATTTTGTCACCCTCTGTTGACGGGTAATTTTTCACCATTTTGCAAGTTTTACTGTGATTTTTGCAGGAATTTCCAGGAAAATTACATATATTCTTTTTGCGGCAGTGTTTAGGCTTTAACATGAAATGTCTTGTCTGTAATTAACCCAGCATGTGTACTAAAGGTCTGGGTGAAATGGGCACAGGTACTAGAGGCTTGGACAATGCAAGCACAGGTAATAATGGCTTTGATGGGCACTTCAACCTCTGGCAAACCCGACAATTTAACCTCCTGAAAGCTGACACTGACACTTAAAGCATGGAAAGGCTAGATACAGACTATAGGAAAGCTGGACATCATTTTTTGCATCAGGACCAAACAGGTTCAGGCTTAAACTCTAAACCAGATTAAGGCTCCAATTTGGGGTTAGGCTCAAGAAACCTGACAATCAAGCCAGATTCATTGGCGTTTTCGTGAAAGGGGTTCAGGGCCATGTACGCATTCCCTGCCTCTGATGTATCAGGAGCTTTGTGCAATTATGCTGATCAACCGTCACTCAAGACTGGCCAAGAAGGATATCCATAGAGTGGCTGTGGCATCTAACTCTATGCTGAGATCTATTGTCACAGGGTTCACTGTGATACCCCTTATGGCTCATCACTTGTAACATAAGGGCTTATTGATTCTCATTACAAATGTGGATTTTTTTTAGCCTTTTGTATAAGGAGTTTGCCTCTATTATTTAATTTGAAAATCAGACTCAGAAAAGTCTTAAGATAATGCCTTGACTTTCCTTTGTCTAGCTCAGGACAGCCGTCATTGACATTTTCATATGACTTCAAAGAGCAGTCGCTAATACACGGAAAGTTTTGAGCTCTCTAGGCCTGGTAAGATGACGCAGGCATGGAGTGCTTCTTTTGTAAAAGGTAAATAGTAACTGTTTACCTGTGTTGTGCTTGATTCAGATTGTAAGCAATATGTGATCCAAGTCTGACATTCTTAAAGCTACGTGTAAATACCTTTGTAGATACATTTTCTACAAATATAAGAATTATAAGGGCCACCACCACTGACGTCTTTTCCAAAACAAACTGACCTACTGGAAAAATTAACCCCTCCCAACTGGCTTCTCCTGTGTTTGAGTATCCTATGTATATCCAAATACCTTTTCCAAGCAGTGAAGAAAAACTTTATACAGTATATGTGTTACCATTTAGGATCTGCCGGTTCAGGAGTGTGTGGGGGGGGGGAGGCTGAGGTCTGCAGATTACTAACTGCAGCCAGCGCCACATAGGTGATTGAAGTGTTAGGTCAGGTCATCCAGTCATTAAAATCTACACTAAGCTTGTGAAGCCAGTTTCTGTGCCAACAAACACAGGAAGCCCAGCTCCCAAATAGATGATGCTGCTGTGAATATCCAGCACATTTAAAAATAATCTGCTGCCGAATACAATTTTTATATACTTTGGAACATCACAGAAGATATACCCACTTAGCTAAGTGAAGGAGTTTCCTAGCTCTCTGCAATGAGTTGGTTTTGGGATCAGAGAGGCTCTGGTTATATTCTATTATTGTGAAACCATCCATTTGTGCTTACTATTGTTAGGACGGGAGGGAGGGCAGATCTACTCACTCTTCTAGTATTGTAATGGCTTTAGGAGGGGGAGGTTCCATTTACACTCTATTATTGTTGGGATTTAGGGATGGTCCGCTGTGAGTGAGGTCCTATCAAACTGCTATTATTACATGGAGGGCTTGTACATATTCCCTGTTACTTTAGGGAGTGGAGAGAGGCTGGGCTCACACTCTATTGCAGGGGGTAATACAAGTAAAATACTTATAATACAACAATTCACATAATGTATACAGTATTATGTGACAGATGTAACAGAAGTGTAACTAAACACATAGATGCAGGAATACATTAGAGAGGGTCCAGCATGGTGCCCAGTGTACTGAGGGGTGATAAGACTCTAAGATGGGTGGGTTAAGTAAGATGATGGGTTCAAAGGGCGCTTTTGAAGGTTTTAAGTGCAAAGGAATGATAGAGAGCATTCCAGAGAAGTGAAATGGCTGGTGTGACTTCCTAGACTATCCCCTCGATTCAAAGAGGAAAAGTTAATTGATTTCGTATCGAAAATCGTAAGTTTGGGTGGGTGTTAGTCATTTTTTCCTGTTTTTTTGGCCATTTCCGACTCGCACGAGCCTACGTACGAATGCGTATATGCTCTTACGATCAGCGGAAGTTCGTTCCTAAATTTTAGGATCAAAACGTAAAACTTAGGATCAAATCCAAAAACTTACGATCAAAACGTAAAACTTAGGATAATTGGATGTGTTTAGGTGTGATTCAGAGAAACCTCTAAACGCGTTTTAAAAGAAAGCCACAGCCGACACCTTTTAGCAGCCGGATTGCTGTTCGTGAACAGGTTTTTTGGCTATGTGGAGGAGTCTGCGCGTCTTGTGCTCCAATGAACTGCATGTATCAGCATGGCCGAGGCCATTAATTGTATGGCAATGCATACCTGATTCATGTATGCCTTATAAAAGCATTTTAATGTGGACCTTAATTAGTCCTTTGCATGTAAACCTTTATTTTGCAATATATTTGCGTTAATTAAAGAAACTTATGTCCTTTGTTATTTATTTTAAAATTGATGTACTAGAATAATATTTTTAGATTGCATTTATTGGTGTAGTTGTTTACCTTTGCTTTGTTTAATTATTTAACCACATCTTTGGTCAGATGCATCACACTTACTGAGGAGAGGAGAGCGGGATAAAGTGCAGGATGTGGGTTACTGCTGTATTTTGCCCCGAGAGCTGGGGGCACGGACAGTCACAAGGCCCTTTCTGTTTGCAGGCTGCCCGAGAATACCTGAGTCGCCATCTTGGCTGTTTCTAGACTCATAACATGCAGAAGTTGCTGGGTGTTTTTTAATATTTGAGAGCAATCTGTATGTAGAGGGTGTGGGTAACCACACACAAAAAATTTAAGTTGTACCATTTGAAGCCAAAATACTAAAATTAAATCAACAAGTAAAAAATGCAAGTTAACTAAAAATTAAACAAAGTAAGATTTTATTATGCAAATGCATTCATTAATGGTTGGTTTCTACAAAATGAATGAAATAAAGAAAAATAAGACCAAATATTTAGAATGCACTTTAATGAGGTAAGTTTGTAGTGCGGAGCCGCAAGATCAGAAGGATTTACGTCCAGACAAAAAAGGAAAAAGGGCAAAACCAATGTTGCAACCTGAGAAATGAAACGGAAAAATCAGGATGGAAACTGACATAGGTCTGATTCCCGAACTGCCATACGAACGGACGTATATTTTAGGATAGAAACGTATTTGCTTATTGAATCACTCGCAAGTTCATACGAACGCACGAGCGGACGTGAAAAATAGGATGATCGTGACCCAAATCCAAGCTGTTACATGTTTCTTTGAATCAACCCATATGTGCCCAAAGTTGGGACATGCAATGCAGTCAAATATTTCAGAGCTACTCACCTGAGAAGCTGCCTTTATAGCACTCCACAGGGAGAGATCCATATTGACTGAATCTCTCCCTGTGTGTGTATATGCAACCAAATCTCTGTCTTTCCACATAGCTAGACATGTTTGGTGCTTAATACTTGAATGAGATTGATAAGAGGGTTAAACTGGACTGTAAATTGGTTCCCAGGCCCCGAATAATAATTTAATAATTTTGTATAAATAGTAGAGATAGAGCTACTCACACCCCCTTTACCCAGTTGAATTGCCATGAACACACACAGGGAGGGATTCAGTCAATATGGATCTCTCCCTGTGGAGTGTTATAAAGGGAGGCTGGCAGCTTCCCAGGTGAGTAGCTCTGAAATATTTGACTGCATTGCATGTCCCAACTTTGGGGACTCAGAAATAAGAGTAGGGACCACACTAAACACAGAGTGCCTTGTCGGGGCGGTGTGGCTTCCACATGTATCTGCAGATATATGCAACCAAATCTCTGTCTTTCCACATAGCTAGACATATTTGGTGCTTAATACTTGGATGAGATTGATGAGAGGGTTAAACTGGGCTGTAAATTAGTTCCCAGGCCCTGAATAATAATTTAATAATTTTGTATAAATAGTAGAGATAGAGCTACTCCCACCCCCTTTACTCAGAAGAGTTTGTGTCCAGAAAACTGTCTGACAGGAAGCCTGAGACAAATAAAAGCCTTGAGGTGTGTACTTCAAGAGAATATATAGAGCCTAATTTATTTTATTATTAGCTGCTTTTTTGCCGCGGACGAAAGGTGCAGACAGCGCCCCAGCAGCAACAACGCAAACGGTCAAATGGCACTGACATTGTTTTGCGCTGCAGCCAAAGTGACGCTGTACATTTTGTAGTTTGATTTATAAATGTAATGAGCTATTGACGTTCATGAACTTAGATCCCTGATTTACACTGTGCGTTTGCTTGGAATTAATCTTGCAAATAAGCAAAATATCCACAAAAATACCAACAAAAACAAAAGCAAAATAGAAACCAAAACATTTATGTATTAACTGAATTTTTCCAAAAATTGTTTTTGAATGCTTCTGTGCTGTGACTCCTCTACTGCGCCTACAAAGGAGAAAATACAAAATTTTTAGCTTGTTTCACGACGGATGATCTGATCCTACAAACGCGTGTTGGCACGCACGTGCATGCACGATTGCGCACCACGCCGGGGGCGTGTGTAGTCTTGCAGGACTGACATGGCGGATTGCTGATCCCGCTCCAGCTCTGACCCCCTGGCTTGGATATCGAACCTGTTCTGGCTCTGACCCTTTGGCTTTGCATACCGACCCCGCTCTGGCTCTTAGTCCCCAGCTTGTATGACTACCTGCTCTGGCTTTGTGTCTCTCGGCTTGAAAATACAGACAACTCTTGGCTCTGCTCCGGCACACATCAGAGCCCATTTTCCACATTCACCTGTTTTGGCTCGCTGGCTCCTGCATTCACACAAGCTCTTAACTCCCGGCTCTGCTTCTGCATGCATTCTATACCAGACTCTCAGTCTCACTATTTGTCAGCTCCAGCTGTAGGACCCCGATATTGTCTGCAGCACAATCCATCTTTCCTTTCGGGATGCTCTGGCTAAAACCAGATTTGCCAGCAGTCTCCCCACACTAAGCCTGGCTTGTGGTGCAGCACTGCAAACACTTCCTGCTAGCTTTGCTCTTCTCAGCCCACACAGCCAGCATTAATGCCTTCCTGATTTCAGCACCTGAGTTCCATTTTCAGCTCACCAGAATCTGCAACTACCATTACTTGACACTCTGGCCTTCCCCTCTGCTGCATTTCCCCTGTAACCGCTTTCAGGGTAGGCCACTGGCAGTACAGCTAGAAGTAGTCTGTGTCTACATCGGCCAGTCCACAAGCAGGTATGTAACAGTTTGTCTAAAGTGCTTATTCTTTACTCAATTTCACTGTCTATGGCTAAATCTCTGTTGGGTTGCTATTGGTTGTCCTAAGTTTTTTTGCGTTAGCATCACTTTTTAACTATGCTTTAACTGGCTCCCAATGTCTCCGTGCTGTTCCTAGGGCATGATTAAAAGCACAGTTCTTGTAACTTACCCCAAAGAATGAAGTAATCATTTGTGCCCACCGGGTTAAGCCAGTCTGTGTGTCTTTGGCATTGTCTACGGGCATATCTAGGACTTCGGGCGCCAATTACGTTTCCTCTGGCACTTCTATCCATGGTAGTAGGCAGAGATTGTGTAGCACACAGCAGGCCAGGATGATCTTGACCCCTTCTCTGAGCTGTATAGCATCTCCTCTCCTGGGCGTGCCAAACATACGAAATGTGCTTTCAGCAGGCTGATGGTCGGTTCCGCAATGCAGCTGGCCTTTCGTGAGCTGTGTTGTAGCTCACATTTGTCATCCTCTGTGAGTTGCACACTGGGTCATCAGCCAGGTCTTTGGGCTATATTCCTTATCACCTAAATACAAACACACGTTAATGCTGGTTACACACTAAATTCAGATCCAACCCTGATCTTTTCACTTTTGTTCTTTGTTTCCCCTCCCCTATTGTAAAGCCGGTTAAGTATTGTTCTGACTTACAGCTTGCACCCTTAGTTACCTAGTAGCCAACCCTCTCGCATTTCTTGATTCTCAAATTGAGCCAAAATCGGCTGCATATTTGTTTGTCACTTAAATCCACCACAGACAGCCTGGTGGTAAATACTCGGTCACCCCTGAGTCACACCACTGTGGCTTCCTCCGCCTCCTTTTCCTCCTCTGTGGCAGCAACTCAACCACACCCCAAACATCAATGCACAATCTTGGTCGGAGCAGCACTGCATTGCCACTTCACAAACCAACAAACATAACCACAATAACAAACACACAAACTGTGTGAGAAGCACAAAAACAAATACAACACTCACACACACTATTACACACAGAAGTGCAAGTCAGTGCAGCTCACCCAAAAACCAGATGCATTGGGGAAACCATGATTAGCCTGCTGAAAGCATGCTTCTTAATTTTGGACAAGCCAAAAGAGGAGATGCTAGTCATCCCAGACCAGGTGTCAAATCCAATTCTGGCTTGCTGTGTGCTTCACAAACTTAGCTTACTACATTGGATGTCAGAGCTAGAGGAAATGCAATTTATGTCACAAAGCACATACCTGCTAGCACCCAACAGACAGACTGCCTTTGGCTGTTGCACCCAGAACAGCTCATTTAGGGTTGCCTTACGCAGTGTACTCCTATTCCAAAGTCCACCACACAGACACACATAACCCAAAGGCAATAGGGCATAAATCCATTTTGCTGTGTTCAACAGTGTCCTTTAATACTTTGCTTCAGCCATGAATTGAGTGCACCAGGACCACATGGTTTCCATCTTCCTCCTCCCCGATAGCCTCAAAAGAGAAACATTAATTTGGTTGGAGAAAGGTGTTAACTCATGCTGCTCCGTGCTAGTGGGCATTTCCAGCTTGTTTGCCGTCTTTCTTCTCCCTGTTTGTCGCGAATCAGAAACACTAATTAGCTTTTGAAAAAGCTGTTAAAGCATGCTGCTATGCCCTAGTGGGTGTTTCCTGCAGCCACATTAGTGTTAAATCCATTAGCATTTCTACTGGTTGCGTTGGCAGTGCCGCCCTGCACCTGATTGGTTGTGACACCCCATAAATGTTGAGCAAGTTCAGGCCTTGATTGCTGCTTTTTCACTGAGAAAGGTGTCATCATGTTTGTTTGGGTTGCTGAGGAGGAAGACTGGCAGGATTGTACGTGGTAGACAAGCAAGGCATTCCCCGGGATGATCCCCTGCTGGGCACAGATCAGAAGTTTGCCTCACTAATCATGCTCAGGGTGTGTTGCAAGGTTGGGGGTGGTCTAGTCCCTGGGGTTCCACCAGGGCTGTATTTACTGCTGCTGCTGTTGTGGTTGCCTTGCCTGAAACTGCTCATTCCCAAACTAGTGCGGTGCGCAGTCAGGGCCAGCCCCACACACCAGCTGAAGAGGAGCCCAATCTGTCTGGCACCAGTGGAATTGCTGTAGGAGGTACTGGGGGTTCCAGCAAGCCACCTACCAAGCATGAGCCGGAATTTAACCTGGTATATAACATCACACTGGTGCGGCTCACCCTGGCCAAATGGTCAATCTTGTTTGGCTCCCAGAGTTGCAAGAATGAACGCACCAAGATCTGGGACAAATTGCTTAGACCATCAATTGTACAGCTGTACATCAGAGGACCTCCAAATCCATAAAGAAGCACTATTACACCTTCAACAGGGCGGACATACTAATAGATTGCGGGGTACTTCAAGGGCCACTCCATGAGTACCGTGATTATGAGCTTATGCTGAAGCCCCATATGTAGCCCTTTTGCTCCACTCAATTTCCTGTATGGGTTAACTTGTGTGTGTTCCAAGTGTTTACTTTGTTTACTTACTAGCTGTGAATGCAGATTCTGGCTCGGGTGGAGACGAGCCCACAGACACACAACCTGGCACCAGCCAACAGATGACCAATATGGAAGCAGGCTCCAGTCAGCAACGCAACCCACCAGCAGCCTTCTCTGCATCCAGCTAAGTTGACATTAGGGTTGATTCAGAGTCATTTCTTGCCATTTTTTTGCTTGATAATTTCCGTTCTTATCCATTTTTCCACCTAGTCTGATTCAGAAGAACCTTTTTTTCTGCGAGACATTTTGGGTGAAATGTTTTCATTTTTGAGTGATTTTTCGTTTGGTAGCAAGACCTCCAAAAAAAAGCAAGAAAAGGCTCTGAATCAAACCTCTTTTCTGTAAGTGCACACCTGTGAAGATATTTCAATTTTGTCTGCTGATGGTCACTTTGGTCATTCTGGTTAATGTCCTCACACTATCTCCTGTTCTTTCTTCTTGTTTCACCTGTGTTCATAGGCCTCATATCTGACATTCAGGAAATATAGCAGAGTCTGGAGGAGTTTGCCAGTATGCGAGTGACCTCACCAGTACTTTCAATATGCTTTTTTGCCTTTGGTAACATGGTAAATGACCTGGCATCTTTGGACCATGGAACACACTCTGAAAAGAGTTAGGCAGTGCTTTGGTGTATTGTAGGAGACATATATTGAAGGTTTGACATGTTTGGGACAACTCTTGTCTTGTGTCTTCCAGTGTTAAAGGCAATTTGTTGGGTTCCTAGATTTACCTGATGCCTAGCAGCAACCACCCCAGCAGCATCAGCCACAGCAGCAGCCACCACAGCAGCAGCTGTCACAAGCATCAGTGGATAATTCCACACAGGTATTTGAACCCTTATTCCTCATCTTGAGCCAATGTACCCATTCTTGCTTGTATGTCTATATTGCCTACATTTTTTGCCTACTGAGCCTGCACATCTTTGGAAACAGTGTGTGTGGTCAAGAAACACATTAACCAGTATCTGGAGATGTTACACCAACTAGCCCACAGTTTTGTTGCTGCCCCCAAATGTTGTGTGTTCAATTTTTGTGGCTGTAGCTATGTTATTCACTTTCCAAAACATAGGAGACATCTCCTTCTTGCCAGCCCAGCTAGAATGCCCCCATCGTGTGATTCGGGGGGTTCCCCCTACCCAGGCCTCAGTATCCTCCTTGGCAAATTCAGTGTGCCACAAACATGTTTGGCCAAACCCCTTTAGCCAAACCTAAATTTCTAATTTAGGTCTTTAACATCAGATCAATAATACCTTTATTCACACACACTAAACAATACTCTGGGTTAGCTCAGGGGTGACCAATAAACTAGAGGCAACCACAGTTGAGTGATGTGTCTTTCTTATCTCCTTTAATGGAGGGGTTGTTCATGACCCAGAAAGGCGCCCCAGTAGTGCCCAGCTCTACGAACTGGGGGCACAGATGCTGGCGGCCTACAATAGGCAACAACCCCAGTGTCAACTAGCAGAAAGAGTGGCATTGATGAAAGGACAAATTAGGAACCTTTAAGGCCAACTAACCACACAGAAAGAGCAGGCAGAATGGGCGGAGCTGAAACAGCAGGCAGTATGGGCCCAGGAGCAACACCTGGCCATTCTTTTGGCTATCCAGGAAAGCAGGATGGGAATGAGTCAGTTGCTGCAGGTACTGTATGTATCTACAGATGTCAACCTGGATCAAGGGTACTCACCATCGCAGCTAGGTAGATGGTCCATGTTGCTGGACGCAATCAGATGCTGGTGGGAGAAAGGCAGCAGCAGCCTTGGTGCTAATGCCCCTGCAGGAGTATGTTGATCTGTGGCAAGGTAAAGAAAAACAGAAAAAAAGAAGGTTCCTTAGATGTGGCTAGCAAGCAAACAGGAAGCTCAGAGTCAACACAGTAGCTAGTTGGGGATGCATGTTTGCAGGGCAACATTTACCTTGGGGGGGGCTGTCTCCGGGCTGTGATGCCCTGAAGCAATATGAAAGACCCAAAAAAACACACACGAGCAACATATTCTGCATGGACACCAACGCCAGACAACTGTAAAGATATCAAGTAAACTCACCAGTGTGCACCGGCCTCCATCCAGGGGAGGAAGGCAGTGGAGTGGGCACCCGACTTGGAGGAGTTGGAGTCCAACTCTGAAGGGCCAGCCTCCTCCAAGACCAACAAAATGGAGAGGTGGGGAGTCCACCTCAGGTCTTCCCATCTGAGACTGGCCCCACTGATAGTTGGACTCCTCTGACACCGCCTCAGAGGAACTCACAACCACCACCTCCTCATTTTCCTCCCTAGACGACTTTTCTGGGTCATTCACCACCTCCTCCACTTCAGACCCGGGTCCTCCACCTCTGCCTGGGCAGATTGTCCCTCCCCCGATGAGATGTCGGCGTCACTGTTTTTTGGATTTCTTTTTTAAAAATGTTACTGGTTAACAGATGTATTGTTACTGTAGAAAGAATAGAATCAAGCACAGCAAACCTGTTGCACCTTGCGCCCTATTGTGGGTCTTGGAGGGACTATTTAATAACCTGTTTATCCCTTTTCAGAGTTGACACTGAAAACTGTATTTTTGATCATTATCTATTTGGCTAGAAGAGTTTCTACTACACCTCCTTTTTTTAAAGTATTGAAGGCTAGAGTTATTCTAAAAAAGTACCTGGATTTTTTCCTAAAGTAGTGACCAGTCTCATGGGTGAAGCAGACATCAGCCTTTTCAAATTATTAAAAAAAATACTAAAAAACACTAGTTTCCCTGTACACAGGGATGGCCATGATGTCGTGGTTGTCACTGCTTGCGAAGTTCCCAGCTTTCCCTTAGCAAAAATACGAATGGGAGATGTGACAGGCTGCGTAACTGTTTTTCCCATTTGATAGCAATTCAACCTAAGACTTGGAATTACGAATCTTTTTCTGAAGTGGGTAGCGCACTTGGGATCTCTCTCGAAACAGGATAGAGATAAGATCCCACTCCTTAGATAAAGGGTTGTTTACATGGGCTGGAGTGAAAAAATATGTATAGGAAACTGATTAGCTGATCTTTGCTGAGGGCTCTTCAAATAGCAGAGCTGACACAGCTAAAAGGAATACATTAGCATGTTAGCCTTAATTTAGCAAAATTACAAATTGCACCTTTACTGACCATAAAAGCCACAGCCATCAAACCTTTAAAAATTAGAACCACCCACTGCATATATAACAGGCTGGGAATTCATTTTAGCAGCAAGCGGTGTCCAAAAATAAGATAACTTAAAGCTCACCAACACCCTCTGCACCAAGTGTGTTGGTGGCCGTCGACGCTGCTGCTATCTGCCAGGCTGGAGGGGGCATGCAGTTTGCTGGAGCCCCCCCCCCCCCCCCCGTACATAACCACCCAGAACGCCTCTAAATTTTAACTTATGCTTGCTCGCGTAAGGGAATGCACACAATTTCCCTTTTAAGAGAGCGATTGGAAGGGATGGAAAAGATGAAAGAAATTGCCACAACCGAAGGAGCAGTGAGGCAAAGGGGCTAAGAGCAAAACAGCATAAGGAGGTGCAGCAGAACCAGAGCCTGGCTCATTACATTAGCTTGGGAAGCCATGGGAACCTGTTTTTTCAAGTCTCCTGGAAATCAAACCTTTATAACTGTTAATGGGGTGGGGACACACAATATAGGCTATATTGTGTCTGCCCCCCATAACCTATAATGTGATAGCTGGGTCCCTAGTCTGAGTTTCAGTTTCCTTTATGGCCTGAATAATAAGCCTGTCTGCCTTGCGGACAGAGGTCCAGGTGAAACCAAGGCCCCAACCATCACATATATGTTATATAGGGGCTCCATCTGTATACAGCCTGTATAATATGATGGCTGGGCCCCTAGTTTTAATCGGGCCCCAAGGCAAACCACCCTGGGGGAAGGGGGACAGACACACCCTCATCAATTCCAGTAGCAATAGTGTAGCAGTCAGTGGGTCTGTAGGCTGGGGTGGCCATTAGGGCCACCTGGACCTTGGGCCCCATACTGAAGTCTTAGCTCTCCTTCCCTGATGGCTGCCCCCTGATCCTAAATTGTAAACAATTTTTAATTTAAAAATTGTTGTCAAACAGCCTGTTTACAGAAGGGCAAGTGTAGAGGGCCACCCCTAAGTTATGGTGGTGGTGTGGTGAGACTGGGATTGGTGGGTAGGAGAGGGTTGCGGGGGGCAGGTGGCAGAGCTGGAGGTCTTGTTTAGGTGCCTCTTCGGGGTATTCATGGTGGGTAAGTCTTCCTAGACAGAAGAGAAGGAAAGGTTAGGAGAAGTACATGAAACAAAGGAAAAACAGCAGACTTAGCCCCTTGGAAATTGGTTTAATTACTACATATTTTCTCCAGAGAAGAAAGGGGGCCACTCGTTATGCAGTGGGTGAAATTTGGGGCTGCAGCAGAATGGAGAAGGTGGTGAGATGTGCATTCCTCAGTGTTCTTGTCCTCCAGATGATTGCCTGGAAGGAAGGAGACACAATACACAGGGGAAGCCCTGCATAGGAACATATAGGCAGGGGAAAGGAAGATAGGGTAGGACACCTACCTCAGTCTCCGGTAAGCTCATTGCTGTTTTCTTGGCCACCCATTGCCCGGGGGTAGGCCTCTTGGGGGTAGGACCTGAAGTGAAAGTGCCCATGAGTTTGGCTTCAACGGTGGCATATGTTCGCAGTCATCCTCTGTCTCAGTGTTCTACTATGGTGGGGCGCGTGGACATGGATTGCAATTTTCCCTGCTGTTGCTGTGAGCAATTTACTCAGGCTAGGTCTATGCCCTAACCCATCTTGGAACAGACCCACCTAGGCTGGCTCAGACTCTGGAAGGGACTGGCTGAGACTCTCCCCCCCCCCCCCCCCCAATGCTACCATGGGCTGCATCTGCCACTGTGGTTGCTCATGATCGGTAGTTCCAATTCCAAACTCCGAACAAGAACCCAGGCTTCCGGAAGAAGTATATGTTCGTTCATCCCCACTTGTTAAAACTCAAACTCAGACTTTTAAAAGGCAAACAGTACTACTGTGTTTGAATGAATGTAATTTTTTTAAATACAATTAGAAGTTACTGACTACTGGAAATCTCCAGATATAAGCAAATAGAGTCTGGGAGCCTATTCCAGGCTCCAGAGGTTGCTTTTGCTCATCATGTTTTGCAGAGTTTACACTCTGCTTTAGGTGTTTTTAGGAGCCAAGCAAGGTTCCCTGAAGCAATTTATCACAAAAGTAGGAGGAGCCAAAAGTTAAACCCTGTTGGCCAGCACAAAACTAGAACCAAGGAGGCCACAGATTTTTATGCTTACTGTAAATTGTTGCCATAATGTTATATCTGAATTAACCATTTGGCAGTGTTACAAGTCTGCACTGGGTATAGGACCTTTTACAACCACGATTCTCAGCCTTCTGTAGCGAATTATGTATTTTGGCCTTCAAATTCCTTGTTGGGAAATGAACTCTTGGAAAAAGTTCTACAAAAAAAAGCCTAGGAAAAACAGGGCAAATATGCAACAAATTGCGAGGCCTGTTAAAATGTTGGTTTATGTAGTAATGTATCCTCTGACACCATCACCTTCACTAGGGATGAGCGAATCGATCCGGACGAACCCGGATTCGATCCGAATTTCAGGAAAAATTCGATTCGGATCGAATCCGAATTTCCCCGCGATTCGATCACTCGAAGTTTTCCTTTAACATCCATTCATTTACATTACAGGCATTCTAAGATGGCGGGCGGGACATGTCTGGACATGTATCCCGCGCCAGTGCAAGCTGGGGCAGTCACATGCAGCCTATCAGCAGCCAGCAAGCCCGGTGACGTCACACAGCGGTATTTAACGGCGGCCATCTTGCTTTTCCTCATTTCTCTATTGCATTCGTGACAGACAGACAGAACGCTGTGTAGCTGAGGCAGTTAGACAGGCTGGAGACAGGCTGGAGACAGGGACAGACAGGGACAGACAGGGACAGGCTGGAGACAGGCAGGAGACAGGCAGGAGACAGACAGGAGACAGACAGAAAGCCAGGGAAAGGTAGGAAAAACGGAGCTGGCTGACAGGGAGATTTTTTTTTTTTCATCCAGCCTTTGTTAGCGTTTTCAGGCTGCTTATAGTAACTAACTGTGCATATATACTGAACTGATCTTAAGTCTGCTGTGAGGCATCCCATTCTGTGACTAAAGCAGCCTCTGTTTAAGACCATATAAGCATTTGCTCTAATCATATTTGAAATTAGGCCTGATAAAGACACTTTTGCTGGCCAAAGCACTACTGTACCCTGGCAGCTCGATTCCTGCCCGGGGCATCCCATTCTGTGACTAAAGCAGCCTCTGTTTAAGACCATATAAGCATTTGCTCTAATCATATTTGAAATTAGGCCTGATAAAGACACTTTTGCTGGCCAAAGCACTACTGTACCCTGGCAGCTCGATTCCTGCCCGGGGCATCCCATTCTGTGACTAAAGCAGCCTCTGTTTAAGACCATATAAGCATTTGCTCTAATCATATTTGAAATTAGGCCTGATAAAGACACTTTTGCTGGCCAAAGCACTACTGTACCCTGGCAGCTCGATTCCTGCCCGGGGCATCCCATTCTGTGACTAAAGCAGCCTCTGTTTAAGACCATATAAGCATTTGCTCTAATCATATTTGAAATTAGGCCTGATAAAGACACTTTTGCTGGCCAAAGCACTACTGTACCCTGGCAGCTCGATTCCTGCCCGGGGCATCCCATTCTGTGACTAAAGCAGCCTCTGTTTAAGACCATATAAGCATTTGCTCTAATCATATTTGAAATTAGGCCTGATAAAGACACTTTTGCTGGCCAAAGCACTACTGTACCCTGGCAGCTCGATTCCTGCCCGGGGCATCCCATTCTGTGACTAAAGCAGCCTCTGTTTAAGACCATATAAGCATTTGCTCTAATCATATTTGAAATTAGGCCTGATAAAGACACTTTTGCTGGCCAAAGCACTACTGTACCCTGGCAGCTCGATTCCTGCCCGGGGCATCCCATTCTGTGACTAAAGCAGCCTCTGTTTAAGACCATATAAGCATTTGCTCTAATCATATTTGAAATTAGGCCTGATAAAGACACTTTTGCTGGCCAAAGCACTACTGTACCCTGGCAGCTCGATTCCTGCCCGGGGCATCCCATTCTGTGACTAAAGCAGCCTCTGTTTAAGACCATATAAGCATTTGCTCTAATCATATTTGAAATTAGGCCTGATAAAGACACTTTTGCTGGCCAAAGCACTACTGTACCCTGGCAGCTCGATTCCTGCCCGGGGCATCCCATTCTGTGACTAAAGCAGCCTCTGTTTAAGACCATATAAGCATTTGCTCTAATCATATTTGAAATTAGGCCTGATAAAGACACTTTTGCTGGCCAAAGCACTACTGTACCCTGGCAGCTCGATTCCTGCCCGGGGCATCCCATTCTGTGACTAAAGCAGCCTCTGTTTAAGACCATATAAGCATTTGCTCTAATCATATTTGAAATTAGGCCTGATAAAGACACTTTTGCTGGCCAAAGCACTACTGTACCCTGGCAGCTCGATTCCTGCCCGGGGCATCCCATTCTGTGACTAAAGCAGCCTCTGTTTAAGACCATATAAGCATTTGCTCTAATCATATTTGAAATTAGGCCTGATAAAGACACTTTTGCTGGCCAAAGCACTACTGTACCCTGGCAGCTCGATTCCTGCCCGGGGCATCCCATTCTGTGACTAAAGCAGCCTCTGTTTAAGACCATATAAGCATTTGCTCTAATCATATTTGAAATTAGGCCTGATAAAGACACTTTTGCTGGCCAAAGCACTACTGTACCCTGGCAGCTCGATTCCTGCCCGGGGCATCCCATTCTGTGACTAAAGCAGCCTCTGTTTAAGACCATATAAGCATTTGCTCTAATCATATTTGAAATTAGGCCTGATAAAGACACTTTTGCTGGCCAAAGCACTACTGTACCCTGGCAGCTCGATTCCTGCCCGGGGCATCCCATTCTGTGACTAAAGCAGCCTCTGTTTAAGACCATATAAGCATTTGCTCTAATCATATTTGAAATTAGGCCTGATAAAGACACTTTTGCTGGCCAAAGCACTACTGTACCCTGGCAGCTCGATTCCTGCCCGGGGCATCCCATTCTGTGACTAAAGCAGCCTCTGTTTAAGACCATATAAGCATTTGCTCTTATCATATTTGAAATTAGGCCTGATAAAGACACTTTTGCTGGCCAAAGCACTACTGTACCCTGGCAGCTCGATTCCTGCCCGGGGCATCCCATTCTGTGACTAAAGCAGCCTCTGTTTAAGACCATATAAGCATTTGCTCTTATCATATTTGAAATTAGGCCTGATAAAGACACTTTTGCTGGCCAAAGCACTACTGTACCCTGGCAGCTCGATTCCTGCCCGGGGCATCCCATTCTGTGACTAAAGCAGCCTCTGTTTAAGACCATATAAGCATTTGCTCTAATCATATTTGAAATTAGGCCTGATAAAGACACTTTTGCTGGCCAAAGCACTACTGTACCCTGGCAGCTCGATTCCTGCCCGGGGCATCCCATTCTGTGACTAAAGCAGCCTCTGTTTAAGACCATATAAGCATTTGCTCTAATCATATTTGAAATTAGGCCTGATAAAGACACTTTTGCTGGCCAAAGCACTACTGTACCCTGGCAGCTCGATTCCTGCCCGGGGCATCCCATTCTGTGACTAAAGCAGCCTCTGTTTAAGACCATATAAGCATTTGCTCTAATCATATTTGAAATTAGGCCTGATAAAGACACTTTTGCTGGCCAAAGCACTACTGTACCCTGGCAGCTCGATTCCTGCCCGGGGCATCCCATTCTGTGACTAAAGCAGCCTCTGTTTAAGACCATATAAGCATTTGCTCTAATCATATTTGAAATTAGGCCTGATAAAGACACTTTTGCTGGCCAAAGCACTACTGTACCCTGGCAGCTCGATTCCTGCCCGGGGCATCCCATTCTGTGACTAAAGCAGCCTCTGTTTAAGACCATATAAGCATTTGCTCTAATCATATTTGAAATTAGGCCTGATAAAGACACTTTTGCTGGCCAAAGCACTACTGTACCCTGGCAGCTCGATTCCTGCCCGGGGCATCCCATTCTGTGACTAAAGCAGCCTCTGTTTAAGACCATATAAGCATTTGCTCTAATCATATTTGAAATTAGGCCTGATAAAGACACTTTTGCTGGCCAAAGCACTACTGTACCCTGGCAGCTCGATTCCTGCCCGGGGCATCCCATTCTGTGACTAAAGCAGCCTCTGTTTAAGACCATATAAGCATTTGCTCTAATCATATTTGAAATTAGGCCTGATAAAGACACTTTTGCTGGCCAAAGCACTACTGTACCCTGGCAGCTCGATTCCTGCCCGGGGCATCCCATTCTGTGACTAAAGCAGCCTCTGTTTAAGACCATATAAGCATTTGCTCTAATCATATTTGAAATTAGGCCTGATAAAGACACTTTTGCTGGCCAAAGCACTACTGTACCCTGGCAGCTCGATTCCTGCCCGGGGCATCCCATTCTGTGACTAAAGCAGCCTCTGTTTAAGACCATATAAGCATTTGCTCTAATCATATTTGAAATTAGGCCTGATAAAGACACTTTTGCTGGCCAAAGCACTACTGTACCCTGGCAGCTCGATTCCTGCCCGGGGCATCCCATTCTGTGACTAAAGCAGCCTCTGTTTAAGACCATATAAGCATTTGCTCTAATCATATTTGAAATTAGGCCTGATAAAGACACTTTTGCTGGCCAAAGCACTACTGTACCCTGGCAGCTCGATTCCTGCCCGGGGCATCCCATTCTGTGACTAAAGCAGCCTCTGTTTAAGACCATATAAGCATTGCTCTAATCATATTTGAAATTAGGCCTGATAAAGACACTTTTGCTGGCCAAAGCACTACTGTACCCTGGCAGCTCGATTCCTGCCCGGGGCATCCCATTCTGTGACTAAAGCAGCCTCTGTTTAAGACCATATAAGCATTTGCTCTAATCATATTTGAAATTAGGCCTGATAAAGACACTTTTGCTGGCCAAAGCACTACTGTACCCTGGCAGCTCGATTCCTGCCCGGGGCATCCCATTCTGTGACTAAAGCAGCCTCTGTTTAAGACCATATAAGCATTTGCTCTAATCATATTTGAAATTAGGCCTGATAAAGACACTTTTGCTGGCCAAAGCACTACTGTACCCTGGCAGCTCGATTCCTGCCCGGGGCATCCCATTCTGTGACTAAAGCAGCCTCTGTTTAAGACCATATAAGCATTTGCTCTAATCATATTTGAAATTAGGCCTGATAAAGACACTTTTGCTGGCCAAAGCACTACTGTACCCTGGCAGCTCGATTCCTGCCCGGGGCATCCCATTCTGTGACTAAAGCAGCCTCTGTTTAAGACCATATAAGCATTTGCTCTAATCATATTTGAAATTAGGCCTGATAAAGACACTTTTGCTGGCCAAAGCACTACTGTACCCTGGCAGCTCGATTCCTGCCCGGGGCATCCCATTCTGTGACTAAAGCAGCCTCTGTTTAAGACCATATAAGCATTTGCTCTAATCATATTTGAAATTAGGCCTGATAAAGACACTTTTGCTGGCCAAAGCACTACTGTACCCTGGCAGCTCGATTCCTGCCCGGGGCATCCCATTCTGTGACTAAAGCAGCCTCTGTTTAAGACCATATAAGCATTTGCTCTAATCATATTTGAAATTAGGCCTGATAAAGACACTTTTGCTGGCCAAAGCACTACTGTACCCTGGCAGCTCGATTCCTGCCCGGGGCATCCCATTCTGTGACTAAAGCAGCCTCTGTTTAAGACCATATAAGCATTTGCTCTAATCATATTTGAAATTAGGCCTGATAAAGACACTTTTGCTGGCCAAAGCACTACTGTACCCTGGCAGCTCGATTCCTGCCCGGGGCATCCCATTCTGTGACTAAAGCAGCCTCTGTTTAAGACCATATAAGCATTTGCTCTAATCATATTTGAAATTAGGCCTGATAAAGACACTTTTGCTGGCCAAAGCACTACTGTACCCTGGCAGCTCGATTCCTGCCCGGGGCATCCCATTCTGTGACTAAAGCAGCCTCTGTTTAAGACCATATAAGCATTTGCTCTAATCATATTTGAAATTAGGCCTGATAAAGACACTTTTGCTGGCCAAAGCACTACTGTACCCTGGCAGCTCGATTCCTGCCCGGGGCATCCCATTCTGTGACTAAAGCAGCCTCTGTTTAAGACCATATAAGCATTTGCTCTAATCATATTTGAAATTAGGCCTGATAAAGACACTTTTGCTGGCCAAAGCACTACTGTACCCTGGCAGCTCGATTCCTGCCCGGGGCATCCCATTCTGTGACTAAAGCAGCCTCTGTTTAAGACCATATAAGCATTTGCTCTAATCATATTTGAAATTAGGCCTGATAAAGACACTTTTGCTGGCCAAAGCACTACTGTACCCTGGCAGCTCGATTCCTGCCCGGGGCATCCCATTCTGTGACTAAAGCAGCCTCTGTTTAAGACCATATAAGCATTTGCTCTAATCATATTTGAAATTAGGCCTGATAAAGACACTTTTGCTGGCCAAAGCACTACTGTACCCTGGCAGCTCGATTCCTGCCCGGGGCATCCCATTCTGTGACTAAAGCAGCCTCTGTTTAAGACCATATAAGCATTTGCTCTTATCATATTTGAAATTAGGCCTGATAAAGACACTTTTGCTGGCCAAAGCACTACTGTACCCTGGCAGCTCGATTCCTGCCCGGGGCATCCCATTCTGTGACTAAAGCAGCCTCTGTTTAAGACCATATAAGCATTTGCTCTTATCATATTTGAAATTAGGCCTGATAAAGACACTTTTGCTGGCCAAAGCACTACTGTACCCTGGCAGCTCGATTCCTGCCCGGGGCATCCCATTCTGTGACTAAAGCAGCCTCTGTTTAAGACCATATAAGCATTTGCTCTAATCATATTTGAAATTAGGCCTGATAAAGACACTTTTGCTGGCCAAAGCACTACTGTACCCTGGCAGCTCGATTCCTGCCCGGGGCATCCCATTCTGTGACTAAAGCAGCCTCTGTTTAAGACCATATAAGCATTTGCTCTAATCATATTTGAAATTAGGCCTGATAAAGACACTTTTGCTGGCCAAAGCACTACTGTACCCTGGCAGCTCGATTCCTGCCCGGGGCATCCCATTCTGTGACTAAAGCAGCCTCTGTTTAAGACCATATAAGCATTTGCTCTAATCATATTTGAAATTAGGCCTGATAAAGACACTTTTGCTGGCCAAAGCACTACTGTACCCTGGCAGCTCGATTCCTGCCCGGGGCATCCCATTCTGTGACTAAAGCAGCCTCTGTTTAAGACCATATAAGCATTTGCTCTAATCATATTTGAAATTAGGCCTGATAAAGACACTTTTGCTGGCCAAAGCACTACTGTACCCTGGCAGCTCGATTCCTGCCCGGGGCATCCCATTCTGTGACTAAAGCAGCCTCTGTTTAAGACCATATAAGCATTTGCTCTAATCATATTTGAAATTAGGCCTGATAAAGACACTTTTGCTGGCCAAAGCACTACTGTACCCTGGCAGCTCGATTCCTGCCCGGGGCATCCCATTCTGTGACTAAAGCAGCCTCTGTTTAAGACCATATAAGCATTTGCTCTTATCATATTTGAAATTAGGCCTGATAAAGACACTTTTGCTGGCCAAAGCACTACTGTACCCTGGCAGCTCGATTCCTGCCCGGGGCATCCCATTCTGTGACTAAAGCAGCCTCTGTTTAAGACCATATAAGCATTTGCTCTTATTATATTTATATTATAAGACACTTTTGCTGGGCATAGGCTTACTGCTGCCTGCCAGGTGCACTTCTGTTGAGGCATCCCATTCTGTAACATAGAATACCCCTCTTTATTTACACTAAGCAGCTCTCTTATTTACACTAAGCAGGCCTGTTGGAGGCTGAGTGTTACTGCTCACTTTTGGTGTGCATTATATTCTGTTTCATATAGACCCACCGCTGCCCGGGGTTTTTTTAAATATCACCTACTACCACGCCAGTTAGACTATGTCGGGCAGACAAGTGCCTGGAAGTGAAAAGAGGAGTGGCAGAGGCCAAGATTCCGCAGGAAGAGCTCGCATCAGACTGGGGGCCAGTAGCAGCAGGAGTCACGCTGAGAGACCTAATCTGCCAGTATCTGCTAGCGGTCGGGTCTCCACCAGTAACGCATCTGCCGTGGTAGATTGGTTGACGCGCTCATCAACAACATCATCACAACTTACGTCTGAGACCCCCAGTCTAGGGTCGGTAGGTTCCTCTGACACAACCCTGAGTTGGCATGCCCCGAGAGCAGTCCCTGTCCTCCCATTGCCTCTGGCCTACGCCGTTCCCTCCCCCAGCGACGTATCCTATGCTTTGGGTTCAGCTCCACTCTTTAGTGAGGAGGACCATCAGATAGAGGACAGTCAGCAGCTACTGCCCAGCCAAGAAATGGAGGTGGCTTCTTTAGCTAGGCAGACAAATAGTGATGTGGACAGTGTCGTGGGTGCTGCGAGCGTTCCAGCTCCTGCGCCAGACACTGTTGACGAATCCACGAACATCAGTGACGTACAGCCACAACCCGGTGATGATGATGATGATGACGATGAAGCCGATCGCACTTGGGAGCCGGGTGATGAAGGGGCTTCATCGTCATCATCAGGAGAAGAGGGGTGCAGGTTGCCCCGGAGTCAGCAGCTGAGGCAGCAAAGTGGTAGCAGTCAGCATGGGGGCACAATTCCAAAGGCTGGAGCCGGCCGGGGCCGGGGCCGGGGTAGAGCACCTGCTGTGCGGCAGTCTACCTTATCGGGAGGTAGTGGAGCAGGGGTTCCTGGAGTTGGCAACAGCAGCAGTGAATCAGTGAGGCCAGGGGGTGGGAAAAGTAGCTACTCGGCAGTGTGGCAGTTTTTCCTGAGGCATCCGCAGGAGGGTAACATGGCCACATGCAAGATATGTAGGCAAAAGGTGAAGCGTGGCCAGGGTCCAAATGTTGGCACCACGGCCCTGCGTCAACATATGATGCGTCACCATAAAACGACCTGGGAGAACCGAGGCTCCCAAGGGGTGGTCCAGTCTGCTTCCTCACCAAGTGAGCTCCCAATTTCTGCCAGCCAAGGCTCCAGCACCTCAGCCGAAGGCAGCTGTGCGTCATACCCATCCTCTGTCGCTCCTGCTCCTCCTCCTCCTCCTCCAAGTCATGCATCCCGCCAGCAATCCATCAGCGAAGCCATGTCCAAGAGACAGCAGTATGCGCCCACTCATCCTACGGCGCAGAAGCTGAATGTGCTCCTGTCCAAGTTGCTGGTGCTGCAGTCGCTCCCTTTTCAGGTGGTGGAATCTGCACCTTTCAGAGAACTGATGGCTTGTGCCGAGCCGAGGTGGAGAGTCCCAAGCCGTCATTTCTTTGCCAAGAAGGCAGTACCAGCGCTGCACACTTTTGTTGAACAGAAGGTGGGCCAGTCCTTGAGCCTGTCGGTGTGTAGCAAAATACATGGCAGCGCCGACATCTGGAGCTGTAACTACGGTCAGGGGCAGTACATGTCGTTTACGGCCCACTGGGTGAATGTGGTCCCTTTGCAGCAGCAACTTGGACAGGTCACGCCGCTTCGGCCTCCGCGCTCTCTGCCCATTGGGCCTGTGACACCGTGCGACTCGGCCTCCTCATCCTCCGCCATCTCCTCACCCTCCACTGTAGGCTCAAGTCTCAGTGCCCCTCCAGTCTACCATGTGTGCAGGGCACGGAGGTGTCACGCAGTGCTTCACATGGTTTGTCTTGGCGAACGGAGTCACACAGGGGAGGAACTGCTTAAATGTATTCATCAGGAAATCCAAACATGGCTTACTCCGAGAAAACTTAAAATGGGAATCATGGTTACCGACAATGGGAAGAACATTTTGTCTGCGCTGCGCCAAGGAAGCCTGACCCATGCCCCCTGCATGGCTCACGTCTTCAATCTGGTTGTCAAGCGGTTTCTGAAGTGTTCCCCCCATCTGCAGGACATCCTAACAACTTCACGGAAACTTTGCATGCACTTCAGCCACTCCTACACTGCCAAACACACCCTTCTTGAGCTACAGCGTCAGAATGGTATCCCCCAACATAGTCTGATTTGCGATGTTTCCACCCGTTGGAATTCCACCCTTCACATGTTGGACCGATTATATGAACAGAGAAAAGCCATCACGGATTTCCTGATGATCCAAGCAGATAGGGGGACTCCCCTGTGTAACTTCAATGTCAACCAGTGGCAGCTCATACGTGACACCTGCCGTTTGCTCAGGCCCTTTGAGGAAGCCACTTTATTTGTCAGTCGGCAGGATTACGGGATGAACGACGTGATTCCACTGCTTCATGTACTGCAGCACATGTTGGAAACCATGGCTGGTCAGGGCACTGGAGACATGGCGTTTACATCTTACGGCCACATGAACCCCCTTGGAGCTGAACTGGAGGAGGAGGAGGAGGAAGAGGAGGAGGAGGAGTTGCCCAGCGAAACACAGTTTAGGCTTGGCGAAATGGCTGGTTTATCTAGTCAGCGGACAGGAGAGGAGGAGCAGGAGCAGCCAGAGGAGCTAGAGGTTTTTGAGGAAGGAGAGACAGAGGACCCGGGCACACCGTGGCAGTATGCAGTGGAGATGGAGACAGGTAGTCCATCCGAGTCACTTGCGCAAATGGCACGAAGCATGCTCACGTGCTTGCGTAGTGACCCCAGAATTGTTTCCATCTGTCGGCGGGATGACTTCTGGCTGTCCACCTTATTGGACCCTCGCTTCCGGCACAAAATGGGGGCATTTTTTAAACCCACCGAGAGGGAGGACAAACTCAACTACTACAAAGACATTCTACGTAGGCAGTTGGCCGATGCCTATCTGCGCCATGGTCCATACTCTCGCAGGTCTGACTCGAGGGGACCTCTGCGCTCACCTTCCACTGCCATGGCCGCTGGGGGGGTTGGCAGCAGCAGCAGCAGAAGCTCCATCAGCAGCAGCAGCCTCAGTCTTCAGTCGCTAATGAGTAGCTTTCTACACCCGCATAGTGAGGCTACTCATGAGCAGCAGGAAGACCTGGAGCAGGACCTGAACCAGCAGGTCATGTCATACTTTGACATGACCATGCCAACACACCTTGAGGATCCGCTGGACTTCTGGGCAGCCAAACTTGATTTGTGGCCGCAACTAGCAGAGTTTGCCCTGGAAAAGCTGTCCTGCCCGGCAAGTAGCGTGCCATCTGAGCGGGTGTTTAGTGCGGCGGGGGCCATAGTTACGGCGAGGAGAACTCGTCTGTCAACTAAAAATGTGGAGAGACTCACCTTTGTCAAAATGAATCAGGGATGGATCAGCCAGGATTTCCACCCACCAATGCCTGATGCATGCGACTAGATTCAGCATGGTGCCACGTTTTACACTTTCCAAATGGTGCAAAACATATTTATGTCTTTAGGCCATTTTTTGGGCTCCTGCTGCTGCTACTGTCAACTCCTGCCAACTCCAGGGTGTGATTCATCCAATTTTTGGGCTCCTGAAGCCAACTCCAGTGTATATTTGGGCTCCTGCTGCTGCTGCTGCCAACTTCTGCCAACTCCAGGGTGTGATTCATCCAATTTTTGGGCTCCTGAAGCCAACTCCAGTGTATATTTGGGCTCCTGCTGCTGCTGCTGCCAACTTCTGCCAACTCCAGGGTGTGATTCATCCAATTTTTGGGCTCCTGAAGCCAACTCCAGTGTATATTTGGGCTCCTGCTGCTGCTACTGTCAACTCCTGCCAACTCCAGGGTGTGATTCATCCAATTTTTGGGCTCCTGAAGCCAACTCCAGTGTATATTTGGGCTCCTGCTGCTGCTGCTGCCAACTTCTGCCAACTCCAGGGTGTGATTCATCCAATTTTTGGGCTCCTGAAGCCAACTCCAGTGTATATTTGGGCTCCTGCTGCTGCTACTGTCAACTCCTGCCAACTCCAGGGTGTGATTCATCCAATTTTTGGGCTCCTGAAGCCAACTCCAGTGTATATTTGGGCTCCTGCTGCTGCTGCTGCCAACTTCTGCCAACTCCAGGGTGTGATTCATCCAATTTTTGGGCTCCTGAAGCCAACTCCAGTGTATATTTGGGCTCCTGCTGCTGCTGCTGCCAACTTCTGCCAACTCCAGGGTGTGATTCATCCAATTTTTGGGCTCCTGAAGCCAACTCCAGTGTATATTTGGGCTCCTGCTGCTGCTGCTGTCAACTCCTGCCAACTCCAGGGTGTGATTCATCCAATTTTTGGGCTCCTGAAGCCAACTCCAGTGTATATTTGGGCTCCTGCTGCTGCTGCTGCCAACTTCTGCCAACTCCAGGGTGTGATTCATCCAATTTTTGGGCTCCTGAAGCCAACTCCAGTGTATATTTGGGCTCCTGCTGCTGCTGCTGTCAACTCCTGCCAACTCCAGGGTGTGATTCATCCAATTTTTGGGCTCCTGAAGCCAACTCCAGTGTATATTTGGGCTCCTGCTGCTGCTGCTGCCAACTTCTGCCAACTCCAGGGTGTGATTCATCCAATTTTTGGGCTCCTGAAGCCAACTCCAGTGTATATTTGGGCTCCTGCTGCTGCTACTGTCAACTCCTGCCAACTCCAGGGTGTGATTCATCCAATTTTTGGGCTCCTGAAGCCAACTCCAGTGTATATTTGGGCTCCTGCTGCTGCTGCTGTCAACTCCTGCCAACTCCAGGGTGTGATTCATCCAATTTTTGGGCTCCTGAAGCCAACTCCAGTGTATATTTGGGCTCCTGCTGCTGCTGCTGTCAACTCCTGCCAACTCCAGGGTGTGATTCATCCAATTTTTGGGCTCCTGAAGCCAACTCCAGTGTATATTTGGGCTCCTGCTGCTGCTGCTGCCAACTTCTGCCAACTCCAGGGTGTGATTCATCCAATTTTTGGGCTCCTGAAGCCAACTCCAGTGTATATTTGGGCTCCTTCTGCCCCTCATAGTGATGCCACTTCAACTCTCTGCAATTGTGCCGCTCTGCGATTCTATTAGCGATGCCTCTGATCTGCATGTGATATTTCTTAAAAGTATTATTTAACTAACCCAGCACGCATCCTGTGCGTGTTACAGCAAGGCTGAATGGTTTACAACCCTATTGAGGCTGTAGGAGGCTCAGAAATAGCCGTTTTTAATAGCGATTCGTCGCGAATTTATTCGGGTCGAAACGATTTTTGTCGGAAAATTCGGCGAATCAGTCGAATCGAATTTTTCAAAAGTTCGCTCATCTCTAACCTTCACAATGCTCATATAGTTTATAGAAAGAGGGGATCGCTTGTAAAATATGTGTGCCACAGATATCTGGACCTGACATAATAAGCTTTTTGTCAGATTTTACAGATTACCAGCCAATCAAAATCACTGACCGGCCTGCATACATGTTTACTGACATTAAAAGCTTAAGTTCCACCTGTAAAGTGAAAAGGAGCTGTCAGTATTGTCCTGCCATGCCTAATATAATGTAAGTTTTGAGAGGGTACAGCTGCAAACCCTATGCTGTAGCAATCAGAGATTGTCTTGGGAGCAGAAAGGATACATTTGACCAAAGAGATGCCCACACAAGTTTCTATGGAGGAACCCCCCGGAGAGGAGCAATAGTCAATGGGGGTCATCTTCCTAGACATAAAAGGCTGCAAGTGCAGGGTTTCTTTACCCCCGTTTGGGTTGGGTTTTTTACCCCCCTTCATTAAAAAGTATATGATATTATACCCAGCTGGTTGTTGCTATGCCTGGCACATCTTATTCCAAGTTCATTTCCAAAATGTTTTATATTTTAAAAAATAATTTGACATGATTTACTATTAGATGAGCCCAGGTTTTGAGATCAGCAATACGAACAGCGCCTTGAAGCGCATATATCCCTGCAAAACCCCCAGAACCTGTAGCTTAGTATACTTTTCCACTGATAGTTAGTAGGCCTGATAACTGTTGAACACACTGTGCACAGTGCTCAGTACAGCAGCTCCCAGCAGTCTCAGTGGTGTCAGTGGTTGTTGGGCCCTTTGGCATGGTAAGTTAATTGGAAAAGGACTGTGATGAGATGTGGTTGTTCTGTTCTGATATGACTCTTTATCTCTCTTTCCCCAAAATGTTTTAAGCACCAGAAGAAAGACCAGGTGGGACATAGGCTTCCTGGGTATATGCCTTAGGGGCCTAATAGGACAGTGTTATTGGGTCACAGCCACCAGACACGTGGAGGCTGACTCACCACTAGCGCCAGGTATTGCCAGATGAGCGTCTGTATAGCGGCACTTAGAGTGACCGCTAGTAGACGCTGTAAGCGGGTATCAGGCGCTGTAACAGAGCGCCTCAGTCGCTGTAGTAGCCTGGCCGGCATTGATGAATGTGATGTATGTTGGATGCTCTAACACCAGTACAGCGCTGCAGGAAGCGAAAGGTAGTGCCAGCTCAGTGCGCCGGTACTCGGCGCTCCACACCCTACTACAAAAACTACACACACAGCGTCGACGTTCTAAATGTGGTCGCTATAACATAGAGCGCCAGACGCTGTGTGATTAAAGTCTGTATTCTAAGTATACAGTACGTCCTGCTCCAGATATAATACTTACACTTGGGTTATCCTCTGCCACATGGCGCTGTGCACTGCAGACATGCAAAAAACAGGCTCCTCCCGGCCCTTCATATACCCGGGGACCTCCCACAAATCCCCAGATTTCTCTGCAGTGCTGACTGCGAAGACATGAAGTATCACTCTCTCGCAGGTGAGCAGGGCTATTACAGCCTGCGGCCCTGTTGGACTATTCCCACCCATCCTCCCTGTGATGTGCCTCCCAGCCTGGGCTGCGCTGGTCGGGTGAAGGTAGGCAGCACCATGCGTGCTTAACGGAGCTCCACCGCAGTCCCCCACCAAAGGGTAGGCGGTTTAGGCTGATGGTGAGCCTCTAGTGGATGCCCCTCCCGCATTATTGCCCCGTGCCCCGTGTAGCGGTGGGCCCTATCCAAAGGGTCGCAATCCTCCCTCGTTCCCCCCCGTAGCTCGGGGGGAAAGAAAGGGGGGGTGTGTGTGTGTGGCGGTCTCAAGTGTACTGTGATTACACGATTATGGCCTTAGTATTGTCCTTGACTTGTAACTTGGTGTCAGAGCGCTGTTTGCCTTTTTATTGTGTATCTGCCGCCGCCACGCTCATCTCTTTCCTTTTTTGGATGTGCTGCGCCGGACGGCGGTGGCGCTGCCCCAGACGCTGCGGCGTCTCCATTGGCAAAATCATCTATTCTATGTGTGTCATACACTTTGCTTCTCTTGACAATATTGACTACTGTCTTAGAGCTTCGCGCTCTTCGGGGGGGCGGGGACCTGGTTTGGCGCGCTCCGCGTCACGGCCCGCTCTGGCCCGCCCTTCGAGGTTTGCTTAGCGCCATTTTGATGCTAGTCGCGCGCGTGCGCACGTGGTAACGGCCCTCCTCCTTCCTTGGTCTGTAAGTGCCCTCGCGGGCAATTTTCATGATTCTTTATTACTGCGCATGGCTCTGACACCCTTTATTCCCATTATGTCTTTCAGACGGCTGAATCTAGTGGCTTCCCCGGCTCGGGTTAAATTATAGCGGGCCTTGTAAAATTCTCCCACCTTCCTAGTGGGTCTTTGGGGCATCCAGGGTTGCCTATTGCGTAAATCCCTGCTGACATATTGTGCCTAGATAATCACCATATGAAGGCATTTCAGATTTATATGACCAGGGTCCCTCTGGGACAAGACCGGCTGTGTATAGCGTGTGGTCAACCCCATGCTGATGCTAACAGGGCACGGGTCTGCGCACCGTGTGCCGAGCAAGCACTGGCCCTGCAATCAGGCTTGCCAGTGGCTGCACCTCGTTTCAATACACCTATTTCCCCATGCTTAAATCTCACTCCTGCTGAGTCGCATACAAGTGGGGATTTGCAGCCTTCTGTGTCTTCCAGACTGGCTACGGCTGATCAGATTATTGCGAGGGGCCCTGGTAAGAAGTGTCCCTTGACACCTCCTGTTTTCTGTTTGTCCTATGGGAACTGAGGAGTTCACTACTCCGCGTGCCTATACCCCTTCTGATGAAGGAGAGCTAGTCTCTGACTCAGGCTCATCTGATGAGAACAAAGGGGGATGGGAGCAGCTCAATCACTATTTATACAAAATTATCAACATTATTATTCAGGGCCTGGGAACTAATTTACTGCCCAGTTTAACCCTCTCATCAACTAAATATCAAGCAACAAACATGTCTAGCTATGTGGAAAGACAGAGATTTGGTTGCATATATCTGCAGATACATGTGGAAGCCACACTGCCCCGACAAGGCACTCTGTGTTTAGTGTGGTCCCTACTCTTAATTCTGAGTCCCCAAAGTTGGGACATGCAATGCAGACAAATACCTGAGAGCTACTCACCTGGGAAGCAGCCAGCCTCCCTTTTGAACACTTCACAGGGAGAAATCCATATTAGCTGAATTCCTCCCTGCTTGTGCTCATGGCAATTCAAATGAACAAAGGGGGGTGGGAGCAGCTCAATCACTATTTATACAAAATTATCAACATTATTATTCAGGGCCTGGGAACTAATTTACCGCCCAGTTTAACCCTCTCATCAACTAAATATCAAGCAAAAAACATGTCTAGCTATGTGGAAAGACAGAGATTTGGTTGCATATATCTGCAGATACATGTGGAAGCCACACTGCCCCGACAAGGCACTCTGTGTTTAGTGTGGTCCCTACTCTTAATTCTGAGTCCCCAAAGTTGGGACATGCAATGCAGACAAATACCTGAGAGCTACTCACCTGGGAAGCAGCCAGCCTCCCTTTAGAACACTTCACAGGGAGAAATCCATATTAGCTGAATTCCTCCCTGCTTGTGCTCATGGCAATTCAAATGAACAAAGGGGGGTGGGAGCAGCTCAATCACTATTTATACAAAATTATCAACATTATTATTCAGGGCCTGGGAACTAATTTACCGCCCAGTTTAACCCTCTCATCAACTAAATATCAAGCAACAAACATGTCTAGCTATGTGGAAAGACAGAGATTTGGTTGCATATATCTGCAGATACATGTGGAAGCCACACTGCCCCGACAAGGCACTCTGTGTTTAGTGTGGTCCCTACTCTTAATTCTGAGTCCCCAAAGTTGGGACATGCAATGCAGACAAATACCTGAGAGCTACTCACCTGGGAAGCAGCCAGCCTCCCTTTAGAACACTTCACAGGGAGAAATCCATATTAGCTGAATTCCTCCCTGCTTGTGCTCATGGCAATTCAAATGAACAAAGGGGGGTGGGAGCAGCTCAATCACTATTTATACAAAATTATCGACATTATTATTCAGGGCCTGGGAACTAATTTAGAGAGAGGTTCAGTCAATATGGATTTCTCCCTGTGAAGTGTTCTAAAGGGAGGCTGGCGGCTTCCCAGGTGAGTAGCTCACAGATTTTTGTCTGCATTGCATGTCCCAACTTTGGGGACTCAGAATTAAGAGTAGGGACCACACTAAATACAGAGTGCCTTGCCGGGGCAGTGTGGCTTCCACATGTATCTGCAGATATGTGCAACCAAATCTCTGTCTTTCCACATAGCTAGACATGTTTGTTGCTTGATATTTAGTTGATGAGAGGGTTAAACTGGGCAGTAAATTAGTTCCCAGGCCCTGAATAATAATGTTGATAATTTTGTATAAATAGTGATTGAGCTGCTCCCACCCCCCTTTGTTCATCTGATGAGAGGCCGAGGAGTCATGACGATTCTGGCCCTGAATACTGGGGCCAGTGTGAGATTTGTTGATTAAGGCCTTTAAGGTCCTGTCTACCTCTCTCCCTGGTGAGGCCTCCAAGCCGAGCGTTTCCATACAGCGACAGCACGCTTGGAATTTCTAGAGCAGGCTCATTTCCATGCTCTTGTACTCAAGGAATGGGATTTCCCCAGTAAATTCCAGGGGTCCCAGGGGACTGGGATAGGAAATACCCTTTTCCCCCTGAGGTGGTCAATTGTTAGTCATCACCCCCCGTGGTGGATGCGCCGATCGTAGGGGTTCCTAACCCCCCCTTTATTACAGCCCCTGCTTATAGTACCCTTCGGGATGCTGAGGACCGGCGCATTGATCTGTGGCCTCCCACGCCTTTTCTTTTGCAGGGACGGCGCTGCGCCCGGTTTGTACCGCGGTCATTACTGCAGTGGCCGCTAGAGCCCTCATCAGAAAGATGCTTGATCATCACCCTGAGGATCTCCCCTGGGATGTGTTTAATGCGCTCTCCAGTTGTGATGTATTTGTAAAATGTATGGAAACAAAAGAAAAAGAAAGGAAGATCCACACTTCCCAACAAGTGCTAAGGGTTAAATATAATGAGTGGCATCACCTTCAAAGATTATACAAAAATATCCCAATTTATTACATAAGAATATACAAGTTAAAATACATTTAAACAGTTACACTACATAAACACACAAAAAAACACACTCAAGGGGGCGCCAGGGGTCTGTTGCAATACATAATATTGGTGAATCAATTCATTCCAAAAGGGTATAGACACATTTTCAATAAATTCTCAATCTATTATTCAGATTCTGTGCAAAAATATGCTGATAATGTGCAAATTACAATATAATACATCCAGTGCAACTCAATATCAATCCAAAAAGTCCTAAACCAAACATAAGTAATGAAAAATCTATAAGGAACTATCAAAGAGCAGGAAAACGAACCAGGGTGAGTCAGTAAGAATAAACAAGCAAGGTGTGCATACAGACCAACCGGGAACACAGAGATGAAACGCCAACGCGTGTCGTAGTGTCTCCTGCACTACTTCCTCAGGGCGATATACCAATTTGTAAAATTTATCCTATTAGCACTGGATGACACCATTAGAATGTGTGCAAGGACTTCTGCCCTTGTGGTGGCTATACGTCGCTTGGTTTGGCTGCGACAGTGGGGTGCTGACGATGCTGCTAAGAAGACTCTTACTGGGCTTCCCTTTAGAGGCCAACGCCTGTTTGGGGCCCGTCTGGACCTGTTTGGTAAAAAAGGGAAAATCACCCCAACGTAGGCGGCCGTATCGGCCCCTCGGGGCAGGGTAACCCCTCCCCCTCCCTACCATAGTGTAAAACAAGAACCAGGGGTGTCCTTCCTTGGGGCTCGTGCAGACTCCTGCCCCAGGAGCAGCAGACAACGCCCTGGCCCCTCTGGCGGGGCTAAGCCTATATCTTCCACCAAAATCCCCTCTAGCATGATGGGGCGCCCTCGCCCGGCTGGGCGAGGGGACGGCTGTGGCACCTTGCTCATGCCAGGAGGTATCACGCCTCAGACTGGTGGATTCAGGAGGTAGTGCCATCCGGCTACTAGATAGAGTTTGCTGTGCGGCCTCCCCCAAGAATATCGGGTCCTGGGTGCTCCTGGTCCCTGCCTCTGTTCAGGTGCTGGTGCAGGCCATGCAAGGCCTGCGGGGTCTGGGGGTCTCTTGCAGATTGCCCTTAATATGCAGAGGCAGGGGTCGCTACACCAACCTTTCCACAGTTCCCCAAAAAAGGATGGGTCAGTCTGGCCCAATCTGGACTCACAGATTTTCAGCAATTCGTCAATTACAGGCGGTTTCTGCAATGGAAACACTGCGCTCGGCCATCAGTTCCTTGCGCGTCGGGGGCTTCTTGCCGTCTGTGGAGCTCAATGCTGCTTATTTTTACTTCCCTGTGTCCTCTGGACACCGAGGTTCTTCAGATTCGCGTTGGTTGACCAACACTCATAATTGTGGCCTTGTCATCTGGCCTCTCTTCAGCTCCCAGAGTGCACACCAAGGTGCTGACGGGGGTGTGGTCTCTGATGAGACCAAGAGGCGTTCCGATGGATGACCTACCTGGATGTCCTCATCACTTCCCAGTCTCTACGTCTGGCTACGTTGAATACTCGGCTGGAGGGTGTCCATTTGGGAGTCATTTGGAGGGGTGATCAAACACCCCAAGTCCTTATTGTCCCCTTCATTCCTATGAATGAATTTTATACAGTTCAAGCAAGGATCTTCCTTCCTCAGCAATAAAGTGGACAATCTGGTTGTATGGGCTCAGTCCCTCATAGCTCTCCCCGTCCCTCCACCAGGCAGGGGATGCAGCTGGTGGACACCCCAAGTCCTTATTGTCCCCTTCATTGGTAACTCCATTCCTATGAATGAATTTTATACAGTTCAAGCAAGGATCTTCCTTCCTCAGCAATAAAGTGGACAATCTGGTTGTATGGGCTCAGTCCCTCATAGCTCTCCCCGTCCCTCCACCAGGCAGGGGATGCAGCTGGTGGGCCCGTTGGTGGCGTACTTCGAAGAGGCCCCTTATGCTCAGTCCCCCCTGGGGCCTTCTGCAACTTCTCCTATTTGTCCTACGGGACAAGGACCCAGCGTCCCTGGAGCAGGGTATGTGTGCCTTCCTCCCTGGTGAGGAGGTCCCTCTTGTAGTGGATGAACTCAAGGAACCTGTCTGGGGGCAGTCCCTTCTTGCCCTTCCTGAGAGACGGTCACCATGGATGCCAATCTATCAGGTTGAGGGGGGTCTTCTTCTGGAAGTCCCTACGGTTCCAGGGGAGGTGGGGCCCTTAGGAGGCCTATACACCTATCAATGTTTGAATCTATGAGCGTTCAAATTAGTTCTAACTCGCTTGCCTACTCCTCTTCAGGGTCTGCCTGTTCGGGGGAGCTAGGCCTATCTGACGGCCTTGGCCTACATTACATATTCAGGGAGGGACCCGGAGCAGGAGGGTCCTCCGGGAAGTGTCTCTGATCCTGATCTGGGTGGTGGACAATGTTCCCTGCATATCAGTGGTATTCGCTCCGTTTGAGGTCCCTCTGCGAGGATGTGCTAATCCTTGTGTCACTTTGAGGTCCAACCAGTGTGGATCTGTGTGTGCCCCGTCACTGTCACAAGCTCTCGGCCCTTGTTTCCCTGTCCCAGGATTCTCTGGCCGTGGTCATGATGATTTAGTAATGTTATGGCTGGACGTTCTGTTCTGTATGTCTTTTCTCCATTCCCCCTGCTAGGCAGGGTTCTGCGCAAAATTGCTCTGGATGGGGGGACCAGTGATTCTGGTGGCCCCCGGGTGGCCTAGTGGAGTGTGGTTCGCAGACGTGGTACTGAGGACAGTAGATCTGTACGTTCTGCCAGGAGTGCCAGCTCTGCTCACTCGGGGCCCCTTTACGTCACCCCGATCTACAGACTCTGGCCTAGATGGCCTGACTGCTGAAACATCCATCTTGATGGAGACAGGCTTATCTGTCTCGGTGATTGAGACTATGGGAAGTCTAGGAGCAAGCTTCTTCTTCTTCTTCCATCTGTTATAGGGTATGGCGTACCCATATTGATTGGTGTGAGTCTCGGTCTCTTCCCTGTCGGGCGTTCTCTGTTCCCAGGGTTCTAGAGTTATTACAGCATGGGTTGGAGTTGGAATTCTCCAACTCAGTACTCTGAAGGGTCAGGTTCTGCCCTGTCCGCCTTCCTGCAGAAGTCTTTTTTGCTCAGTTTCCTTGGTTAAGACTTTTTTCAGGGGTTTACTCATGTGCGTCCCCTGCGTAATCCTATGGTCCCTGATGAGTTTTGAATTTGATTCTGTCCGCCTTGCGGGGTGTTCTCTTTGGACCTTGTCAGGATGCTGTCTGGCTGTTCTTACCCTCAAAGTTGTCCTTCTGGTGGCTGTTATTTCAGTCAGACGTGTGTCTGAGCGGGCGGCTCTGTCTATCTAGCCCCCGTTCTTTGAGATACACCAGAATAAGGTGGTGTTCCGCTTTAAGCCGGACCTTCTGCCTAAGGTGGTGTTCATTGATTTAAGATATCGTTCTTCCTTCTGTGCCTTATTCCTAGCAACGCTGAGGAAAGGGTTCTGCATTCCTTGAACAGGTGTTGAAAGTGTTTCCTTGGTAGTCACTGTGCCCTTTAGGAGAACTGATGCTCCTTTAGGTCTATGGCCAACTCCATCCTGTATGTGCCCGATCTGGTCTGTTCTCGGGGGGTTAGGCGGCCTTGGGCCTGGTCATTACTTGGATGGGATGGTTCCTTCTGGTCCTAGGAGAGGTTTTTGGCTTCTGCCAAGGCTACTGTTGGCGTTTGGACTTGTCAGGCTGTTACTCAGGCCTATTCCACTGAGGGGAAGAATCTTCTTACTCGCTTCTCTTCTTATTCTACTCGTGCTTTTGGTGCCTTTTGGGCTTTTCAGCACCAGGCTTTTGTTGAACAAGTGTGCAAGACCGCTACTTGGTCTTCTATTCATACCTTTTCAAAAGTTTTATAAGGTTGACGTTAGAGCCTCAGCTCATGCTGCTCTTGGCCGCAAGGTATTGCAGTGCTTTAAACTGTCTGCTGTTGCCTTTTTTGTTGGGGATCCCACCCTACTTTATGGACACTGCTATTGGATGTCCCAAGTGTAAGTATTATATCTGGAGCAGGACGTACTGTATACTTAGAATAATACAATTCTGTGAAATACTCACCTGTAGAATTGGTATTATACGTATACAGTACGTCCTGCTCCACCCAACCCTGTTTTTTTGCATTATTCTGGATCCCCTGTATGGTGTTATCATTGTTATCTTTACCAGTTGTTTTTGGTGGTTAAATTCTCCCGGCTTCTGGTTCACTGCTTTTCAATGCTGGGGATTTGTGGGAGGTCCCCGGGTATATGAAGGGTCGGGAGGAGCCTGTTTTTTGCATGTCTGCAGTGCACAGCGCCATCTGGCGGAGGATAACCCAAGTGTAAGTATTATATCTGGAGCAGGACGTACTGTATACGTATAATACCAATTCTACAGGTGAGTATTTCACAGAATTGTATTTTTTGAACACATATACACCTGTAACAAAGCGAAATGAAGATGGTCATGAAGGTATTCGAACAGCTAATCATGACATTCCTCAAGGAGGCCACAGGTTCTTCTTGGGATCCACTACAGTTCGCTTACAGAGCGAACAGATCAGCAGAGGATGCAGTCAATCTGACGATCAAGTACACATTGGATCACGTTGATCGTCCCAAGTCCTATGCTAGGCTGCTATTCGTGGACTTCTCCTCGGCATTCAACACCATTGACCCACAAATTCTCCAAGAGAAGCTGCTATCCTTGGGCATCCCTCTAAACATATCAGGCTGGGTTTTCAGTTTTCTGACAGGCAGGTCCCAAAGGGTCAAACTTCATTTCGTCATCCAGGATTACAAGCATGGGTGCACCGCAGGGGTGCGTCCTGTCTCCGCTACTCTTCTCACTCTACACTAATGACTTCATCCCCTCGGATCCATCGGTAAAGATCATTAAATATGCTGACGACACCACCTTAGTCGGCCTCATCAGTGACAATGATGAGTCTAGCTATAGGGCCCAAGTTGATGCTCTTGACTGTTGGAGCAAAGCTAACAATCTCATACTGAACACACATAAAACAGTTGAACTTATAATTGACTTTAGGCGATCCCACCAATCACACCATCCCATTTTGATTGGTGAGGAGGCCGTCAAGATTGTTACTAGTGCCAAATTTCTTGGTACCCACATCACACAGGACCTGAAGTGGAGCATGCAAGCGTCTGCTATCCTAAAGAAGGCCCAACAGAGGTTATTCTTCCTCAGGCAGCTGATAAAATTCGGATTGTCCAAAAAGATCTTGAAGGCATTCTACAAAGGTGCCATTGGATCAATCCTGACCAGCTCATGCACAGTGTGGTACAGTGGGGTGTCAACAAAAGACAAGCAAAGGCTGAGAAGAATTACCAAGATTGCGGAGAGGTTGATTGGATCCCCCCTACCTTCCTTGGATGATCAACACATGTGTAAAATCTCCTCAAGGGCAAAGAAGATCTATGGCGACGTGACGCACCCGGGTCATCACTTCTTCAGGTTACTACCATCTGGCCGCAGATTTATGGCTCATGCTACCAAAACTTCTAGACACAGAAACAGTTTTTTTCCACTCGCAGTCTTGGCGATGAATAATCCCAAAGTATGAGAGTCACTTTAATAAATCCTGTCGTGCATCACTGACAATTGATAGCAAATTTAGATACCTGAACTGTATCATTATTCCTTTTTACTTTGTTATTTATGTAATTGTTATAGCTCTCATGGAGTTTCTCCTTACCAAAAAAGCATTCCTTGTCTGTACACTGTACTTACTTGGCGGTTCAATAAAGTATTGAAGTATTGAAGTAAAACACACGGAATGACATTGATTTAACACTGGGACAATAACACTTTAGTGCCAGACCTGTAATGACAATTCTGCATAAAAATGTAAAAAAATTAATTGGCAAACACGCTATTTATACACAACTAATGAAAGACCATTGAAATGTATGGGAGAGCGGTACAGAGCGACAGGTACTACATGGCGCTTCTGAGCACAGAGCGCCGGTGCTATAAGCTGAGCTGCTTCTGGTAATACATGTGACACTACATGGCCCTGTTAGAGTTGTTCACCAGATTCCCTTTCTTAAATGTGGTTTTGCGTACAGCACCTGTCGTTCACCAGACGCTGCCTGCCGCTGTCCTTTCTTAAATAACCCCCTTAGTAGGCCCCGCAATTGCTGAGCACACAGTGCACAGTACAGCAGCTCCCAGCAGTCTCAGTGGTGTCAGTGGTTGTTGGGCCCTTTGGCATGGTAAGTTAATTGGAAAGGGACTGTGATGAGATGTGGTTGTTCTGTTCTGATATGACTCTTTATCTCTCTCTCCCCAAAGTGTTTTATGCACCAGAAGAAAGACCAGGTGGGACATAGGCTTCCTGGGTATATGCCTTAGGGGCCTAATAGGACAGTTTTATTGGGTCACAGCCACCAGACACGTGGAGGCTGACTCACCACTAGCGCCAGGTATTGCCAGATGAGCGTCTGTATAACGGCCCTTAGAGCGACCGCTAGTAGACACTGTAAGCAGATATCAGGCGCTGTAACAGAGCGCCTCAGTCGCTGTAGTAACCTGCCTGGCATTGATGAATGTGATGTGTGTTAGGCACTCTAACACCAGTACAGCGCTGCAGGAAGCGACAGGTAGCGCCAGCTCAGAGCGTCCGGCACTCGGCGCTCCACACCATTACTTATCAAAAAACTACACACACAGCGTCGGCGCTCTAAATCTGGTCGCTATAGCATAGAGCACCAGATGCTGTGTGATTAAAGTCTGATTTTGAACACATATCCATCAGTAACAGAGGGAAAACACATGGAATGACATTGTTTTAACACTGGGACAATAATAATTTAGTGCCAGACCTGTAAATAGAATTCTGCATAAAAATATAAAAAGTCAAACAAAGTGTTTGTTTGCAGCCAGGAGAGGTCACACAATGATTTGAGCAAAAAAAAAAACATTAAATTGCCAAACACGCTATTTATACACAACTAATGAAACCCTATTGAAATGTATGGGAGAGCGCTACAGAGCGACAGTGAGGGAAAGGTAATACCTGGCTAGAGTGCCGGCGCTATACGCTGAGCAGCCTAATAGTAAATATTAATAACACAGTAATAACACATGAGACGCTACATGGCGCTGTTAGAGTCGCTCACCAGAATCGCTTTCATAAATGTGAGTTTGCGTACAGCCCCCCGTGTTCACCAGACGCTGCCTGCCGCTACAAGGCACTATCTGGCGCTATCCCTTCTTAAATAAGATGCATAAACAAAGAGGTAGTTCAACAGACAGATAGATACTTCTTTTCAAAAGTCACCATTTTCAGCTACTAAATGTGTCTCACTAATTCAGTGAGAATCTGGCCATCCACATGGAGCCTGATTGTTTTGTTTCATCGGTTACCTTAACAACAAAGAGCAATGTTGGCAGATCTCCTGCTTACTGGCCAATTATGTAGCATTGTTCTCTACTGTTTTAATGTAACCAACTCATTTTAGTTGCACTATCACTCAGTTTGCTTTTAACGTCAGTGCAGAGGTAGTGACCGCATCAGGGCCCATAATATTGGGGGCCCTACCATCTCTCCCACCCGATGAATCCAATGTATGCATTCTTGGCATTGTAGCATTTATTTGCACCCTAGGTGCTGTATGTCACAGGTAAAAGGTTACCATGAGCTACTCTGGGGTCCTATTTAAACCGGACCAACAGCCTGGCACAGTTAGAAAAGAATGGTAGCAGCCATTTTGGAGTTTCCTCTCCCAGCATCTCAGCCATGCTGCTGCCTGGATTCAACTGACATAACTGACAATGTACAGTAATAGGAAGCCCAGCAGCACTTCCTGTTTGCAGATGGGCTTCAGATGCACAAGCAGCCATTTTGTTTTCTAAAATTCACTGCAGCAGGAGTTAGAAAAAGATAAATGAATTTTTATGTGCAGAAATCTAAATTGCCCTTGGGAGGGATGCATATGAGCACTTCAGATTCTTGTACATAAAAATTCACTTACCTTTTTTTTAACTCCTGCCGTCGACAATTTAACCCTCAAAATGGTGTCTCATGGAGCTGCAGGCGGCCTTCAAAGTGCTGATGTGCTTTTCGGGTTATGTTAGTTAAATCCAGGCAGCAGCACAGCTGGGAAGCTCGGGGAGGAAGCCTCAGGGGTTCTTCATAATGGCTTCTACTGGGTGATGCTGCATTTCAGCTTTGAGTAGTTTCAGGAGCAAAAGTAAGTGCTGACGATGATTCAGTATCATACAGATGGTGGTGCAAGTGAGTTTTGAGGAGTTTTTTTCTTCAACTGTGCAAGGCTGTTGGTCCGATTTATTGGGCACCATCATAGATATAAGTCCATTCGTGAAGAACCAGCACTCCAGAAATTCTTATTAAGAATTAAGATTTATGCAGCCTCTCCGTGAAGCGTGCACCCACACAATAAAATTGCGATAAACGTAAGAGTGCGGCAGTCACCAAAACTGCTTTGCACCATCATAGACATGACTGGAGTCTGGATACGACCCCGAGTCAGTTGTTCATTAATATATTGCTATCTGTCCCCCTGTACAAACTGATGTGTCCTGAATGCTTTTGTCTTCTCCTGGAATGTCTGTGTGCTCCCTTATATTTCTTGTATTATAATCTAAATATATATAGAATTAGGGATCCCAAATGGCTAGTAAAGAGGACATAGAGAGAGAGAGCTGGCCTGCCGTGCTTTTACATTTGTGGGGGCTGGGCTGCGTCCGGTCTGCGCCACTGCCATTACAGCTATTGCCCTTAAGAAAAAGCTCAAGCGTCTCACTGATGGCGCTATGGCTGGTAGGAGGATTATAGGGCCCTCTTGCTTTGCTCTGATTTTGTTGCCTTTGTCCTTACTGTCATGGATGATGCGGTCCGGCTGGGTGGTAGGGCCTCTGCCCTCTTGGTGGCTATGCGCCGCTCTGTTTGGTTGCGTCAGTGGGCAGCTGACACTGCAGCTAAGAAGGCTCTCACTGGGCTCCCCTTTGCGGGGCTGCGGCTCTTTGGGGAGCGTCTGGATGTTGTAGCCAAGGATGGTAGGCTACCTCAGCGTAGGAAGCAGCCTCGGCCCTTTCGGGGTACTTCCTCCTCCTCCTCCTTTCGTGCCTTTTAGAGGAGGTCGTGGCTCCCTCTTCTCGGGTAGCCGCAGAGAGTCTTGGGGACGTGGCAGGTCCCATGGTCGCCCCGGTCTCTCTTGGTCTAGCGTTGTACATGGCACATGCCCATCTACAGGCTGAAGATGTGGGACTCAGCTTCAGATACTGGGGCAATGGCAGTGCCACAGGAGCAGATAAACACAAACAGACCCCTATGGCACCCCTCTTCTGAGGTCTGGAATTTCTGTTTAAATGTCTAGCTCCAGGAGATGCAGCAGCCTCTTCTTCAGGCTTTCAGGTCAGGGGGGAATAATTGCTTCAACACTTTTTGAACAGTGCTCCTAAGTCTTTGGTAGTTATGATTAAACAACAGATAGGAAAAGACAAAGGGGGTTAATTAAGAAGGGATAGCGCCAGGTAGTGCTTTGTAGCGGCAGGCAGCATCTGGTGAACGCCAGGCGCTGTACGCAAAACCACATTTATGAAAGTGAATCTGGTGAGCGACTCTAACAGCGCCATGTAGCGTCCGATGTATTATTACAGGCGGCTCAGCGAATAGCGTTGGGCGCTCTAGCTTTCAGAGCGCCAGGTATTACCTTTCGCTCAGTGTCGCTCTCCCATACATTTCAGCGGCCATTCATTTGCTTGTGTTTATACAGCGTGTCTGACAATTTTTTTCTCAAATCATTGTGTGACTTATCCTGGCTGCAAACAAACACTGTTTTTGATTTTTTTATATTTTTATTCAGAATTGTCATTACAGGTCTGCCACTAAAATGTATATGTCCCAGTGTTAAAACAATGTAATTCCATGTGTTTTCGCTTTGTTACAGGTGTATATGTGTTCAAAAACAGACTTTAATCACATAGCGTCTGGCGCTCTATGCTATAGCGTCCAGATCAAGAGCGCCGACGCTTTGTATGTGTCCTTTTTTGATAAGTATGGTGTGTAGCGCCGACAATCGGTCGCACTGAGCTGGCGTTACCTTTCGCTCCCTGTAGCGCTGTACTGGTGTTAGAGCGCCCAACATACATCACATTCATCAATGTGGGCCAGGTTACTTCAGCGACTCAGGCACTCTGTTACAGCACCCGATACCTGCTTATAGCGTCTACTAGCGGTCGCTCTAAGCGCCGCTATACAGATGCTCTGCCGATACCTGGCCTTAGTAGTGAATCATCCTCAAAATCTTTTGTTAATTACCCAAGGTAGTGTTATGTAAAAGCACACACAGGCTGCTGTTGCTGGTCACATACAATCACTTTTTGGACCATCAAGTCAATGGAAAATGACCAGCAACTGTGCAGTATGAGGATTCTTTTCATAAAAATGGTGAATAGTCGGTTAAATTGATTGGTTTTTATACTGTGAGGTTGTTGGGTAACCTGACTTATTTGGAAATCTCATGCAATCTGACTGTAGTCAGCTTTAGGTGATGCCTCTGATTTTGCTCCATGCTGTTCTGGATAAGTCTATTCTGTGGAATGTCTTCCCAGCCCCAGGGCCAGAAACCACATGCCATCATGCCTTTGTCATTGTCACCTGGGCCTACAATGCACTTAGCAGTTCTCTTTCTCCACAATATGGCAGCTTACAATGAGACCCCTGTGGCCTATGGCCCTCCTTAGCTTTGCATATTAATGGAGAGTTTGAAAAGCCTGCTCACACAGAAAATTGGCCTGTGTCTAGGGCCCTCAAAAACGAATCACAGCTTTCCTAATTAGCCACCCATCAATACGTCTGAGTATAGAAAGTGCTCAAGCTTCCATATTGTTAGAAACATGGGCATGCTCTATGCCCCAGCCATATGCCCCATTAGTTCTTTTTGTCATTTAACTGCTTCAGTGACCAGGGTCTGGATATGCATCTAAAAAAAAATCCTCCCCCAAACCTGAATTGAAGTGGCAGCTCCCAAATCTACAAGACACCACTTCTAGTGGGTGAAAGGACCAGGTGTTATTTTAAATTGAGCATAGGTCCAAAATGATCAAAGGTGCACTTTAACTCCACTTTAACTCCCATCCAAAGAAAGGCCTAGTCTGAGTTAAAGCTCCAAACGAAGTCACAAGACCAAGCACAACACATGTATGTGAGACGCAATTAAGGTTTTATTCCCAGAGGGGCATCACAAATCAGGATGCTTGTGGGGGGGTCACGCTCTGCATAGACTGAACCTGAAAAGGATTTGAGGCAGAGAAACTGATTTGTCTAAGCTGACAGTTGGGATAAATAGTTGACGCCATTACTATAGCTAAATCCTTAATGATCAGGAAATTGGCTACCATGGAACCATGGACATGCAGGAATTTCTCAAAAAGATGTCCCACCTGATTAATGACTTTCTTTCAGCCCTTGGTTGAAACCATGCAAGATTTAAACTGGGAAGCAGGAAGCAGTGGACCCCTGCCGGTAAGTATAGCTACAGGCCTACGGCCTCCATACTTTGCCAACTTTTTCTTGTTGCTGTCAATTGCTAGCCTATAGTTCAGCCACATTTGCTTTAAAGCACAACTGTAGGCCAACATTTGACTCCTTAGTTCTAGTACGTTCCTTAAAACTTTCCATTCTATAATAGAAATAGTAAGAAACCCTCAACCCCTTAAAACCCATTGAATTGAACAAGCTTACCATCTGGCCTAACCGCTATTCAGACTTGCCACCATGCTTAGTACATACTATTTGTGACTCAAACTCTTGTCTCCGCCCTCATCCTTTACATTGTAAGTGCAAATTGCAGGGCTTTCTCTCTCCTAACATACTCCTGCATTAAAGCGGACCAACACCCAGGGGGGGATCGGCCCGGGAATCTATAAGATTCCCGGGCCAATCAGATCCCTCCCTGCGGGGCATCCGAAATCGGGATGTCCCACGGGGTGAAACCCCCCAGGAAGCCCACAATCCTACCTTTTCCACATTCCAGCGGCGCATGCGCGTCCGCCACCGCCGCCTCCCACGCGTCCCTCTAGCAGGGCGCGCTCCCTGTAAGTGGGACGCGCGGGAGGCGGCGGCGGACGTGCTCTGCTTGTCCGGCGCTGCCTCTCGCTTGTCCGTCGGCGGGGATTGGCTGCAGCGGTCACGTGGGAGCGGGGAGAGGTGAGTTTTCGGGGCTTTCTGGGGGGTTTCACACAGCGGGGCACCCCCGATCGGGGTGCCCCACCGAAGTGGACCAAAACCCAGGATAGTCAAAATCCTGGGTGTTGGTCCACTTTAATGTGTTTTGTTGCATTTGACTCGCTACAGAATACAGTGGTGCTTTATAAATAAACTATAATAATAATTCTTAGCTTTATTTCCTAATGATCACGGCTACTGTCTCTCCTAGTGGCCGCAATCAGGCCACAGCTTAAAGAGGGTCATAACCCAGTATTTTCACTTTCCAGGGTTCTGTACATCCTGCCCGGGGCATCCTGATGTAAATTTTATGTGGCTGGTACTTACAGGTGCAAAAGAGTAGCATAGTTCCTGGCCCCTTTAAATGGTCTGCGGTATGCCTAAAAAGTGCAGAAATGTTTTTTGGAAGTACATGACGCCAGGACAGACAACTTACGCATCACCTTCCTGGATAAGATCTCCTTGGGAGGTAGAGGGGGGAACTTGAAGAAGAAACTGCAGCAAAGAGAACTTGAGTGGATGTTTAAACTGGGCACTAGGGCACCTGTTGGGTTGAATGAGGATTCTTAGTTTTTTCCGTTTTTAGGACGGGATTAATACACAGGAACATAATTTGTAGAGATATCGTCACACTGATTATAGGTATGTATATGTACCATGATTGGTCACTTGACAGGGGCTTGGTCTCTTTGGTTTCGGTTCCACTGTTTGCATTTAAATATGTGTGTCAATGTACTAGGGACTGCACAGGGGTATTTCATGTATTTGGATAATCTACTCACAGTATGGAAGATTTTAGACATCCATGATTCAAAGCCTCTTCTTTCTTTTCTTTTCTTTCCTCTCCTCTAGTTACACACTTAGTAGGTGGAGGAATGGAGAAGACCTCAGCTGTGACATCCCCTCCAGATATGACGTCATAACTTCCCATTTATATTTATTGCACAGGTGTAGGAATGGAAAAGATCTGCGCCTAGATACTCTCTCTCAGAGATGATGTAACAACACCCCAGTCATATAAATGACAGTAAGGAGAGCAACAAACAGTAAAGAATGGCGCGCCCTTTTAGGGCTGGCAGCCCCATGACTGGCCTGCGCTTCCTGTTGGAAGCTGACCAGCCATGGGATTGGGGGAAGAGATCGGGGGAAGTGACCTCAGGGGAGGGGGGGGGGAGTATATAGGGTCGGGTCCCCCCCTCCTCTTCCTCTTTGGCCCCTGATTTCTTCGCTGGAACGTGCGGTCAGTACTGACGCCCGTCCAGACCCCATTTAAAAAAAAAAAAAAAAAGAGGGAGAATGGAAGCCCTAATGGCTGTCCTGCGTCGGGAGGTGGAGCGGCGAGGCGAGGACTGGGTCAGGAGTTTATTGTCCCCAGCCGCCTCCTCGCCCCCCCTCCTCCCTCGCGCTCCCGACGGTTTCTGCGGGCTGTTGCCCGCCTCAGCCCGTCCCCTCCTCGCCGTGCTAGGCGGCGCGGGAGCCCCCCTTTATCTGTTGTCGGGCCCGGCGGGCGCGGGCCCCTCCTGCCCTCGGCGGGCTTCTGCGGCCCGGAGGCGGGATCCGGGGTCAGTCGGGCTCTGGACGACGGTCGTGGGGAGGGCATCCCGAGCGGCGGGGCTAGGCATCAAGGTGAGCCTCTACAGATCGGCGTATCCAACAACGTGTCACACTCGGGGTGTGAGGGGCTCGCCGGGGGAAGTGGCTCCGGTGGGTTGGGGGGTTTTATAACGGGTATGCGGGAGTTATTGGATAGATGGGAGGCTACGGGGTCGGAGTCAGCGGTGGACCCGAGGGGGGTGTGGGACCCGGCGTCGGCAAGGGGGGGAGTGCCCAGGGGGATGGTTGGAGGTTGTAGAACGGCGGTGGTGCAGACAGGGGTAGCGCCGGCGGATCATGACGTGGGGGTGGATAAGGGACCTGGTCCAGAGATGGAAAAAAGGGGGGCATCAGTTTCAGATCAGGCTAAGGGGCACTCGTACATTTGCTTTGAGGGCCCGTTGGGGGGCCACCTGAAGCTGGAAGTTAAGGAAAAGATTTGGAAGCGGGAGTATGTAGATATTTTTACACTGCTCCCTCTGGAACGTTTTGGAACTGACAGGTGGGGGAGGGGAAGGGAGCACTTTAAGGAAGAGGATGAGGATAGGAGGGCTTTTAGGTTGATCCCGAGGACGTTCGGGAACTGGCTACAGGCTTTTGCGATCTTGGCGAGTGTAGTAGGGGAGAAGAACCCGGAGAATTGTTCTCCGCTGTTTTGTTACCTAGACAACATATGGGAGGTACACCGGGTTTATGGGGGGATGGCATGGCTGAGGTATGACGAGCAATTCCGGCAGCGGATGTCGGTGTGTGCCGAGCTAGGTTGGGACCATAGGGACATTGGGCTGTGGTTGCGGGTTATGAACTCTTGGGGGTGGTGTATTCTATGGCGGCCAGCTCATCGCCCTTTCAGGGGGGTGCCACCTTGTCCACTCCAGGGGTGGCGGAGGCAACAAGGAAAGGAGTGTGCTGGGCGTTTAATGATTCCCAATGTAAATTCGGTGCAGGATGTAAATTCCGGCACAAATGCTCGGCCTGCGGGGGTAATCACTCCGTTCGGCGCTGTTTCAGGAGAGGACGGGGGGGGGTTCAGGAGGTTCCCAGAAGGTCCTGCCAAGAGGGATAACCCCGGTGAAAGGAGAGGCGATGCTCCCGTGGCTAAATAGGTATCCGGATCGGCGGGCCGCACAGTTGCTGGCAGAGGGTTTTAAGGAAGGTTTTAGGATCCCATGTCAGGCACCCCCCGGGGAAAGGGGGGCGGTAAAAAATTTGAAGTCAGCCAGGCTACATCCGGATGTGGTGAGGCAGAAGTTGGGAAAGGAAGTATTACTGGGTCGGATGTCGGGGCCGTTTACCTATCCACCGGAGGGATTAGTGGTGTCCCCATTGGGCGTAGTGCCAAAAAAGGAAAAGGGGAAGTTTCGCCTGATTCACCATTTGTCCTTTCCAAGGGGGGGATCTGTCAACGATGGCATTGACCGGGAGTTGTCGTCTTTGCATTGGCAATGGTGCGGGAAGCGGGCCCGGGGGCGCTCATGGCCAAAACAGATATTGAAGCGGCATTTAGGTTGTTGCCAGTTCACCCGGAGAGTGTGTACTTATTGGGGTGTTTCTTTGAGGGAGGGTATTATGTGGACCGCTGTCTCCCGATGGGATGTTCAATTTCATGTTCATACTTCGAGGCATTCAGCTCGTTTTTGGAGTGGGTGGTGAAGGAAAAGGCCGGGGGGAGGGCGTCCATAACGCATTACTTGGATGATTTTCTTTGCGTGGGGGCGGCGGAATCGAGGGAGTGCGAGCTCATCCTGGCATGCATGCTGGAGGTGTTTCGGGCGTTTGGAGTGCCGGTGGCGCACGACAAAACTGAGGGCCCTGCGACGTCCATCAAGTTTCTCGGGATCGAGATCGACATGGTGGAAGGGGTTTGCAGGTTGCCGGCGGACAAGGTGCGGGATTTGGAAACAGGGCTGGAAGGGATTCTTGGGCTTAGAAAGATTCGGCTGAAGCAGCTGCAGTCAGTGCTGGGTAAGCTGAATTTTGCCTGCAGGGTGTTGCCGATGGGGCGGGTTTTTATGCGCTGGTTGTCGTTGGCGACAGTTGGGATCCGCATCACTTTATTCGTCTAACGGCGGAGCTAAAGGAGGATGGGAGGATGTGGGTTTCCTTCCTGAAATCGTTCAATGGCCTGGGGTACTGGTTGGATCCCATGAGATCGAACAATGAGGTGGAATTATTTACGGATGCGGCAGGTTCGGCAGGTTTTGGAGCTTATTTGAAGGGGAGGTGGTGTGCTGAATCGTGGCCAAGGAGGTGGGCGGAGTCGGAGCTGATCAGGAACCTGGCCTTTTTGGAGTTGTTCCCGTTGGTGGTGGCGATGGTCTTATGGGGGGAGTCTTTAAGGAACAAGGCGGTGTGTTTCCGCTCAGACAACATGGCGGTAGTGGCGGCGGTTAATTCTCAAACGTCATCATCCCCCCCAGTCGTCGTATTGTTGCGCCAGCTGGTACTGGCATGCCTGCGGTGTAACGTATGGTTCAGGGCGGTTCATGTGCCGGGGGTTGAGAACGGGGTGGCTGATGCTCTTTCTCATTTGCAGTAGGATCGGTTTCGGAGCTTGGCGCCCAAGGCGAACGCGGTCGGCGAAGTGTGCCCAGAGTGGTTGAGGGAGATCGTTTGAGCCGGTGGTTCGAGCTAATTCAGAGGTCAGTTGCGCCTTCTACGTGGGGGGGCTACTCGAAGGTGTGGAGACGCTGGTTCGAGCTGGAGAGGGAGTTTGGTGTTCTGCTCGTGGAAGGAGAGAGGCAGGACCTGTTTGTCTGGTATGTGGGGGAGCTATTAGCAGGGGGGGAGTCCCCATCTGTAATAGACAAAAATCTGGCGGCCCTTGCCTTTTTGTGTAAGTTGGCGGGATGGAAAGATTTCACAAAAATGTTTTGGGTAAGGCAGGCTCTGAAGGGGTGGCGCAGGGAGCATAAGACAGTGGATACGAGGCGTCCGGTTTCCTGGGAGATTTTACAAGGGGTCATGGGTCGGCTTACTCAGGTTTGTTCGTCGGAATTTGAGGTACGGCTTTTTCAAGCAGCATTTTCGGTGGCGTTTTTCGGGGCATTACGGGTGGGGGAACTAGTTAGCCGGAACAAGCGAGAGCCAGGTGGCCTCCAGGTGGATGATGTGCTTTTTCGGGGGAAGGGGTTTGGATTCGGATTCGCGTGTCGAAGACTGACCAGGAAGGTAGAGGGGTGAGTATATTTTTGGGTCAGCTGGGGCCGAATGTGTCATGTCCGGTTCTCGCGCTAAGGGGGTTTCTGGGCGTTAGGCCACTTACGGGGGGCCATTGTTCATGCACGAGGATGGGACCTTTTTGTCACGCTTCCAGTTTTTGGCAGTGTTTCGGAAATGCTTAGCGGTGATGGGGTTGTCTAGCAGGGAGTATGGCACTCACTCTTTTCGCATAGGAGCGGCGACGGAGGCGGAGAGATTGGGGTTGCCGGTAGACCTGGTTAAAAAAGCGGCCCCGCGCTGTCAGATTCCCGGCAGGTGCGCTCCAGGGGCGTGTGTGGGTGGCGCGCCGTCACGTGGCCCTTACGCTCCCCAATCAGGGGGGCGGGCGGGGCGCGAGGTGACGTGCTCCATACTCGCGTCACTTGGAGCAGCACACACTGCAGCTTAAAAGAAGACATGGCAGCAGTTAGAGCGAGACGGCCTGAGGAAGTGATTCAGGGGAATCACACTACGCGTCGCCTTTCGCTTGTTCGGACCCCCAGCAGGATAGCTCTGGAGATTGGGTGAAGTACCATACCACTTTTTTATTCCTAGTCCCTTTGGGTAGTCATTCCGACATGTTAGTCATGTTTGTATTTGGGCAATAAGGGCAGCTTAGCACTTGGCACTTTATTCATGCATTTATGTTGTGTTTTGGATAATAATACTGTAAGTAATTATTTATTTCATTCATCTATTTATATATTTATTAATAAGCACAGTTTTGCACATAGCACATTATAGCACTTTGGGTTTTGATTAATGCACCTTGTATCCATAGTCTTTAGCTTGTACTTTTAGGGACCTGATATCAATGGCTAATACAATAGAGCGTTGCATAATTATCCAGGGGGTCTGATGTGTTTTAATTGTTTTTTAATGTAATAAGTGTGAACTAGCATTGTAATAACACCCGTATACAAATAAAGGGTTTTTATCAATTCTATACTTTTTGGCTGGTGCGGTTATACTATACAGGTATATTGTGGGGGTGTTCTGGATTACCCCACTTTTGTGCAACATGTTTACTGAGTTAGGGAACTTGTGGATACATTTTTATAGCCAGTGCAAAACCTCTGTCGCCATCTATGGTTAGTTTTTTAGAACTGCAACTACTATTGACCAGTATTACTTTAATCTGTTGTCAACACATAATGGTTATATAGCATCCATTGGAGGTATAAGGACAGGTAACCTAGCTCTTACATTGTAATAGGTAGAACCCAGACATGAACACCAGTGATGGAAAGGGAGGCAGCAGTGAGTATATACCTGCACAACAATGCATGCATAGGTAAAGGACACTACAGGGTCGATTCATGGTCGGTGCGTCGGTGAGTTTGCTGGCGCTATTTGGTTCATCGGGTTGCCTAAAGCAAATAGGTGGAGGAAACTGCCAATGAGTAACACGCTTATTTTATTCCAAAAGCACATACCGGCAGCGCCCTGCATGTTTATGAACAATGAAAGTGTCAGCCTCAAGATCCTTTTAGGAATTGAAGTTTTTTTTGGTTTGGGTTGCTACAAAAAAAAGTTTTCAAAAAACACAAAAATGAAGATCCAAACAACAAAAATGTGGATATTGTGCCCCAAAGTTTAGCAAAAACAATAAAAAAAATTACAGTTAAATTATTAAGCATTAATATGCAAACCAAACAGGGAGGGTTAGAGAACATCTGGCACAAAACATTGGGCAAAAAAATCTTAAGGGTTAAATGGAATCAGAATATCCGCCCCAAAAAAACAAAAATGGGGAAAACCGGTTCTCCAGAGAATACACTGAAATAGCGAATAGATCTTTGCAGAAAACACAGAAGCTGGAGAGATCAAATCCCTATGGAGTAACAGTAAAGGAAAGGGGAGAAACATGGAGGACCATCGGGAGCAGTTAAGGTAATTAGCCAGCCAAATGCGCATGGGGCAGGGCCATTTGTGCTTCAAAACAGCAGATTTGAAGACGCACTTGTGGAAGACGCAAAATGCTTGCCATTTGGCCATTGTGCCATGTGCCTGGGGTGCTCACGCAGCCATGAGCCATGTGCCTAGGCGCATGCAGAATTGTTTGCGCCCCTCCTGCGTGTTTTGCGCATTGACCATGAATCAGCCCTTAGACGTTCTTTACCTGTGCTGCATATGGACATCTATAGGCTGCATTGGGTCAAATTCAGATGTGAAGGTGTCCATTAATTTCATTTCTGGACCAGTAATTAAATGGTCCTCCTTTATTGCTAATGCAAGGTCAGTACATATACTCGTTCCCCATTATACCTGCTTTCTGCTGCTGCTGTTGCCCTGCACTAGCAATGAATTGCGTTAAAAAATGCGCATATAAAAGAACTGGACCATTGAAAATAATAAGCTGCATTTTCCCCGTGTTGTGGGTGCGCTGCACAATAAAGAGAAAGCGAGTCGCTGTGAATGGAATCTAAATGAAACCTGTCCTGATCCTTCTCTCTATAGAACAGAACAAATATCTGACAGTAATATCTGTAAATAGTAACAAATCTTCTGTCTCCACTATAACCCAACCCTCGCAGAAAGGAATTACTAGTATGTATATACGATATACTTAATGACTGATGGATTCTCATTCTGATCACATTTGGAAAAACATTCCAAGTTCCAAGGCCGCAGCCCAACTCTTTCATTATATAGGATATATTAAAACATTCTTTGTATGATGCTCTTGCTGGTTTTCATGAGGTAAGGTAAACTAATACGGTTACTCTTCTTCTTTTTGACTTTAAAATAAGTATGTGCTGCCCCCAGGTGGACAAAATGTATTTTGCAACAAAAATGATGACCAAACTATGAAGTCATGGCCTTTTTCCTGATAAGTCCCCAGTCATTCAGCTGGCATGTTACGAGATACATGAAGACTTCAGTCCAGCTTACTCTTTCCATTAGTGGGTGGCGTTTGTACTGTAGCATGTAAAGATCTTCATATGTTTGTCCACTGCAGCAAATTCTGGCCACCACATCTTACCCACATGCTAATGGTAAACATGGGAAGAAGTCAGGATCATGCTAATGGTAAACATGGGAAGAAGTCAGGATCATGCTAATGGTAAACATGGGAAGAAGTCAGGATCATGCTAATGGTAAACATGGGAAGAAGTCAGGATCATGCTAATGGTAAACATGGGAAGAAGTCAGGATCATGCTAATGGTAAACATGGGAAGAAGTCAGGATCATGCTAATGGTAAACATGGGAAGAAGTCAGGATCTTAGGCGCTCCCTTGGGTATTACAATATTACGTATGTGGTTGCCGTGAATTAGTCGGTCTCCCAAATAAGTCTCTAAAAAATAGCTTCCTTTCTAGAATATTTGAAGAAATGGCTTTTTTTGTGAGAAAAATATTTTTATCTTTATTTTTTAATCAGCATCATTTTAGCTGTGCACATTTTTAAAACATTTGCACGGCTAAAAATGATGCTCAATTGCACTGAGGAAAAAACGTCAAGATAAAGATTTTTTTCTCACAAAAAGACGTGAGAAAAAAATCTTACGGTGCTCAATCAGCCCTATAGTTACTAGGGAGGCATTAGATCCACTTAAATTCAATTGTCCAAGGAAAAAAGACAGTGTTTACCAGACCTGCTTTCTTCAAAGCGCACCAACAGCTACAGTATGTTACACCACTGAAGCAGTAATTGGTACATATGCATTTATGCAGAGATTTAGCAAATTTTGGATCTTAAGAAACAATTTACAGTGATTCCATACACTGGGATCGCTCTAAATCGGCGACAGCACAGCTGATCATGTCTGGGGCAGGATCCCATTTGGTGATGCCAGCTGATCATGTCTGGGGGAGGATCCCATTTGGTGATGCCAGCTGATCATGTCTGGAGGAGGATCCCATTTGGTGATGCCAGCTGATCATGTCTGGGGCAGGATCCCATTTGGTGATGCCAGCTGATCATGTCTGGGGCAGGATCCCATTTGGTGATGCCAGCTGATCATGTCTGGGGGAGGATCCCATTTGGTGATGCCAGCTGATCATGTCTGGAGGAGGATCCCATTTGGTGATACCAGCTGATCATGTCTGGGGCAGGATCCCATTTGGTGATGCCAGCTGATCATGTCTGGGGCAGGATCCCATTTGGTGATGCCAGCTGATCATGTCTGGGGAGGATCCCATTTGGTGATGCCAGCTGATCATGTCTGGGGCAGGATTCCATTTGGTGATGCCAGCTGATCATGTCTGGGGCAGGATCCCATCTGGTGATGCCAGCTGATCATGTCTGGGGCAGGATCCCATCTGGTGATGCCAGCTGATCATGTCTGGGGCAGGATCCCATTTGGTGATGCCAGCTGATCATGTCTGGGGGAGGATCCCATTTGGTGATGCCAGCTGATCATGTCTGGGGCAGGATCCCATCTGGTGATGCCAGCTGATCATGTCTGGGGCAGGATCCCATTTGGTGATGCCAGCTGATCATGTCTGGGGGAGGATCCCATTTGGTGATGCCAGCTGATCATGTCTGGGGCAGGATCCCATCTGGTGATGCCAGCTGATCATGTCTGGGGCAGGATCCCATTTGGTGATGCCAGCTGATCATGTCTAGGGGAGGATCCCATTTGGTGATGCCAGCTGATCATGTCTGGGGCAGGATCCCATTTGGTGATGCCAGCTGATCATGTCTGGGGCAGGATCCCATCTGGTGATGCCAGCTGATCATGTCTGGGGCAGGATCCCATTTGGTGATGCCAGCTGATCATGTCTAGGGGAGGATCCCATTTGGTGATGCCAGCTGATCATGTCTGGGGCAGGATCCCATTTGGTGATGCCAGCTGATCATGTCTGGGGCAGGATCCCATTTGGTGATGCCAGCTGATCATGTCTTTGGTGATACCCCCTTCAAGCCAGAGAACTTGGACCCAAAAACATACCTGATAACATCTTGTTTATAGGCAAATGTAATAGTGGAAATGGAGTGGCCAACCCAATATCCTAATCTCAATCCTATAGTTTAGGACTAATGCTATGTTCGATAGCCTAGCCCTAGATCACACGTGTCAAACTCTGGCCTAGGGGCCAAATCTGGCCCGCAGCGTCATCACATTTGGCCTGCGAGCAAGAGTCTGACCTGTCTCCCTTCTTCATAGATAACACTGTTATCTATGAGTGACAGGGCTGGGGCAGTCGCGGGTATTACCTTTAAAGTAGGCGCACAGCCACACACATGCTCCCCAGCGCCGCTTAGTCCCCGAGAGGCTAGTTAACAAGCCCGGCCGGGTTGCACTGCCAGATTACAGCCTGACGGCTGGCGGGATAGGAATTTGATGTAGAACCCCTCCTCCTATGATGATGAAGTACTTCCCCTAGTAGTTGGAAAATGCCAGATCCTCACTACCCCGGGCATCACAAAGCACTGTTTGAAACCCCACCCCAGATCGTTGGTGGCCAATTGGGGGTAAAAGTTGAGTTTTGTGGGCCTGAATTTTGGCAGTTGCAGGGGACAAAGCATGGGGGGGGGGGGGGGGCATTACCAATCAGGATGCACCCTAGACATGAGCAGCAGTCCCACACCACCCAGCAGGGTCTGCATCTGTCCTAGGCAAAATAATTCTGCATCTGTCATGGGCAAAATAAATATGTGCCTGCCTGCATCTGTCCCAAGCAAGGAAAACTGTGTCTGTAACCATATATTTAACCCTTTCAGTGCCAGCCTACCTGCAGCATTTGCCACTCCCTGTTGCCAGACCATGTTTCACTATTTTGCGCTACACATGTTCAACTGTGATTTTTGAAAGGATTTCTAGGGATTTTCCAGGAAAATGATATATTGTTTTTTTCAGCAGAGTCTGGGCTTTAACATGAAATGTCTTGTTTGTAATTTTTAGGTGTATTCTCAATATTTTTGGGTGAAGTATTTGAAAACATTTTTTTACAAATTATTTTTTTACAATTTGTAGTGTTTTTTTGTAATAAAAAATGTAAGTTTGTCAATAAAATCTTATTGCGTGTGAAATCCCAATTTCTCCCGGTTACAGCAGTACCACATATGTATAGGTAGACACCCTTTCCTGCCCAGGAGACTCCCCCAAACTGAAATAGCACTTTAGGGTATTTTCAGATAAAATTCTTTGGTTGCAAAGAGTTTCCCTAAAAAAAGGATAAAAAAGCAGAATCAAAGCCACATTTTCCTAAAAAAAAACTATATACAAACAAGAAAAAACAAGTTTAATCTGAAAAAGCAACATCCCCCGAACAGAACAACACCCAACATGCATAGGTTCTGTCAAGGGAAGAGTTGCCAAACACCCCAAAGTGAAGCATGTGCGTAACGGTAAATTTACTTTGTCAGCTCTGCAGACAAAGTGTGCACCTTGCGATTTATCAACCAAAACAACCCTTTACATTTGGAATATCCCCCATAAGCCATATATTCTCTGAAAGTACACATGTTAAGCTTTCTAAGCATACCTAGCTTGTTGTAGTGGGCTCATCTTTCTGGAATTAATCCCTCAAAGAATTCTTTGGTTGCGCAGGGTTTCCCTAAAAAATGTATAAAAAAGCTGAATAAAAAACACCTTTTCCTAAAATATAAATATGCAAACAAGAAAAAACAAGCTAAGTCTGAAAGCGCAAAGTCCCCCGAACAGAACAATACCCAACATGCATAGCTACTTTTAACCCTTTTAATTGCCAGCCTACTTGAGATTTTGTCACCCTCTGTTGACAGGTCATTTTTCCCCATTTTGCGCCATTTTTGCTGGAATTTTCAGGAAAATTAGATTTATATTTTTTTGCAGCAGAGTTTAGGCTTTAACATGAAATGTCTTGTTTGTAAATTTTATTTTGTTTTTTACAATATTATTAAGTAAAAAAAAATAAATAAATAAAAACATTTTTAGAAAATTGACTCCTTTATTTTAAATAAAAAATGTATTTTATTAAGGAAAAGCATATTGCATGTAAAGGCCCCGATTCTACCGATTAGAACGGTACCACATATTTATCGGTAGCCCCCCGTTCCTGCCCAGGAGACCCCCCTAACTGAAACAAGTACTTTATACTTTTACAAATAAAATACAACTACCATCCACACTACAAAGGGTTAAATCGAGAAAAAAAAATGACATAGGGTCCCCCCTCCCAGGGGGGGGGCATTTTTTGGGGTCCCCCTTACCCAAATTAACCAGCCCGGGACCAGCTATGCAGGGCTTGTAGAAACAGGGCACAGGGGCCAGCTTTTGTGGCCCCTGGCCCTGCAGGCTACAAGCCCGCATAGCCCGTGGGCCCGGGCTCTTCTGCCCCCCCCCGGGCTTTGGGGAGGCAGGTTATGGGGGTGCCAGGGGTTAATGGCAAGTCACCTGCTAGTCACAGGTGACTTGCCACCTCCCCCAGCCTTGTGAACTGGTATAGGGGTCACAAGGGGTTAAATGTAAAAAAATGTAAAAAAAACACACACACGCAAAAAGAAAAAATTATTTTATTATTATTATTATTTTTTTTAATACTAACCTCCCATCCATCCTGGAGTGTCCCTCGGCGATCACTGGCTTCTGCTCACCTGCTGGAAGCCTTTTATAGCTGCTGGATGACAGAACACAAAGGGTTAATTAAAAAAAAATGACATAGGGTCCCCCCTCCCGAGGGGGACCCCATTTTCCCCCTTACCCAAAGTAACCAGCCCGGGACCAGCTATGGGGGCTTGTAGGCACAGAGTGGGGGGGCCAGCTTTTGTGGCCCCCCCACCCTGCAGCCTACGCGCCCACATAGCCTATGTGGGCCCGGGCTCTTCTGCCCCCCCCCCTGGGCTTTGGGGAGGCAGGTAATGGGGGTGCCGGGGGTTAATGGCAAGTCACCTGCTAGGGCAGGTGACTTGCCACCCCCAGCCTTGTGAACTGGTATAAGGGGTCTCATGGACCCCTTACCAGTTCACAAGGGGTTAAATGTTGAATAAAAAAAACACAGACACATAAATAAAAAAATACAACTCTGTGAAGTACTCACCTGTAGAGTTGGTATTATATGCAGACAGCACGTCCTGCTCCAGACAGAGTCCTTACATGTGGGTACACCTCCGCCTTCAGCGCTGTGCACTGCAGAATCATGAAGAAAACAAGCTCCTCCCGGCCCTACATATACCGAGGGACCTCCCACAAATCCCCAGCATTGAAAAGCAGTGAGAGAAGAAGCCAGGAGGAAAACAACCACCTAGAGACTGGCAATAATATCCAAGATAATAATCACCACACAGGGGATCCAGAACAAGGTGAATCAGGGTGGGGTGGAGCAGGATGTGCTGTCTGCATATAATACCAACTCTACAGGTGAGTACTTCACAGAGTTGTCCTGCTCCAGACATAGTCCTTACATGTGGGACATCCAATAGCAGTGTCCATAAGTAGGGTGGGAAAAAAAGGCACAGCCAACCAAAACAGCGCTATCGCCTGTAACCTTGCTACCAGGAGCAACTAGAGCAAAGCTCTAACTTAACTTATGAAGCCTTACAAGGCTAATGAAACACGAGCAGAGAACTAGTCAGCCTGCTCAACAACCAAGTGCATAAGGCCCAAACCAAGCACCGGTATAAGAAATCCAAACCAAGAGAGAAGAATGAATCTCCCTTAACAAACAGGCCAGAGTAACAGCCTAACCATGCTACTAACGATAACAGGGTAGCCATGGCAACCATAGAACCTTTCCCGTCAGGGAATACGAACCCTGGTCTCGGCGAGACCAACGTAATACTGAACACGAGCTAACAAGGCTCCTCAAGAGCCAACATGATAATCAGGAGCTCAGAAGGGCAACCAGCCAAGCAAGACCAGTCCAACAGACTCCCATACTCATGGGAGTAACCAGATCCTGCTGCAAGAAGGATGGTGACGTCTATAAGCCCAACGGGCATAGCCCCAACCCTGGACAGGAAGCAGACCAGAGGTTCCCAATGCCTATTGAGGGATACAGATCCCTTTTAAGCTCAGAGTAAGCAGAACACCAGTCCAAAGACCGTAGGTTCTGGAATCGAGAAGAATAACAGCCCTCCGCCTGGACTCAAGCTTGGTGCAAGGCGGACACATTCTCACCCGACGGTGTACAGATATAAAGAGCTGTAAAAAATATAAAAAGGACTAGGCTAACTAAGAAGGCCATCTCCTATGGCACGCCCCAGACTGAGGCACCCGCCCCGAAGGAGTCATCTGAGGCAGGGAACAGACAAGAACCTGAATAAGACCCAGGGAAACCCTTAGCAGGGCAACAGGATAAGCAACCCCCCCAAGGGAGCTCAGAATTCTCTGGGGAATGCGCCTGAGCCACCCCTGAAGAAAGCTCAACGCCGAAGCTTGAAACTAGTCTCTACCGAGAACAACAGGGCGAGCCCTGGAACCTCTCAAGGAACTGAGTTGGAGAACCAACTCCAGCCATGCCATAAGAACTCTAGTACCCATGGGTAAGACCTCATTCCATAGGGAATAGAGAGCAAGTCCCAGCCATCCAACTAGGGCGCCAACTCCCAACATAGCTGGTAGAAAAGGGAGGAGAATAAAAAAGGGAGGGATCTAGACCCAACCCTCCAAAAAGAAGAGACACCCAGGGGCAACATTTCTGATAAGGTGAATAACGATCGTCCAAACCCTGTGAAGGGAATGACGTAGTAAGGAGCCTAACTAGGCATAACCGCCCACATGAGAGGGCACACAGTACAACTGTCTCCAGCAGAAAATGCGAACCAACCACACAGGGCCACTCATGGCCCCCAGTGCAACAGTTCACCCTTGCCACAGCAAGCCTGTGCAGAACCCCACCTAGCAGGGTGTAAGAAGGGACAGACAAAGGGTAGAATACCCAGACAAAAGGCCAGACTAGGTCACCGTGACCAAGGCCAGAGAGCCCTGGGACAATCACCCAGGGCAACGAATTAGGACCTTAACCAGGACAGATTCTCTGTAACAGTCACGGGGCCACGGCCCCAACCAGTAGGCTCATTGAGACACTAGGGAAGGCCCTCCCAGCACAGTAGGACAGCCAACAAGCCAATACCAATGAAGCGCAAGGAGTGTAAAAAAAAAACCTACACTGAATCAGAACCAGACCCTACAAGAAGGGTCAACCTGTTCCGAGACTTTCTCGGATAAAATCTGGGATAGGCCACTGACCAGACAGACCAAGAGTCCCCAAAAGACAAGGCCTAAGGGAAACAGACCAGCAAGCTAGGGCCCAACAAGGCACAACGTGATGACCTACCAATGGTATGAAAATGGCCCCCCCTAAAGAAGCCCCCCTTAGGTACCTCAGGGAATTTCATAAGGAGTAGAACCCCTTTAGCGACCCCGCCAGACCTGGTCCCCATGGTGACCATCTATAGGGATAGCAAGAAGGAAGTGATGTCCATCAACAACTTCCATGAGAAGGGAACCCCCACAAAAACAGGGGGAACGTACTGATCTATTTCCAGGGGTGTTGGAACCCCATCCAGGACAAGTGACCCAAGGAGCCGCAGGCCCCAGGGGCATCTGGGAAAAGGAACAGCCTCGGCCGCCAGCAATAGGCCCATCAGCCGCAAGGTGAATGTAATGAGACTACAGCAAAGGGCAAGGCCCCTTCCATACCAAGGCACCCCAATCAGAAGGGAAGGTTGAACCTGGACCCATCTAAATGCCACCCCGTAGGGAGAGTATGAATCAGATTACACCAAGTAATGGATGTGCCTAAGCACCAATCCAAAAGACTCCAAGAGAGCCCCAAGTCCAAGTAGAAACTAGTGCGGACCGCACCGGTGAATGAGTGTGAAAGCGCTCCCTTACTCGCCTTGGCGAGCCATCTGGAACAGGGGAGGGACCCCAGACAAGACCCTAATATAAAGAATGGTCCTGTAACACCGGCAGGAAAAAAGGACTAGGCGTCCAGAGGGAACAAGGGACCGAAGGGGAAAAGGAGCCTTGCAGGCATCAAGAGGTTCACTTTGACCAGGGCGTCTGCGGCCCAACAGATGGATACCAAGTAGGCAGAGCCCGTGGAACCTAGATGCCCGGTCTAGACCGCCGGATCTGGGCAGACTGCCTCATCCCGAGGGAAGAGCAGAGTGAATGCAATTATCAGCCAAGGCCAACCTAAAAGAAGGCCCAGACCCTCCAGGCCAAACTCAACCTGTGTCCAATCATTAAAGGATACAACGGGGACTAGAATACCCCTGGCTAATTTTGAAGGGAACTGCCCAGACACTTCATTCTTTCAAAAACCACGTCCAGGAAGGCCATCACCTGCCATCGCCCGAACGAAGCATGGCATCCTGCCGTGCAAGTGCTGTGGCAGTTCCCTCGCCCGCAGGGCGAGGGCGTCCCTTCATGCTTGTGAGGTTTTGGCAGACTTTGGTTTTGACCTGCCAGAGGTCCCAGGGCGATGCCTGCCTCCCCTGGAACGAGCTTCCACGCCAAAAAGTTGGAAGCACACTTCTGGTTCTCTTTTAACAGAAACATAAGGAGGGGGCGAGGGGTCCTTGCCCCTGGGCTGCCTGGCTGAGCGTCTGCGCGAGGGCGCCTTACCCTTTTTGCCAAAAAGGTCCAACCTGGCCCAGAATAAGCGACGTCCTCGTAAGGGAATGTCAGTAAGAACCTTTTTAGTGTCACTGTCAGCCCCCCACTGTCGCAGCCAAAGCAGTCGACGAATGGCCACCACAAGGGCCGAGGTTTTAGCACACATTTTGATGGTGTCATCCATAGCTGAGAGGATAAATCTCACAAAAACGTCACAATCTGACAGTGCATTGAAGACCTCACAAGGGAGATCCTACGGCTGTTGGTCAATTATCTTCCTGATCAGCGTCCTGGCGGCCACCGAGGTAACAGCCGCAGCACAGACCGGGCGCAGAGTCGTCCCTACACTAGAGAAGGCATGGGAGGCCAATCTGTCCATGCGCCGTCCTCGGCATCCCGAAGGGTGCGAGAGAGGGAAGCCGCCATGAAGGGAGGGTTAACAACCCCAATAATTGGAGCATCCACCTCTGGAGGAACTGACCATCGTTCAACCAAATCTTGGGGAAAGGGGTACTTCCAGTTCCAAACCCCCGGGACCCCTGTGAGTTTGCAAGGGGATTCCCATTCCTTAGATATAAGATATTGGAAATGATCCTGATCCAAGAATTCCAGGCGCGGAATCGCCGTGTGGAAACTCTCCCTCTTGGGCTTGGGAGACTCTCCCGGGGAAGAGATAGACAGCACTTCAAAAATCTTAATGAGTAACTCATCAGTTTCACACAGGCCCCAGGACTCCGGGCCAGAACCGTCGCGGTTCCAAGACAACTCATCCGAAGAACTGGACCCTGAGAACAGATCACCGTCCTCGGACTGATCCAGATCCTGCATAGCAGCAGGTTCTTCGGTTTCAGTGGAAGACCTATAGCTAGGTTGCGTCAGGGATCGTTTCTTCCCAGTGCCCAAGCGCTCTGCCAAGCCTGACATAATATGCTCGGCGGTGGGAAGCTTGCGCGGCACTACTCGCTGGTCATCCCCGCTCGAGTGCGACTCATCAGGAGTGAGATTCAAGTCCGGGGAGACAGGTGTATTGAAGCGAGGTGCAGGTACAGGCAAGCCTGATTGCAGGGCCAGCGCTTGTTCAGCACACGGTCCGCAGACCAGTGCTCTGTCAGCGTCAGCGTGGGGTTGTCTACACATGGTACACAGCCGGTCTTGTCCCCGCGGGACCCCGGACACCAAATTCTGAGATGCCTCCATATGGTGATTAATTTAGGTAATATGCTGGAAGGGATTTATGCTGTAAGCAACCCTGGATGCCCCAAAACCCGCTGGGAATGTGGGAGATTCTAATATGACCCCGTGAGATATATATCAGGCCGGGAGAAGCCACTGGAAGCTTGGCATCTGAAAGACATAAGGGGAAAAGAGGGTGTCAGAGCCAAGCGCAACACAAAAAGAAAATTAAACGAACGCCCGTGAGGGCACTTACATCAACCAAGGGAGAAGGAGGATCGTGACCACGCGCGCGCGGGAGACCAACAAAATGGCGCCAGCGAACCTTGACGGGCGGGCCAGAGCTATAGGTGACGCGGAACGCGCCAAACCAGGCCACGCCCACCCCGGAGAGCGCAAAGCTCCGCGGAACAAGACAGGAAAAGAACAGAAATGACGCCATGGCATCGCGAGACGGAGCCACCTTACGCGCCAAGTCACATATTTTAAAGGCGCAGCGGGCAATCGTAAAAACAAAGTTTGAAGCGCGGCTCTGACCCCCGGAACCTATAGGGCTAAGGCAAGGCGTGTGATATGGCAAGATTAGGCCAACGTACACAACCCCCCCTCTTTTTCCCCCCACTAACGGGGGGAACTAAGGACGAAGGTGACCCAGCACTCGGGGTTCACCGCTAAATGGGGCGCGGGGCAAGGTGTGGGAGGGGCATCCACTATGAGGCTCACCATTAGCCTAAACCACCTACCCCATGGAGGGGGATTGCGGTGGAGCATGGCTCTGTAAGCACACTAGGTGCTGCCTACCTTCACCCGACCAACGCAGCCCAGGCTGGGAGGCATGTTACTCACAAAGAGGACGGGTGGAAATAGTCCCGGCAGGGCCTCGGGCTGTCAAGCCCCGCTTGCCTGCGAGAGCGTGATACTTCATGTCTTCGCAGTTCGAGCACTGCAGAGGAATCTGGGGATTTGTGGGAGGTCCCTCGGTATATGTAGGGCCGGGAGGAGCTTGTTTTCTTCATGATTCTGCAGTGCACGGCGCCGAAGGCGGAGGTGTACCCACATGTAAGGACTATGTCTGGAGCAGGACCTGCTGTCTGCTTAGAATAAATGATCTTTATTATTATTTTTTTTTTAACTTTACTCACCTCCGAACCCGGGTTTCCCCCGACGATCTCCGCTGACAGTCTGCACGCGTGTTTGGAAGAGAGAGCCTGGGGAGGGGGGCGATCACAGCCCTGCTCCAAGCACCGAGCAGACTGATTCAGAGTCTTGGGTGCTGGAAGTAAGAAGCTGGCTGCTGGTGGCATCACAATGATGTCACCTGGCCCCGCCCCCAGGGTCGCGATCGATAGCAGTCGCGATCCAGGAAGTGGGGGGAGAGGGCATTTTCTGCCCTCTCCTCGCCACGGAAGAGGCTGGGGGAGCGATCGGAGGCCCCCCCAGTGAAGAGAAGACCCTGCGGGAGTCAGCGTGACTGCAGGTAAGTAAATGTCTTTTTTATTTTATTTTTTGTAGTTAGCAGCTGCTGCTGCCGAAGCGGGGGGGGGGGGGGGGAAGCTTTGCCTATTCCGGGGGCTCTCCTGGAGCCATCCGAGCCCCCACGGGGGATCGGATGGCACCAAATTAAAGAGGAGACCCGGCCGGATCCAACGAGGGGTCAGGTGAGTATTTTTCATTTTTATTTTTTTAACTAGCAGCGGGGAAAGTCGAGCGCGTAACACCTACGGGCTTGGCACTTAAGGTCCAGCCAAGCCAGCACGTAGGTGTTACGTGCTCGACTTTGTAGGCAAACATAATGCTGATGTGGCCCTCGGTGGAAATGAGACACCCCTGGGCTAGGGAGGAAGACCTGAATGTTCCCAACTTGGTCAAATAGTACCAGGCAGTTTAAGTAGCGCTGTATACCAAAACAGAAACACCACTATGGTTCTGCCTAGTAGTGCCAGAACCACATCTTGGACCTGCAATTTCATCTCCTATTTGTTTTACTCTCCCTTAAGAGTGCTGTGAGGTTACCTACTTTTGCCACTTTCAACTACAATTAATAATTTAAATAACGTACTATTTTTACCTGGTAATGGATATGTTGGGGCTTCACCATATGCTGGTGGATCTTAAAGCAGTAAAAAAAAAATGTTTTTTTTATTATTTTACCATGCTTAACCTGAAGTGCAGAACCTTTTAGATGGTTTTTGACATCCTGCCTTCTCTACTTCACAAGCAATAGAACCTTAAAATTTCCCGGATGTCCTGCCCATTTTGTAGATTGCCGGTGGTTCAATAATAGGGCCAGTTATTGCCGGATTGCATCATGAACCAGCTTATAAGAGCAAGAGATGGAGGAAGAGCAAAGGCTCCCAGGATTCTATGTGGGGCCTGCTCAGTGCTGAAATCCCGCGAAGGGAATTTCATTAGGTCAAAAACTAGGACTGAAGTATCTAGGTCAGCTCTTCATAGGCCTAAAAGAAAGACCTGAATGTCCCCAAATTGGTCAAAAGTTGCATTGCATAGCAAAACAGAAACATCACTATGGTTATCAGAACCACAAGTGATGTAGGAGCTCAGAAACAGAATGCCAAAAGGGGGTTTACAATATGTTGTGCAAAAGTACTACTCCCAGGTAGCGGACAATGGGGGGGGGGTTATTTGCATTACCTGTGATTTTTAGCTCTCTTTAGTATGTTGACCTAGGAGCAACTAATAAATGAGGCACTACATCCTGCTTGGTGAGCGTTACAGACATATCCCACTTAGGCATTGGATGGCTTCTTTCCTCATAAATAAGCCCAGTCAGGCTAGTCTCACCTCATATGAGTGTATCTTCCTAGAAGGAAAGATAGTACCATGTCTAATCTTATAGTCATCTATAGCTTCTTGAATTGTTTTGCCTAAACCAAAAATGTATATTCAAGAATTGGGAATCAACCTGGTTTTCTCTATAACCTCCTATAAAACACTCTCTAGTGTACACAGCCAACATCATGGCCAAAAAGTTTACAGCAATGAGCAGCTGCATAATATTGTGTAGGTCAGTGCTTTGATAAATAGGAAAAAAAAGCTCACAAGAATAGCAACAAACTTTTCAAAAACTCACATTTTAATATACAAGAATGAAAAGTACAGCAGTTTTACAATGTAGGAAAATTTAATACATACTATATAAACTATTTACAGGAAAATCACAAAGAGAAATGGCCTTTTCACAAGTATAAATTAATAATTACACGCCTTTCCATTCACATCTGTACAGAGAGACTGGGAGATGCGCTGCACACTGGTGCTAAGGATGCAGACTAGATGCTTTTTAGGGACCTGGTATATGAGGACTTTGCAAAGAACATAAGCTTAAATCCAGTTCCAGCAGAAACATTTTATTGGTTTTGGATCAAGTCGAGGTGAGTTATTATTGAGCCCGAGCCTCATTTTCTGCCAGCGCCAAAAAAACAAAAAGTTAATGTAAGTGAAAAATATTAGATGTCACAGAGACCCATAGGGGTATCATTAGCACAGTAACCCCCTTTCCCTTTCACCACCTTTCATTATCACTAACATCCATAAATTTTCCTCTAAATTAAATTCCTGCCTCCAGCGACCAAATGTGATCATGGGCAGAAAAAGTAATATTAAATTGGTTATAACTCTTCTCAACTCTATCCAAAACTAAAAACAATGACTGGGGCTGGGCTTTAATTTGAAGAAAGAAACCCAAGGAACAACAATTGGCTCCTTAACCTAATGTGTTTTTATCACAAAAGTACCAAAGCCACCCAAGGATCCATTCTTAAACAAGCAGGTTGCTCAATAGTACCATTGCAGTGGCATTATTCACAATAAAGCTGAGCAGCTTCATTCACTAACACTAGTATGAGGTTTGGGATTCTGTCCATCAGAGGCTTTTAAGACAAGTCCTTTCCGTCACAAAAACAGATACAATCTTCTAAAAATGACACCCGTCCAGCTAACATGGGGTTTACCTTTCTCCCAATTTATCTGGCAGCATGCCAGTTTGAGCTGATGAAGCCTTGCCAGCCAGACAGCTACCATTTAGAAGAACAACTGCTGTTGGTCTCATGACAGATTTCATAACACAGAGCATTTCTAGACACAGATTAGTAGACCTGTGCTTGTAATACAGCTTTTACGTGATTACAAATCATCAAAGTCATGGCATTGTGCTCAGACAGTGTTTACTTGGGGAGTGTTCTCAAAGACTCTAGGACTTGAGGGCACTGGACAATACTCTTACCTTACCACCACTCGCATGCCTAGTTCTGGTTGGTGGGTGTGGCCCATGTACACCCGGCTTCCAAAGAAAATAATGGGTGCCTTCATACACAGATGTTCCTGATGTATGGGGAGTTTTGGGAGAGAGCTGCGCAGGCGCAGTGGTCAGGTAAATGGATAATCTAGAGCCATGAAGCAATGCCAGGTCCTGGAGTATTTAGGAAAAGTCCACAAAAATATAAAAATTGGTAGAAATTTCCAACACTACATAGAACCTACATTAATACGAGATTTGCTTTATTTGACACACCTGTAAGTCACCAATGCGAGAGCCATCCTGTTGAATTAAAAAATGGCTAATGTTCTGCGCTTCATGATGCGATTGTTCTAGTTCTTGCTAGATTCTTTTAAACCGTTCAAATAATTTCCACCATTGTGTGACTTTATAATAGTATCTAACAGATTTAAAGAAATTGTAATAATTATGGCCACCATTACTGCCTTCCACTGAAACAAGAAATTATGTCTGGATGTAATCGTTACAACATATATTCTCTATAGTCTTACTGAGCTAGGATCGACCTTCCGTCTGTTGCCCAGCATGCAATCACATAAAGGCATCTAGTCGAGTTTCTGTTATCGCCCGTTCTGCTCTTACAAATAATGGAAAGCCAAATACAAACTGGAACATGTTACAGCAACTGCTACACACATCTCCTTTGTATCAAGACAGCATGGCTAGACAATGGCATGATAGGTGTAGTCTAAGGACATCATTTGAATTACAATTGCAAAGGTGTGGCTTCATCCTAAATATGCCTGATATGAAGTGAAAGCATATAATGGATATCAGAATAGAGCAAGATTCTATAGACTACTAACTGGCCATTACTGGTGGCTATTCTACATCATGATGACAGACTAAACTGCTAAGGCACTTAAAGTGAATGTGATGAAGTGTGTATCAATACTGGACCCCTCAAAAATTCCCTATTACCGTCACAAGATACATCATTGCTTCATTTGAGCAGTTGTGCAAATTGTAGAGCAGGTCTTTTTTGTCAGCTTAAAGAGCTGTCATAATACTTACAGATTCTAGCCAAACTCAAAAGGACAATACCCCTTATATCTATTTAGATTGACCTGTATACACTATATTGTAGCCTGTAAGGCATGTGACTCTGTAGCTCTTAGTTCTGCATTTAAGAGTCACACATCGGAACTGATTGATGCCTGTGGATAACATTTTTTTCTAAAGAACGGATTAATATGCTTTTAAAATGGAAGCCTCTGCTTTAACCTTTTTACATATATATTATTTAATACAACTCCATTTATTTCAGAGAATTATTTCATTTTTAAAGATTCAGTTCATATAAATGAATGCTCTGGAAACGAGCAGTAGGGAAGCGTAAATACCATTTTCGTGTCAAAGTATAACAACTACATTTATAGACTATGTTTGGCTTCACATGACTGATTGTAGGTTATGGAACTTGGGTTTAATATTTCACACAGACTATTTTATATGTCAGAATAATTCACCAAAATGCATTCAATCAATTCAATGGCTTACAGCTATCTGCAATATAGCCCAGGGTATCTAGACATTTAAAGGGGAATGTAATACTGGCAATCTCATATTTCTCTCATTTTGGCAACAAATCTAGAGGCCTGTGTTTGAATTAATGAGCCACAGCCCTAAAATTCAGAACATGTTACTTGGCGTCATTCTAGGTCATCAAAGAAAGGATTTCCTGAAAACTCAAATAGTGGGTTATGCAAAAAACTGCATTTGACTCTTCATCGTAAATTACTTGGATACTCAGCAAAAAGGGGGGTCTCTCTGGTATTTTTGGTACTTGAAAGAACACTGAGGTGGGCATTAGAAAGTGATTTTAAAAGGTGCCGTTAATAAATTGCAACACTTTCCAATACTATGTACAAAATACATGTTGGGGGTTTCCTCCTTTCACTGTGTAACAAGCTGGAGACATCCAAACAGAAAACATTGATTGCACTCTGCTCCTTTCCTTGCAGTTTGGCCTTTTTTGTGCGACAGGATTCATCAGATACTGGAAAATGGTTTCCAGTTTAAACCATGGAGCAACAGGCATGGTCGCCTAAAGCACATAGTGCTGCAAGTCCAGATACTCTTGACACTAGGTCTTCTGAGCCACGTGAACTTCAAATGGTCTTGAACATCCTTCAAAAAAATGTATGAGGTCACATTCCAGATCCTATCTGTATATGGACACAGGATGTACTTGAAATGACAGAAAATGTTTAGCAAGTGTATGTGAGATATAGAAACATCTGATGGTGTCACACACTTGGCACAGGTGCTACAAAATAAACCATATGTCACATACATCATCATGGTGGGTTATCCAGAACCCATAGTTTTCAAATGAGCTTAGTTTTTAGCAGCAAAGGCCGCTCTCGGGAAGGGGCCATGGTGGGCTTTCATTTTCACAAAACTCACAGACGTGCAGTGTCCTCTATGTTTTCCGAGTGTTCCAATTGTAGTCTGTTTTTTGCTCTACCGATCGTTCCATAGGAGATTTAGAATCATGAGGGGATCTTTGAGATGGTGGAGAACGAGGGTCAGAAAGGGAGGACTGATGGGAAGGTCCTTTATAGTCCCCAGACTTGTCTTGATGGAATGAGCGGTAATGATCTGAAGGTCCCTGTCCATGATAGCCCATAGGTGGTCGGTGGTCAGATCCCATTCTTCGGAAATCCTGTTGATGGTAACCCTGGGAGCGGAACTCATCTGACCTCCTCCGCTTGTTATCGTGGTGATGCCTGGAAGAAATAGGGGGGTCAAACACTGTTGTATTTATTCATAGGTATTGTCTTAGTTAACAAAAATTAAACAATAATAGCGTATGTAAAAAGGAGCAACAGTTTAAATGTTGGTCCTTTGAGACCTGCAGCTGGGTGGCATCCAATAAAGAAATACCTGATCCCAATCATACCTGCCATGCCTTCTCCCAGTCGGCTGATCGCAAACCACTGGGACCAGTGGAGATAAGTAGGGCAGCTGCCCACACAGCACTGTGCAATCCTCACACCAAACTGGCTGCCAAAAGGGTAAGGGGCTTCCCCGGAAGTAATGCAGTGCAAGGCATCCCACAATCAGTCCCCCACCTCGCAGGTCCTATATGACCAACAGTCATTTATGCTGTTGGCTTTATGGCTGTTGGTCCTATCTGTAGAAAAAAAAGCAATCCTACACTCACCCACCCCGACACATTATCCAGTGCAGCCATACCTGAAGAAATCTTCCCTAACTTCTCCTATCTCCTGTTCTCTGCAGTACATGCTTTAGTGGCCACCTCAATCTGAAACAAGTAATATTTTCCAACAAAGCTTGTGCTTCATCCTTTAGTGAGCAAGGGAACCTGTTCCTTCATGACTGAAGTAAGGAGCGTCCATTGGAGCCACCATGGAAAAGCATGCAGCAACAGATAGAAAAAAGGAGTCGGCAAGTGTCAGTGGCATAGAAACTCCATACTGTGTGCTGGTTACCACCATTCAGGCATAAAAACATACAAAAATGAGTTTTCTCAGAAAATACAATTCTGTGATTACTCACCTGTAGAATTGTTTTTATGGGTATCCAGCACGGGTCGCTTCATCTTCAATTCTTCACTATTGGGTTATCCACCACCAGGTGGCGCAGTCGACTGCAAGAAGACTTGTGGCTCCTCCTGGCCCATAAGAGGCAGTAAATTACCCATAAACTCCCAGTGTTGAAAAGCAGTAATACAGAGAAGCCGGGAGGCAGAGGCCATGTTACTTCACACAGTCCCACTATGAAAAACTCAACGGAAATCACCATAACAAGGCAAAGAGGATAACAGAACAAGGGTGGGATGAAGCGACCCGTGCTGGATACCCATAAAAACAATTCTACAGGTGAGTAATCACAGAATTGTATTTTTCTTGGTATCCAGCACGGGTCGCTTCATCTTTAATTCTTCACTATTGGGACATACAAAAGCAGTGTCCAAGAAGAAGGGTGGGATCCCCAGTGAGCCACAGCACGTAGTTCATGACACTACCGCCTGAAGCACCTTGCGACCAAAAGCAGCATCAGCTGAGGCTCTAACGTCAACCTTGTAAAACTTAGAAAAAGTATGAACCGAAGACCAAGTAGCGGCCTTACAAACCTGTTCAACAGAAGCCTGGTGCTGAAAAGCCCAAGAGGCACCAATAGCCCTAGTGGAGTGAGCTTTAACACAGAAATAGGGTTCCTTCCCCTTGGTAGAGTACGCTTGCACCACCGCCTGTCTGATCCACTTGCTGATAGTGGATTTGCCTGGAGGCAAGCCCTTCCTAGGTCTGGCAGGGAGAACAAACAGAAAGTCCGACTTCCAAAATGACTTTGTGGCAGCCAAATAGTATTTAAGCGCCCTGACCACATCCAGAGAATGAAGATTCCGTTCCTTAGAATTAGAAGGGGCAGGACACAAGGAAGGCAAGACAATGTCCTCATTGAGATGAAAGGCAGAGACAACCTTGGGCAAGAATTCCAGTTTGAGACGGAACACCACCTTATCCTGATGTCGCTCAAAATAAGGAGGCTTCATAGAAAGCGCCGCCAGCTCAGAGACGCGACGCACCAAGGTGATAGCAACCAAAAAGACCACCTTCAGAGTCAGAGTGGAAAGAGCAGTATCGCACAAGGGCTCAAAGGGAGGACCCTGGAGAGCAGAGCACCAAGTTCAAATCCCACACTGGTAGCAAGGGATTTCGTGGCGGACGTACATAAGTAACTCCTTGGAAAAAAGTCTTGATAAGCCCATGATTGGCGAAAGATCTTTGGAAAAAAATAGCCAAGGCCGAAACCTGTCCTTTGAGGGTACTCAGTTGTAGACCCGACTCTAGACCATGTTGTAGAAACGCCAAAATCCTGGAAATGGAAAAAAAGCGACAAGGAAAAGACTTAGACTCACACCAGGCAATGTAAGCATGCCAGACCCTGTAATAAACCATATAAGAAGATTTCTTCCAAGCCTGAATCATGGTACTGATGACCGAGGCCGGCAGCCCCTTATCCATCAGGATGGAGGTTTCAGTAGCCAAGCCATCAAAGCCAGCGTTTGTAAATTGGGATGGTGCAGCTGTTCCTGAATGAGGAGCCCTGGATCGTCGGGCATGACAAAGTGATCCACCGCCATCTGGACGACATCCACGAACCAGACCCTTCTCGGCCAGCGGGAGGCCACCAGAATGGTCGGTACCCCTTCCTGGCCTATCTTGCGCAGCACACGACCCAGGAGAGGAAAGGGAGGAAATGCATAAAGGAGACGAAACTCAGTCCAACGAATTGCTAAGGCGTCCGTGGCGAAGGCCAGAGGATCTCTTGACAGAGAGACGAATCTTGGAAGCTTGTCATTGTGACAGGACGCAAACAGGTCCACGTCCGGCTGGCCCCAGCGGCGACACGGGTTGAAAGATCTTGTTGATGAGAGACCATTCTCCCAGACGAGACGTCCCCCTGCTCAGGGAGTCCGCCTCCTGGTCCTCCACCCCTGGGATGTAAACAGGGAACATTCTCCTCTGCCCAAGACTAAATCAGGGACACTTCCTTGAGGGCTCGCTTGCTCTGAGTCCCGCCCTGATGATTGATGTAGGCGACCGCCGTCTGATTGTCCGAGTGGACCTGGACCGCACGAGCCCGTAGGTGGGGAGTCAACTGAGAGAGGACCAACCTGATCGCTCTCAGCTCCAGAAGATTGATAAGCACATGGGCCTCCTGCGGGCCCCACTGGCCTTGGAACTTCAGCAATTGCCAGAACCCTCCCCAACCGGTCAGACTGGCGTCTGTGGTGACAATCTCCCAGCACAGAGGAAGAAAGGACCTGCCCACTAGAAGATTCCTCGAATCCAACCACCACGAAAGGGACTGTCTGGCCAGAGGGGACAGAGTAAATTCCTGCTCCAGGGACTCCTGTGACCGATCCCAAACGCCCAAAAGATTCAACTGAAGAGGTCTCATGTGGAACTGGGTGAAGGGTACAGCCTCGACGCAAGACACCATGAGACCCACCAACTGCATCCCAGGCGGATGGAGGGGTGGGAGCATGAAAGCAATGTATGTGCCTGCGTCTGGAGACCCTCCACCTTCTGCTGAGGGAGAAACACCTTGACATGAGAGGTGTCCAAGGTCATGCCCAGGTAGGACCTCACCAGGGACGGAGTGATTGAAGACTTGGGATAATTGATCACCCAGCCGAAGGCTTTGAGAGTGGACAATACACTCCGAGTGTTGCTTTCGGCCTGTTGAAGAGACTGAGCAGCAGTCAACCAGTCGTCCAGGTAGGGAAGAATGAGAATGCCCTGGGTCCTCAAGAGGGCCATGATCCTCGCCAAAACCTTGGTGAACACCCGAGGGGCCGAAGAGATACTGAACGGCAAGGCCACAAACTGGTAATGTTGATCCTCCAAGGCAAACCTCAGAAACTTCTGATGTCCCCGGAAAATAGGAACGTGCAGATAAGCATCCTTGATGTCCACTGTGGTCATGAAGTCGCCGGGAAGGGAGCTCACCGCCGACCGTAATGTTTCCATGCAGAAGTGCTTGAACCTGACAAATCTGTTGAGATCCTTCAGGTCCAGGATGGGCCGCAGAGAACCATCCTTCTTGGGCACCGTGAACAGACTGGAATAGAACCCCCACCCCATTCCTGAAGAGGCAAAGGACAAATCACTCCGGACGACAGAAGTCATTGGACAGCAAACCTCAGGCCCTGCACCGTCGAGGGGTTTTGGGAAATCCGGGACCGAAGGAATCTCGGGGGCGGCCAAGCTGCCAGCTCTATCTTGTAGCCGGAGGACACCACCTCCTGAATCCACCGGTCCGAGACGTGCTGTCTCCAGACGTGAGCAAAGAGCAGAAGCCGCCCCCCCACCCGGATGGGTGAGGGCGCCTCCTCATGCCTGAGGGCGCTTGGACCCCCAGGAGAGACCGGGACGACCGCAGGATCTACTTCGTCCCCAGGAGTCCCTGCGACCACCAGAGAAGGAAGAACCGCGTCCCCCTCAAGAAGGGCGAAAGGAAGAAGAACCCCGAAAGCCGTGCTTGCTTCCGGCGCTGAGGGAGCCGGCCATCCTTGGCCAAGAGATCAAGACGCTCCCCAAAGAGACGAAGTCCCGTGAAGAGAAGCCCCGTGAGGAATTTCTTGGCGGCAGCGTCGGCCGCCCACTTCCGCAGCCAAATAGACCGACGCAGCGCAACCAGTAGGGCCGAAGCCCTACCGCCAAGCTGGACGGCATCATCCATGGCTGAGAGCACAAAAATACAATTCTGTGATTACTCACCTGTAGAATTGGTATTCTGAATATACAGCACGTCCTGCTCCAGATAGAATACTTACATTCGGATATTACTCCGCCAGATGGCGCTGGACTGCAGAGACATCGAAAATAGGCTCCTCCCGGCCCCTCAAATACCCAGGGACCTCCCACAATCCCCAGCATTGAAAAGCAGTTAACGAGAAGCCGGGAGAATTAAAACAACCCAAAACTGGTAACTATAACAATGATAACAATCACCATACAGTGGATCCAAGATAATGCAAAAATCAAGGGTGGGGTGGAGCAGGAGGTACTGTATACTCATAATACCAATTCTACAGGTGAGTAATCACAGAATTGTATTATTCTTAGTATACAGTACGTCCTGCTCCAGATAGAATACTTACATTCGGGACATCCAATAGCAATGTCCATAAAGTAGGGTGGGATCCCCAATGGTAACAGCAGACTGTTTAAACCACTGCTGCCTGCAGAACCTTGCGGCCAAAGGCAGCGTCAGCTAAGGCCCTAACATCAACCTTGTAAAACTTTGAAAAGGTATGAACAGAAGACCAAGTAGCGGCCTTGCAAACTTGTTCAACAGAAGCCTGGTGCTGAAAAGCCCAGGAGGCACCAATAGCACGAGTAGAATGAGCAGTAAGGCGGAAGGGAGGATTCTTCCCCTTAGCAGAATAGGCCTGAATCACAGCCTGACGGATCCATTTGCTGATAGTAGACTTGGCAGGAGCCAAACCCTTCCTAGGACCAGAAGGGACCACAAAAAGAGCATCAGTTTTTCTGAAAGGTGCAGTAGCCACCAGATAGTACTTCAGACACCTAACCACATCCAAAGAATGCAAAACCCTCTCCTTAGCATTACTAGGATTAGGGCACAATGAAGGAAGAACAATGTCCTGATTCAAATGAAAGGCAGACACCACCTTAGGCAGAAAATCTGGCTTGAAGTGAAACACCACCTTGTCCTGGTGTCTCTCATAGTAGGGGGGCTGAATGGAAAGCGCCACCAACTCAGACACACGCGTAACAGAGGTGATAGCCACCAAAAAGACAACTTTGAGAGTAAGAATGGCCAGGGCAGCATCCTGCACAGGTTCAAAGGGAGCACCCTGCAAAGCAGACAAGACCAAGTTCAAATCCCAAACAGGCACCATAGGCTTACGTGGGGGGGGGGGGGCGCACATGGGTAACCCCCTGGAAAAAAGTCCTGATCAGAGAATGCTGGGCAAAGGACCTCTGGAAGAAAACAGCCAGGGCAGAGACATGACCCTTCAGAGCACGCTAAATCCTGTAATAAATGGAAGAAGAAGACTTCTTTCTAGCCCTTATCATGGTATCAACAACCGAGGTAGACAGCACCTTCTCCATCAAGATGGAGGTTTCAGCAGCCAGGCCGTCAAAGCCAGAGTTTGTAAATTGGGATGGCGTAGTGAGCCCTGAGTGATCAGATCTGGCACCCTGGGCAGAACATACTGATCTACTGCCAGCTGCACCACGTCTGCGAACCACACTCTTCTTGGCCACCTGGGGGCCACCAGAATTGCTGGCACCCCTTCCAGAGCAATCTTGCGCAGAACCCTGCCCAGCAGGAGGAATGGAGGAAAGATATATAGGAACTGAAAGTCGTGCCATGACATTGCTAGAGCATCCGTGGTCAAAGCCAGAGGATCCTGGGACAGGGAGACAAAGGCCGGACGCAAACAGATCCACATCAACGGTGACACAGAGATTGGAACACCTTGTTGCAGAGGGACCATTCTCCCTGGCGAGAGGTCCCCCTGCTCAGAGGTTCTGCCAGCAGATTTTCTACCCCCGGAATGTACACCGCTGATATGCAGGGAACATTGGCCTCCGCCCAGGTCAGGATCAGAGACACTTCCTGGAGGGCCCTCTTGCTTCGGGTCCCTCCCTGATGATTGATGTAGGCAACTGCCGTCTGGTTGTCCGAGCGCACCTGAACAGGTAGGCCCCTCAGGTGAGGAGTCAACTGAACCAGAACTAACCTGATCGCCCGCAGCTCCAAGACGTTAATAGGTGTGTGGGCCTCCCGAGGGCCCCACCTCACCTGGCACTGCAGGGACTTCCAGAAACTCCCCCCAACCTGACAGACTGGCATCCGTGGTAACCGTCTCCCAGGAGGGGGTCAGAAAGGATCTGCCCACGAGATCTGCCACCAGAGGGACCGCATGACCAGGGGGGAAAGCGCAAAGACCGAGTCCAGGGACGTGGGGTCCTTGTGCCATACTGACAAGAGGTGGAGTTGCAGAGGCCTCAAGTGGAACTGAGCATAAGGGACCGCCTCGAAACACGCCACCATCAGGCCCACCAGCTGTATTCCCTGCCTGATGGAGGGATGATGACAAGATAGCAGGAACTGGACCTGCGCAATCAGACTGTCCACCTTCTGCTGAGGAAGAAAAATCCTTGCCTGAACTGTATCCAGATTCATTCCCAGGAATTAAGTCTCCAAGGAGGGGGACAGAGAAGACTTGGGATGGTTGATCACCCATCCAAATGACTCCAGGGTGGACACCACCAGCTGAGTGTCCAACTCTGCCTGATGTAGAGACTGGGAAGTGATGAGAATGTCGTCCAGATGGGGCAGCACGTGGATGCCCTGAAACCTGAGCAGAGACATCACTCCTGCCAGCACCTTAGTGAACACCCTGGGAGCTGAAGTGAGACCAAAGGGCAATGCCACAAATTGGTAGTGTTGATCCTCCAGAGCAAATCTGAGGAACCTTTGATGACCTGGGAACACAGGAATATGAAGGTAAGCATCTTTGATGTCCACAGACGTCATGAAATCCCCTGGACACAGGGAACTGATGGCAGAGCGCAGAGTTTCCATGCGAAAGTGCCTGCACCTGACAAATTTGTTGAGGATCTTCAAGTCCAGGATGGGCCTGACTGACCCATCTTTTTTGGGCACTGTGAAGAGGTTGGAATAGAAACCCTTGCCCCTTTCTCTTTAAGGGACCTTGCAGATGACCCCCAGCTCCAGAAGGCTTTGCACTGCCTGCACTAGATACTGAGCTGACACAGGGTCCTGAGGAATCCGGGATCTGATGAACCTTGGGGGAGGGCAGACAGCAAACTCTATCTTGTAACCGGAGGACACTACCTCCTGAATCCACCGGTCTGAGACATGAAGCCTCCAGACGTGAGCAAAGTGCTGAAGCCGTCCCCCACCCCACCCGGATGGGTGAGGGTGCCCCATCATGCCTGAGGGGGCTTGGGAGAGGACTTAGGCTTGGAGCCCCAAGAGGAGCCAGGACGCTCACGTCCTCTGCCCCTACCCCAGAAGTCTCCTTGGGCCCCAGTAAAGGAAGCCCCCCTCCCTTGTCTAGCACCACGGTGGGGGGAGGAAAAGGAGCCCTGACACCGAAAGGGCCGAGACTGCCGCCTGCGCTGGGGTAACCTGCCTCACTTAGTAAATAGGTCTAAGCGGTCCCCAAACAGGCGTAGTCCTTTGAAGGGGAAACCAGTGAGGGCCTTCTTGGCAGCGTTGTCAGCCGCCCACTGGCGCAGCCAAACCGAGCGGCGTATAGCCACCACAAGGGCAGAGGTTCTGCCACACATTCTAATGGTGTCATCCAAGGCAGAGAGGACAACATTCACAAAAACATCACAATTAGAGAGTGCATTAAACTCCTCACAAGGCAAATCATCAGGGGCACCATCAAGGATACTTCTGAGCAGGGTCCTAATAGCCACAGCCGTAATGGCAGAGGCACAGACCGGGCGCAGCGCCGTCCCCACACATGCAAAGGCATGGGACGCCAGCTGGTCAATGCACCAGTCCTCAGTATCCAGCAGGGTAGTAGAGTCAGGGGAGTGCATGACAGAGGTATTAGATAACCCTAGAACCGGGGCATCCACTTCGGGAGGGGATGACCAACACTTCACCACATCAGCAGGAAAGGGATACTTCGTATCCCAACTCTTAGGTACACCGGGAAGTCTACTGGGACGTTCCCATTCCTTGAGCACAAGGTTATTGAAATGTGCTTGCTCAGGAAATTCCAAGAGTGACTTAGCAGTATGAAAAAGTTCCCCCCTTTGCTGGGAGCCGCAACGGGGGAGAGATAGACAGAACCTCAAAAATCTGAGCCAACAGTCTATCAGTATCATCCAGGGCCCAGGGGTCAGAGCCAGAATCGTCATGACCCCTGGGCCTCTCATCAGATGACCCTGAAACGGAGAATAGCTCCCCTTCCTCCAAAGGGGTATAGCCAGATGGTTGCAAAAACTCATCAACTTCCATAGGGAAAAATACCGTTTTGTGATTACTCACCTTTAAAACGGACATTATAAGTGTGACATACACTCCGCTTCAATTCTTCTTGGCAGTTGGGTTATTCTCCAGTAGAGGGCGAACTTCTGCAGAGATGAATGCAAAAAAAGAAGCCCCTCCTGGTCCATAACTACCTGGGACCTCCCACCAATTCCCCAGTGTAAGATAGCAGTAAAGGGACCAGGAAGAACCAAATATAACAATACGAACAAAAAACAATGGTTCACCATATAAAGGATCCAGAATACCAAACAGGGTGGGTGAAGCGGAGCGTATGTCACACTTATAATATCCATTTTAAAGGTGAGTAATCACAAAACGGTATTATTCCAAGTGTGACATACACTCCGCTTCAATTCTTCTTGACAGTTGGGACATCCAATAGCAGTGTCCGTCAAGGGTGGGAACCATAAACAGTAAAGAATGCACCAACTCAAACCACTGCAGCTTGCAGAACCTTGCGGCCGAAAACAGCATCCGCTGTAGCCCGCACATCAACCTTGGAACACTTGGAAAAAGTATGAACAGAAGTAGCAGCCTTACAAACTTGTTCAACAGAAGCCTGGTGCTGAAAAGCCCAGGATGTACCAACAGCACGAGTAGAGTGCGCAGTGACCCTAAAAGGGGGAGTCTTCCCCTTAGCAGAATAGGCCCCAACAATGGCCTGACGAATCCATTTGCTAATCGTAGACTTAGCAGGTGCCAAACCTTTCCTGGGCCCGCAGGGCACCACGAAAAAAGCATCCGTCCTACGGAAGGAAGAAGTAGTCACCAAATAGTACTTCACACAGCGAATAACGTCCAAATTGTGCAGAACCCTCTCCTTGTCATTGTTAGGCTTAGGACACAAGGAAGGAAGAACAATATCCTGATTGAGGTGGAAAGCAGACACCCCCTTAGGAAGGAAATCCAGCTTAAAACGAAAAAACCACCTTATCCTGGTGTCTCTCAAAATAAGGGGCCTGAATCGCCAGGGCCACCAACTCAGAGACATGCCGAACAGAGGTAATAGCCACCAAAAGGCAACCTTCTGAGTGAGAACCGAAAGAGCAATATCCTGTAGCGGCTCAAAAGGAGGACCCTGCAGAGCCGAAAGAACCAAATTCAAATCCCAAACAGGAACTACAGCTTTCTGAGGGGGCCGCACATGCGCCACCCCTTGGAAAAAGGTCTTCAGCTAACTTAACTTAGCTGAAGAAACTCCAAAATCCTGGGTACAGAAAAAACCCTGCAAGGCAAGGCCCTAGCCTCACACCAATCAATATAGGACCTCCAAGTCCTATAGTAAATGCCAGAAGAGGACCACTTCCTAGCCCTAATCAGGGTCTGAACGACAGCCTCAGACAAACCTTCCTCTTTCAAGATGAAGGTTTCAGCAGCCAAGCTGTCAAAGCCAGCGTTTGTAAATTAGGGTAAAGTAGATGACCCTGGGATAGCAGGTCCGACAGCAAGGGAAGCCGGCACTGGTCTACGGCCATCCTTACGACGTCTGTGTACCAAACCCTTCTTGGCCACCGTGGAGCCACCATAATCGCTGGTGCCCCTTCTAGAACCAGTTTGCGAACTACCTTGCCCAGCATGGAGACAGATGGAAACAGGTACAGAAAACCCAGGTCCTTCCAAGCCAGTGACAAGGCATCCACTGCCAAAGCCAGGGGATCCTGAGAAAGAGACATAAAGGCCGGAAGTTTGTGATTGTGCCTCGAGGCAAAGAGATCCACCTCCGGAGTCCCCCACTTGCGGCAAAGATCCAGAAAGACCTCGGGGTTGAGAGACCACTCTCCATGTCGAGAGGACCCCCTGCTCAGGGAATCCGCCTCCGTATTCTCCACTCCCGGAATGTAGATTGCCGAAAGGCAAGGAACATTGTTCTCCGCCTAGTGCAGGATCAGAGAGACTTCCCTGAGGGCACTCCTGCTGCGAGTCCCTCCTTGGTGATTTATGTAGGCTACTGCCGTTCAGTTGTCCGAACGCACCTGAACCGGAAGAACCCGTAACTGTGGGGTCAACCGAGCCAGAACCAGACGAATGGCTCTGAGCTACAATACATTGATGGGGGTGTGAGCCTCCTGGGGACCCCACACCCCGCTGAACTGATGACTCTTCCAATAACCCCCCCAGCCCAACAGGCTGGCATCCGTGGTAACCCTCTCCCAACAAGGGACCAGAAAGGATCTGCCCTTCACCAGATTGCTTGAGTCCAGCCACCACCAAAATGACTGCCGAACCCTGGGAAAGGTTGATCCAATGACAGTGGGCTCCTGTCCCAATACATCAATAGGAGAAGTTGAAGAGATCTCATGTGAAATTGTGCAAACGGCACCGCCTCGAAGGAGGACACCATCAGACTTACATAAGACAGTATAAAGGCCAGCCAGCCAGCCCCCCCCCCCCCCCCCCCCCCGGAGGAGAGTAAGGGAACCAGAAGGGGGGGAAACCTGCCAGGATCCGGCCCTAAGCCTAGTGGGACGGGGCATCCCACACCAGGATCACCAAAACCTGGATAACCGCCTACCCCATAATGAGGTCTCATGGTGGAGCGGTGCTCCTGCTGCACCCATAGGGTGCTCCTACCTTCACCAGGACCCGCAGCCTAAGCTGGGAGGCTCAATATAGGGACAATTTAGAAGGGTCCTGGCAGTAATAGGGACAATAGAAGGCCGGGCGCGAGCCCGGCTTACCTGTAAGTAAAGAAGTCTTCATCTTCTGTCTTGTCGACTTCCCTGCAGAGAAGGAACTGGGGAATTGGTGGGAGGTCCCAGGTAGTTATGGACCAGGAGGGGCTTCTTTTTTTTGCATTCATCTCTGCAGAAGTTTGCCCTCTACTGGAGAATAACCCAACTGTCAAGAAGAATTGAAGCGGAGTGTATGTCACACTTGGAATAGAGAGACATCAGGCATTAAGTGCCGCTTTTTTGCAGGGGCCTTACGCGCCAAGGTATTAGCAATTAACTTCTAGCCAGTCTAGAAGACACATCAGGCTGAAAAACCCCACTTGTGTGCAATTCAATGGGAGTGAGATTTAAGCTTGGGGGAGTAGGTGAGGCAAAACGAATAGTAGACTCAGCCACTGGAAGGCCGGATTGCAGTTCAAGCACCTGTTTGGCACAAGGTACACAGACCCGTGCCTTGTCCGCGTCAACATGGGACTCCCCACAAGCTACACACAGCCGGGCTTGTCCCGAAGGAACCCCGGTCACATTATCCTGAGACGCCTCCATATGGTGATTATAACAGCCCAAAGGCCGATAGGGATTAACGCTATACAGCAAGTCGGGATGCCCCAATAACCCGCTAGGGAAGTGGGAGTAATTAACACTAGGTCCCACAAGTTAACCAACTAAATAGAGGGAGTAGGGCCGGGAGAAGCCAAAGGGGTTCGCCCGTCTGAAATACATAATCAAAGGGGAGCCGTAAGTACACAGTAATTAACAGCGGAAATAAAGCCACCAGCGAGGGCACTCACGGACCGCGGTAGGTTGAAGCCCGTCACACAGCAGCCGGAACCATGCAAAATGGCGTTGGTATACCTCGAGGGAAGCGGGCCCGCATGAGCAATGACGCGGAACGCGCCAAAGACAGGCCCCGCCCCCCGAAGAGCACGAAGCCAACACGTGACAAGCAGCCAATGACGCCTGAGGTAACTCCGCAATTTTAAGTACAAATAAGTAAAATATCAAATTAGGAACGCACACCACAACAAAATCTGATAATGCAAAAATTTGTGTATAAATTAAATGATGAAAGAAACAGAAGCAAAGCAATATAATAAATTCACACTGATATCAATAGAGGAATAACACTGACCCCTGGTGGACACATCAAAGTATAGCAGTATACGAGCAAATGAATAAGGATAGATCCAATAAGGGGATCAAATACATGAGCATGTGAATAGATGTGTCATCTGGGGTTGGTTGTTATCATAAAGATATCAAGGAAACAAAGTGCACCAACGACATCTGTGATGTTATAAATCAAACATTAGTCATATGTACAAATGCGCAGAAAACAGAAAAGGAACAGGGTAAATAAAACATCAAAGCATGTTACAACATTTACCATAGGTGATGTGATCGCTCGCTTACAAAGGACGTTTCGGGGCGGCAAAGCCCCTTCTTCAGCTGTAAAACAAGTAAAACATGTCAGCGCGGCGGCTGACACCAAGCATAATGGCCAATACACGTATAGACATACACACACACACACACACACACACACACACACACACACACACACACCCTCTTTTCCCCGAAGGCTACAAGGAGAGTGAGGGAGGACAGCGGCCACTTAACATAGGGCCCACCGATAGACAGGGGCAAGGGGCAATAGTGCGGGAGGGGCATCCCATAGAGGCTCACCATATGCCTGAACCGCCTACCCTTTGGTGGGGGATTGCGGTGGAGCAGCGCTCCTAAGCACCTAACAGCGGTGCAGCCTACCATCACCCGACCAGCGCAGCCAAGGCTGGGAGGCAATTACTGATGGAACCGGTGGAAATAGTCCTAAAGGGCCGCAGGCTAATAGCCCCGCTCACCTGCGAGTAGAGAGAGCCATCTTCTTGTCCTTTGTAGTCCAGACTGCAGAGAAGATCTGGGGATTGTGGGAGGTCCCTGGGTATTTGAGGGGCCAGGATGAGCCTATTTTCGATGTCTCTGCAGTCCAGCGCCATCTGGCGGAGTAATACCCGAATGTAAGTATTCTATCTGGAGCAGGACGTACTGAATACTAAGAATAGCAATGAAGTCAGCACAAACCAAAACTTCCTTATACTCGTCCACTCGCTTGCGGGACCGGGCGGCCTCAATAAGGTGCTTTACCTTCTTTTTAATGGCAATGGAGACAATGGCCGCGGCGCAAACAAGCAAGCTGATCCATGCGCCGATCAGCATTATCACACAAGGTAATAGTGTCCGGAGACGGCATAACAGACGTATTGGAAAGCCCCAGGACAGAAGCATCCACCTCCAGGGGACAAGACCACAGACGGACCAACTCCTCCGAGCATGTCCTGCTCCAAGGATAATTCCTTACATTTCGGTTATACATCCACAAGATGGCGCTGGACTGCTGAGACAGCAAAAAAGTGGCTCCTCCCAGCCCCTTATATTCCAGGGACCTTCCACAAATTCCCCAGTATTGACAAGCAGTTAGCAAGAGGCCGGGAGAATAACAACCCTAATCAAACAATTTTAACCATGATAACAACCACCATACAGAGGCACTAAGAATAATGAAAACAAGGGTGGGGTGGAGCAGGACGTGCTGTATACCATATAATACCAATTCTACAGTTGAGTAATCACAGAATTGTATTATTCTAAGTATACAGCACGTCCTGCTCCAGAGATAATTCCTTACGTTTGGGACATCCAATAGCAGTGTCCGTAAGGTAGGGTGGGATCCCCAAAGCAACAACATGCAGATTAAACCACTGCCGCCTGCAGAACTTTGCAGCCAAAAGCAGCATCAGCTGAGGCCCTAACATGAACCTTGTAAAACTTAGAAAAAGTATGAACAGAAGACCAAGTAGCGGCTTTGCAAACTTGTTCAACAGAAGCCTGGTGCTGAAAAGCCCAAGAGGCACCAATAGCACGGAATGAGCAGTAAGGCGGAAGGGAGGATCCTTCCCTTTAGCAGAATAGGCCTGAATCACAGCCTGACGGATCCACTTGCTGATGGTAGACTTGATAGAGATGGTAGAGCTGGAGCCAGACCCTTCTTAGGACCAGAAGGGACCACAAAAAGAGCATCAGTCTTCCTGAAGGGCTCAGTAGCCACCAAATAGAACTTTAGGTTCCTGACCACATCCAAGGAATGTAGAGCCCTCTCCTTAGGGTTACTAGGATTAGGGCACAGAGAAGGCAAGAACAATGTCCTGATTGAGATGAAAGGCAGACACAACTTTAGGCAGAAAATCTGGTTTAAAGCGAAACACCACCTTGTCCTGGTGTCTCTCAAAGTAAGAGGGCTTGATGGAAAGCGCCACCAACTCAGAAACGCGCCTAACAGAAGTGATAGCCACCAAAAAGACTACCTTAAGCGTAAGAATGTACAAAACAACCTCATGCACAGGCTCAAAAGGAGACCCCTGCAAGGCAGACAGGACCAAGTTTAAGTCCCAGACTGGTAACATGGGCTTACGTGGGGGGCGCACATGAGTAACCCGCTGGAAAAAAGTCTTGACCAGATAATGCTGAGCAAAAGATCTCTGAAAGAAAACAGCCAAGGCAGACACATGACCTTTCAGAGTGCTGAGTTGAAGCCCCAGATCCAAACCATGTTGGAGAAATTCCACAATCCTAGGAATAGAAAACACGACAGGGAAGAGATTAGCCTCACACCAGTCAATGTAGGTATGCCAGACCCTATATAAGATGGAAGAAGAGGACCTTTTCCTAGCCCTGATCATGGTGTTAACAACAGAGGCAGGCAGCCCCTTTTCCATTAAGATGGAGGTTTCAGCAGCCAGGCCGTTAAAGCCAGCGTTTGTAAATTGGGGTAGCGTAGCAGCCCCTGAGTGAGCAGGTCTGGATCCTGGGGCAGATCGTACTGATCTACAGCCAGCTGCACGATGTCTGCGAACCACACTCTTCTTGGCCAACGGGGGGCCACAAGAATTGCTGGCACCCCTTCCTGAGCTATCTTTCGCAGACAGATCTTGCTATCTTGCCCAAAAGGGGAAACGGGGGAGAGACATACAGTAGCTGAAAACCCTGCTAGGGCATTGTCAGAGCATCCATGGCTAAGGCCAGAGGGTCCCGGGACAGAGACACAAAGACTGGAAGCTTGTGACGGGACGCAAACAGATCCACATCTGGCTGACCCCAATGGTGACACAGAGAGCGAAACACCCTGTTGCTGAGGGACCATTCCCCCAGGCGAGAAGTCCCCCTGCTCAGAGAGTCTGCCTCCAGATTCTCCACCTCCAGAATGTACACAGCTGAGATGCAGGGAACATTGTCCTCTGCCCAGGACAGGATCAGAGACACTTTCTTGAGGGCCCCCTTGCTCCGGGTCCCTCCCTGATGATTGATGTAGGCAACCGCAGTCTGGTTGTCCGAGCGTACCTGAACAGCCCGACCCCGAAGGCGCGGGGTCCAGCGGGCTAGAACCAACCTGATCGCCCTCAGTTCCAGAATTTTGATAGGAGTGTGGGCCTCCTGAGGGCCCCACTGCCCCTGGAATGTTAGGGATCTCCAGAAGCCCCCACCCCCAATCTGTCAGACTGGCATCCGTGGTGACTGTCTCCCAGCAAGGGGCCAGAAAGGATCTGCCCACCAACAGGTTCCTTGAGTCCAGCCACCACGAGAGGGACCGCCTGGCTAGGGAGGACAGAACCAAAACCTGATCCAGGGTCCCTGTCCCATACAGACAAGAGGTGGAGTTGAACAGGCCTCATGTGAAACTGAGCATAAGGAACCGCCTCGAAGCAGGGCACCATCAGGCCCACCAGCTGCATTCCCTGCCTGATGGAAGGATGAGGGCAGGACAAAAGGAGCTGAGCTTGCGCTTGCAGACCGTCCACCTTCTGCTGAGGAAGAAAGATCCTGGCCCGAGCTGTATCCAGATTCATGCCCAGAAATGGCTTCACCAAAGAGGGAGACAGGGAAGATTTGGAATGGTTTATCACCCAGCCGAATGACTCCAGTCTGGTCACCACCCGCTGAGTATCCAGCTCTGCCTGCTGCAAGGACGGAGAAGTGATAAGAATGTCGTCCAAATAGGGAAGAATGCGAATGCCCTGAGCTCTCAGCAGAGCCATAATGCCCGCCAGCACCTTGGTGAATACCCTGGAGTCGAAGTGAGGCCGGCAATGCCACGAACTGGTAATGCTGATCCTCCAGAGCGAAACCTGAGGAATCTCTGATGACCTGGAAAGACTGGAATATGGAGGTAAGCATCCTTGATGTCCACAGAGGTCATGAAGTCCCCTGGGCGTAGTGAACTTACAGCTGAGCGCAGAGTTTCCATGCGAAAACGATCTGACAAACTTGTTGAGAAGCTTTAAGTCCAGGATGGGTCTGACAGACCCATCTCTTTTGGTAAGCGGTGAAAAGGTTGGAATAATAGCCCTTGCCCCTTTCCCTTAAGGGCACTTGGCAGATGACCCCCAGCTCCAGTAGATTCTGCACAGCAGGCAACAGGCCCTGAGCTGACAGGGGGTCTTGAGGCATCCGGGATCTGATGAATCTTGGGGGCGGCCAGGCTGCCAACTCTATCTTGTAACCGGAGGACACTACCTCCTGAATCCACTGGTCTGAGACATGACGCCTCCAGACATGAGCAAAGAGCTGAAGCCGCCCCCCCACCCGGATGAGGGCGCCCCTTCATGCCTGAGGGGGCTTGGGGGAAGACTTAGACTTGGAACTCCAGGGGGGGCCAGGGCGGCCACGCCCTCTGCCCCTGCCCCAGAAATCTCCCCGGGCCCCTGCAAATGACGCTCCCCTTCCCATTCTGGACCCGCGGTAGGAGGGAAGAAAGGAGCCAGAACCCCGAAAGGGCTGAGACTGTCTCCTGCGCTGGGGTAACCTGCCTCCCTTAGCAAACAGGTCCAGGCGATCCCCAAATAAACGCAGTCCTTTAAAGGGGAACCCAGTGAGAGCCTTCTTGGCAGCGTTGTCAGCTGCCCACTGGCGCAGCCAAACCGAGCGGCGCATAGCCACCGCCAAGGCAGAAGCCCTGCCACACATTCTAATGGTATCATCCAAGGCAGAGAGGACATAGGCAACAAATTCCTCACAATGCAGAAGGGCTCTATACTCTTCACTAGCCGCATCATCAGGAGCCCCATCTAAAATACTCTTAAGCAGGGTCCTAATAGCCACAGCTGTAATGGCAGAGGCACAAACCCGATGCAGCGTGGACCCCACACAGGCAAAGGCATGGGAAGCCAGCTGATCAATGCGCCGGTCCTCACCATCCCTCAGTGTAGTAGAGTCAGGGGAATGCATGACAGAAGTGTTGGACAACCCCAGACTTGGTGCATCCACTTCAGGAGGGGACGACCAAAGCTTAACCACTTCAGCAGGAAAAGGATACCTCTTATCCCAACTCTTAGATACCCTAGGGAGCCTGCTCGGTCGCTCCCACTCTTTGAGCACAAGATTATTAAAGTGAGTTTGCTCAGGAAACTCCAAACGTGGCTTAGCAGTGTGAAACAACTCCCCCTGCTGCCGAGGAGCCGCGGCAGGAGGAGAGATAGAAAGTACTTCAAAAATGTGAGCCAAAAGCCTGTCAGTATCATCTGGAGCCCATGGGTCAGAGCCAGAATCAGCATAACCCTTAGGCTGCTCAACAGATGATTCTGAATCAGAAAACAATTCCCACTCTTCCAGGGGGGTATAGCCGGCCAGGTCAAAAAATTCCTCCCAAGGAAAAAGGTTAACGCCAGGCGCCAGATGCCGCCTCTTAGCAGAGGCCTTACGAGCCGTAGAGCCAGCAATCAGCTTCTCAATGCTAGCCACCCTGGTAGACAAATCAGGCTGAGACTCCCAACTAGTATGCACCTCACTGGTGCAGTCAGATGGTGGAGTCAGATGTAAGCGTGGGGGAGTAGGCGAAGCCACACGGGGCGCAGGCCCAGCCACAGGTAACCCAGATTGCAGCGCAAGCGCCCGCTGGGCACAGGGTACACAAACCTGCACATTGTCATCACTTGTAGGGGACACCCCACACAGCCGGGCTTGTCCCGAAGGAACCCCAAGCACATTATCCTGAGAAGCCTCCATATGGTGATTATCGCGGCCCACCGGCCAATAGGGATTTACGCTATAAGGCCACCCGGGATGCCCCAATAGCCCGGGAGTTAAAGGCAGAATAGGTCTCTAATAGCAAACTCAATAGAGAGGATAGGCCGGGAGAAACTACAATTAAGTTTGACCCGCCCGCAAGACATAAGCAGAAAGATCCCGTAAGCGGTATGCATGCATAATATATATAAAAAATAAGCCAGCCCGCAGGGGCACTTACGGACCGCGGTAGGTAGACGCCAGCCACGCAGCACAAGGAGAGCAAAATGGCGCCCGCAGATACGTCGAGGGGCGGGCCACGGAGACAGTGATGCGGAACACGCCATCCGCAAGGCCCGCCCCCCCCCCCAAAGAGCACGAAGGCGCCCACGTGACCATGTAAAGTCGCCGCCGACCGTGGAACGCCGTACAAGTGCGCGTGGCGGCATTTTTAAAAAAGCAACCAGTGCAACCAACACACGCGGCAACACAAAGCCAAAGCATACCAAGGAATACAATCCCAAGGAGTGAAGAATACACATACAGCCCCCCGAGAAATACCAAGGAGAGCGAGGGAGGGCAGCGGCCAACCTAACAGGAGCCCACCGATGGACAGGGGGCGAGGGGCAGTAGCGCGGGAGGGGCATCCCATAAGGCTCACCATGGGCCTATACCGCCTACCCTTTGGTGGCGGATTGCGGTCGGAGCAGCGCTCCTTAAGCACCTGACAGCGGGGCTGCCTACCGTCACCCGACCAGTGCAGCCAAAGCTGGGAGGCAGAAAAAAAGAGGAACGGGTGGGAATAGTCCTACAGGGCCGCAGGCTAATAGCCCCACTTACCTGCGAGTAGAGGGAGCCATCTTCTTGCCTTCGCAGTGCCGACTGCAGAGAAGAACTGGTGAATTTGTGGGAGGTCCCTGAAATATAAGGGGCCGGGAGGAGCCACTTTTTTGCTGTCTCTGCAGTCCAGAGCCATCTTGTGGATGTATAACCCAAACGTAAGGAATTATCTCTGGAGCAGGACGTGCTGTATTCTTAGAATAATGTCCCTGCTCTGGGAACACCAGGCGCTGTCTATCAGGGCAGAAAAGCTCCCCCTGTTCCTTCTTAGCCGCCTTCGGGGGGACAATGTGCAGAGTATCAAAAACCGCAGACAAAAGCCTATCCGAGTCATCGGGGAGCCACATCGAGGACCCGGGATCACTGTCAAAGTCACCCGGATGGTCCCCGGAGGAGTCAGAATCGTGGAACAACTCACCCTCCTTCATGGAGTCACGGCCACCAAAGGCCTCATAAGCATCATCATCATCATCAAAGAGAGAAAAGACCGGGTCTAAGTGCCGCTTCTTACTGGAGGCTCTACCGGCGGCCGGTAGGGACAATTTCCGTTCAAGGCTGGCCACGCGTAACGCCAGGTCTGCATGAGACTCTCTGCTGGCGCCCCCCTCGCTGGGGGCTAAATGCAGACGCGGGGGTGTCGGCGATGCCGTAGGTAGAATGGGGCTGGGGAGAGTAACGCTCGGGAAACAAACCGCGCTGCGACCGCTCAAAGGGGATGTGCCACACATCGGAGCCCGCCCCGAAGGGCCCCCAAGCTCGCTATCCCCAGAAGCCTCCATATGGTGATTGTTAGCAAAAGGGTAGCATGGGCACAGAGGACCCAACCCGAAAATCCCCGGTACTAGCCCCCCAGACACACCCCTGTAGGGGGAGGGGGTGAGAGGACCTGGAGGAACCACAAGTACTATAAGGGATCAGCCTGCAAGACATAATGGAAAAAAGGGGCACAATGAGCATACCACAGCACATGCATGGAAAAGCACAGCAAAAGGCCAGCGATAAAGTACTCACGGACCAGCGCCCCACAGCCCATGCAGGCACTCCCCGATGCAGGTAGGGAGAAGAGCCCTGACCGGGAGCCTCAGGGCGCAGGAGAGGGCCGTTCCAGGGACTCCAGCAGCGCTGCAGCAGCAGAGATCCGGCGCAATGGCGCCAAAGGCAGGACCTCGAGGGGCGGCCGTGGCACGATGACGGGATTTGCGCCCGGGGTAGAACAGGAGCGAGGGAGGTAAGTAAGGGGGAAGGTGGCAGAGACGGCCAGCGGCGACCCCCCCCCCCCCCGACGACGGAGCGTCCAGGAGGAGAGGAGAAGGAATGAGAAAGGTGAGTATAAGCCAGTAGTAAAAACCTTGAGTACACAAACAGACAAATAAAGCTAGTGGGAGAATACACGTCACACAAGGACAGGCATAAGGGGATCCCAGTGGTCCCCCCCCCCCCATTTAGGCTCACCATTGCCTATTACCCTTCAGGTGCAGGGTCTGCGGCCCAGAGCCTAGCTCTGCGAACACCCGACCCCAGGTGTTTCCCTACCTTTACCTGAACCGCAGCCAGGGCTGGGAGCCGGGATGGGTCCCGAAACAGGTGGGAATAGGCTTGCAGGGTTGACGGACTCGGGATGCCCCGCTCGCCTGCGAAAATCCAGAGAGAGACGATCTTCTGTCTTCGCAGCCAAGACTGAAAGGAAACTCAGGGAGTTTATGGGTAATTTACTGCCTTTTATGGGCCGGGAGGAGCCACCTGGTGGCGGATATCCCAATAGTGAAGAATTGAAGATGAAGTGACCCGTGCTGGATACCAAGAAAATATTTTTTTTGTGTTTTCAGTCTGTGAGCTTGTAATCCATCCCCACACTACCCAAAACCGAAGAAAATGTAATGCCATAGGTGTCCCAGGGGACAATAGTGATGAAATTGACAGGACATTCAATAAACCGTTTTCTGTTAAAGAAGAACTTCGGAGTCACCATCTTGGATGTTTAAAGGCTTATAACATGCAGTAAACACCCAATGTGTCACCCCCCTCCCCGATTGACCGTTCCATTCACCTGCTCCCAGGGGCATTCATAGATGTTACAGGACCCCACAGCAAAAGTCAAAGTGGGCCATTTCAGAGCAGCCCTTAGCATTAATAAAATAACCCCTCACTCAAACCCACAAAATTAAAGTAACCCCCCCCCCCCCCACACCCACCTTCTGCCAAGTTAGCTGATTTCTCCTGGCGCATAATGCTGCTGATTTCTAGCTCCTCTATACAATAACCCACTCAACTTATTCTCTAGTCTGACCACATATGCTAAGTACTCAGGGATGGTTAGCTACTTACCCTGCTTATTCATTTTCCTGATGTTCATTGCAAGTAAACAAAAAAAATATGATTTATGGTGTTTAAAGCGGAACAAAACCCCGCATTTTGACTATCCCAGGTTTAATCCAGACAATTGGTTAGATTATTTAAATTGGCAATTTGGTGGTTAGTACATTTTCTTTTAATAGGTGTGGATGCACTGAATATAGATATATAAGATATTATAATTCCTAGAATTCTGCTCATTACCTGTCATAATAATCTCTGTGACCCCGATGGTCTCGATCATTATTGTACTGCTCATATGGCCTCTTGCGGCCTACTGGGTTTGGCCTGAAATTGGCTGAATTCCTCCGGGGGTCACCATGAGGGCGTCGATCTGAATAGTGATGATCTTTATAGCGGTGCTGGTCGTATGGGTGATGGCGCTCCCCTCCCCATGGCTGATTGTTGTTACTGTTGCCTCCATAATTAAATTTCCGATCCCTCCATTCACCACGATCTGAAATGGCAAACACAGATTTCACTATTAGCTTGGTGGGATACTTACATAGTATGCTGTGGGCCTCTTATTGCACCTATGTGTAACCAATAGAAAAATAGTGGGGCTGCCAGCACAGTCCCAGAAACCTTTATCAAAACAAGCAGCACTCAGTAATTTAAAAGTCCATATACCATGCCTTTATTGAAAAGATATACATATACAAGACTAACAATAGTTAAAAAACATAAAAAAAACAAAAAGGGGGTGTTGAAAAGATGGACTTAATTATATGGCTCTAATACAACAAATACAATTATCATAATAAATGCAGTCAATTAAAGTGGAGATAAAGACACACAAAAAAAAAAAAATTCTCTGGTTCTGCACAAAATGTGCAATGTGCACTGTAAAGTGCAAATAGTGCTATCTAAGGTGCAACCAAATAAAGTGACAAATGCTATGTAAATACCAAGTGCTATACAACATACATTGTGATATGACTGCTAGGAGTAAGATAAAAATGATATCACCAAGTCAATAGAGATGGAGCCAAGTCTCCTCACCAAACAGCCACGTAGACCGTCGACGCGTTGCGTGCGGGGTAACCCAGCACTTCGTCAGGATGTGTGTAACCAATCATATACATTTTATATGAACTTAAAGCAGACTAAAAGTCAAAAACGTTCAGTAAAATTGCACATCTAAAGCCCTACTCCGGCAATCAGTGACAAACTATTGAAGAGGGCTTAACTCTATGCAGATGTTGTGGAATAACAGGCAGATTCCATGCTGCATAACTGCATGGGAACAGTCATCTTGCCAAATACATGAGACCAGATTATGAAAAATCCAGTCCCAGAGTCAAAATTTCCTCAGTGACTGAATGATGTGCAGTAAATACAGATTCTGCAGTGAACAGTGATAAAGAAACATTGTTGCAGCTTTCCCCTCGCACACGCAATCGCTCTAGCAGCTGGTTATTCAGTGTATTTATATAACATAATACACAAGCTGCCTGTGTTTCTGAGGCATTTATCTCTTTCAGTTTAGTGTGGGATGCTGCTGGCACAGCTCTCCCCTCATGCTTGTGTGTGCCTGTTATTCCAAAACATCTGCATGCAGTTAAGCCCTCTTAATACTTTTTGCCAGAGGGGGGCATTGAATTTTGGTCTGCTTTAAGAATGGGGCCCAATATTGATCAAGCCCAAGGCAGGGGCATCAGACATAACTATGCCCATCTTTCATTTTTAGTTTTCCAGATTCGTTCCTTACCATTATTGAAAGGCCTCTTATTGGAACTGACAAAGTTTTCTCTTTGGTGGCCACGCGATTGTGGCATATGTGGTTGTGAAGGACGGGGCTTCTGCTGTGCATGGGGCCCGTGAGGCGGAGGTCCAAAGGAGTCGCGGCTGGAGCCAGATTGCTCTGGTCGGTAAGTCTTCTTGTTGGGAGGTCCATCCTTCTTGTGTTCCTGATAAATAAAATAATATTAGGGGGTTAAACGGAAACTTTAGTGTGTAGGGTTAGAAATAATAAAATAGAACTTCTTTGGGGGTCTCCCCAACAGTGCTAAGCTTGTGCAATCCTCCTTTATTTCTTATAGAAAGCCATCAGCTGTAATGACTCTGCTACACAGCTGAAAGAATTGTAACATTTTAGAAGATACATCTGTTTACACTGACTGAATGGTGAGCGGTAAATCCAGATTCTGCAGTGAACACTTATAAAGAAACATTGTTGCAGCTTTCCCCTCACACACACAATTACTCTAGCAGCTGCCCGTGTTTCTGAGGCATTTATCTCTCTCAGTTTGGTGTGAGCTGCAGCTCTCCACTCATGCTTAAGTGTGTGACAAGATGGCCGCTCCCAAGCAGTTCTGCAGCAAGGAATTGGCCTGTTATTCCAGAACATCTGCATGTGTTAAGCCCTCTTAATTAGGGGTTTAGAGGAGTAATTTACTAAACTATATGCTCTATCAAGTAGAAATAATAAAACAGAACCTCTTTGGGTGTCTCCTCAACAGTGGTAAGCCTGATTTGGGCCAGTAAAAAAAAGAGCTTAATCACCCAATCAGGGTAACCCAATGTGGAGCTCACAGCTTAAGTGACATGTAAGTCATGTTGCAGCAGCAGTGCCACTGGGATAGGATTGGGTGATAGACAGGTCACTCAAGGGCTGCAGCTCTAGCAGAAAGCCGGAAAGAGCTCCAATCCCGGCCCAATCAGCGGTGGACCATGGCAAGCAGGTGCTTTCTATTATAATGCCCAATCTGGCTTACTGCCCCCATCCCCCAATCAGAAAATAAATGCCTCTTTTGGAAGTATTCACCGTAGCTATTTTCTTGCAGTTTTCACTAACTGCAATCTGTTGCTATTGTCAACTGTACACCAAGATCGACAAGAAGAAAGAAGCGAGTCCTGCACGCACAGGGCATGTAAGTGTGAGTGAGCTCCCTCACCTCAGCAGCGCCCAAAGCAGCAGTGTTCTGTGTGTACAGGGCTCACACCTCTCTTTTTGTAGATTCTTGGTGTACAGAACGGATTGCAGGTAGTGAAAACTGCTTCCATAAAACACACATTTGCTAAGATAAGAAAACAAATACTGAGAAGCTCAGTATATCCTAGAGGATATCCTTTTGGCACAAAAAATATACACTTTAAAAATGTCTTCAAAGTGGACTTTCCACTAATGGAAAATAAAAAATCCATATATCTTCCAGAGGAGGGGGCCCTTTAAACCTTATGTGACAAAAGCACATTGTGCTCTTTTACTGAAAGATGTTTTACTCATACTATTCCATTTTTACAGGAGAGATCGGCTCACCTCTAACTTCCTATCTGTGTTAAACACCATTCCAGTGTCTACTCAAAGCATTACATGATGGGTAAAAGCACCTACACAAAATCATTTCCAGAAAAAGCTGGCTCAGATGACAGGTCATCAGAGTTGTGCAGATCTTACAGAAAGCAGAAGTAGTACATTCACAAAACTGGTCACTTCCGGATCCTTCTTCCTTCCAGTTTTGATGCAGGGTATATAAATAACCCCTTTTTAACCAGATTGTTGTTAGCCCATATTTCACAAAACAGCTCTTTAAAGTGGACCAAAACCCAGAATTTTCACTATCCTGGGTTCTGGTCCATCCCCCTGGGACACCCTGCTTTGTTGCTGTGTGAAACCCAGCCGTTCGCCACGTGCAAACTCACCTCTCCTCAGTCCAACAGCGCAAGCACGCCCATTTTTGCAATCAACGTCATATTAGCTGAATAGAATCCATGTGGGTGGTGTGCGACATCCCTCGCATTCTTCGGCTATGTGCGGCCAGGCACAGCCATTTAGTTGCGGCGGGCGTGGCCGTGCATAGCCGTGAAGGGATGCGAGTGATGTCGCCGGCCTTGCATACAGCGTGGGTTCAGCGGAAAGGTACGAATTACAGGAGAACCGGGGGTTTCACACAGCAGGAGAGGGAATCAGGTTTTGGTCCACTTTAAATAAACCCAGAATGTGTAAACAACAATTGCTATGGGGTGCACTACTTATTCCATTTAACATGTGCTCATACCTCAGTAAATGCAATCACTAGTTTGGGAGTGGACATGGAAAAAAACCACACCTTCCTCCCTTAGGGAGCACCAAAAAATATTCACAAACCTATATCCTCAAAACTTTTATTTACACATGAAATTTCATAAAAACACTTACATACAAATACACAAAGCACAAGACATTTAAAAACAGTAATGCTAATCCCCTATCATATCATCAAAATATCTCAAAACTCCCACTAATGGGATATCGTATTTATATACATAATATGTGTCTCTGTTCTAATGCTGTAAACTAATCAAATTCTATTAAAATACAAGTCTGTATTGTGCAGGGAGAGAACATCTCTCTACATATACATACTTAAGTATTTGTGCCGGCACTTAAAGAGGACCTAAACCATATCCCCCTATTATGCAAAACCTTATCACATATTATCACCAATGAGAAACAACTCTATTGTGAATACCCCCCATGAATGATCCAAAAAACACCCCTTAAACAATGAATATTATACCAATGAATGTACAAAATATATATATATATATATATATATATATATATATATATATACCTAAACCATATCCCCCTATTATACAAAACCTTATCACATATTATCACCAATAAGAAACAACTATATTGTGAATACCCCACATGAATAATCCCAAAGAACACCCCTTAAACAATGAATATTCTACCAATGAATGTACAAAAAAAAATATTTTTGCTCAAAAAGTGCTTAGTGCTAAAAAATGTGTACTGCTGTAAACATGTTGAACGATCACCAAACTCTGCAATATTGATACCTACTAACTATAAATCCCACCCCATAATAACTATTCGATATAAGAACCGATATAACAAGAAATACAGAAACCCAAAAACCGCAATATACAAGTACCAGCACAATAACAATCAAATACTACCAGTGCCCAGGGTTTAGCACATCAGAATAACAGCATGTCAGAGACACTCATCAAAAAGGGGGATCGCAACCGGGACACCCACGCCCGCCGCTATCCATGCGGCTTCCAAGGGAGGAAGGTGTGTTTTTTTTCCATGTCCACTCCCAAACTAGTGATTGCAAGAATGTGTAAAACTAGCAGAAAATACAGTACTGAGGGGGTTCAAAGCGTGAAACAGGAAGAAGCATGTAATGACTTGTTATTTAATCCAATCTGTTCATAAAGTAAGGATACCTGGACTAAAGCTAGGTGTATGGAGCCATCGCACAGGGAGCCCGATATCTGTACAGGCCCTGTCGGCAGGAACCAGTTAGTCTGTGTGGCAGATTTAGGTCACATCACACTGCTAATTGATGCAACAAGGCAAAGTCTGCCACAACTGTCCTCCAGGGGAATCAAACTGTGCACTTTCAGTATGCAAGGCAAACATCTAACCCCCAGAGCCACAGGATGCCTATTCACTTTATAGACCGGCACAAAGGCCACACCCACCCATGGAAAACACTACAGTGTATTTTACAAAAACAAAGACAAAACCATTGCCCCTTACCTCCTCTTCCTGGGACCTCTTTTTGTTTGCCATTTTGTACAACTTGTGTAACTTCCCGGCATCAAACTCAGTAAATTTAGAGACAAAAATCCAAAGGTTCCTTTAAAACCAATGCATACATAAAAAGTTAGGAATCGTATGAAAATAAATACTAGCGAGGACTGCTGAATAATAATACACACCTCCTCCATAACTTGGTATGCTCCTGGTCAGTGTAAGATTTAAGGCACTCAGATATGCGATCTCCAATTTTAAGCAAGCAGGTCCGGGTGTGCTCCAGCTGCTCCTGGACACTGAGACCCTTGTCGGGTTTATCCAGCTGCTTCAGGGCTTTTTTCACTGGCCTCATCCTCTCCTTGCACTAGAGGGGGGAGACCAGAGGGTTCATTTTTATGGTCTGGCTGGAGTTAGGCTTTAGCAAAGAATACTGATCACTTAAAGTGGACCTTCCCCCCGAATAAGAGCCTATTATATGTTTCCCGCACCCTGTACATACAGATTGCCCACATTAAAAATCTTACTACCTGCATCTACTGCATGTTATGAGCCTTTAAACATCCAAGATGGCGGCTCATGGAGCATCAGGCAGCCTGCAAACAGGAAGTGTCTTCTGACTGTGCTGCTCTGCATTCTGGGATTGCGGTCCTTTCGCTGACCCCCAGCTCTGCTCTGTCTGTGCAAAGCACAGCTATAACCCCACCCCCTGTACTTTATCCCACTCTTCTCCACTCAGTATGTGTGATGCTTCTGAGTCAAGATGGCAGCGCCCATATCCTAGAGTTCTGAGCAGAGTTGCAGCCCAGTGGGGGAAAGAATAATAAGTGACTAAAAACCTAAAATATATTAATTTTAGATGCTGGGGAATAGTTTTTTTTAAGGGTTTGGGCTTTTCATTAAATCATGGTGAAGGTCCGGTTTAAGCGCTAAAATGCAATAATTAATATAACCATAGTAATAATATAATTATCATAATATTTTATAATTATTATAAAATTAATTTATTATTATTATTATTATTACTACTACCACCACCAGAACAAAAGGTTATTTTGTAGGGTCTGGCTGGAGTTAGGCTTTACTAAATACTAGAGACTTCTGTGCTGATGTACACCAATGCAATCATTAAAATAAACATAATTAATAATATAATTCATAATTATAATTTATAATTATTATAAAAATAAAATTATAATTAATTATTATTAAAACAACCAAAACAGAAGGTTATTTTGTAGGGTCTGGCTGGAGTTAGGCTTTACTAAATACTGAACACTTCTGTGCTAAAATAGATTATTTTGCACATGGGGCAGATGTGCAATAAACATAATCGGTTTGTTGCAATCTTCATTTTGGAAACCCAGACACTGATGTAGTAAAGTTTATAGTCATTACGAGAAACACTGGATGTAAAAAAATAAAATAAAAACAAGGCATAGCAAACAGCAAAAAGAGAGAAATCCACCAAAGTAGACTAATTTTAATTGATTTGTCAGACAAAATAACTTAAAATAAAAACTGGCATGTGCTGTGTCCCCAAAATGACCCACATGAGCCTTCAGCACTGCCCTTTCTATTGCAATGAATGGAGTGGGTGTGCTGTGGGGGTAATCACAGCCACTATCTTGGACAAGAGAAGACCAAGGACGGTGCCCATTCGCACCTCAAGTTTTACACTGGTAGGTAGGTAGCAGGTCTGGGTGGTGGAGCTGCACTGGACAAAAGGGAAGTATAGTGTGTTTTTTTGCCTGGACAAAACTTTAACTGTAAAATGCTGGTCTTAACAGTCAAAAATGATTTAAACCAGACCTACACAACACAACAATCCCCGGGGCAATTTAGATTGCTGCACATAAAAATGAATGTACCTTTTTCTATCTCCTGCTGTAGTACATTTTAGAAACAAAATGGTGGCTCATGCATTTGCAGGCCATCTACAAACAGGAAGTGCTGCTGTGCTTCCTGTTACTGTGCATTGCCAGTTATGTCAGTTGAATCCAGGAAGCAGCATGGCTGAGATGATGGGAGAGGAGGCTCCAAAATGGGCGCTACCTTTCTTTTCCAGCTGTTGGTCCAGTTTAAAACCAAGGACACCTCCTAATCATTGTATGTTGGTTATAAGATATGCACACCAGTGGGTTAGACACCAAACACCAGTTTTTTGGAATTCTGTAACATTATTGTAGTGGATTCTGAGTTCTTACAATGCTAAAGGTTTCCTGGTCCAGTTCATCCTCCTCTTCTTCTCCAATAGGAACTGGCTCATTTCCAGCTGTAATATGGACGGGTCCTTGGTTCTTTTTACTCCGACCACCGGTCTTGCCTTCTCCCTGCTTCGGCTGTATTGATAAAAAAAAAATGTAAAGTCATGAAATTGGTATAATTCAAACAGACATCAAGCAGGAAGACAGCATGTGCTAGTAGAATCACACCCTGGCGAAGTGTCATTGAGGACACGCAACGCTATTCTTTTCCTTAACATTTTGCTCATCTATCCAGCTTCATGGATCAGCAAGTTGTGTAACCCTTTCTCGCACTGATAGCACTTTACAATATTGTTATTAGCACACCTCTTTACTTGTGGTATTGCACTCTATGCACATGTTTCTGCACTAAGGCACTTTTTGTCACAATTATTAATTGTTAATTTTATTATTTTTAAATATACGCACCATAATATCAAATGTATTTGCACAAATATATAATAATAATAAAAATAAACAATTTTTTTCCTTCTACTTGTTACCCATGAACTTGCAGCATAATATTAATTTATGATAAAATTTATATAATTTATCTGTATAGAGTCATCTCTTGGGGCTCCCCTCCAGCCATTGGTGTTTGTGTATATGTTTTTTTAATGGTGTCTTTTTATATCATACACTGTAATTGTTTATTTAATTTCAATAAAAGATTTGATTTTATATTTGAGTGCGGCTCATTCTAGAGGATTCTTTCTGGGATACATCTAGAATCCCAGTATTAGAATTTTGTTCTATTAGAATCACAGCCATAAAAGAAAAAAGGAAAGCATAGCATGGAGTTGGCAACATCACAAATGTAGAAACATAAAGGATTGTGTGTTCAGTACAAATAAATGTATTTATTATTGTAGGGTACAGCGTACTACACTACATGCTAACGCAGTGCCAAACTGGCCTCAAAAATACAATTCTTTGAGTACTCACCTGTAGAATTGTTTTTACTATGCACAGCACGGCCTGCTTCATGAAGTCCTTACATCTGGTATTCCGCCACAAGGTGGCGCAGTGGACTGTAGAAGATTTGTGGCTCCTCCCGGCCCCATATAAAAACCGGAAATCAGCCATAGACCTCCAGTGTTGACAAGCAGTTATACAAGAAGCCGGGAGGTAATAAGGCAAAAAAAGGTAAAAAAAAAGGTAAAAAAACCCTCAACTAACTTGGAACAATCACCATAAAGAGGCAACCAAGAATACCGATAACAAAGGAGGGATGAAGCAGGCCGTGCTGTGCATAGTAAAAACAATTCTACAGGTGAGTACTCACAGAATTGTATTTTTCCTAATGCACAGCACGGCCTGCTTCATGAAGTCCTTACATCTGGGACATCCAAAAGCAGTGTCCATAAGGTAGGGTGGGATCCTCAAACAGTAACTGCAGGCAGTTCAAACCACTACCGCCTGAAGTAACTTGCGGCCAAAAGCAGCATCAGCTGAGGCCTTAACATCAACTTGTAAAACTTGGAAAAGGTATGAACAGAAGAACAAGTAGCGGCCTTACAAACTTGTTCAACAGAAGCTTGGTGCTGAAAGGCCCAAGAGGCACCAACAGCACAAGTGGAATGAGCAGTAATCCGGAAAGGAGGAACTTTCCCTTTAGCAGAATAGGCTTGTACCACCGCCTGACATATCCACTTGTAGAATTGGTATTATATGTATACAGCACGTTCTGTTCCAGGAGATACTCCTTACACTTGGGATATACTCCAGTAGATGGCGCTGGACTGCAGAGACAGAAAAGTGGCTCCTCCCGGCCCCATATATACCAGGGACCTCCCACAAAATCCCCAGTATTGAAAAGCAGTTAGCAACAGACAGGGAGAACTATAACCATTATATGAAAATTTGAACATAAGAACAATCACTATAAAGAGGTAACTAAAGATAATGATAACAAGGGTGGGGTGGAACAGGACGTGCTGTATACATAATACCAATTCTACAGGTGAGTAATCACAGAATTGTATTATTCTAAGTATACAGCACGTCCTGTTCCAGAAGATATTCCTTACACTTGGGACATCCCATAGCAGTGTCCGTAAGGTAGGGTGGGATCCCAAAAAGTAACAGCAGACAGTTTAAACCACTGCCGCCTGCAGAACCTTGCGGCCAAAAGCAGCATCAGCTGAGGCCCTAACATCAACCTTGTAAAACTTTGAAAAAGTATGAACAGAAGACCAAGTAGCGGCCTTGCAAGTAGAATGAGCGGTAAGGCGGAAGGGAGGCTCCTTCCCCTTAGCAGGCCTGTATCACAGCCTGACGTATCCGCTTGCTAATAGTGGACTTAGCCAGAGCCAGGCCTTTCTTAGGTCCAGACGGAAGCACAAAAAGAGCATCAGTCTTCCTGAAGGTCTTCCTGAAGGGAAAAAGGTCTTGACCAGGAGATGCTGAGAAAAGATCTTTGGAAAAAAATAGCCAAGGCAGAAACATTGCCTTTCAGAGTACTGAGCTGAAGACCCAGATCCAAACCATGTTGGAGAAACTCCAGAATCCTAGGAATAGAAAACACACGACAGGAAAGCGAGTGGGACTCGCACCAGTCAATGTAAGTACGCCAAACCCTGTAATAGATGGAAGAAGAGGACCTCTTCCTAGCCCTGATCATGGTATTCACAACCGAGGTAGGCAGCCCTTTTTCCATCAAGATGGAGGTTTCAACAGCCAGGCCATCAAAGCCAGCATTTGTAAATTGGGGTGGCGTAGGTGTCCCTGAGTGAGCAGATCTGGAACCAGTGGCAGGACGTACTGATCTACTGCCAACTGCACGATGTCTGCGAACCACACTCTTCTTGGCCAACAGGGGGCCACCAGAATGATTGGCACCCCTTCCTGAACTATCTTGCGCAGCACCCTGCCCAGCAGTGGAAACGGGGGAAACACATACAGGAGCTGGAACCTCGTCCAAGACATTGCCAGGACATCCATGGCCAAGGCCAGAGGATCCTGGGACAGAGAGACAAAGACTAGAAGCTTGTGATTGTGACGGGACGCAAATAGATCCACGTTCGGCTGACCCCAGCGATGGCGCAGGGAGCGAAACACCCTGCTGCTGAGGGACCACTCTCCCAGACGAGAGGTCCCCCTGCTCAGAGAGTCTGCCTCCAGATTCTCCACCCCCGGGATGTACACAGCTGAGATGCAGGGAACATTTTCCTCCGCCCAGGACAGTATCAGGGACACTTCCTTTAGGGCCCGTTTGCTCCGGGTCCCTCCCTGATGATTGATTGAACCGCCGTCTGGTTGTCCGAGCGGACCTGAACAGCCCGACCCCTCTGGTGTGTGGTTAAGTGGGCGAGAACCAACCTGATTGCCCTCAATTCCAGAATGTTGATAGGGGCATGGGCCTCCTGAGGGCCCCACTGACCCTGGAATTTCAGGGACCTCCAGAATCCCCCCCAACCTGTCAGACTGGCATCCGTGGTGACAGCCTCCCAGCAGGGGGCCAGAAAGGACCTGCCCCCCAGCAGGTTCCTTGAGTCCAGCTACCACACTAGAGACCGCCTGACCTGAGGGGACAAGACAAACACCTGATCCAGGGACACAGGGTCCCGATCCCATACTGACAAGAGGTGAAGCTGAAGAGGCCTCATGCGGAACTGAGCGTATGGAACTGCCTCGAAGCAGGACACCAGCTGCATTCCCTGCCTGATGGATGGATGGGGACAAGACAGCGGGAGCTGAACTTTCTCTTGAAGGACCTCCACCTTCTGCTGAGGAAGAAAGATCTTGACCTGAGCTGAATCCAGAATCATGCCCAGAAAAGACTTCACCATGGAAGGAGACAGGGAAGATTTGGGGTGATTGATTACCCAGCCGAATGACTCCAGTGTGAACACCCCCCTCTGAGTGTCCAGTTATGCCTGATGGAAGGACTGAGAAGCAATAAGCATGTCGTCCAGGTAGGGAAGAATGCGAATGCCCTGAGATCTCAGCAGGGCCATCACTCCTGCCAGCACCTTGGTGAATACCCTGGGGGCCGAAGTGAGGCCGAAGGGCAAGGCCACAAATTGGTAGTGCTGATCCTCCAGAGCGAACCTGAGGAACCTCTGATGACCTGGAAAGATAGGTATGTGAAGGTAAGCATCCTTGATGTCTACAGAGGTCATGAAGTCCCCTGGGCGTAGGAAAGTCACAGCTGAGCGCAGAGTCTCCATGCGAAAGTGTCTGAATCTGACAAACTTGTTGAGAAGCTTTAAATCCAGAATAGGTCTGATGGACCCATCCTTTTTGGGCGCAATGAAAAGATTGGAATAATAGCCTTTGCCCCTTTCCTTCAAGGGCACCCGGCAGATGACACCTAGGTCTAGAAGGCCTTGGACAGCCAGGGAGAGACGCTGAGCAGACAAGGGACTGTGAGCTAAATGAGATTTGATGAATCTTGGGGGCGGCCAGGCTGCAAACGCTATCTTGTAACGGGAGGATACTACCTCCTGAATCCACCGGTCTGAGACATGACGCCTCCAGACGTGAGCCAAGAGCCGAAGCCGTCCCCCCACCCGGATGGGTGAGAGCGCCCCTTCATGCCTGAGGGGGGTGGGGGGGGGCCAAGGCGGCCACGTCCTCTGCCCCGCCCCAAAAATTTCCACGTGCTCCAGCAAAGGAAGCTCCCCGTCCAATTCTGGAGCCCCTGAAGGAAGGAGAAAAGGCACCTGAACCCCGAAAGGACCGGGGCTGCCTTCTACGCTGAGGTAACTTGCCACCCTTAGCAAACAAGTCCAAATGTTCCCCAAAGAGGCGCAGCCCCTTGAAGGGAAACCCAGTGAGGGCATTTTTGGCAGCATTGTCAGCTGCCCACTGGCGCAGCCCGACCGAGCGGCGTATCGCCACCAACAAGGCAGATGCCCTGTCACACATTCTAATGGAATCATCCAGGGCAGAGAGAACATATGCAATAAATTCCTCACAACGCAGAGGAGCTCTATACTCTTCACTACCAGCATCATCAGGGGCCCCATCTAAGAGACCCCTGAGCAGGCTTTTAACAGCAACAGCCGTGATAGCTGAGGCACAGACCGGACGGAGCGCAGTCCCCACGCAGGCAAAGGCATGGCAAGCCAGCTGATCCATGGGCCTGTCCTCCCCATCCCTCAGTGTACTAGTGTCAGGGGAATGCATGACAGATGTGTTAGACAGCCCCAGAACTGGAGCATCCACCTCTGGAGGACATGACCAACGTTTAACCATCTCAGCAGGAAAGGGGTAACTTTTATCCCAACTCTTAGGTACCCTGGGAAGCCGGCTAGGCCGTTCCCACTCCTTGAGAATCAGATTATTAAAGTGAGTTTGTTCAGGAAACTCCAGACGTGGCTTAACAGTATGAAACAGCTCCCCCTGCTGCCGCTGAGCCACGGCAGGAGGAGAGATACAGAGCACTTCAAAAATGTGAGCCAAAAGTCTGTCAGTATCATCTGAAGCCCATGGGTCAGATCCAGAGTCAGCATAACCCCTAGGCTGATCCTCAGATGATTCTGAATAATTCCACTTCTTCCAGGAGGGTATACCCAGTAATATCAAAAAACTCCTCAGCTTCCACAGAAAAGAGAGTAACACCGGATGCCAAATGCCGCCGCTTAGCAGGAGCCTTACCCGGCAATATGCCTTTCAATGCTGGCTACCCGGGTAGCCAAATCAGGTTGAGACTCCCCACTGGTATGCAGCTCACTGGGAGTCAGATGTAAGCCCGCAGGGGCACTTACAGACCACGATAGGGAGACGCCAGGCACACGCAGCAGAGAACTAAAATGGCACCCGCATATACCTCGAGGGGCGGGCCGCGGAGGCAGTGATGCAGAACACGTCAGCCGCAAGGCCCACCCCCCCTGAACCCTGAAGAGCGCGAAAATGCGCCCACCTGACAAGGCCTGCCAATGATGGCGCAGCAGCGTCTGAGGCAATGTCGCCGCCGACTGTGGAGCTTAGTATAAATGTGCGGCGGGAAAAGAAACCAGTGCAACCAATACAAAAGGGATCAAAACACAACATGTGGCAAATACATGCACCCCCCCCCCGAGATCTACAAGGGAGAGCGAGGGGGGGAAGCGATGGCCAGCCTAAAGGAAGCCAACTGCCGGGACAGGGGGCGAGGGGCATAAAATGCGGGAGGGGCATCCCATAAGGCTCACCATGGGCCTATACCGCCTACCCTTTGGTGGGGGACTGCGGTTGGAGCAGCGCTCCTTAGCACCTGACAGCGGTGCTGCCTACCTTCACCCGAACCAGAGCAGCCTGAGCTGGGAGGCAGTGAAAGGAAACGGGTGGGAATAGTCCTACAGGGCGGCAGGCTAATAGCCCCGCTCACCTGCGAGTAGAGAGAGCCATTTTCTAGTCATCGCACTGGGGATTTTGTGGGAGGTCCCTGGTATATATGGGGCCGGGAGGAGACACTTTTCTGTCTCTGCAGTCCAGCGCCATCTACTGGAGTATTTCCCAAGTGTAAGGAATATCTTCTAGAACAGGAAGTGCTGTATACTTAGAATAGTAGATTTAGCCAGAGGCAAACCCTTCCTAGGTCCAGCAGGAAGAACAAAAAGAGCATCAGATTTCCTGAAAGACTCAGTAGCAACCAAATAAAACTTCAATGCCCTGACAACACCCAGAGAATGAAGGGTCCGTTCCTTGGAATTAGCAGGGTTAGGACACAAGGAAGGTAAGACAATGTCCTGATTGAGATGAAAAGCAGACACAACCTTAGGCAAGAAATCCGGCTTAAGCCGAAACACCACCTTATCCTGATGCCACTCAAATTAAGGAGGTTTAATGGAAAGCGCCGCCAGCTAGGAAGCTCCCCTGACCGAAGTAATAGCCACCAAAAAAGGCAACCTTAAGAGTCAGAATGGGCAACGCAGCCCCACGGATAGGCTCAAAGGGAGGACCCTGCAGAGCAGACAACACCAGATTTAAGTCCCAAACCGGTAGCATAGGTTTACATGGCGGACGCACATGAGTAACTCCCTGGAATAAAGGGAGACGGTGATTGACAAAGTGTCTTTGGAAAAAAATAGCCAGAGCTGACACCTGTCCCTTGAGGGTACTAAGTTGAACGCCCGAATCCAAACCATGTTGTAAAAATTCCAGAATCCTGGGGATAGAAAACACCCGACAAGGAAGAGACTTGGACTCACACCAGGCAATGTAAGCATGCCACACCAGGCAATGTAAGCATGCCAGACCCTGTAGTAGATAAAAGACGAGGACTTCCTCCGAGCCCGAATCATGGTAACAACAGAGGCCGGCAACCCCTTATCCATCAAGATGGAGGTTTCAGCAGCCAAGAACAAACTCCTGATCCAGGGACACAGGGTCCCAATCCCAAACTGACAAGAGCAAAGGGAACCGCCTCGAAGCAGGACACCATCAGGCCACTAACTGCATCCCCTGCCGAATGGAGGGATGAAGACACAGGAGCAGAGCCCATGCCTGCATCTGAAGGCCCTCCACTTTCTGCTGAGGGAGAAATACCTTGACCTGAGAGGTATCTAGAGTCATGCCCAGAAAGGACCTCACCAAAGACGGAGACAGTGAAGACTTGGGATAGTTGATCACCCAGCCGAAGGACTCGAGAGTGGAGGTCACCACCTGAGTATCCTTCTTGGCCTGATGAAGAGACTGAGCAGCAATTAGAATGTCGTCCAGATAAGGGAGGATGCGAATCCCCCGATTCCTCAGAAGTGCCATTATGCCCGCCAGCACCTTGGTGAACACCCGAGGCGCCGAGGTGATACCGAACGGTAAGGCCACAAACTGGTAGTGCTGATCCTCCAGAGCGAACCTCAGAGATCTCTGATGACCTGGGAAGATTGGAACGTGAAGATAGGCATCCTTGATGTCCACAGTGGTCATGAAATCGCCTGGCCGGAGGGTACTGACAGCAGAGCGTAGCGTCTCCATGCAAAAGTGCTTGAACCAGACAAACCTGATGAGACCCTTCAAATCCAGGATGGGCCTCAGAGAACCGTCCTTTTTGGGCATCGTGAAAAGTTTGGAGTAGTCCCCTGACCCTGTTCCTGGTAAGGTACCTGGCAGACGACTCCTGACTCCAACAGGCGTTGAACTGCTAGGCGCAAACCATGAGCTAACAGAGGGTTTTGAGACATCCAAGATCTGAGGAATCTTGGGGACGGCCAGGCAGCAAACTCTATCTTGTAACCGGAGGACACCACCTCCTGAATCCACCGATATGAGACGCGAAGCCTCCAGACGTGAGCAAAGAGCCGAAGCCGTCCCCCCACCCGGACGGGTGAGGGCACCTCCTCATGCCTGAGGGGCCTTGGAACCCCACGAGAGACCGAGACGACCACTGAATCTGCCACGGCCCCAAGAATCTCTGCGGCTACCCGAGAAGAGGGAGCCACAACCTCCTCTGGAAGCACGAAAGGAGGGGAAGGAGGCGGAGGGCCCCCGAAAGGGCCGAGTCTGCTTCCTACGCTAAGGTAACCTACCATCCTTGGTCAGAACATCCAGACGCTCACCAAAGAGACAAAGCCCCACGAAGTGAAGCCCGATGAGACACTTCTTAGCAGCAGTGTCAGCTGCCCACTGGTGCAACCAAACAGATCGGCACATAGCCACCAATAGGCCGGAAGCCCGACCGCCCAGCCGGACGGCATCATCCATGGCAGACAGCACAAATGCAACAAAATCAGAGCAAAGCAGGAGGGCCCTATAATCCTCCCTCCTCCTACCAGCCATGGCGCCATCCGCGAGACGCTTGATCTTCTTCTGAAGGGCAATAGCCGTAATGGCTGCGGCACAAACAGGACGCAGGCCTGCCCCTACAAAGGTGAAAGCATGACAGGCCAGCTGATCTATATGGCGGTCAGCGCCATCACACAGTGTAGTAGTGTCAGGGGACGGCATGACCAAAGTGTTAGACAGCCCTAGAACAGGAGCGTCCACCTCAGGGGGACACGACCAGCGCTTGACCAGGTCAGCAGAAAAAGGATACCTTCTGTCCAATCCCTTGGACGTTCCCACTCCTTGAGCACCATATTGGAGAAATGACCCTGCTCCGGGAACGCCAAGCGTTGCTTGTCAGGGCAAAAGAGCTCACCCTGCCTCCTCTTCGCCACCTTAGGGGGGTTGATGTGCAAAGTCTCAAAAATGTCCAACAACAGTCTATCACTGTCAACAGGGAGCCCGGTATCCTCATCAGAGGCGGACCCCGGATCACTGTCGTACCCTTCCTGATGGTCCCCAGATGAGTCTGAATCATGGAAAAGCTCCCCCTCCTCTAGGGAGTCACGGGCGCCAAACACATGAAGGCCTTCATCCTCCTCGACAAAGAGGGAAGGCGCAGTGTCAAGATGACGCTTCTTGCCAGAGGCCTTGCCCATCACAGGTCGGGCCAGCTGCCTTTCAATGCTGGCCACACGTAGTGCCAGATCAGATTGGGACCCCCTGCTAGTATCCCCCTCACTGGGGGCTTAATGCAGGCACGGGGGAGTAGGAGATGCCTGGGGAAGCGCAGAACTGGGACGAGAAGCGCTCATCCCAGCCTGGTCCGCAGTAATACTTTGGGCGCACAAACCGCGCCACCACCACTCAAAGGGGATGCCCCGCACATGACACCCAGCCGGGATTGTCCCGAAGGACCCCCGAGCACGCTATCCCCAGAAGCCTCCATATGGTGATTAACACAGGCGCAATAGGCCAGTATAGGGTAAGGGCTAATAAAAGCCACCCGGGATGCCCCCCAAGGGTTGCCCACAGAGAGGGCCAGGATGGAAGAGGGGGGGGGGGGAGGACCGGGAGAAACCACAATACACAGTTATCCCGCCTGAAAGACATAAGCAAAAATACACATAAGCATCCCGCAGCACATGCCCCAAAAGGAATAAGCAACCCCCAAAGGGGACTCACGGACCAAGGAGACAGAACAAGCAGCACACACAGTCGATCGCCGCACCGCCAGGCCACACGGATGGTAGATAAGTCTAAAGGGTCACCGCAGCCCACGCTGGAAGATGGGCCCGGAAACGCAGCAGCCACAAAATGGCGCCGAAGCGAGAACCTCGAGGGGCGGGCCGCAGGGGCATGACGCGATACCCCGCCCCCCCCCCCCCAAGAGCGCGAAAACGCGCTCACGTGACCCGCGCCAGCCACGACAGAATAAACCGCAACAAAGCAGGAGCGCCGCCCGCCGTGGAGCGCTGTACAAACGCGGCGGCGATGCAACAGCCGCGGACCATCACCGAATAACCACCCGCGGCTACCAAACCCCCTCCCCCCCAGAACACCCGCCGGGGAGAGGGCTGGCAGCGGCGGGAGTAGACCAGACGGGCCGAGATGGTAGGGAGGGGTGGCCCAGGGGACCAAGGGGAAGGGAGACAAACAACACAAAAAAGGGGGAGATAGCCAGCAACACCAGTCCCCAAACACAACTCACCCCTTACACATAGCAAAGGCAGAATTTTCATATCCCTCAGCAGGCTCACCATAAAGCCTATGGCCGTCCACCCTTTGTGTTACAGGGTCTGCGGCTTGAAGCAGCGCTCCCCGAGCACCTGACCCTAGTGCTCCTCTACCATCACCCGATTCGTCAGCCAAGGCTGGGAGGCACAGAGGGTCAGGAAGCAGGTGGAAATAGACTTGCAGGGCCGCAGGCTTGGTTGCCCCGCTCACCTGCGCAGTAAAGAGAGCCATCTTCTATCTTCGCAGTATGACTACAGAGGAAACACTGGAGGTCTATGGCTGATTTCCGTTTTTTATATGGGGCCGGGAGAAGCCACAAATCTTTTGCAGTGCACTGCGCCACCTTGTGGCGGAATACCAGATGTAAGGATTTCATGAAGCAGGCTGTGCTGTGCATTAGGAAAAAAAGGTCCAGAGATGTTGAAGAGAAAACCTAGTTAGCATCACAATAGAAAATTAAAACCCTTGCACAACAATGTGAAGTGAATTGTATTCAAAGAAAAGGCAAAAAAATACTACAAAACACTATTAAAGCATACCAACATCCCCTTATGACAAAAAGGGTATTGGATGCCTTCCACCCCCCGCTGGTGATCAGGTGGACGCCTTTTGGCTGCCCGAAACCCAGAACGAGACTCTCGATCGCATGATCACCAGCGGATAACTGTGCTGTGCTGCTGCGCAGAGCAGGTAAAAACAACTAGGCTTCCAGGGGGACTACACACACGGTGTAGATTTAAAAGGTTACTAACATACAAGCTTATCTGACCAATAAATCTTGCTGTGCCTACAAATCTTCAGGGGAAACATCTAACCCCCCTTAACTACTGCTTACATCTTCACTTACCAAATTTCAGGCTACTTTTAGCAGCCCACTATCAGCCATGTCTATACCTTAAACCGGACCTTCACCCTGAATAAGAGTCTATCTTATATGTTTGTCACACCCTGTACATACAGATTGCTCACATTAAAAATCATCCTACCTGCACCTAGTGCATTTTATCAGCCTTTAAACACCCAAGATGGCGGCTCATGGAGTTTAAGGCTGCCTGCAAACAGGAAGTGTCTTCTGACTTTGCATTCTGGGATTGCTGTCCTTTTCCTAACCCCAGCTCTGCTCTGTCTGTGCAAAGCACAGCTATAACCCGCCCCCCTGCACTTTTGACCCCTCTCCTCTCCTCAGTATGTGATGCTACCAAGACAAGATGGTGGCGCCCTTATCTTAGAGTCCTGAACAGAGTTGCAGCCCAGTAGGGGAAAGAACAAAAAGAAAGTGATTAAAAACAGTAACTATATTCATTTTAGACGCTGTGGAATAGTTTTTAAGGGTTTGGGCTTTTCATTAAATTATGCTGAAGGTCTGCTTTAATGTAAAGTAAAGTAAAATATAGTAAAGCAAACTCCCAGCCAAGCCCAATTTGGGCATTTAAACAAAAACAAAAAAATTACCCGGTGTCCAGTCCCACTGTGGAGGCTGCACCACAGGGGTTCATTAATAACTCAATTGTTACCCAATAACTGGAGCAGCCCAGCTTAAGCTAATATGCCCAGAATTGGAGCATCCAGTGCTCAGCTCACACTGTGTGTATGGGAGGATAACAGGAACTAGGTGAGTTATTTATTATTTTAATCTCTTAGCGGAGAGGAGATTGGATTTTCTGCTTAAAGTGCCACAGACTACTTTAAATACAATGGCCTTGATTCAATAAAGGTAGAAATAAATTCTCATGGTAGTAAAAATTCAATTTATGAGAAAAAAGCCTGAGAATGTCACGGCTGTTGAATCACCAGCTAAGAAAACAATGAAAGCCAATGGCACTTTTTTACTCCTAAGAAAAGTAGAGAACTGTTTACTCCATTCTACACTGTAGTAAAAGCTGCCATTGACTTTAATTGTCTTTTTATCTAGTGATTCATTAACAGGGACATTCTCAGGCTTTTTTCTCATGAATTGAATTTTTTACTACCATGAGAATTTTTTTCTACCTTTATTGGCCTTATATTTCTAAACAGAGCTCAATTATAGATCATACTTTTTGTTTTGGCTTCTTCTTTTCCTTGGCCCCATCCTTTTTTTGATTTGGTTTGTCCTTATTTTCTTTGTTATCTTTTTTCTTTTGGGTTTTCTTATTTGGACTCTTCAGTGAACCGTTATCCTATAAGAAGAAAAAGGCTGGTTAGGCAAAATACTGACCCAATACAATAGGAGACAGGACACTAGTTAGCAAAGTGTCTTCTGCTGATTTTTACCTGGCCCTCATAGCTAGTGAGCTACAGCTTGTAACCAGCAGTGTAAGAAGAATTAGCCAGGAGAGTAAAAAAGCAATTCTGTGAGTACTCACCTGTAGAATTGTTTTTGTTCTTGCATGGCACTGCCCGCTTCGGTATTCATAACTGATGGGCTATTCCGCCACAAGGTGGCGCAGCAGCACTGCAGAAAGCTGTGGCAGCTCCCGGCTCCCTATAAAAATGGGATTAACCAACAAGTTCCCTGCATAGACGAGCATTGAGACAAGCCGGGAGCGAATAAATGTAAGAATGTAAAAAAGGTAAAAAAAAAAACAACTTAACTTGGAACAATCACCATAAAGAGGCAACCAAGAACAACTATAACAGGGTGGGGCGAAGCGGGCCGTGCCATGCAAGAACAAAAACAATTCTACAGGTGAGTACTCACAGAATTGCTTTTTTCTTTAATGCATGAGGAAGGAATACTCTGACCTGAGAGTTATCCAGAGTCAAGCCCAGAAAGGACCTCACCAAGGACGGGGACAGAGAAGACTGGGATAGTTGATCACCCAGCCGAAGGACTGTAGAGTGGAGATCTGAGTGTCCTACTCGGCCTGAGGAAAGGATTGGGCCACAATCAGGATGTCATTCAGGTAAGGAATGATGCGGATGCCCATGTTCCTGAGCAGAGCCATCACTCCCGCCAGTACCTTGGTGAACACCCGAGGTGCCGAGGTGACCCCGAAGGGTAGAGCCACAAATTGGTAATGCAGATCCTCTAGCGCGAACCTTAGAAATCTCTGATGACCTAGGAAGATTGGCACATGAAGATAAGCATTTTGATGTCCACAGTGGTCATGAAGTCGCCCTGGCAAAGGGTACTGACAGCAGAGCATAGCGTCTCAATGCGAAAATGCTTGAATCTGACAAATTTGTTGAGGCTCTTTAGATCCAGAATGGGCCTTAGAGAGCCGTCCTTTTTGGAGACTGTGAAAAGATTGGAATAGTACCCCTGACCCCGTTCTTGAGGGGGCACTGGACAAATGACTCCTGACTCTAACAGGCATTGAACTGCCAGACGCAACCCTTGAGCATACAGGGGGGTTTAAAGACATCCTGGATCTGACGAATCTTGGGGGGGGCAGGCTGGAAACTCTATCTTGTAGCCGGAGGACACTATCTCCTGTATCCACCGGTCTCAGACGTGAAGCCTCCAGACGTGAGCAAAAAAACAAAGCCGTCCCCCTACCCCGATGGGTGAGGGCGCCCCTTCATGCCTGAGGGGGCTTAAGACGCTCTCTAAAAAGCCGCAACCCCACAAAGGGAAGACCAGTGAGAGCTTTCTTAGCAGCAGCATCATCCCATTGGCGCAACCAGACAGATCATCGCATAGCCACCAAGAGCGCGGAGGCACTTAGCTGCACAGCATCATCCATAGCGGCAAGAATAAAGGTCACAAAAATACAATTCTGTGATTACTCACCTGTAGAATTGGTATTATACGTATACAGCACGTCCTGTTCCAGAATATTCCTTACACATGGGTAATACATCCACAAGATGGCGCTGGACTGCAGAAAACAGCTTGTGGCTCCTCCCGGCCCCATATAAGTCAGGGACCTCCCACAAATTCCCCAGTATTGACAAGCAGTTAACAAGAAGCCGGGAGAACAATAACCAGAATTCAAAAATGAACATATGAACAATCACCATACAGAGGTAACTAAGAATAATGATAACAAGGGTGGGATGGAACAGGACGTGCTGTATACGTATAATACCAATTCTACAGGTGAGTAATCAGAATTGTATTATTCTAGTATACAGCACGTCCTGTTCCAGAATATTTCTTACACATGGGACATCCAATAGCAGTGTCCTTAAGGTAGGATGGGATCCCCAAAAAGTAACAGCAGGCAGTTAAAACCACTGCCGCCTGCAGAACTATGCGACCAAAAGCAGCATCAGCTGAGGCCCTAACATCAACCTTGTAAAACTTAGAAAAGGTATGAACAGAAGACCAAGTAGCGGCCTTGCAAACTTGTTCAACAGGAGCTTGGTGCTGAAAGGCCCAAGAGGCACCAATAGCACAAGTAGAATGAGCAGTAAGGCGGAAGGGAGGCTCCTTCCCCTTAGCAGAATAGGCCTGTACCACAGCCTGACAGATCCACTTGCTGATAGTGGACTTAGCTGGAGCCAGAACCTTCTTAGGTCCAGACGGGAGCACAAAAAGAGCATTAGTCTTCCTGAAGGATTCAGTAGCCACCAAATAGAACTTCAGAGTTCTGACCACATCCAGAGAGTGTAACACCCGCTCCTTAGGATTACTAGGATTAGGGCATAGAGAAGGCAAAACAATGTCTTGATTGAGATGAAAAGCAGACACAACCTTAGGCAGAAAATCCGACTTAAAACGAAACACCACCTTGTCCTGGTGTCTCTCAAAGTAAGGGGGTTTGATGGAAAGCGCCGCCAACTCAGAAACACGCCTAACAGAAGTGATAGCCACCAAAAAGAGTCAAAATGGACAATGGGGCCTCACGCAAAGGCTCAAAGGGAGACCCCTGCAAGGCAGATAAAACCAAGTTCAAATCTCAGACTGGTAACATAGGCTTACGTGGAAGACGCACGTGAGTAACCCCCTGGAAGAAAGTCTTAACCAGACGATGGTGAGCAAAGGATCTTTGGAAGAAAATGGCCAAAGCAGAAACATGACCTTTGAGGGTACTAAGTTGAAGACCCAAATCCAAACCATGTTGCAGGAATTCCAGAATCCTAGGAATAGAAAACAACCGACAGGGAAGCGACTTAGACTCACACCAGTCAATGTAAGCATGCCAGACCCTATAGTAGATGGATGACGAGGACTTCTTCCTAGCCCGAATCATGGAATTAACAACAGAGGCAGGCAGCCCTTTTTCCATCAAGATGGAGGTTTCAGCAGCCAGGCCGTTAAAGTGGACCAACACCCACCGGTGATCGGCCCGGGAATCTATAAGATTCCCGGGCCGATCACCTCCCTCCCCGTGGGACATCCGAGATCGGGATGTCCCGCGGGGTGAAACCCCCCCAAACTCCTTACCTCAGTTTCGGCGGCGGCCGGCCGCCGCCGCCTCCCTCGCGCCTCTCTAGACGTGCGCCCGCCCGCGCCGGCCGTCTGTGAATGGCCGGCGTGGGCACGCGCGCGTCAAGAGGGACGCGCGGGAGGCGGCGGCGGAGGAGCCGCTTGTCCGTCGGCTCGGGGAGAGGTGAGTTCGGGGGGTTCGGGGGGGTTTCACACAGCGGGGCACCCCGATCGGGGGTGCCCCACCGAAGTGGACCAAGACCCAGGATAGTCAAAATCCTGGGTGTTGGTCCACTTTAAAGCCAGCGTTTGTAAATTGGGATGGCGTAGCTGCCCCTGAGTGAGCAGGTCTGGATCCTTGGGCAGAGCATACTGATCTACTGCCAGCAGCACGACGTCTGCGAACCACATCCTTCTTGGCCAACAGGGGGCCACCAGAATGGTTGGCACCCCTTCCTGAGCAATCTTGCGCAGCACCTTGCCCAGCAGAGGAAAAGGAGTGAACACAGAGAAGCTGAAAGCTCTTCCAAGACATTGCTAGTGCATCCATGGCCAAGGCCAGAGGTTCCTGGGACAGAGAGACAAAGACTGGAAGCTTGCGATTGTGACGGGACACAAACAGATCCACATCTGGCTGACCCCAGCGGTGGCACAGGGAGCGAAACACCCTGCTGCTGAGGGACCATTCTCCCAGGCGAGAGGTCCCCCTGCTGAGGGAGTCTGCCTCCAGATTCTCCACCCCCGGGATGTACACAGCTGAGATGCAGGGAACATTCTCCTCCGCCCAAGACAGTATCAGGGACACTTCCCTGAGGGCCCTCTTGCTCCGGGTCCCTCCCTGATGATTGATGTAGGCAATCGGCGCCTGGTTGTCCGAGCGGACCTGAACCGTCCGACCCCGAAGGTGTGGAGTCAAATGGGGCGAGAACCAACCTTATCAATTCCAGAATGTTAATAGGGGTGTGGGCCTCCTGAGGGCCCCACTGACCCTGGAATTTCAGGGATTTCCAGAAGCCCCCCCCCCCCCCCAACCTGTCAGACTGGCATCTGTGGTGACAGTCTCCCAGCACGGGCCAGAAAGGATCTGCCCACCAACAGGTCTCTTGTGTCCAGCCACCACGAGAGAGACCGTCTGGCCAGAGGGGACAGAACCAACACCTGATCCAGGGACCGAGGGTCCAGATCCCAAACTGACAAGAGGTGAAGTTGAAGAGGTCTCATGTGAAACTGAGCATATGGAACCTCCTCGAAGCAAGACACCATCAGGCCCACCAGCTGCATCCCCTGCCGGATGGAGGGATGAGGGCAAGACATAAGGAACCTGGCTTGGGCCTGAAGACTCTCCACCTTCTGTTGAGTGAGAAAAATCTTGACCTGAGATGTATCCAGAGTTATGCCCAGAAAGGAGCTCACCATTGACGGTGACAGGAAAGACTTGGGGTGGTTGATCACCCAGCCGAAGGACTCCAGTGTGGACACCACCAGCTGAGTATCCAGCCGAGACGTGATGAGAATGTCGTCTAAGTAAGGAAGGATGCGAATGCCCTGAGATCTCAGCAGAGCCAGTACGCCCACCAGCACCTCGGTGAATACCCTGGGAGCCGAGGTGATACCGAAAGGCAAGGCCACAAATTGATAGTGCTGATCCTCCAGAGCGAACCTGAGGAATCTCTGATGACCTGGAAAGATTGGTACATGAAGGTAAGCATCCTTGATGCCTACAGAGGTCATGAAGTCCCCTGGGCGTAGTGAATTGACAGCTGAGCGCAGAGTCTCCATGCGAAAGTGTTTGACTGACAAATTTGTTGAGGCACTTTAAATCCAGGATAGGTCTGATGGACCCGTCTTTTTTGGGAACAGTGAAAAGTTTGGAATAGTAGCCTCTGCCCCTTTCCCTTAAAGACACCTGGCAGATGACCCCCAACTCCAGAAGGTTTTGGACAGCAAGGCACAGACCCTGAGCTGACAGGGGGTTTTGAGCCATCCGGGATTTGATGAATCTTGGGGGCGGCCAGGCTGCAAAAACTCTATCTTGTAACCGGAGGACACTACCTCCTGAATCCACCGATCTGAGACGTGAAGCCTCCGGACGTGAGCAAAGAGCCGAAGTCGCCCCCCTACCCGGATGGATGAGGGTGCCCCTTCATGCCTGAGGGGGCTTGGGTTAGGATTTTGGCTTGGGACCCCATGTGAGGCCAGGACGGCCACATCCTCTGCCCTTCCCCAGTGATCTCCGCGGGCCCCAGTAAAGGAAACTCCTCGGCCAGTTCTGGAACCACGGAAGGATGGGAGAAAGGCACCCATCCCCCGAAAGGACCGGGACGGCCTCCTACGTTGAGGTAACCTACCACCCCTGTCAAACAAATCCAAGCGTTCACCAAAGAGGCGCAGGCCCTTGAAAGGGAAACCAGTGAGAGCCTTCTTAGCAGCATTATCAGCTACCCACTGACGTAGCCAGACAGAGCGGCATATATCCACCAACAGGGCAGAAGTCCTACCACACATTCTAATGGCATCATCCATGGCAGACAGAACATATACAACAAATTCATATGCAGGAGAGATCTATACTCTTCTCTTCCCGCGTCATCAGAGGCCCCCTCTAAGAGACTCTTAAGCAAACCCTTAATAGCAATAGCTGTGTCAGGGATCACCGGACACCCCTCTTTCATTAGCCAAGCAATCCCCAATCTCCACCGCCTCTTGTGCCTAAAGACAAGCCCCCGCTTGCTGGAGACACGGGTTATGCCTCTCCAGACTAGGTTGCCCCCAGGACTTACTGGCGCAAAAATTGCTGGCTTATGGTGAAGATAGGCGGGGTATCCCAAATCGGAAGATCGAGTCCGAAACGTCGAGTCCAGCAGATTAGGCAAGAATGGTCGAGACGAGCAGGGGTCAAAGCCAGGTGGTCACAGGGCACGGTATCCAAGGGGTTAGACGGAGAATGGTCGAGACAGTCAGGGGTCAAAAGCCGGGTGGTCACCAAAGCGCGGTATCAAAGGGGTAAGGCAGAGACAAGGTCAGACAGCGGGCAGGAATGGTCAAACACGGAGCCGGATCAGAACACACTAAACGCAAATCCAATAGCACACCCAAGCTAATAATGGCTATAACGGGCACTGATGGTCAGGGCAAGGACACTTTTAAAAAGGACCTGGCCAATGGGCAGGGGGGAAGGGGTGTGTGTGATTGGTGCAACACTGGTGATTGGTGCAACATATGAACCTGCTCCTGATAGGAGCCCCCCAGGGACTGGACCGCCCTGACCAGCCAGGCTGTCCAGTCCCTGGGTTCATAATTCCCACAGGACCCCCCTCCTGGACCGATAGGTCCAATCAAACCTGCCACCGGGGGACATAACTGACACGTGGTCGCGCGCGAGCACAGGAGACCCTGCCAGGTGCGCCCCCCAAGGAGGAAGAGGGGGAGGTCGCGCCGGCCGAAGCAGCGGCACCGCCGCCGCCAGAAGCCCGAGCCGCCGCCGCAGGAGAGGCGGCGGAAGCCAGAGCCCCAGCACGGACAGACGGGAGGGAGGCAGCCGCCCCACGTGGCCGCCGGACGCCCAGAGCGGCACCGTGGGAACGGCCCGCAGGTAAGTTCCTTACAAGCTGTAATGGCAGAGGCACTAACCGGGCGTAGCGCGGTCCCCACACAGGCAAAAGCATGGCAAGCCAGTTTGGTCCATGCGCCGGTCCTAACCATCCCTCAGGGTATTAGTGTCAGGAGAATGCATGACAGATGTATTGGACAGCCCCAGAACGGGCACATCCACCTCGGGAGGACATGATCAACGCTTAATCACATCAGCAGGAAAGGGATACCTCTTGTCCCAACTCTTGGGCTCCCCTGGCAGCTTGCTAGGCAGCTCCCATTCTTTGAGCACCAGATTATTAAAGTGAGACTGCTCCGGGAATTCCAAAAGTGGTTTAACCGTATGAAAAAGCTCACCCTGCTGCTGCGGAGCCACGGCAGGAGGGGAGATACAGAGCACTTCAAAAATATGAGCCAAAAGCCTGTCATTGTCATCTGAGGACCATGGATCTTCCCCAAAGGGAGACCCTATACCACCATAAACCCTAGGCTGCTCCTCAGATGATTCTGAATCAGAGAACAATTCCCCCTCCTCCAGGGGGGAATAACCAGTAGTGTCAAAAATTTCCTCAGCTTCCATAGGAAAGAGGGAAACGGCGGGAGATAAATGCCGCTTCTTAGCAGTAGCCTTTCGCGAGGCAGACCCAGCAATATGTTTTTCAATGCTGGCCACACGTGCAGCCAAATTAGGCTGAAACAGGCCCAGCAACAGGTAACCCAGACTGCAGTGCAAGTACCTGCTGGGCGCAGGATACACATATCCTGACATCATCACCGATTGGGGATACCCCACACGCAACACATAGCCAGGCTTGTCCCGAAGGAACCACAGGCCCATTATCCCCAGAAGCCTCCATATGGTGATTTGAATGGCACAGTAGGCCAGTAAGGGTTAACGCTAAGGAGCTACCCGGGATGCCCCAAAAAAACGCTAGGGAAGTGGGAGATAATGAGGGGAGAAGGCCGGAAGAAACCACAGGACCGAAGCTTTAACCTGCCTGAAAGACATAATCAAACATTCCCAACATTCCGCTCACCTGCGCCACATAGCAAGCTATCTTCTATCTTCTCAGCGCATACTGCAGAAAGAACTGGGGAATTCGTGCGAGGTCCCTGACTTATATGGGTCCGGGAAGAGCCACAAGCTGTTTTTTGCAGTCCAGCGCCATCTTGTGGATGTATTACTCATGTGTAAGGAATATTCTGGAACAGGACGTGCTGTATACTTAGAATATCAGAGCAAACCAAGAGAGTCCTAAACTCCTCTCCCTCTCCAGGAGCTGAAGTGCCATCCATGAGGTGCTTGAGCAGAGACTTAAGAGCAATTGATGCGGTACCGGTCAGGCGCAATCCAGCCCCCACACAGGTAAAAGCATGACAGGCCTGACAGGTGTGACTCCCTGCTGACGTCCCCCTCACTGGGGCCCAGTCGCAGGAGCAGGGGGGTAGTTGAAGCAGAGGGATGTGCTGAGCTGGAAAGCGAAGCAGGCAAACCAGCTTGTAGCGCAATGACCCTCTCAGCGCACGGAATGCACACCATGACACCGTTACTCACAGGGGATACCCCACACATTGAACACAGCCGTGCTTGCCCTGAAGGGCCCCCAAGCACACTATCCCCAGCAGCCTCCATATGGTGATTAACACAGGTGCAATAGGCCAGCAGTGGGTAAAGGCTATACAAAGGCCACCCGGGATACCCTCCCACAGGATGCCCCAGCACGGACAGACGGGAGGGAGGCAGCCGCCCCACGTGGCCGCCGGACGCCCAGAGCGGCACCGTGGGAACGGCCCGCAGGTAAGTTCCTTACAAGCTGTAATGGCAGAGGCACTAACCGGGCGTAGCGCGGTCCCCACACAGGCAAAAGCATGGCAAGCCAGTTTGGTCCATGCGCCGGTCCTAACCATCCCTCAGGGTATTAGTGTCAGGAGAATGCATGACAGATGTATTGGACAGCCCCAGAACGGGCACATCCACCTCGGGAGGACATGATCAACGCTTAATCACATCAGCAGGAAAGGGATACCTCTTGTCCCAACTCTTGGGCTCCCCTGGCAGCTTGCTAGGCAGCTCCCATTCTTTGAGCACCAGATTATTAAAGTGAGACTGCTCCGGGAATTCCAAAAGTGGTTTAACCGTATGAAAAAGCTCACCCTGCTGCTGCGGAGCCACGGCAGGAGGGGAGATACAGAGCACTTCAAAAATATGAGCCAAAAGCCTGTCATTGTCATCTGAGGACCATGGATCTTCCCCAAAGGGAGACCCTATACCACCATAAACCCTAGGCTGCTCCTCAGATGATTCTGAATCAGAGAACAATTCCCCCTCCTCCAGGGGGGAATAACCAGTAGTGTCAAAAATTTCCTCAGCTTCCATAGGAAAGAGGGAAACGGCGGGAGATAAATGCCGCTTCTTAGCAGTAGCCTTTCGCGAGGCAGACCCAGCAATATGTTTTTCAATGCTGGCCACACGTGCAGCCAAATTAGGCTGAAACAGGCCCAGCAACAGGTAACCCAGACTGCAGTGCAAGTACCTGCTGGGCGCAGGATACACATATCCTGACATCATCACCGATTGGGGATACCCCACACGCAACACATAGCCAGGCTTGTCCCGAAGGAACCACAGGCCCATTATCCCCAGAAGCCTCCATATGGTGATTTGAATGGCACAGTAGGCCAGTAAGGGTTAACGCTAAGGAGCTACCCGGGATGCCCCAAAAAAACGCTAGGGAAGTGGGAGATAATGAGGGGAGAAGGCCGGAAGAAACCACAGGACCGAAGCTTTAACCTGCCTGAAAGACATAATCAAACATTCCCAACATTCCGCTCACCTGCGCCACATAGCAAGCTATCTTCTATCTTCTCAGCGCATACTGCAGAAAGAACTGGGGAATTCGTGCGAGGTCCCTGACTTATATGGGTCCGGGAAGAGCCACAAGCTGTTTTTTGCAGTCCAGCGCCATCTTGTGGATGTATTACTCATGTGTAAGGAATATTCTGGAACAGGACGTGCTGTATACTTAGAATATCAGAGCAAACCAAGAGAGTCCTAAACTCCTCTCCCTCTCCAGGAGCTGAAGTGCCATCCATGAGGTGCTTGAGCAGAGACTTAAGAGCAATTGATGCGGTACCGGTCAGGCGCAATCCAGCCCCCACACAGGTAAAAGCATGACAGGCCTGACAGGTGTGACTCCCTGCTGACGTCCCCCTCACTGGGGCCCAGTCGCAGGAGCAGGGGGGTAGTTGAAGCAGAGGGATGTGCTGAGCTGGAAAGCGAAGCAGGCAAACCAGCTTGTAGCGCAATGACCCTCTCAGCGCACGGAATGCACACCATGACACCGTTACTCACAGGGGATACCCCACACATTGAACACAGCCGTGCTTGCCCTGAAGGGCCCCCAAGCACACTATCCCCAGCAGCCTCCATATGGTGATTAACACAGGTGCAATAGGCCAGCAGTGGGTAAAGGCTATACAAAGGCCACCCGGGATACCCTCCCACAGGATGCTCCCAGAAATTAGGGGGGAATGAAGGGAGGGAAGGAATGGAGCCGGGATATGCCACAACCCAATGGTATCCCACCTGAAAGACATAAGAAAAAAAAGACGCATGAGCATCCCGCAGCACATACACCCTCACGGACCAAAGAAACCACAGCGTCACTCAGGCACCGCCACAGGAGAAGCGACACACCAGAGAAGCAGCCAGAAGCAGCCAGGAAGGGAGAAATCCAGACGCGCAGCTCTCTCAAAATGGCGCTGGCAGAAGTACATTGAGGGGCTGGCCGCGGGGAGACTACGCGATATGCCCCCCCCCCCCCCCGAACACGTCAGAGAGGTGAGGGGGAGAAGAGAGGGACAAGGAGACAGCGGCGACCAGCCATGGCCAGGCAGGGGGAGGGACCCCAAAAGGAAAATAAGGGGACACAGTCCCCAACAACTTACCAACTCAGAAGCTAGGGCAGGAACTCCGCATCCCAAGAAGGCTCACCATAAAGCCTATGGCCGGCTACCCTTTGTGGCACAGGGTCTGCGGCTTGGAGCAGCTCTGCAGGAGCACTTGAACCTAGTGCTCTTCTACCTTCACGCGATCTGTCAGCCAAGGCTGGGAGGTAGTGAGGGTCCAGAAACGGATGGAAATAGACTTGCAGGGCCGCAGGTTTGGTTGCCCCGCTCACCTGCGCAAAAGAGAGTGCCATCTTCTAACTTTGCAGTGTCACTGCAGAGACAACAATGGGAACTTGTTGGCTAATCCTGTTTTTATAGGGAGCCGGGAGCTGCCACAGCTTTCTGCAGTGCTGCTGCGCCACCTTGTGGCGGAATAACCCATCAGTTATGAATACCGAAGCGGGCCGTGCCATGCATTAAAGAAAAGAAAATCATCAAAATAAAACCACAATGTGGCCATACACCAGAGCAATCTCTGCTATGAGAAAGGGTGTCTTAAAGCAGAACTTCCGTTAAAAAGGACCCCAACCCCTCCCCCCACCCAAACACAACCCTGGCGCTTTAGGCAGGAGGCAGGATGGGGGGCTAAAACCCATACCTTAGCCAGGTGCTCACGCAACTCCTCCGGCGCTCCAGATCCTGGGAGCCACCATCTTGGCTGATAGACACAGAGCCACATCCCCATCTCCATTTGAGCTCCCACCCATTGAAGTGAATGTTACAGCAGGAGCGCATGCGGAGCTGGGGGATGCGGCTTTGCTTCTTTCCGTGCGGTGCCCGTGGGAGACTGGGAGGATGATGCGAGCACTCGGCTAAGGTATGAGTTTTTTTTCTGTGTAACCCCCCGTCCTGCCTCAGAGGCAGGGCAGAGTGGCAGGGTGGGGGTCCTTTTTAAAGCAGACATTCACCCTGAATAAGAGCATATCTTATATGATTCCCACACCCTGTACATACAGATTGCTCACATTAAGAATCATCCTACCTGCATCTACTGCATGTTATGAGCCTTTAAACATTCAAGATGGCGGCTCATGGAGCATCAGGCAGCCTGCAAACAGGAAGTGTCTTCTGACTGTGTTGCTCTGCATTCTGGGATTGCTGTCCTTTCCCTGACCCCAGCTCTGCTCTGTCTGAGCAAAGCACAGCTATAACCCACCCCCTGTACTTTATCCCGCTCTCCTCTCCTCAGTAAGTGTGAAGCTTCTGAGTCAAGATGGCGGCGCCCGTATCCTAGAGTCCTGAACAGAGTTGCAGCCCAGTGGGGGAAAGAATAATAAGTGACTAAAAACTTAAAATATATTAATTTTAGATGCTGGGGAATAGTTTTTTCATGGTTAGAGCTTTTCATTAAATCATGCTGACGGTCCGGTTTAACCGAAGTTCCAATTTAAGTCGGACCAGATTTAGTTGCCACCATGGCTCCCCCGCTTTCTTTTCACATTAAAGCTAAGATCTCTCTTCGGGACTTTCAGTTACACAGTTTGCTGCAAAGTGCTGGTTTTATCATTATCTTGATTTCACAACTAGATATTCTTTGTCCATCTCTTTGGATTTTCATAGATCCTTAGAGCTTCGTCACAGGCTCACCTTTCCATCTCCATCCTCTGAAGCATGCTCAGAGATCCTGGGAGAGGAGATTTCATTGCCATGCTCATCCTTTGCTTTGCCTGCCCCATCTTTTTTGACACGTGTTCGCTTCTTCTTTACTTTTACCTGGTTTAGAAAAGTCAAAATATGCATAATATAGCAACTGATGTTATTTAAAAAAGTCCTCACAAATAAATCGAGTAAATTGTGACACCAGACATTACCTCATCTGCCTGACCACTCTCCTTCTTCACAGAATCTTTTTTCAAAAGCTTCAAAAGGTAGTCTGCTCTGGTCTGTAAGTGTTTAGCCTGAGGCTTCTTCTCTGGTTCATTAGGCAAGATCTAGGCACAAATGTGACACGTCACATTAGAACTCACATTTTACTGTATTTTTCGACCTATAAGATGCACCTAGGATTTGGGGGGAGGAAAAATACCATTTTGTGATTACTCACCTGTAAAATGGGTATTATAAGTATGTCACACACCCCGCTTCGAAGATTAATAACATTCGGGTTAAACCAGTAGAGGGCGAACTTCTGCAGAGAGATGACAAGAAAAAAAGGAGCCCCTCCCGGTCAATAAATACCTGGGACCTCCCACTCATTACCCAGTATAGGAAAGCAGTAAGGGGACCAGGAAGAGCCAATAACAAACCTATTAACCAAACAAGGTTCACCAAAAAGAGTATCCAGAATACAAGGGCAGGGTGAAGCGGGGTGTGTGACATACTTATAATACCGCGCTTCCAAGATTAATAACATTCGGGACATCCAGTAGCAGTGTCCAACATGGGTGGGTATTTAAACCACTGCAGGCCTGCACATCAACCTTATAAAACTTGGAAAAAGTATGGACAGAAGACCAAGTAGCAGCCTTACAAACTTGTTCAACAGAAGCCTGGTGCTGAAAAGCCCAGGAAGCCCCAGCAGCACGAGTAGAATGAGCAGTGATCTGGAAAGGGGGACCCCTCCCCTTGGCAGTATAGGCCCTAACAATGGCCTGACGAATCCATTTACTAATGGTAGGCTTGACGGGCGCCAAACCCTTCTTGGGCCCAGAGGTCACCACAAACAAGGCGTCCATCCTACGGAAAGGAGAAGTAGCCACCAAATAGTACTTCACACAACGAACAACATCCAAAGAGTGCAGGGCCCTCTCCTTGTCATTGCTAGGTTTAGGACACAAGGAAGGGAGAACCGCATCCTGATTGAGATGGAAGGCAGAAACCCCCTTAGGTAGGAAGTCTGGCTTATAGCGGAAGACCACCTTCTCCTGGTGTCTTTCAAAGTAAGGGGCCTGAATAGACAGAGCCGCCAACTCAGAAACACGTCGAACGGAAGTAATAGCCACCAAAAAGGAGACCTTTTGTGTGAGAATAGAAAGTGCAACATCCTGCACCGGCTCAAAAGGAGGCCCCTGGAGGGCCGACAAAACCAAATTCAAGTCCCAAACAGGCAACAAGGGCTTGCGAGGGGGCCGCACATGAGTGACCCCCTGGAAAAAAGTCTTAATCAAAGGATGAAGAGCAAAAGACCTTTGAAAGAAAACCGCCAGGGCAGAGACCTGCCCCTTCAGAGTACTAAGCTGAAAGCCCAGGTCCAAACCATTTTGGACCCAGGTCCAAAATTCTGGGAATCGAAAACACCCTACAAGGCAAGGCCCTAGCCTCACACCAATCAATATAGGACTGCCAGATCCTGTAGTAGATGTTAGAGTAAGACTTCTTCCTAGCCCTAACAAGCGTCTGGATCACAGCGTCAGACAAACCCTCTTCTTTTAGGATGGAGGTCTCAGCAGCCACGCCGTCAAAGCCAGCATTTGTAAATTGGGGTAACAAAGCTGACCTTGAGTGACCAGATCCGGAAACGGGGGCAACCTGTACTGATCGACCGCCAGCCGCACGACGTCTGCGAACCACACCTGTCTTGGCCACCTTGGAGCCACCAGAATTGCTGGCACATCCTCTTGAACCAGTTTGCGCACCACCCTGCCTACCATGGAGAAGGGGGGAGACAGGTACAGGAAGCCCAGATCCCTCCAGACAAGGGACATGGCATCCACTGCCAGAGCCAGAGGATCCTGAGACAGAGACACAAAGGCAGGAAGCTTGTGGTTCTGACGTGAGGCAAAGAGATCCACCTCCGGGAACCCCCACTTGCGACAAATGGAAAGAAATACCCTGTTGTTGAGGGACAATTCCCCTCGGCGAGAGGACCCCCTGCTCAGGGAGTCCGCTTCCGCGTTTTCCACCCCTGGAATGTACACCGCCGAGATGCAAGGGACATTTCTCCCGGCCCACGCAAGAATCAGAGAAACTTCCCTGAGGGCACTCCTGCTGCGAGTCCCTCCTTGGTGATTGATGTAAGCTACCGCAGTCCGATTGTCCGATCGAACCTGAACCGGTAAACCTTGGAGGTGATGCGTCAAGTGCGACAGCACCAACCGAATAGCCCTCAGCTCCAAGACGTTGATGGGGTTGTGCGCCTCCTGAGGACCCCACAACCCCTGGAACTGATGTTCCTTCCAGAAACCCCACCCCCCCAGCCCGACAGGCTGGCGTCCGTGGTGACCGTCTCCCAACAAGGGGCCAGAAAGGATCTGCCCCTCAGAAGATTCCTCGGTTCCAGCCACCACTGAAGAGACTGCCGGACCAGGGGAGACACCTGAAATGACTGATCCAAGGACAGAGGACATCCGTCCCAAGCCAACAACAGATGGAGTTGAAGAGGCCGCATGTGAAACTGGGCAAAGGGAACCACCTCAAAGGAAGCCACCATCAACCCCACCAGCCTCATCCCTTGCCAGATGGACGGGCGAGGGTTGGACAGAAGAAGACGTACAAGATCTTGAACCATCTGCACCTTCAACTGAGGCAGGAACACCCTGGTCTGAATGGTATCCAGATTCACGCCCAGAAAGGAAACCTCCCTCGACGGTGAGAGAGAAGACTTGGGGTAGTTGATCACCCAGCCGAACCTCTCCAGCGTTGCCACCACCATCCTGGTGTCTAGCTCCGCCTGGGTGAGAGAGGATGCCGTGATGAGAAGGTCGTCCAGATACGGCACAATGCGAATGCCCAGGGCTCTGAGAAGGGTCATTCCTTGGTGCCGAGGTCAGCCCGAAGGGAAGAGCCACAAACTGATGATGCTGATCTCCCACCACAAACCTGAGAAACCTGGGAAGATCGGCACATGAAGGTAAGCGTCCTTGATGTCTATGGACGCCATAAAGTCCCCTGGACGAAGAGAGTTGACGGCTGATCGCAGAGTCTCCATGCGAAATTTCTTGGTTCTGATGAACCTGTTGAGAATCTTTAAATCCAGAATGGGTCTTATGGAACCATCCTTTTTGGGCACTGTAAAAAGGTTGGAGTAATAGCCCCGGCCTCTCTCTGAGAAGGGCACCGGGCAGATGACTTCCAAGTCCAGCAGATTTTGTACTGCCAACAAAAGTCCCTGCGCGGCCCGGGGGTCCGAAGAAACCCGAGACCTGAGGAATCTGGGAGGAGGCCGGTACTCGAACTCCAGCTTGTACCCGGAAGAGACCACTTCCAGGATCCAATTGTCTGTGACCTCCCGGGTCCAGTGTGCCGTAGCAGTCCCCCCACCCGCGAGGGTGAGGGCGCCCCCTCATTGCTGAGAGGGTTTAGCAGCTGTCTTGGGTTTGGAACCCCAGGCAGTTCCGGGACGGGCAAGTCCTCTGCCCCTGCCCCAGGAAAAACCTGAACGCTGAGTAAGCAACTCCTCTGCTTGACCGAGAGCCACGAAAGGAGGAATTAAAGGAGCCTGTGCCCCGGAAGGAGCGGCGCTGCTTCTTACGTTGTGGTAGCTTTCCTCCTTTCGCCACCGAGTCCAATTTGTCTCCAAACAAACACATACCCAGGAAGGGTAGCCCTGTAAGCGACTTCTTAGCCGCAATGTCAGCTGCCCACTGGCGCAACCAAACCGAATGGCGTATAGCCACAAGCAACGCCGAGGTTCTACTACACATGCATATGATGTCATCCAAGGTGGATAAGACAAAGGTCATGAACAATTCACACCGCGTAAGCGCAGCAAATTCATCACTGGCAGGGTTAAGCTGGGGACCATTTAACAGGCCCCTAATTACAGACCTGGTAGCCACGGCCATGAGAGCTGAAGCACAAACAGGATGCAAGGCTGAACCTATGCTGGCAAAGGCATGAGACGCCATTTGATCAAGACGTCGGTCCTCACTTCAGCGTGATGGCGTCTGGTGAGTGCACAACGGATGTGTTGGACAAACCCAGAACCATAGCGTCGACCTCAGGAGGTGACGACCAGCGTTTCACCGTGTCCACCGGAAAGGGATACTTCCTATCCCATCCTTGAACACTGGGAAGCCGACTGGGCTTTTCCCATTCTTTGAGAATCAAATTGTCAAAATGCTACTGATTTGGGAACTCTAGGCGAGGCTTAAAAGGGGAGATAGCCAGCACCTCAAAAATATGGGCCAGAAGCATGGGGGTATCAACAGTATCCCCACGCTCCTTCCCAGCATCAGCATCCAAAAACTGCTGATCCTCAGAGCCATCAGATTCTGAAAACAATTCCCCTTCTTCCAGTGGGGAATAATCAGACCAGTCAAAGGGATCATAATCCTCGAAATCCAAGCCCGTCGCGGCGGGTGACAAATGCCTTCTCTTAGCCGGGGCCTTTCTGGCCGCAGAGCTAGCAATCAATTTCTCAATGTTGGCCAATCTAGCACAGACATCAGAGTGCGACTCCCCACTAATGACAGCGTCACTTGGGGTCAGAATCAGGCGTGGGGGTGTAGGTGATAAGGCCGGCGGCGCTGACCCAGACTCCTGGAACCCCGACTGAAGCGCAATGGCCTGCTGTGCACATGTAATGCAAACCAGCACATTATCCCCTGCAAGAGATGCCCCACAACCCATACACTGCCGGGGTTGCCCCAAAGGGAGCCCAAGCCCGGTGTCCTGGGAAGCCTCCATATGGTGATTTTTTAAGGTAGTCGCAATGACCAGTGGGAATTAAGCTAGAAAGCTACCCGGGATGCCCCTTAACGTCCATTAGTGGGAGGATTTGTAAAGCCCCTTTAAACTTAGGGAGGGACCTAATGAAGGCGATCTTCCTGGAAGACATAAACAATAGGGGGGCCATAAGTAAAAACCATAATAGGAGCACACATCCTCAAAACACAGTCACACCAAACTATGCCACCTAAGCAAGGTATACATCTAACAGAAGGCATGCAAGGCACATGTGCGAAGAAAAAAACGGGCCCGCAGGGCACTCACGCTTGATCAGCAAAATGGCGACGGAAAGGACAAGCTGCCTCAGCAGAAGCATCCAGGAAGAGAAGGGGGCGGGCCGGCGCGGATCGTGCGCCGTGCGAGACCCCGCCCCCTCCTGTACCGGAGAGGAACCTTCCTGACAAGTGAACACTCACACACACACATACTAACAGTAAAAAAGAAAAAAAAAAAGGGATGAAAATAGGGGTAGAGAAGCCCCCCCCCCCGATCCGGGGACAGAGGGCAACGGATGAGGAAAGGGACCCCAGCCACCTAGGCGAAGCGACTACGGACAGGGCATCCCAAACCGGATCCCGAACCTGGTAACCACCTACCCCTAAATGGCGTCTCACGGTGGAGCATAGCTCCTAAATGGACACCCCTAGGGTGTTACCTACCATCGTCTGGACATACAGCCGAATGAGGCATAGGAACTTTAATGAATCAAAGTCCAGACAGAAATAGGGTAATAAATTGCCGGGTGTGAACCCGGCTTACCTGTAAGAAGGAGACAGCCATCTTGCTTGCCGTCTTGAAGAGACGATTACTGGGTAATGAGTGGGAGGTCCCAGGTATTTATTGACCGGGAGGGGCTCCTTTTTTTCTTGTCATCTCTGCAGAAGTTCGCCCTCTACTGGTTTAACCCGAATGTTATTAATCTTGGAAGCAGGGTGTGTGACATACTTGGAATATAAGAAAAAAGTATTCTGAACCAAATGTTGTGCTAAAACACCCCCCCCCCCCCCCCCAAGAACCAAATATTAAGTAAGGTGCAGAATCCCCCATTACAGGAAGAGTGACACCCCCCCCAATAGGCAGTGTGGTAGTGTAGCATACTCCCCCTTCCATTCCCCATTATAGGCAGTGTGGTATTCTCCCCCTCCAATTCCCAGTTATAGGCAGTGTGGCAGTCCACCGTTCCATTCCCCATTATAAGCAGTATGGCATTCCCCCACTTCCATTCCCCATTATAGGCAGTATGGCATTCCCCCCTTTCATTCCCCTTTATAGGCAGTGTGGCATTCCCACCTCCAGTTCCCCATTATAGGCAGTGTGGCATACTCCCTCTTCCATTGCCCATTATAGGCAGTGTGGCATTCCCCCCTTCCATTCCCCATTATAGGCAGTGTGGCATTCCCCCCTACAGTTCCCCATTACAGGCAGTGTGGTATCCCCCCTCCCATTCCCCGTTATAGGCAGTGTGGTATCCCCACTCCCATTCCCCGTTATAGACCGTGTGGCATCCCCCCTTCCCATTCTCCATTATACAGTGGGTGGGCATGGCCTGCAGCAATGGATGCGGGCACAGGCTATGGCCACCCACAGCCCAGACTTGGGTTTTTGTGTGAGAGCGCGCACAAGGAGCAGCGGCGGTGTCAAGAGCAGGAACAGAGGGCAGGGATCAGTTACCCTGTCCTCTTCCTGCTCGCTGCTCCTCCATCATCTGGCCCCCTGGCGGCTGCGGAAGCCCAACAGTGGTGCAGGTGCGCCGGTTATGTATGATTACTATTTTTTGACTATTACATAACTAATAAAGTGTGAAGCAATGCTGACACAGCTCTGCAGATGGGCAAAAATACCATTTTGTGAATACTCACCTGTAAAATGGGTATTATAAGTATGTCACACACCCCACTTCAATCATTAATTATTACACTTGGGTAACTCCACCAGCAGGTGGCGACGTGCAGAGAAGTCATGAAAAACAAGCCCCTCCTGGTCTATACATTCCTGGCACCTCTCACTCATTCCCCAGTATTCAAACAGCAGTAAAGACAAGGTACCAGGAAAAAAACCCTCAAACTGTAAACGAAAACTTCACCCTATAAAGAAACCGGGATACCAAAAGGGCGGGTGAAGTGGGGTGTGTGACATACTTATAATACCCATTTTACAGGTGAGTATTCACAAAATGGTATTATTCTAAGTATGTCACACACCCCACTTCAATCATTAATTATTACACTTGGGACATCCAACAGCAGTGTCCAAAAAGGGCGGGTATCCAACCAGGCAATAATGCAGAAAACTCAAACCACTGCAGCCTGCAGAACCTTGCGGCCAAAAACAGCATCCGCTGAAGCCCGCACATCAACCTTATAAAACTTGGAAAAAGTGTGAACCGAAGACCAAGTAGCAGCCTTACAAACTTGTTCAATAGAAGCCTGGTGCTGAAAAGCCCAGGACGCACCAACCGCACGAGTAGAATGAACAGTGACCCGAAAAGGGGGATCCTTCCCCTTGGCAGAGTAGGCCCCAACAATCGCCTGACGAATCCATTTATTAATGGAAGACTTAGCCGGAGCCAAACCCTTCCTAGCCCCACAGGGCACCACAAAAAAAGGCATCAGTCTTACGAAAAGAAGACATAATACGCAAGTAGTACCTGACACAACGTACCACATCCAAACAATGCAACGCCCTCTCCTTGTCATTCCCAGGTCTAGGACACAAGGAGGGAAGAACAATGTCCTGATTCAGATGAAAAGCAGAAACCACTTTAGCGAGAAAGTCTGGTTTGAAACGAAAAACCACTTTGTCCTGATGTTTCTCAAAATAAGGAGCCTGAATAGACAAGGCTGCCAACTCCGAAACACGCCAAACCGAAGTGATGGCCACCAAAAAGACAACCTTCTGAGTCAACATGGATAGAGCAATAACCTGCAAAGGCTCAAAAGGAGGAGCCTGAAGAGCAGAGAGGACCAAATTCAAATCCCAAACAGGGAGCAAAGGCTTCCTAGGAGGCCGCAGATGCGAAACCCCCTGGAAAAAAAGTCCTGACCAAAGACTGAAGAGCAAAAGACCTCTGAAAAAAGATAGACAAGGCCGAAACCTGCCCCTTCAAGGTACTAAGCTGCAGACCAGAAGCCAGCCCAGATTGAAGAAATTCCAAAATCCTAGAGATAGAAAAGACCCGGCAGGGCAAAGATCTCGCCTCACACCAATCAATATAAGATCTCCAAGCCCTATAATAGATGGAAGAAGAAGATCTCTTCCTGGCACCGATAAGAGTCCGAATGACCGAATCCGAAAGGCCTTCCTCCGTCAAGATGGAGGTTTCAGCAGCCAAGCCGTCAAAGCCAACGTTGGTAAACTGGGGTAACACAGTAGACCCTGAGTGAGAAGATCCGGCCGAAGAGGCAGCTCGAACTGATCCACCGCCAGACGAACGATGTCCGCGAACCACACCCGCCTTGGCCACCTTAGGGCCACGAGAATGGCGGGAACTCCTTCCAGAACCAGCTTTCGCAGAACCCTGCCTAGCATGGGGATCGGAGGAAACAGATAGAAAAGAAAGAAGAAAGGAAGGAAGAAGAAAGAAGAAACCCCAGGTCCCTCCAGCTCAGAGTCAAGGCATCCGCCGCCAGAGCCAGAGGACCCTGAGATAGCGACACGAATATCGGAAGCTTGTGATTGTGACGAGAGGCAAACAGAACCACCTCCGGCGTCCCCCACCGAAGACACATCGACCGAAAAACCTGGGGATGGAGAAACCATTCCCCCCGGCGGGACGAACACCGGCTTAGAAAGTCCGCCTCCGTGTTTTCCACTCCTGGAATGTACACTGCCGAGATGCAAGGGACATGAGTCTCTGCCCAAACTAGAATCAGAGACACCTCTCTGTGGGCACCCAGACTGCGAGTCCCTCCTTGGTGATTGATGTAAGCAACCGCCGTCCGATTGTCCGACCGAACCTGAACCGGCAGGCCCTGTAAATGAAGCGTCAAGTGAGAAAGAACCAACCTGATGGCTCGCAACTCCAGAACATTGATGGGCAAGTGAGCTTCCTGAGGGTCCCACTGCCCCCGAAACTGAAGATCCTTCCAGAAACCTCCCCATCCTGACAAACTGGCATCCGTGGTGACAGTTTCCCAAAGCGGGGTCAGAAACGACCTGCCCTTCAGAAGATTGTCCGAGACCATCCACCACAGAAGAGACTGCCGAACCCGAGGGGACATCCGGAAGGACCGATCCAACGACCGCCGGTCCCAAGACGCCAAAAGATGAAGCTGAAGCGTCCTCGTGTGAAACTGCGCGAAGGGAACTGCCTCGAACGAGGCCACCATCAACCCCACCAGTCTCATCCCTAGCCGAATGGACGAGCGATGACTGGAAAGAAGAAGCTGAGCCAATTCCTGAATCAAAAGAACCTTGGCCTGAGGGAGAAAACTCTGTGCTGGCAAGAGTCCAAGGACATCCCCAGAAAGGTCACCACCCTGGCCGGAACCAGAGAGGACTTGGGGTAATTGATCACCCAGCCGAACCTCTCCAGCATAGACACCACCATGCTGGTGTCCCCTTCCGCTTGACTGAAGGAAGGTGCCATGATGGGAAGATCGTCCAGGTAAGGCACAATGCGAATCCCCTGAGCTCTGAGCAGGGCCATCACTCCCGCCAACACCTTGGTGAACACCCTCGGAGCCGAGGTGAGGCCAAATGGAAGAGCTACAAACTGGAAATGCCGATCCTCCACCACAAAGCGAAGAAACCTCTGATGAGCCGAAAAAATCGGAATGTGAAGGTAAGCATCTTTGATGTCTATGGACGTCATAAAGTCCCCCTGCCGAAGCGAACCAATTGCAGACCGCAGGGTTTCCATGCGGAACTTCCGGGAACGAATAAACCGGTTGAGAAACTTCAAATCCAGGATGGGACGGAACGACCCAGGAGAGGAGAGAAGGAAGGCGGGCCCATGGAAACGCGGGAGCCGCATTAGCCACGCCCCTCCCCAAAAAACGACCAACCACAGCGCGGACCGCGCAAGACGCGGTCCCGCCCCTCTCCTGCATCGCCGAGCGGCAGGCGCCGGCGAGGATAATGCCCGCATCCCCGCTTAACACAGACCGGCGGCACGACCGTCCGGTCCCCCCCAAGTGAAAGCAATAGCCACAAGGCACACACACACGCTGACAGACACCGCAGCAAGCGCCGCGTGACCCCGCCCATCGCCTTCTGACAGGAATCCCGCGCTAACGGGCGCCACCATGACACCCCCAAGTAAAACACAAGCGGCGGGCCGGCGACACTCGCCCAACCCGCCCATTTGTAAAGCAGTGCCAAGGCAATAAAGCACAAACGCCACGCACAGACCACCCGTCCCAGCGCACAGATAAACACACACAGAAAGAGTTCACCGCCCAGAAGGTGGAATTGAACCACTCTGTCAATAGACAGATTGTCACATTGTCACTCACGCAAGGGGAGTATAGCTAGCTGGGAAGGGAAAAAACTGGTCCCATAACACGTATCACCTCATGTATTTAATAAGGCAAACAGGCTCGCTCTATGAGCCGACTATCTAGCAGCTATGTAAATAGGGGCATCCCACATCCGGATCACCACTCCGGGATACCGCTATGCCCCATAATATGGGGTCGAGCGGAGGAGCTAATCTCCTAGGCACCAAGGGTGCCATCTACCCTCGCCCGGCCTACAGCCTAAGCTGGGAGGCTGCCAGTTACATGTGAGAATTGAAACAAACGGAGCCGGGCAGAAATAGACCATGGGGTGGGGGGGGGGGCCGGGGTGATACCCCGGCTACCTGCAAGCAGGAGACTTCTTTCTTCTGTCTTGTCGCCATCTTGCAGAGAAGAAAAACTGGGGAATGAGTGAGAGGTGCCAGGAATGTATAGACCAGGAGGGGCTTGTTTTTCATGACTTCTCTGCACGTCGCCACCTGCTGGTGGAGTTACCCAAGTGTAATAATTAATGATTGAAGTGGGGTGTGTGACATACTTCGAATAATATTGGCACTGGTAACGGTTACCAAAACAGGATACGTAACAAATTAGCAGTGATATGCGACTTCCCTGATGCACAATTTTGAATGAGAAAACAGAGTAATTCGATCTCTTCTAGCATGTATACAAGGCCTAGGACATCGGTACTATGGCATCTAAGTAAACAAGATAAAAATAAACCAATTTATGACTCTGTAAGAATACATTACCTTATCGGCTAATTTTAACTCTGGGTCTGTTTTCATGAGCTCCCAGTTTCCATAACCATGTTCAACAATTCCAATGAGTAATTGGGAATCATCTTCCACAGTCCAGTCCACATCAAAGTGAGCAGCTTTGACCCGACTGGATAATACAAACCTGAGGAAATGAAGATAATGTTTACATTGCACCTGTAGTTAAGAGATCGATAGGAGGAAGTTGGACACGTCTAACATTTTAATTTATGATGAAGAATGGAGGTGAAGTAAATAGAGATTTTATGCTGCTGGCTGGCAGTAGCAACACAGCCACCTCCTGTTGTCCCTAACACCCTTGCTCACATGTGACACCACGAAAATTATAGGGAATCATGACTTGATCATGTCCCTACTAGAATCCTGCTACACTCTCCTCTGTGGTCTACCAGCAAACATTGCCACTGTGCACCCATAGAGGCACCTTGGCGCGGTGGTGCAGCTTAACAGCTTAAATCTGTTTTACCAGATTTAGAGACAGATTATAGGTTGGTCTGCAAGCTAACAGGGTTGAGTGCTGTGGCTCCTTTAAGTCTTTAATTGCCACTGTGTAAATCTATTGTGAACTCTAATTGGAACGTCTAACCTTAAAGTAATTCAGCAGCTAAAGCTAAGCTAAGCTCCACAGAAGCTGATCGGTGCTAGTCCAGTGATCAACAACTCACCTGATCACAGGATCTAAGCACGCACCACAGCTTTCTCTTCCTGGGCCATCCGGGACTGAAACCTAGACTGCCATCAGTCACAGGAGCACTGCTACAGCCTCTATATCCATTGCAATAGAGAGGGTGTGCTAAGGACTGATATGCCCCCCCCCATTGTAGTGGATGAAAAGAGAGTGGCCCCACCCCTGTGACTGATGGTGGGAAATGGGTGTTGGTATGGAAATGACAGTGAATGTCGTTCATGCCCAGGGCGGCGTGAGAAGTGAGGGCTGTGGAGCGGGCTTGATCAGGTGATCTGCTGATTGCCAGACTAGAACTGATCAGCTGCATGGGAAAAGGCGGAGTACCATTTTTTTCTTTGGCTGGGAAATCACTTTAACCTAGAAACCTTCCTACATTTCAACAATAATCCAACAATATCAACCTAGATGCAGCCTCTGCTCTACCAAGGACTTCCTCCTGTCCTATCACCTTCTACCAGAATATTCTATTCTATTACTTCACATGCACCGATCCATCATCTCTGGGATACCCTCTCAGCTCTTCAAACGTGCCCTCAAACTCATCTTTTCAGACAGGCCAACAGTCAAAAATGAATTAAATCAGACCAACGCAACAAACAGTGCTCATATGCTTCCCTCCTCAGGGCAAGTTATATTGCTGCACATAAAAGGAAATTTACCTTTTTTTCTAATGCCTAGTGGGATCAATTTTAAAAACAAGATGGCTGCTCACGGGCTTGCAGGCCACCTGCAAACAGGAAGTCATGCTGGGCTTCCTGATACTGTGCATTTCACTTATGTCAGTTGGGAGAGGAAGCTCCAAAATGGCTGCTACCTTTATTTCCCAACTATGCCGGGCTGTTGATCCCGTTTAAGTAACTTACTTCACAAGCTCAACTCCCCTTAGTGTCCTGGTAATGAATTGGATGAAAATACTCAAAAATTATTTTGGCCTCAAAGGAAAAATCAGCTAGTTTAGAATGGTATCCAGTCAGAAGCCAATGGTATACCTGGGGGAAATGAAAATGTATAACAGCAATACCAAGCAGCACTGAGGGCAGAAATTATCCAAACGGTAATGTACCTGGGGTGGGGGGAGCCAAATTGACTAAACTGTTTTGGGGGTTTTGGTCCGCTTTAAGACTGCAAAGGAAGGGCCCTCACTCCTATTATCCTACTGTTTTGGTATCGGTCACATCTGACCCATAATATCCTGTGAAGTATATGGTTAAATCCCGTGTATAAGTATATTATCCATTTTACCCTGATTGCAATTTCTGTCTTTCACAGCTCAACAGAAGGTGCTGGAGCATTAAGGAAAAATAAATCATAATAATAGCAATAGCAGTCAATAAGGTCCTTGCATTTCGCTGTGCAGGGCGTAGAAGTACATCACAATAAGAAATGCAAACCAACTTCTAGCGAATTCATGCTGCACATGTTGAATTGCCATAGTAGCAGGTTTGAGGTCATGTTAGACAGAGCTTTCAAAATAGATTTGAGGGGAACTTACACTCAAGGTTTTTATAGCTGATCATTGCAGGTCCTCAGCCTGCTTCTGCTTTCACTGCTGCATAAAAAGGAGGGCTGAAAATCCTGCACCATGGAAAGCAGCTGATTGGACAGAACTCAGAAATCTGAGCTAGTCAACAATTAAGCCAGCAGATTACATTCTGCTTATTGTTATGCTATTATGTACCCTCCCTACACCTTAATAAAATTATTTTACAACTTTAAAGTGGACCAAAACTCACCCTTGAGTCGATGAGGCATACTCACTCCCCCTGGGGAGTGCCCCACTGTGTCAAACCCCCCAGGTCACCCGAAAACTCACATTGGCACATGCACAAGCAGAGGCCACATCCCTTTAGCAGGGCGCATGCCCGCACCAGGTATTTGGATCCGCTGGCCTAAGACCAGCTCTTGGACGAAGGGGCGGGAGCGGATCCGAGTGTGCTGACTGGATGAGAGGCTGTGCATGTGCCATAGGACCAAGGAAGGGTGAGTGAGATCGGACGACCTGGGGGTTTCACACAGCAGGGTATCCCCGATTGGGGTGCCCAGGGGGCAAAGACCAAACCCAAAATAGTTAAAATCCTGGGTTTTGGTCCACTTTAAAACAGGGACCAAAAATTCAACCAGCAACTTAATCCCACAAAAAAAAGTAATCTGACGTAAGGCTTGTTGTATTCTTACTTTTTTTTCTCTTCTGCATCTTTAGGTATGGATTTGCTGAGAATCTCAAAGTCCTCCTCGTGCTGAATAATAGCCTTCACATTCACCTGAACACCAGATATTTTTATAGTTGGACCTCTCCTTTTGCCCGGGCCTTTTCCTAGAACATAACACAGGTGTCAACAAGACCCAAAGTTTGTGCCAGATACCTACAGAATAAACTCATTTAGAGTAAAATCCTTTCCTCAGTGGGTCTATACTGCATTTCCTTTCAGGCCCTATGACTTTATGAAAACCACTATAGGCTATATCCCTCACCTCAGCAGCTCTATAGCAAGCGTTGTAGGATTATATGTGGGACTAGTCAATAATTTCATAAATGCCAGCACGTCTTAGAAATCTTTGATTTAAAATGTATTAAAAAATTGTGGAAATAAAACATGTAACATACAGAGTGTGCAGAAGCAAAGCTAGGACAACTTTTAGACCACTAGCCTTTAGTCATTGAAATGACTAGCCTGCATTGTGTGGAGTTTAAAACACCAATTGGAAACCAGTGTTTTATACCATCCCTGATCAAGACTAGTTGCAACAAGACCATGAAACAAAGACATTTTTGAATCCAAACCATGCTAAGGGACTTTCTAGGGCAACATGTTCTTCAAAGCTATGCTGTCAAAGCCAAGGACTGTGTGGAAGTATGGGATACAAGTTCCCCAGTTAGGTGGGCTGGGAGTCTAAGATGGCTATCACTTAAAGTGGACCAACACCCAGGGGTGATCGGCCTGGAAATCTATAAGATTCCCGGGCCGATCACCTCCCACCCCGCGGGACATCCGAGATCGGGATGTCCCGCGGGGTGAAACCCCCCAAAAACCCCAAAAAGACCTTACCTGATCCGCCGCCGTTTCCGCCGCCGCCGCCGCCTCCCGCGCGCCTCTCTAGACGTGCGCGCGCCCGCGCCGAGAGTGACGCGTGGGAGGCGGCGGCGGCGGAAGCGGCTTGTACGTTCCTGTCCCCCGCCTGGATGTTGGCGGGGATTGGCTGCGGCGTTCACGTGGGAGCGTTGAGAGGTGAGTTTTTGGGGGTTTCACACAGCGGGGCACCCCCAATCGGGGTGCCCCGCCGAAGTGGACCAAAACCCAGGATAGTCAAAATCCTGGGTGTTGGTCCACTTTAAGCTTAATCTTCTTTGCAACAGTGGGACAGACACTGTGCTAATGAAAGAGTTCTAGAAGCAGGCACTATTCCCTTGACTCTCCCCTCTCTTGGCTGAGGAAATTCTTCAGTGTTTTTATTCCTGGGATGTGGTCTGTTTTTCAGTGCCGTGACACTTATTCTGCCCTGGCCAGAATCTTCGCTAATATGCTTCTCACAACTTCAAAGTAGCTGACGTAGATGACTTTGGTGGCATCTAGGACTACAGCTTTACTGGTGGGCTCTGCAGGAAAAGGGTTTAATGGACAAGGACCAATTCATATTGTTTGGGAAGGTTGGGAAGGCTGACTTGCCTGAAGATGTGATCCAGAGCAGACAGGAGACTGTTAAGGTACCTTGTCCCTGTAGTGCTACATACATATTTTTATGTTTTTTTTTCTGTGATAAAGATATGTTATAAACTGTTCAAATTATTTGGCATTTTACAAGATAGCCAAAAGCCGAATGGTCTAAAGATGTCTGAAAGTCATGCGGCTTGGTTCCTTTGTGTATATGTGGTGATTTAAGATTGGCTAGTGAGACACGGCAATCACCCATTGGACGATTTTGGGGACCTGTGATTGGTCAAGAGGAGTGATCCTAGGTTGAACAAAAGCACTGGTTACAGATTTTGAGGACACTTTTCCCCCTGCTGCGGAAACACTTGAATGATCTCATAGGACGACCAAGCATCTGAGAAAGGCTACCACTTTACTGGAGGGTATCTTTATTCTTTACCATTCTGAAGTACATGTGCAATATCATGGACTGACTTGGGACCAATCTGATGACTTATTATCCATTTATATATGCATAGTTATTTGAAGTGTAAGGGACAAACCTTCTAGATGGAGGTAATACACCCCAGTGTGAACACCATGTCACCCGAGTACAGTAAGATTAAATGTCACATCCTACTATGGTCACACGAAGGATCAATAGCCAGAAATTATGTGATTGTAATGTGTTATCATAATACCTTCAGTTGGATTTTCTTTTAACTGTCCCTCGAACTCTTGCATTGCTGAGGTACAGCTAGAGTGTAGCAACTCCCCCAATCTCTTCAAATCTGCCACAGATTTTTCCACAAGTTCTGCATCATGTGCTATACACTCTAACCTAAAAACAAATACCAGAATCAGTTAAATCACATTCTAAACCATGCAAAATTAAAACAGATTCCATTTTGGACAAACCTTTCAAGGGGAGTCGGAAACTTCTTGTAGGCCTTGATAAACCTAGAATTAGAAAAAAAACTGTATTATAGTTTATATAGGGACATTTAGAGATTTAGAAATATACAGTGGACATTTCATTCACTTAGTCAGTGTAGCCTACATTAAGAGAACTATGCTTAGCCCAGGTTACAAGGGAACGCTGAAAAACCTAAAGGGGGTTTTCAAGCAATATGGGGTGTCTTCAAAGTAGCAGTAGTCTACCTGTTGTTTTGCCCTGCACACGGTGACTCTCTTGTTTGTGGCCGGGGCAGAAGAGGAAACTGCTCTTCCCTGGGCTCTTGGGCACCCCTATCCAGAAATCCCTTCATCAATTGACCCAGGGACTTCTCAAAGGCACCACGTCACAACCCCTCCCCCCTCCAGTTAATCCCAACCCTTTCCCCCACCCTCAAAGGTTAGAGAGGGGAAATAAGTAGCATGGGCTGGTGATCATGCCGGCTAAAGCTTGATCTCCATGAAAGTCCACTGCCCGGAAACTGGAAAGCAGATGTAAAAGATTTTAGGGGCTTGAATGAGCAATTACTTCCAATTGTTCAAGCAAGACTATACAACACATGCATACAAGACCATACAAGCACATACATACCTTCTAATCTCGGCATCTGTAAACCCTTCCACGGTGTCTTTTCGAACACTGCGAGGGCGTCCTCTTCGCTTAGGTTTTCTATCATCATCCGAATCAGAATCACTTTCTGACCCAGAGGATCTCTGTGCTTTTTGTTTTGATTCCAGGTCGGATTCACTGTCATTCGCCTGTGCCTGCCAAGTAGAACAAAAGCATACAGTAGGTGTGTCTTCCAGGCAACATATGGGCTCCTTATGCTGCTGCCAACTCCAATGTGTCTTTCAGGCAATATATGCCGCCTAAAGCGGGCAAAACCCTCAAAACAACTCAATCTATTTTGCTCCCCCACCCCAGGTACATTAAAGTTTGGATGTTTTCTGCCCCCAATGCTACTTGGTGTTCCTGTTATATAGATTTTCATTTTCCCCAGGTATGCCATATGTATGCCACTGGTTTCTGTCAGGATACCACTGTTATGAACTAGCTGTTTAAGTCTTCCTCCTCACAATCTAATGCTGGGAGCAATTAGGGTTTTTTTTTGTTTTAATTTAACCTTCATTTAAGATGTGGTTGGGCCATTTTCTTTTTACATATTTACACAGCCACACAACATTGCCAGCTAAATACCTACAGACCTATAGTGGTCAGCCAGTCTATAATCCTTGGTTTAGATTCTAGTTGCTGTATCATATAGTCTCGCTTTATCCAGTAGTTTTGCTCAAATTAATCAGAGATCACCCACCAAACCTTTTTTTGTATTTTAGCTCAATTAAAACAATTTACACGTGTCTCAGGATTAAAGCTCAGCTTCATGGGCACTGTCTCCTTTCTATTTATTCTCTAGTACAGAATGGCTTTTATTGGTGGGATATCTGCTTCAAATCACAAAGGTGCAAGCAAATCCCTTAAAGTGGACCAACACCCTGAGGTGATCGGCCCGGGAATCTATAAGATTCCCGGGCCGATCACCTCACACACCGCGGGACATCAGCAGGGTTAGGACACAGAGAAGGCAACACATGTCCTGATTGAGATGGAAAGCAGATGCAACCTTTGGCAAGAAATCCGGTTTCAGTCGAAACACTACCTTCTACCTGAAAGAAGGTCTTAACAAGCCTGTAATTGGCAAAAGATCTTTGGAAAAAAATTGCCAAAGCCGGCACCTGTCCCTTAAGAGTGCTAAGTTGAAGACCAGAATCCAAACCATGTTGCAAAAACTCCAGAACCCTGGGGACAGAAAACACCCCACAAGGAAGAGACTTGGACTCACGCCAGGCAATGTAAGCATGCCACACCCTGTAGTACATAAATGACGAGGATTTCTTCCAAGCCCTAATCATGGTATCAACAACAGAAGCCGAAAACCCTTTGTCCATCAAGATGGAGGTTTCAGCAGCCAAGCCGTTAAAGCCAGCGTTTGTAAATTGGGATGGCGTAGTTGTCCCTGAGTGAGAAGATCTGGATCCTTGGGCAAGACGTACTGATCTACTGCCAGCTGCACGACGCCTGCGAACCACACTCTCCTCGGCCACCAGAATGGCTGGTACCACCTCCTGGGCTATCTTGTGCAGCACCCTGCCCAGCAGAGGAAAAGGAGGAAACGCATAAAGTAGCCGAAACCCCGTCCAAGGAATTGCTAGGGCATCCGTGGCGAATGCCAGAGGATCCTGTGACAGGGAGGCAAATCTTGGAAGCTTGTAATTGTGGCGGGACGCAAACAGGTCCACATCCGGCTGAGGGACCATTCCCCCATCCGAGATGTCCCCCTGCTCAGGGAGTCTGCCTCCTGGTTCTCCACCCCTGGAATGTAGATTGCCGAGATGCATGGCACATTCACCTCTGCCCAAGACAGTATCAGGGACACTTCCTTGAGGGCTAGCTTGCTCCAAGTCCCTCCCTGATGATTGATGTAGGCAACCGCCGTCTGGTTGTCCGAGCGGATCTGAACAGCCCGACCCCGAAGGTGTGTGGTCAGCTGAGAAAGAACCAACCTGATCGCCCTCAGTTCCAGGACATTGATGGGAGCATGGGCCTCCTGGGGGCCCCACTGACCCTGGAACTTCAGAGACTTCCAAAAGCCCCCCCAACCGGTCAGACTGGCATCTGTGGTGACAGTCTCGCAGCACAGAGGCAGAAAGGTTCTGCCCACTAGAAGGTTCCTCGAGTCCAGCCACCACGAGAGGGACTGTCTGGCCAGGGGGGACAGAGCAAATTCCTGATCCAGGGACACAGGGTCCCAATCCCAAACTGACAAGAGGTGCAACTGAAGAGGTCTCATGTGAAACTGAGCAAAGGGGACCGCCTCGAAGCAGGACACCATCAGGCCCGCTAACTGCATCCCTTGCCGGAAGGAGGGATAGGGACACAAGAGCAGGGCCGTGCCTGCTTCTGAAGGCTCTACACTTTCTGCTGAGGCAGGAATACCTTGACCTGAGAGGTATCCAGAGTCATGCCCAGAAAGGACCTCACCAAAGAAGGAGACAGTAAAGACTTGGGAAAGTTGATCACCCAGCCGAAGGTCACCACCTGAGTATCCTTCTCGGCCTGATGAAGAGACTGAGCAGCAATCAGAATGTCATCCAGGTAAGGGAGGATGCGAATGCCCTGGTTCTGCAGCAGAGCCATCATGCTCGCCAGCACCTTGGTGGACACCCAAGGCGCCGAGGTGATACCGAACGGCAAAGCCACAAACTGGTACTGCTGATCCTCCAGAGCGAACCTCAGGAATCTCTGATGACCTGGAAAGATTGGCACGTGAAGATAGGCATCCTTGATGTCCACGGTGGTCATGAAGTCACCTGGGCGAAGGGTACTGACAGCCGAGCATAGCGTCTCCATGCGAAAATGCTTGAACCTGACAAATTTGTTGAGTGTCATCAGTGTCATCAAGGAGCCACTCCCCGGAGGCAGACCCAGGGTCACTGCGATGCCGGAGGGAGCGCAGAACTGGGAAGAGAAGCGCTCAACCCAGCCTGGTCCGCAATGATACTTTGGGCGCACGGCACGCAAACACCGCCACTACCACTCAAAGGGGATGCCCCGAGCACGCCATCCCCAGAAGCCTCCCCAGAAGCCTCCATATGGTGATTAACACAGGTGCAACAGGGTAAGCCCCCCGGGATGCCCCCCCAAGGGATGCCCCCAGAAGAGCCAGTAGAGAGGCGATGAGGGGGGGGGATAAGGAGCAGAACCGGGAGAAACCACAACCCACAGTTGTCCCGCCTGAAAGACATAAGTAACATGCACATAAGCATCCTGCAGCACATGCCCCAAGGAAACAAAAACGCCAAAGGGGACTCACGAACCAAGGAGACCGAAGGCAGAGGATCACCAAGCCGCCAGACCACGGGAGGACCACGGGAGGAAGCTACACAGGAAACGATCACCGCTGCAGCCCAGGGAGGAAGAGGGGCCCCAGACGCGCAGCAGGCTCAAAATGGGGCCAGCACAAGAACCTCGAGGGGCGGGCCGCAGGGGGCGCGAAAACGGCGCTCACGTGACCGCACCGGCGCCATCACAATCCAAAAACACCTCACAGCCATAGCGCCGTCCGGAGTACAAAGCGGCGACGGCGCCGAAAAACAGCCTTAAAACCACTCGCCGCTACCATCCCCCTCCCCCCCCCCCCCCCCCCCGAACACACGCCGGGGAGAGGGGAGAGGAGAACAGGCAGGCAGCGGCAGGAGCCGGGCCAGGGTGGGGGGGGGGGACCCCAGAAACAAGAGAAACAAGGCAAAACAAGGGAGATAACCAACCAGAACACAGTCCCCAAAAACACTCACCCCCTCAGAAGCTAGGAAAGGAACTCCACATCCCTCAGTAGGCTCACCATAAAGCCTATGGCCAGCCACCCTTTGTGGTACAGGGTCTGCGGCTTGGAGCAGCGTTCCATGAGCACCTCACCCTAGTGCTCCTCCACCTTCACCCGATCCGTCAGCCGAGGCTGGGAGGCACAGAGGGTCCGGAAACGGGCGGAAATAGACATGCAGGGCCGCAGGCTTGGTTGCCCCGCTCACCTGCGCAATATAAAGAGCCATCTTCTATCTTCGCAGTATCACTGCAGAGGAAACACTGGAGAGGTCTATTGGTGATCCTGTTTTTTATATGGTACCGGGAGGAACCACAACTCTTCTGCAGTGCACTGCGCCACCTTGTGGCGGAATATCCCATACGTAAGGACTTCTTGAAACAGGCCGTGCCATGCAATAGGAAAATAAAATCATATACACTACTAGCAAGGAAACAGACTTACAACCCCTCTTGTGGTTCAGTGGTATCCACCCTGACTGACAAGGACCAAGCTTTGAATTGTAGCAGAGGTGCATTTAGACCCGTGTGGATTAAGCAAACAATGAGATTTCCTATGTTGTTTTACATCTAGAGTTTTTGTGTCCAGAGCTCAGAGATAACTACTCGACTGGCACTTTTGAAATAATAGATATTTCAAAACAGAGTTGTGTCTGTGCTGAGCTGTCACTAACCCGCTTGTTTAGGCTTCGAATCCTCGGAAGCATATAAATCTCTTCCATTTCCTTCTGGCGTTCTTCTTCTTCCACCTTTTTCCTCTGATCTTCAGGAATAATATCATCCCATTCTTTTACTTGGCTTTCTAATACAGGCTCTTCTTCCATCGTTGCAAAATTAGCTACCTAAATAAGCATATACATATAATTATTAATCAAATTTCTATGAAGCAAAAAAAGGGTTAAAAATTTGAGTAGCCTACTTTAAACTGAGATAGCAGTTCATCAGTGGCAGAGGAACTTGGCTCATTTTCCCTAGTTTCTGCCAAGCGTAAGATCTCATCAATGTCCATTTCCTAGAAAGCAAAAAGAGGCAATTATGTAACAAATTAAGAAAAAGTAAACCTTATCTTTGTAAATACTAACTAGGGAGAGGGTGCTACTTTCTGACAATGATGGATTCAAAAACACCAACTTAGTTGTCTGTGTTTGTTCACTTCTATTGCTACTTCATTTCAGTTTGCTCTGAACAGCCAGTAAAGGGGCAGTTAGTTTTGAATATGAAACCTTTTTCTTTTGTGCCATTGTGACCGGAAACAAATTCCCCAAAAGAGATAAAAAAACATGTTCTTGGACTTTATCATTGCTTTATAAACTATATAAGTGGAATAAGTGCTAAAAGTCATTATCCTGACAATATAATAACAAAATCACACTAGGAGCAATCAATCGTCTGTGGGGGACAAAAAGTGGTCAAATTTTTTTGTATTCTCTGGACAATGACTTTAAGGAGGGGAATTTTGAATAAATAAGCTAAAAGCAGAATTACAACCTTAATGCACTGCCACAACCAACAAGACACCAAATGCAAAGATGAGCACTTTTGTTGAATTACTTAATTGCAGCAGGGGAGGGCGTTGGGGGGACCTGAATGCTGCATCCAATGCTTTGTGCTCTCTGTGTTTTTCATCCTTCTTTATTGCAATGACCAACTGTCTTTAATAGAACACATCAATATTTTAAACATATAAAAGGACACCTATCATTCAAAACCCATGAAAAAGATATCATGTTGTAGGATAGGTTAAAAAAAAACTTAAGAAAAAAAAATCATACCTGAGGCTCAGATTCCTCTCCCTCAGGTTCTTTAAAGAGATCAGCGGCTCCAAACTTTAAAATAGCAGCTAACTCCTCCTTGTTGAAAGGATTTGAACTAGGAAGAAAAATAGTTACATATGCTGAATAAAGCTTAGCACCATCTAAGCCTCTCCCCTAAAAGACAGAATACTAACTTTATCTTTCCTTGCAGCTGACCATAAAGTTCAGCTTCTTCAAAACCTAGTTCAGGAGATCTAGGGCCAGTCTTTACTCGTTCCTCAGCAGTTACCACAGTGGATAACTCTATTCACCATGCACAGAGGAGTGACAGGAACAATCATAGTGCACTTCCTCTGCTGAGACAGAAGAGGTTGCCCCTTAGAACCTTCTTCAGGATCCCCTGAACTGGCAAATTTTGAAGCTGACCAAAAAGGATCAGCTGTAGGGAAGGCAAGGGACTATCCTGTAATGAATAGCCTACAGAGGCCTTTTAAACAATATCTTAATACTTACTTTGAACTTCCAGAGTTGTTATCCAGCACCGTTCGACCAGTGGTGTCCATACGCTGAATTACAAGATGGTCAAGAACCATCTTTTTCTTTGCTCGCTCTATAATCTCTTCCTCCACTGTGCCCTTTGTGACAAGCCGGTAAATATTAACCTGTTGGCAGGACAACAGAAATGTTATTTGACATAAAAGTATAAATAGGGCAGTATTTTAAAATCTACTAAAGTAAAAATGTTTCGTGTAGTCCCTTTAAAATACTAATCAAGGAATCCATTGAGCACCACATGGTTACCTTGAGGGTATATGTATCACTTTAAGATTTTATGTACTCACTGTAAAACCATTTCCTCTTGGACCACTGACATTATATTATCAGTTCCTTCATTTATTGTTATATAGTGGGCACTCCACCTGCCAGACTTTTTTTTGTTTTTGTCTTACTTTCTAAATATACCATTATGCTGCTTCTCTATAGTCTGGAGGAAAAAGCTAGTGAGGGGAGGAGAAAGGTCATAGGAGCAAAAATAAGCCTATGATTTTTCTTATTGTTCACTCTGGAACATTATTTCTGGAACATCCTTAAAGTCCTTACCCATGGTAATATTTAAATACCAGTAACATGATCTGCAATAGGGGGGCAACAAGAGCTCATGGAGTAAAATAAGTGGGAATTACAGATGTAGGTGAAGATGCTGTAGGAACTTTTTAAACTTTATTCATGTAAAGTGTCAAGAGTAAGACAAAATTGTAGCCAGCTTGAGTGTCCTAAAATGAGTGATGGATGGCAAGCGCAGCAACTCAAAGTAGAGTTTGTATGAGTTGTGAAGTTTGTTATACTTTGTGCAAAATGAGAGATCATGAATCCCTAGGGGATTCCTATTCACAAACCTCGGAAATGTCTTCGAACCTAAAGTTGTGCACCTTCATGTACCATCCTGACGAGACTGAAAATGGAGGTTATATTACATTTAGGACTGGATGATAGTCCTCAGGTTTCTTTACATATAAATAAAAGTAATCACTTTTGAGAGGAAGGACATCTTGACGCTCACTTTGTGCTGGAGAAGGCGTAGAGTGTAGTTTTGCTATTTATCTTCCCCTGAATCAATTCAGGAAAAAGTGTTTTAACCTTGCCAGTGTTTTGGCCCTTAATGTCTCTTGATTAGCTTTGATCAGAAGGCAAGGAAGGCATTGGGAACCTTGGAGAATATCCACTACAATGAGCATGCTCCAGACACTTATTAGGAGGGCGCGAAAAAAAAAAGTTTATTAAATTGCTCCCCCTCTTATGATCAGTGGCATAAGCAGTTTGAGAGGGCTTACCCCAATGCAGATGTTGTGGAATGGCATAAAGATTATTCACTCTAAAATTACATGAGGGCGGCCATCTTGCCACACCCCCGATAGTCCTGCTTACATATGAGAATTAGAGGGTTCTGTACCAGCAGCAATTCGCACAAAATTGAGAGAGATATATGCCTCAGAAACAAGAGGAAGCTTGCCTGTCATTTTTCACAAACACTGAATAAACAGCTAAGGTAGCAAAATATATCTGTGTGAGGGGAGCTGTTACAATGTATGTCTATGGTGGAAGCAAAAGCACTCAGGCAGGGGATACAATGTATTTTATTCAACAATGAGCCATTACAGCTGAAGACTTACTACTTCTGGCTAGAAATAAGAGATGATTGGCAAGAGAGATTTTGACTGGAGGTCTGCTTTAAACCAGATATTCAGCATCATTTAATGAAAAGCCCAAACCCTTAAAAATACAATTCTGTGAGTACTCACCTGTAGAATTGTTTTTACTATGCACAGCACGGCCTGCTTCATGAAAGTCCTTACATCTGGGTATTCAGCCACAAGGTGGCACAGTGCACTGCAGAAGACTTGTGGCTCCTCCCGGCCCCATATAAAAACCGGAAATCAGCCATACACCTCCAGTGTTGACGAGCAGTTATACAAGAAGCCGGGAGGTAAAAGGCAAAAAAGGTAAAAAAACCCTTAAAGTGGACCATCACCCTCCCGTGATCGGCCCGGGAATCTATAAGATTCCCGGGCCGATCACCTCCCTCCCCATGGGACATCCGAGATCGGGATGTCCCGCGGGGTGAAACCCCCCCAAACACCCCAAATCCCCTTACCTTGTCTTCGGCAGCGGCGGCCCGCGCCGGCCGTCTGTGAATGGCCGGCGCGGGCGCGCGCGTCAAGAGTGACGCGCGGGAGGCGGCGGCGGAGGAGCCGCTTGTCCGCGGCTGTCAAAACGCTTGTCCGTCGGCGCTGGGAGCGGGGAGAGGTGAGTTTTTCGGGTGATCGGTGGGTTTCACACAGCGGGGCACCACCGAAGTGGACCAAGACCCGGGATAGTCAAAATCCTGGGTGTTGGTCCACTTTAACTAACTTGGAACAATCACCATAAAGAGGCAACCAAGAATAACGATAACAAGGGAGGGATGAAGCAGGCCGTGCTGTGCATAGTAAAAACAATTCTACAGGTGAGTACTCACAGAATTGTATTTTTCCTAGTGCACAGCACGGCCTGCTTCATGAAAGTCCTTACATCTGGGACATCCAAAAGCAGTGTCCATAAGGTAGGGTGGGATCCCCAAAGAATAACGGCAGGCAGTTCAAACCACTACCGCCTGAAGTACCTTGCGGCCAAAAGCAGCATCAGCTGAGGCCTTAACATCAACTTGTAGAACTTGGAAAAAGTATGAACAGAAGACCAAGTAGCGGCCTTACAAACTTGTTCAACAGAAGCTTGGTGCTGAAAAGCCCAAGCGGCACCAACAGCACGAGTGGAATGAGCAGTAATCCGGAAAGGAGGAACCTTCCCTTTAGCAGAATAGGCTTGTACCACCGCCCGACGTATCCACTTGCTAATAGTAGACTTAGCCAGAGGAAAACCCTTCCTAGGTCCAGCAGGAAGAACACAAAGAGCATCAGATTTCCTGAAAGACTCAGTAGCTACAAAATAAAACTTCAATGCCCTGACAACATCCAGAGAATGAAGGGTCCGTTCCTTGGAATTAGCAGGGTTAGCACACAAGGAAGGTAAGACAATGTCCTGATTAAGATGAAAAGCAGACACAACCTTAGGCAAGAAATCCGGCTTAAGCCGAAACTCGCCTGATCGAAGTAATAGCCACCAAAAAGGCCACCTTAAGAGTCAGAATGGGCAACGCAGCCCCATGGATAGGCTCAAAGGGAGGACCCTGCAGAGCAGATAACACCAGATTTAAGTCCCAAACCGGTAGCATAGGTTTACGTGGCGGACGCACATGAGTAACTCCCTGGAAAAAAGTCTTAACCAGTCGGTGATTGCCAAAGGATCTTTGGAAAAAAATAGCCAGAGCTGACATCTGTCCCTTGAGGGTACTAAGTTGAAGGCCCAAATCCAAACCATGTTGTAAAAATCCCAGAATCCTGGGGATAGAAAACACCCCACAAGGAAGAGGCTTGGACTCACACCAGGCAATGTAAGCATGCCAGACCCTGTAGTAGATAAAAGATGAGGACTTCTTCCGAGCCTGAATCATAGTATCAACAACAGAGGCCGGCAACCCTTTGTCCATCAAGATGGAGGTTTCAGCAGCCAAGCCGTTAAAGCCAGCATTTGTAAATTGGGATGGCGCAGCTGTCCCTGAGTGAGAAGATCTGGATCCTTGGGCAAGACGTACCGGTCTGCTGCCAACTGCACGACCCTCCTTGGTCAACAGGGAGCCACCAGAATGGCTGGTACCCCCTCCTGGGCTATCTTGCGCAGCACCCTGCCCAGCAGGGGAAAGGGAGAGAACACATAGAGGAGCCGAAACTCCGCCCAAGGAATCGCTAGCGCATCCGTGGCGAAGGCCAGAGGATCCTGTGACAGGGAGACAAATCTTGGAAGCTTGTGACTGTGGTGGGACGCAAACCCGGCTGACCCCAGCGGTGACACAGGGAGTGAAATACCTTGTTGCTGAGGGACCATTCCCCCAGCCGAGACATCCCTCTGCTCAGGGAGTCTGCCTCCAGGTTCTCCACCACCGGAATGTAGACCGCCGAGATGCAAGGGACATTCTCTTCTGCCCAAGACAGTATCAGGGACACTTCCTTGAGGGCTCGCTTGCTCTGAGTCCCTCCCTGATGATTGATGTAGGCAACCGCCGTCTGGTTGTCTGAGCGAATCTGAAAAGCCCGACCCCGAAGGTATGGGGTTAACTGGGAGAGAACCAACCTGATCGCCCACAGCTCTAGAATGTTTATGGGTGCATGGGCCTCCGGGGGGTCCCACTTACCCTGAAATTTCAAAGACTTCCAAACTCCCCCCCCCCCCAACCGGTCAGACTGGCATCCGTGGTGACAATCTCCCAGCACGGCGGCAGAAAGGTCCTGCTCACTAGAAGATTCCTCGAGTCCAGCCACCACGAGATGGACTGCCTGGCCAGAGGGGACAGAACAAACTCCTGATCCAGGGACACAGGGTCCCGATCCCAAACAGACGAGAGATGCAACTGAAGAGGCCTCATGTGAAACTGAGCAAAGGGAACCGCCTCGAAGCAGGACACCTTCAGGCCCACTAACTGCATCCCCTGCCGAATGGGGGGATGAAGACACAGGAGCAGAGCCCGTGCCTGCATCTGAAGGCCCTCCACTTTCTGTTGAAAGAGAAATACCTTGACCTGAGAGGTATCCAGGGTCATGCCCAAAAAGGACCTCACCAAAGACGGAGACAGTGAAGACTTGGGATAGTTGATCACCCAGCAGAAGGACTCGAGAGTGGAGATCACCACCTGAGTATCCTTCACGGCCTGATGAAGAGCAAGCAATTAGAATGTCGTCCAGATAAGGGAGGATGCAAATGCCCCGGGTCCTCAGAAGTGCCATTACGCCCGCCAGCACCTTGGTGAACACCCGAGGCGATACCGAACAGTAAGGCCACAAACTGGTAGTGCTGATCCTCCAGAGCGAAACCTCAGAAATCTCTGATGACCTGGGAAGATTGGAACGTGAAGATAGGCATCCTTGATACTGACAGCAGAGTGTAGCGTCTCCATGCGAAAGTGCTTGAACCGGACAAACCTGTTGAGACCCTTCAAATCCAGGATGGGCCTCAGAGATCCTGGCGAGTGTGGAGGTTGAGAGCCTATACACCTCCATTCCCCACACGGTGGGCCTTGAGGCAGCCGCCTGGTTTTTGGAGAGACTGGGTCCATGTGAGGCAGCCTACAATGAATTTGTGGTGGAGCTTCTAGATTTTGTTTTGAAAAACAATTATTTTCGAATTAAAGGCCAATATTATCATCAAATTTGTGGGACTGCCATGGGGGCGGCCTGTGCCCCATCATATGCCTGCCTCCACCTCAGGCGTTTGGAGAATTTGGAGGCGTTTGGGCGGGCAGATTTTGGGGCACGGGTCGTCCTATGGCTTCGTTACATCGATGATGTACTGGTGGTGTGGAAAGGCACCACAGATGAGTTCGATTAGTTTGTGTCCTCTTTAAATACAAATGATAGGAATATAGGCCTTACATACAAAGTTGGGCCCCATGAAATTGAGTTTTTGGACCTTTTGATTCGGCAAGAAGATGATAGGTTAACTACTACCACCTTTCGTAAGCCCAACTGCTGGTAAAACCCTATTGCACTTTAATAGTCATCACCCCATGCTATTACGGCGAGGTATCCCTCTTGGTCGATTCCTACGTATTTGTAGGAATTGTAGTTCGGATGAAGACTATAAAAAAGAGGCACGACAGCTTATAGAGAGGTTTAGAGCCAGAGGGTATCCTCATAGACTTCTAAGAACCTGCTTTAAAAAGGCTCTGGAGTCCACGCGAGCCGACCTTTTAAGAGTGAAATCCCCAATTGTCAGGTCTAAAGGAAACAGCAACCAATCCGCCTGATTACCCAGTATGGAGCACACTGGGAATGCTTTCGCGGGATTTTGGAGGCACACTGACGTGCTGGCATTAGCTCCAACAGTGGGCAAATTGACGGGGCCCCGCCCTTTGCTTACTGCCCGTAAAACTAAAAACATGCGAGATCTACTAGTACACAGTGAATACAAATAAAAAAAAAAAACTCTATGGATGCCCCTTCTGTGGAGAGATTGAATGGTTTCTTTAGATGTGGTCATTGCAATATTTGCAGATACATTCTCAAAACAAGTAGCTATGAGGGGGTGAATGGGTCCCCACGGCGACAAATAAGGGAATTTATCAACTGTTCCACGCCTATGGTAGTATACATGCTCACCTTAAGGTCCACTTGAAAGATACTGTTGTGATCCCTTAGCTGAGTTGATTGCAATATGGGACTAGTTGGGTATGGCTATGGCATATCCTGCATTTCACATCTCCCTCCATATGCTTTTGGTGCCCCTGTTTTCCCCTTCTACCCTCCTGCGTCCCTTTTCCCCTGTTTCCCTCTTATCCCCTTGCTTCCCTGTCCATCTTTCCTCTCATCTTCTTTCTCCTTTGCTATCCATTGCCTCATGTCTTGGTTTGGAGTGATGTGCATTAATGGTAAAAAATGAATGATGGTAGTGGCAGTATCTATTTATATGAGTGTGTGGCAGAAATTCCCATACTCTCTGTATAAGTCTAAAAATTCCTTCCCCTGTGTTGCCATTCTATAGTGCATACAGCACAGATATAAAGTTGTGACATATTTAAGTAAACAAGCTTGACTGAGCCAGGTATGGTGTCGTTTTTGCCTGTTGGTGGGTGTGAAAGCTGCGAGGAAGGCGTCACCAGCATGTGACAGGGAATCTGGGCATAGTGAGTTATGTATTGAATGATTGCAGCTGTGGCTGCGTAACCTTGTTCAGACCTGCAACAAGCCTAGTAGGCTATCTTTCCTATGATTGGCTGGATGACGCTTGATAGGCGCAGCTTAATGTCGACAAAAAGACACCAGGATTGGCCGGGCGTCACCCTGACGAAGCCCAGGGGGTGGGGCGAAACGCACATCGGAAGTGGGAGGTGTCACGTTGCCTCGTGTCCCTCCACTACGTTCTGCTGCTGACCAGCCTCTAGCCTGTGTGTGATGTAGGGACGCCCCTCTGCAGCAACGAGACCTTCCCATAAGACTGGCTGAAGCTGCAAATGATTGAAGGCTGTGCAGCTAAGTATATGATACTCGCATCAATGTTATGCTAATTATGGTCTGCTGATACTGAGACCTGGCAGCCGTGATTCATCTATCAGCTGTGCGTATCACAGTATATGCTAGACGGGCTTGCAGTGCCAACACAGTCCGTGGAAGTTTTAATGTCTGTTATTGATGCTGCTTTGCACATGCACTTTTTGAACTGACATGTAGGTCAGTGTAAGTATTTGCATAGACTGTTGCCTTACAGCTGCTATCTGACTATAAGACTTGTGGAACACTGTGAAAGCAACAGCGCAATAGGAGACAGCCGTTTGTCATTTGATGCTGCTCAGCATTTAGCACACGCACTTTTTTTCAGGGTTGTGGAATTAAGCACAGGAAAATGAATAGCACGTGGTTGCTGTGGTGGTGCTTCTCTCAACAGTAATACATGGAATATTGTTAAAGTAAATATATGTCTGCAGATTGTGTTCTACTATGGCGCCCAACACAGAGCTATGAAGAAGCATGCTAATTAGAGCAATTCAATATGGTCTGTTATGCTGCATGATGTGTGGTGAATTGATGCGTGTGTGAGGCAATGGTGCATGTGCATGGGGGGACCCCCGATTTTTAGCAATACAACATTGTGCTTTTTTAACCTTTTTCTGGTGTAATACATTGGTACTGTGTGGGTGAGTGCAATATTATGAATAAAGTTGGTTTTCATCACTTTCTATCCTGTTCCCCTGGAATGATTTTTTCTACAAATCATAGTGCCAGTCCCACAGGTAACCTAGTGTCTATGTGTTCTGTAGTGGGCCTCAGAGAACCGTCCTTTTTGGGCACTGTGAAGAGATTGGAGTAGTACCACTGACCCTGTTCCTGGTAAGGTACCTGGCAGACGACTCCTGACTCCAACAGGCGTTGAACTGCTAGGCGCAAACCCTGAGCTGACAGAGGGTTTTGAGACATCTGGGATCTGAGGAATCTTGGGGGCGGCCAGGCTGCAAACTCTATCTTGTAACCGGAGGACACCACCTCCTGAATCCACCGGTCTGAGACGCGAAGCCTCCAGACGTGAGCAAAGAGCCGAAGCCGTCCCCCCACCCGGACGGGTGAGGGCACCTCCTCATGCCCGAGGGGCCTTGGGAGGGGGTTTGGGCTTGGAACCCCATGGGGGACTTACGGACCAAAGGGTACAGCGCGTGCCGCCCACACAGATATCCCCCACGATCACCGCACAACCGGCCAAGCCCCCTCCTCCAGATCAGTCGACAGATCACACCGCAGCACACGCTGGAAATGGCCCCGCAGCAGAAGGAAATGGCGCCAAGAAGAGAACCTCGAGGGGCAGGCCGCGGGGGTATGACGCGATACGCGTCATCTCCCGCCGCCCCCCCCCCCCCCCCGGAGAGCGCGAAAAGCGCACCCACGTGACCATGTAAGCGTCATGACAGGTCGCAGCATGTGAGGCAATATAGTGCCGCCCAGCGAAGTACACCCGCAGCGGCGGCGGACAGCAAGCAGGGCAAAACCAAACCCCCCCCCCGCGCCACTACCCACCCCCGGCGAACACCCCACATGGAGAGAGGGAGAAGAGAGGAGGGAAGGCAGATGCGGGAGTCATCCGGCGGGGCCCAGGGGAGAGGAAAGGTGACAGGAGACACAGGGAAGGGGAGAAAAGAAGGGGAACAGAATAACACAAGTCCCCAAGCACAAACTCACCCCCTCACATAGCAAAGACTTCATCCCTCAGCAGGCTCACCATAAAAGCATATGGCCGGCTACCCTTTGTGGTACAGGGTCTGCGGCTTGGAGCAACGCTCCAGAGCACCTGACCCAAAGTGCTCCTCTACCCGATCCGGCAGCCAAGGCTGGGAGGCACAGAAGGTCCAGAAGCGGGTGGAAATAGACTTGCAGGGCCACAGGCTTGGTTGCCCCGCTCACCTGCGCAACATAGAGAGCCATCTTCTATCTTCGCAGTATCACTGCAGAGAAAACACTGGAGGTCTATGGCTGATTTCTGTTTTTTTAAAGTGCAGGGGGGCGGGTTATAGCTGTGCTTAGCACAGACAGAGCAAAGCTGGGGGTCAGGAAGAGGACAGCAATCCCAGAATGCAGAGTATAGTCAGAAGACACTTCCTGTCTGCAGGCTGCCTGAGACTCCATGGCTGCCATTTCGGATGTTAAAAGGCTCCATAGATACAGCAGATGCAAGTAGGATGAGTTTTAATGTGGCCAATCTGTATGTACAGGGTGTGGGAAACCTAACATAGACTCTAATTTGGGGTGAAGGTCCAGTTTAAGTTTTATACTGCTGGAGTTGGGTGAGCTGTGTAATAAGTATTGCATTATTCTAAGTATGTCACACAACCCGCTTCAGAACATCCATAACATGTGGGTAATACCGACCTGAAGAGGCGTTCCTGCAGAGATGATAGCAAAAAGAAAGCCCCTCCCTGATCCATAAATACCTGGGACCTCCCACTCATTACCCCGTTTTCCATCTCTGCAGAAGGCGAGCAAGTCAGAAGATGATGGCTCCTCCTTGCACAGGGGGATTTTCAGGTAGCCAGGGTAACTCCCGGCCTGTTATTTGATTATTTCCGCTAGGACCCCCTTTTTTTCCCCGGATTGACCTTTACATGCCTCCACAGTCTCGGCTGCTGGCCCGAGCGAGGGTATATCGGCACCTCTGGTGCTTAGGAGCAGAGCTCCACCGTGAGACCCTAAATAAGAGGGTAGGCGGTCACACCGGGTAGGTGATCCCGGTTTGGGATGCCCCGTCCCTGGATACTACCCCTGGGGGGTCCTTCCACATTCTCCCTTTGTACAATGGGGTCGGGGGGGTCTCTCTCTTAGGGTTAGTCCTTATTCTCTGTCTTGTGTGGTGTTTCCTCACTTTATTCTGTGTCTGTGTGTATTGGTGTATTTTACTTTTTGTTGTGCGGCACCGCGGCCGCCATTACAGCCGGGCGCCGGTATGTTCATGTTTGTGAGGGGATTTGTTTCCCCTCACGTACTTCAGGGGGGCGGGGCTGGCACTCGGCGCACTGCCGCGGCCAGCCCCCGTTCTCTGTGCCTCCCGCAGCGAGCGGGGCGGGTGCCTCGCAGGTCTGCGCGGATGCACCCGTTGCTGTCTCATTAGTCCGGCGCCGCCGAGAACCCGGCGGCGCAGGTTTCTGAGGGGCAGTGTGTGAGGGAGCTTCTCCCTCGCTTCTACTTCAGGGGGGGGGGGTGGGGTCGGGCGTTCGGCGCGTCGCAGCGGCTCCGCCCCCTCTGTTCTGGCGCCGATGCGGAGCTTGTTGCTCCTTGCTGGTGGAGGACAGGGGGAGAACTGGATATTAGCGCGGGCTGCGCTGACCACGCCCCAATCTCGGCCTGCTTCTCCCCTCACGAACGCTGCACGGTCGCCATTGTTCCTGATTCCTAAGGATATGTGAGTGGCCCTGCGGGCCCTATTTATTTATTTCTTTTTTATTTGTCTCTGGTAGCATTTATTGTCATTTATGGGGTTTTTTTCTGTCTTTTAGGGATACGGATGTTACTCAGGAGGATCATCATTAGTATTTAGAGGGTCTCTCCTGGTCCTGGGTCCCTGGGTTCATTTTTATCATAAATCCTCCCACTCGGGACATTAAAGGGGCATCCCGGGTTGCTTACTGGCGTAATTCCCTGGGTCTTAGCGACCACTAAAATTTCACCTTATGGAGGCATCCCCGGATACTGGGCTAGGGACCCCTGCGGGGCATCCCCGGAAGTGTATGTTGTGTGGAGTATCCATTACTGGGGACGACGTACTTCTGTGTATTCCTTGTGCACAGCAAACTATTGCGCGGCAGTCCGAACCCCAGGCGTCTGGGTCAGCACCGCCGGCCGATTCATCTCCCCCTCCCGCCTTGACGCGCGCTCCGTGTGACATCGTCATGGGCAGGGATCTGCAATCTGAGATGTGCGCCAGATTGGCCAACCTTGAGAAAATTGTTTCCAGCTCGGTCGCCCGTAAGGCTCCGGCTAAAAGAAAGCATTTGTCACCGGCTCCGCCGGTGGATGACTTTGATGACGTTAATAATCTGGATTGGTCTGATTATTCCCCGCTAGAGGAAGGGGAGGTTTATGAGGGTTCAGATGTTTCGGAAGATGAGTTGTCTGCTGGCGCTGATGCCGAGCTTGGTGACTTAGGGAGATCCTTGGATTCTTCTCACGCTCTGGCTCTGATGTTGGAGGTTCTGAATATTTCCCCTCCCGAGGAGGCGTCACAGCAGAAGGGTGAATTGTTTGAGGAATCCAAGCCGCGCTTGGAGTTTCCTACGCAACGGCATTTTGACAAAATCATTGATAAGGAATGGGATAGGCCGGCTCGGCTCCCTGGCATCCCTCAGGGGTGGGATAGGAAATATCCTTTCCCTTCGGAAGCGGTTAAGCGCTGGGCATCTCTCCCCGAGGTGGATGCACCGGTTTTGGGGTTGTCTAACTCCTCGGTTTTAAATAGACCTGATTGTTCCACCCTCAAGGATGGAGAGGATAAACGTATTGACCAGATGGCTTGTCATGGCTTTACTAGCATTGGGTCGGCCATACGGCCTGTGTGCGCTTCGGAACTTATGGTGTTGGCTGCCAGGTCTGTGGTCAGGGACCTGTTGACTTCTTCCGGGCTTCGTCCTGGTAGTACCGAGTTCCATAGTCTTAAGCGGTGTGAGCTGTTTTTATCCTTTGTGTTAACAGCCTTGGATGACACTTTGATGATGTGTGGTAGGACGTCGGCTCTGCTGGTGACTATTCGGCGGTCAGTGTGGCTGCGCCAGTGGGCGGCTGATTTTATGTCCAAAAAGTCACTAACGGCTCTACCTTTTGTTGGATTACGGCTTTTTGGAGAGACATTGGACTCTGTTACCAAGGGTGGTAGGTTACCTCAACGCAAGAAACAGCGCCGTCCCTTTCGGGGGGCGCCTTCCTTTACCCCTTCCTTTCGTGGGGCCAGATCTGGCAGGGGATTTGCATTCCCCTCTTCCAGAGGAGATTCTGGGAGCAGGGGCAGAGGACGTGCCCGTCCAGGATACAGTTGGGGCTCTAAGCCCAAGCCGGCTCCTAAGCCGGCTCAGCAATGAGGGGGCGCCCTCACCCATGCGGGTGGGGGGACGGCTGCGACACTTCTCCCAGATCTGGGATCAAGAAGTCTCGGACAGATGGATCCGGGAAGTGGTGTCTTCCGGTTACAAGCTAGAGTTCGAGCTCCGCCCCCCCTCCAGATTTTTCAGGTCTCGGATGCCTTCGGAGCCTCTGGCGGCGCAGGGGCTCCTGGTGGCAGTGGAGAATCTTCTGGATATGGCTATCATTTGCCCAGTGCCTCCTTCAGATCGGGGCAGGGGCTTTTATTCCAATCTGTTCACTGTGCCCAAGAAGGACGGATCGGTCCGACCCATCTTGGATCTGAAGTTTCTCAACAGGTTCATCCGGCCGCGGAAATTCCGCATGGAAACGCTGCGCTCGGCTATTCACTCCCTTCGTCAGGGAGACTTTCTGATTTCCATAGACATCAAGGATGCTTATCTACACGTTCCGGTTTTTCCAGCACACCAGAGGTTTCTCAGGTTCGTGGTGGAGGATCGGCACTTTCAGTTTGTGGCACTTCCTTTCGGTCTCACCTCAGCACCTCGGGTGTTCACCAAGGTGCTAGCGGGGGTGATGGCTTTGCTCAGAGTTCAGGGTATCCGCATTGTGCCCTATTTGGACGATCTACTGATCATGGCCTCTTCCTTCAACCAAGCGGAGTTGGACACCAGTGTGGTGGTGTCCACTCTGGAGAGGTTCGGTTGGGTGATCAACCACCCCAAGTCCTCTCTTTCTCCGTCCAGAGTTGTGACCTTTCTGGGAATGTCTCTGGACACATCGCAGGCCAGGGTGTTTCTGCCCCAGGCCAAGATTCTTTTGATTCAGGAGTTAGTTCGGCTTCTCTTGTTGGCCCCTCATCCGACCATTCGGCTAGGGATGAGGCTGGTGGGGCTAATGGTGGCCTCATTCGAGGCAGTTCCCTTTGCGCAGTTCCATACGAGGACGCTTCAGCTTCATCTGTTGAAGGTTTGGGACAAGTCTCCGCTTTCGTTGGATCAGTCCTTCCGGATGACTCCCCGAGTTCGTCGATCCCTACAATGGTGGCTGGGGTCGGTCAATCTGTTGAAGGGCAGATCTTTTCTGGCACCGTGTTGGGAAATGGTCACCATGGATGCCAGTCTGTCAGGTTGGGGGGGTGTTTGGAAGGACCTCCAGTTTCAGGGTCTGTGGGGCCCGCAGGAGGCTCACGAACCCATCAATGTTCTGGAGTTGAGAGCCATCAGGTTGGTTCTGTTTCGCTTGACTCATCAGTTGCGAGGCCTGCCAGTTCAGGTCCGGTCGGACAACCGGACGGCGGTTGCTTACATCAATCACCAGGGGGGGACTCGCAGCAGGAGTGCTCTCAGGGAGGTGTCTTTGATTCTGGACTGGGCGGAGAGCCACGTTCCGTGTATCTCAGCAGTCTACATTCCGGGAGTGGAGAACACGGAAGCGGACTCTCTGAGCAGGGCCTCCTCTCGTCAGGGGGAGTGGTCTCTCAGTCCCAAGGTGTTTCGTTCGGTGTGTCTCAGGTGGGGGTTCCCAGCGGTGGACCTCTTTGCCTCTCGTCACAATCACAAGCTTCCAGTCTTTGTATCTCTATCGCAGGATCCTCTGGCTCTGGCAGTGGATGCCATGTCTCTGAACTGGAGGGATCTGGGGTTTCTTTACCTGTTCCCTCCGTTCCCACTGCTAGCCAGAGTGGTGCGCAAACTGGCCTTGGAAGGCGCGTCGGCGATTCTGGTGGCTCCAAGGTGGCCAAGGCGGGTTTGGTTCGCAGATCTTGTAAGGCTGGCAGAAGATCAGTTCGTTCTGCCTCTGCTGCCGGACCTGCTCACCCAGGGTCGGCTACGCTATCCCAATTTACCATCGCTGGCTTTGACGGCGTGGCTGCTGAAACCGCCATCTTGAAGGAAGAAGGTCTTTCTGACGCGGTGATTCAGACTCTTATCAGCGCCAGGAAGCGGTCTTCTTCTACTGTTTACTATAGGACCTGGAGGTCCTATATTGACTGGTGTGAAGGTAGGTCTTTCTCTTGTCGGGAGTTCTCCATTTCCAGAATCCTGGAGTTTCTTCAACATGGTCTGGATCTGGGGCTTCAACTTAGTACCTTGAAGGGGCAGGTTTCTGCCCTGGCGGTATTCTTTCAAAGGTCCTTTGCACTTCATCCCTTAGTCAAGACCTTTTTCCAAGGAGTTACGCACGTACGGCCTCCTAGGAAGCCTTTTGTTCCAGTTTGGGATTTGAACTTGGTTCTTTCTGCTCTTCAGGGTCCTCCGTTTGAGCCCTTGAATGAGGTTGCTTTGTCTTCACTTACTCAAAAGGTGGCCTTTTTGGTGGCCATCACTTCGGTTAGGCGTGTTTCTGAGTTGGCAGCTTTATCTATTAAAGCTCCGTACTTCGAAAGGCATCAGGACAAGGTTGTCTTTCGTTTCAAGCCGGATTTTCTTCCTAAAGTGGTCTCTGCCTTTCATCTGAATCAGGACATTGTTCTGCCTTCTCTATGTCCTAATCCCAGTAACGACAAGGAAAGGGCTCTGCATTCCTTGGATGTAGTTCGTGTTGTGGAATATTATCTGGAGGTTACGTCTTCCTTTCGCAAGACTGATGCTTTTTTTGTGGTGCCCTCTGGGCCTAGGAAGGGTTTGGCTCCTGCCAAATCTTCCATTAGTAAATGGATTCGTCAGGCCATCATTGGGGCCTATTCTGCCAAGGGGAGGAGTCCCCCTTTTCGTGTTACTGCTCATTCTACTCGTGCGGTTGGAGCGTCTTGGGCTTTCCAGCACCAGGCCTCTGTTGAGCAAGTTTGTAAGGCCGCTACTTGGTCCTCTGTTCACACTTTTTCCAAGTTTTACAAGGTTGATGTTCGGGCCTCAGCGGATGCTGTTTTTGGCCGTAAAGTTCTGCAAGCTGTTGTGGTTTAAGTTGTGCGTTGTTGCCTTGTTTTGGATCCCCGCCCTTTTTATGGACACTGCTATTGGATGTCCCACATGATATGGATGTTCTGAAGCGGGGTGTGTGACATACTTAGAATAATACCATTTTGTGAAATACTCACCTGTAAAATGGGTATTATAAGTATGTCACACACCCCGCTTCACCCGCCCGTTTTGTATTCTGGATCCTTTATATTGTGAATTTTGCGTTGCTTTGGTTTATATTTGCCTCTTCCTGGTCCCTTACCTTACTGCTTCTGTATACTGGGTAATGAGTGGGAGGTCCCAGGTATTTATGGATCAGGGAGGGGCTTTCTTTTTGCTATCATCTCTGCAGGAACGCCTCTTCAGGTCGGTATTACCCACATGTTATGGATGTTCTGAAGCGGGGTGTGTGACATACTTATAATACCCATTTTACAGGTGAGTATTTCACAAAATGGTATTTTTATTTGCCTGGACAGGACTTTAATTTACATTTAATAGATAGATAAAACATTATGAAGACAGATACAATGTTGGTGCTTAGCTAACCTGTTTCTTCTGGCCAATCCTGTGAGCTCTGGCTTGAGCTTGCAAGTCATTCTGGGGATTCCAATCTGAATCGAAGATTACTACAGTGTCAGCTGATGCCAAATTTATGCCAAGCCCACCAGCACGAGTGGAAAGCAGGAAACAAAAATCCTACAAGTAAACACAAAGATATTGCATTGCTGGGCCTGCATTAGAAAGGTGAAAACAACATCATAGGCAAAGAATTTGACTGATATGACGCTGTCTCACCTCTGAGCCTTCGGCATTAAAGTGGTCAAGTGCTTGCTTACGAATTTCTCCCTTTATGGAGCCGTCCAGTCTCTGGAACAGAACACAGATCAGAGGACGCTAAAAGAGTAACTCAGTAATCCCAAATGCACAAAGATTAAAAATAACCCAGCTGCTGTATGCAGTTTGTGAGCATATCCTGGAGATGGCCAGCCTGCCACTTGACAGATCACTTTACAAAGGACTGGCCACCTAGCTTGCAGTATACTAAACTAATAGTATACTAATCACAACACCAGCTCATCAATGCAGTCTTTCAGTAGACTATTTTTTTTTTTTTGGCGAAGTGAAATAACAAAATATTTATAGCTATTCAAGACTATATAATACAGCTAAACTTCAGTCTGACAAACTTTTTAGAGAGCTGGCTCCCCACTATTCTAAATATATAAAGACCTACCGTATTACTAAATTGCCTTACATGTTGGCCAAGCAGCATTTGAAAAATACGAGGAGGATGGAGGCTGGGTCCGTGTATGAGATTGAAAGTTACAAAGGAGGCATTCTGATCACAGACCTCAAACTGCACAGCCAATCCTATGCGAAAAAAGGGCACAGAAAATGGACCTGTGTTGGTCCAACAGGTTTCACTTTTCAGAAGAGCCAGCCCAATGACTGGTAGGATGATAAGTACCGAGCTAACTGCTAAACGTACGCATATGCCCTGCTTTACCTGATGCACATCTTTTTTTCTGTGCCAAGTTAAACAGCTCTATTGTGAAAAAATATCCTGCATTAAAAACAAACTCCAAAAAAAACCCAAAAATCAGAGGACAGGTTTGTGCCCATCCTGTTACGTGGGAGGGCTACCCAAATAACTGCCGCTTGAGCCAGCCTGTGCTGGAATATTAGTGTTTACTACTAACTATTCTGTTTAGGGGACAAGCAATTGGAGCAGGATTATGCCACACTGCCGTGATTGGGGGGGGGGGGGGGGGGGGGATCCTGCACACTACCTGCTTCTACTGGGTTCTGGGAGCAGGGTATAAGAGCACACCATTTGGTTTAGAATCTTTTTTTCCCTAGGTGTATCTTATGGAGAGAAAAATACTAGGGGTGTCAGAAAAAAATCGATTCTGTCAAGTTTAGCTATATTTCATTAGGGGATACCAGAATCTGTGGCTAGCGGGTGACTTGCCATTAACCCTGAGACCCCCCATTACATGCCTCCGCAAAGCCCGGGGGGGGGGGGGGGGGGGTGTCAGAAGCCAGTGGCTGTTAGGCTATGTCGACTTGTAGCCTGTAGGGCCAGGGGCCACCAATGCTGGCCCCCGCACCCTGTTCTACAAGCCAACATAGCTGGTGCCCGGGCTGGTTATGTTGGGTAAGGGGAACCTCACACCATTTTTTGGGTATTTTTAAGGGTTTTTAACCCCCAAAAATGGTGTCCCCACCCAAAAGGGGGACCCTTTTGGCATTTTTTGTTTAATTAAAAATAAAATTTAATTTTAAAAATCGCAATAAATCGTCTTTGAGACAGAATCGGGATATATCATATCATTATCAGTATCGTGATATATATCGCATCACCAGATTCTTGCCAATTCACACCCCTAAAAAATACGGTGCTGCCTAGTACTTTCTTCACTGGGGACAAAAAATACCGTTTTGTGAGTACTCACCTTTAAAACGGATATTATAAGTGTGACATACGCTCCGCTTCAACTCTTCATGACATTTGGGTTATTCTCCAGTAGAGGGCGAACTTCTGCAGAGATGAATGCAAAAAAGGAGCTCCTCCCAGTCCATAAATACCTGGGACCTCTCACCAATTCCCCAGTGTAAAATAGCAGTAAGGGGACCAGGAAGAACAAAATTTAACAATACTAACAACCAAGAAACAAAGGTTCACCATATAAAGGATCCAAAATACCAAAAGGGTGGGGTGAAGCGGAGTGTATGTCACACTTATAATATCCGTTTTAAAGGTGAGTACTCACAAAACGGTATTATTCCAAGTGTGACATACACTCCGCTTCAACTCTTCATGACATTTGGGACCTCCAATAGCAGTGCCCGTCATGGGAGGGAACCATAAACAGTAAAGAATGCACCCACTTAAACCACTGCAGCTTGCAGAACCTTGTGGCCAAAAACGGCATCAGCTGAAGCCCGCACATCAACCTTGTGAAACTTGGAAAAAGTATGAACGGAAGACCAAGTAGCAGCCTTACAAACTTGTTCAACAGAAGCCTGGTGCTGAAAAGCCCAGGACGCACCGACAGCAGGAGTAGAATGCGCAGTGACCCTAAAAGGGGGAGTCCCCCCGTTAGCGGAATAGGCCCCAACAATGGCCTGACGAATCCATTTGCTAATGGTAGACTTGGCGGGCGCCAAACCTTTCCTGGGCCGCAGGGCACCACGAAAAAGGCATCCGTCTTGCGGAAAGAATAAGTAGTCACCAAATAGTACTTAACACAGCGAACCACGTCCAAATTGTGTAAAACCCTCTCCTTGTCATTGCTAGGCTTAGGACACAAGGAAGGGAGAACAATATCCTGATTGAGATGGAAAGCAGAAACCACCTTAGGAAGGAAATCTGGCTTAAAGCGAAAGACCACCTTGTCCTGGTGTCTTTCAAAGTAAGGAGCCTGAATCGACAGAGCCGCCAACTCAGAGACACGCCGAACACAGGTAATAGCCACCAAGAAGGCAACCTTTTGAGTGAAAACAGAAAAAGCAATATCCTGTAACAGCTCAAAAGGAGGACCCTGGAGAGCCGAAAGAACCAAATTCAAATCCCAAACAGGAACCATAGCCTTCCGAGGGGATCGAATATGAGTGACCCCCTGGAAAAAAGTCTTAACCAGCGGGTGTAAGGCAAAAGATCTTTGGAAGAAAACAGACAGAGCAGAGACATGCCCCCTCAAGGTACTAAGCTGGAACCCAGGATCCAGACCGTGCGGAAGAAACTCCAAAATCCTAGAGATCGAAAACACCCTGCAAGGCAAGGCCCTAGCCTCACACCAGTCAACATAGGACCGCCAAGTCCTATAGTAAAAGCCAGAAGAGGACCGCTTCCTAGCTCTAATCAAAGTCTGAACAACAGCCTCAGACAAACTTTACTCCTTCAGAATGAAGGTTTCAGCAGCCAAGCCATCAAAGCCATTGTTGGTAAATTGGGATAAAGTAGTTGACCCTGAGATAACAGATCCGGAAACATGGGAAGCCGGAACTGATCTACCGCCAGCCTTACAACGTCTGCGCACCAAACCCTTCTTGGCCACCTTGGAGCCACCAGAATTGCTGGTGCCCCTTCCAGAGCCAGTTTGCAAACTACCTTGCCCAGGATGGAGAAGGGAGGAAACAGGTACAGAAACCCCAGATCCTTCCAAGCAAGGGACAAGGCATCCACTGCCAGAGCTAGAGGATCCTGAGATAGAGACACAAAGGCCGGGAGTTTATGATTGTGCCATGAGGGAAAGAGATCCACCTCCGGAGTCCCCCACTTGCGACAAAGAGACCACTCTCCTTGGCGAGAGAACCCCCTGCTCAGGGAGTAGATTGCCGAAATGCAAGGAACATTGCTCTCCGCCCAATGCAGGATCAGAGAGACTTCCCTGAGGGCACTCCTGCTGCGAGTCCCTCCTTGGTGATTGATGTAGGCTACCGCCGTTCGATTGTCTGATCGAACCTGCACTGGTAAGCCCTGTAAGTGAGGTGTCAGCCGTGACAGAACAAGCCGGATGGCTCTGAGCTCCAGGACATTGATGGGGGTGAGAGCCTCCTGAGGACCCCACAACCCCCTGAACTGAAGATTTTTCCAGAAACCTCCCCAGCCCGACAGGCTGGCATCCGTGGTAACCGTCTCCCAACAAGGGGCCAGAAATGATCTGCCCCTCATCAGATTGCTTGGCTCCAGCCACCACTGAAGTGACTGCCGAACCCTGGGAGACATCAGAAATGACTGATCCAATGACAGCGGACATCTTTCCCAGCGCGTCAATAGGTGGAGTTGGAGCGACCTCATGTGGAACTGAGCAAAGGGAACTGCCTCGAAGGAAGCCATCAAACCTACCAGTTTCATCCCTAGCCGGATCGAGGGGCAAGGATTGGCCAGAAGAAGGCGAATCAGATCCTGAACCCCCTGCGCCTTGGGCTGAGGTAGAGACACTCTGTCTTGAATGGTATCCAGATTCATGCCCAGGAATGAAATCTCCCTTGAAGGAGAGAGAGAAGATTTGGGGCGGTTGATCACCCAACCGAACCTCTCCAGAGTCGACACCACCCTGTTGGTGTCCAGCTCCGCCTGACGGAGGGAGGGAGCTGAAATCAGCAGGTCATCCAGATACAGTACGATGCGAATGCCCTGAGCTCTGAGCAGGGCCATTATGCCCGCCAGAACCTTGGTGAAGACCCTCGGCGCAGAGGTCAGCCCGAAGGGAAGGGCCACAAACTGAAAATGTTGATCGTCCACCGCAAACCTGAGGAATCTCCGATGCACTGGGAAAATTGGAACATGCAGGTAAGCATCCTTGAAGTCTATGGATGTCATAAAGTCCCCTTGACGAAGGGAATTGATGGCAGAGCGCAGAGTCTCCATGCGGAACTTCTTGATTCTGATGAACCTGTTGAGAATCTTCAGATCCAGCATGGGTCTTATGGAACCATCCTTTTTGGGGACCGTGAAGAGATTGGAATAGTAGCCCCTGCCTCTTTCTGAGGGAGGCACCGGGCATATGATTCCCATGTCCAGAAGATTTCTTACTGCCAACAGGAGCCCCTGTGCCACCTGAGGGTCCGAGGGCACCCGGGACCTTAAGAATCTTGGAGGAGGCCAGTACTCAGACTCCAGCTTGTACCCGGACGAGACCACTTCCAAGATCCACTTGTCTGTGACCTCCTGGGCCCAGACCTGGAAGAAGAGCCGCAGCCGTCCCCCCACCCGTACGGGTGAGGACGCCCCCTCATTGTTGAGCTGGTTTGGCAGCGGGCTTAGGTTTGGAACCCCAGGCAGATGCTGGACGGGCCCATCCTCTGCCCCTGTTCCAGGAAGAACCTCTGACACCAGAGTACGCAAAACCTCTAACAGCTCTGGCACCTCGAAAGGAAGGATTGAAGGAGCTCGCCCCCCGAAAGGAGCGACGCTGCTTCTTACGCTGAGGTAACTTACCTCCCTTTGCCACCGCATCCAACTTATCTCCAGCCGCATACCCAGGCAGGGAAGAGCTGTGAGCGATTTCTTGGCCGCAAAGTCTGCCGCCCACTGGCGAAGCCAGACCGATCGGCGCATGGCCACCAATAAGGCCGAAGTTCTACTACACATGACAATAGTGTCTTCCATAGCAGCCAAGACAAAATCCATGAACAAATCACACCTTTTAAGGGCAGTGAACTCAGCGCTGGCCGGATCAAGTTGAGCACAATTTAACAAATCCCTAACCAGAGACCTAGTAGCCACAGCCGCTAGCCCAGATGCACACACAGGCCTTAAGTCAGAACCCACACTGGCAAAGGCATGACATGCCATCTGATCAATGCGCTTATCCTCACCATCTTTAAGGGTAGTGGCATCAGGGGTGTGGACAACAGAGGTGTTGGACAACCCTAAAACAGGCGCATCGACCTCGGGAGGGGAAGACCAGCGCTTCACCGCTTCAGCCGGGAAGGGATACTTCCTATCCCAACCCTGAGGAACGCCGGGAAGCCGACTAGGATTCTCCCATTCCCTCAGGATCAATGCATCAAAATGACCTTGGAGGACCCGAAAAATTCCCCTTTTTTGAGAGGGGCCGCCTCCGGCGGGGCAATATCCAAAACCTCCAGGAGATGGGCCAGAACTTTAGTGGTGTCAACGGCATCCCCCAGCGCCTGCCCAACATCATTATCAAAAAACTGCACATCCTCAGTTTCTTATTCCTCAAACAATTCCCCCTTAACGGGGAATAATCCGACCACTCGTCCTCATCAAAATCCAAAACCGACAAGGCCGGCGACAAATGTCACTTCTTAGCATGGGCCTTTATGCCCACCGCGCTAGAGATAAATCTCTCAATGCTGGCCAATCTAGCGCAAACATCAGAGTGCGACTCCCCGCTAGTGACCGTGTCACTTGGGGTACGGATAAGACGGAGAGGGGTAGGCGATGAAGCGGGCGGAGCTGACCCAGACGCCTGGGAACCCGACTGCCGCGGTATGGCCTTTTGTGCACATGGTATACAAATCAGCACATTCTCCCCCATAAGGGATACCCCACAACCCACACACGGCCGGGATTGTCCCAAAGGGTGCCCGAGCCCGGTATCCTGCGGAGCCTCCATATGGTGATTTTTTGGGTAGTCGCAATGACCGGAGGGATTTACGCTGGTAAGCAACCCGGGTTGCCCCTTTGAGTCCCTGGTGGGAGGATTTATTAGGTGCCCAAAATTACTGCTAGGGACCCTAGGACCGGGAGAACCCCCTTTTTTGTGGTCACAGGGAGTTCTCCTGTAAAACACAAACAGACAAAGCATAAGCACATGCACACACCTTATGTATATATATACATATATATATATATATATATAAATATAATTATGCAACATATATATGGGCCCACAAAATACATAACTGAGCCAACAGGAGACCTGAGCGATCCCCCAACAACGAGGGCACATAATGACAAATGAAAAGAAAGAAAGGGGCCCGGAGGGCACTCACGTGCAGGCAGAAGATGGCTGCCAACTCTATCATCACCAGAACCAAAACGAGAGAGGATAAAGAAGGGCGGGCCAGCGCGGATCGCGCCGGAACCCCGCTCCCCCCTCCCTCACACAGCAGCGCGGTTCCCAACCCAGGAGGCTGGGCACCTCAGAAGAAACGGCGCCAAGCAGAAAAGGGGGTGGGCCACGGCCGCGCGCGCCCGGCCCTGCCCCCTCACACACCAAGGCCTGAGGGGAAGAAGTTCCCCTCAGGAAACACAGACTCGGATAGAGGCCAGCCAAGTGAACATCAAGCAGCACATCCACACACATTCATATGAATAAGGCTAAAGTGATCAGAGCGTGAAGAGAGATTGACCCCCCCGGAGGGATAGTGGAGGGACCCGGAAGGGGGAATCCCACACAACGTGTGTCAGGGATAATAAGGGACAGGGCATCCCAAACCGGGATCACCAACCCGGATTCCGTCTACCCCTTAATATGGCTCCCTGAACACCTATAGAGGTGCTGCCTACCCTCACTCGGACCTTGCAGCCAAGGCTGGGAGGCTATTACAAGGGGTTAACAAAAAAGGTCCGGGCAGAAATAAGGCAAAAATGTAAGCCCGGCGTACCTGCAAGGAAGAGAAGCCGACATCTTCTGACTTGCTCGCCGTCCTGCAGAGAAGGAACTGGGGAATTGATGGGAGGTCCCAGGTATTTATGGACTGGGAGGAGCTCCTTTTTTGCATTCATCTCTGCAGAAGTTCGCCCTCTACTGGAGAATAACCCAAATGTCATGAAGAGTTGAAGCGGAGTGTATATCACACTTGGAATAAACAGGTGAAATAGAGCAACCATTCAGATACAGTATATTTCTGAGAGCCAGAAAGGACAGTACATCACTTCATAAGCACCGCATATTTTTAGAATATATTCAGTTTTGTGGGTCTCAGACTAAACAACATTAGTAGAATTACAGGTTACATTTCCCAGAATGCTGTGCATAAGGCAGCTCCTTACCTGAAAAGGATAGTGCTTTATGGTGAGGTATTCGGCCAAAATGTCCAGCATGCGCACCATCTGAGAGAAGATAAGAACTCTGTTGCCTCTTTCACGCAAACGTGTCAGCAATTTGTCTAAAAGTATGAGCTTCCCACTGCTTCTGATCAAAGACTGCAAAGAAGAAATCTGATTAAAAGTGTGATTCAGCAAGTACAAAGGGACACGTGTTAACACTTCAGAGAACTCTTAATAACATTAAGCGGAACAAAACCCTTTTTTTTTTGGTCCCCTGCCCGATTACCTGGGACGATGCTGAGAGCTTGGTGGTGGCCAGATGCTGGCTACATCCCTGGATTTCCCTATGAAGAGCCACTGTGAATTTACCGGTGACCCCTGGGATTTCGAACAGTGGGGCATCCTGGTATAGGGTCGACAGATTAGGGTTTATAACCACTTTAAAGAGGAACACCACAAAGGAATTTCATTTACCCACGTGTTGATCCAGGAGGGGGGGGGGGGCGATATGGCATCCCGAATCGGCACTCAGCTTCTAGCTATGGTGTGCCCACGTCGCCCTTTCAGAAAACATGGGTGCACGCACAGCAAGTGGTGCCTCGAGACATGGCAAAGGCTCTGAGAGAAGATGAGTGGCATGGGAGATCTGAGGGGTTTCATGCAATGGGGCATCCCAATTTCAGATGCCCCAAAAACTCTAAAACTCCAGGATCTCAGAAATTCTTCTTTAAGCTTAGCTAACTAAACACAAACATTTCAGACAGCAAGGGCTCCAAGACCATAAACCCCACGAGATTCAATTTAGGGGTAAAACATTGTCACTGCTATACTCCCCATTCAATGCCTGGAAGCACCAAGGGAGATTAGGAATGACTTGTTAGGTAACCAATAACCAACAAAGTGATTGGGTGACCTAGTCAACCATGATCCCCTGCACTGTGGTTGATAAACAGAACAAAGCTACAGTGCCCCCATCCCTTCGCGAGTGGCTAGTGGTCACGGTCCGAGTTTTAATCCATACCTACAGAAGTCCTTAAATGTTTCCTGTGCTGCATATTGGGCTGTACTGGTTTACAGACATCACATTACAGATGTTGGTACATTTACACAACAAAACAAAAAACATTAATGGCTCAAGACAGCAATGGAACTTTCTAACAAGGCTGAGGTCACGGTGTGCTAAAAGAAAGCTATAATAAAATGAGTGTTTCTACTAACTTGCAGTCCTTCAAGCTTGCTCTCTTTTTCTGTATCTTCCGGAGCCTTAACAAGGAAGCAGTGATTACAGCATTTCTTCAGCTCCATGACAATGTTGAGGAAACCAGAAGTGCTGCCCTTTGTACCTTTTAATAATGCCTTAAAGTTTCTGGTTAGGATCCATCTACAATACATAAGAAAATAATAAGATATGCTTACTTACAAATAAGACAATGCTTAGCATTGAAATAAAAACATAATGAACATTATCCCTACAGGCTACAGTGCTTCACAAAATGTACACTTACTTGTAATATTGTTTCTGGGTTGCACACATCTCCACTCGCAAAATCTGCTCCACTTTAGCTGGAAGAGATTTCTCTACATCCTTCTTAACTCTCCGCAAAAGGAACGGTTCAAGAACTTTGTGGAGACTATGATAACCATTGTCTCTTCCTTTGCCATGCTCATCCTCAAAGTCCTCCCAGCTCTCAAACCTAAAACCAAAGCATGGGTAAAATCACATTAATCAAACCCAAAGCAACGTGTGACCCTAAATGAAGCACAAGGCCACAATAGGTATTACAATAAGCCTAACACAAGCTGCAGGGGTGGATATTTGTTAGGGGTGTGAATTGGCAAGAATCTGGCGATGCGATACACGTATGACGATACAATATATCCCAGTTCTGTCTCAAAGACGATATATTGCGACTTTTTAATTTAAAAAAAATTACATCCTAGGGGGGTGGGACACCATTTTTTTTGAATTTTCAGGGTTGAAAAACCCTTACAAATCAACCCTAAAAATGGCGTCAGGGGCAAGGGGCAATAGTGCGGGAGGATCATCCCATAGAGCAGGGGTACTCAACTACTTTCAGTGGAGGTCCACTTACCAGGGTCTGCCGTGGGATGAAGGTCCGGGGGGGGGGGGGGTGGTGGTGGTGTAAGTAAGAGTGCCAGCCCGGACAGGACGAGCGCGCCCAGGCGCATCAAGCGCTGAGGAATTACCTCAGGCTCGACCCAGGAGCTCCGGAACATGGCTCACACCAGGGCGCAAACCGAACCAGCCACCCTGGGGCGGACTGGGGTCAAAAAATGGCCCTGGACTTTTTGGTCACAACGGCCCTGCTGTACTTTACAGCCCAGTATAAGTGTGTTAATGTCACATTAATATATTATATATATTAAAACTTACCAAAACCTGGGATTGGTCCTTGACCCTGGGGTAGCCCCACGGATCGTGGGAAAACTTACCTGACTGCCGTTCCAGCGGCACATGCGCTGATTCTTGTTTGCTGAAGGGTTGAATGGAGCCAAGCATGCTGCCGGCTACATGCCCACTGGCCTCTAGCTGGGTGCATGTGCCATTAGATTGGTAGTCAGGTAGTTTTTTACTGAGAAAATCTTGGGTGTTGTTCCTCTTTAAAGTGGACCTATCACCAGGATTTTCATTATCTTGGTGATAGGTCCCTGCCCCAGGGGCCTCTCGATTTGGGATACCCTGCTGTGTATAACCCCCAGATTGCTCACCCCACTCACCTTTGCACCAGTCCCACAGCACATTCGTTGACACTTGTCCAATTGGCGTTTTATATTGTGCTACTAATGCACGGCATAAAGCCATTGTTTAGGACTCAGCGTTGGCATAGGGAACAGCAGCAGGCGCATCCCTGGTTTCCCTATGATGTGCGCATCCCTGCCTATCTGAATGTCTGGGCGGATGCTCTAGGAACGCCAGGGATGCAGCCATGGCAAATGACCAGTGGAATGCTAAGGGGTTCATACAGTGGAGCATCCATTTGGAGCCCCCAGGGGCACCTAGTCGGCCAGCCCTGGAGTCTTTTAGATTCTAGGGCCAGCTGTGTTGGTGAAATGGTCCACTTTAAACAGACCAAAACCCAGGTGAGCTGTGTTTTGATCCACTTTATGAAAAACAATTAGGGCTAAATGCAAAACTGGAATAGGAAAGGACCTTTACTGGATCTCTGTGTACAAGCAGCTTGCACATTGCACAAAAAAAAAAGTTTTTCAAAAAGGACAAAAACATTTGGCTTACTTTTTAAATGTGCTTGAGGTGGTGTCCCTGAAAGGGTTAATTCCCAGCACATCAGATTTACAGCCCCTGCTGCTGATCCAGGGATGACATGGTCGGGTGATTGAGAGGGAGAAAGTACAGACTCTGACCTCTTAGGATACGGAACCCGGCTGCCGATGCTCAGCCGCGCTCTTCTCTGCCCCATCATCGGTTCCTCCCACGTGTTCTCCTTCGCTTCATGCTGAACCTTATGCGCCGTGCCAGCCCTGGCCTCCGACCTGTCCGGAACTAATGTTGCTTCCTGTATTGCAGCCCGGCTATCATAGGCTGCAGCACAAGCAATATGATAACCAGCGACTGCGCTTCATTCACCTGTGTTCCACTGCGGAACACATTGCAAGACCTGGAGCAGCCCGGTATGCCCTACTGCCAGTCCGCTCCTGCAGCCACCGAACGGCGCGCTCTCACCGTGCGCAATATCCAGCTAGCCTGACTATTGAGCCCAGGGCAGCCGCGGGAGGAGGAGACAGCGCATCATCAAGCGGCGCCCGAACAGGGGACCACAGGCGGGGGCCATCGCCACAGTCCAGCCCTGGGCAGCGGTCCAGACAAATGGCGTCTGCGGTCCGGATTCGGAGTACCCCTGCCATTTTGAGTACCCCTGCCATAGAGGCTCACCATATGCCTATACCGCCTACCCTTTGGTGGGGGATTGCAGTGGAGCAGCGCTCCTAAGCACCTGACAGCGGTGCTGCCTACCATCAGCCGGACCAGCACAGCCAAGGCTGGGAGGCACATTAATAATGGAATGGTGGGAATAGTCCTACAGGGCCGCAGGCTAATAGCCCCGCTCACCTGCGAGAAGAGAGAGCCATCTTCTTGTCCTTTGCAGTCCAGACTGCAGAGAAATTCTAGGGATTTGTGGGAGGTCCCGGGTATTTGAGGGCCTGGGAGGAGCCAACTTCGCGGTCTCTGCAGTCCAGCTCCATCTGGCGGAGTAATACCCAAGTGTAATGATTCTTATCTGGAGCAGGATGTACTGTATACTAAGAATAAAACAACAAAAGGCTAAGGGGACATAAGTCCCTCTGTACCGTAATGGCAGGAGCACACAACAAATGTATTAAACCAAAATAAAGTAGAAAAATATACAATATTTTATTAGAACCATAAAAACACACAATTATTAAGACAAAACATACAAATTAAAAACCTTGCGTGTCCCCTGATACTTCCAGTGCTGGAAACAAGCATTCAATACCTGGGAAAAGCTCCTCAACTGTAAACTGGTTGGACTAAGGGAAATCCCCAATATTTTGTGCCGGCACAAAACCCATAATACATAAAATATATACTATAAAAAACCTCATCAGCAATATGAACCTCAATAAAGTGACAGTGCAAAACTAAAACGTGTACTTAATAACACCCATGTATACAAATTATGACAATAGTGCATATAAATGTATCAAATGAACACATGTATAAACAAGAGTGAACCATTACTTATAAATAGGAAGTGCATACACGTGTAAAAATAACATTCAATGAAAAACACACAAAACAATCTAAATGAACCTACTGATCATGGACATCTTAGAGCAAAAAACATACCAGCATGGAATCAAATATAACAAAGGGGTACACCTGGCAACCAAGTCCAACAACCAAATATGGAGCCGGGGACTAACAGGGGGGACACCTACGTACGCGGCCGCCCGTGCCTCTTCGGAGGGTGAAAAGATAAACAACTTACTGCATCCACGTCCTTATATACCTCTCCATAGCTGCTTAATATGCCGCCCTTGAAACGTGTGTATGGAGCGCACTGCGTTCCAGCAGTCAGCGGCAGAAATGACTTTGCGCACCCAACCGGAAGTAACACGGCTGGTAGCGCCTAGGAGACTGGCCAATGGGGGCGTAAGCTTAAGGAGGGGGGCGTGCATTACCAATGGGGGAAGTAAAGAAAGAGATTTTTTAAAAAATATTTACAAAGCAATGTGTCAGGGCAGACTAGCAGTCCAGGGCTAGCGGCCAGTATTTCCCCGGAGGTACCGGTACTTACAAACGGGTACAAAGTGTCAGCTGCCATTCATCCCCGCCCCGAGGCCAATACCGCCCCCAGCCCCAGCACAGCCCACGTAGCTGGAAGCAAAGCGGGCAACCACACAGGGCGCCCCACAACTCGCGGGCGCATAGCGCCCACGCTAGTATATAACTGCCAAAAACCGGGCAAAGGGGCCAAAGCAAAGACCTAGAGAGATTTTGTTGTGTTTTTTTTTATGGTTCTAATAAAATATTGTATATTTTTCTACTTTATTTTGGTTTAATACATTTGTTGTGTGCTCCTGCCAGTAAGGTACAGAGGGACTTATGTCACCTTAGCCTTTTGTTGTTTGGTTTATGAGGTTTTTCAGGTACAGTGTAGCACAGCTATTGGATTTTGTATTTGTGGTGCACCCCCTTGTGTATTTACGGTATACTAAGAATACATATATTTTTTTTTCTTTACTCACCTCTGATTGTCAGCTCCTGTGTCCCTCACAGATCCGATGACAGATGCAGTGATAGAGGATCTCCTGCCTCTCTCCTCCTCTGCCCAGCGATCAACAGCATCAGAGAGCTGAGCCGCCGCGAGCCGGGATGACCCCCTCAGGGGTGACGTCATCCATACTCGTGAAGATGGCAGCACCCGTTGGGAAGGCAGGGGGAGATGGCCTGTTGGGCTCTCTCCTGAAGAGCCTGGGGGGGGGATCGGAGGCACTCGGGTGAGGAGGAGAGTCGGCTGGAACGAGGGGTCAGGTCAGTGTTTTTTTTACGATACTAGAAAGAAAAAAACGATTCTAGTATCGCCAAATAAAATACTGCGATACTTGACAATCAATTTTTCTAAAACCCCTAATATTTATATCTGTGATATCAAGGATCACTGGAGAAACATCTCCTCTTCCTAAAAAATAACCCCTTCCTGCAGCTTTATGATAAGATGGGAGGCTTGCGCTCAGTTGATCATGATTTATAATTGCATTACCAGGAAGAATATTCTTACTTTTCTGGCATAATAAAGTGCAGAAGGGACCAGAGTTCCTTTAGCGAATTTTGAAGAGGGGTCCCAGTGATCAGTAGTCTGTGGTTGGATCTGAAGTCTATGAGCGTCTTGTAAAGCAAAGAATCGTCGTTCTTCAAGCGATGAGCTTCATCAACTCCAAGAAAAGCCCAATTAATACTGCTTAATACAGCCTGGAGACAGATGAAAATACAATAAACAATGATGTCACTCTATCATTAAGAAAAATACCATTTTGTGATTACTCACCTGTAAAATGGGTATTATAAGTATGTCACACACCCCGCTTCCAATATTCATGACATGTGGGTTATGGCCAGTAGAGGGCAAACTTTGCAGAGATGACAGGAAAAAAAGGAGCCCCTCCCAGTCCATAAATACCTGGGACCTCCCACACATTCCCCAGTATAGGACAGCAGTAAGGGGACCAGGAAGAACCAAATATAAACAATCATAACACTAAAAGGTTCACCATATAAAAGATCCAAAATACCAATAAGGGCGGGACATCCAATAGCAGTGTCCATCATGGGTGGGGATCCCAATACGGCAAAAAATGCACAAATTTTAAACCACTGCAGCTTGCAGAAACTTGCGGACAAAAACAGCATCCACTGAGGCCCGCACATCAACCTTATAAAACTTGAAAAAAAGGATGAACGGCGGACCAAGTAGCAGCCTTACAAACTTGTTCCAACAGAAGCCTGGTGCTGAAAAGCCCAAGAAACCCCAACAGCACGAGTCAAATGAGCAATGATCTGAAAAGGGGGAACCTTCCCCTTGGCAGTATAGGCCCCAACAATGGCCTGGCATATCCATTTACTAATGGTAGACTTGGCGGGCGCGAAACCTTTCCTGGGCCCGGAGGGCTCCACGAACAAGGCGTCTGTCTTACGAAAGGGAGAAGTAGCCACCAAATAGTACTTCACACAACGAACCACATCCAAAGAGTGCAAAACCCTCTCCTTGTCATTGCTAGGCTTAAAACACAAGGAAGGGAGAACTACATCCTGATTGAGGTGGAAGGCAGAAACCACCTTAGGAAGGAAATCTGGCTTAAAGCGAAATACCACCTTGTCCCGGTGTCTCTCAAAGTAAGGGGCCTGAATGGACAGCCGCCAACTCAGAGACACACTGAACAGAGTTAATAGCCACCAAAAAGGCAACTTTTTGAGTGAGCATAGAAAGTGCAACATCCTGCACCGGCTCAAAAGGAGGCCCCTGGAGGGCCAACAGAACCAAATTCAAATCCCAAACGGGCAACAAAGGCTTTCTAGAGGACCGCACATGAGTAACCCCCTGGAAAAAAGTCTTAACCAGAGGATGCAGAGCAAAAGACCTTTGAAAGAAGACAGTCAGAACAGAGACCTGCCCTTTTAAGATACTAAGCTGGAACCCCAGGTCCAGACCGTGTTGAAGAAACTCCAAAATCCTAGAATTAGAAAACACCCTGCAAGGCAAGGCCCTAGCCTCACACCAGCCAAAATAGGACCTCCAAGTCCTGTAGTATATGTTAGAGGGAGATCTCTTCCTAGCTCTAACAAGAGTCTGAATCACAGCCTCAGACAAACCTTCCTCCCTTAAAGTGGACCAACACCCAGGATTTTGACTATCCTGGGTCTTGGTCCACTTCGGTGGGGCACCCCCGATCGGGGTGCCCCGATGTGTGAAAACCCCCGATCACCCGAAAAACTCACCTCTCCCCGCGCCGCCGGACAAGCGTTAGACAGCCGCGGACAAGCGGCTCCTCCGCCGCCGCCTCCCGCGCATCACTCTTGACGCGCCCGCGCCGGCCATTCACAGACGGCCGGCGCGGGCGCGCGCACGTCTAGAGGGGCGCGAGGGAGGCGAAGACAAGGTAAGGGGATATGGGGTGTTTGGGGGGGTTTCACCCCGCGGGACATCCCGATCTCGGATGTCCCGCGGGGAGGGAGGTGATCGGCCCGGGAATCTTATAGATTCCCGGGCCGATCACGGGAGGGTGATGGTCCACTTTAAGATGGAGGTTTCAGCAGCCACACCATCAAAGCCAGCGTCTGTAAATTGGGGTAACGTAGTGGACCTTGAGAGATCAGATCCGGAAACAGGGGCAGCCAGTACTGATCTACCGCCAGCCTTACGACGTCTGCGAACCAAGCCTGTCTTGGCCACCTTGGGGCCACCAGAATTGCTGGCGCACCCTCTAGAGCCAGCTTGCGCACCACCGTGCCTGCCATGGAGAAGGGGGGAAACAGGTACAGGAACCCCAGATCCCTCCAGGCAAGAGACATGGCGTCCACTGCCAGGGCCAGAGGATCCTGAGACAGAGACACAAACTTTGGGAGCTTGTGATTGTGAAGTGAGGCAAAGAGATCCACCTCCGGAAACCCCAACATGTGACAGAGGGACCGGAATACCTTGTGGTTGAGAGACCATTCCCCTCGGCGAGAGGATCCCCTGCTCAGGTAGTCCGCCTCCGTGTCTTCCACTCCCGGAATGTACACTGCTGAGATGCATGGAACATTGCTCTCCGCCCATGCAAGAATCAGAGAAACTTCCCTGAGGGCACTCCTGCTGCGAGTCCCTCCTTGGTGATTGATGTAAGCTACCGCAGTTCGATTGTCTGATCGAACCTGAACCGGTACGCCGCGTAGGTGATGCGTCAAGCATGACAGAACCAACCGAATAGCTCTCAGCTCCAAGACATTGATGGGAGTGTAAGCCTCCTGAGGACCCCACAGCCCCTTGAACTGATGCGTCTTCCAAAAACCTCCCCAGCCCGACAGGCTGGCATCCGTGGTAACCGTCTCCCAACAAGGGGTCAGAAAGGATCTGCCCCTCATCAGATTGCTTGGTTCCAGCCACCACTGAAGGGACTGCCGAACCCGGGGAGACATCATGAATGACTGATCCAATGACTGCGGACATCTGTCCCAGGCCAGTAATAGATGGAGCTGGAGCGACCTCATGTGGAACTGAGCAAAGGGAACTGCCTCAAAGGAAGCCACCATCAATCCCACCAGTCTCATCCCTAGCCGGATAGAAGGACGAGGTTTGGACAGGAGAAGATGTATCAGATCCTGAAAATCTGCACCTTGGACTGAGGAAGGAAAATCCTGGTCCGAATGGTATCCAGATTCATGCCCAGAAACGAGATCTCCCTTGAGGTGGAGAGAGAAGACTTGGGATGGTTGATCACCCAGCCGAACCTCTCCAGCGTCGCCACCACCATACCTGGTGTCCAGCTCTGCCAGACAGAGAGGATGCCGTAATGAGGAGGTCGTCCAAATACGGCACAATGTGAATGCCCTGGGCTCTGAGAAGGGCCATTATGCCCGCCAGCACCTTGGTGAACACCCTTGGTGCCGAAGTCAACCCGAAAGGGAGGACCACAAACTGAAAGTGCTGATCTCCCCCCACAAACCTGAGAAATCTCTGGTGTGCTGGGAAGATTGGTACATGAAGGTAAACATCCTTGATGTCTATGGATGTCATGAAATCCCCCTGACGAAGGGAATTGATGGCTGAGCGCTCAATGCGGAACTTCTTGGTTCTGATGAACCTGTTGAGAAGCTTCAAATCCTTCTTATCCTTTTTATGGATCCATCCTTTTTGGGAACCGTGAAGAGGTTGGAATAATAGCCCCGGCCTCTCTCTGAGAAAGGCACCGGGCATATGACATCCATGACCAGAAGATTCTTTACAGCCAGCAGGAGCCCCTGGGAGGAGGAAGAAAGAGACCCGGAAGAGACCACTTCCAAGATTCATTTGTCTGTGACCTCCTGGGCTCAGACCAGGAAGAAGTGCCGCAGCCGTCCCCCCCACCCGCAAGGGTGAGGGCGTCCCCTCATTGCTGAGCTGTCTTGGCAGCAGGCTTGGGCTTGGAACCCCAGTTAAAGCCTGGACGTGCGAGTCCTCTGCCTCTGTTCCGGAATCACCTCTGAAATTAGAGTAGGCAAAGCCTCTGCCTGCTCTGGCACCGCGAAAGGAAGGATTGAAGGAGCCTGCCCCCCCCCCCCCCGAAAGGGGCGACGCTGCTTCTTACGTTGAGGTAACTTTCCACCTTTCGCCACTGAATCCAATTTATCTCCGAACAGCCTCATACCCAGGAAGGGTAGCGCTGTGAGTGATTTCTTAGCCGCAATGTCAGCCACCCACTGGCGTAACCAGACCGATCGGCGAATAGCCACCAGCAATGCCGAGGTTCTACTACACATAATTGCGTCATCCAAAGCAGATAAAACAAAGGTCATAAATAATTTACACCACTTAAGGGCTGTGAATTCATCACTGGCCGGGTTAAGCTGGGAACCACTCAACAGGTCCCTAACCACAGACCTGGTAGCCACAGTCGCGAGTGCCGAGGCACAAACAGGCCGCAAGGCTGAACCAACACTGGCAAAGGCATGGCATGCCATCTGATCAAAGCGTTTGTCCTCACCATCTTTAAAGAGTGGTGGCGTCTGGAGAATGTACAACGGAGGTGTTGGACAATCCCAGAACGGGCGCATCGACCTCGGGAGGGAATGACCAGCGCTTCACCGCCTTCACCGGGAAGGGATACTTCCTATCCCATCCCTGAGGAACACTGGGGAGCCGGCTAGGCCTCTCCCATTCCTAAAAAATCATGCAATCAAAATGATTCTGATTTGGGAAATCCAAGCGGGGCTTAAAAGTCCCAAAAAATTCCCCCTTCTGCGGGGGGGGGCAGGATCTTGGGGGTATCCACGGCATCCCCCAGCGCCTGCCCAGTATCAGTATCAAAAAACTGCTGATCCTCAGCATCAGATTCCTCAAACAATTCCCCCTCCTTGAGTGGGGAATAATCAGACCAGTCAAGGGAATCATAGTCATCAAAATCCAGAACCGGCGCGGCCGGCGACAGATGCCTTCTCTTAGCTGGGGCCTTTCTGGCCACAGAGCTAGAAATCAACTTTTCGATGTTGGCCAGCCTAGCACAAACATCAGCTTGCGACTCCTCGCTAATGACAGTGTCACTTGGGGTACGGATAAGGCGGGGTGGGGTAGTTGATGAGGCCGGCGGCACGGACCCAGACGCCTGGGACCCCGACTGCCGCGTAATGGCCTTCTGTGCACATGGAATGCAAATAAACACATTATCCCCCGCAAGGGATGCCCCACAAACCACACACTGCCGGGGTTGCCCCAAAGGGAGCCAGAGCCCGGTATCCTGGGAAGCCTCCATATGGTGATTTTTTATGGTAGTCGCAATGACCAGTGGGAATTACGCTAGTAAGCTACCTGGGATGCCCCTTAACGTCCGTTAGTGGGAGGATTTGTAAAGCCCCAATTTGAGTGAGGGATCTAAAGCCACAAGCCATTACAGCAATCATACTTCAAAATATCAACGCAGACAAAGAATATAAATGCATAGCCTTAATGTATATAGCAGGATAATGCAGCATAAAATGCACCCTCATAAAAACGAGAAATAGTAAAAAGACGAGCCCCGCAGGGCACTCACAGTGAGAAACAATATGGCGACCAGGGCACAAGAGACAGCAGCAGCAGCATCTAGGAGAGAAGGAGAAGGGGGGCGGGCCAGCGCGGATCGTGTGGCCCCGCCCCCTTCTGCAGAGAAGAGGAACCACAGTTCCCAGTGATTTGCTGGGAACCTCCTTGGGCACCAAAGAGAGGCGACGGGCCCCGCCCCCCCCTTCCAAGCTGAGGAGAAGGAAGAGAACCCCTTTACATCAGCATCTGCGGAGCCGGCCTGGCCTCCAGGACACCTGGCATAACAGCGTGGTCGCCAAGTGAAACAAACATGCACACCAACACTCATACCATCAAAGCAACTGACAGTAAGATCAGTTGAACTGACAGCCCCCCCCCCCCATGATCCAGGGACAGGGAGCAACGGACAGGGTGGACACCCCAGCCACATAATGCGGCGCAGGGACTACACGGACAGGGCATCCCAAACCAGGATCCTGAACCTGGTATCCGCCAACCCCTAGGTGGGGGTCTCACAGGGGAGCATAGCTCCTAATTAGTACACCACTAGGGTCTCACCTACCATCGCCCGGACCTACAACCGAGGCTGGGAGGCATAGGTAATCAATAAGACAAGGTCCAGGCAGAAATAGAGGAATAAAATGGCCGGGTGTAAACCCGTCTTACCTGCAAAGAAGGAGACAGCCATCTTCTGACTTGCTCCCCGTCTGCAGAGACGATTACTGGGGAATGTGTGGGAGGTCCCAGGTATTTATGGACTGGGGGGGCTCCTTTTTTTCCTGTCATCTCTGCAAAGTTCGCCCTCTACTGGCCATAACCCACGTCATGAATATTGGAAGCGGGGTGTGTGACATACTTGGAATAACTCCTTCATGATGGTCATCCTAACAAGTGCGCAGGGATACAGACCCTACATTTTATACATTATACCAAGGAGGCAGCTTCCATATTTACCTAAATAAACCAAAGAAGCATGATGGGGATAAAAAATACCATTTTGTGATTACTCACCTGTAAAATGGGTATTATAAGTATGTCTCACACCCTGCTTCGGAAATAGTCATTACACTTGGGTTATGTCCAGTAGAGAGCGAACTTCTGCAGAGATGACTAGAAAAAAAGAAGCCCCTCCCGGTCCATAAATACCTGGGACCTCCCACACATTCCCCAGTATAAGAAAGCAGTAAGGGGACCAGGAAGAGCAAATAAAATCTGAGAAAAAAGTATCACCATACAGAGGATCCAAGATACAACTCAGGGTGGGGCGAAGCAGGGTGTGAGACATACTTATAATACCCATTTTACAGGTGAGTAATCACAAAATGGTATTATTCCAAGTATGTCTCACACCCTGCTTCGGAAATAGTCATTACACTTGGGACATCCAATAGCAGTGTCCAAAAAGGGTGGGGATCCCAACAGGCAAAAGAGCACAAAGTAAACCACTGCAGCTTGTAGAACTTTGCGACCGAAAACAGCATCCGCTGAGGCCCGCACATCAACCTTATAAAACTTGGAAAAGGTGTGAACAGAAGACCAAGTAGTAGCCGTACAAACTTGTTCAACAGAGGCCTGGTGCTGAAAAAGCCCAGGAACCCTCCCCTTGGCAGAATAGGCCCCAACAATAGCCTGACGTATCCATATACTAATGGCAGACTTGACGGGGCCAAACCCTTCTTGGGCCCAGAGGGCACCACAAACAAGGCGTCCGTCCTACAGAGAAGAGAAAAAGCCACCAAAAAGTACTTCACACAACGCACAACATCCAAAGAGTGCAGGGCCCCTGATTGAAATGGAAGGCAGCAAACCACCTCAGGTAGAAAGACCGACATAAAACGGAAGACCACCTTGTCCTGGTGTCTTTCAAAGCAAGAGGCCTGAATAGACAGAGCCGCCAACTCAAAAACAAATCAACAGAGATAATAGCCACCAAAAGGGCAACCATTTGTGTGAGAAAAGAAAGTGCAACATCCTGCACCGGCTCAAAGGGAGGCCCCTTGAGGGCCGACAAAACCAAATACAAGTCCCAAGCAGTCAACAAGGACTTGCGAGGAGGCCGCACATGAGTGACCCCCTGGAAAAAAATCGTAACCAAAGGATGAAAAGCAACAAACCTTGAAAGAAAACCGCAAGGTCGGAGACCTGCCCTTTTAGAGTACTAAGCTGAAAACCCAGTCCAAACCGTGTTGGAGAAACTCCAAAATACTGGGAATCGAAAACACCCTACAAGGCAAGGCCCTAGCCTCACACCAATCAGTATAGGACCGCCAGGTCCTGTAGCAGATGTTGAGAGGAAAACTTCTTCCTAGCCCTAACAAGCGTCTGGATCACAGCATAAGACAAACCATCCTCTTTTAAGATGGAGGTTTCAGCAGCCACACCGTCAAAGCCAGCGTTTGTAAATTGGGGTAACATAGCTGACCTTGAGTGACCAGATCCGGAAACAGGGCAACCTGTACTGATCGACCACCAGCCGCACGACGGCTGCGAACCACACCTGTCTTGGCCACCAGTATAGCTGGCACACTCTCTTGAACCAGCATGCACACCACCCTGCCTACCATGGAGAAGGGGGGAAACAGATACAGGAGACCCAGAGCTCGCGAGGCCAGAGACATGGCATCCACTGCCAGAGCCAGAGGATCCTGGAACAGAGACACAAACACAAGGAGCCTGTGGTTGTGACGGGAGGCAAAGAAATCCACTTCCAGAATCCCCCACCTGCAACAGATGGATAGAAATACCTTGTTGCTGAGGAACCATTCCCCTCGGCTAGAGACCCCCCTGCTCAGAGAGTCTGCTTCCAGGTTCTCCACTCCTGGAATGCACACCGCCTAGATGCATGGCACATTGCTCTCAGCCCATGCAAGAAATTTTCCCTAAAATTCAGAGTGCATTCTGATTTCTTAGAATTAATTCGCTCCTCACTATTTATATCTCCTGAACCTAAAGCAACTTTTTAAAACAGACAAATTACTTGCCTTATCTTTAAGTAAAATTTCATAGGTTGTCAGGAGGGCATTAAATTTCATCTTCTTGCTCTGCTGATAAACCCATTCGTACTCCCGTATCTAAAAAAAAAAAAAAAAGAACAATGAGATGTTATCATTCGAACCGCCTTGTTGGAATTGACACAGGATTTGGGGATGTTGTAGAATGTAATGGTGTGATGTACCCCTCCTCCTTTCTTTCCCTTCCCTTTTTCCTTTCTGTAACCCATCCTATCCTACTGAAAACCAATAAAATTTGATTATACTAAAAAAAAGAACAATGCTGCAGATGTTCAAAAAACTGCCCTCTACATTGGTAAATGTGAAAGGATTATTTTACAAGATTTAACAACTCTTAGGCATCATTAAAACCATAATATTCCACTGAACAGGACTCACTGTGTTTCTGCTCATAAGGTCGCCTATGTAAACAACCACATTAATGTCAGGTCCCCACACTTCAAATTCTCGTTGCCAAGACGTCAGAGTAGATAGTGGCACCACCAAGAGAAATGGGCCATACAGCTGATGCTGGTGAAACAGGTAGGAGAGGAAGGAAATGGTCTGGATTGTTTTCCCTAGGCCCATCTCATCGGCAAGGATAACACTGTTATTTCTGTTGACACAAAAAAGGGATTTATTATACTCACATTTACTTAGGCAAAAAGCACCAATCAGGTTAAGCCTTCAATAGCTTGAGCATCAGACACTCTAACAAAACTTATCCCCTAAAATCCTTTTCCTCTATCACATTACTTGGGTACACGGTTCTCATGGGAATGTCCTACGCTTAGTGTCCCCTATGGGCTGCAAAGAGCCTGGAAAATTTCATGATGGAGAGACCCTTCTCTCTCATACAGTTTTGCCCTGTTCAGAAAATGCGCTTGAACACTGTCCACTCGCAAGAATGTGGACTGTTGAAATGCATGAGATGTCCCTCTCAGCCCAATGCTTGACCCACCTACTTGAGTGCCCATTTGCTCCTAGTACTACCCTGATGGTTTAAGTGGGCAACTTGATGTCTACCTGAATCCTTCAATGTGTGTGTGTCCAATGTCTGTCCAATGTCTGAGGGACAATAGGATCACCTAAATTCCAAAATGTAGATGGATAACAGGCATTCCTGCTTGTTTCAACATGCCTGGAATGTCCGATCACACCTCCCAACCGGCTTGATTGGACATGTTCAGTATGATCCATACTACTGGGACAAAGGACATGCCTGTCTGCAGAGAATGGAAATCAAACCACCAGAGTTAATGACCATTTTACTCAGTACATTAGGAAAAAAAGAAAGATCCAAGAAGATTTGTCTGTGAGTAGCTCTGTCTGCCATCCACAGTGGCCTTTTGTGTAGTTGGGAACATTTTTACTGCCTCCATTGAGGCTATCATTAGGTCCGAAAGATGCATTCCATGATGGATAGTAGAAATGCCGTCCAAGAACAGAGCCCTTATCTTGGCTTGAATATATACTCTCTTTTCTAACTGTAGAAAGACTCTGCCCTGTTCTGTCTCCAGAGTCATCCTCAAAGAGGACCTTCTGGTATAAGAATCAGAAGGGCCTCCCAGTCCTATAATGGAAGCAATGATCTCTAACCATACCAGCCTTTCTGCTATCTTATGGGGAGTATCCAGACCCTCAGCCTAAAATGCCCCAATTCTCGCATGGTCGCTGAAGACAAAGGAGAAATTACCAGACCAGGACGTAAACAGTCATGAAAATTGTGGTCTTAGTTATTAATATCTAATTCAGTGACGCCCTGAAGTGAAATATAAGATGAAAGGATGAATACCTAAGAAGCTTTATCCTTTCACCTTAGAGGAGATGTAGGGATTTTTGTATTGACTTTCCAGAGTGTGTCTGACCTCCTAGCTAGTTGGTGTTTTCTACCTATTTAGACAAAGCAAAATATAGCATAGGGAGTAACATTAAAACACAATTACAGTTATTGTAGCTCGAAGAACATAGCTGTAAAATAAACATTTAACAAAATAATTACATACTTGCACCATGAATGAGCCAGCCAGTTGAGACCTTCTAGCTGATAGTCCCGGAGCTCAAGCCCAAGTCCATCGCCGATGTAAGAAGGCTGTTTCTTTAATGTCACAAATCTAGGTCTTTGTCTCAGGACCTGTTAAAAGCACATAGAAATTGTGAATATATACATTTCTTCAGTTCTACATACTGAGGTCAGTTCGGTCAGTCTCTAATCATCTATTTGTCTTTGGGTTGCAGATGAAAACATAAAAAACCACCCACTGATAACATCTATGGTGCAAACCCTAGTAATGCAGCCTATCTAGACTTGTTCAGTGTTCTGAACAACACATTGTTCAGTGCCCTGAAGAGACATCAGCTGGCATTGTCAATAAATATCCCAACCCAATATATTAGTTAGCGGTCATTATCCCTCGAAATCCAATGTGGTTAATCCTATACTAAGAAAGCAGCAGCTGAGAGTTGCACCTTGCTCTGTAGCTTAGTGTTTGGAAGAAATAGAATTGAATACCTTGCAGTCCTTTACTGGGGTGGTTTTGGAGTTATTTCTGTTATTGAAGCTGTCAATGCAGTGCTGGAATTTTTTGCCAATGAGGGCTCCATCTTCCCAGCTACACTCAGCATAAGGAAGACCCATCCATTTGCACAAGTATTCAGGCTCATTGGAGGTGGAGTTTTTCCGGCTGTGAACTAGAATATATTTCAAATTAATTTACAATGTTCATGTTATATTCTTTTATTGCTCACAGGTAGGCAGTCCTGACACTAGGGAGGCTAACAACACTGCCCATACTGTCTCTAGCCTCAAATCTTAAGATTATTGCCTCTCTTGATCATCACCAGCTGAAGAAAGCAGCCTGTCTGGTTCCACTTTAATAACCCTGTGGCTATACAAAAGCTCACCAATGTCTATGGGGTCAGCTATGCTCCAGTTTAGACAAGTCATCATCCCATAACTGGATGGCATTCTGATAAAGCCTTATCCAATGACAGAGACATTACACAGCCTGGATTTACTTAAATCCACTATGATGGCAAGCAGGCCTGTGTCTTTCAGCGCTAGGTGTGAAGGCGTTTTCTGGGGTTATAGGTCTGCACACAATGCAGGGTTACATATTGGTGGACAAGAATGATCCCTCTTGTCTTAACTTCCAGCAATGCATGTGGTCCTTCATCAAAAACGCTACAGCAGACTTAACCAAAATGAAACCCCGGACGGAGTGGAATATTCTAGCGATGTGGGAGATCCATATGTCAAGTCTAAAACACTGTGATTTACTATTGCAGCCCAAATGGATCATCCATCAGCTCTGCCTTTTGGGGGGGGGGGGGGGGGGGGCTGTGAACATCATTATCAAGGCTTCAAACAAGGACAAAAAAATACCATTTTGTGATACTCACCTGTAAAATGGGTATTATAAGTATGTCACACACCCCGCTTCCACTATTCATGACATATGGGTTATGGTCCAGTAGAGGGCAAACTTCTGCAGAGATGAAAGCAAAAAAGAAGCCCCTCCCGGTCCATAAATACCTGGGACCTCCCACACATTCCCCAGTATATGACAGCAGTAAGGGGACCAGGAAGAGCTAATACAACATTCTTAACCATAAAAAGGTTCACCATATAAAAGGATCCAGAATACAAAAGGGGGGGATGAAGCTGGGTGTGTGACATACTTATAATACCCAATTTAAAGGTGAGTAATCACAAAATGGTATTATTCCAAGTATGTCACACACCCCGCTTCCACTATTCATGACATATGGGACATCCAATAGCAGTGTCTGTCATGGGTGGGGATCCAAATACAGCAAAAAATGCACCAATTTAAACCACTGCAGCTTGCAGAACCTTGCGGCCAAAAACAGCAGCTGAGGCCCGCACATCAACCTTATAAAACTTTGCAAAAGTATGAACGGAAGACCAAGTAACAGCCTTACAAACTTGTTCAACAGAAGCTTGGTGCTGAAAGGCCCAGGAAGCCCCAACAGCATGAGTAGAATGAGCAGTGATCTTAAAAGGAGGAACCCTCCCCTTAGCCTGACGTATCCATTTACTAATGGTAGACTTGGCCAAACCTTTCCTGGGCCCAGAAGGCACCACGAACAAGGCGTCCGTCTTACGAAAAGGAGAAGTAGCAACCAAATAGTACTTCACACAACGAACCACGTCCAAAGAGTGCAAAACCCTCTCCTTGTCATTGCTAGGCTTAGGACACAAGGAAGGGAGAACTACATCCTGATTAAGATGGAAAGCAGAAACCACCTTAGGAAGGATATCTGGTTTAAAACAAAAAAACACCTTATCCTGGTGTCTCTCAAAGTAAGGGGCCTGAATAGACAAAGCCGCCAACTCAGAGACACGCCGAACAGAGGTAATAGCCACCAAAAAGGCAACCTTTTGAGTGAGCACAGAAAGAGCCACATCCTGCATCGGTTCAAAGTGAGGCCCCTGGAGGGCCGACAGAACCAAATTTAGGTCCCAAACGGAAATCAAAGGCTTTCTAGGGGGCCGAACATGAGTGACCCCTTGGAAAAAAGTCTTGACCAGATGTTGCAAAGCAAAATACCTTTGAAAAAAGACAGCCAGTGCAGAAACCTGACCCTTCAAAGTACTGAGCTGGAACCCCAGATCCAGGAAATCCTAGGAATCGAAAACACCCTGCAAGGTAAGGCCTCACACCAGTCAATATAGGACCGCCAAGTCCTATAGTAAATGGTAGAGGAAGACCTCTTCCTAGCTCTAATCAAGGTTTGAATAACCGCCTCAGACAAACCTTTCTCCCTCAGGATGAAGGTTTCAGCAGCCACGCCATCAAAGCAAGCGTTTGTAAATTGGGGTAACGTAGTTGACCCTGAGAGATCATAATTGGAGACAGGGGCAGCCTGTACTGATCTACCGCCAATCTTACGACGTCTGTGAACCAAACCTGTCTTGGCCACCTTGGGGCCACCAGAATTGCTCTCCCCTTGATGGGGAGAGAGAAGACTTGGGGTGGTTGATCACCCATCCGAACCTTTCCAGCGTCGCCACCACCGTCCTGGTGTCCAACTCCGCCTGGCAGAGGGAAGAAGCTGTAATGAGTAGGTTGTCCAAATACGGCACAATGCGAATGCCCTGGGCTCTGAGCAGGGCCATTATGCCCGCCAGAACCTTGGTAAACACCCTCGGTGCCGAGGTCAGCCCGAACGGGAGGGCCGCAAACTGAAAATGCTGATCTCCCACCATGAACCTGAGAAATCTCTGGTGTGCTGGGAAAACTGGTACATGAAGGTAAGCATCCTTGATGTCTATGGACGTCATGAAATCACCCTGACGAAGGGAACCGATGGCTGAATGCAGAGTCTCCATGCGGAACTTCTTGGTTCTGATGAACCTGTTGAGAAGTTTCAAATCCAGGATGGGACTTATGGAGCCATCCTTTTTGGGAACCGTGAAGAGGTTGGAATAATAGCCCCAGCCTCTCTCTGAAAGAGGCACCGGGCATATGACCGCCATATCCAGAAGATTTTTTACAGCCAACAGGAGCCCTTGCGCCGCCCGAGGATCCGATGGCACCCGAGACCTTAGGAATCTGGGAGGAGGCCGGGACTCGAACTCCAGTTTGTACCCGGAAGAGACCACTTCCAATATCCACTTGTCTGTGACCTCCTGGGCCCAGACATGGAAGAAGAGCCGCAGCCGTCCCCCCACCCGCAAGGGTGAGGGCGCCTCCTCATTGCTGAGCTGGCTTGGCAGCAGGCTTGGGCCTGGAACCCCAGGTAGAGGCCGTACGGCACGTCCTCTACCTCTGTTCCAGGAATCACCTCTAAAGCCAGAGTAGGCAAGACCTCTGCCCCCTCTGGCACCGTGAAAGGAAGGATTAAAGGAGCTTGCCCCCCGAAAGGAGCGATGCAGCTTCTTACGCTGAGGTAGCTTCCCACCCTTCGCCACAGAATCCAATTTGTCTCCAAACAGCCGCGTTCCCAAAAAGGGCAAAGCTGTAAGTGACTCCTTGGCTGCAATGTCCGCCGCCCACTGGCGCAGCCAGACCGATCGGCGCATGGCCACCAACAGGGCCGAAGTTCTACTACACATGGTAATAGTGTCATCCATAGCCGACAAAACAAAATTCATGAACAATTCACACCTCTTAAGGGTTGTGAATTCAACGCTGTCCGGGTTGAGCTGGGACCTATTTAACATGTCCCTGATCTCCGACCTGGTGGCCACAGCCACGAGTGCCGATGCACAGACAGGCCGCAAGGCATAACCTACACTGGCAAAGGCATGACATGCCATCTGATCAATGCGCTTGTCCTCGCCATCCTTAAGGGTAGTGGCGTCAGGAGTATGTACAACGGAGGTGTTGGACAATCCTAGAATGGGCGCATCAACCTCGGGAGGGGAAGACCAGCGCTTCACCGCGTCCATTGGAAAAATACAATTCTATGATTACTCACCTATAGAATTGGTATTATGAGTATACAGTACATCCTGCTCCAAATCTAATACTTACAGTTGGGATATACTCCGCCAGATGGCGCTGGACTGCAGAGACATCGATAATAGGCTCCTCCCGGCCCCTCAAATACCCGGGGACCTCCCACAAATCCCCAGCATTGAAAAGCAGTTAATGAGAAGCCAGGAGAATTAAACAATCCAAACTATCAACTATAACAAGGATAACAATCACCATACAGGGGATCCAAGATAATGCAACCAAGGGTGGGTTGGAGCAGGACGTACTGTATACTCATAATACCAATTCTACAGGTGAGTAATCACAGAATTCTTAGTATACAGTACGTCCTGCTCCAAATCTAATATTTACAGTTGGGACATCCAATAGCAGTGTCCATAAGTAGGGTGGGATCTCCAAGAAAAATCAGCAGCAGACAGTTTAAACCACTGCCGCCTGCAGAACCTTTCGGCCAAAAGCAGCATCAGCTGAGGCCCTAACATCAACCTTGTAAAACTTTGAAAAGGTATGAACAGAAAAGAAGTAGCGAAGTAGAAGAGGTAGTGGCCTTGCAAACTTGTTCAACAGAAGCCTGGTGCTGAAAAGCCCAAGAGGCACCAATAGCACGAGTGGAATGAGCAGTAAGGCGGAAGGGAGGATTCTTCCCCTTAGCAGAGTAGGCCTGAATCACAGCCTGACGAATCCACTTGCTGATAGTAGACTTGGCAGGAGCCAAACCCTTCCTAGGACCAGAAGGGACCACAAAAAGAGCATCAGTTTTCCTGAAAGGTGCAGTAGCCACCAGATAGTACTTCAGACACCTAACCACATCCAAAGAGTGCAAAACCCTCTCCTTAGCATTGCTAGGATAAGGGCACAAAGAAGGAAGAACAATATCCTGATTCAAATGAAAAGCAGACACTTCCTTAGGCAGAAAGTCAGGTTTGAAACAAAACACCACCTTGTCCTGGTGTCTCTCATAGTAGGGGGGCTGAATGGAAAGCGCCGCCAACTCAGACACACGCCTGACAGAAGTGATAGCCACCAGAAATACAACCTTGAGCATAAGAATGGCCAAGGCAGCATCCTGCACAGGTTCAAAGGGAGCACCCTGCAAGGCTGACAGAACCAAGTTCAGATCCCAAACAGGCACCATAGGCTTACGTGGGGGTCGCACATGAGTGACCCCCTGGAAAAAAGTCCTGATCAGAGGGTACTGAGCAAAGGACTTCTGGAAGAAAATAGCCAGGGCAGAAACCTGACCCTTCAGAGTACTGAGTTGGAGCCCCATCTCCAACCCATGCTGCAGGAACTCCAGAATCCTGGGAATAGAGAACACACGACAGGGAAGAGACTTAGACTCACACCAGTCAATGTAGGCACGCCAACCCCTGTAATAAATGGAAGAGGAAGACTTCTTCCTAGCTTTAATCAAAGTATCCACAACCGAGGAAGACAGCCCCTTCTCCATCAAGATGGAGATTTCAGCAGCCAAGCCGTCAAAGCCAGAGTTTGTAAATTGGGATGGCGTAGTGAGCCCTGAGTGAGCAGATCCGGCACCAAGGGCAGAGCGTACTGATCTACCGCCAGCTGTACCACGTCTGCGAACCACACTCTTCTTGGCCACCTGGGGGCCACCAGAATTGCTGGCACCCTTTCCAGAGCAATCTTGCGCAGAACCCTGCCCAGCAGGGGGATTGGAGGGAAGACATACAGGAACTGAAAGTCCTGCCATGACATTGCTAGCGCATCCAAGCTCAAGGCCAGAGGATCCTGGGACAGAGAGACAAAGGCTGGGAGCTTGTGACTGTGGCGGGACGCAAACAGATCCACATCTGGTTGGCCCCAACGGAGACACAGAGATTGAAACACCCTGCTGCATAGGGACCATTCTCCCTGGCGAGAGGTCTCCCTGCTCAGAGTCTGCCAGGTGATTTTCCACCCCCGGGATGTACACAGCTGATATGCAGGGGACATTGGCCTCCGCCCAAGTCAGGATCAGAGACACTTCCTGGAGGGCCCCCTTGCTCCGGGTCCCTCCTTGAAGATTGATGTAGGCGACTGCCGTCTGGTTGTCCGAGCGCACCTGAACAGGCAGGCCCCGAAGGTGAGTAGTGAAGTGAGCCAGAACTAGCCTGATCGCCCGCAGTTCCAAGACATTGATAGGGGTGTGGGCCTCCTGAGGGCCCACACCCCTCCAGAAACCCACCACCAGAATTGCTCTCCCCTTGATGGGGAGAGAGAAGACTTGGGGTGGTTGATCACCCATCCGAACCTTTCCAGCGTCGCCACCACCGTCCTGGTGTCCAACTCCGCCTGGCAGAGGGAAGAAGCTGTAATGAGTAGGTCGTCCAAATACGGCACAATGCGAATGCCCTGGGCTCTGAGCAGGGCCATTATGCCCGCCAGAACCTTGGTAAACACCCTCGGTGCCGAGGTCAGCCCGAACGGGAGGGCCGCAAACTGAAAATGCTGATCTCCCACCATGAACCTGAGAAATCTCTGGTGTGCTGGGAAAACTGGTACATGAAGGTAAGCATCCTTGATGTCTATGGACGTCATGAAATCACCCTGACGAAGGGAACCGATGGCTGAATGCAGAGTCTCCATGCGGAACTTCTTGGTTCTGATGAACCTGTTGAGAAGTTTCAAATCCAGGATGGGTCTTATGGAGCCATCCTTTTTGGGAACCGTGAAGAGGTTGGAATAATAGCCCCAGCCTCTCTCTGAAAGAGGCACCGGGCATATGACCGCCATATCCAGAAGATTTTTTACAGCCAACAGGAGCCCTTGCGCCGCCCGAGGATCCGATGGCACCCGAGACCTTAGGAATCTGGGAGGAGGCCGGGACTCGAACTCCAGTTTGTACCCGGAAGAGACCACTTCCAATATCAGGACACTACCTCCTGAATCCACCGGTTTGAGACATGAAGCCTCCAGTCGTGAGCGAAGTGCTGCAGCCGTCCCCCCACCCGGATGAGTGAGGGCGCCCCATCATGCCTGAGGGGGCTTGGGAGAGGATTTTGCTTTGGGACCCCAGGAGGAGCCAGGACGTCCACGTCCTCTGCCTCTACCCCAGAAATCTCCCCGGGCCCCAGGAAAGGAAACCCCCCTTCCCTTGCACCACGGTAAGGGGAGGAGAAGGAACCCTGACCCCGAAAGGGGCGAGATTGCCGCCTGCGCTGGGGTAACCTGCCTCCCTTAGCAAAAAGGTCCAGGCGGTCCCCAAACAGGCGCAGTCCTTTAAAGGGAAAGCCAGTGAGGGCCTTCTTGGCAGCGTTGTCAGCAGCCCACTGGTGCAGCCAAACCGAGCGGCGTATAGCCACCACAAGGGCAGAAGTTCTGGCACACATTCTGATGGTGTCATCCAATGCTGAGAGGACAAAATTTACAAAAACATCACAACTGGAGAGTGCATTAAACACCTCACAAGGCAAATCATCAGGGGCACTATCAAGCATATTTCTGATAAGGGTTCTAGTGGCCACAGCAGTAATGGCAGAGGCACAGACCGGGCGCAGCGGCGTCCCTGCACATGCAAAGGCGTGGGATGCCAGCTGGTCAATGCGCCGGTCCTCAGCATCCCGCAGGGTAGTAGAGTCAGGGGAATGCATGACAGAGGTGTTAGAAAGCCCTAGGATCGGGGCATCCACCTCGGGGGGGGGGGGGGGGGGGTGACCAACATTTAACCACCTCAGCAGGAAAGGGATACATCCTATCCCAACTCTTTGGAACCCCGGGAACTTTACTGGGGCGCTCCCACTCCTGGAGCACAAGGTTATGGAAATGTGCCTGCTCGGTAAATTCCAAACGTGATTTTGCTGTATGGAAAAGCTCCACTCTTTGCCTAGGAGCTGCAACAGGGAGAGAGATGGACAGAACCTCAAAAATCTGGGTCAATAATCTGTCAGTGTCATCCGGGGCCCAGGGGTCAAAGCCAGAATCGTCATGACCCCTTGGTCTCTCGTCAGATGAGCCTGAATCAGAAAAGAGCTCCCCTTCATCAGACGGGGTATAGCCACAAAGATTCCCAAACTCCTCTGTTCCCATAGGGAAAACAGTGACATTAGGCGTCAAGTGCCGCTTCTTAGCAGGGGCCTTACGCACTAAGGACTTAGCAATCAACTGCTCAACAGTAGCCACTCTAGAAGACACATCAGGCCGAGAATCCCCACCAGTATGCAACTCAGCAGGAATGAGGTTTAAGCTTGGGGGAGTAGGTGAAGCCACTGGCAGGCCAGATTGCAATGCAAGCACCTGCTCAGCACAGGGTACACAGACCCGCGCCTTGTCAGCGTCAGCATGAGGCTGCCCACACGCTACACACAGCCGGTCTTGTCCCGAGGGGACCCCGGTCACATTATCCTGGGATGCCGCCATATGGTGATTATAGCGGCGCTATACGCCGATAGGGAATAACGCTAAATAGCAACCCAGGATGCCCCAATAACCCGCTAGGGAAGTGGGAGTATTATTTTTACAAGGCCTACAAGTATATACTAATACAGGGCCGGGAGAAGCCAAAAGGGTTCGCCCCGCCTGAAAGACATAAGCAGACAGGACCTGTAAGCACACAGTAACAAAAGTGAAAGATATAAAGCCGCCCACCAGGTCACTTACGGACTGCGGTAAGTAGGGGTCCGTCGCACATGGGCCAAACAGGCAGGATAAAGATGGCGTCGGTATACCTCGAGGGGAGGGCCGGTATCAGCAATGACGCGGAGCGCGCCAAAGACGCCCCCCCCCCCCCGAAGAGCGCGAAGCCACGAACGTGCAAGCAGCCAATGATGGCGCACCAGCGCCTGAGGTAATGCCGCCGCCAAGCGGAGAGTAAAGACAAGCCAGCGAGGCGGCTGACACAAGACTAAACAGAATGGAAAAAATGTGTAAAACACAGAATACATAGCATACATATTTACAGCCCCCCCCCCCCCTCTTTTCCCCCGAAGACTACAAGGAGGATGAGGGAGGACAGCGGCCACGTAAACAGGGCCCACCGATGGGCAGGGGCAAGGGGGCACTAGTGCGGGAGGGGCATCCATAGAGGCTCACCATAAGCCTGAACCGCCTACCCTTTGGTGGGGGACTGCGGTGGAGCAGCGCCCCTAAGCACCTAACAGCGGTGCTGCCTACCTTCACCCGACCAGCGCAGCCAAGGCTGGGAGGCATATTACTAGTGGAACGGGTGGGAATAGTCCTACAGGGCCGCGGGCTAATAGACCCGCTCACCTGCGAGTAGAGATCCATTTCTCGGCCTTCGCAGTCAGACCGGGTATTTGAGGGGCCGGGAGGAGCCTATTTTCGATGTCTCTGCAGTCCAGCGCCATCTGGCGGAGTATATCTTAACTGTAAGTATTAGATTTGGAGCAGGACATACTATATACTAAGAATAGGATACTTCCTATCCCATCCCTGAGGAACACTGTGAAGGTGACACGGCTTCTCCCATTCTCTAAGAATCATGCTGTCAAAATGATCCTGATTTGGAAACTCCAAGCGGGGCTTAGAGAACCCAAAGAATTCTCCCTTCTTCGGAGGGGCCTCCGCTGGTGGGGAAATATCCAGAATCTCTAACAGATGTGTCAGGAACCTGGGGGTATCAACAGCATCCCCCAGCGCCTGCCCGGCATCAGAATCAAAGAACTGCAATTCCTCAGTCTCAGATTCCTCAAACAATTCCCCTTCCTCAAGCGGGGATCAGCCCAATCAGGTGAGTCATAATCATCAAAATCAATTACCGGCGTAGCCGGTGACAGATGCCTTTTCTTAGCAGTGGCCTTTCTGCCCACTGAGCTAGAAATAATTTTCTCGAGGTTGGCCAGCCTAGCACATACCTCTGAGTGCGACTCCCCACTAATGACAGTGTCAATTGGGGTACGGATGATGCGGGGTGGGGTAGGTGAGGCGGGAGGCACTGACCCAGACGCCTGGGGTCCCGACTGCCGCGTTATGGCCTGTTGCGCACATGGTATGCAAATAAGTACATTCTCCCCCGTAAGGGATACCCCACAACCCACACATAGCTGGGATAGTCCCAAAGGGAGCCCCAAGCACGAGGCTATTGGAATGGGTCTGCTCGGGAAATTCCAAGCGAGCCTTAGCAGTATGAAAAAGGTCACCCCTTTGCCGGGGAGCCGCAGCAGGGGTAGAGAGGGACAGAACCTCAAAGATCTGAACCAGCAGTCTATCAATATCATCCGAGGACCAATGCTCGGAGACAGACTCTTCCTGACCCCTAGACTCATCGTCATAAGACCCTGAGTCAGAGAACAGTTCCCCTTCGTCCGAGGGGATATGGGCAACAAATCATCAGGTTCTATAGGGAAGAGTACCGATTCAGGGTTCAAGTGCCGCCTCTTGGCGGTGGCTTTACGCGCTAAGGAATTAGCAAGTTTTCAACACTAGCCAGCCTCGTGGCCAGATCAGGATGAGAATCCCCACTGGTATTGGGGGTTAGACTCAGGCTCGGGGGAGTAGGTGAAGTGCGGCGGGGTGCAGGCCCAGCGTCAGAGGAGACGGGAAGAACCGATAGCGCCTGCTGTGCACAAGGAACACAGACCGTGCATTGTCACCGCTGCTAGGTAGGACCCCACAAGCTACACCCGTTACATAGGGTCCACCGCTACATGGGGCGTGGGGCAACGATGCGGGAGGGGCATCCCCTGAAGGCTCACCATCAGCCTTGACCGCCTACCCTATGGTGGGGGATTGCGGTGTAGCGTAGCTCCATAAGCACACATGGTGCTGCCTACCTTCACCCGACCAGCGCAGCCCAGGCTGGGAGGCATATTCACACAGAGGAGGGGTGGAAATAGTCCCGCAGGGCCGCAGGCTGTAATAGCCCAGCTCACCTGCGAGAGAGTGATACTTCATGTCTTCGCAGTCAGCACTGCAGAGAAATCTAGGGGATTTGTGGGAGGTCCCTGGGTATATGAAGGGCCGGGAGGAGCCTGTTTTTGTATGTCTGCAGTGAACAGCACCATCTGGCGGAGGATTACCCACGTGTAAGTATTATAGATGGAGCAGGACGTACTGTATGCTTAGAATATATATATATATATTATATATATATATATATATATATATATATATATCAAGGTATATTGTTTATACCCTATAAACAAACATGACTCACATGTCCAGCAAGATGGCTGCCACCGCTATCCGGCCATAGCAGAAGAGTGAGAAGGGAGAAGAAGGGGCAGGCCAGCGCAGATCGCGCGCCACGCCTGCCCCCCCCCCACCCTCACAACCAGCAGCGCGGTTCCCAGCCCACTGGGCTGGGCTCCGCAATTGTCTCCAACAGAAGGGTGGGCGGGCCGCGGCAACGCGCGTATCGCCCGGCCCCGCCCCACACCACAGCCTGAGGGGAAGAAGCTCCCCTCAGGAGAGCAAAAAACGGCGACCAGCCGGAATGTAAAGCACAAGCACACTACACACACCTAAAAGGAAAGGTCCGGCCCCCCCCATGGAAGGTTAACAGAGGGACCTGGAAGGGGGATAATCCCGCACCGAGTATGGTGTAAGGGATATATATATATATATATATACGCGCAATTAGGGACAGGGCATCCCAAACCGGGATCACCAACCCGGATTCCGCCTACCCCATTATATGGGGTCTCACGGAGGAGCATGGCTCCCTAAACACCTATTAAGGTGATTCCTACCCTCGCCCGGACCTACAGCCAAGGCTGGGAGGCTAATATTGGGCTTAACGTATAAAGGTCCGGGCAGAAATAGGGCAAAAAATGGCCGGGCGTAAGCCCGGCTTACCTGCAAGGAAGAGAAGCAGACATCTTCTGACTTGCTCGCCGTCCTGCAGAGAAGGAACGGGGAATGTGTGGGAGGTCCCAGGTATTTATGGACCGGGAAGGGCTTCTTTTTTGCTTTCATCTCTGCAGAAGTAAGCCCTCTACTGGACCATAACCCATATGTCATGAATAGTGGAAGCGGGGTGTGTGACATACTTGGAATAATTACACCACTGCTGCATATTCAGAGGCTTAACTGACAGGCGATATAACACAGGGCACACACACACTTATATAGACTGAGGGGATTTCTAACTGTGAGAAATCATTTCCCTACTGTGAAGCAGAATTATCTAAACTATTATTCATTATTCATTGTCAGCAGCCTAAAGCATTACCTGGAAAATCAGAGTTCCCGGGAGCGGATTTACCAGTCTTAACAGCTGTAAAACAAAGTAGGTCATGTGTTGAGTTGAGAAAAAAGGAACAAGTCTAATAATCCTTATAGAGGAACAAGAGCCTCCCAATGTCCTCATCCCTGGGGTAGTCCGAATGGGGATACACCACTGTGTGAAAACCCGGGATTCTCTAGTAAGTGATCGCGGAGGTTTCACACAGTGGGCCATCCAAAATCAGGATGCCCCGCTGGAGAGGTACAGCAGCCGGAAGAGTGTAAATCTTGGGTGTTGTAATCTCATCATCTAAGGATCGGTGTGGTTGTTTGCCACAGTAACATCAAAAAGAGATCCAGGGTTCCCCATCTCACGCTACGCTAAAAAGTTACAGAATATAAATACCATTGTCCAAGCAGATGGTATATATTGTTTATGTTGCCATTTCAGCATGTAAAGCTCACTTGGATGATCTAGGGAGGTTCCGCTGCTGAAGAACATAACCGTGAGCCATTCTGTTATCAGTTCAGCGCTGGATAAACATGGCCCAGGCGTACCAGGAATATATGCTTGTTTGTTGTTTTGACTACAGTAACCCATTTCTAAACCAAAAAGACAAAGAAAATAGATAAATACTACATACCTATGACCCTTTCAACTATTTGATATTGCTTGTTGAGGTCTAATGCTAATTCCTGTTGGCAGTTAAAATACTCGACATCTTCGGGAGACACTTTGGATAACCTAGAGAGAATACAAACAATAGTAAAAATACTATTAAAACAACTTAATAACCAAAACAACATTTCAGAATTAACAGCTACTATAAGGTATAGGGGACTTTTCTAGATTTTAATCTTTATTAGATAAATAAGAAACATGAACCCTCCAAGGTGGTTCAAGACAGAAGTCCATCATACTATACAAACTGTGTCACTTAGCATGACTAATAGATATCTCAATATTCTTTAAAGTGGACCAACACCCACGGGTGATCGGCCCGGGAATTTATAAGATTCCCGAGCCGATCACCTCCCTCCCCGCGGGACATCCGAGATCGGGATGTCCCGCGGGGTGAAACCCCCCCAAACACCCCAAACTCCTTACCTTATCTTCGGCCGGCCGCCGCAGCCGCCTCCCTCGCGCCCCTCTAGACGTGCGCGCGCCCGCGCCGGCCGTCTGTGAATGGCCGGCGCGGGCACGCGCGCGTCAAGAGTGACGCGCGGGAGGCGGCAGCGGAGGAGCCGCTTGTTCGCGGCTTGTCCGTCGGCGCTGGGAGAGGTGAGTTTTTCGGGGGGTTTCACACAGCGGGGCACCCCGATCGGGGGTGCCCCACCGAAGTGGACCAAGACCCAGGATAGTCAAAATCCTGGGTGTTGGTCCACTTTAACAGCATAAAGATCAAAACCTTAATAGTTCAGCACCTAGGGTGGCTCCCACTCAACCCTTTCTTCAATATTTAACCAGAAGCATTTCAACAAGAGCATGTGACACAGTACATGACAATACAACGAATCACACCACCCTCACCCAGACTATTTCTCATTCATCTACATATTACCTAATGAAAAAGATTAGCTCAAATCTTTAGTAGATAAAGGTGTTGGATCCTCCCCAAGTCCTCCTCTGTTAACCTTTTTCCACAACATCTCTCAACATGTCAAAAGGAGTAAAACCAAAATACATAGTTTCCCTATGGTTTCTCAGAAAAAGTTCCACCTAGTTCCTGCTCCCAACCTCTAATATAATTAGGGACAAACTATTTTTATGGGATGGAACAGCCATGTCTAGATTTAGGGTCTACAATACTGTCTATTTTAGTAGGTAAGGCTAATACCCCATTTGCCATGATACATAGTTGAATAAAGAGAACAAACATCAAGACTACACAAGTGTCTACCTCCTATAGACAAGATTGGGGGCATAACCTACTGTGCCTGCAGACCAGGAAAAAAATACAATTCTGTGATTACTCACCTGTAGAATTGGTATTATATGTATACAGCACGTCCTGTTCCAGAAGATATTCCTTACACTTGGGATATACTCCAGTAGATGGCGCTGGACTGCAGAGACAGAAAAGTGGCCCCTCCCGGCCCCATATATATCAGGGACCGCCCACAAAATCCCCAGTATTGAAAAGCAGTTAGCAAGAGACCGGGAGAACTAAAAACTTTATATGAAAATTTGAACGTAAGAACAATCACCATAAAGAGGTAACTAAAGATAATGATAACAAGGGTGGGGTGGAACAGGACGTGCTGTATACATATAATACCAGTTCTACAGGTGAGTAATCACAGAATTGTATTATTCTAAGTATACAGCACGTCCTGTTCCAGAAGATATTCCTTACACTTGGGACATCCAATAGCAGTGTCCGTAAGGTAGGGTGGGATCCCCAAAGGTAACAGCAGACAGTTTAAACCCCTGCCGCCTGCAGAACCTTGCGGCCAAAAGCAGCATCAGCTGAGGCCCTAACATCAACCTTGTAAAACTTTGAAAAAGTATGAACAGAAGACCAAGTAGCGGCCTTGCAAACTTGTTCAACAGAAGCTTGGTGCTGAAAAGCACAAGAGGCACCAATAGCACGAGTAGAATGAACAGTAAGGCGGAAGGGCAGGCTCCTTCCCCTTAGCAGAGTAGGCCTGTATCACAGCCTGACATATCCACTTGCTGATAATGGACTTAGCCGGAGACAGACCTTTCTTAGGTCCAGACGGAAGCACAAAAAGAGCATCAGTCTTCCTGAAGGGTTCAGTAGCCACCAAATAGAACTTCATAATTCTGACTACGTCCAAAGAATACAAAACCCTTTCCTTAGGGTTACTAGGATTAGGACACAGAGAAGGCAAAACAATGTCCTGATTGAGATGAAAGGCAGAAACAACCTTAGGCAGAAAATCTGGCTTAAAACGAAACACCACCTTGTCCTGGTGTCTCTCAAAATAAGGAGGCTTGATGGAAAGCGCCGCCAACTCAGAAACACGCCTAACAGAAGTGATAGCCACCAAAAAGACCACCTTAAGCGTAAGAATGGACAAAGGAGCCCCTTGCAAGGGCTCAAAGGGAGACCCCTGCAGGGCAGATAAAACCAAGTTCAATTCCCAGACTGGTAACATAGGCTTACGTGGGGGACGCACGTGAGTAACCCCCTGGAAAAAGGTCTTGACCAGGGGATGCTGAGCAAAGGATCTTTGGAAAAAAATTGCCAAGGCAGACACATGGCCTTTCAGAGTACTGAGCTGAAGACCCAGATCCAAACCATGTTGGAGAAACTCCAGAATCCTAGGAATAGAAAACACACGACAGGGAAGCGAGTGGAACTCGCACCAGTCAATGTAAGTACGCCAAACCCTGTAATAGATGGAAGAAGAGGACCTCTTCCTAGCCATGATCATAGTATTCACAACCGAGGCAGGCAGCCCTTTTTTCCATCAAGATGGAGGTTTCAACAGCCAGGCCATCAAAGCCAGCGTTTGTAAATTGGGGTGGCGTAGGTGTCCCTGAGTGAGCAGATCTGGAACCAGTGGCAGGGCGTACTGATCTACTGCCAACTGCACGATGTCTGCGAACCACACTCTTCTTGGCCAACAGGGGGCCACCAGGATGGTTGGCACCCCTTCCTGAACTATCTTGCGCAGCACCCTGCCCAGCAGTGGAAACGGGGGAAACACATACAGGAGCTGGAACCTCGTCCAAGGCATTGCCAGGGCATCCTGGGACAGAGAGACAAAGACTGGAAGCTTGTGATTGTGACGGGACGAAAAGAGATCCATGTCCGGCTGACGCCAGCGGTGGCACAGGGAGCGAAACACCCTGTTGCTGAGGGACCACTCTCCCAGACGAGAGGTCCCCCTGCTCAGAGAGTCTGCCTCCAGATTCTCCACCCCCGGGATGTACACAGCTGAGATACAGGGAACATTTTCCTCCGCCCAGGACAGTATCAGGGACACTTCCTTGAGGGCCTGTTAGCTCCGGGTCCCTCCCTGATGATTGATGTAGGCAACCGCCGTCTGGTTGTCCGAGCGGACCTGATCAGCCCGACCCCTCAGGTGTGGGGTTAAGTGGGCGAGAACCAACCTGATTGCCCTCAATTCCAGAATGTTGATAGGGGCATGGGCCTCCTGAGGGCCTCACTGACCCTGGAATTTCAGGGACTTCCAGAATCCCCCCAACCTGTCAGACTGACATCCGGCAGGGGGCAAGAAAGGAACTGCCCCCCAGCAAGTTTCCTGTGACCAGCCACCACACTAGAGACTGCCTGACCTGAGGGGACAAGACAAACACCTGATCCAGGGACACAGGGCCCCGATACCCACACTGACAAGAGGTGAAGCTGAGGAGGCCTCATGTGGAACTGAGCATATGAAACCGCCTCGAAGCAGGACACCATCAGGCCCACCAGCTGCATTCCCTGCCTGATGGATGGATGAGGACAAGACAGCAGGAGCTGAACTTTCTCTTGAAGGACCTCCACCTTCTGTTGAGGAATAAAGATCTTGACCTGAGCTGAATCCAGAATCATGCCCAGAAAAGACTTCACCCTGGAAGGAGACAGGGAGGATTTGGGGTGATTGATCACCCATCCGAATGACTCCAGTGTGGACACCCCCCTCTGAGTGTCCAGCTCTGCCTGATGGAAGGACTGAGAAGCAATAAGCATGTCGTCCAGGTAGGGAAGAATGCGAATGCCCTGAGATCTCAGCAGGGCCATCACACCTGCCAGCACCTTGGTGAATACCCTGGGGGCCGAGGTGAGGCCGAAGGGCAAGGCCACAAATTGGTAGTGCTGATCCTCCAGAGCGAACCTGAGGAACCTCTGATGACCTGGAAAAATAGGAACGTGAAGGTAAGCATCATTGATGTCTACAGAGGTCATGAAGTCCCCTGGGCGTAGGAAAGTCACAGCTGAGCGCAGTCTCCATGCGAAAGTGTCTGAATCTGACAAACTTGTTGAGAAGCTTAAAATCCAGGATAGGTCTGATGGACCCATCCATTTTGGGCACAATGAAAAGATTGGAATAATAGCCTTTGCGCCTTTCCTTCAAGGGCACCCGGCAGATGACACCTAGGTCTAGAAGGCCTTGGACAGCCAGAGAGAGACACTGTGAAATTCTGTGAAATACTCACCTGTAGAATTGGTATTATAAGTATACAGTACGTCCTGCTCCAGATAGATTACTTACACTTGGGTTATCCTCCGCCAGATGGCGCTGCACTGCAGAGACATGCAAAACAGGCTCCTCCCAGCCCCTCAAATACCCGGGGACCTCCCACAAATCCCCAGCATTGAAAAGCAGTGAACAAGAAGCCGGGAGAATTCAACCACCAAAAACTGGTAACTATAGCAATGATAACAATCACCATACAGGGGATCCAGAATAATGCAAAAACCAGGGTGGGGTGGAGCAGCACGTACTGTATACTTATAATACCAATTCTACAGGTGAGTATTTCACAGAATTGTATTATTCTTAGTATACAGTACGTCCTGCTCCAGATAGATTACTTACACTTGGGACATCCAATAGCAGTGTCCACAAAATAGGGTGGGATCCCCAACAAAAAAGGTAACAGCAGACAGTTTAAACCACTGCCGCCTGCAAAACCTTGCGGCCAAAAACAGCATCAGCTGAGGCCCTAACATCAACCTTGAAAAACTTTGAAAAGGTATGAACAGAAGACCAAGTAGCGGCCTTGCAAACTTGTTCAACAGAAGCCTGGTGCTGGAAGACCCAAGAGGCACCAATAGCACGAGTAGAATGAGCAGTAAGGCCTCTTCCCCTTAGCAGAATAGGCCTGAATCACAGCCTGACGGATCCATTTGCTAATAGTAGACTTGGCAGGAGCCAAACCCTTCCTAGGATCAGAAGGGACCACAAAAAGAGCATCAGTTTTCCTGAAGGACGCAGTGACTACCAGGTAATACTTCAGACACCTGACCACATCCAAGGAATGCAGAACCCTTTCCTTAGCGTTGCTAGGATTAGGGCAATGAAGGAAGAACAATATCTTGGTTTAAATGAAAAGCAGACACAACCTTAGGCAGAAAGTCTGGCTTAAAGCGGAACACCACCTTATCCTGGTGTCTCTCAAAGTATGGGGATAGACAGAGCCACCAGCTCAGACACACGCCTGACCAAAGTAATAGCCACCAGAAAGACAACCTTGAGGGTAAGTACAGCCAGAGCAGCATCCTGAATAGGCTCAAAGGGAGCACCCTGCAAGGCAGACAAAACCAAGTTCAAATCCCAAACAGGGACCATAGGTTTACGTGGGGGACGCACATGAGTGACCCCCTGAAAGAAGGTCTTAACCAAGGAATGCTGAGCAAAAGACTTCTGAAAGAAGACAGACAGGGCAGAAACCTGACCCTTCAGAGTACTGAGTTTTAGACCCAACTCCAACCCATGCTGTAAAAACTCCAGAACCCTGGGGACTGAGAACACCCCACAGGGAAGAGACCTAGACTCACACCAATCAATGTAGGTACGTCATACCCTATAATAGATGGCAGAAGAAGTTTTCTTCCTAGCCTGCACCATGGTCTCAACCACCGAGGCAGACAAGCCTTTCTCCATCAAGATGGAGGTTTCAGCATCCAGGCCGTCAAAGCCAGAGTTTGTAATTTGGGATGGCGTAAGGGGCCCTGAGTGAGCAAATCTGACACTCCTGGCAGAACGTACTGGTCTACTGCCATTTGCACCACGTCTGCGAACCACACTCTTCTTGGCCACCTGGGGGCCACCAGAATCACTCCCACCCCTTCCAGAGCAATCTTGCGCAGGACCCTGCCCAGCAGGGGGAATGGAGGAAAGACATACAGGAGCCGAAATTCCTGCCATGACATGGACAGAGCATCTGTGGCCAAGGCCAGAGGATCCTGAGACAGGGAGACAAAGGCGGGGAGCTTGTGATTGTGACGGGATGCAAACAGATCCACATCCGGTAGACCCCAACGGTGACACAGGGACTGGAATACCCTGTTGCAGAGGGACCACTCTCCCCGACGAGAGGTCCCCCTGCTCAGAGAGTCTGCCAGTAGATTCTCTGCCCCCGGGATGTACATAGCCGAAATGCATTGAACATTGGCCTCCGCCCATGTCAGAATCCGCGACACCTCCTGGAGGGCCCCCCTGCTCCGGGTCCCTCCCCGATGGTTGATGTAGGCAACCACCGTCCTGTTGTCTGAGCGCACCTGCAGAGACAGACCCTTCAGGTGATTGGTCAACTGCTCCAGTACCAACCTGACTGCCCGTAGTTCCAGAATGTTGATGGGTAAGTGGGCCTCCTGAGGGCCCCACCTCCCCTGGAACCGCAGGGAATTCCAGAATCCCCCCCAACCTGACAGACTGGCATCCGTGGTGACCGTCTCCCAGGAGGGGGCCAGAAAGGACCTGCCCCCCAGCAAGTTCCTGTGGTCCAGCCACCACGAAAGGGACCGTCTGACCAAGGGGGGGAGCACACAGACCCCGTCCAAGGACGTTGGGTCCTTGTCCCATACTGTCAGAAGGTGAAGTTGCAGAGGCCTCAAATGGAACTGAGCAAAGGGCACCGCCTCGAAGCACGCCACCATCAGGCCCACCATCTGCATTCCCTGCCTGAGGGAGGGCTGGGGGCACAAGAGCAGAAACCTCACCTGCGCAGTTAGAGCTTCCACCTTCTGTTGAGGAAGGAATATCCTTGACTGAACCGTATCCAGAGTCATTCCCAGGAATGGGGTCACCGAAGAAGGGGACAGAGAGGACTTGGGGTGATTGATCACCCAGCCGAAGGACTCCAAGGTGGACACCACCAGCTGAGTGTCCAACTCTGCCTGCTGTAGAGACCGAGAGGTGATGAGTATGTCGTCCAGTTAGGGCAGCACGCATATTCTCCTTGACCTTACCAGAGACATCACCCTCGCCAGCACCTTGGTGAACACTTTGGGAGCTGAAGTGAGGCCAAATGGCAAGGCCACAAATTGGTAATGTTGATCTTCCAACGCGAATCTGAGAAACCTTTGGTGTCCCGGGAACACAGGGATGTGAAGGTAAGCATCTTTGATGTCCACAGACGTCATGAAATCCCCTGGGCGCAGGGAGGCGATGGCCGAGCGCAGTTTCCATGCGAAAGCGCCTGTTCTTGACAAACTTGTTGAGGATCTTTAAATCCAGAATGGGCCTGACTGACCCATCTTTTTTGGGCACTGTGAAAAGGTTGGAATAGAACCCCTTGCCCCTTTCTCTTAAGGGGACCCTTCAAATGACCCCCAGATCCAGAAGTCCTTGCACGGCCTGCATCAAGACCTGAGCTGAGACAGGGTCCTGGGGGATCCAGGACCTGATGAATCTTGTGGGGGGCTGCACAGCAAACTCTATATCTTGTAACCAGAGGACACTATCTCCTGAATCCACCGGTCTGAGACGTGGCGCCTCCAGACGTGTGCAAAGTGCTGTAGCCGTCCCCCCACCCTGATGGGCGAGGGCGCCCCATTATGCCTGAGGGAGCTTGAGAGAGGATTTGGGCTTAGACCCCCAGGAGGAGCCAGGACGTCGTCCTCTGCTCCTATGCCAGGAATCTGCAGGAGCCCCCGCGAAGGACACCCCTTTTTCGTGCTTAGCACCTTGGTAGGGGAGTGAAAGGGGGCCCTGGCCCCGAAAGGGCCGAGACTGCCGCCTGCGCTGGGGTAACTTACCTCCTTTAGCAAAGAGGTCTAGGCGGTCCCCAAACAGGCGTAGCCCCTTAAATGAAAGCCCAGTAAGGGCCTTCTTTGCAGCATTGTCAGCAGCCCACTGGCGCAGCCAAACCGCGTGGCGTATAGCTACCGCCAAGGCAGAAGATCTGGCACACATCCTAACGGCCTCATTCGAGGCAGATAGGATAAAGTTTACAAACACATGACAGTTAGACAGTGCATTAAACATATCAGGTGGCAATTCATCAGGGCCCTCAAGTACACTTCTGATCAGGGCCCTGAGCGCCACAGACGTAATGGCCAAGGCGCAAACCAGGCGCAGCGCCGCCCCCACAAATGCAAAGGAATGGCATGCCAATTGGTCAATGCGCCGGTCCTCAGAATCCCGCAGCATAGTAGTGTCAGGGGAGTGCATAATAGAGGTGTTAGATAGCCCTAGAATAGGAGCATCGACCTCGGGGGGCGATGACCAGCACTTGACCAGCAGGAAAGGGATACTTTCTGTCCCAACTCTTAGGTATCCCGGGAAGTCTACTGGGATGTTCCCACTCCTTAAGCACGAGGTTATTGAAATGGGTTTTGTTCAGGAAATTCCAAACGAGCCTTAGCAGTATGGAAAAGCTCACCCCTTTGCCTGGGAGCCGCAACAGGGGGAGAGATGGACAAAACCTCAAAAATCTGAACCAGCAGTCTGTCAGTATCATCCAGGGTCCAGGGGTCAGAGCCAGAAAAATTCATGACCCCTGGGTCTCTCGCCAGATGACCCTGAGTCAGAGAACAGCTCCCCTTCATCCGAGGGGGTATAGCCATATAGATGCAACAACTCGTCAGACTCCGTAGGGAAAAGAGTGGCATCAGGGGTTAAGTGACGCTTTTTAGCGGTGACCTTACGCGCTAAGGTATTAGCAATCAATTTTTCAACACTGGCCAGTCTAGCAGCCACATCAGGATGAGAATCCCCACTTGTATTGGGGGTGAGACTCAAGCTTGGGGGAGTAGGTGAAGTGAGACGAGGTGCAGGCCCAGCCACAGGAGGGGCGGGTTGCAACATTAGCGCCTGCTGTGCGCAAGGAACACAGACCCGTGCGCTGTCACCGCTGATAGGCGAGACCCCACAAGCTACACACAGCCAGGCTTGTCCCGAAGGAACCCCGGTCACATTATCCTGGGATGCCTCCATATGGTGATTAATAGGCACAATATGCCAGTAGGGATTGATGCTGTAAGCTACCCTGGATGCCCCAATGATCCGCAGGGAAGTGGGAGCAATTATACTAGGCCCGAATGACAATTACACCGGGCTGGGAGAAGCCACTGGATTCACCCGTCTGAAAGACACAATGAGAAGAAGGGGCGTCAGAACCATGCACCTCGGGTCGCCCGCGAGGGCACTTACAGACCGCGGAAGGGGGGACCGTTACACACTCGCGTGCGCGACTATACAGCAAAATGGCGCCGAGCGAACCTCGAAGGGCGGGCCAGAGCGGGCCGTGACACGGAGCGCGCCAGGCCAGGCCCCCTCGAAGAGCGTGAAGCTCATAGACAGCAGCCAATGATAATGCCGCAGCGTCTGAGGTAACGCCGCTGTCCGGCGCGGACATCCAAATGAGGGAAAAGACGCGCGCGGCGGCGGCCATGTAATAGTAAAAACAGACAAGTCAGCGCGGCGGTTGACACCACAATAGTCATACACCTAATCACTATACGCACTGACCCACCCCCCCGAAGGCTACGGGGAGAATGAGGGAGGATGGCGGCACTTTGTATAGGACCCACCGCTACACAGGGCATGTGGCAATAATGCAGGAGGGGCATCCCATAAGGCTCACCATCAGCCTATACCGCCTACCCTTTGGTGGGGGACTGCGGTGGAGCAGTGCTCCATAAGCACACACGGTGCCGCCTACCTTCACCCAACCAGCGCAGCCCAGGCTGGGAGGCACATCACACGAAGGACGGGTGGGAATAGTCCAACAGGGCCGCAGGCTAATAGCCCCGCTCACCTGCGAGAGAGTGATATTTCATGTCTTCGCAGCAAGCACTGCAGAGAAATCTGGGGATTTGTGGGAGGTCCCCGGGTATTTGAGGGTCCGGGAGGAGCCTGTTTTGCATGTCTCTGCAGTGCAGCGCCATCTGGCGGAGGATAACCCAAGTGTAAGTACTATATCTGGAGCAGGACGTACTGTATACTAAGAATAGGGCTTTGAGCTAAGCGAGATTTGATGAATCTTGGGGGCGGCCAGGCTGCAAACTCTATCATGTAACCGGAGGAAACTACCTCCTGAATCCACCGGTCTGAGACATGACGCCTCCAGACGTGAGCCAAGAGCCGGAGCAGTGCCCCCCACCCGAATGGGTGAGGGTGCCCCTTCATGCCTGAGTGGGCTTGGGGGAGGACTTAGTCTTGGGACCCCAGGTGGGGCCAGGGCGGCCACGTCCTCTGCCCCTGCCCCAAAAATCTCCACGGGCTCCAGCAAAGGAAGCTCCCCGTCCAATTCTGGAGCCCCTGAAGGAAGGAGAAAAGGCACCTGAACCCCGAAAGGACCGGGGCTGCCTTTTACGCTGAGGTAACTTGCCACCATTGGCAAACAAGTTCAAACGTTCCCCAAAGAGGCGCAGCCCCTTGAAGGGAAACCCAGTGAGAGCCTTCTTAGCAGCATTGTCAGCTGCCCACTGGCGCAGCCAGACCGACACACTCTAATGGTATCATCCAGAGCAGAGAGAACATATGCAGCAAATTCCTCACAACGCAGAAGAGCTCTATACTCTTCACTACCAGCATCATCAGGGGCCCATCTAAGAGACCCCTGAGCAGGCTTTTAATAGCAACAGCCGTGATAGCAGAGGCACAGACCGGACGGAGCGCGGTCCCAACACAGGCAAAGGCATGGCAAGCCAGCTGATCCATGCGCCTGTCTTCCCCATCCCTCAGTGTAGTAAGGTCAGGGAAATGCATGACAGATGTGTTAAGACAGCCCCAGAACTGGAGCATCCACCTCTGGAGGACATGACCAACATTTAACCATCTCAGCAGGAAAGGGATACCTCTTTTCCCAACTCTTGGGTACCCCGGGAAGCCAGCTAGGCCATTCACACTCCTTGAGAATCAGATTATTAAAGTGAGTTTGTTCAGGAAACTCCAAACCTGGCTTAACAGTATGAAACAGCTCCCCCTGCTACCGCGGAGCCACGGCAGGAGGAGAGATACAGAGCACTTCAAAAATGTGAGCCAAAAGTCTGTCAGTATCCTCTGAAGCCCATGGGTCAGATCCAGACTCAGCATAACCCCTAGGCTGATCCTCAGATGATTCTGAATCAGAGAATAATTCCCCTTCTTCCAGGGGGGTATATCCAGCAACATCAAAAAACTCCTCAGCTTCCATAGGAAAGAGAGTGACACCGGGTGCCAGATGCCGCCGCTTAGCAGGAGCCTTACGCAGACCAGACCCAGCAATATGCCTTTCAATGCTGGCTACCGGGGTAGCCAAATCAGGTTGAGACTCCCCACTGGTATGCACCTCACTGGGAGTCAGATGTAAGCGTGGGGGGGTAGGCGAAGCCAGAGGGGCGCAGCACTAGGCCCAGCCGCAGGTAACCCAGACTGCAGTGCAAGTACCTGCGGGGCACAGGGTACACACACCCTGACATCCTCACTTATAGGGGATACCCCACACGCCACACACAGCCGGGCTTGTCCCGAAGGAACCCCAAGCACATTATCCTGAGAAGCCTCCATATGGTGATTATCACGGCACAACAGGCCAATAGGGATTGACGCTAATAAAAGCAACCTGGGATGCCCCAATAACCCGCTAGGGAAGTGGGAGTAATGGTATAAAATAGCCCTCCAATAAGAGTTAACACTAAATAGAGGGGATAGGCCCGGGAGAAACCAGAAAGTTTGACCCGCCTGCAAGACATAAACAAAAGATCCCATAAGAGATATGCAATACAGACAATAAAAATATAATAAACCAGGCCGCAGGGGCAGTTACGGACCGCGATAGGGGGAAACCAGGCACACGCAGCAGAGAACTAAAATGGAGCCCGCATATACCTCGAGGGGCGGGCTGCGGAGACAGTGACGCAGAACGCGTCAGCCACAAGGCCCGCCCCCCCGAAGAGGCAAGGCCAGCCAATGATGGCGCAGCAGCGCCTGAGGCGATGTCGCCGCCGACCGCAGAGCGTAGTACAAAGTGCGGCGGCGGCAAAAGAAACCATTGCAAACAATTCTAAAAGGGATCAAAACACAACACACAACATGTGGCAAATACATGCATCCCCCCCCCCCCCCCCCCCGAGATCTACAAGGGAGAGCAAGGGGGGAAGCGATGGGCAGCCTAAAGGGAGCCAACTGCGGGGACAGGGGGCGAGGGGCATAAAATGCGGGAGGGGCATCCCATAAGGCTCACCATGGGCCTATACCGCCTACCCTTTGGTGGGGGACTGCGTTTGGAGCAGCGCTCCTTAGCACCTGACAGCGGTGCTGCCTACCTTCACCCGAACCGGAGCAGCCTGAGCTGGGAGGCAGTAAAAGGAAACGGGTGGGAATAGTCCTACAGGGCCGCAGGCTAATAACCCCGCTCACCTGAGAGTAGAGAGAGCCATCTTCTAGTCATCGCAGCCAGGACTGCAGAGAAGAACTGGGGATTTTGTGGGAAGTCCCTGGTATATATGGGGCCGGGAGGGGCCACTTTTCTGTCTCTGCAGTCCAGCGTCATCTACTGGAGTATATCCCAAGTGTAAGGAATATCTTCTGGAACAGGACGTGCTATATACACTTAGCTTGCCCAACGCTGACACCATGCAGCAGCTTGAGTTGTACTGACTCAGGTCTGTTGCCAGTCACGAGAGATTGGCCACAGATGACGCATCAATGAGCCTTCACCAATGATTTTTTGGAATAAATGTTGATATGCAAATTGGGGGCCAGCTTGAGATTTGCAACAACGCAATATCACCTGAAGGATTATGTTGGATAAAACATGTGGGCTGGGAGGTTTTTGTTTACTGTTACTTTACTGGCAATTTAAAGGGTTAGCCAAGGGTTCCTTGAGGTCACAAATAATGGACATTATATAATGCACACTAAATAGTGGGTTTTCACTACACTAATAAAGCCATCTAAGACAAGCTCAGGTCGTACCATTGTTTGATTTCATCTTCTTTCTTCTTAAAGTTTTCCAGCTTCTTCAAGCCTTTAACTTTCTGCTGCTGTAGAGACTCCTCACTCTCCCAGGTGCTGTGAATATAGGACCAGCCCTTCCATTTAATAAGAAACTGATGCTCTCCTTCATCAGTTTCTGGGTTAAAGTCAGCACACGGGTCACCATTGGCTTCAGCAGCATATACAGTTGTGGAGGCTCCAGTTGCTGTAATTGAATATCGGCATTTCCAAGTTATTAATGATGTCACAAAGAGAACAGTAATAACAGAGGATAACAAAAACAGCTGCTCACATTTTCACAAGATTTGGCCAACATTGCCTAATAGCTCTAGGAAAATAATAATAACTAATAACTCAAAGTAGCCTGAGTTTCTAGAATCCAAGCATTCATCTCTGCAGACGAAGTGGGATGAAAATCACCAGCATGGTCTGTGTCACTCATGATTCAACAAGTGTGAGAAGCTTGTGCTTTACTACAAACATTACAGAACTGTATAATTACTGTACATTCATTTTAAAACCAGTGAGCCCAGTGGTTTCTGCTGCTGCTGCTGACAAGCAAGCTGAAGAAACCATAGTCGGCCATCTCAGAGACAAAAGAGTCATTGTCTAATGAAATGCATATTTTACCTCCTTTTTTCCCCGTCCGGGAGTCCATTACTTTTTCTATAGTTTCATGGTTCTCTTCTACCTCCTCTATCTCCTCTCCTCCCATTTCTATCAGATCATCAGAATCTGTTTCAAAATCATCATCCTCCTTGTAACTGCAACAGAAACAGATATTGTTACTAGAGGAATGCACATCCACGTAACCAAAGATTTTCAGGCGGCGAACACAATCATTAGTCATATATGGGATGGTTAGCATAATAAAGATTTTTATTCAATAAAATGATCATAATTGTAGGTATATGGTCTTAAGGGATGTCAGCTGTTTCGATCATGTCCTCTAAAATTTAAATCTCCACATGATGGACTGATCTCTTTATTTGATTTTTGTAACTTATTGTTCTATTATATATTTATATGGCAAACCAAGGGACTGCACAGGCAAGTAAAAAAGAAAAAAAAATATTAAACTCACCTTTTTTCCCCCTGCAGCTGGTTGGTCTTAGCCTGGTAGTGTAAAACTTACTGATACCCGAGATCCGAGTCCCACGGCACACTGGCTCGTTCTGTATTCACCGGTCACCTCCGGGACAAGCAGACTAAAGCAGATGTATACATCTGAACATATATATGTCTTAAATAGAACCAACAAACAGCCCCTCAAAGGCACTGGACCCCCTACCACCCAAATCGGGATTCCTGTCTGCAAGTGCCCAAAATTCATGGAACTTGTCCCCCCCCCACTCCTGAGTTCAATGTGACTGCTGGAGGCCCATTGGTTTTGTTGGGCAGGCTTTTGCATGCAATATACCTGTGACCCGCTCAACTATTTAAAACTGCTTGTTAGGGTCCAAAGCAAATTCTTGTTGGTAGTTAGAGACAGTTTTCATTATAACACATGAACATGCCTCTTTCCATTGCAGTGAATGGAGGTGGCGTGCCTGCTAAAAGTGGTGGGGTCGGGGGGCATATCTGTGTTGGAGGACACAGGAAGAGACACGTGATCGGGTGGGCAGATTGGGCCATGGATCCGGCTATTGGGCCAGGGATCCAGCTGGACTATCGCTCACAGTATGCGTGGGACACATAAGGGCTGATTCATGTCTGTGAGCTATTTTCTCTCTAATATTTTTTAGAGTAAACACTTTTTCTTTTGATTTCTTCTCTAAGTGCAATTTAGCACCATATTTAGCACTTTGCTTAAATGTGGTCATGAATCAAACTTATGGCGAGTATTGCGTTTGTTTTAAGCTGAAAATGTTCTTTAAAATACCATACATCTTCAGGAGACACTGTGTATAACCTGTAAATTGGAAAACAAATGCAAAACTTCTATTAAAAAAACATGTTAATAACAAAAAACAGTATTTAAGCTTATACAACACAATGATAAATTAATGTCCCTTTAGGGTGCACCCTTTCAAAAAGTTTTTTTCCCTCGAGTCTTTTTTATTAATTTCACACCACTGTGTTAGAAAGAAAAAAAACAGAGGGACTCCTCCACCATCACTCAATTATGCGTAGTCACCTAATGTGAGTGCAAAAATAAGGTGCTGGAATGCAATGCTTATGAAAACATATTACACTATGCCATATTTTTCGTTTAATTGCATGTGAGCCTAAATACGCAAAAAGCATATTAAGGCCACATCAAGTGCAATTTATTTGAGTTTTAATCGAAATTGGAGCCAGACTGGATTGACAATTGGAATTATATTGTAAAATGCAAAGCAACAATCTGGGATAGTCAGCATTGGATATTGGATCTTTGGAATTTTAATTGCGATTGGAGCAATTGGAATCGGTCCACATATGTATCATGTACATTGCTAAATGCCAAGTAACAATATGGTACGTATAATTGCGTTATGGTGGAGTCACATTTTTTCAAGCACAGTGGGGTGATATTGAGAAAAAGGCCCCGGGAAAAAAACAATGCAACCAGATAAAGGGACATTGATCCATCATTGTGCTGTATTTGTTTTTGGAGACTTAGGGATAAAGTCTCTTTTTCCCAGCGTTGAACCATCTTAATGCTCTGTTTTAACTGATTTTATTTGCGCGTATTCCTGTTTTAACGTATTCTGTAGCTAGTATATAAGCTTAGGGCGGTTTGGCGGGCATGCTTGCATGTGCAGGCCTGACAAGCCCATTACCGGCCACTGGTATGCAGTCAGGAGTGTGGACAGTTAGAGTATGATGCCTGTTTTTTTTACAGGATGCCCAGGGGTTGGGATGAAAACCGCCCTATAGTACATTTTGATGTTAGCTCCACTTTAAATCGAAGACAGCAAACATGATAAATGATAAATGTTCAATAGCAGCCAATAGCTACCCTTTACAAGGAACTAACTTACCTAACATTTTTAGCTGTCCTTCGCCTGGTCTGCCTTTTCGGTGCGTCATCATCATCGTCATCATCATCGTCATCTTCCGAAGAGTCCGTTTTTTTCTTCCTTCCTCGTTGCGGCTGTCTTCGGGTCTTCCCTCCAGCCTTAGATGAACTTCTAAAATAGAGACATAGGAGATCTACCTTACTTTCAATGCACCTGTCATTAGGGTCTCAGGGTGAAAGTTTAAAGGCTTCAGAGCATACATATTTAGTTAGACCTCTATTAGATATAAGTTCAAAAGTCCAACATTTCGGGGTGTAACAAACCTTCATCGGGGACCAAGTAACTAGCAGAACATGCAACCATTAAAGGCTTAAAGCGGAACAAAATCTGGGATTTTGACTTTCTGGGGAGTTGTCCTGTTCCCTGGGGGGCATCCTGATTCACTCCAGTATAACTCATCTCCCCTCGGTCCAATGGCACATGAGTGGGTGGGCGCTCGGCCAATGAGAGCTGTTTGCTATGTTTACATCTTTTCGTAAACGTCTTCCATTGACTAGAATGGGAAGCACACGCCGAGGATATGGCAGCACGCTCCCCATTGACAACAATGAAATCCGACTGTCGAATTACATCAGTTCAGGGGACAGCTCTCAATGGACGAGAGCCTGCGCATGCGCCTTTGGACCGAGAAAGGCGAGTGTGTACGGGCGCCCTGGGGAGTTTCACATAGCCGGGGAAAAGTCAGCTGGTAGTTTTTTTTTCTGCTTTAAGTACCTTTGCACAGTCAAATTTCCACTTTACATCATAATGATGTCATCAGGTCACCACAGGCACTGCATACAAAGTGCATTAATAACAACAAATAATAGAAAAAAGTCCCTCCAGGTGTGGGTTAGCTTGAAATTGCATGATCCTGCACCATGTCACTGCCACATATTTCCAGCAGCTGGATTGCTAGTAACCCAGCACAACCCCCTTGCTTGCATAGCGAGATTTTGTACTCGTTCCTGGGCAATAAAATCCGCCCGGACACCGGAGACTTCCGGAATGGTCCTTGCTATTAGAGCCAGTCCTAGCCCATCAATCATCCAGCAGGCCACAGAGGTCAGCAAGACGAGCCCACATACAAACCATTCTAGTTGGGTGTTATGCGCTGCCTCACATTAGCCTCAGGTCACAGGCTGTAGAGATGCGGGATTATGTAATTTCAAGCTGATCCACACCCGGAGGGACTTACTCTTGTTACTTCTTGGGTGGCTTTTGTTTATATTATTTGTTGTTATTAATGCACTTTGTATGCAGTGTCTTCAATGACCTGATGGGGTCACTATGATGCTTGTTACTTGGTTCCTGCTGAAGGGCTTTGTTACACCCCAAAATGTTGGACATTTGAACTTATGGAATTTTTCTACCAATATGTGGCTTATAGATACTATATAACTTTTAAAACCTTTTGGAGTGCTGGCTATCTCTTTCCTTGTAAGCTGTGTGGCACCACCCGGGCCGGCGCCAGCACCTGGGAGGGCCCCGCCACAGCTGGTGCCCAACTTCTCCTCGAATGGCAGGGTTCCACACAACGGGGAATCTCGTTTTAGATTCCAGGGGAGGAAGTGCTAGGTTTTGTTCTGCTTTTAAGTTGCTGATTTCCTATCCCTGGAGCTTCCCAATCTATAATAGCCTACTGTGTGAAACCCCCTGGGAATACTGGCATACCCACTATGCAAGCAATTCCACCCCTGAGTTGTGGTCTGCTTTCCCAAATTGAGATGCCCCTGTTTGTGAAAGACCCCCCGGTTTGGCTTTTAACTCAAACTGGTGATCCCACAGTGCATTCACCAGTTTATACACCGGGGCATCGAAAATCAGGACAATCTAGATTTGTTTAGACTCTGAAGCGCACCAAACCCCTTTAAACCTGACCTCAAAGTAGACAAAACCAAAACTAGAGTTTTAGTCCAAATAACATGATCCTTAGGGGGCATCCAGATTTATCCCTCTGTGATGTGACGCGACTCTTCACCACTAAGGGGCCCACCGAAACCAAGCCGCCCAAGGGCCCACATAAACCTGGAGCCGGCCCTGGACACCACCGCTAGCCAATGCACCCACCGATCAAAGCTTCTGGTATGAGTGCATCTGTGACAATTTCTATAGGGCAGGTTATTGGTTCATGTTGGGTGAGTATAGTTTTAGTAAGGTAAACTCATTTGGTGATGGAAGTTAAACAGGAAAACTAGTTTTAACTTACCTTGTTGAAACCATACTCCTTTTTCTGGTTTTAGGTCTGTCAGAGTCACTGTCTCTGCTGCTAGCTTCCTCATCTTCCTCCTCCTCCTCATCGTCATCATCATCATCGTAAATGTGTCTAGTCTCCCTATTAAAATGATGGTTATGGTTAAGCATGAAAGAAAAATGCAAAGCTTCGTCATTGCTTATTCCAAAGACACTCACTTCCTCCGTGTGCCTCTAAGGGGTCTTCTCTTTGGGCTTTCACTTTCAGAATCTGTGGTCTGCAAGAAAAGGCAGTAAAAATGATAATACCCCTCCTACATGCTCCACAGCCACCACTGCTCTCCCCCCCGGGACAACATCTTTCCTTAACATATCTCCTCCCCTCTCTTTTGTTACACTCCAGCACTTCTCTTTATTCTTCTGAGGGCTCGGAGAGGGAAGCGTCCACTACATTTTTCTGATATAATGGGTTAAAGAGGACTTTAAGAGACATTTCAGGCAAATTGTTAACTACGGGTGTTAACTTGTTATCTCTTGTTTGTGTCAGAGGCTGTGTTTCTAATCAATTAATGTCTACCATTTCCCTTTTAGTGCCCAAGAAGGTCTGACGCACTGCTCAGAGTTATTCACTAAAATGCCTTTATCTTTAGGCGTTTCAGAACGGGATGTTCAGCATCATTAGCACAGCGCGGTCAGGAACTGGGAGGAAGATATTGCTGAAAAAAAAGGAAACTTCCAACAATGATTCAAAACAAAGCTCCTGACACAAACATGAGGTATGAAGTTAGCAGCTATTAAGACTTAAGCAGACAATTTTCTTCATGGAAGTCGCGCTCTGTATACCCAGCAGCTGTACTTTATTACTGGAAGGGAGCATGGGTGACATGTTCCTCACCAAATCACTGTATTAGCTCCGAGCTGGCTCATAACAAATCGCTGGTGTTGCCAGTGATGTTGCTGGCCAGCCCAGTAGCCTTTACCCATGTGGCATGGCTCTAAGCCAAAGCATGCATATATGGAGAGGCCATAAATATATTATTCAGGTTTTACAGGCCTGTGCCCTCAGTTGCTCATATGTTGTAACCTTACCTCAGGTTTAACATTAAATCTTGATGGCTCTTGTCTACTACGGTTTGACCTCCTAACACCATAAACATCAGGGTATTCCTCCCACATCTGGAAAATAAGGGCAGAGATCTAGGCATTCCATTTACTATGTTAATACTAATATCCACAAAAGCAATGTGCACTGACTGACTGTCTACATTTAGATGTGATAGTTTCGGCAGGAAAATTGCATTGAATTTTACAGTCCATGAAGAAACTCCAAAAAGAGTGTACAATACGTGGTTTAAAGGGACAGTCCAGGCAATGGCAATAATAAGGCAGCTATGGGCTCATCTGAAGCCTGTCCCATGTCCCCTCTACTTTATTTCCTGCAGCACACTGTATATGTTGTAGTGGGTCTCCAAAGTTTGCCCCTCATTTTCAATCCATTCCTCCACAACCATTTGACATTAATAGAAATCGCTCAAAATTGATGACAACAAGAAGATGGTTTGAGAGGCTGCCAAGAGGCCTGCAGCAACATTAAAGGGCCTGCAGGAATCTCCGGCAAGTCCTTGTTGTGTTATTGCATGTGAAAAGACATCTCCCGTGTTCTTCTCATGTCTGAGCTGTGTGGTACGGTGGCAAGATGGATGCCCTTTCCTGCAAAGAAAAACATCCAATCCCGGCTAAATTAAACCGGACCTTCACCCTGAATAAGAGCCTTGAATGTTTCCCCCACACTGTACATACCGATTGCCCACATAAAAAAATCATCCCACCTGCATCTACTGCATTTTCTGAGCCTTTAAACATCCAAGCTGGTGGCTCGTGCTATTGGACAGAGAGTGCAGACTTCTTATATCCACTGTATGTAGTAGATTTTATCAGCTTTTAAAGTGGACCAAAACCCAGGATTTTGACTATATAAGTGTAGCGGGCATCCTGGGGGGTTTCACACACGTTAGTCCACGTAAAAAGTTTTATTAAAGGTCACGTTTTGTTCTAGTTCAGGGTTTCCCAACCTTTTTCCATGGAGTCCATTTGCAGTGATCTCATCTAATACAGACTCCCTGGGTGCAAGTCACCCTTTGAAATGGAATTATACTGCACTTATTCCACCTGGCCCAAGCCAGTAATGCCCTTATTCTCATATTGCACACTCGCAGCCTCATGACCTGGCCACCCAACACATACTCCATACTTGATATGTAACATCACAGGAATCTTGCGTATCACCAATGGTACTATTACCACAGGTTAAAAAACGCAGCTTTAGGTGATTAAAGCGGACCTCATTTATGTACCCTGCCCTACATGTGCATTGGAGGTAAAGGTTTTCACAGATGAGAATAAAATGATTTGGATAATTGTGAAGGGCATCACTGATACTTGCCTTTTTCACATCTGCCAAGCGCTCCTTTTTGGGAAGAGCCTTCTCTTTTGCGTCTGGTGACGCCTCCAGAGTTTTGGAGCCTGCTGATTCGCATTCTGATTCGGAATGACTACCGGAAGAGTCAGAGCTGCTATTGGATTCACTGGCCTGCTCGCTCACGTGTTCACTTTCAGAATGACTGCCAGACTCGGATGCAGAATGATTAGACTCTTCTTCTTCTTCTTCGGAGTGGCTAAAAGTGATGGAAAAAAAAAAAGAATGACTTAAAAGGTGTAAATATAATGCCTACTGCAGCAACACCAGCCAAGTGGTATGAAAATAAGGTGCTATTTGGATTGGGCTTTAAACATACCTTTACCCTGAATACGAGTCTATTTTGTATGTTTCCTTCACCCCCTACATACAGATTGCCCATATTAAAAATCATCCTACCTGCACCTAGTGCATTTTTTAAAACGTTTAACATTCAAGATGGTGGCCCGTGGAGTTTTAGGCTGCCTGCAAACAGGAAGTGTCTTATGCATTCTGGGATTGTTGACCTGAAGCAAGATGGCGGCGCCCATATCCTGACTACAGTTGCAGCCCAGTGGGAGAAAGAATAATAAGCAAATAAAAACTTAAAATATATTTATTTTAGATGCTGGGGAATAGTTTATTTTAAGGGTTTGGGCTTTTCATTAAATGATGGTGAAGGTCCGGTTTAAGAAGGGTGGTTGAGTTACTATAGAGACGAATGTAGGAGGAGCTGAAGAAGGGGAGCAGGTGTGGTTGTGGTACAAATAAAATCAGCTGCCCATCAGGTTATGGTACAGATTATTCAGTGGGTTGTGGTAAAATGAAATAGGGGGGGGGGGGTTGTGCCAGAATGTGATACAGATAGTAATTTTGCAGGATAGAAAATTTAATTTGGTTGTTTGTGGATCAGACCAGTTAGGCTGTGGGTCGAGTTGTGGTACAGAGTAATTCAGCTTGCCTATTTGTTGGTCGGAAACAAACATACATACACACACACACACACACAAAATGCAGGAAGAATAAGGACAGAACAGTAGCAACCCAGACATTAGGCTCCTAAATGTGTTGTCTCTGCATTACTCTATGCCAGATCACTGGGCTGGCAGACTTGAAACAGAATGGCTATTTGACTGGCATATTTGTTAGAGGGCAAAAAAACAGCAAGTCCAGAGGAGATCTGAACCTGGCCATGTTTATGCCCACCATGGCAAGGTCAGTAACCCTACCACAATTTAACCTTTTGAATTGTGCGCACCACATAAAGGCACCAACCGTCTTTTGTCTTTAAACTTCTTTTATACACTTATACATTTATTTACCCCTCCTAATCTCCCCACAGCAAGACGGATCACATGTTAGGCATACCTGCCCTATCATATGGTAATGTAGATAAAAAAGGAAACAACGCTCTGGCAGCAAGCTAGTCCTGCAGGTCAGGCATTTGAGGTACCTACACTTTAGTTTGTCCAATGTAGTGGCAAAATACAGCTTGAATTTCAAAATGTTGCCTTAATGATTGAAGTTGTCAGAAGCAGCTTTGTTGTGCATCAATAAGTCACCATCAGGCACACCACACGGCCTTAGGGATATTCACCCAATACTGGGTGAGGTCTGTCTGTAATATGTTTTAAAGGTGCCATTTTTGGGATCTTGAAATCCATTTTAGGCAACACTTTTTTTAGCAAGTCAAGTCATGCTGGAACCTTCTTGAACGTTACAATGGTCATATTCCACGCCTGATCACAATGTCAAACACACAAGTATTGGCCATGTCATCTGGGCTCCAGAACTGGAGGCTTCTAGATAGACCCGACTCCAGGGTTTTGTGGGCCCTTGAGTCACGTCACATGCACTGCTCTGTGAACCCCCCCTCGGATCACCAGTATAATCATTTTACATATTAAAATGCACCAAAAATCATGGGTTTTGGTTCTTGCCCCGGGGCATCCCGGCTGTTCGCCTGTAAAACTTACATGACTGTCAACCCAACGGCGCAGGCGCACAGCCAGTCAGTGCACTTGGCTCTATTTGGCTTCTCTTAGCTGTCGAAAGGTCTCGTCATGTTTTTGGTCTTCTTTATAGAGGAATATTGGAGCTTGCGCTAAGCCCTAGAGTTTCCAGAGCTGGCTAAAATACCATTTTGTGAGTACTCACCTGTAAAATGGGTATTACGAGTATGTCACACATCCCGCTTCATGACACTTGGGTAACCAGCCTGTAGAGGGCGATCTTGCAGAGATGACATGAAAAAAAGGAGCCCCTCCTGGTCCATAAATACCCGGGACCTCCCACTATTCCTCAGTCTTTTAAAAAAACAGTGAAGAACCAGGAAGAGCAAATTATATAGTGAAAAATAATAAACACCATATAAAGGATCCCAGAACAAAAAAGGGCGGGGGAAGCGGGGAGTGTGACATACTCGTAATACCCATTTTACAGGTGAGTACTCACAAAATGGTATTATTCCTAGTATGTCACACACCCCGCTTCCAACATTCATGACACTTGGGACATCCAATAGCAGTGTCTATAATGGGCGGGGATCCCACAAGAAAAATAAGGCATAACTTAAATTACTGCAGCTTGCAGAACCTTGCAACCAAAAGCAGCATCCGCTGAGGCCCGCACATCAACCTTGTAAAACTTAGAAAAAGTGTGAACCGAAGACCAAGTAGCAGCCTTGCAAACTTGTTCAACAGAAGCCTGGTGCTGAAAAGCCCAGGACGCACCAACAGTACGAGTAGAATGAGCAGTAACACGAAAAAGGGGGAACCTTCCCCTTAGCAGAATAGGCCCCAACAATGGCCTGACGAATCCATTTACTAATGGAAGATTTGGCGGGTGCCAAACCCTTCCTAGTCCCAGAAGGCACAACACAACGAACAACATCCAAAGAATGTAAAACCCTTTCCTTGTTATTACTAGGATTAGGGCACAATGAAGGAAGAACTATATCCTGATTTAAGTGGAAGGCAGACACCACTTTAGGAAGAAAATCTGGTTTAAAACGGAAAACCACCTTATTCTGATGCCTCTCATAGTAAGGAGCCTGCATTGACAGGGCCGCAAATTCAGAAACCTGACGGACAGAGGTAATAGCAACCAAAAAGGCAACTTTCTGAGTGAGAATATGAAGAGGAACCTCCTGTAAAGGTTCAAAAGGAGCCGCCTGCATAGCAGAGAGCACCAGATTAAGATCCCAAACTGGAAGTAGGAGCTTTCTAGGAGGCCGCACATGCGTGACCCCCTGGAAAAAAGTCTTAACCAAAGGCTGAAGAGCAAATGACCTTTGAAAGAAAATAGCCAAAGCAGAAACCTGCCCTTTCAAAGTACTAATCTGGAAGCCCAAATCCAGACCCCGTTGCAGAAACTCCAAAATCCTAGGGATAGAAAATACCCTGCAAGGCAGGGACCTAGACTCACACCAGTCAATATAGGACCTCCAAGTCCTGTAATACACCACAGAGAAGGACTTCTTTCTAGCTCTAACAAGAGTCAGAATGACAGCATCAGAAAGGCCTTCCTCCTTTAAGATGGAGATTTCAGCAGCCACGCCGTCAAAGCCAGCGTTGGTAAATTGGGGTAACAAAGTTGACCCCGAGTTAAGAGATCTGGAAGAAGAGGCAGAGGCAACAGATCCTCTGCCAGCCTTGTGACCTCTGCGAACCACTGGCGTCTTGGCCACTTTGGAGCCACCATAATTTACTGGTGCCCCTTTCAGAACCAACTTGCGCACCACCTTGCTTATCATGGAGAATGGGGGAAAAGGATACAGGAACCCCAGATCCTTCCAGGCAAGAGACATGGCATCCACTGCCACTGCCAGAGGATCCTGGGATAGAGACACAAAAGCTGGAAGCTTGTGGTTGTGGCGAGACGCAAACAGGTCCAACCGCGGAGTCCCCTACTTGTGACAAAGGAACTGAAAGACCTCTGGGTTGAGAGACCATTCTCCCTGGCGAGCGCATGCTCTGCTCAGGGAGTCTGCCTCCACATTCTCTATCCCCTGAATGTAAACTGCCGATATGCAGGGAACATTGATCTCTGCCCACTGAAGGATCAGAGACGCTTTCCGGAGGGCACCCCAACTGCAAGTCCCTCCCTGGTGATAGATGTATGCAACTGCTGTTCGGTTGTCTGACCGAATCTGAACTGGCAAACCCCGCAAGAGATGAGTCAGTTGCAGCAGAACAAGACGAATGGCCCGAAGTTCCAATAAATTGATTGGGGAGTGAGCCTCCAGAGCCCCCACAACCCCTGAAACCGGTGTCTCCTCCAGATGCCCCCCCCCCCCCAGCCCGTAAGGCTGGCATCTGTGGTGACCAACTCCCAACAAGGGGTCAGAAATGATTTGCCGTCCCTGAGATTGCTCGAAATCAGCCACCACTGGAGGGACTGCAGGACGAGGGGAGACAACAGACAAGTCCGCTTCAAAGACAACGGGCGCTTGTCCCACTTCACCAGGAGAAAAGAGCTGATGAGGATTGGACAGGAACAGATGAATTAAATCCTGAATCAGAACAATCTTGGACTGAGGAAGAAATACCCTGGCCTGAAGGGTATCCAGAATCAAGCACAGAAAGGGTATCTCCCTTACAGGACAAAGAGGATTTGGCATGGTTTATCACCCAACCAAACCTCTCTAGTGTAGTCACCACTGTTCTGGTGTCCAATTCCGTCTGATTGAAAGATGACGCTGTGATGAGCAAGTCGTCCAGCAATGGCACGATGCGAATGCCCTGGACCCTGAGAATAGCCATTACTCCTGCCAGGACCCTGGTAAACACTCTTGGGGATGGAGTGAGACCGAATGGAAGAGCCGCAAACTGAAAATGGTGGTCTTCTACTGTGAATCTGAGAAACCTTTGGTGAGCGGCAAAAATAGGAATGAGCAGATAAGCATCCTTGATGTCTACGGACATCATAAAGTCCCCCTGGCGGAGAGCGTCAATCGTTGAACGCAACGACTCTGTCAGAGAACCAGGACTGTTCCCTCTGTAGTCCAGCAGAGGGCACCTGTTCGTTTATGCCGGAGAACCAGGACTGTTCCCTCTGTAGTCCAGCAGAGGGCGCCTGTTCGTCTATGCCGGAGAACCAGGACTGTTCCTCCTGTTGACCAGCAGAGGCCGCCTGTGAGTCCTCACTACTGAGCATGTGCAGGGGCCTATAAAAACAGACTAGGCCTGTCCTCAATTGCCAGTTGGTCTTTTCCTGCATGCTCCTGAGTTCCTGTGATTCCTTCCTGTGTACCGACCCGGCTTGCTTCTGACTACGATCCTGCTTTCCTGACGACTTCGGCTTGTTTTGTGACCACGATCCTGATCTGCCTGCCCACGACCTCTGCTTGTTTCTCGACTTTGATCCAGATCTGCCAGCCCACAACTTCAGCCTGCCTCACACTCCCAGATCAGCTCTGGTCTGTCTCCTACCCGGAATTCTGCAAAACCCACTCCTAGGTTGCCTGACCTGGGGCCTTCCTGCAGCCCAGCCTATCCTCACCATCAGAGGCTCTAGTGAATACCAGGTTCTTATCAGGAGAAACTTAAAGAACTTAATTTGTACAGTCTGGAGGAAAGAAGGGAGAGGGGGGACATGACTGAGACCTTTAAATATGTGAAAAGGATTGAATAAGGTTCAGGAGGGAAGTGTTTTTAAGAAGAAACTTAACGATAGAACAAGGGGGCACAACCTGAAGCTAGTCGGGGGGAAGATCAGGAGCAATGTTAGAAAATATTATTTTACAGAAAGAGTAGTAGGTGCTTGGAACAAACTTCCAGCAGAGGTAGTTGAAACATCAACAGTCACTGAATTTAAACATGCATGGGATAAGCACACATCTATCCTAAGATAAAAAGAGTACATACAGTATACACATAAGGGCAGACTAGATGGACCATATGGTCTCCTTCTGCCGTCAACCTTCTATGTTTCTATGTAGGTTGGTCCTTAGACTCCAGGCTTCCCGGTCGAGAGGTGAGCAGTGTTGCAGTCTCCGCAATCAGGGTTCACACCCGGTGTTCTGACAGACTCCATGTGGAACTTTCGGAAACAAATAAACTGATTGAGTCGTCTCAAATCTAGAATAGGCCGAACAGAGCCGTCCTTTTTTTGGGAACCGTAAATAGGTTGGAGTAAAACCCCAGACCTCTTTCCGCTGGAGGAACCTGGCAGATAACATCCACGTTTAAAAGGTTCGCCACAGCTGTCCGGAGCCCCTGTGCGATCAGCGGATCTGCGGGCATCCGAGACCTGAAAAACCTCGAATTCCAGCTTGTAACCGGAGGACATAACTTCCAGAATCCATCTGTCTGATACCTCTTGACCTAAGCCTGAAAAAAAAAGAATCGCAGCCGTCCCCCCACCCGTACGAGTGAGGGTGCCTCCTCATTGCTGGGCAGCCTTGGAAGTGGACTTGGGCTTAGATCCCCAACTCTGACCTGGACGGCCACGTCCTCTTCCTCTGTTCCATGCAGTCCCCCTTGGGGCTGAAAAGGGCCGATCCTCTGCCCGTTCTGGAACCACGAAAGGAAGGGTTAAAGGAAGCTGATCCCTGAAAGGAACGACGTCGCTTCTTACGCTGAGGCAATTTGCCTCCTTAAATGACAGAATCCAACTTCTCACCAAAGAGGCGTAATCCCCCAAAGTGAAGTGCTGTAAGCGACTTCTTTGCCACCGTGTCAGCCGCCCACTGGCGTAGCCAAATAGACCGCCGAATCGCAACAAGCAAGGCAGAAGTTCTGCTACACAAGACCAAGGAGTCATCTAAAGCAGAAAGTACAAAAGACACAAATAAATCACATCGCTTGAGAGCGGAAAACTCATCAGAGGCTGGATCAAGCCCTGAGGTATTCAATAGGTCTCTAATAACAGACCCAATAGTGACTGCTATAAGTGCCGAGGCACCCACAGGCCGCAAGGCCGAGCCAACACTAGCAAACGCATGGCAAGCCATTTGATCAATACGTTTGTCCTCCCCATCCTTAAGGGAAGTAGATTCCGGAGAATGCAAAACAGAGGAATTGGACAAACTGAGCACAGGTGAATCCACCACAGGGGGGATTGACCAACGCTTACAGTGTCTGCAGGAAAGGGATATATATATATTTTTTTTATTATTTTATCCCAGCCCAAAGGAATGCCAGGAAGCCGCGCAGGCTTTTCCCATTCCTTAAGAATGATATCTTCAAAATGTTCCTGATTAGGAAATTCAAAACGAGGCTTGGAGGCTCCTTTCTGAGGACTGCTTCTGGAAAATCGATAGCCAAGACCTCATATAATTGAGCAAAATTCTCCCCTTCACCTTGTTCAGCGTCAATACCCACACATTGCTGAACATCCGAAACATCAGATTCTTCAAAGAATTCTCCTTCTTCAAACGGAGAACAATCAAAAATGCTCGCTACAATCAAGCTCATTTGCCTCAACGGCCAGAGCTAAATGTTTTCTTTTAGCTGAGGCCTTCTTGGCCACAGAGCTAGACATTTATTTTTCAATGTGAGCCAATCAGGCACATACATCAGAAAGCGATTCTCTACCCATGACAATATCACTGGGGGTATGGACAAGACAAGGCGGCGTGGGGGAAGAGGCAGGAGCCACCGACCCTGAGGCTTGGGCCCCTGACTGCTGCATTATAACCAATTGAACACAAGATACACAAAAAAAATGCGTTATCCCCAACAAGGGATGCCCCACATCGCAAACACTGCCGAATCTGTCCCGCAGGTACTGAAAAGCCAGTATCCTGAGATGCCTCCATATGGTGTTTATTAAAATACTTAATTTTTTTATAGTCGCCAAGTATATGGGATTTTTACAGCCGAAGCTACCCAGGATGCCCCTTAATAGTCCCTAGGTGGGAGGATTTTAAACAAGGACCAGGAGAAACTCCTATTAAGAGAGTTTCCCCCTGGAAGATAGAGAAAACACAATAAGCCTTATGCATATGCAAGAAAGAAATGACAGTAAATAAAAAAGATTTCCCTTTAGTAAACTAAAGGGTACTCACAGTGACCACAACGGCCCAGCGACCAATCGATATAAGAAAAGCCCAGCAGCAGCACCAACGCAGCGGCCAGGACCAGTGGAGGCCAGCACCAGAACAGGAACCAGCAAACCACATGTCAAACAGGAAGAGGAAGCAAAAATGCGATGCCGACTCGAAGCCCCGCCCACCACCTAGCACTGCTCAGAGAGCTGGCCAGCCAAGGACAATAGCATGACATCATAGAACGGGGCCGAACGAAAAAAAGAGAGGGAAATTTAAAAAACCCAAAACAGGTATGTCACTTTCTTATCTTTTAAAAAAAAAAAAACTAAACAAATGCATAGGCCAAAAGATACTCCCTAAATAAAGATCCCCCCCCCATAACCCCAGCAGGGTACAGGAGGGCCAAAAGGGGGGAAAACAATAAGCACCCAATAGGCACAAGGAGATTTAAAGGGACACCAACCCGGATTCCGCTTACCCCTTATTTGAGGTCTCACAGAGGGAGCAAGCTCCCATATACACCCAAGGGTGTATCTACCTTTGCCCGAGCCCATCAGCCAAGGCTGGGAGGCATAACATAAATATCACAATAGAAAAATGTGGCTTCAGGCAGAAATCGAAAAAGGCCGGGCGTAACCCGGCTACCTGCAGGAAGGAGAGTCATCTTCTAAATACTTCGCCGACTGCAGAGACGAAAAGACTGAGGAATAGTGGGAGGTACCGGGTATTTATGGACCAGGAGGGGCTCCTTTTTCTCATGTCATCTCTGCAAGATCGCCCTCTACAGGCTGGTTACCCAAGTGTCATGAATGTTGAAAGTGGGGTGTGTGACATACTAGGAATAATGGGTTTTGGTCTTCTTTAAAGTGGACCAATTACCAGGATTTTCACTGTCCTTGTCCCAGGGGCATCCTGATTTGACAAGCCCCACTGTGTGAAACTCCCCCAGAACAACCACTTCACTCACCTTTCCACCGTTCTCATGGTGCATGTGCTTTATGCCATGCATACTATGGTTTCAACATTGGCAGCCACATCCTGGGATTCCCTGTGGGGTGCGCACCTCCCAGAATTTGAACTATCTGGATAGATGGGCATAGGGAGTGCGTAAATCAACAGGGATGATGGGGAGCCTTTTAGTCTAAAAAAGACGGCCTCAGCATCAACGGACAGACAGGGTCACATCGTGGGGTGGGGGCCTTTGTTGGGCAGGATGACGAGTCACATCGGCAGCCAGATGGGGCACTGGCACAATGGTCGTCCAAGGGCCCCCTGTCTGGCTCCGGGACCCCAACAAGTGACTGGATTGCTGGCGCAGACCCTGTTTCTAGACTTCTTCAGCTGAGGTATGCTATGACTATAGTTTTCTGTATATTTAGACTTGACTGTTAGTCAATCTCATTTTTAGCATTGGTGGGAGAAAATAAAAAAAATTCAACCCAGAATACTGCAGTGGTCTCGGACTGGCCCCCAGAGAATCCCCTATGGGCCCCTGGACCAGGAGCTTTGAATCTATATGCTGGAATGCTGGTTCTAGCACATTTAGTTAAGAACATGAACATAGGGCCGGATGCTTTCATTATAATACATCACTAAATATGGTCTTCTTGAAGAAACGGCAGGTGAAAGAGCTTTGGAATAAACACCTATATTTTTTTTAATAAGCCCTTGTCTGCCTAATAATTAGAAGTCTCTAAGTGAGTTGACCTAGTAACAGCTTATAATATAAATAACTGCCAACAGCCATAATCTGTTGGGTGGTAAGCATCCATTCAGGAATAAATGCGATTACTGTGAGGGCAGCCTTCATGCAAGCGGGGCCTTAGCGAGTTTCTCCTGTGTCCATCTGTTCTTCCGACATCTTCACAGCAAATTCTATTCAGATCATTTCCTCACACTTATCCTCAGGTGTAGGTCAGGGCACTGTCTGTTATAAATTTGCTGTACAAATTGTGTAGTAATATATAGTAGTAGTATATAGTAGTATATAGAGTAATATGGTGTGAAAATACCATTATACGGTGCTTTGTATGTCTACATATGAATGTCATCAGGCAGCATAACTCCTACACACACACATATATATATTTATATATATTATATTACAAGCTATAGATACTCGTTCATTTTACCACTATTATTATATTGGAGATTTGTTATATCAGGCCTGCAGCAGAGGGCAGCACAGACACACAAAGTAAGTGCTTAGGATTTGGAGAACAGGCAGAGAACCACCATTTTGTAACACTATCCTCTCAAACGCTAAACTCCAGCAGCTGCTGCAGTGACCCAAGATGGAGGTCTCATAATACCATATGTCCTGTGTGTAATACCATAAGGACACCGCTTGTAATTTCATTCTTAGCCATGTCTAACCAGAAAAATCTTCCTTTTATTAGGTATAGCTAATCACTCTATAGCAAACACTAGTCATTTCCATTAAAGCAGCAATTTTCAGTTATAAACCCAGTAATTGGAGCTTTTACGGGCACAACAATGTTAATGATACACCACATTTTATATAAAATACTATTTGTTTAGTGCCACATCTACACTGGGCCAAACTTATGTGAATGATTAGGTCACAATCAAGGGAAGGCTGGTCAATTGGACCGGTTGTTGCTCACCTCAGCTGTAGGTTGTGTCATAATGAATAATCTTTTGTAAGTGCACTGCTCCATCTAACAACCCACTATTTCCTGACTCCCACTTAAACCAGACCTTCAGCATCATTTAATAAAAATACAATTCTGTGAGTACTCACCTGTAGAATTGGTATTATAAGTATACAGCATGTCCTGTTCCAGAATATTTCTTACACATGGGGTAATACATCCACAAGATGGCGCTGGACTGCAGAAAAAAACTTGTGGCCACTCCCGGCCCCTTATATAGCCAGGAACCTCCCACTAATTCCCAGTGTTGACAAGCAGTTATACAAGAAGCCAGGAGAATCAATAAACATAAACTGAACAATCACCATACAGAGGTAACCAATAATAATAACAAGGGAGGGATGGAACAGGACGTGCTGTATACTTATAATACTGATTCTACAGGTGAGTACTCACAGAATTGTATTATTCCAAGTATACAGCACGTCCTGTTCCAGAATATTCCTTATACATGGGACATCCAATAGCAGTGTCCGTAAGGTAGGGTGGGATCCCCAATGAGCAACGGCGAGCAGTTCAAGCCACTGCCGCCTGTAGAACTTTGCGGCCAAAAGCAGCATCAACTGAGACCCTAACATCAACTTTGTAAAACTTGAAAAAAGTATGAACAGAAGACCAAGTAGCGGCCTTGCAAACTTGTTCAACAGAAGCTTGGTGCTGAAAAGCCCAAGAGGCACCAATAGCACGTGTGGAATGAGCAGTAAGGCGGAAGGGAGGCTCCTTCCCCTTAGCAGAATAGGCTCGTACCACAGCCTGATGGATCCACTTACTGATAGTGGACTTAGCCGGAGGCAGACCCTTCCTAGGTCCAGAAGGGATAATAAAAAGAGCATCAGTCTTCCTAAAAGACTCAGTAGCTACCAAATAGAACTTCAAGGTCCTGACAACATCCAAAGAGTGTAAGACCCGCTCCTTAAGAGTTACTAGGATTAGGACACAGAGAAGGAAAAACAATGTCTTGATTGAGATGAAAAGCAGACACAACCTTAGGCAAGAAATCTGGCTTGAACCGTAACACCACCTTGTCGTGGTGTCTCTCAAAGTAAGGAGGTTTAATGGAAAGCGCCGCCAACTCAGAAACACGCCTAACAGAAGTGATAGCCACCAAAAAGGCTACCTTAAAGAGCTAAAATAGGCAAGGCAGCCTCACGAATAGGCTCAAAAGGAGAACCCTGCATGGCAGATAAAACCAAATTCAAATCCCAGACTGGTAACATAGGTTAAAAAAGTCTTAACCAAACGGTGGTTGGCATAAGACCTTTGGAAGAAAATAGCCAAGGCTGAAACATGGCCCTTGAGGGTACTAAGTTGAAGGCCCAAATCCAAACCATACTGCAAGAATTCCAGAATCCTGGGAATAGAAAACACCCTACATGGAAAATACTTAGACTCACACCAGGCAATGTAAGCATGCCAGACCCTGTATTAGATAAAGGAAGAGGACTTCTTCCTAGCCCTATTCATGGTATCAACAACAGAGGCAGGCAACCCCTTTTCCATCAAGATGGAGGTTTCAGCAGCCAAGCCGTCAAAGCCAGCGTTTGTAAATTGGGATGGCACAGCTGCCCCTGAGTAAGCAGATCTGGGTAATTGAGCAGGACATACTGATCTATTGCCAACTGCACGATGCCTGCGAACCACACCATTCTTGGCCAACAGGGGGCCACCGGGATGGCTGGCACCCTGCCCCGCAGAGGAAACAGAGGGAACACATAGAGGAGCTCTTCCAAGACAATGCTAGTGCATCCATGGCCAAGGCCAGAGGATCCTGGGACAGAGAGACAAAGACTAGAAGCTTGTGATTGTGACGGGACGCAAACAGATCCACATCCGGCTGACCCCAGCGGTGACACAGAGAGCGAAACACCCTGCTGCTGAGGGACCATTCTCCCATACCAGAAGTCCCCCTGCTCAGGGAGCCCGCAGCCAGATTTTCCACCCCCAGGATGCAGGAAACATTCTCCTCCGCCCAGGACAGAATCAGAGACACTTCCTTGAGGGCCCTCCTGCTCCAGGTGCCTCTCTAATGATTGATGTAGGCAACTGCCGTCTGGTTGTCCGAGCAGATCTGAACAGCCCGACCCCGAAGGTGTGGGGTCAATTGTGTGAGAACCAACCTCACCGCCCTCAGTTCCAGAATGTTGATAGGGGTATGAGCCTCCTGAGGGCCCTACTGACCCTGGAATTTCAAGGACTTCCAGAAGCCCCCCCAACCTGTCAGACTGGCATCTGTAGTGACAGTCTCCCAGCAAGGTGACAGAAAGGTCTTGCCCACCAAGAGATTCCTCGAGTTCAGCCACCACAAGAGGGACCGCCTGGTCAGGGGGGACAGAACAAACTCCTGATCCAGGGACACAGGGTCCCGATCCCATACCGACAGTAGGTGAAGTTGAAGAGGTCTCATGTGAAACTGAGCATAGGAAACCGCTTCGAAACTGGACACCATCAGGCCACCAGCTGCATCCCCTGCCGAATGGAGGGATGCAGACAAGACAGCAGTAATTGAGCCTGAGCTTGAAGATTCTCCACCTTCTGCTGAGGGAGAAACACCTTGACCTGAAATGTATCCAGAGTCAGGCCCAGAAAGGACCTCACCAGAGACGGGAACAGAGAAGACTTGGGATGGTTGATCACCCAGCCGAATGACTCTAGTGTGGTCACCACCACCTAGGTATCCAGCCCGGCCTTATGGAAGGACTGGGATGAGATCAGAATGTCGTCCAAATAAGGGAGAATGCGAAGGCCCTGAGCTCTCAGCAGAGCCATCACACCCGCCAGCACCTTGGTGAATACCCTGGGAGCCGAGGTGATACCGAAAGGCAGTGCCACAAATTGATAATGCTGATCTCCCAGAGCAAACCTGAGGAATTTCTGATGACCTAGAAAGATTGGTACATAAAGGTAAGTGTCCTTGATGTCTACGGAGGTCATGAAGTCGCCTGGGCACAGTGAATTGACTGCTGAGTGCAGCGTCTCCATGCTTGAATCTGCTTGAATCTGACAAACTTGTTGAGACACTTTAAATCCAAGATGGGTCTGAGGGACCCATCCTTTTTGGGGACCATGAAAAGATTGGAATAGAAGCCTCTGCCCCTTTCCCGGAAAGGTACAGGGCAGATGACCCCCAACTCCAGAAGGTTTTGGACCGCAAGGCGCAGGCCCTGAGCTGACCGGGGGTTTTAAGCCATCCGGGATCTGAGGAATCTTGGGGGCGGCCAGGCTGGTTTCCTTGTAACCAGAGGAAACCACCTCCTGAATCCATCTGTCTGCTACACGTCGCCTCCAGACGTGAGCAAAGAGCCGAAGCCGTCCCCCCACCCGGATGGGTGAGGGCGCCTCCTCATGCCTGACGGGGCTTAGGGGAGGATTTGGGCTTGGGACCCCAGGAGAGGCCGGTGCGGCCATGTCCTCTGCCCCTGCCCCAATAATCTCCACGTGCTCCAGCAAAGGAAGCTCCTCGACCAGCCCTGGAAGCGCGGAAGGAGGGGAGAGAGGCACCAGTCTCCCGAAAGGGCCGAGACGGCCTCCTACATTGAGGTAACCTACCACCCCTGGCAAACAAGTCCAAGCGTTCACCAAAGAGGCGCAGCCCCTTAAAGGGAAAACCAGTGAAAGCCTTCTTAGCAACGTTATCAGCTACCCACTGACGCAGCCAGACAGAGCGACAAATAGCCACCAACAGAGCAGAAGTCCTCCCACACATTCTAATGGCATCATCTATAGCAGATAGAACATATGTAACAAATTCATAGCAAAACAGGAGAGATCTATACTCCTCTCCTCCCGCAACATCGGAGGCCCCATCTAAGAGACTCTTAAGCAGCCCTTTAATAGCAATAGCTGTAATGGCAGAAGCACAAACCGGGGGCAGCACGTTTCCCACACAGGCAAAGGCATGACAAGCCAGCTGGTCCATGCGCCGGTCCTCACCATCCCGCAGGGTAGTAGTGTCAGGAGAATGCATGACAGATGTATTTGACAACCCCGGAACGGGCGCGTCCACCTCGGGAGGACATGACCAACGCTTAATCACATCAGCAGGAAAGGGATACCTCTTGTCCCAACTCTTGGGCACCCCTGGTAGCTTGCTAGGCCATTCCCATTCTTTGAGCACCAGATTATTAAAGTGAGTCTGCTCAGGGAACTCCAAGCGTGGCTTCACTGTATGAAAAAGCTCACCCTGCTGCTGCGGAGCCACTGCAGGAGGGGAAATACAAAGCACTTCAAAAATGTGAGACAACCTATCAGTGTCATCTGAGGACCATTGGTCTTCTCCAAAAGGAGACCCAGTATCACCATACACCCTAGGTTGTTACTCAGATGATTCTGAATCAGAGAATAGTTCCCTCTTCTCAAGGGGACCATAACCCGAGATGTCAAAAAATTCCTCAGCCTCAACAGGGAAGAGGGAAACAGCGGGGGATAGATGCCGCTTCTTGGCAGAAGCCTTACGTGGGCCCAACCCAGCAATATGCTTTTCAATGCTGGCCACCCATGCATCCAAATCCGATTGAGACTCGCCGCTAGAATGCCCCTCGCTGGGGGTCAAATGTAAGTGTGGAGGGGTAGGTGAAGCCAAAGGGGGCACCGCACCAGGGACCGTAGCAGGCGACCCAGACTGCAGCGCAAGTACCTGCTGGGCGCAGGTTACACATACCCCGACATCTTCACTTATAGGGGAAACCCCATACGCAACACACAGCCGAGCTTGTCCCAAAGGAACCCCAAGCACATTATCCCCAGAAGCCTTGATATGGTGATATTTACAAAAAGTATGCACAATAGTCAGAACAGGGACACAGCTAAACAGCCACCCTATTTGGGATGCCCCCCGAAACCCGCTAGAGGGAAGTGGGAGATTGGCAATAGGCAGGGCCGAGAGAACCACAGTCAAGGGACCCGCTTGCAAGACACAATAATGTACACCATAAGCATCCCTAGCCATAAAAAAATAAACCAAAGTCAGAAAGCGCACAGATAAGCCGATCCCCAACTGCGTTGCAGCACCGCAATGGAAGGGCCACAAAATGGCGCCGACAGCAGTACCTAAAGGGGCGGACTGCGGGCGCATGACGCGGAACGCGCCAAACCGCGCCCCCCCCGAAGAGCGCGAAAACAAGATCACATGACGCGTTGGCACCATGACAGTTAAACAAAAAAAAACACAGTAAAAGCGCCAACCATTGCGGAGCATGGTACAACGGCCTACACACACACCAACACGAAGTGACAAAAAACACAGTAGTAAAAACACAAAAGTGTACTCCCCAGGCATCCCCTGACGATCACGTGGAATGCAATGAGGGGGTCCTGTACAACCAACAGCGTGATAAGGGAGGGAGGGGGGGGGGAAGGAGGGATAAATATCCAGAGATAAAGGGCTGGGGGCATCCCAATGAGGCTTACCATAAAAAGCCTGTCGCCGGCTACCCTTTGGTACAGGGTCTTGCGGCCCGATGCAACGCTCCTTCAGCACCTGACCCTAGTGCTGTCCTACCTTCACCCGAACCGTCAGCCGTGGCTGGGAGGCAATGGGTCCAGAACGGGTGGAATAGTAAAAAAAAAAATTAAAAATTACATTTACTTACCTGTGGCCGCACTGCCTCCAGATGGGTCTCCTCTTCACTGGGGGGGGGCTCCGATTTTCGCCCCAGGCTCTTCCGTGGGGAGGAGAAGGCAGAAATAGGCTATGTGGGCTTGTAGGCTGCAGGGTGGGGGGGGCACAAAAGCTGACCCCTCCACTCTGTTCCTACAAGCCCCCATAGCTGGTCCCGGAGGGGGGAACCTATGTCATTTTTTTTAATTAACCCCTTATGTTCTGTCGCCCAGTAGCTATAAAAGGCTGCAGCAGGAGAGCAGAAGCCAGATTGATCAGCGTGGGACACAGGGATGGATGGGAGGCAAGTATTAAAAACAATAAATGAATAAAATATTTTTTCTGCTTGTTTCTGTGTTTTTTTTTTACACTTAACCCCTTGTGAACTGGTAAGGGAACCATGAGATCCCTATACCAGTTCACAAGGCTGGGGGCTGGCAAGTCACCTGCGGCTAGCGGGTGACTTGCCGTTAACCCCCAGCACCCCAATTACCTGCCTCCCCAAAGCCCGGGGGGGGGCAGAAGAGCCCGGGCCATGGCTATGTGGGGTTGTAGTCTGCAGGGTGGGGGGCCACCAAAGCTGGCCCCCTTGCACCCTGTTCTACAAGCCCCCATAGCTGGTCCAGGGATGGTTATGATGGGTAAGGGAGACCCAATATCATTTTTTGGGGGGGGAGTTTTAAGGGTTTTTAACCCTTAAAATTCCCCAAAAAATGGGTTCCCACCAGTTAATAAATGTTATAAAGTGCTATTTTCAGTTTGGGGGGTCTCCTGGGCAAGAATGGGGGGGGGGGGGGGCTACCGATACATATGTGGTACCGTTGTAATCGGGAGAAATTGGGCTTTCACATGCAATGTGGTTTTCTCTAATAAAGTAAATGTTTTATTTAAAATAAAGGGGACAATTGTCTAAAAAAATATTTATATTTTGTTTTTTTTACACAAAAATATTTTTAAACACTGTAGAAAAACTACAAACAAGACATTTCATGTTAAAGCCTAAACTTTGCTGCAAAAATACAATTCTGTGATCACTCACATGTAGAATTGGTATTATGAGTATACAGTACGTCCTGCTCCAGAAAGAATACTTACTATCGGGGAATACTCCGCCAGATGGCGCTGGACTGCAGAGACATCGAAAAACAGGCTCCTCCCGGCCCCTCAAATACCCAGGGACCTCCCACAAATCCCCAGCATTGAAAAGCAGTTAACGAGAAGCCGGGAGAATTAAAACAATCCAAACTAGTAACTATAACAATAACAATCACCATACAAGGGATTCAAAGATAATGCAAAACCATGGGTGGGGCGGAGCAGGGTGTACTGTATACTCATAATACCAATTCTACAGGTGAGTAATCACAGAATTGTATTATTCTTAGTATAAAGTACGTCCTGCTCCAGAAAGAATACTTACTATCGGGACATCCAATAGCAGTGTCCATACAGTAGGGTGGGATCCCCAATGGTAAAAGCAAACAGTTTAAATCACTGCCGCCTGCAAAACCTTGCGGCCAAAGACAGCATCAGCTGAGGACCTAACATCAACCTTGTAAAACTTAGAAAAGGTATGAACAGAAGACCAAGTAGCGGCCTTGCAAACTTGTTCAACAGAAGCCTGGTGCTGAAAAGCCCAAGAGGCACCAATAGCACACGTAGAATGAGCAGTAAGGCGGAAGGGAGGATTCTTCCCCTTAGCAGAGTAGGCCTGAATAACAGCCTGACGGATCCATTTGCTGATAGTAGACTTGGCAGGAGCCAAACCCTTCCTAGGACCAGAAGGGACCACAAAAAGAGCATCAGTTTTTCTGAAAGGTGCAGTAGCCACCAGATAGCACTTCAGACACCTAACCACATCCAAAGAATGCAAAACCCTCTCCTTAGCATTACTAGGATTAGGGCACAATGAAGGAAGAACAATGTCCTGATTCAAATGAAAGGCAGACACTACCTTAGGCAGAAAATCTGGCTTGAAGCGGAACACCACCTTGTCCTGGTGTTTCTCATAATAGGGGGGCTGAATGGAAAGCACCGCCAACTCAGACACACGCCTAAAAGAGGTGATAGCAACCAAAAAGACAACTTTGAGAGTAAGAATGGCCAGGGTAGCATCCTGCACAGGCACCATAGGCTTACGTGGGGCACGCACATGAGTGACCCCCTGGAAAAAAGTCCTGGTCAGAGGGTGCTGAGCAAAGGACTTCTGGAAGAAAACAGCCAGGGCAGAGACCTGCCCCTTCAGAGTACTGAGTTGGAGTCCCATATCCAACCCATGCTGTAGGAACTCCAGAATCCTGGGAATAGAGAACACACGACAGGGAAGAGACTTAGACTCACACCAGTCAATGTAGGCACGACAAACCCTGTAGTAAATGGAAGAAGAAGACTTCTTCCTAGATTTAATCATGGTATCAACCACAGAGGTAGACAGCCCCTTCTCCATCAAGATGGAGGTTTCAGCAGCCAGGCCGTCAAAGTCAAAGTTTGTAAATTGGGATGGCGTAGTGAGCCCTGAGTGAGCAGGTCTGGCACCATGGGTAGAACGTACTGATCTACTGCCAGCTGCACCACGTCTGTGAACCACACTCTTCTTGGCCACCTGGGGGCCACCAGAATTGCTGGCACCCCTTCCAGAGCAATCTTGCGCAGAACCTTGCCCAGCAGGGGGAAAGGAGGAAAGACATACAGGAGCTGAAAGTCCTGCCATGACATTGCTAGGGCATCCATGGTCAAGGCCAGAGGATCCTGGGACAGGGAGACAAAGGCCGGGAGCTTGTGATTGTGACGTGACTGATCCACATCTGGTTTGCCCCAACGGTGACAAAGAGATTGGAACACCCTGTTGCATAGGGACCATTCTCCCTGGCGAGAGGCCCCCCTGCTCAGAGAGTCTGCCAGGAGATTTTCCACCCCCGGGATGTAAACAGCTGATATGCAGGGGACATTGGTCTCCGCCCAGGTCAGGATCAGAGACACTTCCTGGAGGGCCCCCTTGCTCCGGGTCCCTCCTTGATGATTGATGTAGGCAACTGCCGTCTGGTTGTCCGAGCGCCCCGAAGGTAAGTAGTCAACTGAGCCAGGACTAACCTGATTGCCCGTAGCTCCAATATGTTGATAGGTGTGTGAGCCTCCTGAGGGCCCCACTTCCCCTGGAACCGCAGGGACTTTCAGAACCCCCCCCCCAACCTGGCGACTGTCTCCCAGGAAGGGGTCAGAAAGGATCTGCCCCCCCAACAAGTTCCTCGAGTCCATACTCCACAAGAGGGACCTCCTGACCAGGGGGGAAAGCACACAGGCCCTGTCCAGGGATGCTGGATCCTTGTCCCACACTGACAAGAGGTGGAGTTGCAGAGGTCTCATGTGGAACTGAGCATAAGGGACCGCCTCGAAGCACGCCACCATCAGGCCCACCAGCTGCATTCCCTGCCTGATGGAGGGATGATGACAAGATAGTAGGAACTGGACCTGTGCAATCAGACTGTCCACCTTCTGTTGAGGAAGGAAAAATACCATTTTGTGAATACTCACCTGTAAAATGGGTATTATAAGTATGTCACACACCCCACTTCATTTATTAATTATTACACTTGGGTTATCTCACCGCTAGGTGGCGCACTTGCAGAGATCTCCAAAAAAGCAGCAAGCCCCTCCCGGTCTATAGATACCTGGTACCTCCCAACAATTCCCCAGTGTTAAAACAGCAGTAAGACAAGGTACCAGGAAGAAACAATTGCAACCCTCAACTGTAAATAACAAAACCTCACCATATAAGGAACCCGGATACCAAAAAAGGGCGGGTGAAGTGGGGTGTGTGACATACTTATAATACCCATTTTACAGGTGAGTATTCACAAAATGGTATTATTCTAAGTATGTCACACACCCCACTTCATTTATTAATTATTACACTTGGGACATCCAACAGCAGTGTCCATAAAAGGGCGGGTATCCAAACCAGGCAATAACGCAGATAAAACTCAAACCACTGCAGCCTGCAGAACCTTACGGCCAAACACAGCATCAGCTGAGGCCCGAACATAAAACTTGTAAAACTTAGAAAAGGTGTGAACCGAAGACCAGGTAGCGGCCTGACAAACTTGTTCAACCGAAGCCTGGTGCTGAAAAGCCCAGGACGCACCAACCGCACGAGTAGAATGAGCAGTAACGCGAAAAGGGGGATCCTACCCCTTGGCAGAATAGGCCCCAACAATCGCCTGACGAATCCATTTGCTAATGGAAGACTGAGCCGGAGCCAAGCCCTTCCTAGGCCCACAGGGCACCACGAAAAAGGCATCAGTCTTACGAAGGAAGATGTAGCACGCAAATAGTACCTAACACAACGTCTAAGCAGAGCAACGCACCCTCCGTGACATTCCTAGACTTAGGACACAAAGAAGGAAGAACAACGTCCTGATTAATATGAAAAGCAGAGAAAATCTGACTTGAAACGAAAGATCACTTTGTCCTGATGCTTCTCAAAACAAGGAGCCTGAATAAATAAAGCCGCCAACTCTGAAAAACGCCGAACCGAAGTGATGGCCACCAAAAAGGCAACCTTCTGAGTCAGAGTGGACAGAGCAATATCCTGCACAGGCTCAAAAGGAGGAACCTGTAACGCAGAGAACACCAAATTCAAATCCCAAACTGGGAACAAAGGCTTCCTAGGAGGCCGCAGATGCGAAACCCCCTGGAAGAAGGTCTTGACCAAAGAATGGCTTGCAAAAGACCTCTGGAAAAAAATTGACAAGGCAGAAACCTGCCCCTTCAATGTACTCAGCTGAAGACCAGAATCCAGCCCTGATTGAAGACACTCCAAAATCCGAGAAATAGCAAAAACCCCGGCAGGGCAAAGATGTAGCCTCACACCAATCAATATAAGATCTCCAGACCCTATAATAGATGGAAGAGGAAGACCTCTTCCTAACACTAAAGAGAGTCCGAATGACCGAATCCAAAAGACCCTCCTCCCTCAAAATGGAGGTTTCAGCCGCCAAGCCGTCAAAGCCAGCGTTGGTAAACTGGGGTAACACAGTTGACCCTGAGTGAGAAGATCTTGCCGAAGAGGCAGATCGAACTGAACCACTGCCAGACGAACGATGACTGCGAACCACACCCGCCTTGGCCCCCTAGGAGCCACGAGAATGGCGGGAACTCCGTCCTGAACTAGCTTTCGCAGCACCCTGCCTGACACGGGAATCGGAGGGAACAGATAAAGAAAACCCAGGTCCCTCCAGCTCAAGGCCAGCCCATGGCATCCGCCGCCAGAGCCAGAGGGTCCCGAGAAGGCGACACGAATGTCAGAAGCTTGTAGTTGTGACGAGAGGCAAAACAGATCCACCTCCGGCGTCCCCCACCGAAGACACATCGACCGAAACACCAGGGGATGGAGAGACCATTCCCCCCGGCGGGACGAGCACCAGCTCAGGAAATCCGCCTCCGTGTTCACCACTCCTGGAATGAACACTGCCGAAATGCAAGGGACATAAGTCTCCGCCCAAACTAGAATCAGAGACACGTCTCTGAGGGCACCCAGACCGTGAGTCCCTCCTTGGTGATTGATGTAAGCAACCGCCGTCTGATTGTCCGAGCGAACCCGAACCGGCAGACCCTGTAAATGATGCGTCAAGTGAGACAAAACCAACCTGATGGCTCGCAACTCCAGAACATTGATGGGCAAGTGGGCTTCCAGAGGGTTCCACTGCCCCTGAAAATGAACATCCGTCCAGAAACCTCACCATCCTGACAAACTGGCGTCCGTGGTGACAGTTTCCCAAAGCAGGGTCAGAAAGACCTGCCCTTCAAGAGATTGTCCGAGACCAACCACCACAGTAGAGACTGCCGAACCTGGGGGGACATCCGGAAGGACCGATCCAACGACCGCGGTCGCCGATCCCAAGACGCCAAAAGATGAAGCTGAAGCGTCCTCGTGTGGAACTGTGCGAAGGGAACAGCCTCGAACGAGGCCACCATCAACCCCACCAGTCTCATCCCCAGCCGGATGGACGGGCGAGGATTGGAGAGAAGAAGCTGAACCAATTCCTGAATCAAAAGAACCTCGGCCTGAGGGAGAAACACTCTGTGCTGACACGAGTCCAAGGACATTCCCAGAAAAGTCACCACCCTGGCCGGAACCAGGGAAGACTAGGGATAGTTGATCACCCAGCCGAACTTCTCCAGCGTAGACACCACCAAACTGGTGTCCCCCTACGCCTGACTGAGGAAAGGTGCCATGATGAGAAGATCGTCCAGATAAGGAACAATGCGAATCCCCTGAGCTCTGAGCAGGGCCATCACCCCTGCCAACACCCTTGTGAACACTCTCGGAGCCGAGGTGAGACCGAATGGGAGAGCTACAAACTGAAAATGCCGATCCTCCACCACGAAGCGAAGAAACCGCTGATGTGCCGGAAAGATTGGAATGTGAAGATACGCGTCCTTGATGTCTATGGACAACATAAAGTCCCCCTGCCGAAAAGAACCGATCGCAGACCGCAGGGTCTCCATGCGGAACTTCCGGGGACGAATAAACCTGTTGAGAAACTTCAGATCCAGGATCGGGCGGGACGACCCGTCCTTCTTGAGAACAGTGAAGAGATTGGAATAAAACCCGCGCCCCACCTCCAACGGCGGGACCGGGCAAATGACCGCCAGCTCCAGAAGATTCCTTACAGCCGCCAGAAGCCCCTGCGCGGCTAAAGGATCCGCCGGCACTCGAGACCAGACAAACCTTGGAGGAGGACAGGACTCGAACTCCAGCTTGTAACCGGCCGACACCACCTCCCGGATCCACCTGTCGGAAACCTCCAGGTCCCATACCCGGGAGAATAGTCGCAACCGTCCCCCCACCCGTACGGGTGAGGGCGCCCCCTCATGGCTGAGCGGGCTTGGAAACTGGCTTAGGCTTGGCGCCCCAGACGTGCACGGGACGGCCACGGCCTCTACCCCTATTCCAGCTGGCGCCCCTGGAAGCCGAGAAGCCCGCACCTCTGCTGGCTCTGGTTCCCCAAAAGGGCGGATTGTAGGAAGCCGGTCCCCGAAAGGAACGGCGAAATCTCTTGCGCTGAGGTAACTTACCTCCCTTGGCAACGGAATCCAGCTGCTCACCGAAAAGCCGCACACCCATAAAGGGAAGAGCCGTAAGCGAACTCTTAGAATTAAAATCAGCAGTCCACTGTCTCAGCCATACTGAACGGCGAATAGCCACCAACAGGGCCGTAGCCCTGCCACACATCAACATGACTTCCTCCTGCGCAGCCAGGATAAATGACAAAAAGGATTCACAACGCTTAAGAGCCAGGGACTCATCACAGGCAGGATCAAGATCCGCACCTAAATCCCTGACCACGGACCTAACAGCCAAAGACAAAAAGGCGGAAGCACAAACAGGCCTCAAGACCGAACCCGCACAGACAAAACCGTGACGGGCCAGCTGATCAATCCGGCGATCCTCACCATCCTTGAGAGAAGTAGTGTCAGGAAAATGAACCGCCGCCGAATTTGACAGCCCCAAAACAGGAGCATCCACCTCAGGGGAGGCGGACCACCGCTTCAACAAATCCGCCGGAAAGGGATATTTCTTGTCCCAACTAGGCGGGACCCCGACAAGCCGCGTAGGCTGCTCCCACTGCTTGAGGACGATGTCCTCAAAATGCTGTTGACTGGGAAACTCCAAGCGCTGCTTGGAACCCCCGAAGAGCTGACCCTTAGGCCGAGGAGTAACTTCCGGCGGATCCAAATCCAAAACCTCAAACATCTGAGCCAGAATAGTGGGCGTGTCAGGAGGGGGCCCCTCTATCAAGTCCCCCTCAGCGCTAGACAACTGCTGAACCTCTGAATCCTCCGTCTCCTCAATAAGCTCCCCCTCTTTGAGGGGACGATCCGACCAATCCAGTACCTCAACTTCCTCATCGGAATCCTGCGGAGGCGGAGACAGGTGTTTTCGCTTGGCAGAAGCCTTCTGAGCGACCATAGCGGAAAACATTTTCTCGAGGCTGGCCAACCGGGCACCTACCTCAGATTGCGAATCACCCCCAACGACAGCGTCATGCGGGGTCCGGAACAGGCGAGGAGGGGAGGGAGAAGGCGCGGTAGAAGAAGTCCCAGGCACCGAGGTGCCGGACTGGCGCTCAATGTTCCGCTGTGTACATGGAATACAAAAGATTACATCATCCCCTGGGAGCGGAGTCCCACATCCCCCACACAGCCTGGAGTGCCCCGAAGGACTAGTTCCGGCATCTCTGGTAGCCTCCATAATGGTGATTTTATGGTATTCGCAGCCCTCAGGGATTTACGCAGTAAGCGACCCGGGATGCCCCACTAGTACTTTAATAGATTAAATGTGACTATCTGTAGACACATACACAGCCCTAAGCTTAAGGGTATACAAATATATATAAACTAGCAAGTGTAGCCCTGCCCAGGGAATTAGCAGAAGGGCAAGGGGGGACAGTAGCCAACCCCAAATACCCGCCAGGTATGTACAAGACCGGGAGAGCCCTGAAAGACGGAATCCCGGGATCTGAAAAACGCAAAGGACAGCAGTCAGTACAGTCACACCTGACACACAAGTACAAGCAGAAACAAAAAACCCCACCCCCCGCCAGCACGCACCAAGGCCTGACCGAATCATCGGGGGAGAGGGGGGTGGGGGGAGGGAGAGGGGGGTGAATGGAGGGAGAGAGGAATACCTGGCTCATCCTGCAGCCCGGCCTGCACAACGACCGACCGCTAAGCCGCCCACCCCTCCAGAATTAAACCAACAGCCCATGAAGGAACGAGAGGCGCAGGGGACAATGGCCTACCTGCACACCGCGCGGGACACGCCAGTGACGAGAGGGAGAGAAAGAGCGCGATCCTCACCATCTGGAGACGAAGGGGCGGACCCGCCACACAACGCGGGACCGCTGACCCCGCCCCTCCCTAACCCGCCAGAAACAGCGCGGGCCGCGCCTGACGCGGCCCGCCCACGTCACCCCGATGCCTCGAAGAGGCCGCAGAAGCGCCAAGTAATGGCGCCCACAGTAAAGGCGCCCGCAGCGCCGACGGACGGGCCGGCGGCATCGCCTGCCGCCCGGTCCCGCCCGCAGTGAAACACACGCAGGCCGCACACAGAGCACAGGCGGACCAGCGGCGCACGCACCCACACACACAGGCGGGCCAGCGGCACCGCGCACCGCCCTGGCCGCCTAGTCTGATGTACAAAAGGCACACATGTGAGGGAGCAACAAACTCAGGGCTAGGAGCCCCCCCCCCCCCAGAATAAACAAGGGACGGACCCATGCTGTCCCCAAACACCACCCCCACGCACACTGCACACACAGAACCTGTGGGGGAAAGGAAACCTAACTGGGACCTAAGGGCTGGGGCATCCCAATTCCGGATCACCAAACAACCGGATCACCGCTATGCCCCATAATATGGGGACGAGCGGAGGAGCTAATCTCCTAGGCACCTAGAGTGCCATCTACCCTTGCCCGGCCTACAGCCTATAGCTGGGAGGCTACCATTAAATCAAGGGGATAAACACGAAAACGGGGACCGGGCAGCAATAGACCATAAGGGGGGGGCCGGGGTGATACCCCGGCTACCTGCAAGCAGGAGACTTCTTTCTTCTGTCTTGTCGCCATCTTGCAGAGACCAACACTGGGGAATTGTTGGGAGGTACCAGGTATCTATAGACCGGGAGGGGCTTGCTGCTTTTTTGGAGATCTCTGCAAGTGCGCCACCTAGCGGTGAGATAACCCAAGTGTAATAATTAATAAATGAAGTGGGGTGTGTGACATACTTAGAATAGCCTTGCCTGAACTGTATCCAGATTCATTCCTAGGAAGGGAGTCACCAATGAGGGGGACAGCGAAGACTTGGGGTGGTTGATCACCCATTCAAAAGACTCCAGGGTGGACACCACCAGTTGAGTATCCAATTCTGCTTGGTGTAGAGATTGGGATGTGATGAGAATGTCGACCAGATAAGGCAGCACGCAGGCACCCTGAAACTTGAGCAGAGACATCACGCCCGCCAGCACCTTGGTGAACACCCTGGGAGCTGAGGTGAGACCAAAGGGCAATGCCACAAACTGGTAGTGTTGATCCTCCAGAGCGAACCTGAGGAACCTTTGATGGCCTGGAAATACAGGAACATGAAGGTAAGCATCTTTGATGTCCACAGAAGTCATGAAATCCCCTGGGCGCAGGGAACTGATGGCAGAGCGCAGAGATTCCATGCGAAAGCGCCTGCTCCTGACAAATTTGTTGAAGATCTTCAAGTCCAGGATGGGCCTGACTGAACCATCTTTTTTGGGTACTGTGAATAGGTTGGAATAGAAGCCCCTGCCTTTTTCTCTTAAGGGGACCCTGCAGATGACCCCCAGCTCCAGGAGGCCTTGCACTGCCTGCACTAGCTCCTGAGCTAACACAGGGTGCTGAGGAATCCGGGATCTGATGGATCTTGGGGGGGGGGGCAGGCAGCAAACTATCTTGTAACCGGAGGACACTACCTCCTGAATCCACCGGTCTGAGACATGAAGCCTCCAGACGTGAGCAAAGTGCTGCAGCCGTCCCCCCACCCGGATGGGTGAGGGCGCCCCATCATGCCTGAGGGGGCTTGGGAGAAGACTTAATCTTGGGGCCCCAGGAGGAGCCAGGACGGCCCCGTCCTCTGCCCCTACCCCAGAAGTCTCCCCGGGCCCCATTAGAGGAAACCCCCCTCCCTTGTCTAGCACCACGGTAGGGGGAGGAGAAGGAGCCCTGACGCCTGCGCTGGGGTAACCTGCCTCCCTTAGCAAAAAGGTCCAGGCGGTCCCCGAACAGGCGTAGTCCTTTGAAGGGAAACTGAGTGAGGGCCTTCTTGGCAGCGTTGTCAGCAGCCCACTGGCGTAGCCAAACCGAGCGGCGTATAGCCACCACAAGGGCAGATGTTCTGGCACACATTCTAATGGTATCATCCAAGGCAGAGAGGACAAAATTTACAAAAACATCACAACTAGAGAGTGCGTTAAATACCTCACAAGGCAAATCATCAGGGGCACCATCAACTATATTTCTGAGCAGGGTCCTAATGGCCACAGCCTTAATGGCTGAGGCACAGACCAGGCGCAGCGCTGTCCCCACACATGCAAAGGCATGGGACGTCAGCTGGTCAATGCGCCGGTCCTCAGCATCCCGCAAGGTAGTATAGTAGAGTCAGGGGAGTGCATGACAGAGGTGTTAGATAACCCTAGGACCGGGGCATCCACTTCGGGAGGGGATGACCAACACTTCACCACATCAGCAGGAAAGTCTACTGGGCCGTTCCCATTCCTTGAGCACCATATTATTAAAATGTGTTAGCTCTGGAAATTCCAAGCAGCACTTAGCAGTTCCCCCCTTTGCCTGGGAGCCGCAACAGGGGGGGGAGATGGACAGAACCTCAAAAATCTGGGTCAGCAATCTATCAGTATCATCCGGGGCCCAGGGGTCAGAGCCAGAATCATCATGACCCCTGGGTCTCTCATCAGATGACCCTGAATCGGAGAATAGCTCCCCTTCGTCTGAAGGGGTATAGCCACATAAATGCCAAAACTCATCAGTCTCCATAGGGAAAAGAGTGACATTAGGTGTTAAGTGCCGCTTTTTAGCAGGGGCCTTACGCGCCAAGGTATTAGCAATTAACTTCTCAACAGTAGCCAGTCTAGAAGACACATCAGGCTGAGAATCCCCACTCGTATGCAACTCAGTAGGAGTGAGATTTAAGCTTGGGGGGGTAGGTGAAGTGAAACGAGGTGCAGGCTCAGCCACAAGGCCGATAGGGATTAATGCTAAATAGCAACCGGGATGCCCCAATAACCCGCTAGGGAAGTGGGAGTAATTACACTAGGCCTCACAAGTTTAATCAACTAATAGAGGGCCGGGAGAAGCCAACGGATTCACCCGTCTGCAAGACACAATCAAATGAGCCGTCACATGGTGACAGAAAAGCGTGCGGCGGCAATTTTAACTTTTGTAAAAATAAAAAAAGTAAAAAAAGGCCAAACAATACATTTTTATGTAGAGGCCCAGACTCTATATATAATTATATATATAATTTTCCTGGGAAATCCTTTCAAAAATCACAGTTGAACATGTGTAGCGCAAAATCGTGAAACATGGTCTGGCAACAGAGGGTGACAAAAGCTGCAGGTAGGCTGGCACTTAAAGGGTTAAAGTGGACCAACACCCAGGATTTTTACTATCCTGGGTTTTGGTCCACTTCGTGAATGTGCTCCATATTTGAGGATATAGCATTGCAGGAACAGATAATGGTCTGTTGGGTCCACTCCTTAAAGTGGACCAACACCCAGCGTGATCGGCCCGGGAATCTATAAGATTCCCAGGCCGATACAATACCTCCCCGTGGGGCATCCAAAATTGGGATGCCCCGCTATGTGAAACCCCCCCAGATCGTAAGTTACAACTCACCTCACCCCGCCCCTATGGCGCATGCACGGCCGCTCGTCCAATCAGGGTGCTCGGAGCCGCTGTGGTATGTGCGTCAATGGCACATCTTACCGCAGCGGCTCCAAGCATGCTGGCGGGCGCATCTCGTGCTTCTCAGGAAGCGCGTCCGCCATTCAAAAATGGCCAGTGCGGACATGCGCCCTGCTAGAGAGAAGCGTGAGATGCGGCCGTGGCCTGCGCATAAGCCGAAATCAGGTAAGTGCAATGGGCGTCCTGGGGGGTTTCACACAGCGGGGCATCACGATTTTGGATGCCCAACGGGGAGGGATTGGATCGGCCCGGGAATCTATCACACTGAGTGTTGGTCCACTTTAAGGAGTGGACCCAACAGACCATTATCTGTTCCTGCAATGCTATATCCTCAAATATGGAGCACATTCACTAATGGACCAGGAAGCACATTTGAAGTTAGGCTCAGTGGGCTGGTCTGGGGCAGAGTTTGGCCCCAGTTTACTCCTGGTCAGAAGTGCATAATCAAATCAGAAGAAAACTCCACCTGCCCCCAAGGCTGGTACAATACGCAGTTAGTTGTTCCCTCCACAACCTGCAGACTTCACTGCAGTCATTTGCAGCCACCCAGCAATTCTGCCTACCTCTACCCACCTACCCACCTCATGTTTAATGATCACCTTTTCCAGCCTGACCCTTCCCACCTCATCTCTTCTTGCTCACCTCTGATGTTCTTGCCTCTGCTCACTTCACCTCATCTCACATAAACCTTTTCCCACCTGACCTCTTGCTGCCCAACCTCAGCCAACTTCACCTCATGTCTACATATCTCACGTCTGCTCACCTTACCCCACCAACTTCTTCCTGCCTCACCTTTCTCTACATCTGCATATACATGAAAGCAGATTTAGGACAAAAAGACAATGCAGCAATAACAGGTCACACGGGGCGCACATGGCTAGGGAAGGCTCCACCACCATCTCATCACAGGGTCTGGAGGGGTTTGTTCTACTCACTAAGAAGAAGAAAAGTATCACAGAATTTGCCCCTGTAGAAGGCAGTGGGGGCTTGTTGAGGGACCTGCTTTTCTGCTCAAACTATGTTTCTGTTGCTGCAGAAGTATAGATTTCATTATATACATAGGCCAGGATGTTAAAGCGGAACAAAACACAGGATTTTGACTATTCCTGGTTTTGTTCTGTGCCCCCGGCTGTGGGAAACCCCCCAGCTTGCCTGGTAAAGCTCACCTCTCCTCATCTAACACATGCCCAGGCTCTCGTCCAATCAGAGCCCTTTGTCGTGTTTATAACATTCAGCAAAGGGCTCAAATTTACTTCAATGTGGAGCAAAAGCTTGCTCCTGATTAAAAAAATATGGGCGAAACCCATCCATTTGCATCCACTCATCCACTCACAGCTGAAAAGCCGCCTTATGATTTTCTCCTGGTCGCATCAATCTTGGAGCACCCAGGAGGCCTCTTTCCCAGCATCCCAGTCGTGCTGCTGCCAGGATTTATAAATATCACATAATGATGTTTATGCCGACTCAGCAAACCCAACTGGCCACTGACATTGCCGTGATTGGCAGCCACACAATGAATGAGGAATTGGTAGGCATTAACTGTCTTTACTTCAGTTCCCCTTTAAAGCAGACCTAAAGTGGAAAAATATTTTATAGCTTAGAATAGTACTTTCTTGTCCAAATTATAGTTTGTTGTTTTTAAGAGGATTGGTGCTAAGAAAAAATGACAGTCCTCTGAAGTCGGCAGCTGGGGGGTGGCATCTGATTTAGAAATGCCTGTACTGCATACTGACCAAGGAAACCTGATCCCCCTGTCCCCTTATTTGCTTATTTACCGGTAGTCAACAAATTATGAATCCAGATGACTGCTGGCAACCACCATAGTGTAAGCCCATACTGCCAACATCACTGGCTGTCAGCAGTCACATGGGGCCACAAAGGTTTGTGGGAACCAGGAAGTAGATGAAACACAGAACTCTGGATTAGGCTTCGTGGCCACTGGGGCATCGTTCATCCAGAAGCCCCCTTGTTGCACCTTTCAGAGGGTCAACATTCCCAGCCCTATAGCAATCAGTACAGCAGCCTCCCAGCATGCATGGCTTTGTACATATTTGCACAGGAAAGCAGATGGACTTTTGCCCGGGGACGTGGTTGCTGGGAGAGCTGCTCAGTGTTTTCTCTACAGTAAATTTCAGCCATCTGCGTGTCCAGGTAGGATCTCAGGCCTGATTCACCAGTATAGGAACATGGATGGAAATGAAGGAACAGCAGCCCCAAACACTACACCCTGCATCTAAACAGGCAGCCATGATGCTCTTAATGGTAATACTAAGGAACTTCTCAAGCCCCAAACGCTTTCCACACGGCCATGGCCCATTTCCTTCATAAGTTGGACAGTTGAAAGTCATTCATGTAGTTTTTGGTTTTAGTCCATGTCCCTGGGGCAACCCTGTTTTGCATGCACCACTGTGTAAAACCCTGCTGAGATCGCTGGCAATACCACAGTGCATGCGTAAGCTCTCATCCAAGCAATGGCGTGTATATTAATGTTGGAGCACCCATCTATCCGAATGGCCGCGCTCCGGAGCACAGATAAGCTGGGGATGCAGCCAATACATTAGCCTTTTGGACTCAATGGGGTTTCGGTCCACTTTTAAAGTGGAACAAAACCCAGGATTTTGACTATCCTGGGTTTTGGTTCTTTCCCCCTGCTGTGTGAAACCCCCCTGATCGCTGATGCCAAATCACCTCTTCCCGTTCCTACAGCGCATGCGCTGTTCCAATAAGTGCGCTCTGAGCTGCTGGCGTCTTGTCTAAGCCTCAGTCTAAGGTCAGCGACTCAGTGCGCTGGCGGCCGCATCCCCCACTTCCCTCTAACAGGAAGCGTGCCTGAGTCGGCCATTTACAAATGCCCGGAGCAGGCATGCACTCTGCTAGAAGGATAGAGGGGATGCAACCACGGCTCGCGCCGTTTGCCCGGGAAACAAGGTTAGTGTATGGGGCGACCTGGGGGGTTTCACACAGCAACCTGGCGGGTTTCACACAGTGGGGCATACCGATTTTGGATGCCCCTGGGGGGGGGGGGGGGGGGGCGGAATAGATCGGCCCGAAAATTTTATAGAGTCTTAAACTCCCCTCTGTCAGGGTGGGTCCTGATCATCACAGACACTAAACTTACCTAACCTTTCCCCTGTGTTACACATATCCTAGCCTAGCTCTGTGTGACATGAGGCAGGAAGTGCGGCAACCCCACCACCTCCAATCCGAGACATGCTTCATTGCAGTGTGCAGCTGTTTCCTGGTCTCCACCATGCAGAGCTCCATAAGATAAAGGAATTTGGGACTCATATTAGAGATGGTCAGTCATGGCCTAAAGGTAAGGGAGTGGCCTTGTGACCTGTGGGGCCAACCCCCCCCAACTACTGCTCGGGTGCCATAATTAGGGCAGCCCACCGTTCTGGCATGTGTACATTTACTGTGTGGATGGGTTAAATGTAGACTGATAATTCCTATGTGTGTGCAAGCATACAATGACCATCTATGCCCCCTCCCAATAAAAAATCCAAAAGATCAAGACTGGGAGACATTCACCTTTTCTTAGCAGGGGGCAGCAGGAAACAGCTGCACCTTGTGAAGTTGTTTCCGCCCCTCATAAAGCTCCATGTCGGACTTTAAAAGGGACCAAATCCCGGGTTTTGAACTCACCCCATTTTACGGCGGGCCCATAGCACTCACCTTTCCACGCCCAGCCATTCAGCTAGGATGGGGACGGGAGTGCGCCAAAGACAGCAGGGAAGCGAGGACTCTCCTCTTTCACTATGTGTTGCACTGTGTGTCAGGCATTAATATGCTCACCATATAGTACTGAGTGGACAAGAGCCCGCACATGCACAATGGGACCACTGGAAAGATGTGTACTGACGGGTAATAGTGGGGTTTCACGTGACGGGGTGTCCTGGGGACAAGTACCTATCACAATGACAGAAAAAATCCTGCTGATTGGTCTATTATGTTTTTTTAAGGGGAAACCAATGCCACAGGGCCAGACTTTTCATTTGCTGCACCCTAAAGTGGGCCTGTACCCTCCCGGAGAAATCTATGCCCACAACAGACCTTAGAACACAGAGCACCCACCAACTCCCCTGTGATCAGTACCAACCGATACACCACCTCAAATAGAAGAAGAAAACATGATGCAACGCATACCACGCACCAGGAGGAAGTTTCTGTCTCCCAGAGGGATAGGCCTTTACACTGTTAAAGTGCCAAGGGGAATCCTGTCTCTCTGCATAAATAATTGTAGGTCTGCTTAAATTAAATGTTTTTCCACAGACATTTTTAAACCGATTCCTATATATCAATAACCACAATAGGTTGCAGCTCCAGCTACTGCTTTCAGGTAGGCGGACAGGTGATCTGTATCTTTTCCAAAGCCGTGGTAACACTGGAGAACATTGGATCAGCAAACAAAGTGAATCTGGTTCTACTTGATTTTCGCAACCCCAGCTAATTGCAGACCAATCAGGACAACTCCCCAGAAAAAAAATTATGTGGGTGGCATTGATCACGAGTCCAGTGTTTCTATCCTGCTCCTTGGAACGTTTTTTTCTTCTAGAATCTGAGCGTTTCTAAGTGGCTGCTGAAAAAATGCTGCAGTTTTGCTTTAAAGCAGACCAAACCCCACATATTTACTAGCATCCCCCCACAAATAGTAACATATGCCTATTTTTACTGCTCTCGCTTCACTCTAATCCCAGGTAATGGTGCCTGTTTTAGCTGTAAAGCGCCACCTCCTCCATTCATTCCCACTGCTGTGTGTGGCAATGATATCATTGCCACACCTATGCAATAACCAATCACCTGCCATCTTACAGACAGAGGGACAGCAAAAAAAGAGTGCCTTTCCTAGAACAGAAAGTATTTGCACAGTACCCAGTCCAAGGACAGATAGCATTACCCATCTACCCTTGCAGTAGGCAGAGCTATGCAAATCATCTCTTCATCTCTGTGCCACCCAAGGCCCTTAGAACCGCTAAGGGTGCAATGTCCAAAAGAGGTCCTGGACTCTTCAAGACTCCAGGGTTTCCCAATTCCATATGTCCAAGGCATCCATAATGGGAAACCCCACAGTTGCCCGATGCTTACCTCACCAGCCGGCAGCGCTCGCATTTTTCTCAGCCTGTGAGGGGCCACACCACCGACTAACTGAATGGCTGGCGTGGCCATGCACAGCCAAAAGATGCAAGTCATGTGCAGCTAGGACTCCATTCAGCTTCTCCATCTGCACATTAAAGGAGCACTATGGTCCAATATGCTGGATGGCAGGAGGAGGGATCACTTATACAACCAACATCAAGAAATATCCAGCCAGGCTTGTTTCTTTTATTTTAATGGATGGAAGAGGAAATCAGGGGTGACAGACCCCTGATAGACTAAACCTGTCACCGCTGGATTTTATTCCTACCATGTGAGAAAAAACTACAAGCTTGGTAGGAGTTTTATTCAGTTTGGGTGTATAAGTGACCCCTCCTCTCATTAGCCACTGTGTTTATATGGATTATTAACATTACACAATTTCACGACAGTGCTCTTTTAAAGTGGACCAAAACCTCGGGGCACCCCAATCGGAGGTGCCTCACTGTATGAAACCCTCCAGGATGCCGAGACCCGCTTACCTCTTCCCGATCGGTGCACGCGCCCTGCTAGAGGGATAGCGGGATGCAGCCGCTGCTTTTAGGCATGCCGAGGGACCGGGAAACCAGGTAAGTGAATGGGGGTTTCCCACAGCGGGGCATCCCGACATTGGATGGGGGAGGAAATCGATCGCCTAAGAAACATAGATTCCCGGGCCAATCGAGCTGGGTTTTGATCCACTTTATTATGCACAGCCGGAGAAGCTGATTGAAAGAGAGGCGCAACTGTGCCGTGGGCTCATGGAAAGGCAAGAGAAGCCGGCAACTGGCACTGGAAAAAACTTCAAAGTGAACCCATTACCAAGATGGCTCAGGATGATGGCTTCATTCAGCCTGACAATATGTAAACCCCTTATAGCAATCAATATGCTAATTTATTGTGGGGTAGGAGGTTTATGTATGTGCTGTTTATTCAGAGGGTCAGATTTTGCAGATCTTGTGACCAACTATGGGCAAAAAAATAAAACAAACTAAAATAGTAGACAGAGTCTATAGAGCTCCTATGCTACAGGTCCCCCTGTAAAGGGCTTTCAGTTCTAACCTTCATGGAATGTGTGTGGTTATCTCTATCCTAAAGGGGGGGGGGGGTTAGGGGAGTGGGGTGGGTCAGGTTACCAAGCCAGCACTAAAGCAGTTTAACAGCATATTTTACATTATACATTTGCAAAAGGAAGCGACAGTGCCTGAGCTCCTGGAGAGTCCGGAGAAGGGACATTTGTAGTTATGTACTCTTCAGCCACCTCTTGTTTTCCTGTACATGCAAATCACAGAGTGAGGAAACACAGGAGGACAGAGGGAAAGTAGTAGTCGCCCCTAAAAACCAGTGGCACGGAAAGGGTTAAACCAATTGCCAACATCACACCATTTGTTAGGGACTTACAGCTGCTCATACAGCTCAGAAGCTGCTTTAAAGAGGTCAGTGTTTCCTCCCAGCTGTTATAGTACTACACTGTCCAGTGTGCATGGCAGCCAGATTGGGCACAGAACCTGGGGGGCAGCCATTAAAGCTGTGTGTGTTGCCCTGCAGCCAGACAAAGCCTAATAATCCACATATTCAGATCGGGGGGGAGGGGGGGTTGTCTGTTACATAAATAGGTCAGGATTCAGATATGCCTGATTGGGGTGGAGGAGTGCCACAGATGCCTGTGCATGGGCTGTGGGATCGCCAGATCGAGGGAAGTTTCCAGGGAGGTTTCAAAAAGCAGTGATTCCCAAAGCGGGGCTTTCACTAAGCCTTGGAGTTTTCTAGACACCAGGGCCAAGTGCGCTATATTTTGGTCTACTTTAAAGCAGAACAAAACCTGGGTTTGTTTACCTTTGCAGGTTTCGTTCTGCTTCCCGAATTGGGATGCCCCGCTGTGTGAAACCCCCCAAAACACCTGATCTGCTTACCTCGGTCACAGTCCAACGGCACATGCAAAGGCTCCCGACCAATCAGACCTGCTCGCTGCGATGATGTAATTCGGCAAGCAGCTCAGACTGGGATAAGTAGGGAGCAGTCGCCCCCGTCCCAGCCTGTCTGAATGACTGAGGCAGAAGAACCGCGTGCCAAATAACGTAATTTGAGCAAGTGGATCTGATTGGGAGCAAGCCCACACACGCATCGTTTGAATGGGGAAAGGTGTTTATCGGCTCCCTGCGGGTAGGGGTCAGCGCTAACACTCTCCACTCACATGAAGGAAACTTGCTAGTGCAGCTCCCTCAGGACAGGGATCCGGGCACTCCACAAACACCCGATTTCCATGTGAAAGCATCCACAGATTACTATGGACAGCTTTTCACAGGCAGCTGTGGGTGTTCGCCAGAAAGCGCAAGTGCTTCGCATCCGCCCTGGTGTGAAGCCAGCCTTAGCTCCTGATAACCCCAGACACCTGGTCTTTAGCCATCAAATAAAATTCAGCTGTCAGGCGTGTGATTGGGGTTTGGGAAGAATCTTACTGTTCATTGGAATCTGGGGATGGTGATGTCTATCCACACCCTGTATGTGGAATGGTTGCGGCTGTGTCTTTAAACCTATTTATCACTGTTATGTTTTATCATCTGCGCCCAGCTAAAGACGATAAAATGGTTAAAGGAAAACCTGCATGAAAATTGGGAGCATTCCGAGGGTTGCCAATGTATAGTGGTAGATTGAAAGTGCTACATATCTGGAACTCACTTATGTGTATATTTAATGCAATGTAGCCTATAAAATGCAATTCATGTGGGTTTTAAATTCAGTTGATGTGGCATAATTAAAGAGGGTACAGAGGTAGCGACTGCGACAGGGCCCACGAGGTCAGGCCCTCCCCACCCCCATCATCGTTCTAATCTATGCTCACATGGCAACTTGTGCAGACAAAAAGCACCATTTGTAACTGCTTTTTCAGTAACCCCTTTAAGGAGGACCAAAAGTCAAAAGAACAGACACCTGCTTAGCTAGGAAAAAGTAAGTCTCTCTATAATGAAGGGCTCATTGATGGTGCCAGAGGGTAGGTTATAGGTTAGTGCACATAATTGCAAGGTTGTGTTTAGGTCCACTTGTCATAAGAGCTAAATGAAACAGGACAGCTGTATGAGCATCCCTGGGGTCCAATTTAATTTCTGCACCAGGGCCCAGTCACATTTAGTTATGCCTCTGCAGTTACATAGACTAGAATTGAAATCTATTTGTGAGGCAATTCAGCCGGAACACGGTAAGAGTAGCAACACCTATCCTAGTGCAGTTACATGGATGTGTTTAGATCCAATATTTCATAGGGGCTCAACATAACAGGAACAAGTAGTATGAGCAACACTGGGGCCCAATTGAAGGATTCCACCAGGGCCCAGTCACATTTAGTTATGCCTCTGAGCAGTTATATTACAATTCTAGCCTATGTATTTGTGATGCAACTGACTTTTTGATTCCAACCGCACTGCATCAAACTGGAGAGGTGTGAGGCTGGGTTCAAATCACAGCAATGCACCGAGATATCGGTGGGATCACTATTGCACTACAGCAGTTTTTTTACATTAAATAGAGCTTGTGATCAGCCCACAGGTAACTAGGGCCCAGGCTTTTGATGGTGACACGCATCAGCCCAGTGTGAAAGGGTCCATAGTGCAGGGGTCCCCAATCCTCCTCCTCAAGGCCCACCAGCAGGTCATGTTTTGTGGATCTCCACATAGTCGGCGCTATAGCTCTGCTGCTGCACCTGTGTGAAGATCTGCAGAACCTGACCTGTTGCCAGGCTTTGTAGGAAAGGGTTGGGGACCCCACCATACAGGAGATATTGTAGACAAAATAGCTCTCAGTGCGAAAAGTAAAAAAAATTCTGAAGGTCTCCTAAACCATCCTATGGCGCTGCCACTGTCATATACAGGTATGTGCCATGCTGTGCGCCTACCATAGCATCAGGCAGTGCCCCCTTCGCATAACTGCGGCCGATAATGGGGGATGACTAACCATGGACCTGACGTATGTGCCGATAGCAGAACAGTACCCCCCCCCCCCCATCCCAAGAAATAGCCCTGATTGTAGGTTTATATTGAAAGAAGAAACCAGACATGTGTTACCATCGCCTTATGCTTTTTTGTATTCCTGTTCTTAGAAGTTTATAATTACATCAAGTTTATACAACGCTTTGTAAGATTCATTCAGACATAATTCATTATAGAATAATTAAGATATTTGTAATTAGCATTAATAAAAAGTGCTCTTGGGTCTTTTGTCGGTTATCCAAAAAGTCAGTCTGACTGATCTGCCCTTGACTGATTAGAGATGAATAGGGACTGCTTATGCTAATCAATGGGACCAGTCACGAGAAAAGAATAAACAGAGACTTGTCCGTGTGGATCTTGGGGGGTAGAAGGCTTTACAAGTTCTTGTCACTTGAAGAGAGCAGAGCCCTCCTCACGCCAAGATTTAGTGAGTAGTTGCTGCCTGTCACATCTGACTCAACCTCATTATTTGTGAGAAAAGACACTGCTAGGATTGCTGCTGAATTATAAAAATGGTGCAGTCCTCACAAAACATGAGAAAAATCGAAGATTTATTTTTCAAATGTAAAAATCAGCTATTTTATTACAAGAATAAAAAGAAATACAGGCAACGTGAAGTCAGCTGTGTCTATAGAATGGGAGCGAGTGTGGAGGCAGTGTGAAAGGAGAGCAGAGCGAGCAGCACAGGAGCCGCCCATAGCCAGCTGAGCCTATCTGGCCAAAAAGGGAGTGTGCTATGCTGCAGCTGACATCAGCAGCCAGGGGGAGGCCCAGGCACAGCTAGAACCCTCCCCCAGTTACCATGCCACTGGCTAACCAATCAGCTCATCCCAGAGCACAGGATGCCCTTTGAACTCCTAGAAAGCTACTTCCTCCTCCTGCCTGTGTGTGTGTGTGGAGAGGAGCACACAGTGCAGCCCAGAGTGTCAGCCTAGCACTGCAGCACAAAGAGAAAGCCATTTTGTGACCGAAGCACAACACTAAAAACGCTGCTGTTTCTATGGCTAAATCCCTGTCTGTATTCTGGCTGCTCACTTGCAACAGCACAATGCCCAATCCCATTTTTTACTAAGAAACAAACCAAATTCCCGGTTAATATAAACCAGATAAGCAGCTGCTTTCTTTGAGGTGTTCTCCTAAAATGGCTGCCAGTCACAAGATGTACTCCCAGCACACGCAAAACCAGGGAATAATGTTGTCGCTGGCTTTTATTTCCGAAATTTCTACAGCACAGCAAATACTCCCCATTGTGTCAGTCTAAGAAATGGCACAATCTTTTGCCAGGTGCCATTAGAATAACACATTTGCTTTATTTAGGTGATACATTGTGACTGGCATAACAGCTGCTTTTGTAGCCTAAAAGCTTTCAAATTAACCCTTTAAGAGGCAGGTTTGCTCCAAATTAAACTGTATTGAGCAGTATTCTGTTAGTCATTGAGAAGAGTGGAAGAGAGGAAGTGCAAAAATAAGGGAGCTCCCTTATATGCCTACTGAAAAAGACTAAAAAACTGTGACCAAGACCCAACATCTACAGAAGTGTTCCCCATCCCTCCCCTCAAGGTCCACCAACAGGCCACGATTGTGGCTCTCCACATACAGCTCTATAGATGCTCCTGAACACCAATCACTACATGTGCGTGAAAAGCTGCAAAACCTGGCATGTCTGGAGGAGAGGGCTTGGGAACATTGATCAACACAACTATACACAGGAAATCATTGTCCCAATAGTACACAAGACTATAAAGGAAGGAAATAGTGTGAGCCTAGTCTCAGTTAACACATGGCGGGCTGCTTCTACCTCCACAAACAGGTGTCAAGCTCTGAGGTAATGGCAGGACCAAGCGTCTACATATTAGCAATAGCTTTAAATCGGAAGCTCACATAGACAGAGCCCTGATTTGTGGTGTATTCCACTAGCAAAAGGTTATCATTTCACCCAGTTGGATTTCCACCTTGTCCAGCTGCCATTATTATAATAATGACCAACAAATACATGTGGTCACCCCTTTGGTTTACGGAAAAACAAAAGCAGTTTATATAAACATTAGACAGGTGTGTATGCAGGGTTTATTCTAACTGGATAAATAGCACAATATCAAAACATATTAGACAAAGTGGAGGAATGTTTTTTTTTTTTTTAAATGTTTATGATTTTGACTATCCTGGGTTTTGGTCCACTTCATGGGTGACGGTCCACTTTAAAAAGAGCACTTTACATAAGTGATTATATGGTATGTTAGTGTATATAATATACATTGTTTGGTCAATCTAATTTATGCGGGTGTGTAACATACAAAAAAATTGAAATATATACAAACACAATATATATATACAAACACACATATATATTATATATATTAATATATATTATATATATATATATATATATATATATATATATATATATATATATATATATATATATATATATATATATATATATATATATACATACACACCCCCCAACTCTAGTGCTGTGTAAATGTAGTGTATCCTATAAGGCAAGTAAGAAAAAAAGTTCTGAATATAAAACACCTGGCAATGTGTGAGCAAAATAGCAGAGGGTCTAAGGGGCACCCATGGGAATAAAGGCAGCACATGTACTATGACAGGTGGTCTAAGGGGCACACATTGGTGTAAAGGCATTATATGTTATACTAGGGCAACTATATGTCAAACCATATACTAAACTAAAGGTAAGGCAACATGTGGATAAGTGCAGAAGGTCTTTGGGTGTAAGACAGTAGTATCTTATATGACAGGTGGTTCAAGTGGAAGTATGGCACCCATGGGTCTAAATCTATTATACATTATATTTAGGCAAATTAATAAATACAGATTAAAAGGGCATTTCAGTCAAAATGTGGGCAGTGGAAGGGGTCCTGTGGGGTAAGGGGCACCATATGAGTGTAAATGTAGTACATCATACACTGTGGCTGGGGGCCTATGTAAACACTGTACTTATAACTTTCACAAGTTCGTGACAAAAAAAAAAAACTCAAAATTGAAAGAAAAAAAAAAAAAAAAAAACATAAATATGCGAGTTTAAGATTAAAGTAAAGGAAGGAGAAAAAAAGCTGGGTGAGCCAGGCTGCAGTGTTCCCCACCCATGGGAGCCAGCTGAGGGAATAAGTGGTGCTAATTGACACCGAGGCTGTGATTGTGGCCTTGTGGGAGAGAGAGGTTTCTGGGGACAGGGTGTCTGTGTGCTGTGCAGGGACAGTGCTGCAATGCAGAGGAAAGCAGCACAAGGTCATGGAGGAAGGGGTAGAGGGGAGCAGTAAATGAGGGGGGACCCGAAGAAAAATGGGGCACCCATAAGAGGAGTATGGAGTGGGCCTTCCATACAGCAGCCAAGTTAGAGGGGCTGGTAAGTGGGACACGTCAGGGTGTGGCAGCGGGAGAAGTCAAGGTCAGAGCTGGAGACAATAGGCTGGCAATGCGAGGGGCAGTGACAGGGGGTAGAGGGGGCACCCATGGGTGCAAGGCAGTCCAGGCAGGTGACAGCAGTTAAGGGGGAGCCATACCTGGATACATTGCTGCGGGCTGAGCCGTCCTCCTCCTCGGCCGATTTCTCCTTATTGCTCATGGTGGCGGCTGCCGACCACCCGGGGGTTCCTTATTGCTGGGATTTGTAGTGCGCGGTGAAAAAAAAGTTAAAATAAAGCTGAGCTGGCCCCGCTTCAGGTCATGGCTTCATGCCTGTGTAATATATGGTACGATTCCGGAGTGCTGGGGTGGGGGGGGGGGGCGGACAAAGCACCGACACCGGAGGGGGAAATTCGCTGGTTTTACCCGAAAAAAGTGACCGAAAACACAGGCCGGGCCTTAGTGACCCTTCCGGGTAACTTCCCTCCGATCGTCGTGCCCCGAAATCGTGAAAGCCACATAAAATGACGATTGCGTCATCGGCCAGAAAAGAGGGGAAAAAGCGGAAAATCTGGTGAAATGGGGCAGAAATCGATGCGGGGGATCGCGGAGAGGCTCACCCGTTCAATCCAGGCGGAGATCGGCTGCGGGAGACATCGGGTGCCGGGCGGCGGAAAAATGACAAAAATAGAAAGAAATTGGGTAAAATGGTGAAAAAAGGGGTGAAAATGTGTGTAAGTAGGGGGTGAGGGGTCAGCAGGAGGGTGGCGGGGGCCGGCGGGGCTCGCACACGGAACAAGGAGCCGGGCTGAGCTCAGCGCGCACCAATATGGAGGAGCGCCATGAGCTGGGAAAACAACGAGAGCGCCGGCCTCTCCTCCTCCCCGGACGGCAAACAGCCCCCAAATCTGCCGATCCCCGGGGGGACAAACTGCCCCAGCAGTACCGGGGTGACCGGCGGGAGACAGGGGTCCCGGAGGGTGCACAAACTTCCTCAAAGTTGGCCGAAGTGGCTGAGAAAAGGCGACGAAGCCGAGTGCGCTCTCTAAGGCACAGCCGCCATCTGTAGCTCCTTCCCAGCTCTGAGCTCAGCCTGTGATTGACACTCTCTACATTTACCCCACCACTCAGGTGATGCACTTAAGACCCACCCCTTCCCTTCCTGCCTGCCAGGGGCCACTGCTGCCCACCAGCACCAGGGCACCCACAGCACCCTCAGACTAGGGGAGCCTCCTGAGGGAGGTAGGGGGGTGCTGCACCCTTTAGGAGCCAGCCTGGCTTATTAACACATTCACAGCTTTTGTCTCAGTGGACAAATAATTTCCTCTCTGGACAGGAAGTGCATAGACAGGCAGCCATTTTGTGAAAAGCACAATAAGATGGCTCCTGCCATGGAATAGCCATTGGCTGGCACAATTAGGAGGGGTAGATCGAGTGGAGAATTACCCCCACCACCACACCACTAAGGATGGCCAAGAAATAAATGGAACAAGGGATCCTCCATAAAGCAGACAGGGAAGAAGCACCCCATAAACCAGTCAGGGCATAGCTACTCAACACCACCACCCTAGTGGTTGAGAAGCATCCTGGTGGATAACAATTGGCCACCAGTGGGTGGTTGAGCAGAAGCCATCCTTGCATGGATACAAATGGCCACCAGTGGGTGAATAGAAGCCATCCTCATTGATAAGGGTGGTTGAGCAGAAGCCATCCTGTCATGGATAAGACTGGCCAACATTGGGTGGTTGAGCAGAAGGCATCCTCGCATGGATACAAATGGCCACCAGTGGTGGTTGAGCCGAAGCAATCCTGTCATGGATAAGACTGGCCAACATTGGGTGGTTGAGCAGAAGGCATCCTCGCATGGATACAAATGGCCACCAGTGGTGGTTGAGCCGAAGCAATCCTGTCATGGATAAAACTGGCCAACATTGGGTTGTTAACCAGAAGCCATCCTCGCATGGATACAAATGGCCACCAGTGGGTGGTTGAACAGAAGCCATACCCGTGGATAAAACTGGCCACCAGTGGTGGATGAGCATAAGCCATCCTGTCATGGATAAAACTGGCCAACATTGGGCAGTTAACCAGAAACCATCTTCTCTTGGATACAAATGGCCACCAGTGGGTGGTTGAGCAGCAGCCATCCTCTCATGGATACAAATTGCCACTATGCAATTTAACAGTGGCCCCCTGCACTGCCAGTTGCCAACATGGCTATGTAACTTTTTAAATCTCATGATCTAGGAAGTGAGAGCAACATTTGTAGGCATGAGTAAGTGCACATGCCCAAAACACATCAGCAGCAGAGGTGGTCTTATTATGCAGATGATGGAAATGTTTAGGTTAGTAAAAGTTACGTTTCATGTAGATGAAGTGGCAGACTCTTGCAACATTTTTGGGTGCTGCCCAAAGACTTTCAAGTTACTAGAAACCAAGACCCCAAAAGGTTAGAATGTGTCCCATGTTGGCTAGACACTTAGAAACATTCAAGGCGTGTGGTTGGCCACCATTCTCAAGCATACACAACCTCATACAAACTCATCAGCATTATGTACCCATCATCAGCATCACACCATCATGTGCCAACACCATAGACTCCAGTGGTAGACTTACTGCTTAATAACCAACAACGAGACCAGGGATTGTCAAACAGTTTTTTTTGTTTATTGAAAAGAAAACATTGACAATTTTTATGAATTCAATGTACATGTACAGCCAGGGTCATACAATGACATTTCACAAGTCACATGACAGATCTTGGTGCTTCTTCCATTGAGCAGCACTATCAGCATTTAGTCCTGGCAGCCATCATGTAAACTGACATCTTGGTAGCTTCCACTCCAAATGACCATGAAGTTTGTGTCTTTAAATAAAAGAAATAAAACTATTGAAATGGATGCCATTTAAATAATTCACTTGCTGTAACATTTTTTACACAAATAAACGAAAATCTGCTTAGAGCACACAGCCTCAAACATTTCAAAGGTTTAGGAGAACACTACACATCATAATATACAGCTTCAACCATATTAGGACATGGATCAGTCATTTCTTAGTAGACCTGTTGTGCATTCGAAGTGGGGTATATCAAAACCAAGGACAACCACCTTAGTCAGCACCTACATATAGTCTGGCAGCTATAGCAGTTATTACATGAAAAATGTATATATAGGCACAAATTTCAGTCCACCCAAACTTAAAGTGGACCGTCACCCAGTGGTGATCGGCCCGGGAATCTATAAGATTCCCGGACCGATCAACTCCCTCACCGCGGGACATCCGAGATCGGGATGTCCCGCGGTGAGGGACCCCCCCCCAAAACCCCTGAAAAACTCACCTCCCGCGCGCCCCTCTAGGCGTGCACGCGCCCGCCGTTTCTGAATCACAAACGGCCGGCGCACGCACTGTCAGAGGGGCGCGTGGGAGGCGGCGGCGGACGCGCTGTGTTGTCCGCAGCTGTCACCCGCTTGTCCGTTGGCGCTGATTGGTCAGCGTGGCCACATTGGAGCATGGTGAGGTGAGTTTTGGGGGCTTTCTGGGGGGTTTCACATAGCGGGGCACCCTTAATCGGGGTGCCCCCCTGAAGTGGACCAAAACCCAGGATAGTCAAAATCCTGGGTGTTGGTCCACTTTAACAGATCCTTTGAGTCACAAGATGGTATATTTCTCTTCAGAGCGCTAATTGCCAGGTAGAATTTACCACCAGCAAACCCAACCCTCACCCAGTTTGCAGACATGGTGACTAGTTACAGCTTAGGAAAACCTGGGATTTTGGCTATCCCAATTTGGGATGCCCCATTCGAAAGCCCCCAGATCGACAGCTTACCTCTTCCGGGTCCGTCCAAAAAGATCAGTTTTCCATGCCCGTGTCATTTGGCAAAGGCTCTGATAGTCTGCATGGGGGGGGGGCAGATGGTGGGGATGCAGCCACTTGCGCTCACGACTGAAAAACATCAGAGCCGCTTGAAAAATGACATTTGCACAGCAAACTGCTCCGATTGGACGAGAGCCCGCCATGGGACCAAGGAAAGGTGAGCAGTTACTGCCAATTGGGTGGGGGTCAAACAGCAGGGCATTCCAAGCCTGGATGCCAGGCAGGGGTGAGGGGGGTTGGGGAAGACTTAGACAACCCTGAAGAATGAAAGGTACTTTAAATTTGGGGTTGGCCCACAAAGGTATGCTTCCCAAATGTCAAGGCGGGGGGGGGGGGGGACCCAACAATCTGGATACATTCCTCTCAAAACATCAAATTTTAGTGGATGGATCTTTTAAACAAATGTGTAGTTCCAACCACCGACTAAAAACTTCCACCAGAAACGTTGCTACTTTTTAGACTAACCGCCGAGCAGGCAAACATTAGAAGTCACCAAAATCTCTAAAAACGGGGGTTCCCAACCAGTGGGTCCAGTATCACTGGTAGCACTCGAGATCCTGTCAGCTGATCATCAATATATGTGATCATCACTCCACTTTGCATCATACAAAACTGTGGCAAAAGGTTTTTCTTGTGGTTTTAGTTGGCCAACAAGCCACACCCTCCACCAGGTGGCGCGCTATATAATGAGAAAATGGAAAGTGGTGCTTGAACCCCTGTTGTAGAGCGTCAGGTGGACCAGAAATGTGATCCCAGCAAAGAAAGCCTGTGTACCGCTCATCAGAATGAAATATATATTATATAGTTTCACTTTAAAATAAATATCTAATCTGGACCTCGCTAGCTACACCACAAAGGGGATATGGGTGATAAACCTGTCACCCATATTCCCCAGCAGTACTAGAGAGCAAGACCTCAGTGGTTAGCTTTCAGTAAAAGATGACTAGCAGGGACTGGGCAAATAATTATTTTACAGGATGACAGTAAGCAAATTTCCTTAGATTTACGAAGGTACTTGACATTTTCTTTCTAGCGCAGAATGAAAAAATTTAATTTGCCTTCCTTTGCATTTCACATTGGGATGTGCTCCTAAATATTCCTCAATCCCACAGCACATGCACAGGACTTTAGTGGCATCCCCACCACCCCTACATCTGATACACACCACTGCCAAGCATATCACAATGGCTCACTCTAATCCCAGCCATTGCCTCCTGTTATACCAGTAAAGCTCCGCCTCCTCCATTTATTGCCACTGTTGTGTGTGGCAATGATGTAATTGCCACACCTATGCAATGACTTAACGCTTGTCATCTTACAGAGAGGGACGGCAAAAGAAAAAAAGTGTTCCAGGACAAATTAAAGTGAAAACATCCTTTTCTAATGCTACACTTTAAAAAGGGGAGTATCATCAGGGGCTTTAGCCGAATGTAGGTCACAGGTTCAGTGGGTTTTGGTCTGCTTTAATGTAAGAAATTAGATGATTCTGAAGGGGGCAGGAGTTACACAGTGGGGCATCCCAAAATCTGTATATCCCGTATGTCCCTTTAAACTGGACCAAAAACCATGATGGTGACATTCTTGGGATTTTGTCACTTTATTGGGGTGTTTCAATTTAATCCATTAGCGTCCACTAGGACATTAAGTGCACAATTTTCATTTTGCTCTAGTTGCCCTTTTACCTGCCTAACCAGATTAAGCTGTGAGGAAAACTGCATACTCCAAATATACCTAGTTATTTCTACTTTTTTGTTAGAGAAGCAACCATCACCCTTGAAATCCACAGAATTACAAGGTTGGTCATCTTCCTTTTTGTTGGTCATCTGATCTGCAAAATTCCCAGATTGCCTGTAGCCTCATCTAACCAGCAATCACATGACACATGCACAAGCCATAGTAAGTGCGGGTCGGAGTAGGAGCAGGGGAGAGATGAGCAGCTTGTGCTCCTTTTAGCTTTAACTTTCTGAGTGGCATAGTAAAACTGGATTGGCCATCACTGAAGAGGCGAGTTTACAGGCGATCTGGGGTGGGATTTCACCCACTGGGGTGCCCCAAATCAAAGTAGCAGGAACAAAATCTGGGATAGTGAAAATAAGGCCCACAGTAAATTTGCATACTTGTCCCAACTTCTTCTGAAAGTCAAACTAAGGGGGGGGGGGGGGGGGGCAATGGCAACATCAACATACCTTACCATTTCCAGGCAGAAACTCTATTCACATTAGCAGAAGTGTATCAGTAAGGCAGCTGGTAAAAGTTATGTCTCTAGAAAGTTCCACCCTTTCATTTGCCTTTAAAGCCACCTCACCCTCCAGTGCACTAAAAGCACAAGCAGTATGAACTTAACCCGCAATTTGTGAAGCCAGCCTTAGAGGGGGTGGAGTGTATGGAAATCACATCGGCAAACTGCTCAAAATCAGTCTAGGCCAACACCATGCAATAGGAAGGGAGTGGACAGTTTCAAATATGGTCCACATCACTATAACCAATGTGTTGCCAACAGTTACTTTTGAGAAAGTTATCTGCTTCCTAGTCACAATGAAAAAAGTTATGAGATTTCCAATATGAATGATGTACCACAGACCTTTACAGCCTCCCAAACAATCATGACAGCTTTATCATCTGTTGTCTTCTTGTCAACCCATGAACATCGCTAGACCACACATGACTAGATGCCACCTACAGTACAATACCATACCTCCTCTACTCTGACCAATTAGAAACTAATCCTGGCCGGCCACACCCATCCCCATCTATAAAAAGGCAGAATTACCTGCACCTGTACATACACAGCCGTTCCCACATATCAAGCATGCTGATAAATGTAATAACAAAGCCAGGCCAATAGTCACATGATGCCGTAGGAAAGGTTGAAATGCAGAGCAGAATGGTAAATTGTGTTGGGTTATTGGGGATTGGCAAGGTGTGCATAAGCAGGGGGTCATTTTAAATATGCAATACTAAAGTTTTAAAACAGAATCTGGACACCAGAACGGCTCATGATAGCAGTTAAAGTGATCCTATACCCAAGTGAGGAATTTTTGATCATAACCTAGCACCTCAAAACAGCTTGTGTTTCCTTTACTAAAGCCTTTTCATACAGTTTGTGTTTTATGAATATTGGGCAATCTGCTGTTCGAATGGTTGCTAATATTCCTCCCTGGTGCTTTCCAGTGATGATACATTCAGTTAGACACAGCTCATCAATGGGGGCAGTCTCAGCTATAACTGCTATTAGGTGGCAGTTTACCTTGGAACTGAATAATTAGCATATGGCATGCCATTCGACATCATCCTGATTCCCATTAGTGTTTTTATTAATATTGTGCAAAAGCCCTAGTAAAGCTGGGCAAAGGCTTAGCTGGGGATAGAGGGCGACAAACTTCCTTCTGGGTCCAGGTACACTTTAATAAGGTTCAATGCACAACTCCACAGTTAGACCCCTATATACAGGAGGTCACAAAAATATGGAATATTTATGAAATTTTACTAAGGAATGGGACTCATTTGAAAAACATTTTAGACATTTCAAATGCACATTAGGTGGTCTCTAAACTGCACCACCCTGAAGGGTTACATTTGGTAACTTGTAAGCGTGGAAGAGTTAAAGCGGTCCTTCACTCTTTCCCACACCCTGTACATACAGATTGCTCACATTAAAAATCATCCTACCTGCATCTACTGCATGTTATGAGCCTTTAAACATCCAAGATGGCGGCTCATGGAACGTCAGGCAGCCTGCAAACAGGAAGTGCCTTCTGACTGTGCTGCTCTGCATTCTGGGATTGCTGATCTTTTCCTGACCCCAGCTCTGCTCTGTCTGAGCAAAGCACAGCTATAACCCGCCCCCTGCACTTTATCCCACTCTCCTCAGTAAGTGTGATGCTTCTGAGGCAAGATGGCGGCGCCCGTATCCTAAAGTCCTGAAGAGAGTTGCAGCCCAGTGGGGGAAAGAATAATAAGTGACTAATTTAGATGCTGCAGAATCGTTTTTTTAAGGGTTTGGACTTTAATAAATCACGGTGAAGGTCCGGTTTAAAGGCTACAATACAGCAGGACTGCCAGCATGCCATCACTGGGATAAAAAAAAAAAAAAAAAAAAGCCGCAAACCTACTTCAATACCCAATTCATATATTTTATAGCCAAGAGGAATTGTAAACACAGAAGCATAATCCAGAAGGAATGTGCAATGTAACAATGCCCAACATGTTTTGGCACTATAAAGTGTTAAAAATTTTAAAAGACACGTACATTGATGCCGCCAGGCTTGTAACCAAGGCAAGAGGCACACTGCCTCAGACACTCACAAGGATGATCCCAATTTCATAAGACTTTAAAGTGGACCAACACCCGATGCTGATCGGCCCGGGAATCTATAAGGGTTCACACAGCGGGGAACCCTCGATCGGGGTGCCCCACCAAAGTGGGCCAAAACCCAGGATAGTCAAAATCCTGGGTGTTGGTCCACTTTAAAGGGACTGCCTAGGCAAGACAAAGGATTATAGTCAATAGTCCCCAGCGGCTGACTGGCCCTATACCAGGAGTTGCTGAAAATTCAGGCCAGGCAATTCCGATGCTCATGACCTGTGGGTCACCTGGCTGCCTACAGATGTAATTTTAAACCAACATCCAATCTCTTGGGCCACGTGGTCTTCCCCTTGTGTCACGCATGGTGGCTGGCCACACCCACTCCATTTCAATAGTGATGGGGTGGCACAACCCACCAACATTGCATGAATGGAGGGATGCAGCCAGTCACCATGACTGACACAAGGGGAAGCTGCTCAGCCAAGGGACAACATTGCCAATGTGTTAGTTTCAAACTACCTCTAGGCAAATTAGCTGTGCACTACTACTTTTAGCTGTGCACTACTACTTTTATTTATGCCCAGGTGGTTACTTCATGCAAGCCAGAAGGAGTGACAGTGAAATTATGTCAGTTAAATCCAGGCAGCAGCATGGCCAAGATGCTGGAAGAGGAATCTTCAAAATGGTCGCTACCCTTCTTTTACAACTGTGCCAAGCTGTTGGTCCGGTTTAAAGTAAAAATGACAAAGTTATACTAAAGGTAAGCCAGATTGTTGTCCCATTGGGGCTAGTGGGGGCGTTTCTGTTCTTGGTCCACTGAAGGTTGATTAAAAAGGACCAGGTCAGCGAGGTGAAAACTGAAACCTGAATGGGGAGGGATTTACTCACTAAGCAGGAAGGAGAGCGCTGGAGGGACTCAATGCAAAGTATGGTACCGATTTTCTTTTTTTTTTAACTTTTGGACTTGCCAATCCCTTTAAACCAGGCCAACAGGATATGTATCCCTCCCCAGGGTAATTCAGATTGCTACACAAACTCATTTACCTTTTTCTAACTCCTGCTGTGGTAAATTTTAGAAACCAATTGGCAGTTCATGGATAAGCAGGCTGCCTGCAAATAGAAAGTGCTGCTGGGCTGCTTGTTACTGTGGATTGTCAGTTGAAACCAGGCAGCAGCATAGCCGCTACCACAATACAATCGGTGAGAAGGTTTTTTTTTTGGGGGGGGGGGGGGGGGGGGGGGGGGGGGGCAAGCTTGCTTAACAGGTATGTGTGCAAGCTCAACTGCCAACTCCCATTGCATCACAGAGGATCCTGAAAAGGCAAGCAGGTTTCTGCTGCCTAGGAGGTTAAGCAGTGGGCCATCCCAAATCATGGGATCTATTCATTCAGTGCACTTTATCATTGGGGGGGGGGGGGGGGGGGGTTCTCCTTTCCTCCTCTGCAACCCATTACCTGCGTTCAGATCAATACTAAACTGAGGACCCGTTTACCCACAGATGTGCCCACACCATCCTCTACAGAGAAGTGTTCAAAAGCAGTGCCCGACATCCCCTCTGTACACCATACATATAGCTGCATGCACAATTCACCGCTACATATGTGGGACAAAATTAGGTTTACAGGTCTGATTTTGCAAATTGTAGCTGTGTAAGTATTTTCTTATGTCTACACACAGATAGGCCTCATTGTGCAATGACTGCAAAGACCATAAAATCCTCATGTGCTATATAAAAGTGCGATGCTACAATACAAAAGGAAACAATATTGCAAAACAGGCAAGGACATGTCATACCCAGAAACAAGGCAGAACCTGCGTTTTTACTCAAAGTGAAGTAAAGCTTCCATGCATGTGGCAACAAGTAGGCTTCTACTAAATTTATTAGGATCAGACTTAAAAACGTGTGACATTTCTGCAAAATTTTTAGAGTGTGGTCTCGTTGAAACATGCTTTAGGTGGTTTACCGAGATACTGCGAGTTGTTAGATTTGCGATGGTAGTATTATTGGCCACACATTTTATATAGTTGAAAAAGCAGAAATTAGGACCACCTATTTCAATGACCAAGTTAGAGCTTCTAGTCTCACAAAGCACCAGATATGATCAGAAGTGGGCCTAGAAGCTCTAGCTGGGTCATCTTCCCAACACAGTGCTGCCACGATTGGCTGCCTAAGCTGTAGTAGGTCAGTCGGGGGAACAGCAGCTTAGAATGTGGGAGCACTGCTATTGGAAAGGTAGGGGGGCATCAGGAATTTTTTTTTAATTTGTCAAATCCAGCTTGAGTGCAGATATTCGTTTAGCCTTTTATTCATGTCCACTTTGATTCTACATGCTACTGCATACCCCACCCACAAGGCAACCTTGTTACAGATGGCTTTCCACAAAAATAGGCTGCAAATGCCTGAAATTAGACAATGTAATCTTCCATGAGTGACTAACGGGTGTCAAGCATCAAAACCATGCCCCAAGGGAGGTGGGGGAAGTGAATAAAACCCCTATTTCAATCATTTGCAGCCTGTTTCAAGCAGAGATATGAAAAGGTTGAAGCATGCAGTGGTCATTAATAGTGAGGACTGCACTAGTGAAACATCAGCAGGATTAGCAATGCCAGTCCTTAGGTGTAGGATTTACAATAATGGAGTTGGTGTCCAATAGTAGGGTGCCAACACCCAATCCTAACTCCTGACCATATCTGCAAGCAGTGCAGTGTTCTAGGTAAGGCTCTTCAACCATTGAACAACGGATATATTTTTCGCAAGGTAACCATGGCCACAATATCAAACTTAAGAAAAAAAATTGGTAGATGCCCAAACACCACAGAAAATGTAAGCAGTAATAAAAATGACATACAATGGAAACAAACTTCTGCATTAAGACATTCATTTTATAATGCAGATTTACCATTAAAGGTAATGCAAGGCAAGTTACATAGTTAAAACAACCTACATTCTCTGGAGAACTCAATGTAATCCCCCTCCCCCCCCCCCCACTAACTAGAACTGGTAAATCTGCCCATCATGAAACATTTACAGAGGTTTACCAATATTTCCCAAATCAATAGTGTATCCAAGACGCAACATTTTGAAATAATCAAAAGGCTTTGTGGAAACAAATCTTCTCAGAAAAACAGCAAAGAAAAAAAAGTGCCAGATGAATGCAAGCAGCATGCAGCTGTCCCAATAGCTGCCTTTATATAAAAATGTGCAAGTGTTCCTGACCACTAGTGAGCATTATACTATTCAGGAGAAATCCCGACTCCCACAGGGCCACACAGAACAAAAACATTTAAACAGAATCACAAGTTTAAAAAAAAATATAAATAGAAACCTACCATAACATGATCTTCATCTGTCATGCATTCATTGCCTGATGAGAAAAACGATTTATTTTAGCAAAATATTTTTAAACAAACAAGCATGTGATTGGACTAAATGTATTAGTCAAGTAATTATGTTTTCAAGGTTTCAGGCTGCAGTAAAATCTCCAGACTGGCCCCTTATTTTTATTGTGACCCCCCCCCCCCCAGACAAGTCATGACATTCATACAAAGGACAAATGAAATTAGAGGCACGTTTAGACCTAAAGTATTGGCCCGTTTAACAGGCTAATCCACTTGTGCACTCACACAGACCTCAGATCCCAGACACCACTTTTACCAGTCAAGGTTCTCCCACAGCCCTGCAATGAGAATTCGGGCTGGCAGGTGGGCATTACCTGTGTGAATAATAGGAGCCTCCATACACAAGTGCTTAGCACATCAGTTTTCTGGTCCTCAGATGACTAAAAGACAAGGATCTATTCATTTTGGAGTTTCACTGACGGTGGATTACATTGTCCTAGACAAGGACCAGCTGCCGTGAAGTTGCCATGAAGGGTTTAGGTCTACTTAAGCCTTTTTGTCTTAAAGTTTGATTGGTAAATGTCTGTTTACCCTATCGCAACACAAGCAGATAGGTGTGAACAATCATGGTGCAGGGGGAAGATGCTGGCCATCATTTTTAATGGGCCAGTACACATATATGCGCTACGTTGTGCAATGCATTATCACAATGCTTGGACGGGCCAGGAGACACTAGCAACACAAGTGCAATGCATGCATAAAGCAGTGTACCCGGCTGCCATAGACTTTACCACTGTTTGCGAAAAAAAAATATGCAAAACCACAGCATATATTTTGATACCACGCACCTCTGATTCTCTTGCCATTTCAGATGCTTTCTGAAATAGATAAAATCAACATGGATAGCTAGGGGACCACAATATTCAGGCAGCAATAGAATTTCCCTCTATCCCCTTACCTAGAGTGCCAATACTATCATTTTTAAAGTCACTGTCCAAGCTAAAAAAATAAAAACACACTATACTCGCCTTTTGTCCCCTGACCATGATCGCTCCTGATCCAGAGCTCTGAATCTTAACTGAGCAAATTTTGGTATGTCGCCACCCCAACTCAATCTTCCATCTCTTTTGCTTTCAAGACAGAGGGGCCCCCACCTCAGCCATCAGTGTCACTGGCACGCCCCCTCCCTTTACTTCAATAGAGGGGGAATGTGATAGCCTAGAATGCCTCTCCCTTGCAGTAAAAGAAAGGACATTTTTGACTGATGGCGAGGGGCGCACCCTGTCATGAATGCAGAAGCCACAGATGATCAGGGCAGGCATAGCATGACTACTAGGTCTTGACATCTGTCGGGGACACTGGCACAGTCACTCACTGAATGGAGCCAGGGTCACCAACAGATGACAACCCGCCTATTGGGCGGTGCAAGATTGGATCCAACGATCAAGTAAGATACACAGTACCAGAGTAGGAGGGACCATCTTAGGAGGACAAAAGGACAGTACACCGTTTTTTTTTTGTTATAGCATGGACAATGACAGACCTTTTTGGTGAGGAAGGACAAGGATGATGGTCACACGACTTTTTTTTCTTTTTCTAACTCGGCACACATCACCTTCAGACAAGAGGCCTAAACTGCATGAAATACTGGGGTGCAGGCATTACACGCATCTTTCCATGTTCCCCATGCCTATGGCAACCACCATCATGTGACAGCATAAACGTAGCCCCCAAACAGCCAGGTGATGCTGCCAGCTTTGCAGTGGCCCAGTTAAAGAAAACCATATATTTTCACTGACTGAGCCGGACCCCCATGACAATTGACATCGCCGATTGGCTGATCTCAAAGGTGCCGCAGTAACGCGTGCCAGCTGGCCACATCTCTGGCTCTTTGCATGGACACGCACACCCCCGCGCCCAGCGATTCAGAAGGTGTGTGCCCGGAATTGCACATGGCCGCTGGGAAGCCGGCGACACAGCGACCAGCCTTCACAGAGTTGCCGGAAAAAGTACATTTATTGGCGACCCGAGGACGTCACACTATACTGGATGCCCTGGGGCAGACATGCCGGGTGCGTTCTTATCCACTTTAATGCAATAGTGGGCTGGAAACTGCAACGCCAGCAACCCTATTAGAGAAGGTGCCAGCCGCATTGAGCATTGGCAGTGTTTTAAGATTCACTGTGTGACTTAGCCATTCATCAGGACAGATTCCACTTAACCTAGTTAAAGGTATGCCAGCCCAGGTGTGTATGTCTGCTTTAACAGGAAAAAAATATATGTTAAATTGGTAGCCATTATATTCATTTTTTCTTTATACCATGCATAGATTCAAGGGGTAAATGCCATCCCGATTTCAATATAGCATGATATAAAGCCAAAGTGTAGAGCCTCAAAAGCACAATATTTACTCACTATTTAATGTACTATAATCAAACTGCCTAATAGTGGTGAAAAAATATATAAATCCTTTATTATAAAGCGAATGCTTTCAAGAAACCAAGAAGACAGTATAGTCTATAAACTGGTTAAATAAAAGGTGTTTAGCAATGAAATATATATATATATATTCAAAAATTATCGTGAAATGTATACAGATTTTAAAAATAAAATGTAACTAGGACTTATATAATCAAATATGAGTAAAATTTCAATAGACCAGCTAAGGGTTGTGGTGTTCAGTCCGTTCAGAATTCTGTCCAGGGGCTTTAGACATGGCAGGTTATGAATATTTCAGTATCCAAAGGCAGGAATACTTCATTATACTTAGGACCGTTGGCATAAACAGGTAAAAATACTATTAGGCACGGGTTAGCTTGGACTGACGATTGCCATAATGTGTTTATATTAGGTAGAGGAAAAAAAATTAATACGCAATCTGTTCTTCATTAACAACGAGTAACGTTAACAAGCGTTATTCATTAGCAGCTTTGTCTGAGTAAAAAATTATCCTTCGGTAGGTTTCCTTTCGTTGTAACATTAAAACATTTAACATTGTATTAACAGCAAATATACCATTTGCATGAAAACATGAGTGAAGCACTACATATTCATTAACATTCTTAGAAAATAGTCTTTGAAAACGATATATATTTTAGTGTCAACATACCCGCATTGAATATGCCATCCCATGTTGCAATTCGCATGGTTCATCAAGCACGTTTACCTATGAATAAGACAAGCGTCAACTCATAGTTTACAACAGCAGGTTTTATAATAAACAGTATATCTAACCCTTGTTGGTGTAAGTAAGGATCACCTCACTGCATGTCTGCCATTTTGATAAATTTCTAATAGAACAAAGCTTTTAAAAGATCTTCTTGTGTGTTAAGTGTAATGTTGTTGAAGGCTTTAAAAAGACAATATGATTTGTGTAAATAGACACAAACCAAACTTAACTTAGAATAATACTATGTCCTGAATGATTATCAGGTACATAGCTGGAAAGCAAACATTTGCTGTTGTAAATATAAAAATGTACCCCAATACATGTAACCAAGTGTCAAAACACCTACGTAATACACTGTATACAATTCATGCGCAGGTATAAACCAATATATACAAGTCACATCCAAGCCTACAGAAGATCAATACATCTATATTGGCAAGTGTACCAAGTAGTATGGTCAATTTTAATCCAATTCAATAATCTCCCCCAACGGAGATAGATATATATCTATATACACACACTCCATCTTAGGAACAAATTCACAGCTATCGTCATGTTCTGTAAGGTTTGGCAAGAAATAAACACATCGCCCATTATTTTGCACCCCTTAAATTTTGCCTGTGAAGGTCTTTGGATAGCTAGTACATATTTAGTGACGTCAACGAAACTTGACATACTATATTTAAGTTGTTTCTGCAGTCAAAAATGGCTTTTGCTTTGAAACGTTACACAGATGTACCCTTCGCCCCCAAGGTACCTGAACCCTAAAAATACAGGATCCATCATCTGAGGTTTTTGTAAACCAAACCCCATAGATTTAACAGGATGCTGGCAGCAATAAAACACATCTTTGCCAATAAAATAGTCAATAAAGTAATTGTTAAAAAGCCAGGACCCCCCTCCAAATAAGCAAAGGGGTCCCTCTACATTGTGGACCCCAAACACTAAAGAGGATACACAGACGATAAGACGCAAGACTATGGCTGTCAATCAGACAAAAGAAAATGGCTGCACGGGTTATACAGCTCTAACATGGAGATAAAAGGGGATGTTATACAAAGGGCGGTAAATGTGGTCTAAAAGTCTAGAATAAGGCAGCCAGCTAGGGTTGGGTGACAGGGGGCAGGTAGCCAGGGGGGGCTCGCCAGCCACAGTATAAAAGATTCTAGAAGTCACAAATGTAAGTGAAAAGCAGAAAAATGAGGTATAAAATGTCAGAAAGTGGGTAGAAATGGACCTAAGAGGGTATAGGACAGTTCTGGGCCAGATCCTGGGCTGGAGGAGGTCCCCCCCACACCCGTCAGCAGGCTCCTATTTTCAAGGACATTTGCTGGTCTTCTCTTCCCCACCCCAAGGACAAAGAAGCAGCAGCCGCCATACTCACCAGCCGCCATTACAAGGAGGAGGGTGGTTCGGCGATTCTGGGCCCCACAAGCCCGCCACGAGCCCGGAGAGCGGCCGCCAGCCCTCACTACTCTATACTCGCCCCTCTACCGAGAAGCACGCCCGGTTACCCGCTGGGGGTCAGCCAGGGAGCCGCTTTCCCCTATCCAGCCGCCATTTTGTGTGCCGTCTGTTTCCCGGGGCAGCTGTGACAGGGGAGCGCGTTCTCTCCAGCCAGGCGCTTCCTCCGCACTCCCTCAGCTCTCTTCCCTCCGGTCCGCCGTGCTCGGGACTGAGGAGAGGCGCCCTGGCCCGTACCCCGCTGCCTGTCTCCCTGCCCGCCATCTTATTGCTGCCGTAGCCTGTCTCTCCGCCACAGCTCTGCTCCTTCCGCCGCTCTCTGCCGCCTTATGAACGAAGCGCGGCTGCATGCCAGGGACAGAGCCGCTGCCTGACATCACGGTCATGTGACCATCGCAGGGGGCGGGGCCTCGCCTGCTTTTACGCTGAGGCCTCATACACACGAGTGTGCCGATGTAAGCCTGTGATAGGGAGTGGTTACACACATAATAGAATTAGCGAAATATTTATTGGAATTACCCCAATGTCGCTGTAGGATGGAGCTCCACATTAAACCGAACCTTCAAGCATCATTTAATAAAAAGCCCAAACCCTTAAAGTGGACCAAAACCCAGGATTTTGACTATCCTGGGCAGGGCCGGCGTCAGCACCTGGCAAGGCGGTTCAGCTGCTGGGGCCCACACTCTCTGGGGGGGCCCACTGACAGGGCCGGCCTTTGGGGTATGCAATGGCACTTAACTGGCAGTGGACTGGGAGGGCACCGCCACAGCTGGTGTCAGCATCTCCTTGAACACAACGGGGCATCTCGATTTAGATCCCAGGGGAGGAAGTGCTGGGTTTTGTTCTGCTTTTAAGTTGCCCACCCTAGCTGATTTCCTATCCCTGGAGCATCCCAATTTGTGTTACCCTACTGTGTGATACCCCCTGGGATCGCTGGCATACCCACCATGCAAGCAATTCCAGCCCTGAATTTTGGTTCGCTTTACAGGGGCATCTCAATTTGGGATGCCGCTGTTGGTGATCCCACAGTGCATTCACTAGTTCCAGGAAAGTAATGAACAAAGGGGGGGGGGGGGTCACCCACAGGGGCATCCAAAATCAGGAGAATCTAGATTTGTTTAGGTCAGGTTTAAAGGAGTTTGGTGCACTTCAAAGTAGACCAAAACTAGAGATTTGGTCCAAATAGCATGATCCTTAGGGGGCATCCAGATTTGGGACGTCCCTCTGTGATGTGACGTGACTCTTCACCACAAAGGGGCCCACTGAGATCATGCCGCCCAAGGGCCCACATAAACTTGGAGACGACCCTGATCCTGGCTTTTGGTCCTTTTCCCCGGGGGCACCCCGATCAGAGGTGCCCTGCTGTGTGAAACCCCCCAGGACACGGAGACCAGGTCAGGAAAATGTCAGCAATCCCAGAAAGCAGAGCTGCATAGTCAGAAGACACTTCCTGTTTGCAGTCATCCTGAGACTCCATGCGCTGCCATCTTCGGAGTTTAAAGGTTCACTAGGTGCAGGTAGGATGATTTTGAATGTGAGCAATCTGTATGTACAGAGTGGAGGAAACATATAAGATAGACTGCTATTCAGGGTGAAGGTCTGCTTTAAAGCAGAACAAAATCAGGAAATTTCACTTACCTGAATTTAATTCAGTTCCCTGAATTGGGATGCCCCGCTGTGTGTAACCCCCCAAATCTTCCTCATTCCTATGGCGCATGTGCGGACACGCAGCCAGTCAGAGCCATTGGTGTGTTTACATCCTTTGGCAAATGGCTCCCCTGGGGGTTTTCACACAGTGGGGTATCTGGATTTGGGATGCCCTGGGAAACAGCTAGCGGTCGGCTCTGGAAACTTTTAGATTGCAGGGCGGCCACTGGTGGGTATTTCTTATGCTTTAAAAAGGACCAGAACCTCTAATGTCCAGCCCTAGTGTCTAAAAAGACTCCAGGGCCAGGTAATCCCCTTCCTAGCGGCAACCCAATTTGGGATTGCCCCCTGGTGTCCTTGTAAATTCACCTTCTTACTCGGTGCCACAGTAAATGTGTGGCTCAGCTGTGGCATCCCAGTTTGAATTTCTGCCAGCACAAGTCTGAAGGAGGAGAGGAGCATGGATGCGTCATGGTGCGGGGATAACACACTTACTGCCTAGGGGGTTAGGTGAGGGGGCAGGTCAGAAGCTGTGGAGGGGGGTTCAGGTGAGGGTGCAAGTCAATGGCTAGGATGGGGGGTTAAGTAGGGGTGTGGGTCATTGCCTAGGGAGGTGTGATAAGTGAGGATGCAGGTCAGAGGGAGGGGGGGTAGGTTAGGGTGGGGCTTAGCAGCTGGGCATAGGGGTTAGGTGATGGTGCAGGTCAGTGGCTTGGGAGGGGGGTAAAAACAGAACAAAACCCACCAGTGGCCAGCCTAGAATCTAAATGAATACAGGGCTGGCTGATGGCTCTCGTCTATTCCAAAGGCAAATGGCTCTGATTGTTTACAATAGGTATCGCACGCTGCCACACTCCTGCCCCAGCCATGCAGATAGCCTGGGACAGGAGCGCATGTGCCGCCGGGGATATGGGGGATGTGGTCGCACACACTCTCCATTTAATTCAATCAGAGCCCTTTGCCAAATGACGTAGTCAAGGCACAGGGCTCTGATTGGAAAAGCACCCGCGCATGTGCCATTGGGTCAAGGAGAGGTGAGTTTTTTACTGGCGAGTTTTTTACTGGGTGTTCCGGGGGGGTTCACATATCCCCAAATTGGGATGCCCTTCAGGCACAGAACAAAACCTGGGAAAGTGAGATTTAAGTGAGGATGCAGGTCATCAGCTGGGGTGGCGGGTTAGGTGGGGGGGGGGTGCACCTAAAAGGGAGGTCCTTGCGTCCCCACAACACCCCCCAGAAGGACAGAGAAGCCCACCCCTGCATATATACAACAAAAAGGATCACAGATGCACACCATATACATGAGAATATGTAAAATGTGAACTGTATTTAGTTAAGAAATACAATTAAACATTCAGATCTATTATCACTATGAAACATTGTAACACTATACAAGGAATAGTATCTATACAGGCATCAGTGTCTGACATGTGTAACAAGATGTATGTAACAAAAGATACATTATATGTACACAATCCTCCTGAGAAGCTGCCAAGCATCATGGTGTGATACAAGTGACTGATGCTGATTCAGGTCTGATACAATGTATAGCTCAGAGTTCACACTATGGATATTACAATCCACAGCAAAAACACTACGTGTAAATATAATCTCAAAAAAAGAAAACATTCCCTACATTTTAATACAACTGCAACTTCTGAGCCCACCAGGGTTAAAGCATCTCAAAACCCTAGCAGATGGGCCCTCGAATCCAAGGGATTCCAGGGCTGGCCACTCGCCTGCCCGGGGCATCCTATACCAGGAAAAAAAACTGTTTTTACTTGAAAACTGGGCCACCGCAGAGCCAACAGCAGCGACCAAGGTACTAGGGCGGGGGCAAGGAAGAAAAAATTACTTCAATTTATCAGAATGCTCCCTAAGACACATTCTATTTTGACTTTAAAGTGGGCCAAACCCTGTGATTTTGAGTATCCCTATCTGATTTGGGACGGCTCACTGTGTGAAACTCCTCCCATTGCAGTAAAATACTCACTTTTCTGGCAGTCCCACGGCACATGCACAGGCTCTTGTCCAATCAGAGCTGTATGCGGTGCCATATAATGCACAGGACAGGGAGCAGACTGCAGGGGCCTGGGAGTGAGTATGACTGCACACTTTCCAGCTACACTCATGTGCCAATTTATTAATTGTGGGCCTTTCTTGCCATCTGGGCACTGGTGGGGCAGTTACTTTCTGATCTTTGGGGGGGGGGGGTATTTGTTGGTCTGATGGGAGCTGTGTGATCATTATAATGTGGTTCACCAGAGATTGAAGCAGTCATGCTGGGTGTTGTAGGTGACCCACTCATGGTGTATTGTGTATTGATCAGCAGTACTGGCAGTTTCTGATTGAGCCAAGGAGGCTTTTGGTGACATTCATTCACTATGTACTATGTTTTACATATAATGCTGTAGGTGTCTCATCTCATGTGATATCCCTTCCCGCAAAACTCCCAACCATCCCACATTAGGGGGACAGTCCCGGGATCATGCTGCCATCCCGCCAACATATGTAGTTACCTACCTGTTCTAAGATGGTTCAGAGGTATGCACTAGGGCTCCTGCCCAGTGATTAGAGGCATGTTGTGTGTGCCCTCCATCCCCTGTTGTGCAGTCATTGGTGGCTCAGCAGATGACTCCAACCCCCCTGGACAGTGCATCCTGTGCCCAGGCCACCTCAGTGTAAAGTGTGAAGCAGTGTGAGGGAGGAGCATGTCGCCTCAAGCCTTTCATCATGATCTGAGATCTGAATCATTTCCAGCAAGCAGGGTGTGTGTATACTATAGTGTTAACCCCCACCACTGGCCTCTACTCCCTGCCGCTCTCCTCAGGAGCGGACTGGCCATAGGGTATCCCGGGCAAAATCCTGACAGATGCGGGAGGTGGCTGGTGAGCAGCGGAGCTCACACACACGCTTTGACACGGTTGCTTCAATGTTAGTTCCGGATGACCAGTGGGCATGGCATGTGTCTAAAGTCGGAGTCCATTGTTTTCCATGGATGCTGGACATATGGGTCACACCCAATGGTAAGTGTGGGTGTAATAGCAGCAGCTGTGGGCAGGCATGAATCGGTTACCCTGCCCACTCATTGCTTTTTTATGGTCCAGCTTACTGGTTGAGGGAGGCATGGGATGCTGCTCACTGCCTTTATTGGAAGATGCCCCTTACTGGTTGTAATGAGGAATGCCACTCATTGGCTGTAATGAGGGATGCCCCTCACTGCCTGTAATGAGAGATGCCCCTCACTGCCTGTAATGAGAGATGCCCCTCTCTGCCTGTAATGAGGAATGCACCTCACTGCCTGTAATGAGGGATGCCCCTCACTGCCTGTGATGAGGGATGCCCCTCACTGCCTGTAATGAGGGATGCCCCTCACTGCCTGTAATGGAGGGATGCCGCTTACTGCCTGTAATGGGGGATGCTATACACTCTCTGTAATGGGTGATTGAGAGAGGGATTTTAGCACATCATTTGGTTCAGATTTTTTTTATTGTTTTCCTCCTCTAAACCCTGGGTGTGTCTTATTTATAGAGCGAAAAATACAGTATATATATATATATATATATATATATATATATATATATATATTATACTGTGCCAGGAATAGTACAGCAGGACCGGTGTGCTCCAAAAAGTTCCAGGCCGTTTTTAACCCCAGTCCGCCCCTGGCTGTCCTCTACCACTTACCTAACCTCTCCAGCCCCTGCCACTGTCCCCTAACACTCCCCAAGCCCCTCCACCCCTGCTGCTGAAAAACAAAGACTGAAAAGCCTCCTGGGCCAGACCATAAGCCAAAGGCTGGTAGAGGCCCCCTTTGCAGGGCAAGTGGTGAAGGCCCCGGGACGCACGTCCACTTGCGCCCTACTTAAAGGTGAGAAGGAACAAAAGTGTGGAGCCATCGGTTGTCAAATTGAGCCAGGATAAAAAATCCTGTTTACGATGGTGGGTAAGCATGGCTTTTATACACACCTTAACCACCCAAATCACAATAGTATGGGGAACCACACTGTTTAATTTTTTTTAATTTTTAGTTTTAAACTGGGAAAATCAAATCCCTAACCTCCAATTAAGTTTGCAGGGGGGCAGACAAGTGAATGAAAGTAGCTCTCCTTTACATCTTACAATGGGGCACCTGAAACAGCTGGGGTCATAGAGCTAAGCTGTACATCTGAACAGACTCTTGCTGTCAGAAACTCTACTTTAGCCAGAATACAGTGAACAAGTACCTGTCACTCTTTTTACTGTCTTTTATTCATTTTTTTCCCATTGCTATTTTACAGTTTATAATCCTGTATGTAAAGGCCTCCTTTACACCTGCACAATTGCGCTGTGTTAGTGTTTCCTTTGGAAATCGCTAGCGCACATGCAATTGCGTTAGCACAGCTAATGAGTGCAATTGCAAGTGCTATGCGTGTGCAGGACGACCACAAGTGGATCATGATTGTCCCACGGTGTCCTGGTGTAAAGTAGTTTTAATATTAGTAGTCCTTTTTTTTTTTTTTCATTTGAAGGAGGACTAGCAGAAAAAAATTGCCCAATGATAAAAATCTATATAAATATATGCTGGATGGTGGGGGAGGGGTCACTTATACACCCGGCATCAAGAAATATCCAGCCAGGCTTGTTTTATATTTATTTATTTTTTTAATGCAAGGAAGAGGAAATCAGAAAGGCTATGTCACCCCTGATACACTCAAACTTCAGTTGTAAGGATGGATACAATAAGATAAAATAAAGAGAAAAAAAAATAATTTCTAAAGGATATAGACTAGAGGACGAAAGGACATTCCTGAACTAAAATAGATAGTTGGATTTTAAGAGTGTGAGGGGAAGGGAGGAAGAAAGGGGAGGATAGTAAGGGAGGATGGGAGAGGAAAGGGAGTGAAGAAATGGCGGGAAACGGGGATGGGGAGATGGTAAGGGAGAATATATATATATATATATATATATATATATATATATATAGCATATACAAATGTAATCAGTATGTAAGTTGCATAAGAACTACCACAATGACAACATACTTTTAACTTTTAATCTATAAACAAGACGACAGCTGTGGATGAGGAGCCTAACAGGCTGAAAACCTTTCGGGCCTCAGAGCCCAGAACCGTCTAAAACATAAACCCCAATAAACTCCAAAACTGAGCAGTAAAAAAAAAAAAAAAAAAAAAGAACCCACTGAAAGTCCCTAGAATATGGAAACTCGAAATGGATATTTTCCCTTACCGTACTCGAACACTAATTTTTTAACTTTTCCTCTCCATAAGATGGCAATGACATCTTTGCTACTCACAACAGTGGCAATGAATTTAGGAGGCGAAGCTTTACAGCTAAAAGAGGCAGCATTAGCTGGGAGCAGAGTGAAGCAGAAATAGTGAAAAATGCCAAAGGGAAGGGGGGGGGGGGGCTTCAGAGGATGCTAGTTATACGCTTAGGTTTTGGGGCGGATTTAAGCTCGGAAAAATATCATATCTGTCCTTCGTGGCAGTAGTGACTCATATCTCAGTTTTGATCATATTGTTAATTTGGTAATATTGGTGGCTATGCCAAAGGGTACCTGTTGGCATCCATCACATGAATCAGGCAAGCGTTGGTCACTGACAATCAACTCTGTGCCATGTGTTAGGTGAATTTAGTTGGTTTGATCAGATTGCTCTGACCCAGTGTCTGTGAGTTCACAATTTTAACACCAGTATGCAGGGGTATGACTACACAGGGTGTAGAGGTAGCAACTGCATTGGAGGGGCCCATACGGTCAGGGGACCCCATCATTATAGCTCGTCCAGCTTGTTTGTCAGATCTGTGCTCACCTTGTATCATGCACAGAAAGGAAGCACCAATTGTTTTCTGCTGTTTCTATCTTTAGCTGTCTAATTAAATAGTATCCAAGTCAGTTCATATGACAGGAAAAAGATCACTTCATGAGCCATAATGGGCCACCATTTAAAGCGGAACAAAAACCTGGCAATTTGACTTTGCTAATGTTTTTGTTCCGTGCCCCCTGGGGTGAAACCCTCCAGAATGCCCAGTAATACTCATCTCTCCTCATTCCCATGACACATGTGCGGGCCCTCGTCCAATCAGAGCCCTTTGCTTTGACAACGTCATTCGGCAAAGGGCTCTGATTAATTCAATGGGGAGCGTGCAGCCGCAGCAGCAACACAGGGGATGCAGCAGTGCTTGCTCCCCATTGTAAACATTCAGAGCTGTTAGGCAACCAGTTCTGATTGGACGAGAACCCACACATGGGTTGACCAGGGAAAGGTGAGTTATTACCAGCGCCCTGGGGGGGCTTCATACACAAATTCGGGATGTCCCGGAGGAAAGCCAGCCACTGGTTACACTTTAATGTCTGTTACAAGGCCTAGTCACATATAGTTACACTACTATAACCTTTTGTTATATATTTTATCATACTCAAACATGATGTTGATGATGTGCCCAATTGTTTTCCAGTGCTCATTGAGGTTTCCTCAGTCCAGCTATTTTTGGTTGGGTAACAGTCCTACAGACACTCTAATGAAGGCAAGTTCCTAACCGAACAATCCATAGAAACTTTATTTTAAGAGAGGGTGCATAATAAGGTAATAGGATGGTGCTACCTGCATGCCACACATGCCCTACCCTGCCTTTTGAAAGAGTAAAAAGTCTGCTCGGAAACTCACAAGAAAACTCTGACAACATTTTACACTCAAAACCCAGGAGCATTTGTTCCGCTTTTTGCATATTTAATTCACTTATGTTAGATTATCTGTGCATAAATTACACAAAAAAGTCTACTGAATCGGTCATACGCACTTTGCCAACTTTGTGAGTCGACCCTATACTTACAGTTTTGGCAGTAGGTGGGCACCCAGCCAGACTATTTTACAGCAATATGCACTGTAATCTATTTATAATTAGGGTTGGGGAACAGCAAAGGTTGGGTTTGTACCAAACTTTGCATGTTCTGGTCCCTGAACCTGAGGACAAATTTCAAATACAAATCTGAGCGCACGTTGTGCGCTCAACCCGAACCCAGAAGAAGGATAATTGGCTGTACAGCCTTCTTCTTCCCCCTCCCAGCATTGGCCTGGTGGGAAACATCTTATAAAAGGTGGGGTTCGCATCACAACGCAGCTGTACTCTCTGCAAGTTAGATAGGGAGAGCTGCTGCTTCTGAGGGACAGACAGGGTTTTTTTTTATTTTAAAACAACTGTTATTTTCTGGAAATTTATTTAGGGAAAATGTTTTGGTCAGGGCTAAATTGGTGTTAAAGCACGCCATTTTCCTTTTTAGGACATTTAGTGGGGGAAAGCTGCTGGAGTGAGGACGAGATAGGCAGAGTGTCAGTACTGTGTAATAGCATTTCAGTGTGTTCAGTGCCCACTTATACCAATAGTAGAAGGCACCTGTTTGTTAGGGCTAATTCATACCAATAGTAGAAGGAACCTGTTTGTTAATGCTAATTCATACCAATAGTAGAAGGAACCTGTTTGTTAATGCTAATTCATACCAATAGTAGAAGGCATCTATGTGTTAGTGCCCTCTTCTACCAAAAGTTGAAGGCACCTGTTTATTAGTGCCCACTTATACCAATAGCAGAAGGCACCTGTTTGTTAGGGCTAATTCATACCAATAATAGAAGGAACCTGTTTGTTAATGCTAATTCATACCAATAGTAGAAGGAACCTGTTTGTTAATGCTAATTCATACCAATAGTAGAAGGCATGTATGTGTTAGTGCCCACTTCTGCCAAAAGTTGAAGGCACCTGTATATTTGTGCCCACTTATACCAATAGCAGAAGGCACCTGTTTGTTTTGCTAATTGAAATTAATAGTAGAAGACACATGTTTGTTAGTGCTGATCCATACCAATTGTTAGTAGATTATGCACTGGTTCAGGGCACTTAACGAAATTGTGTAATTTGAAAAACCCATATAAATACATTGGCTAATGAGATCAGGGGTCACTTATTCACTCAACTTAATAAAACCCCCGCCAGGCTTGTGGTTTTCTTCGCCTGGTAGGAATTAAATCCAGGGGTGCCAGGTTTAGTGTATTAGGGGTGACAGAGCCTGTCACCCAATTTCTTCTTCCTTCCATTAATAAAAATAAAAAACATGCCTGGCTGGATATTTCTTGATGCTGGGTGTATAAGTGACCTCTCCTCCCGCCATCCAGCATATCAATATGGATTTTTATTATTGGGCCATTTTTTCCTTTAAGGGGATTTTTTTTTTTTGTCCAGCAAATAAGGGACAGTGACGTGACGCTGGTGCTGCTGCTGGTAATGGAGCTGGTGCTGCAGGGAGAGGACAGGTTTCATTTTGGCTGCTACACATTTTTGTAGGCCCTTATACTGCTGGCAGAGTGGTGATGCCCAAGTTGAGGCAGTCGTACATTATATGCCACGCAGCAGTACCAGTTCCATGGGATTGTCTTCCCCCCACTCCACTTCTGCGGGGAGTGCTGAGCCCTCCACCCTCCCCCCCCTCAAAATCAGCAAGGCCGCCCCAGCCACAAATAACTGCCCACTGGGTAAATGTAGTGCCATCTAGGACTGAGGCGGGAGGCACTGTGGGGCCTATTCTTCAACCACCCAGGATTGCAGGAAATCAGTCGGTGCCTCCTGAGCACTGCCATAGGGGAACCTGCAGCATGCGATGCTAGATCTGTCTTGGCGCATACCACCCAGGAAATGTGGACCGGCATTCAGGAGCAGACAGATGAGTGATTGCTGTCGTTGTACCTGAAGCCTGTCAAGGTGGTGTGCAACAATAGGCATAACCTTGTAACAGCCCTGGGATGAGCCATGTTGAAGCACATCCCTTGTCTGGCACATTTGGCACACTTCCTGTCCCATTATCCAGGAGCTACTGCATAAAGTGCATAGCGCATGCACGCACTTCGGCTGTCTCACCCTGCTGCCGCTTGCCTGACTGCACTGTTGAGAAACTTTGGACTTCCCAACCACCGCCTCATATGTGACTTGCCCACCAGGTGGAATTCCACATTGTATATGCTGGAAAGGGTGTGTGAGCAGCAGCAGGCAATAGTGGAGTTTCAGCTCCAAAATGCCCGGGTGAGTAGAAATGCAGATCAACAACACTTCACAACAACACTTCACCACCAATGAGTGAACCTCTGTGAGGGACATCTGCGCACTGCAGTGTTTCCCGTATGCCATTTTCCCAGGAATCAGGGGAGTACACATGTGGCTTGCAGGGTGGGTTGCTGGGCCGACAGCAGCCAGGTAAGCCACTGTCCAGCCAGGGGACATTTCTCTCACAACAGGGTGGCGTCCAGCACAGCCCATGGGCTTGGATAGAGTGTGGCTGGAGGGAAGAGCAAGAGGAGGAGAAACAAGAAACACTTGACACTGAGGACTCCTTGACTCAGGGCAGCCTGGCTTGCATGAGCCACGACATGCTCCAGTGCCGGCACAACAGCTACAGAGTTGCCCGCATAGTCACCAGTGCCGATTACTGGGTGATCCCCCTGCTGGATCCCAAATTCAGGACAACATCACCACCTTGATACCAGCACTGGGGCGGAATTGCAAAATGAGAGAGTAAAAACACACTCTGGTGGATGCACTATTGAGTTCCCAGCTAAATGTGAGGGCTCAGTGGAGGCAAAAGTCCAAGGAGGAGGAGCAGCAAGTCGCCAACGCAGCAAGGGCACCGGCACCACCTCACAGGGGAGGGTAAGCATGGCCACAATGTGGAATAAGTTATTCTATTGTCCACCACATCCATCACCATCGGATACGGCTCGTAGTATCAGGAAGCAGACTTTGACTCGTTTGGTGGATGACTACCTGTCCAGGCGTCTCCCGGAACTAAGTGATGGTTCCTCCCCATTCAATTTCTGGGTCGCTAAATTGGGCATGAGGCCAGGGCTTGCCCTCTATGCCTTGGAGGTGCTGGCCTGCCCTGCGGCAAGTGTCCTATCAGAATGTGTGTTCAGCACTGCAGGGGATGTCATCACCAACAGGAGGATCCGCCTATCCACAGGCAACATGGACATGCTTACATTCCTTAAAGTGGACCAACACCCAGCGTGATCGGCCTGGGAATCGATCCAATCCCTCCCTGCGGGGCATCCAAAATCGGGATGCCCCACTGTGTGAAACCCCCCCCCAGGACACCTGCTGCACTTACCTGATTGCCGGTCCAGCGGCGCATGCACGGGTTGCGGCCACATCTTGCGCTTCTCTCTAGCAGGGCACGTGCCCTGTTAGAGGGAAGCGCAAGATGCTGCCACCAGCGTGCTCGGAGCTGCTGCGGTAAGATGTCTCATTGACACAGCTGCTCAGAGTGCGCTGATTGGACGAACGGCCTCACATGCTCCGTAGAGGTGAGTTGATCTGGGTGTTCTGGGGGGTTTCACATAGCGGGGCACCCCCGACCGGGGTGCCCCGGGGAAATGGACCAAAACCCAGTATAGTCAAAATCCTGGGTGTTGGACCACTTTAAGATGAACAAGATGAACAAGGTGTGGACTTGGCTGTGCCAGCACCTGAGTGAGTGCTTAAAGTGTTTGCTGCCTCCATCTCTGCCACATCCACCTTCTCTGTCTTTTCTGCTCACCTGTAAAAAATGTATTATTTTTATTTATGTATTTATTTATGTATAAATGAGGTTAATATTTATTAATGTATATATTTACTTATTGATGTTATTAATTATTTATTTACTCATTTATGTAAATATTAATTGATAAATGTATTTATGTGTGTATGTATTTCTTTAATATTTTAATTTTCTGTTAATTTTGAGTATTTTCCCTAGCCCATTTTGTGCAGGGCAATTACCCAGGTACCCCTACCCACAATTCGGCCTGCAATATTCTTTTTTTTTCATTTATGTATCTATTTCTTTTTTGTTATTATTTTGAGTACTTTCCCCAGCCCATTTTGTGCAGGGCAATCGATTTGCAGCCCTCTAACCCTTGCTTCACCCATTTTACAGCCATTTTTGGTCCCCACTGACTTCCATTGGGCTGGGGTCGAGTCCGGGGACCCAAACCGGACCTTAGCGGCAAGTTCAGCCTAACCTGTCCATACCCTCAATTCACAGGTGAAACAATCTAAAGCTTCCCACACACCCCAGCATATTTCCCCTGTGATGGCGGGGGGGGGGCTTGATTGAGAACCAGGCTTGCCCTTAGATACAAAACTGCTGGTTTGAGTCCTGGGTTCCAGGTAGTAGTGCCCTGTGCCCACTTGTTCACAGTGTAAACTTAAACCGGACCAACAGCCTGGCACAGTTGGAAAAGAAAGGTAGCAGCCATTTTGAAGCTTCCTCTCCCAACTGACGTAACTGAAATGCACAGAAACAGGAAGCCCAGCACAACTTCCTGTTTGCAGGTGGCCTGCAAGCCCATGAGCGGCCATCTTGTTTTTAAAATGTATCCCAGTAGGTGTTAGAAAAAGGTAAATTATTTTTTTATGTGCAGCAATCTAAATTGCCCTGGTGAGGGATGTATATGTGGACTGTTTGTTGTGTTGGTCTGACTTAAAGCGGACCTTCACCCTGAATAAAAGCACATCTTATATGTTTCCCACACCCTGTACATACAGATTGCTCACATTAAATATCATCCTACCTGGGGGCGTGTCCTAGGTATGGAGCCGTGAGGGAGCGTTATCCTCGAGCTCCCACATCGGCGGCCTTATAGCCCACTTAGCAAGCAGCAAACCTATCCTAAAAGGACATGGCTAAGAAGAAGATCCCTCGGGGAAGTGGAGGGGGACAGCGGAGGGGCCCCCAGCACCCCCCGATTGCAGATTTCCGGAGGGAAAGGGCTGAGGACCGGAGGTCCAAGATGGCGCGGAACATGCTGGGAGTTGGAGAAACGGTTGTTCTCACAGTGTCAGCGGACCCCCCCGCGGGCTACCGGGGCGAGAGGCGAGCCTGAGCCCCAGCGACCGCCCGGGACCGAGAGGGCAGCTGGACGCACCGGTGGTTCTGCACCGGAGGTCACCGAGCAGAGCCTGGCAGTGACCGGAGGTGAGCGCGGATGGGAGCAGAATCACTCACCGGGCAGAGGAGAGACGTCTGCGGAGCTGTTTGCGGGGGAAGCGCCAGGTGTCTGTGTGCTGGACGAAGTGACGGCGGCGGCGGAGAAACAGTCTTTGTGCACCGGTGGGTGTACCAACATGGCGGGGGCGGATGGCAGGGCTGTTGCTGGGAGTCCCAAGATGGCGCCCGCTGGCGCGGGGAACTCTGGGGCGGCTACGCGGAGGGGAGGGGCTACAGACACCGGCCGGGATTCCCCGGACCAGACGCGGGGGCAGAAAGAGCCCAGCCAGCGCTGCACCACACACAAGGTGGGTCCACTGCGGGTGGCGGGCGGGGAGCCCGATCAGACAGCCAGCGCATCTGGGGAGCAGGCGTGTCATGCCCTGCGGGATCCGCCTGCGCCTCCCCCCCCCGGCCCTCCTGCTCTGAGACATGAGCTCTCCCTGCCGACCATGGACAGGAACATGCCCCCCCGGGATATGGGCATGGAGATGCCACGTACTGTCACGATGGGGACACAGGGGGACAAACCAGGGGCAGCGATGCAGCCGACCCTGGCCAGATTTGCCTTCCTACCCCGGCATGGGACGAATGGCGACGGGGTGTCACTGGCGGTGGGACGGCTGGGGGCTGACGCACGCTCCCCTTTGGTTCTGCCGCAGAGGACCCCGGAGCATCGGAACCCTCCCCCCCTAGAGCCTGAGATCCTGATTCAGCGGCGGGGTCCTGCACCCCCGAGTCCATGTACACCTCCGCTGCTGCCTTCGCCGGAAGCTTTGTGGCCCGCTGGTCAGCACAGTCTGACCCCGATGTCCCCACACCAGCCTTGCTTCTCCCCCGAGCCCAGACCGGAGCCTTGGGTCCCATGGACGCCTGACCCCGCCGAGAGCAAGCTGCAGCCGCATCCCGCCCCCCGATCGACTGCGGAATCTGGAGATCCCGGGCCCTCCCGCGGCGCCGATATTCCTAAGGAAACAATTTCGCTCTTGCGGAATCTGCCCTCTAGAGCCGACATCGAGGGTCTTATTGCGAAGTATGAAGAGGCGCATAGGCGTGAGCTGGGTGAGGTCAAGCAGCAAGTCTCCGCAGTAGAGGGGAGGGTGGCGGTGCTTGAGTCGGAGGGCCCTTCAACTGCAAATCGCCTCAGAATACTGGAGGAGAGATGTGACCGTCAGGAATCTTTACTCCAGGCCCAGATGTTACACATTGACGATATTGAAAATCGTAGCCGTAGAAACAATCTTCGGCTGCGGGGCATCCCGGAAGCTTCGTCGGGGGAAGACCTCAAACGCATCACTACAGTGATTTTCAACACGGTGCTGGATAGGGATCCGGTCACTCCGATGGCGGAGGGGAGACGTCAGCTTTGACGGAGCCAACATCCAGATTCTGCAGGACCTCTCACGCAGAACATTGCTCATGCGCAGAGCCCTGAAGCCAGTGCTGGAAACAGTAACGCGCGCAGGAGCGACGTATAGGTGGGGATATCCCTTCCACCTAATCGTTAGGAGGAACCATGACATTTTCTTATTGAAGTCGCCGGGAGACTTGGCGGACTTGTTCCTCTTCCTTCGGTGTGACTCGGTAGAGGTCCCGGACTGGCTGGCGGTGAGGGTGGCTCTCCCTGTGGGGGCTTCTGGGAGAGGTCGCGGAGGCCCGGGGGGCCCTGGCAGACGGCGCCGTGTGAGGAGGCAGTCCAGGCCGTACAGCATTGAGACGTGAGCTCGCTGGCGGGGTGGGGTGGTCCGGCCGCTTCCGTTCCCCCGGTGGGAGCCTACTCGCCCATAGACGACCCAGGTGCTGGGCGGCGTGTGCCGTCGTGGGCCTGCGGTGTGGGTGTTGCTCTTACCTCCTCCTTTGGTGGTGGGTTTCCCTTCTGGGGGGGGGAGTGGTCGGACGCCTCATGTCGAGTAGAGCTGTGGCCGGAGTGGCATTGACATGTCTTATTAATGCTATTAATGTTACTATTATTGCTTGCTTAATTACTGTTATAGGTTTGCTGTTCATTGCTTATTTTTTTTACGTTGATCTGCTGGCTGACCCGATGTGGGAGGGAGTAGTTAGACTTGCGGAGAGTACCGACAGGCACCCTACCCCACATTAGGGCCAACCCGCAGGTTTACCTGACCTGTTGGGTTTTGATTTTCTCCTTAGTGGATAGAGTAAAGTTTTGTGTTTATTGTTTACTGTTCCTGTGTTCTGACCCCCTTTAAACCCCTCTAGGAGGAGGCGAACCCCCACTTGTCTAGAGTTTTCACTCCTTCCCTCCCTCCCTAGTTGTATTCCGGAAAGGGAGAGTCTATTTCCCGCCAATCCCCCCCCCCCCCACGGTGGGCTACCTAGAATGGCGGGTACCAAAATCGTCTCATTGAACGCCAAGGGGCTGAATAGCCCTGAAAAGCGCTCCATGATTCTACGAAACTTGAGAGGCCTTAGAGCCCAAGTGGGCTTTCTGCAGGAGACACACTTTAGGGCTTCAAACCCTCCATCGTTGGGTGACAGGTTCTATTCTAGGTCGTACAACAGCTACTCTCCTGACTCCAGGTCCAGAGGGGTTAGTATTGTGATAGCAAAATCCCTCATGTGGGAGCTTGAGGACTACAAAACGGACGTTGAGGGTAGATGGGTGTTTGTCAAGGGGAAGATAGCTTCTGAAAAGGTCACGCTGGTTAATGTTTATGCCCCGAACGCTGGGCAGGTTTCTTTTATAGAGAACCTGCTAGAGGCTCTGGTGGGCTTTCGGGAGGGAGATCTGATAATTGGTGGGGATTTTAATTTGGCGCTAGAACCTCTGCTGGATACTTCCAGAGGGGGGCCCCATATTGCATACGCTAAACTAAAACAAGTTAGGAAGATCCTTCATTTGCACCAGCTGGTGGATCCTTGGAGAACACTGCACCCTGGGACAAGGGATTACACCTTCTTCTCACATCCCCATAATTCCTATTCCAGAATCGATCTGTTTCTGGTCCCGCACTCGCTGCTGCCCCGCGTGGAAGACTCAACGATAGGCAACATTACCCTGTCTGACCATGCCCCCATTACCCTCACCATTAGGGGACGTTCCGTGGCCCCTAGGAGCTGGTCCTGGCGCCTTAATGACTCACTGCTGGATGACCAGAGAGTGCTGGAGGATGTCCAGAAGGAGCTTAAAAGCTTCTTCGAAATAAACTCCACCCCGGGGGTGTCACCCGGGACCCTCTGGGAGACGCACAAGTGCTTTGTCAGGGGACTGTTCATAGGACACGGAGCTAGGATAAAAAAGGAAAGGATGGAATGCACTATGAACCTACTTGGAGAGATTGGTAAGCTGGAAGCGCTACATAAAAAGTCCCTGTCTGCCGCTCACTTGCCCACCCTGACTTCGCTACGAGAGAAACTGAAGACGGTCTGTTGCGACAAAATCAAAGCGCAGCTAGTGCAATGCCGGCGCGCATTTTACGAGTCGGGGGACAAGTGCGGCAGACTGCTAGCTAATGCCTTGCGAGCCGAAAGGGCCAGGACCTTTGTACCCAGAGTAGCTGACCAGGAGGGCAGGGTCACACACCTTACGGAGGAAATAGCAGAGGCGTTCCGGGTATTCTATCGTGACCTATATAACCTGCCAGAGGCTCAGGAGCCTGGGCTGGAGCAGAGATGTGTGGACTACATTAGGCTTTCAGGGATGCCGACCCTCCCGGAACAGGTGATAGCGGAGCTAGAGGCACCGATCTCTTTGTTGGAATTGCAGGGGGCGTTAGTTAGCTCGGCAAGGGGGAAGGCCCCTGGCCCTGATGGCTTCCATCTGCAGTACTACAAAAAATTTTTCCCGGTCCTGAGTCCTAAACTCCTATCCGTGATGAATGCCATAATAGAAGGGGCCCCGCTCCCCAGGGACACACTCAGGGCTCATATTGCGGTGATCCCTAAGGAGGGCAAAGACCCCACCCTCTGTGCTAGTTACCGGTCCATCTCCCTCCTGAACGCCGACATTAAGCTTTTTGCCAAGATTTTGGCGTCAAGGGTTGCCCCTCACCTGCACTTAGTGATTGGCCCTGATCAGGTGGGCTTTATGCCTATGAGGGAGGCTCGGGACAACACTACTAAAGTGTTGAATGTGATTCACCTGGCCCAGAAACAAAAGACGCCTGCCCTTCTGCTCTCTACCGACGCCGAGAAAGCGTTTGACAGGGTCAATTGGCAGTTCATGAGCTCGGTCCTAAGACATATTGGCCTGGGCCCGAACATGCTGAGCTGGATCGAAAGCCTGTATAGTGGCCCTTCGGCGTCGGTGAGAGTAAACGGGCACTCGTCTGGATCCTTTGGGATCGCTAATGGGACAAGACAGGGTTGCCCGTTGTCTCCGTTAATTTTCATATTGGTATTGGAGCCTCTCCTGTGCAGGGTGAGGGGGAACCCGGATGTTAGGGGAATTGAGAATGCGTCGGGGCACTATAAAGTCGCGGCCTATGCCGACGACTTAATCTTCTTCTTGTCTTGTCCAGAGGTGACCCTGCCGAATCTCATGCAGGATCTGAGAGAGTATGGGAACTTGTCAGGGTACAAGATAAATTATCAGAAATCTGAGGCCTTGAATGTTGGTATTCCTGCCTCGCGGTTGGGGAAGCTGCGGGATTCCTTCATGTTTAGATGGGCTGAGGGTTGAGTTGGTTACTTGGGAACGAAGATCAGCAGCGACCTCACCAAAATATTTGCCCTTAACTTCCCCCCACTATTGAAGCATTTTGAAGAAGAGACCAATAGGTGGGCAAAGGGGAAGCTCTCTTGGTTCGGAAAATGCAACGCGGTCAAGATGACCCTCTTGCCCCGCTTGCTTTACCTTATGCAGGCTCTGCCAGTACTGATCCCACGCTCCTACCTTCAGAAGGTGCGAGCTATTTTTATTAAATTTATATGGGCTGGGAAGAGGCCAAGGGTAAGCGGGAGCCTACTGATGAGGACGAAGGAGAAAGGGGGTGTGGGTGTCCCTGACCCGGCAATGTACCATCTATCTGTTCACCTGAATAGGGTGGTCGATTGGTGCGTCCATGGACGACACAAGCGGTGGGTCGGCCTAGAGCAGAGCTTCTTGACATATCCGATTGGGGGTGCTCCCTGGCTGCTTCGGGAGGGGGGGGGGCGCAGGCTTTGCAACATCCTACTATTGGCCCGACACTGAGGGCGTGTAGGGCGGCGCTGCAACGTGAGGGGATTTCACCTTTCCCGTCCCCCATGTATCCTATCCTGGGAAATCCGAGTTTTAGGCCGGGATGTAGTGGCCCAACAGCTATGGCATGGTCTAGAGCGAATGTATACAGGGCGGGTCATTTCAGGGTGCAGGAGGGGTGGGCCCCGCTAGCGGAGCTGGCACAGAGACACGGGGTCCCTGAGTGGTCTCATTGGCAAGGTATGCAGATTGGCCACTTCATGGCTTCCTTACAGGATTTTAGAGAGGGTAGGAGGGACAACACGGCCTTTGAGACAATGTGCCAGAGTAAGGAGGTAGAGAGACACACTCTCTCCAGGATATATAAGCTGCTTATTGACCCCCCAGATGACGAAGTCCGCTCTTATTTAGTGAAATGGGAAAGGGATCTCAATGAAACATGGACACCCGAGCAGCGCCGAAAACTCTTAAAACTCCCTCACAAATTGTCAATATGCACCAGATACCAGGAATGTGGATATAAGCTGCTATCTAGGTGGTACAGGGCCCCGGCAACCCTAAACAAGTGGTCGCCGGAGACGCCCGCGGAGTGTTGGAGGTGCGGAGTTGGGAGGGGGGACCTGTTGCATGTGTTCTGGTCCTGCCCTGTTTTGAGGGAATTCTGGGATAGGGTGAGATTAGTGGCGGAAAAGGTCTCGGGCTCGGAGGTCCCTGACGACCCTGCTCTGTGTCTCCTCCATAGGACAGAGATTCCAATAAAAAGGTACCATAAATCAATCACGTGTCGTCTGTTGAATGCAGCAAAGGCCTGCATCCCTCAGATATGGAAGAGCAAGGATCCCCCGAACATACTTACTTGGTTTAAACGGGTAAACGACATGATGAGGTTCGAGAACATGATGGCTTCCCGGGATGGCACCTACGAGAAGTTTGCTACCACATGGCGCGGATGGATGGCCTTTACTGAGTCTGTTTTTTTTTTTTTTTATCATCAGGCCCACCCCGCTTCTGCTCCTCCCCCCCCCCACCCCACCCTGTTGTAATAAGACCACAGATGCACCCGCTGATTATGAAGTTACTTTATTGATCTGCAATGCTTGAAACATTAAGTACACTCATTGTGTATGTTCTCTTTCTGTGCATGGAACATCAGGCTATAGTGCAATGTGCATGCTATTTTTGTCTTACTTGTTTTATGTTTGTTTATTTGTGAAAAATCTTAATAAATAAAGAATGTATAAAAAATATCATCCTACCTGCATCTACTGCATGTTATGAGCCTTTAAACATCCAAGACGGCGGCTCAGGGGACATCAGGCAGCCTGCAAACAGGAAGTGCCTTCTAATTGTGCTGCTCTGCATTCTGGGATTGCTGACCTTTTCCTGACCCCACCTCTGCTCTGTCTGAGCAAAGCACAGCTATAACCTGCCCCTCTGTACTTTATCCCGCTCTCTTCTCCTCAGTAAGTGTGATGCTACTGAGTCAAGATGGCGGCGCCCGTATCCTAAAGCCCTGAAAAGAGTTGCAGCCCAGTGGGGGAAAGAATATTAAGTAAGTGACTAAAAGCTTTAAATATATTAATTTTAGATGCTGGTGAATAATTTTATAAGGGTTTGGGCTTTTCAGTAAATCATGGTGAAGGTTCGGTTTAATTCATTTTTGACTGTTGCTCCACTTTAATGCTCAACAGTCATAATTAAACACTAAACAGGTGTCTCAAATCCTTCGACAACAATCTGTGCTGCCCACACAACCCAGAATCTATAGCAAATGCATATGCAGGGCCTTTGGGTTGGGAAACGGCACAGACTTTATATAAAGGTTGTTGTTTGGTAGGTCCATGGTCTCTAAAGTACATTACACTTGTGGGGGGGGGGGGGGGGGGGCGGGGCTCAACTGTACCAGTAATAAATTAATTTTTCTTTCATTACAAAATACATGATCTTGCAGGGCAAAGGGCTCAGTAATGGACTCGTGGAAGGGCCACATTGGTTCACAAGTATTAATACTTGTCTTGCTTCGGGCTCTTGCACGTTACACCACAGCTTGAATATACACATAAAACACACTATACATGCACTTTACATATTGTGTTATTTAATTCAGTAAAAATACACTTTAGAATAACACACATAGTAAAACACTGTTGATTCCAGCCTGAAGGCATAGACTATATTGGTCTGTGAGAGCAATTTTCCTGTACGTTATGTAGAAAAGCAGTCTCTCTCAGTACTTAGTATAAGCCCAGCCCTGCCATATTCTGTTCTGCATATTTGCTCTGTGATTGTACTCTGTTTAGCCAATCACACGATCGGCACAAAACTGCAGTGACGCATTTCCCCTGAAGAGGATAAACACAAAGCGGCTATTCCAGAGTTTCTGGTATTTTGCTGTCAGAGAATAACACATGTACGGTTTTACAGAAATCTACTGCTGGTTCACCGAGAGCCTAATGCTCCGATGCAGTCACAATTTCAGTAGAAATGCTATTAACAGACCATACTAGACCATGGAGTAGATTCAGCACAAGGTGCCAAAAGTGGGCTACTTTACTTGGAATAAAAAGTGCCATTTCTTTTTAGTCTCCCCCTGGTGTCATGCAAAATTAAAAGCTCCCTCTTTAGTAGCATACAGACTGTGTACCCAGCCTGGAAATGGGATTTCTTTTGGTTAAATGACATGTCAGTAGGTAGAAAAGATAGCACCTTTTTTTGGCAGAACACCCTGCAATTTCAGCTGAAACATTTGCATTCAGGAGAGTTTCAAACTTCCATTACATGGAGTGCCTTTTCCCTGTTCCATTATCTCTAGCACCAGCCATAACACACTTCCCTGGGAAGGTAGCTGTGTGAAACCCCCCAGATCGCCGAGCGCAACTCACCTCTTTCTGGTCCTACGGCACATGCGCGGCCTCTTGTCCAATCAGCGCTCACAGCACAATGGCTGTATCCCCTGCTTCCCTCTAACGGGGAGCGTGCCTGGGACGGCCATTCACAAATGCTTGGCATGGGCATGTGCCCTGCTAGAGGGATAGCAGGGATGTGTTCGCGGCTCGCGCATGCGCTGTTGGACCAGGGAGCAAGGTAAGTGTACAGGATGACCTGGAGGGTTTCACACAGCAGGGCATCCTGATTTTGGATGTCCCAGGGAGGAGGGAATCGATTGGCCCAGGAATCTTATAGATTCCCGGGCCGATCGCGCTGGGTTTTGGTCCACTTCAAAATGGTTTCCTGTATGCACTCCTGTGGGCCAGTTGAAGTCTGCAAGACAGTGAGCAGCAGGATCTGTCCTATGCAGACCTAAACCCTTCCTGCCAACTCTGTCCTGGTTCACAGGGACACTAAGACCATGTCCACATCTATCTATCAGTTGCATGCGGAGGCAGTTTGTGAGATCTTGTGTATAAGATCATGTATCAGATCTCAGATCCCTGAATATACACTTTTCCTATTGCATGGCACGGCCTGCTTCAAGAAGTCCTTACGTATGGGATATTCCGCCACAAGGTGGCGCAGTGCACTGCAGAAGAGTTGTGGCTTCTCCCGGTACCATAAAAAACAGGATCACCAATAGACTTCTCCAGTGTTTCCTCTGCAGTGATACTGTGAAGATAGAAGATGGCTCTTTATATTGCGCAGGTGAGCGGGGCAACCAAGCCTGCGGCCCTGCAAGTCTATTTCCACCCGTTTCTGGACCCTCTGTGCCCCCTAGCCTCGGCAGACAGATTGGGTGAAGGTAGAGGAGCACTAGGGTCAGGTGTTCAAGGAGCGCTGCTCCAAGCCGCAGACCCTGTACCACAAAGGGTAGCCGGCCATAGGCTTTATGGTCAGCCTACTGAGGGATGCGGAGTTCCTGTCCTAGCTGCTGAGGGGGTGAGTGTTTTTTGGGGATGCGTGCCGGCGCCATCACAATACAAAAAAACACCTCACAGCCATAGCGCCGCCCGCCGCGGAGCGGAGTACAAAGCGGCGATGGCGGCGAAAACATTGTTAAAACCACTCGCCGCTAATACCCGGCGGGGGCGGGTGGTAGCAGCGAGTGGTTTTAACGATGTTTTCGCCGCCGTCGCCGCTTTGTACTCCGCTCCGCAGTGGGCGGCGCTCTGGCTGTGAGGCATTTTTTTGTATTGTGATGGCGCTGGCGCGGTCACGTGAGCACCGTTTTCGCGCTCTTCGGGGGAGATGACGTGTATTGCGTCGCCCCCCCGCGGCCCGCCCCTTGAGGTTCTCGTGCCGGCGCCATTTTGAGTCTGCTGCGCATCTGGGGCCCCTCTTCCTGCCTGGGCTGCGGTGGTGATCTTTTCCTGTGTCGCTTCCTCCCCTGGTCTGGCGGCTTGGTGATCCTCTGACTTCGGTCTCCTTGGTCCGTGAGTCCCCTTTGGGGGTTTTGTTTTCTTGGGGCATGGACTGCGGGATGCTTATTGCATGTTGCTTATGTCTTTCAGGCGGGACAACTGTGGGTTGTGGTTTCTCCCAGTCCTGCTCCTTACCCCCCCTCATCTCCCCTTTACTGGCTCTTCTGGGGGCATCCCTTGGGGGGGGCATCCCGGGTGGCTTTCTATTAGCCCTTACCCTGTGCTGGCCCATTGCGCCTGTGTTAATCACCATATGGAGGCTTCTGGGGATAGCGTGCTCGGGGGTCCTTCGGGGCATCCCCTTTGAGCTGTAGTGGCGCGGTGTGCGTGCTGTGCGCTCAAGGTATCATTGCGGCCCAGGCTGGGTTGAACGCTTCTCTTCCCAGTTCTGCGCTCCCTTCGGCATCGCCTACTCCACCGCACCTGCATTTAGCCCCCAGTGAGAGGGATACTAGCAGGGGGTCACAATCTGATCTGGCACTTCATGTGGCCAGCATTGAAAGGCAGCTTGCCAGGCCTGTTCCAGGTAAGGCATCTGGCAAGAAGCGGCACCTGGCTCTCACGCCCTCCCTCTTTGCTGAGGAGGATGAGGGAATTGATGCCTTTGGTGGCCGTTACTCCCTAGAGGAGGGGGAGCTTTTCCAGGACTCTGACTCCTCTGGGGACCAGCAGGAGGGGTACGACAGTGACCCTGGGTCAACGTGCTCCCAGAGGAGGTCGTGGCTCCCTCTTCTCGGGTAGCCGCAGAGATTCTTGGGGCCGTGGCAGATCACGTGGTCGTCCCGGTCTCTCATAGGGTTCCAAGCCCAAACCCCCTCCCAAGCCCCCTCAGGCATGAGGAGGCGCCCTCACCCATCCGGGTGGGGGGACGGCTTTGGCTCTTTGCTCACGTCTGGAGGCTCCGCGTCTCAGACCGGTGGATTCAGGAGGTGGTGTCCTCCGGATACAAGATAGAGTAGCCTGGCCGCCCCCAAGATTCCTCAGATCCCGGATGTCTCAAAACTCTCTGTCAGCTCAGGGTTTGCTCCTTGCAGTTCAACGCCTGTTGGAGTCAGGAGTCATTTGCCTGGTGCCTTCCCAGGAACAGGGTCAGGGGTTCTACTCCAATCTTTTCACCGTTCCCAAAAAGGATGGGTCTTTGAGGCCCATCCTGGACTTGAAGGGTCTCAACAAGTTTGTCAGGTTCAAGCACTTTCGCATGGAGACGCTACGCTCGGCTGTCAGTAACCTTCGCCGGGGCGGCTTCATGACCAACGTGGACATCAAGGATGCCTATCTTCACGTGCCAATCTTTCCGGGTCATCAGAGATTCCTGAGGTTCGCTCTAGAGGATCAGCAATAACAGTTTGTGGCTTTACCATTCGGTATCACCTCGGTGCCTCGGGTGTTCACCAAGGTGCTGGCGGGCATGATGGCTCTGCTGCAGAATCAGGGCATTTGCATCCTCCCTTACCTGGACGACATTCTGATTGCGGCTCAGTCTCTTCATCAGGCCGAGAAGGATACTCAGGTGGTGACCTCCACTCTCGAGTCCTTCGGCTGGGTGATCAACTTTCCCAAGTCTTCACTGTCTTTGGTGATTTCCTTTCTGGGCATGACTCTAGATACCTCTCAGGTCAAGGTATTCCTGCCTCAGCAGAAAGTGGAGGGCCTTCAGAAGCAGGCACGGGCTCTGCTCTTGTGTCCCCATCCCTCCATCCGGCAAGGGATGCAGTTAGTGGGCCTGATGGTGTCCTGTTTCGAGGCGGTCCCCTTTGCTCAGTTTCACATGACACCTCTTCAGTTGAACCTCTTGTAAGTTTGGGATCGGGACCCTGTGTCCCTGGATCAGGAATTTGCTCTGTCCCCCCTGGCCAGACAGTCCCTCTCGTGGTGGCTGGACTCAAGGAACCTTCTAGTGGGCAGGACCTTTCTGCCTCCGTGCTGGGAGACTGTCACCACAGATGCCAGTCTGGCCGGTTGGGGGGGCTTTTGGAAGTCTCTGAAGTTCCAGGGTCGGTGGGGCCCCCAGGAGGCCCATGTTCCCATCAATTTCCTGGAACTGAGGGCGATCAGGTTGGTTCTTTCTCAGCTGACCACACACCTTCGGGGTCGGGCTGTTCAGATCCACTCGGACAACCAGACAGCGGTTGCCTACATCAATCATCAGGGAGGGACTCAGAGCAAGCGAGCCCTCAAGGAAGTGTGCCTGATACTGTCTTGGGCGGAAGAGAATGTCCCTTGCATCTCGGCGGTCTACATTCCGGGGGTGGAGAACCAGTAGGCAGACTCCCTGAGCAGGGGGACGTCTCGGCTGGGGGAATGGTCCCTCAGCAACAAGGTATTTCACTCCTTGTGTCACCGCTTGGGTCAGCTGGATGTGGACCTGTTTGCGTCCCACCACAATCTCAAGCTTCCAAGATTTGTCTCCCTGTCCCAGGATCCTCTGGCTTTCGCCCCGGATTCGCTAGCAACGCCTTGGATGGAGTTTCGGCTCCTCTATGTGTTCCCTCCCTTTCCTCTGCTGGGCAGGGTGCTGCGCAAGATAGCCCAGGAGGGGGTACCAGCCATTCTGGTGGCCCTCTGTTGGCCAAGGAGGGTGTGGTTCGCAGACGTCGTGCAGTTGGCAGTAGATCGGTACATCTTGCCCAAGGATCCAGGTCTTCTCACTCAGGGACAGCTGTGCCATCCCAATTTACAAACGCTGGCTTTAACGGCTTGGCTGCTGAAACCTCCATCTTGATGGATAAGGGGTTGCCGGCCTCTGTTGTTGATACTATGATTCGGGTTAGGAAGAAGTCCTCATCCTTTATCTACTACAGGGTCTGGCATGCTTACATTGCCTGGTGTGGCATGCTTACATTGCCTGGTGTGAGTCCAAGTCTCTTCCTTGTTGGGTGTTTTCTATCCCCAGGATTCTTGAATTTTTACAACATGGTTTGGATTCGGGCCTTCAACTTAGTACCCTCAAGGGACAGGTGCCAGCTCTGGCAATTTTTTTCCAAAGATCCTTTGCCAATCACCGGTTGGTTAAGACTTTTTTCCAGGGAGTTACTCATGTGCGTCCGCCACTTAAACCTATGCTACAGGTTTGGGACTTGAATCTGGTGTTGTCTGCTCTGCAGGGTCCTCCCTTTGAGCCTATCCGTGGGGCTGCGCTGCCCATTCTGACTCTTAAGGTGGCCTTTTTGGTAGCTATTAGTTCAGTCAGGCGAGTTTCTGAGCTGGCGGCGCTTTCCTTCAAAACCTCCTTATTTTGAGCGGCATCAAGATAAGGTGGTGTTTCGGCTTAAGCCGGATTTCTTGCCTAAGGTTGTGTCTTTCATCTCAATCAGGACATTGTCTTACCTTCTTTGTGTCCTAACCCTGCTAATTCTAAGGAACGGACCCTTCATTCTCTGGATGTTGTCAGGGCATTGAAGTTTTATTTGGTCTTTCAGGAAATCTGATGCTCTTTTTGTTCTTCCTGCTGGTCCTAGGAAGGGGTTGCCTTCGGCTAAATCTACTATTAGCAAGTGGATACGTCAGGCGGTGGTACAAGCCTATTCTGCTAAAGGGAAGGTTCCTCCTTTCTGGATTACTGCTCATTCCACTCGTGCTGTTGGTGCCTCCTGGGCTTTTCAGCACCAAGCTTCTGTTGAACAAGTTTGTAAGGCCGCTACTTGGTCTTCTGTTCATACCTTCTCTAAGTTTTACAAGGTTGATGTTAAGGCCTCAGCTTCAGGCGGTAGTGGTCTGAACTGCCTGCTGCTACTTTTGGGGATCCCACCCTAACTTACGGACACTGCTGTTGGATGTCCCATACGTAAGGACTTCTTGAAGCAGGCCTTGCCATGCAATAGGAAAAATACAATTCCGTGAGTACTCACCTGTAGAATTGTTTTTACTATGCATGGCACGGCCTGCTTCACCCCATCCTTGTTATCGTTATTCTTGGTTGCCTCTTTATGGTGATTGTTCCAAGTTAGTTGGGTTTGTTACCTTTTTTATCTTTTTTACCTTTATTATCTCCCGGCTTCTTGTATAACTGCTTGTCAACACTGGAGAGGTCTATTGGTGATCCTGTTTTTATATGATACCGGGAGGAGCCACAACTCTTCTGCAGTGCACTGCGCCACCTTGTGGCAGAATATCTCATACGTAAGGACTTCTTGAAGCAGGCCGTGCCATGCATAGTAAAAACAATTCTACAGGTGAGTACTCACAGAATTGTATTTTTGCTGCATTGTGCTTGTGCTGCATTTTTTTTATTCCCAATGTGAGAGAATTGCAGCACTTTCAGCATATACAGTGTATGTAGCCCACTCGAATGGCCAGTGCTTTCCCTTGCATTGCGACTGCACCATGTAATGCAGATAGACTGGATTGGTTGTGAACAGAGCCTAAATAAATCATGGCATTAGTATGCACCTTTACTTTGCAGAGCTCCATCCAAGGAGGGCGGGGGCAGTGGAAACAGCTGCACACACATCCCTATTGAGTAGGAGGAGTGGTGGACTGGGGCAAATACAACCTGGGATTGTAGCAACCCCTTGACAGCCCATGACTAGCTTGCAACATCCTCCGCTGAGGCCCCTTAATGTACTTCCCCAGTTGGTTAACAAGCATGCACAAGGTTGGGGCTATAACGCTGGTGGCAGAAAATGGACTGGGGTTTATTGCCTTGGGGAGTACAGTGGGGCCAGGTATATGGGGGCTTAGGGAAGACTGTGGAGGCAGGGACTGGCCTAACCAGCTGCAAAGCAATGTGTAATGGGCAGAAACCTGTTTCAACACTACAAGTAGGAAGAATTAGAACTCTGTCAGAGGAATAGCCCCTGATAGTGATAAATCTGTTAGATGCAGTTCTTGGGCCCATTGCATCACGAAACCACATGATGGCAGTGTTGCCTAAGAAATGGGTCTCTTAGATCAAAGTAGTCTGGTGTACTTCTTTAGGTTAAGTAAACAAAGCCTTGACCAGATGGCATTGGCAACATGAGCTGTCCTGCCATTGGCCGAACTTTGCAACTGTTTGTGTATGTGGAAACATTACAGAGGTTACATAAAGGGGAGACCAACCCTTCTAGTGCGTTCTGTTGAGTTAAATTAATGTAGTGAGGAGCTAAAAGGGAATGCTGCTGTAACTTGCTGGATTGTACTACTGGACTTTGTTGTATTATACCGAGGATGGATGCATCAAATAAACGCCAAGTGAATTCACCAAAGAGTGTCGTGCAGCTTTTACAGAAGTAAGTGCACCTCCACCCACACATGCCCGCACCAACATGGGATACCCTACCCTAGGTCCAAGAATCCCCCTCGCTCCCCAGGTACGTGCCTCCGGCCAGGTACGCGCCGGCTACAAATGCCTTCCTATGGGTAGGATACATGCTTTAATGTAGTGTGCATTTCCCCATACAAAGCTCCATGTCTGATTTTGACTTCCTAAAGAAATCAGGATGCACAGGCAGTTACAATTCAAAGGGACTTATACGTCACTTTCTTCTCTAGACCACATTAAAGTCCCTGTCCAATGCTGGAAAAAACGAACAGCACTTACTTCCCTGCCTGGAGACTCAAGCCTATGCATCCCTTTGGCTCTGGTGCCAACAGTGCGCGCCTTGATTGGACTCAGTTAGCATCACATGATCACGCACCAGCATAAAAGTGGAAATCCAGTCTCTAGGTATCCTCGGGCCCTGGGTGCAGCCATCTTGGAGAGAATGCAATGAGTGGCAGGTCTGTCATCCAATCCCATGCAGCAGTGTGACTGTACTGGTCACTCACTAACCTCCAACTGTCACTCAGGTTCAGGCCTGCCATTCAGAGCCCCCACACCCCCCAGCCAGAAAAAAGGGAGGATTGACAAATAAGACTTAGCACAGAAGGAGAACAGAATGGCTGTGGGGTTAGAAAAAGCTTGGACTTCCTCTTCTAAGTCTTTGATCGGTAGCACACTCTCTGGAGCCAACGGTCCTAAAAGTGCTTTAGCCCTTAGGCCTGAGCCTGTGGGCAAGGAGGTAAATGTCCTTTGTTTTTATTCTCTTGCCTGGACTGTCACTTTAGGGGGAATTGGGATTAGATCACCTGTGAATATCTAGCTTAGAAATCTACCTGGACTTAGCTTATTAGAACTATAAGGCCCTTTTCATACCTTTCCATATGCATCGGTCACAGACAGGAAGAAAACACAGCTCATGAATGTAACTGAGCCCTTTCATATCTGTCTGCTGCATTTGCAAGACACTGCATGCAGCGGTTTGGCCGACGCGCAACTGCAACGCAGGTAAGACTTATATTGCACTTTAGCTTCGTTGTATTGTGTAGGTAAAGGGCCATACTCACACCACCTCTTGGTCCATCACCGCGGTCATGGGCCTCCATCCTCCGTCCTCCTGCGGCCTACTTCTTTGGGCACTTCCACCAGGTTCTTGCTGGAGCAAAAATACAATTCTGTGATTACTCACCTGTAGAATTGATGTTATGAGTGTACATCCCGTTCTGAAAGATATCCTTACACATGGATTATTCATCTTCAGATGTCACGTGACTGCAGAGCAGAAAAAGTGTCCCCTCCCGGCCTATATATACCGAGGCACCTCCCACAGAACCCCAGTGTTTAAAAAAGCAGTTAACAGAAGCCGGGAGAAATAATCAACAATCACCATAAAGAGGTAACAAGAACAACAAGGGTGGGGCAGAACGGGACGGGATGTACACTCATAATATCAATTCTACAGGTGAGTAATCACAGAATTGTATTATTCTCAGTGTACATCCCGTCCCATTCCGAAAGATATCCTTACACATGGGACATCCAATAGCAGTGTCCGTAAGGTAGGGTGGGATCCCCAAAAGCAACAGCAAGCAGTCTAAACCACTGCCGCCTGCAGAACTTTGCGGCCAAAAGCAGCATCAGCTGAGGCCTTTACATCAACCTTGCAAAACTTAGAAAAAGTATGAACAGAAGACCAAGTTGCGGCCTTGCAAACTTGTTCAACAGAAGCTTGGTGCTGAAAAGCCCAAGAGGCACCAATAGCACGAGTAGAATTAGCAGTAAGGCGGAAAGGAGGTTTCTTTCCCTTAGCAGAATAGGCCTGAATCACGGCCTGACGGATCCACTTGCTGATAGTGGATTTAGCAGGAGCCTGGCCCTTCTTAGGACCAGACGGAACCACAAAGAAAGCATCAGTCTTTCTGAAGGGTTCAGTAGCCACCAAATAGAATTTTACAGCCCTAACAACATCAAGAGAGTGTAACACCCTTTCCTTGGGGTTACTAGGGTTAGGGCACAAAGAAGGCAACACAATAGCCTCGATTCAAAGACACATTCGTCGGGACTTCCGTAGCTGTCTGTGAAAGTTTGGGTGGGTGTTAGTCTTTTTTTGTTTTTTTTCGTCCATTTTCTACTCGCACAAACGTTCGAACTAATACGTATATGTTCTTTCGATGATCCAAAGGAAATCGGAAGTTATGCGCAAGTTCGGGACCTTTTCCAATCCAAATCTGAAATGTTTCGATCGTTCAGAACACTTACGTTATTGCAATGGTCTGGCGATTAATTCAGAGAGCTGATTGCCAAGGGGCCAACACCCAATAAAAACCGTTTCATTTTCGATCCCCTTACGGGACCATTTTGACCTCGGGAACTAGCAGGCTAGCAGCTATGGACGACTCAAGTGCATTTGAGGAGCATGAGGATCTGCAGCTCGTCCGGAGGTCAGAGGCCAGATTGCACCGGCGGCAACGCATGGACATCAATGGCATGCATGACGTTGAGCTGTTCGAGCTCACCCTGTAATTGTTCCCTCCTAGTAAATATTCCCTCCTTGTCAATATTCCATCATTGTTACTAGTCCCTCCTTTTTATAGTTCCCTCCTAGTAAATATTTCCTCCTTAAAAAAAATCCCTCATTGGAACTAGTCCCTCCTTGTAATTAATCCTTCATTGTAAATAGTCCCTCCTAGTAATTATTCCCTCATGGTAAATATTACTTCATTGTAATGTTTCCATCCTTGCAAACAGTCCCTCTTTGCAAAGAGTCCCTCCTTGCCAAGAGTGCATGTGAACCAATGGCCCGTATTTGTGACTAAAAAAATGTATCATGTGGTGCAAAGGCAAACATTTTAAAGTGGCCTTCTAATTGAACAAGTCAATTTAAAATTTAAGGGACTAAATTCTTATGTAGCTGTTTGGTGTTATTTGTATTGACATCCACGTTTGACTTAGGGTGTTATAAGTTATTGTTTAAATGTTTGCCAAGCCTTACTGAAGTTTTTTTCTCTCTTTTTTCCCGGGAACCGCAAAATGGGCCACTCACTGAATGTGCAAGCATTGGTGGCCCAGGACATGCGGTTCCTTAGCGTCCTCGCAGGCTACCCAGGCTCATCCCATGACGCCTACATCCTTAGAAGATCTGGATTGTTCCGTCGGTTTGAGTCTGGGGAATTTTCCAGTGCATGGCTCCTTGGTAAGTTGAGTCCTATAACATCATTTTATTTTCAAGGTATGCCTTTGATTTTTGTTTTGTTCCCATTTCTATGCCTACTATGCCTTTTTCCTCACCTTGTTACCATGTGAAACACGGCTGTACCCATTACATTAGCAAAACAACAAAGCCTTGCAAAATGTTGGTCCTGCATAGTGAAAAATCTAAAGACTAATTTGAGGCAAATTAGGAATCAGTCTTCCCAACACTTGTCTGTAATTCTGTTGTGGACTTTATCATAGGGTCTGCGCCATCTTTACTTAGATGCATTACACTTACTGAGTAGAGGAGAGCGGGATAAAGTGCAGGGGCCGGGTTAGACCTGTTTTGGCCTCAGACAAGGTTTTTATTAATAAATAAACAGTAACGACTTAATTACAAAAACAATCAACAATGTTTTGATACTCTTTTTTTGTAAATTTTGGGTGTTTGTTTATGGGGCTACTTTAAGTCATATTTATTATCCAAAAACCGAAAGACAGCAACTTAGTCAGAAACACGTGTATTTTTTTTTCTTTTTGATAATTTATTAAAAAAATTGGGAGTTGATGGTCACTCCCATAGTTATGGGGAATACATGGACATGAAATTTAGCCCAAATCATGCCACATAGCAATTGCACACAGGCTGAATTTACAAAGTAAGGCACTCCAGGACTAAGTTAACCTTAAAAACAACATAGTAACATATATGTGCCAAGCATTGTCAAGTGGATAAATCAGAGATGGTACATGTTCAAAATATGGACACAAACACACCCTCTCCTGCTTGGGCACATTTGCCACAAGCACAGGTTGTAAGCAGACATACCTATGCCACATCTACACCTGTTACTCAGTGGGCCACCCAAACAAGAACACCCAGTCCCAATCCAAGTCCAGTAAAATCTCAGCCAGGGGCCAAGGTAGTAGTTTGGCAGTCCAGAATGTCACACAATCATGCCTACAAACAGGAGGAGCCACAACCAATGTAATTAGGGCCAAGGCTGCAGCGCAACAGCTTGAGTGGCCAGTTCAGTGAGGCTTGTCCTTTGGCATTGGCTAGTGGCCTACCTCAGGACTCTAATGAGCTATATGGGCGCAAATCCAAAGCATACAAGCAAAGCCATAACAAAATGCTATATTGGTAGGGCTCACCAGACAAGTCAATACAGTGGAGATGTAGAGCAAAGATGTAGAACAGATTCAGCCCAAATACACCTTAATATGGGGGATGCCCATAGAACCCAGGTTGGGGTCCTTGGTGGTGGGCCCTAACCTGGGCATGTGTGGCATTCAGAATCTGCAACTGTTCCAAAATGTTTCTTTGGTTAGTTTGCAATTTAGCCATGCTTGCCCTGAATTCGGTTGTCAAGTTGGCCATGTGGCTGTTATGGGTCCTAAATTCAGTCAGCATGGCACTTAAGTTATTATTGAGGTTCTCTAATTGGGCATTAATATGCTCGTGGTTTTGTTGATTCCATCATCTGCATGCCCCTCACCTGGGAAACTGGGCGACGTTGCTGAGTACTCCTCCCAATTCCCCGGGTTGTGGGGCGTGCAGATGATGTTGCTCTAGGACCCCCAACAGCCACAGGTATGCTGGGCAAATCCTCAACAGCAGATCTTAAACTGAGGACTGGAGGGTCAGTCTCTGCATGCTGCCCACGATGTGCAGGCAGCATGCAGCCAGCTTCCCTCTGCTGCTGAGGATTTGTCGGAGAAACAGTTTGGGACAGTTGCAGATTCTGGCCCAGGGGGAGATCTTCATAAGGTCCAATGAAGGTTCCATCCTCCTCCAGCTCCTGGATTTCCTCCATCAGTGTGTGGCTCTGTTGGGACATGTAAATAAAAAAGGCCATTAAGTGAACACACTCAGCTGGCAAATAGCAGTTACAATATGATTCTGGTGGTTACCATTGTATCTATGAAAACATTGCAATCACCCCATCTTAAGCCGTTGGGACCCAAGCACAGCTCAAACCCAAGTGGGCAACAGAAAAAGATGTAAGTGTTGGATGTGATTGAATAGAAATACATCAGGCAGTCCTTTGCTAATCTCAATACTTTACTACTCTTCCTAAATGTTCGGAAATGTCATGTATGGGCAAGCAAATGTTAAACTTATCTGTCCACACACATGACACACCCTGGTAAAATTGTTCACTCCACTACAAGGCACACCCTAGGGGCATGTGTTTAGATATGGCTTGCTGGCTAATTTCACTGGTTGCACAATTTTTAGGGAAAATAACACATTACTAACCTGCAGAAATTGGCGGGTTGTCCGTGTCCTGTTGTGCCGAGTGTCCCTCTAACGCAACAGGATGTAGCAGGCCCAGCACCATCTCCTCAGCCTGGGTAAATTTCAATTTAGTGGGGAATCCTCCGCCAGTTTGTAAGCTGAAAAACATAGTTACAAAAATTAAGCTCAATGATGTCTATACAAGAAGAATAAAAAGCCAAAAATAAGATATGTACCGCCGCCTTTTATTCTCTTTCTTCCATGCGGCATATTTGAGGTCCGATATTTTCCGTTGAATCTGTTCTACATCTTTGAGCTCATCCCCCGCTGCATTGACTTGTCTGGTGAGTTCTGCCAAAATCTCCGCTTTGTGCTGCTTGTTTGTTGATTTGGATTTTCTCCCATATAGCTCATCATAATATAAGGTGAGGCCACTAGCCAATGCCAGAGTTTGGGCCTCACCAAAACGGCCACTCAAGTGGCCTCTGCGCAATGTGCGCTCTGTTTGTGGTGGTTGTGGCTCCTCATTGTTTCCAGGCAAATGGGGTGACATTCTGGCCTGGGTGTGTGTTGGAGAATTCAAGGACTGCAGGCTGGCTGCTGATCGAACTGGACTGGGAAAGGGACTGGGTGTTCGTGGCTGGGTGGCCACAGAAGTTGCAGGGGCTGATGTGGCATAGGGTGATTGCCTGGCCACCTGTGCCGGTGGCGAATGTGGTCGAGGAAGAGAGGGTCTGGATGAGCTTCAACTTGTGCTTGGGGCCCTGTGGCTCTGTGGGCCCTTAGAAGGAGCATGGCCCTTGGAGGTACTTGGCCGGTCCATGGGTGACCCAGAGCTTGTGGTTCTGCCACTCTTGCCCGTGGATTGGTAGCCCCATGCGGGTGGGGATGTGGAGCTTGGGATTCTCTGCCTTTTAGGGCTTTTGCCCCTGCTGTGTGTTCTGGGCCGTCGGGGGCTTCTGGGCCTGCTGTGGCTTCTTCGCCGTCGTGGGCTTCTGTCCCTGCTGTGGCTTCTTGGGCATTGTGGGCTTCTGGCCCTGCTGTGGCTTCTTGGGCATCGTGGGCTTCTGGCCCTGCTGTGGCTTCTTGGGCGTCTGGGGCTTCTGGCCCTGCTGTGGCTTCTTGGGCATCGGGGGGCTTCTGGCCCTGCTGTGGCTTCTTGGGCATCTGGGGCTTCTGGCCCTGCTGTGGCTTCTTGGGCATCTGGGGCTTCTGGCCCTGCTGTGGCTTCTTGGGCGTCGGGGGCTTCTGGCCCTGCTGTGGTTTCTTGGGCGTCGGGGGCATCTTTGCCGGCTTGGGCTTCTTTCATGGTGGGTTTTGGATTTGAACACTGCCTTGGTGCCACGTGGGGGGGGATGTGGGCCCGGGGGGCTGGGGCTTCGCACCCTCTTACCAGGTTTTAGCACCTCCCTTGTGGTAGGCTTGGTGGCCTGTGTCTTTCGCTTTGGTTGTGCCTCCTTTTTTTTGGGAGTAGTGGTGGCTTGCTTGGGCAGAGCATTGTTTTTTTGCCGCAGTTTGGTTTTGGGCATTTGTGTTTTGGGCCCTTCTGATGCCTCCTGGCGCTTGGGTGCCTTTTTGCCGCTTGCCGCTGCTTGCTTCTTGGGTGCCATTTTGCACGGACTCTGAAAGAGAATGAGCTGTGTGTCCAGGGACCTTTAAATAAGATTGGCGGCCTGTGACGCCTACGCGCTCGTGTACGCGTGCGTACGGTCGTTCGTTCGGCCGTGCGGAACCCGGAAACCGCTGGGGCATTACTTATCTGTTGCGGAGAAGAACAAAGATGGCGCCCACAATCTTCACCTGCCAACAAGAAGAGATCATCATGCTTGTAAGTGTCTTTTTATCAGTTTGGCAGCTAAATGCATGTCTACCCATTAAGGAAGTGCAGGAAGTAAGGGCTTTATTTAAAAGTGGCTACAACTCACACACACGTGCCAAACACCAGTTTGCCCAGCTTCAAGGATTTGATTAGCCTAGAAATGTGTGTGTTAATGTCATTTAGTCCAAGGATCTATATTTGACAGATATTGGTAGCCAATTGTAACTAAATGCTATGTTTGCTTTATGTTTTGTAGACCATGCTGGAGCGCAGGTACGACTACCTGCCCAACTCATTTGAGAAACGCAAAGTCGCCCAGGAGATCATAGCTGAAATCCAACAGCTTACCAACACCACCGTCACCCACACGCAGATCATGCAGCATTGGTCGGACCTGAAGTGGCTGCACTTGGCCTGGGTGCGGAGGTTTTTCGGCATCCATTTCCCTAGTAAGTACATAGAGATTGCATACCAGATGTAACTAAGACAGAAGGTAGGCCTTTAGTAAAAATGCCTTTTCTTTGGTAGTGTTGGAAATGGATTACCGTATACACCGCACCCCGGAGGCGCACAGGCCGACCAGTGCTGCATGAAGCTGCAGCTGGTAGTGAAGATGGTGGAACTCCAGGGCGACGGTCCTACCCCTCCTCTGTTGGGTCCTCCGACCAGCCCCTGGACCTTTCCACAGAGGAGGGGCGGCACGGCGTGGGCAGGCAGTCGTACCCTGCCACGCATGCGGGAGCCTCTGGTATGTGACTCTTCATGGATACGCACACACATATACATTCTAGTTACTACCTAGCTGATTCCCTTCATCTGTTTTTATAGATGCTTCGGGAGCGGGTGAAGTTGTGGAGGAAGCGGCAGATCGGCCACCTGAAGAACATGGAGAGGGTGATTGATGTGACCCAGACATTTAAATAGACATTTTATTACTGTTGAATAAGACCTGAAAACTAACTGTAATTGCCATGTTTCTCCAGGAACTTCTTCACAGCAGAGCCAGGGCCCAGGACGTCGGGTTGTCCCCAACGAGCCCTCTCTCAGCCACCAACCAAGTAGTAATGCCATTATTTGCAGTATGTGGTAATTGACATGAACACACACATACATAAAGCCATAGTCAATGGCATTCGAATAATGACCTCTGGCCACTTCCTTAGCTTAATGACTTGCCAGATTGACATATGTGGCCTTTATTTAATTAGCCAACTAAAAAACATTCAGTCCACAGGTGACAAACATGTATTGTTCTCCAAGTAATGTTTGATTCTCAATTTGTTACAGGGACCAAACGCCAAGCAGTTTTAGAACTGAATAGGAGGGTCCTTGAGTTGGTGGCCGAAATGAAGGTGGTGGTTGCCTCGTTGGGGACAACAGAAGAAGATTAGAGTCCTGGGTCCTGGCCCTGTGTAGTTTATAGAGTTTTTTAAAAAAAACAGATTTTTAAAAGTTTTACATTTTTTATACAACAAATCAGAAAATGTACATAGTTCAGTTTAAAAAAAAAATCTTTAATGAAACAAATTTTAATGATAAAAAAAACAACAAACAAAGTTTCATGGTCATTAATTTAAACACATACATTTCAATCAAAGAAAGGGTCAAAGACATATTTTTATATCAATTCAGATGTCCGCGAAGTGGTTTGGGTAAGTTTTAGGGGCATAAAATGGAAGAAGAACCTAACCGCGAAGTGGTTTGGGTAAGTTTTAGGGGCCTAAAATGGAAGAAGAACCTAACCGCGAAGTGGTTTGGGTAAGTTTTAGGGGCATAAAATGGAAGAAGAACCTAACCGCGAAGTGGTTTGGGTAAGTTTTAGGGGCCTAAAATGGAAGAAGAACCTAACCGCGAAGTGGTTTGGGTAAGTTTTAGGGGCCTAAAATGGAAGAAGAACCTAACCGCGAAGTGGTTTGGGTAAGTTTTAGGGGCCTAAAATGGAAGAACCTAACCGCGAAGTGGTTTGGGTAAGTTTTAGGGGCCTAAAATGGAAGAAGAACATAACCGTGAAGTGGTTTGGGTAAGTTTTAGGGGCCTAAAATGGAAGAAGAACCTAACAGCGAAGTGGTTTGGGTAAGTTTTAGGGGCCTAAAATGGAAGAAGAACCTAACCGCGAAGTGGTTTGGGTAAGTTTTAGGGGCATAAAATGGAAGAAGAACCTAACCGCAAAGTCGTTTGGGTAAGTTTTAGGGGCATAAAATGGAAGAAGAATCTAACCGCGAAGTGGTTTGGGTAAGTTTTAGGGGCCCAAAATGGAAGAAGAACCTAACCACGAAGTGGTTTGGGTAAGTTTTATGGGCATAAAATGGAAGAAGAACCTAACCGCGAAGTGGTTTGGGTACGTTTTAGGGGCCTAAAATGGAAGAAGAACCTAACCGCGAAGTGGTTTGGGTAAGTTTTAGGGGCATAAAATTAAATCCACAGGTGACAAACATGTATTGTTCAAGTAATGTTTGATTCTCAATTTGTTACAGGGACCACACGCCAAGCAGTTTTAGAACTGAATAGGAGGGTCCTTGAGTTGGTGGCCGATATGAAGGTGGTGGTTGCCTCGTTGGGGACAACAGAAGAGGAAGAAGATTAGAGTCCTGGGTCCTGGCCCTGTGTAGTTTATAGAGTTTTTTTAAAAACCCAGTTTTTTAAAAGTTTTACATTTTTTATACAACAAATCAGAAAATGTACATAGTTCAGTTTTAAAAAAAAATCTTTAATGAAACAAATTTTAATGATAAAAAAAATAACAACAAACAAAGTTTCATGGTCATTTATTGAAACACATACCGAGATTCAGATGTCCGCGAAGTGGTTTGGGTAAGTTTTAGGGGCCTAAAATGGAAGAAGAACCTAACCGCGAAGTGGTTTGGGTAAGTTTTAGGGGCATAAAATGGAAGAAGAACCTAACTGCGAAGTGGTTTGGGTAAGTTTTAGGGGCCTAAAATGGAGGAACTAACCACAAAGTGGTTTGGGTAAGTTTTAGGGGCCTAAAATGGAAGAAGAACCTAACCGCGAAGTGGTTTGGGTAAGTTTTAAGGGTCCAAAAGGGAAGATGGAGAATAGTGCTAAGTGGTTGGGGTGAGCTTTAAGGGTCCAAAAGGGAAGATGGAGGATAGCGCAAAGTGGTTTGGGTGAGCTTTAAGGGTCCAAAAGGGAAGATGGAGGATAGCGCTAAGTGGTTGTGGTATGCTTTAAGGGTCCAAAAGGGAAGATGGAGGATAGTGCTAAGTGGTTGTGGTGAGCTTTAAGGGTCCAAAAGGGAAGATGGAGGATAGCGCTAAGTGATTGTGGTGAGCTTTAAGGGTCCAAAAGGGAAGATGGAGGATAGCGCTAAGTGCTTGTGGTATGCTTTAAGGGTCCAAAAGGGAAGATGGAGGATAGTGCTAAGTGGTTGTGGTGAGCTTTAAGGGTCCAAAAGGGAAGATGGAGGATAGCGCTAAGTGATTGTGGTGAGCTTTAAGGGTCCAAAAGGGAAGATGGAGGATAGCGCTAAGTGCTTGTGGTGAGCTTTAAGGGTCCAAAAGGGAAGATGGAGGATAGCGCTAAGTGGTTGGGGTGGGCTTTAAGGGTCCAAAAGGGAAGATGGAGGATGGCGCTAAGCGGTTGTGGTGAGCTTTAAGGGTCCAAAAGGGAAGATGGAGGATAGCGCTAAGTGGTTGTGGTGAGCTTTAAGGGTCCAAAAGGGAAGATGGAGGATAGCTCTAAGTGGTTGTGGTGAGCTTTAAGGGTCCAAAAGGGAAGATGGAGGATAGGGCTAAGTGGTTGTGGTGAGCTTTAAGGGTCCAAAAGGGAAGATGGAGGATAGCGCAAAGTGGTTTGGGTGAGCTTTAAGGGTCCAAACGGGAAGATGGAGGATAGTGCTAAGTGGTTGTGGTGAGCTTTAAGGGTCCAAAAGGGAAGATGGAGGATAGTGCTAAGTGGTTTAGCTAAACATTGTAGTAGAATTGAGGGTGGCAAATATGTAGGCGAGCACTTTAATGAGTTAAGTTTGTAGTGCGCAGGCGCAAGATCGTAAGGTTTTTCGTCTGGACGATTATTTATTGAAAAAGGGAAACAGAATCTATCGGGAAACGTAAAGGATTCGTGGGAGGAGACCATGGAAAAAGGGCAAAAACTAAAGCCTACGTTGTAACATGAGAAAATGAAACAGAAAAGTCACGCTGGAAAATGACATCCTCGTATTCGTACTCTGGCATACGAACGGACGGAAACTTTACAGAAGGTTTGCAATGCATGCATAGAATCGCTCGCACACGCATACGAGAGCGGGAACATTTGAAAGTAATACGAAATCGGCACAAAAACGGAAGAATTTTTTGTCTCTCTGAATCGAGCCTAATGTCCTGATTGAGATGAAAAGCAGACACAACCTTAGGCAGAAAGTCAGTTTTAAAGCGAAACACCACCTTGTCCTGGTGTCTTTCAAAATAAGGAGGCTTGATGGAAAGCGCCGCCAATTCAGAAACACGCCTGACTGAGGTAATAGCCACCAAAAAGGCTACCTTGACAGTGAGAGTGGACAAAGCCGCTTCCTGCAAGGGTCCAAAGGGAGACCCTTGCATGGCAGACAAAACCAGGTTCAAATCCCAAACAGATAACATGGGCTTGCGCGGAGGACGCAAATGAGTAACACCTTGAAAGAAAGTCTTAACCAGATGACGCTGAGCAAAAGATCTCTGGAAGAAAACAGCCAGAGCAGAAACATGACCTTTCAGAGTACTAAGCTGAAAACCCATGTCCAAGCCATTTTGTAAGAATTCCAATATCCTGGGAATACAGAACACTCGACATGGAAGTGACCTAGACTCACACCAGTCAATGTAAGCACGCCAAACCCTGTAGTAAATGGTAGAGGAAGACTTCTTCCTAGCTCTGATCATGGTATTAACTACAGAGGCCGGCAATCCCTTTTCCATCAAGATGGAGGTTTCAGCAGCCAGGCCATCAAAGTCAGCGTTTGTAAATTGGGGTGACGAACTGATCTACTGCCAACTGTATGATTTCTGCAAACCAAATTCTTCTTAGCCAACACGGGGCCACCAGAATGGCTGGCACTCCCTCCTGGGCTATTTTGCACAACACCTTGCCCAGCAGAGGAAACGGAGGAAAAACATAAAGGAGCTGAAAGCTCTCCCAGGACATTGCCAGAGCATCCACTGCCAGGGCCAGTGGATCCTGTGACAGGGATACAAAGGCTGGAAGCTTGTGATTGTGGCGTGACGCAAAGAGATCCACATCCGGCTGGCCCCAACGGAGACACAGAGAGTGAAACACCCTGTTGCTGAAGGACCACTTGCCCATGCGAGAGGCCCCCCTGCTCAGAGAGTCTGCTTCCAGATTCTCCACTCCCGGAATGTACACCGTTGATATGCAGGGAACATTGTCCTCTGCCCTTTAGGTCCAAGATCAGCCGCACCGATCCGTCCTTCTTGGGAACCGTGAATAGGTTGGAACGGCCTCTTGCTCCTGGTTCCTCCCTGATGATTGATGTAAGCAACCGTTGTCTTGTTGTCTGAGCGGATCTGAACCGCCAGACCCTGAAGGCGCATGGTCAGCTGGTAAAGCACTAACCTCACTGCCCTCAGTTCCAGAATGTTGATTGGGGCATGGGCCTCCTGAGGACCCCACTGCCCCTGGAATTTCAGGGACCTCCAAAAGCCCCCCCAACCTGTCAGGCTGGCATCCGTGGTGACCACCTCCCAGCAGGGAGTCAGAAAAGTTCTGCCCACTAGCAGATTCCTTGGGTCCAGCCACCATGACAGAGACCTCCGGACCAGAGGGGACAGAACAAATACCTGATCCAGGGACCCTGGGTCCCGATCCCATACTGACAAGAGAAGAACCCAGAGAGGCCTCATGTGAAACTGAGCGTAAGGAACAGCCTCGAAGCTGGACACCATCAGACCCACCAGCTGCATCGCCTGTCTGATGGACGGATGAGGGCAAGACAGAAGGAGCTGTGTTTGTGCTTGAAGACCCTCTATCTTCAGCTGAGGGAGAAAGACCTTGACCTGAGAGGTATCCAGAGTCATGCCCATAAAAATCTTTACTCTGGAAGGAGACAGGGAAGATTTGGGAACATTGATCACCCAGCCAAACATTTCCAGAGTGGATACCACCTTCTGAACATCCAACTCTGCTTGTTGCGAAGTTTGGGAAACTACAAGAATGTCGTCCAGATAAGGAAGAATGTGAATACCCTGAGATCTCAACAGAGCCATTACTCCTGCCAAAACCTTGTTAAACACCCTGGGAGCCGAAGTAAGACCGAATGGCAGAGCCACAAACTGGTAATGCTGATCTTCCACTGCGAACCGGAGAAATTTTTGATGGCCTGAAAAATAGGCACATGAAGGTAAGCATCCTTGATGTCTAGAGGCCAAGAAGTCCCCTGGACGAAGGGAATTTATGGCAGAACGCAGAGTCTCCATGCGAAAGTGCCTGAATCTGACAAATTTGTTGAGGAGCTTTAAATGCAGGATAGGCCTGACTGATCCGTCCTTTTTTGGAACAGTGAAAAGATTGGAATAATAGCCCCTGCCCCTTTCCCGCAGAGGGACCGGGCAAATGACCCCCAATTCCAGTAGATTTTGGACAGCCAAGCACACGCACTGAGCTGACAGGGGGTCCTGAGCCCTCCGTGAATTTATGAATCTTGGGGGCGGCCAGGCTATAGACTCTATCTTGTAACCGGAGGAGACTACCTCCTGAATCCACCAGTCTGAGACAAGACGTCTCCAGATGTGAGCAAAAAAACGAAGCCGTCCCCCCACCCGGATGGGTGAGGGCACCCCTTCATGCCTGCGGAGGTTTGGGAGAGGATTTTGGCTTAGAACCCCAGGAAGGACCGGGTCTGCCACGTCCTCTGCCTCTGCCCCATGAAGCTCCCCTTCCTCTTCTGGGGGAATAAAAGGGGGACAGAGCAACTCTGGACCCCCGAAAGGGCCTGAGCGGCTTCTTGCGCTGAGGCAGCTTACCTTCCTTGGTAAACAGATCCAGACGTTCTCCAAAAAGGTGCAGACCTTTAAAAGGGGCCCCCGTAAGAGCCTTCTTAGCAGCAATATCAGCCATCCATTGGTGCAGCCAAACAGAGCGGCGTAAGGCAACCAGCAGGGCAGAGGTTCTGGCACACATTCTAATGGTATCCTCTAGGGCAGCAAGGACATATGAAGTAAATTCCTCACAATACTTAAGCCAGTTAAATACATCTCTGCCCAAAGCCAAGGCACATCTGATCAATCTTCTAAATGCCACAGTAGTAATAGCAGATGCACACACCGGACGCAGTGCGGTCCCCGCACAGGCAAAACCATGTGTAGCCAGCTGATCAATGCACCGGTCTTCCACATCTTTTAAGGTGGTAGTATCAGGTGAGTGCAGCACAGAGGTATGAGAATGAGAGTCCCAGAATTGGTGCCTCAACCTCAGGTGGGGAACACCATAATTTAGCGGTATCCATGGGAAAGGGATACCTCTTGTCCCAGCTGTCACGCTCTGGGTACTTCAATGTCACGCTCGGGGTAACTCCAGCCCTCTTAATAAGCTCACAACCCCCAATCTCCACAGCCAGCTTCACCTGTAGGAGCCCCCGCTTGCCGGGACGCAAGATACGCCTACCCGGGATTGGTTGCCCCCAGGACTTAATGGCTCAAAGGATGTAAGCTTATATGTGGGAGGACTGGAGAACCAATAGCAAGAGCGTGAGTGACGGAAGTCCAGAGACAGGCAATAGGTCGATAACGGGAAGGCAGAGATCGTAGCGGCACCAGGGGTCAGGCAAGACGTAGTCGGGGTTCTGGCAGAGGTCAGCAACTGGGGATCAGGATCTAGAAGCGTCAGTTCAGGCAAAGGTCGGCAACAAGGATTCAGGATCGAGAGGCGTCAATACAGGCAGAGGTCGGCAACAAGGATTCAGGATCGAGAGTGGTCGTACAATCAAATTGGCAACAGGCTAGACTTCACAGGAGTAGGTAACACAGGGTTCTGAGCGCTATCACAGGCAATTCACAACTGAGAGGGAATTGCCTTTATAGGGACAGGTCTGAGGGAAGCAGTGCACTGATTGGAGCACATAGGATTCCAAGGGTAATTGGCTGGCAACAAGGGAGGAGGTAAGGCCAAGATATCAATGGGGCTGATTGGCCTGCAGAGCAGAAGAGGGCGAAGCCCTCAATCCCCTAGGACTCATTAACCCTTTAATTGATCCTCCGGCGGGTGCGCGCAGCACAGCGCCGCCGGAGGGCATAACAGACACGTGCTCGCGGCCGCGCGCGAGCACGTCTACTGGAGGAGGAAGCGGGGGGCGTGGCTGAGCTGGGCGCCGCTCGAGCCGACGCCGCCCGGCGCGGCCGCCGCACAGTGACAGCTGCAGCTGGCCGCCTGGAGACGTCGCTGGAACGGGGATCAGGTAAGCGGTTCCTGACACTACCCCCCCCCTTCACGAGGGGCCTCCGGACCCTCACCCGGTTTCCCTGGATTGTCACGATGGAACCTTCTTACAAGAGCCTTGGCATGAACATTCCTCGCTGCCACCCAGCATCTTTCCTCCGGACCATAGCCAACCCAATCCACCAAATACTGTAAAGAATTACGCACTTTACGTGAATCCAAGATCTTATTCACTTCATACTCGGGCTCATTATTAAGAAGAATTGGTGCAGGACCAGCAAGAGGAGCATTCTTCGCCGGTTTTAACAGTGAAACGTGAAAGGAATTAGGTATTTTCATAGTCGGCGGGAGTTGAACTTTAAAAGACACATTATTCAACTTCTTGACGATCGGAAAAGGACCAATAAATTTTGGACCTAATTTGCTAGATGGCTGACGGAGCGCAATATTTTTAGTGGAGACCCAAACTAGATCGCCTACTCGAAGAGTAGGTTCCTGTGATCTGCGGCGGCCGGCAAATTTCTTATACCTCAAACCAGTGGTCTTAAGAATCTCCTGAACGTGTGTCCAGATATTCTTCCGTTCTTGAAGCCACTCCTCCAACGCCGGCAGATTGGAAGGTGACCCTGAAAGGGAAGAAGCTCTAGGATTTTTCCCTAAGTTACAATAAAAAGGAGATACCTTGGTACTCTCACTAGGCGCGTTATTGTAAGCAAATTCGGCGAAATCAATAAATTCCGCCCATTGTTCTTGGGCATCAGAAACATAACACCTTAAGTATTGTTCCAAAGTTTGATTAGTTCTTTCCGTCTGCCCATTAGTCTGGGGATGGTAGGCAGAAGAAAGAGAGATCTGTATTCCCAACCGCGAACAGAAGTGTTTCCAAAAACGGGAAGTAAATTGAACACCCCGATCAGAGACTATATTGGACGGAATACCATGAATACGAAAAATATGCGAAGTAAACAGCCGCGAAAGCTCAGGTGCAGAAGGAAGTTTGGCCAAAGGAACGAAATGTGCCATCTTACTGAAACGATCTACGTCCACCCAAATTACAGTATTACCATGTGAGAGAGGCAAATCTACAATAAAATCCATAGAAATATGGGTCCATGGCTCAGCAGGAATTTCAAGAGGAACCAAACTGCCACTAGGAGCCTTGTGAACTCCTTTACTTCGAGCACAAATAGCACAAGCGTCGATAAAGGCAGTGATATCGCGTCTCATGGTAGGCCACCATACATGACGACAGGCAAGCATAAACGTCTTACGGTTACCCAAATGACCAGCAGTTTTGGCATCGTGAAATTCGCGAATTACATCCGAACGCAGGTGCGGCGGAACAAACTGGCACCCCAAGGGTACATCACTAGGAGATTCATCTTGAAACGGCTCCAAGGTATTGGAGAGATCAGGAAGTAACGCCCCGACCACACAACCTGTGGGTAAAATTGGTTCACCAGAATCACCCCGATCCTTACATTCACCGAACATGCGAGATAGAGCATCAGCTTTAGTATTTTTTACACCCGACTTGAAAGTAATAATAAAATTGAAGCGCGAGAAGAATAATGCCCAACGTGCCTGACGAGAGTTCAGCCTCTTGGCAGAACCTATGTATTCGAGATTTTTATGATCGGTATACACAGTTATAGGATGTAATGAACCCTCCAACCAGTGTCGCCATTCATCAAATGCCAGTTTAATAGCTAATAGTTCCCTATTGCCAAAATCATAATTTTGTTCCGCGGTACTGAATTTACGCGAAAAATAAGCGCATGGATGGAGACGCTCAGGGTTACCAGAATATTGTGACAAAACTGCACCCACTCTCAGCTCAGAAGCATCTACTTCTATAACAAAGGCTTTATGAATATCTGGATGAATTAACACAGGTGCTGAAGTAAAGGCCCGTTTCAAGGTTAGAAAGGCCTCACAGGCAGAGGGGGACCAGTTAGCAGTAAAAGCCCCCTTGCGGGTAAGGTTGGTAAGGGGTGCAACAACATGGGAAAAGCCTTTTATGAAACGCCGATAAAAATTTGCAAAACCTAGAAAACGTTGCAATTCCTTTAAAGTTTTGGGTTGGACCCAATCCTGAACTGCTGAAACCTTCCCCGCGTCCATCTCCAAACCCTGGTTGGTAATAACATACCCTAGGAAGGGAACTGTAGTGACTTCAAACACACACTTAGACAGTTTAGCAAATAAGTTGTTCTCTCTTAATTTTTGTAGCACCAACTTAACATGGTGTCTGTGCTCCGGTAAAGAATTAGAAAAAATGAGAATATCATCCAAGTAGATGACTACAAATCTACCGAGATATTCCCTGAATATATCATTAACAAAATCTTGGAAAACGGCTGGCGCATTACAAAGACCGAAGGGCATGACCAGGTACTCATAGTGCCCATCCTTCACATTAAATGCAGTTTTCCACTCGTCCCCCTGTCGGATGCGAATCAGATTGTAAGCCCCTCTCAAATCCAATTTGGAGAAAATTCGAGCTCCTGTGACTTGATTGAACAGATCCCCAATCAAGGGTAAGGGGTATCGTTTTTTTACAGTGATCTTATTCAAGGCTCGATAATCTATGCACGGTCTCAAGCCACCATCTTTTTTCTCTACAAAAAAGAACCCGGCCCCAGCAGGCGAGGTAGAGGGACGGATAAATCCTTTCCTAAGATTTTCGGTAATATACTCCCTCATTGCTTGCTCCTCGGGCAGGGTAAGGTTATAGATCTTTCCCCTCGGGGGAATAGTGCCAGGCAGCAAGTCAATGGGGCAGTCATATGACCGATGTGGAGGAAGAGTATCAGCAGAGCGTTCAGAGAATACATCGATCCAATCAGCGTATGGCTGAGGTAATTCCTGTGGTAAGACTTGAACGCTTCTGAGGCCTGTATTAAAACAGTGACCTTTACAGTGGTCACTCCACTTGACCAACTCCCCAGCCCGCCAATCTAACACCGGGTTATGGAGTTGCAACCAGGGGTATCCCAAAACCACCGGAGTTTCCGGACAATCAAAAATAAAGATTTCTAAGAATTCAGAGTGAGAAGAGCCGACAATTAGTCTGAGAGGTGGGGTCTTGGTATTTATAGGACCTCCCTGGATTGCCTTCCCATTGATAGCTAAAACTTGTAGGGATCTTTCAAGAGGAACTACAGGGATCCCTAAGGTGGAGATCATGCTCCTGTCCAAAAAGTTTCCAGCCGCACCACTGTCTATGAAGGCGGAAACTGTCTGCTTAGAGGACCCCCAAAACAAATCAATAGGTACAAGCATCTTATTCTGGCGAGAGTTACAAACTGACTCACCCAGATCAGTACTCTCTACCTGGTCTGGGTGCGGAAGTTTTCCGCCGGTTTCCCCTTGTTGGGACAGGACCCTGCAAAATGACCAGAATTCCCGCAATACAGGCATAACCCCTCGGATAGCCTACGCTGCTTCTCCTCTTGGGATAAGCGGGTTCCCCCTAATTGCATAGGTTCTTCCTGGGAAGATGATGAGGTATTTTCTCCACGGGGAACCGGGGATCTATGACTCTGGACTGGTCTAAAGGACGTGGGAGCCCCGACTCTCTCCCTGGCCCTTTCTCTAAGACGTCGGTCTATTTTAATGGAGACCTGCATTCATTGATCTAGGTCCGCTGGCGGGGGAAAATTGACTAAGGCACCCTTGATGCTATCCGACAGTCCCACCCTGAACTGACTACACAAAGCTGGATCGTTCCACCTAGCTTCGATAGCCCAGCGGCGGAATTCAGCACAGTAGTCTTCAGCCGAATTCCGTCCTTGTTTTAAGGCCCGAAGCCTATTCTCAGCAGTAGACTGTAAATCAGGATCCGCGTATAGAACGCCCATAGCGTTGAAGAATGCAGTTACTGATTGGCAATATCATGACTCGGCAAACTAAAGGCCCAGGACTGCGGGTCTCCTTGAAGCAGAGAAATGACTAGGCCTACTCGTTGGGTCTCAGTGCCAGAGGAGATAGGTCTCAGCTTGAAATACAGTTCACAGGCATTCTTGAAATTGGAAAATTTTGCTCGCTCTCCAAAAAATTTTTCAGGCAGTGGAATCTTGGGTTCAGTGATATGAGGTGATACAGAGGTAGCCGGTACCTGACGAGACTCCTGAGTGGCCACCCTTTGAGCGAGTTGGTTGATCGCTGTGGCCATAGCTTGCACCTGCTGTACCAGGTCATCCATCTTTTCTGGCCTGTGATAATGTCACGCTCTGGGTACTTCAATGTCACGCTCAGGGTAACTCCAGCCCTCTTAATAAGCTCACAACCCCCAATCTCCACAGCCAGCTTCCCCTGTAGGAGCCACCGCTTGCCGGGACGCAAGATACGCCTACCCGGGATCGGTTGCCCCCAGGACTTAATGGCTCAAAGGATGTAAGCTTATATGTGGGAGGACTGGAGAACCAATAGCAAGAGCGTGAGTGACGGAAGTCCAGAGACAGGCAATAGGTCGATAACGGGAAGGCAGAGATCGTAGCGGCACCAGGGGTCAGGCAAGACGTAGTCGGGGTTCTGGCAGAGGTCAGCAACTGGGGATCAGGATCTAGAAGCGTCAGTTCAGGCAAAGGTCGGCAACAAGGATTCAGGATCGAGAGGCGTCAATACAGGCAGAGGTCGGCAACAAGGATTCAGGATCGAGAGTGGTCGTACAATCAAATTGGCAACAGGCTAGACTTCACAGGAGTAGGTAACACAGGGTTCTGAGCGCTATCACAGGCAATTCACAACTGAGAGGGAATTGCCTTTATAGGGACAGGTCTGAGGGAAGCAGTGCACTGATTGGAGCACATAGGATTCCAAGGGTAATTGGCTGGCAACAAGGGAGGAGGTAAGGCCAAGATATCAATGGGGCTGATTGGCCTGCAGAGCAGAAGAGGGCGAAGCCCTCAATCCCCCTAGGACTCATTAACCCTTTAATTGATCCTCCGGCGGGTGCGCGCAGCACAGCGCCGCCGGAGGGCATAACAGACACGTGCTCGCGGCCGCGCGCGAGCACGTCTACTGGAGGAGGAAGCGGGGGGCGTGGCTGAGCTGGGCGCCGCTCGAGCCGACGCTGCTCGCGCCGACGCCGCCCGGCGCGGCCGCCGCACAGTGACAGCTGCAGCTGGCCGCCTGGAGACGTCGCTGGAACGGGGATCAGGTAAGCGGTTCCTGACACCAGCTTTTAGGTACACCTGGAAGCCTAATGGGTTTTTCCCTTTCATGTAAAATGAGATTATTAAAATGAGCCTGAGCCAGGAATTCCCAGCGTGGTTTAGCAGCACAAAATAATTCTCCCTGCTGCTGTGGGGGAGCAACAGGGGGAGCAATTTCAAGCACCTCAAATAAATGGGCAAGAAGCCTATCAGTATCAGCTGCATCCCAAGGCTTGGACCCCGTCTTTGGCTCATCAAAAGACCTATTCTGATCCTCAGATTCAGACTCAGAGAATAATTCCCCCTCCGGGGAAAAAACAACAATGTCTTCCAGCGCTTCAGAAGTCATGGGGCAAACATAGGAATTATCAATCAAATGCCGTGTCTTGCCAATAGCCTTGTGCGGCTCATAAGCACCCATCCGCCTCTCCAGATCGGCCAATCTAGTAGCAAAATCAGATTGGGCATCCCCGCTAGCATGCGCCGCAACCGGAGCCGAATGCAAGAGGGAGTAGGCAAGGCCTCAGGGGAGGCGGCCCTCAGCAGGGGCATCCCAGACAACCGCGCAACAGTCTGCTGGGAGCAGGAGAGACGGACCTTGAAGTCGCTAGGAACAGGGGAAATCCCACAATCAGTACAGAACCGGCCTTGTCCCGAAGGAACCCCGGACTCAATGTCTTGAGAAGCCTCCATATGGTGATTTTTGTGCCTCGCAAGGCCAAATCGGAATAATGCCAAAGCAAACCCGGGATGCCCCCAATGCACCGCAAGGGAAGTGGAAGGATTTTCTATATTAGACAATATCCCCTTAATGAAAGTAAAGGCCGGGAGAAACCACTGATTCTATGGGCCTATAAGACAGAAAAAGATCCCGTAAGCACAAGGCATAACACAGTAATGGATAAAAAATAGCCCGCAAGGGCACTTACAGACCGCACACGAGACACCAGCCGCGCCGCACCGCCGAGACAAGATGGCACCCGGACATATACTTCAAGGGGCAGGCTGGGGGAGTGACGCAAGATGTGCCCACCTCCCTCTGAAGAGCGCGAAAAGATGCGCCCACGTGAGCTGGACAGCCAATGGCTGCACCAAATCGTCTGAGGTAAATGTCGCCGCCCCAAGCCAAGCGGTGTACAGTAGCGCAATGTTACAAAAAGAACAACCAGTGCAACCAATCAACCAGGGATCACTTCTAAAGCGCTCCGCATAAGCCAGAGCCTAAAAATCAAAGGTGCCACACCATACAAGAATACATCGGATACAGGGAACACCCCCCCCTCCCCCTTTTCCCCTGAGAGACACAGAGGAACGAGGGGAGACAGTGGTCCGGGAACCACTATAGAGGGAAAGGGGGTGACAGGCACAAATGCGGGTAGGGCATCCCATAAGGCTCACCATGGCCTAAACCGTCTACCCTTTGGTGGGGGAGTTGCGGCGGAGCCTAGCTCCTTGGCACCTAAATATGGTGCTGTCTACCGTCACCTGAACGCTACAGCCGAGGCTGGGAGGCAGTAAAACAAGGACAGAATCGGGTGGGGAATAGCTCAACAGGTCCATAGGGTCAAAGACCCCGCTCACCTGCCTGAAAAGAGAGAGACACTTTCTGATCCTGGCAGTCTGCGACTGCAGAGAAAATCTGGGGTTCTGTGGGAGGTGCCTCGGTATATATAGGCCGGGAGGGGCCATTTTTTCTGCTCTGCAGTCACGTGACATCTGAAGATGAATAACCCATGTGTAAGGATATCTTTCGGAACCGGACGGGATGTACACTAAGAATATAGTGAAGGACCACAGAAGGTGGCTAAAGCCAACACTGGACAGCAGGAGGATGCCATGCTGTCCTGTCGCCCCCTGCTGCCACTGGTCTTCTACTCCCTACTCGACCACCGCTACCGCTGCTTTTGGGAGACAGAAAACAGCAGTGCGTTTTAGGGCGCATTGTGTACTGTGCTGCGTTTATGCATTTCATTGCAATGCGGTGGAACCGCATGATGTGAGAGTAGCCTTACTTTGCTCAGTTGATTGAGTTCAGGTGTGTTCAGGAAAATGATCAGTGCTAAGCGCAGGGCTCAGGGGCGTAACTTGTAGGGGTGCGACCACCATTATTGTTACTCCTCCACTTAATCATGTTTGTGATCATTTGGCATCATTTTGAGAAAGGAAGCAGCATTTGTCTCTGCTGTTTCAGTTGTCTAGTCACATCCATCTGAGTTAAACCGGACCAACCGCCTGGCACAGTTAGAAAAGAAAGGCAGCGGCTATTTTGGAGCTTCCTCTCCCAACAGACATAACTGACAATGCACAGTAACAGGAAGCCTAGCAGCACTTCCTGTTTGCAGGTGGTCTGCAAGTCCATGAACTGCCATTTTGTTTTTAAAATTTACCACAGCAGAAAATGATAGAAAATTATTTTTATTTTTTATGTACAGCAATCTAAATTGCCCCGGGGAAGGATGCATATGAGCACTGCTTGTTGTGCTGGTCTGGTTTAAGTCATTTTTGATTGTTGGTCCACTTTAAAAGATAGGAAAACTTTACTGTATGGGCCTCGATGGGGCCATTTAATGTTTCCACAGGGTTTGCACAAATGTATTTACGTCACTGGCAGGGCTACAGAAATCTCACCTTGCAGCAATGGGTCGGTGACATGCTAGCTTTAGATATTATGCTCATTTTGGCACGGATATATATAAATAAACTGTATGTGTGTGTGTGTATATATTAATAAGGAACATATTCTAAGGTCATGCATCTACTGAAGATTACTCTTCGTAGTTTTCTAATTCTTACATATGGAATATGATGGTACTATTGTTACTGTTATTATTATTGTTGTTTATAATAAAGCACCATTGTATTCCGTGGCGCTGTATAAAGTATACAACATGATGTCATGATGGAAAATCGCGTTCAGAAGAGAAGCCAAATTTAGAGCAGATGAGGTCATTTTAAGCCTATGCTAATTCTAAACTGGGTGGAAGAACTTTATGTTGGGCCTTTTACTTCCTTTCGGTTTATCTCGACATCTTGCTTTGTTTCCCAGTAATAAGCAGCCGTCTGTGTAGAGAACAAGACGTAAGCCATGTCTGGGGAGGAAGGGGTTAAGGCAGGAATGTTTGCAGCAGGCAGCCACAGTCTGCATACCAAAAGTGGTTGCTTAGCAACTGCAAGTTCCAGCAGCAGGGGCCAGAGCCCAGCTCCCATGATACATCAGTAACACAATCCCAATTCCTGCCACGTCGGCAGACTCGCTGATTGGTGGAAATGTTACTGCAGGGCGGGTCCTACAAGGGGGAGGTAGCCAGAGCCCGCGTGTACGTGCCAGGCTAGGATTAACCCTCATAGTGCCATGGGGCGGCGATAAATACCTGCATTGTGCTACAATACAAAGTCTATGTAACAACTAGAAAATCAAAGTTTCTTAATGCTCATCCCACACTCCTCCGCTTGATGGATATTTATAGATGAAGAAAAAATTATTTAATCATTTTGGCAAATGAAATGTTCAATGGATCAGTCATATGGGTCATTTATTTAGAATAATACAATAACAATTTAAACATTCTCTGCTGACCATAAACAATTTGAAGAAGCTCCTAACTTTTTTTATGACTTTTTTTAAACTAAATAATTAAAGGGCAAAAATTCCCTCCATCCACCCTTTATTATTCTAGTCTTGAAATGATGTCGGGTTTTTTATTGCTGTGTAGAACACTGCTTGTGGTGACCATATAAGGAATCCATAAAATGAGTGATATGACTCCCCTTCATGCTACTGACACCACTTTGACCCAGTTTCCAGGTTCAGACAGGCCCACAGGGTCCCCAGGAAAAAACCTGCTGGGCCCCTGCTCCCAGGGGCCCCTTTTGAAGGCCTTCACCACCAAACCTGAACTATGAATAGCTTAGGGCCTTATTCATGAAGGGATAGCGACAGGTAGCGCCTGTTAAGGGGCAGGTAGCGTCAGGTGAACGCCGGAGACGGCACGCAATTCCATATCCGAATCTGGTGAGTGACCTATTCATCATTATCCCAGGCTCAGTGTACAGCGCCGGCGTTCAGCCTTGCAGAGCGCTACGTCTTACCTGTCGCTACCTGGTGCTTTCCCATACATTTCTATGGACGATCCTTAAATCCCTTTCCTGATCCCAATATTTTTTTTTTTTTTTAATAAAATCTCAAAACTTTCTGTATCTTCTGTACATAACCTAGAAAATGACAACTTTTGATTAATAATATTTTTATGCAGAATTGTCCTTACATGTCTGGTATTAATGTGTTCATGTTACAATGTAATAACAATGTAATTCCATATGTTTTCGCTTTGTTACTAGTGGATACATGTTCAAAAACAGACTTTAAAGTCGACCAAAACCCAGCAGGATCGGCCCGGGAATCTTATAGGTCCATTCCCTCCCTGCGGGGCATCCAAAAAACCCCCAGGACCCCCTGGTCTGGTGCATGCGCGGGCGCTTCCTGTTAGAGGGAAGAGCGAGATGCGGCCGCCAGTGTGCTGGGTGCCGCTGAGCTTAGACACCACTAAGACGCGCATAGCTCAGTGGCTCTGAGCGCGCTGATTGGACGAGCAGCCGCGCATGCGGGGTGAGGTGTGTTGATCTGGGCGTTCTGGGAGGTATCACATAGCGGGGCACCCTCAATCGGGATGCCCCAGGGAAGTGGACCAAAACCCAGGATAGTCACAATTAATGTGGTGTGGGTCAGTCGCACTGAGCTGGCGCTACCATTCGTTCCCATACAGCATAGTACTGTGACTCATACATTATATTCATCAATGCTGGACAGCGACTGAGGCGCTCTGAAACAAAAAACCATTGCGAGCACAGCGACTACTAGCGGTCGCTCTGAAATCCGCGCTACAGACGCTCATCTGTCGGTGTTAGTAATGAATCAGCCTGTTAGCATCTCAAGTGCCACATACAGAGACTATACAGTCTGGCATAATGTTTCTGTGCATGTGCACTGGATGTAAGCCGATAATTAATCTAATCTAAGGTTGCCCGATCTCGCTCACTCTTCCCTGGTCCTACGGCGCATGTGCAGCCCTATAGTCTAATAAGCACGCTCAGATCCTCTCCCGTTCCTTAATCTAATAGCTTGTCTGTTTCAATCTTTTTATTGAAATTTTGGTATAAAGATAAACTGTACAACATTTTGTTCACTTACAAATAAACTGTTCCAGAACATGAGTTGTCATTTTTCATACAGTGTCTCAAACAGTTATGCCATTTTCAGTAAGTAGCTAAGGCACATGTAGAATGTCTGAGCTCCTAAAGTTTAATGATGTACCGGCATGAGCGACTGAAAATTAGCACCTATTTACTAATATCCATCCTTACTCAAATTGGCTGGCAGGTGGATTTCCTGCCACATGCTCCCCACACCGCCACCCCTCTGGTGTCCGGGGGGGGGGGGGGGTGAGGGGGACAAGGGATCTAAGGAGGGAAGGGACGGGAAACGACAAGTAGGGAGGAGGGGGACAGACGGGAAACATGGAGGGAAGAAGAGGGATCTAATAGCTTGTCTAATGCTAAAGGGATAGTGAGGATGGGGCCGCAGCTCGCGCATGCGCAGTTGGATCGCAAAAGAAGGTGAGATTCTGGTGACCTGGCTGGTTTCACGAGGGTTTAAAGTGGACCAAAGGCCAGGATTTTGACCCCTGATCGGGGGTGCCCGCTGTGTGAAACCCCCCAGATCCCTCAATCTAACCTCTTCCCGGTCCTAGAGCGCATGCATGTCCGCTCATCCAATCAGCACGCTTGGAACCGCTGATCTCAGGCCATCTAAAACGATGTCTAAGGCCAGTGGCTCTGAGCACGCTGCCGGCTGCTTCCCCCGCTTTACTCTAACAGGGAGCACGCCCTACTAGAGAGATAGCGGGATGCAGCCACGGCTCGCACATGCGCCATTGGACCGGGAAGCAAGGTAAGTGAATAGGGCGACCTAGGGGGATTTCACACAGTGGGGCATCCCATTTTTGTATGCCCCGGGGGGAGGGAATCGATCGGCCCGGGAATTTTCTAGATTCCCAGCCCGATCGTGCGCGGTTTTGGTCCACTTAGAACCATTTGGACCATGAGACAAACACAGGCATGAGTCCTTAAAAATGTGGGTTTTGATCTGCTTTAAAGAGGAACAACACCCAGAATTTTCACTCTTCTGGGTGTTGCTCCTCTCTGACGGGGCGTTCTGCTTTAGGATGCCCCACTGTGTGTATCTTTGTAGATCAGCAGGTAATGTCACCTTTACAGTGAATTGCAGTCGTGGAGGCGGGAAGCCAATCAGAGTGTTCTCCTCTATTCAGCTTCTGCTAGGTGCTCCACACCCCTGCTTACCCCTATCTGAGGAGCATGCCCCAGACAGCCATGTTGCCTGGTACGTGTAGGCACCCCAGATAGAGGGCCATGGCATTGCCAGCTTTACATATACATTTAAGCATTCAACAAGCATTTAAGGCAAGTAAAAGTTTTGCCTTCACAGGTGCAAGAAAAAGGTGAAAGAAAAGAACACCTGTATGGGGCCCAGCCATGAAGGAGGCCCATCTGCTAGCACTACTAGCATCATTGCAGTAACTCTTAGCGCTCCCAGCTCATCAGATCATGCCAATCGCTTCCACCACTCACTGACCTATATACAAGCTCCACTAACTCACCCAACTCCTCTAATCCAGCCCTAATACTAGCTTTTAGACTGTCAACATTCCTCCCAAGTGTCCCTGATTTGGAAGTACTGTCCCTCTGTTGAGTCCATGTCCCCCATGTCCATTTTTGTTCTCCTTTGTCCCTCTTTGAGGTGTAACATGCAGATCTACATCAATAAATGGTTCATTTGCCTATTCAATGTGTATATATTGTTGTAACTGTTACAAACTATCTCCTATCCATATCTCAGTGGACGTGGCTTCATATAACAATTGTCCCTCTTTCCTACCCTAAACAGTTGGGAGGTGTGGACTGCAGGGCTACACTGCGTGGCTTTTTGTCTTCTTTAAAGTGGATTAATATGTTAAATAAGCCCCGGCTTAATGCAGGGCAGCCATATTCTTTCCCCATTCACGTGTCTCACCCTCATTGGTTGAGTGAATGCGCCCCCTACTGTACAACATGTAAAAGGAACGTTTCTTGATGCAAGAAGCTGATTCAGAAATGTACACATCTCTATTTTCTTTCAGATCTAAATGCAATGTGGCTGTAACACAGAAATACAATCAAAAGATGTAATATTTTAGGGTGTAGAATGCCTGCATATACATGACCTATAGGCAGGGGTTCACCTGTAATGAGGCTAGGTGAGGCAACCTTGTAGAGCAGTTGCCAATCCCTAGACCAGCTCTTTTTCGTATTCTCTTCTTATTGGTGGTTCAGCATGACACCACTGCACACCATTATGTTTTTTTTTTTTAATTAATTCAATCATTGGTGGCTCAGACGCCTCCGAAGATTCAGTGTATTTAAAAAACAACATGACGGTGCGGACCAACCTATTTGATAGGTGGGAGTGGCTGGGGCTTTTTTGTGTACTAACTGTTTCTAACTCCAAACTTCTCCATCCCAGAACCCAGGTGCAGGAGTTTTTTGGCAGTGTGTGTGGCAGAGACGCAGTCACACTTTTATTGAATAATAGGCAGTTCTACAAAGATGACTTGACTGAATTTAGACAAACCTAAAATAACCTTTAAAGTGGACCAAACCCCATTTTTTGTAAGATTTGGTCTACTTAAAGAGGAACAACACAGGAATTTCAGTTTCCCCCGTGTTGTTCCTCTCAGACCGGGCATCCCAAACTCACCTTCCTGCCATTTCCATGGTGCAGACAGTTGTATGAGAGCCGTGTAGAGCCGAGCGCGCCACTGCTGGCATCCCCTGCTGGTGCCTCACTGTTGGCATGCCCGTGTCTGCCATTCAGAAAGACCTGGCACAGGGAGGTTGACAGCTAGAGGTAAATGGGGATGCAGCTGGGGCGCCGAGACATGGCAAGGGCCCCAGGAGCAGTTGAGTGAAATGGGACATGGGTGGGGGTGTCCCAGGGAGTGGGCCCCTGAAGTACCACTTTAACAGCTGCATCCCTATTTGGAATGCCCCTGTGTGTGAAACCCCCAGGTTCATAAATTCAATAATTTAAAGAGGAACTTCAGAGGCCATGGAGTCTAAAAGACTCCAGGGCCTCCCAATTTCCAGTCCTTGTGTGAACTCCCCCCCCAAGCCCCCCGGATCACTCACCTCCTCGCCGAGCCCTCGCCGCGTCTGTGCGTTCCGGGTGAATCACTGCTCACCCCTAGCTATGTGTGCCCATGCCCGACCTTCCTGAATGGACGGCGTGGTCATGCCATGGCTTCTAGGTGGGCACGGGATGCGGCTGGTGGAGCCGATCGACGCTGAAGAGAGCCGAGTGACAGCGAACAGGCTGATTGGCTGAGTGGCTCGCACTCGTTCTCGTCTGAGAGTGGAAGGAAGGTGAGTGAAACGGGGCAACATGGGAGGTACACACAGTGGGACATCCCAATTGGGGATGCCGCCGCAGAGAGGAACAACGCACAGGAAGGCCAAATTCATGGCTTCATTGTGCTCTTTAAGGCGTGGTTCAAAGCAGGTTGGGCCTGATTTGGCCACATATAGAGCCTGCCCCCTTGGCATTTAGTTAAAGAGAAAGTCCAATTTGATTACATATTCGAGAGTGTACATTGAGAGCCAAAAAGATATCCTCAAGGAGCTGAACTTATCTAGTATATTTTTATTTTCAATTATGTTGGTAAAAGTGTGTTTTATGGTACCAATTTTTCTACTGGCAGTTTGTTGCTATCGAAAACCGTACACCAAGTCTGTATAGCAAGATCTACAAGGAGTAAGTCCCTGTACAAACAGAAAATTGCTGCTATGGCTCCTACTCAAGTGACGGAGTTCACGCACGCTTACACACGCACGCTTACACACTGTATCAAGGACAGTCTTCTGTGTACAGAGGACTCACTTATCTTTTCCTGTAGCACATCCTGTGGATGTTCAGACTTGGTGTACAGTTGCCAACAGCAAGAGCAGGAAATGAAAACTGCTTTAATTAAACTCACATTCACTAACATAAGTAAAAATAGAGCACCCTTAGGACATCCTTTTGGACCTTCTTCTCACCAGGGCATCCACACCTCAGCCTCAATTCACATCCCTCCTATATGAATGGCTATTACGGTTATGCACAGCCAAGGGGGTGTGGCCAAAGTGATGCTTGCTGCTCTCTATTCATTTAGAATTCTATGGCACACATTAATATGCACAGAATAGAATGCTGATTGAAGGAGTGCCCTGGGATTGCAGAATGGGAGATCAGGGGAGTTTTACACAGTGGGGCATCCCAAATTGATACTCAAAATCCAGGGTTTGTACCTCTTTAAAAAGATGGTACTAAAGCTTTAGTATCATGGGGGCGGTCATTGCCTTCCGCAGCATTCATGTAGGGGCAGAAAATGGGTTGGAAGCCTTGGCAGGGGGGGAATAGTGGGGATAGTACAGAAAGATGCCTGTGGAGGGACTCAGGAAGTAGGGGGGGGGGCTGTTAGAAGCAGCACGGCACCAACAGAAGTAAGTTATATCTGTTATATCGCCCCACACGTGACTGCCGGCTGATGGTATAAGCTAGGCAGATGTGTATGGTGCTGGCCACATGGTGAACTTTACTGGCCCCTAGTAGTCCACCAATGAGTAGGAATAAAGAAGGGAGAGGTTGATGAGGCAGTTTGGTAATATCTGCATGAAAACCAAAGAAGCTGAGCCTCCACTTAGAAAAGGATGAGTAGTACAAGGTCTATAATACCTCTACCTCTACTCAACTGAGCCATGTCAGTACATGGGAAGCCTAAACCTAATAAGTTTAACTTACAAGTTTAAACCGGATCTTCAACATGATTTAATGAAAAGCCCAAAGCCTTAAACTTTTCCCCAGCATCTAAAATGAATATATTTTAAGTATATTTAGTCACTTACTTATTATTGTTTGCAACTCTGTTCAGGACTCTAGGATACGGGCGGCGCCATCTTGACTCAGAAGCATCACTCATACTGAGGAGAGTAGAGCGGGATAAAGTACAGGGTGTGAGGTTATAGCTCTGCTTTGCACAGACAGAGCAGAGCTGGGGTCAGAGAAAAGAACAGCAATCCCAGAATGCAGAGTGACACAGTCAGAAGACACTTCCTGTTTGCAGGCTGCATGATGCTCCATGAGCCACCATCTTGGATGTTTACAGGCTCATAACATGCAGTAGATGCAGGTAGGAAGATTTTTAATGTGAGCAATCTGTATGTACAGGGTGTGGGAAACCTATAAGATAGACCCTTATTCAGGCTGAAGGTCCGCTTTCACCTCCAAATAGATCTAGCAGGGCAGCAAAGTCAGAGAACCGGCTTCAGTAATATCAGATTATAACATTGTTCTACCTGCTGCTGGACAGACCATGCAGCACAGAATAACACATACAGAGCCAGTTCTCAGTGTTGTTAGATGGCTGAAGGAGTCTCCGTTTCCCAGCCAAGCCTGAAAATGAAAAGCATGATAACTTACAAAAACCATCCTGATTTTTAGCCATCATGTAAAACGGCATAATAACTTGCAGATAGGAGACATATAGCACATCCATACTCCCATTCTGCACATCCATGCAAGTAAATCAAAAGCATTTCAATGCTTTTATGTATTCTGCCTGCAAAGTATATAAATCCTATAGAAATACAAGATTAATAAACCATCCCTAACAGTGCAGACTAGATATAATTACTTAGTAGTGTTGGGTTTGTACCAAACTTTACGATTTCAGGTTTCCAAACCTGGGCAGAAGTCTGTGTTCAAATTCGGCCTGAAACCAGAAAAGCTGGTTGATGGACTGAGCATCCCATCAACCAGCATCAACTAAAGTGTACAGCAGCAGGAATCTGCTGTACAACTTATCTGAGCCCCGCGATCCCGTTCCCCTTGGCGCTCAACATTCTGCTGTCAAATAGGCCACAACTGGGGCTTCTGAAAGATGGCTGCCCCCATGAGAGAGGACACCTGCAGCAGCTTACAATGTAAAGTGTCCTCACTCAAGGGGGCGCCCATTTATTCTTAGTATACAGTACGACCTGCTCCAGATATAGTACTTACACTTGGGTTATCCTCCGCCAGATGGCGCTGCACTGCAGAGACATGCAAAACAGGCTCCTCCCGGCCCCTCAAATACCCGGGGACCTCCCACAAATCCCCAGATTTCTCTGCAGTGCTGACTGCGAAGACATGAAGTATCACTCTCTCGCAGGTGAGCAGGGCTATTAGCCTGTGGCCCTGTTGGACTATTCCCACCCGTCCTCATTGTGTTGTGCCTCCCAGCCTGGGTTGCGCTGGTCGGGTGAAGGTAGGCAGCACCATGCGTGCTTATGGAGCGCTGCTCCTCCGCAGTCCCCCACCAAAGGGTAGGTGGTGTAGGCTGATGGTGAGCCTCTATGGGATGCCCCTCCTGCATTACTGCCCCTTGCCCCGTGTAGCGGTGGGCCCTGTACCAAGGGCCGCCATCCTCCCTCGTTCCCCCCCTAGTCGGGGGGAAAGAAAGGGGGGGGGTGTGCCTGTGTGGTCTGTATTGGATCCTTGCACGTATATGGCCTTTGTCTTTCTTTGGACTCTTATAGATATGGTGTCAGCTGCCGCTCCCTTTTTATGTATTTTACTTGTATGACTGCCGCCGCCGCGCGCGCTTCTTTCCTTCGTTGAAGGTTCCGCGCCGGGCGGCGGCGTTACCTCAGACACCTCTGTGTCCTCATTGGCTGTTTGGTAAAAAAGGTAAGTCACCCCAACGCAGGCGGCCGTCTCGGCCCCCTCGGGGCAGGGGCACCCCTACTCCCCCCTACCATAGTGTTAAACAAGAACCAGGGGTGTCCTTCGTGAGGGCTCGCGCAGACGCCGGCCCAGGAGCAGCAGACAACGCTCTGGCCCCTCCGGCGGGGCTAAGCCTAAATCTTCCACCAAACCCCCTCAAGCGTGATGGGGCGCCCTCGCCCGTCTGGGTGAGGGGATGGCTGCGGCACTTTGCTCTTGTCAGGAGGCTTTACGCCTCATACTGGTGGATTCAGGAGGTAGTGTCCTCTGGAAACAAGATAGAGTTTGCTGCGTGGCCTTCCCCAGGTTTATCAGGTCACAGGTACTCCTGGTCCCTGCCGCTGTTCAGGTGCTGGCACAGGCCATGCAAGGCCTGCGAGGTCTGAGGGTCACTTGCAGATTGCCCTTAACTGGCAGAGGCAGGGGCCGCTATACCAACCTTTCCACAGTCCCCCAAAAGGATGGGTCAGTCTGGCCCATTCTGGATTCACAGGTCTCAGCAATTCTCCAATTACAGGAAGTTTTCTGCATGGAAACTCTGAGATGGGCCATCAGCGCCTTGCGCCCAAGGGGCTTCTTGTCGTTCGTGGAGCTCAAAGATGCTTATGTTCACATCCCTGTGTCTTCTGGACACCCAGGCTCTTCAGGTTCGTGTTGGAAGTCCAACACTGCTAATTGGGGCCTTGTTATCGGGCCTCGCTTCAGCTCCCAGAGTGCACACCACGGTGCTGATGAGGGTGATGTCTCTGATGAGACCAAGGGACGTCCACGCGAGACCTACCTGGACGTCCTTCTCACTTCCCAGTCTCTGCGTCAGGCTAAGTTGTATACTCGGCTGGTGGTGCCATTGGGAGTCATTTGGACGGGTGATCAATCACCCCAAGTCCTCATTGTCCCCTTATCGGTATACCATTTCTAGGAATGAATCTAGATTCTGTTTCGGCGAGAATCTTCCTTCCTCAACAATAAAGCGGACAATCTGGTTGCATAGGCTCGGTCCCTCATTGCTGTCCCCGTCCCTTCACCAGGCAGGGATGCTGCTGGTGGGCCCGTTGGTGGCTTGCTCAGAAGAGGTCCCTTATGCTCAGTCCCCCATGGGCCCTTCTGCAATTTCTTTGTTAGTACAGGACAGGGATCCAGCATCCCTGGAGCAGGGTCTATGTGCCTTCCCCCTCTGGTATGAAGGTCCCTCTTGCAGTGGATGAACTCAAGTAACCTGTCTGGGGGCAGTTTCCTTCCTTGCCCCTTCCTAGAGAAGGTCACCATGGATGCCAATCTAAGGTTGAAGGGGGAGGGGTTTCTCTTCTGAAACTCCCTGCGGTTCTGGGGGAGGTGGGGCCCTTAGAAGGTCCATACACCTATCGATGTTTGAAACAGTGAGCGTTCAGGTTGATTCTATCTTGTTTTGACTACTCCTCTTCAGGGCCTGCCTGTTCGGGGGCGCTAGGTCTGTATGATGACAGTGGCCTACATTAATCCTCTGGAAGGGACCTGGAGCAGGAGGGTCCTCCAGGAAGTGTCTATGATACTAATTTGGGTGGAGGACAATGTTCCCTGCATATCAGTGGTATTTGCTCCGGTGGGGATCTCTCTACGACAGGATGTGCTAATCCCTGTATCACTATGGGGTCCAACCAGTTATGGATCTGTTTGTGTCCCGTCACTTTCCCAAGTTCTCGGCCCTTGTTTCCCTGTCCCACGATCCTCTGGCAGTTGTCAGGATGCCATGGTAACGTTATGTCTGGACATTCTGTTCTGTATGTCCTTTCTCCATCCCCCCTGCTAGGCAGGGTTCTGCGCAAGATTGCTCTGGGAGGGGGACCAGTGACTCGGGTGGTCCCTGGGTGGCCTAGTAGAGTGTGGTTCGCAGACGTGGTACTGAGGGCAATAGTTCTGTACGTTCTGCCAGGAGTGCCAGCTCTGCTCACTCAGGGCCTCTTTACGTCACCCCAATCTACAGACTCTGGCCTAGACGGCCTGACTGCTGAAACATCCATCTTGCTGGAGACAGGCTTATCTGTCTCGGTGATTGAGACTATGGGAAGACCAGGTGCAAGCTTCTTCTTCTTCCATCTGTTATAGGGTATGGTTTACCCTTACTGATTGGTGTGAGTCTAGGTCTCTTCCCTGTCGGGCGTTCTCGGTTCCCAGGGTCCTAGAGTTGTTTCAGCATGAGTTGGAGTTGGTTCTCCAACTCAGTACTCTGATGGGTCAGGTTCTGCCCTGTCCACCTTGCTTTAGAAGTCTTTTGTTCAGTCTTCCTGGTTAAGACTTCTTTCGGGGGGTACTCATGTGTGTCCCCCTTGTAATCCTATGGTCCCTGTTGGGATTTGAATCTGAATTTGATTCTGTCTGCTTTGCAGGGTTTTTTCCCTTTGGTCCTATTCAGGATGCTGTCTGGCTGTTCTTACCCTCATGGTTGTCCTTCTGGTGACTGTTACTTCGGTCAGACGTGCATTGGCGGGCGGCTCTGTCTACCTAGCCCCATTCTTTGAGTTACACCAGAATAAGGTGGTGTTCCACCTGAAGCTGGACTCTCTGCCTCAGGTGATGTCTTATGTTATTTGATTCAAGATATTTTTCTTCCTGCTGTGCCTTATTCCTAGCAACGCTGAGGAAAGGATTCTGCATTCCTTGAACAGGTGTTGGAAGTTTTTTCCTTGGTAGTCACTGTATTCTTTAGGAGAACTGATGTTCCTTTGGGCCTATGGTCACTACATCCTGAATGTGCCCGATCTCGTCTGCTCTCGGGGAGTTGGGCGGCCTTTGCCATGGTTATTACTTGAATGGGATGTTCCTTCTGATCCTAGGAAAGGGTTTTTTGGCTTCTGCCCAGTCTACTGTTAGCGATTGGATTCGTCAGGCTGTTACTCAGGCCTATTCCAACAAGGGGAAGAATCTTCCTTTTCGCCTTGATAATTATTTTACTCGTGCTTTGGTGCCTCTTGGGCTTTTCAGCACCAGGCTTCTGTTGAACTGGTTTGCTAGGCCGCTGTTTGGTCTTCTGATTCATACCTTTTCAAAGTTTTACAAGGTTGATGTTTGGGCCTCAGCTCATGCTGTCTTGGCCGCATGGTTATGCAGGTGACAGTGGTTTTAACTGTCTGCTGTTGCATTTTTTGTTGGGGATCCCACCCTACTTTATGGACACTGCTATTGGATGTCCCAAGTGTAAGTACTATATCTGGAGCAGGACGTACTGTATACTAAGAATAATACAATTCTGTGAAGTGCTCACCTGTAAAATTGATATTATTTGTATAGAGTACGTCCTGCTCCACCCCACCCTGGTTTTTGCATTATTCTGGATCCCCTGTATGGTGATTGTTATTATTGTTATAAGTTACCAGTTTTTGGGTGGTTAAATTCTCCCGGCTTCTTTTTCACTGCTTTTCAATGCTGGGGATTTGTGGGAGGTCCCCGGGTATTTGAGGGGCCGGAAGGAGCCTGTTTTGCATGTCTCTGCAGTGCAGCGCCATCTGGCGGAGGATAACCCAAGTCTAAGTTCTATATCTGGAGCAGGACGTACTGTATACAAATAATATCAATTCTACAGGTGAGCACTTCACAGAATTGTATTTTCTGAGACCCGGCTGTGGAAATTATGACAGCGGAACTCCCAGCCAACTTACAGATCATGGGGCACAGGTAAGTTGTGCAGACACTTCCTTACGCTGCACTCTGCATTAGGGGACCCTCTTGCCCCCCCCCCCCCCCCACTCCTCACCCACCCGCCTGGGCTCCTTGAGTTCCTCACCCACCAGTGATTTAATAAATTCCGATAGCTGGTGGATGAGGAGTGGGTGGAGGTTACTGTAATTTTTGGGTCCCAAAGTTCGGTACTTAAAGCAAAGTTTTGTTCAAAGTTCAGCCAAATTTGCTGAACTCTAACTTGTACTAGTTTGCCCAACACTAGTTAGTAGTTTAAGCAAATTATATACTTAAATCAAAAACAGAGAAACTGAAATATTCCAGGAGCATGTTCTGAGGAATGTGACTGACACCTAGTGGTTGAATAACATTTAGCTTTTATAAATGTATAATATTTATTGCTATAGAAACATATAAATGTACAGTACGCCGTTTGTGTTAGACTTTTACCAGATTACCAGATAGTAAAAAGCACTCCCTGGCTTGTGTGACAGCAGTGTAAATGGTAAATTGGGTCTTGTACTGCATTTCTAGGCCCTGGACACATCCATGGTATACCTACCAACTTTTTAGGGTGGGAAACAGGGACATATGTTAAATTAGGCCACATTCCTGTTATACCTACCAACTTTTCAGGGTAGGAAACAGGGGCATATGTGAAATTAAGCCACGTCCCCTCATTGAGGGATGGATAGGAGATAGGGTGTAACAGTTACAACAATATAAACACTTTGAATAGGCAAATTAATTATTTATTGATGCACATCTGTATATTACACCCTCAAAAAGGGACAAATGAGAACAAGGGACAGGGAGTAATAGACCAAAAAGAGGGACAGTCCCTCCAAATCAGGGACACTTGGGAGGCATGTGGCAATTGTTGTGCAAGTACTATTAATAACCAGGTAACACAACCAGTGCATTATTCAATAATAAATAGATGTGCTACAATAAAATACTATGGAAAAATAGGGATCAGAGCCCTAACAATGAGAGCACCACTAAAAAAGCAAAATCTGCAAAGCTTTATTAGGTACTAAGTATGTAAATAGCAATAGGACAGATTGCAAACAAGAGCAGGAGCACATATTCCCTTGGCCGCATTATAATAATAATTGAATGACTGTAATACGTGTAACACACTGGTCCTAGCAATAAATAAGCCAAAAAAGACAGTGCTAATAAATAAATAAAACTGTATCTTACTGCCACTGAAAATAGGAGGGGCAAATACAAAATTGGTAGATACACTTCCCATGGTAATATATACAGATATGTATAGTAATAGTTACACACCTGGTGAGTCTGGGTGTCACACAATAATATACAATAATATACAATAATATACATGTTAAAGTGCATCTATACTGGGAGGGTAGTGTGAGTGCTGGGTGCAGTGGAGTCATAATCCAGTGGTATAACAGGAACTGGCTTTACTGGAACATAAATGCAGTAAAAGAGGGTCACCTTACATGGTGGCTAAACACAGACAGGAAAAGGAAGGAAGTACAGCAGTAAAATGCATAGACTCTACAGTTAAGCATTGGTCACAGCACCATCTAGTGTCATAATGTGTCATAGCTGTAAACTGCAGTAAATCTAGCAAAAGTCACTAAGCAAAGACTAATCTGGAAGTCTGTTGTACAGTTTCTCCAACAGTATATGTAGTCACCTTCTATCCCCAGCCCAGTGCCCCAAAACAGCCTGTGTTTTTTTTTTTACCTCAGCCTTTGCTTAATATGTATAAAAACATGAACTGGATGCAGTCGGCCATATTGCTCCTGGCTGAGCAGCCCCAACCCCAGTGATGATACAATCAGTTAGAGTGCACACAGCTCAACAATGGGGAGCACTTAACCCTAACTGCCATTATGTGACAGTTTAGTTGTATCTTAATGAGTTAGCATATGGCTGCCATTTACCATAAAACTACCTGTTGTTTTTTGGATATTGGGTAAAGGCTGAGGTAAAAAAGAAGCACAGGGCTGGGGATGGAAGGTGGCCACATAAACTTCCTTTCTGAGTATAGGTGCACTTTAAGGGGCATAACGGGCAAGCTGATTAAAAGGCAGTAATTTTCAGTATTTAGTGTGTCCCAGTTCTCATAATGCATACAGTTATCATACACATTTGCTAAACAATAGGAACAAAGGTATAGAGTGTAGAATACAAGTGGTGGCTCAGTTAAACCGGACCAACAGCCTGGCACAGTTGGAAAAGAAAGGTAGTGGCTATTTTGGAGCTTCCTCTCCCAGCATCTGAGCCATGCTGCTGCCTGAATTCAACTGACATACTTGACAATGCACAGTAATAGGAAGCCCAGCAGCACTTCCTATTTGTAGGTGGCCTGCAAATGCATGAGCCACCATTTTGTTTCTAAAATTTACTACAGCTGAAGTTAGAAAAAGGTAGATTAATTTTTATGTGCAACAATCTAAATTGCCCTTGGGGGGCGGGGGATATGAGCCAGTGGTGGGCTGGGGCCAAAAATCAACCCTGGATTTTACCAGCCCCTGACCAGCTCGGGACATCCTTGCTGAGGCCCCCTAACCATGATGGCGGGGCTATAGCACTATAGAATTATGGGCTGGGGGGGGGGGCGTGTCCCGGCATGAGACTGAGCGGGAGTGTGTGACTGATCTCCGGCTCCCCAGGCCCCTAAAAATAGTATTTCCCGGGTGGTCAGGGACCTACCTGAAGCATGCCCAGAAGGCACAAGAAGGGTGGAAGAAGGAGTGATGGCGGAGGAGCGCCGACGAGGCGGAAGAAGAGAGGAGGCGGAGGACATCAAGATGGCGGCGGAAGTAGATGGTAGATGCCCAGAGACATCTCCAGCGATGAGGAGGAAGATGTGCAGTGCCCCCCCCTCCCGAGGAGCTAAGCGGAGAGACGCAGGCGGGGAGTGGAGAGCGAGACTGAGGTGCGGAGGCAGGGGAAGCCGGGTGCACCAAAATGGCGTCCGCCGCCCAGCATATACACCCGGAAGTGACTGAAGGTGGAAGGATGAGTGCTGCGGGCGGACCTGAGGCCATGAGTGGCGGTGAGAGAGGCGCTCCTAGGGCTGACACAGAAGACAGCACCGATGAGAGGTGCTGGGTTGGGAGTAGCAAGATGGCGGCCGCCATACCCCGCACTGCTTCACCTATTCATGCCAGCAGCGTGGATATAACCGCGCAAAAGGGGGCCTTAGACAGACCAGGGGGCAGTGACAGGGAACAAGCTGAGAGGAAGATGCAGAAGCGCCCTTCCAGGACCCTGTGGCCCTGTCTTCCCCACGGGACCTCCAGCAAGTGTTGCCCAGCTTAGAGGGGCAGAACACCCAGCCTGCCGATCCCATGGAAAATGCAGCCACGAAGCTCCATAATGCCGTCCCATACGCAGGGGATGAGGAAGACCCTGGGGACCATACGAGATCGTCAGTAATGGGCAGAAGTTATGCCACAAATCTTGGTAGATTCGCTTTTCAACCCAGAGTGGGCCAGGAAGTGGTACCCCCCCCCCCCCCCGCTCGCCTCTGGGTCGTACGGGGCTTGCCCAGAGGCTGGCGAAGCGGAGAAATGAGCCGGGAGAACCGCTCCAATCAAATATGGATCCTAAGGCTCTGTTGGGGTCGCCGTTATCCCCACTCCTGCCCCCCCCGGAACCAATACCTTCCAACCAGAGAAGAAGCCCCGCAATGATGTCACCAGCAGCCCCGATTGTCACCCGCACCCCTACACCCGATACCCCGGATGACTGGGGAATGGATGTCCCGCTGGAGATCCCAGACGAAAAGCAACGTGAGCGCCAGATCCATCTTCAAACTATCTCTCTCTTGAGAGGTATACCGTCCAAATCAGAAATCGAAAATTGAATAGCTAAGTATGAAGCAGCGCACAAGTGCGGGATAGCAGCAGTGCATCAAGAAGTCTCAGAAGTTGCATATAGAGTACGCTCATTGGAAGCGGAAGGCCCTTCATACAACAGCCGATTACGGGCTTTGGAAGCCAGATGCGACTCCCAGGAAGCTATAATTAAAACCTGCCATTTGCACCTCGATGACCTGGAAAATCGCAGCAGATGAAACAACTTAAGAATTAGGGGTGCCCCAGAGCCGCAAGGCGCGGAAGATGTCAAAGCAATCGTCACTACTATACTTAACGAGGTGCTGGAAAGAGACCCCTCCTCGACCATCGAACTCGATAGAGTTCACAGAGCACTTGGCCCCAGGAGCGCTGACCCTGCCTTTCCGAGGGACATAGTCTGCAGGGTACACCTTTTTTCCCTGAAAGAGGAAATTCTGAGGAAGGTGTGGATCAAGGGTTCCGTCGGTTTTAAAGGGGCTACAATCAAGATTCTGCAGGATTTGTCCAAACGGACTCTCCAAATGCGCAGAGTGATGAGACCCCTACTTGAAGCTACCGCCAGAAAAGGAGCCACATACGGATGGGGTTATTCTTTTCATTTGATCGTCAAAAGCCCCAAAAGAGTCTTTCTACTGAAAAAGCATGAGGACCTAGAGGACCTGTTCGAATTACTGCAGTGTGAACCGGTCAAGATTTCGGACTGGTTGGACCCGGGTTGGCCCTCAGTATTATCACGGCTGACTAGCAGAAGAAACCGAGGTCCTAGGAGCTTCCGAGATCTTTCACGAGTTAGAGGCCCGTCACGGAGGGCTGTGGGGGGGTCCCGAGAGACTTTCAGTCGTGGAGGTTTCTCGACCGGCAGACCTAGCACCTCCAGAGAACCCGGCCCATCTGGCCCCCACTCTCCCTTGGTCTTCTCATCTGAGGTGAGGGAGGGGACGGTGACCGAACGAAACCAGTCTGCTTCTCATGATGGGAACATATGAATCTTATGTGACGTTGGTCCTCCGCAATAATGCATCTAATGTTCATGTTGCCTTCCCCTGTTTATCAATGTTTTGGTAGGTTATTCGTGAAATAAAATTTGGAGCCATGCAAGGGAGTCCCTCGGGCCTCATGTGCATCGGCTCCTGGACCACCTGTGGCTGGTAGTGATGTGCCATCATGGGCAAGGAGAGAGTGGAGTGAGATCCCCTTAGTGCCTCCTCACTCTTGTTGGACGCATTATCCCCCAATAGGCTGGTCTATAGGGAAGACTGTCCCCATAGACTAAAAATATCCCACTAGTTGGAGAACTTAGTTCTTGTTTGGAGTTATTTTTCTCCTGGTTTAACTTCCCTTTCCCCCCTTCTTAACCAAGCACCCCACATCTGACTTGGCTCTGTCGGCTAACGTCCTTTCCTCCCTTCCCGAGCAAGTGCGGATCTCTGGGTGCGTCCTTCACCGGGGCTCGGCTTAGGGCTGCCCTGCCGGGCCTTGGTCATGGCTGAAGTCCGGATAGTTTCCCTTAACACCAAAGGACTTAATAGCCCTGAAAAAGAGATCTCTTATATTGAGAAGCCTGAGAGGCCTTAGGGCACAAGTAGCTTTTTTACAGGAAACACATTTCAAGAGGGGTAAACCACCTTTCCTCGGCAACAGGTACTACACGAGAGCCTATCACAGCTACTCTGCTGACGGGAGATGGATCTTCCTCAAGGGGAAGATAGCCTCCAGTTGCTACACATTTGCCAACATGTACCTACACATTTGCCAACACAGGACAGGTGGCCTTCTTGGAATCGGTCCTGGAAGCGCTATCAACCTTTAAGGAGGGTGAGCTAATTATGGGAGGAGATTTTAACCTCGCCCCTTGACCCCCTTATCGACACCTCTAGGGGAGGTCCGCACGAATCCTATGCGTGACTCAGGAAGCTAAAAAGAATCCTTGCACTACATAAGCTAGTTGATCCATGGAGAATTCTACACCCCAACGAACGTGACTATACGTTCTATTCTGGCCCACACGGGACATACTTGAGGATTGACTGGTTCCTGGTTTCCCACACCTCCCTGTGCCGGGTATTGGACGCCACGATTGGTAGCATTACGGTCTCAGACCATGCCCCAGTTACTTTGACAGTTGCCTGCCCCACTCAAGTCCCGAGGAGCTGGTCCTGGAGGCTCAACACGTCCCTACTTGAAGACCAAAGCGTTCTAGAAAAGGTACAGACTGATATTAAAAACTTTTCCAGCTTAACTCATCCCCAGAGATTAGCCCTGGGACTCTATGGGAGGCGCACAAATGCGTCATTAGGGGTACCCTTATCAAAATTGGCTCAAGAATTTAAATAGAGACGGCCCAACAAGTAAGGGATGTACTGGATGAAATTGGGAAAATAGAGAGGAAGCATAAAAAGTCTTTGGCCGACAAATTTCTCCCTGTTTTAACCTCCCTGAGGGAGAAACTTAGAACGCTATGCTGCGATAAGACAAAAGCGCAAATAAGTAACTGTCGTAGAATTTTCTACGAATCGGGGACAAATGCAGAAAACTCCTAGCGAAGGCCCTCAGGGAGGAGCGGGTTAGAACATACATACCCAAAATCTTTAATATGGAGGGACGAGTAACACACCTGTTTAGTGAAATTGGGGAAACTTTTAGGAAATTCTATGAACGCCTGTATAATCCTCCGTGGGAGCGGAGGGGATCAGGACCCCATAGAACGCTATCTTGCGGAATCCGGTCTACCGAGGCTCCCCAGAGATGTCCTGGAGGAGATGGAGGACCCAATAACAATGGCCGAGTTGCACAAAGCAGTAGCGGGAGCAGCGGGGGGAAAGCCCTGGGGCCTGATGGCCTTAGCCTCCCATACTATAAGAAGTTCTTCTCTCTCCTGGCCCCGAAGCTCCTTGAAGCCCTTAACTCGATTAGAGACGGCAATGCCCTCCCCGTGGATTCATTGAGAGCGTATATCTTGGTTATTCCTAAGGATAACAAAGACCTGGCCCAATGCTCGAGTTACAGGCCAATTTCACTCCTGAACTCAGACTTCTGAAACTCTGAAACTCTTTGCCAAGATTCTGGCCTCCAGACTAGCTTCTCACCTACACAATGTAATTGGCCTGGATCAGGCAGGGTTCATGCTGTACAGGGAGGCAAGGGATAACACCATTAAGGTGTTGAACTTGATCCACTTAGCCCAGAGGGGTGGCACCCCTGCCCTCCTACTCGCGACAGATGCAGAAAAAGCTTTTGACCGAGTGAACTGGGACTTCATGCGCGCCACACTCAGACACATTGGGCTTGGTCCAAATGCCTTGAGTTGGATCGAAAGCTTGTATGGGTCCCCGTCTGCCGCGGTACGGGTGAATGGGGTCATATCGGACTCCTTCCAGATAACAAATGGGACAAGGCACGGGTGTCCTCTTTCACCCCTAATTTTCATACTCACCCTGGAGCCTTTCCTGTGTCACATCCGCCGCAACCCAGACATCAAAGGCCTAACCAACATGTCCAAACAAGTGTCAGAACTCGCTTACCTGGACCCCGTTCCAGCGCCGTCCCCGGGGGCGGCCGGCCGCAGCAGACCCTGCTCGGCGGCCGCGCCGAGCGGCGGCGGCTCATGCGGCGCCGAGCACGGCCACCCTCCTCCCTCTCCCCCGCGTCCCCGCTTATCATGTGCGCGCGCACGGGCACGTGGTCTATATGCCAAGTTAAGGGCCAATGAGCCCTAGATATTTGGGGCTAAACGCCCCTAGGTGGGGGTTGGGCCAATGAGCCCGGGTAAAGGACTTTTGGGCTATACGCCCCTTTGGTTCTGGGCCAATCTTTACTGAATTTCCAAGTTGCACCAATCACGCTCTCTCCAATCATGTCTGGTACCTATAAAGCTTTACCCCATCATTCACTCAGTGCCTGTGATAGCGCCTTGTACCTAGTTTGTCTTGTATTATATTCTGTCTGATCTCCGTTGCCGACCCTTGCCTGAAAACTGACCATTCTCTGTCTGATCTCCGTTGCCGACCCTTGCCTGAAAACCGACCATTCTCTGTCTGATCTCCGTTGCCGACCCTTGCCTGAAACCGACCATTCTCTGCCAGATCTCCATTGCCGACCCCTGCTTCGTACCCCGACCTCGAGCTGCCTCATCCTTCTGTATCTCTGCGATCTCTGATTACCCGGAGTCGACCTCTGGCCTATCTTTGAACTTCCTGCTAAACTCGCTCCAACCTTGGACTCGCTCTGATTCCGCTCCCAGCTATTGGTTCTTCAGACCTCCAAACAGTAAGCTCCCATCCTTTGAGCCATTGAAGTCCTGGGGGCAACCGATCCCGGGCAGGCATGTACTGCGTCCCCGGCAAGCGGGGGCTCCTACAGGTGAAGCTGGCTGCGGAGATTGGGGGTTGAGGGCTTAACTGGAGGGCTGGAGTTACCTGAGTGAGACATTAGAGTACCCAGAGCGTGACAACAATACAAAGTTGCTGCATACACGGATGACTTGATATTCAGTCTGTCATGCCCTGAGGTCTCCCTTCCAAACCTAATGTCTGAACTGAAGCGCTACGGGGAGCTGTCTGGGTATAAGATTAATTACCAAAAATCTGAACTATTCCACCCAAAAGATTCGACAATCTTAGGAGCGCTTTCCCGTTCAAATTGGCAAATGACTCTGTCAATGCTATCGCTCCAGCATCATAGTTGAGAGGGGCACAGCAGCGATGTCTCGGGCCGACCAGGGGCTGGTAATATCCAGGGCTGATTTTTGGCCCCAGTTTTCCACTGCTTCCAAGGGGCTTTCACCCAACCTTTAGGGCAGGGATACACAACCTGCACCCTGCACTGCCATCAGTTGCATCCCTGTGAACTTCTGTCTAACTCTACCACTGCTAATTTCACCTCTGTCTTCCCAACTAACCTCAGCTCACATCAATGTTTCCCACCTGATTGCTGCCCACGTCTTTCTACCCCACCTCTTCCTTCCTCACCTCTATTCATTTCATCTCCTCCCACTGCATCCCAGCCCACCTCTTCCCACCAAACCTCACCACAGACACCAACCAATGTGAACCCCCCCCCCACACAGCACAGGCTGGCATTCACATGCTGAATCCTGCATCTGGCTCCTCCCTCCTGTGTCCTGTAAACCCGGCTGCTGGCTTTGCGCAGCCACTCCACACCCCATTTGCGGGTCACAACTGGTCAGTCCCATCACTCCAGGGCCCTCTGGAGCACTCAGACCCAGGGCCCAAGGCACCAGGTCCATCCCTCCCCCCCCCCCCCCCCCCCATGGCAGCCCTGCATGTATTGAAAACATATGTCTAAAAAGTTTTCCAAATGATTAACATTTTTCCTCCCAACATGTATGCACCCTCTCAATTTGTATGAAAATAAACACAAGAATCTTTTGTCAACTGAAATGTCAGCCAAGTTGAAAAGACCAAAATTCTTACCAACTTGATGCAAGTTAGTGAAAGACGGAGCTCCAATGACTATAGTTCAATTACAAGTAATATACTGCCACCTAGTGATCATAATTTAGTATGAATCAAATGTTATGAAAAATGAAGTCAAAGCAGTTCATGTGGTCGATTCTTCAACATTTGAAAAAAGTTAACTTTAGATAAAAAAAATTTAAGTGTTCTATTTCCTCTTGGTGCTCATGGTCGGTGTCAAGGTGAAGATCGGGTGAAGCAAGTTTACCTTTGGCATGCTTTTAAGCATGAACTGAAGTTTACATCTATGCAAGCTTTTTTTACTGGTTTGCAATGATCTAGTATAGCCCATAGGGTGCTGTTTTTTTCCAAATGTAAAAAAAAATATGTATCTCACCCATAAACATTAGGATCACAAGGATAGGTGATTTTGCTGAGGAAAATTAAGTTTTTTTTTTACACATTTTTGTGTTTTCAAGTTACTTAAGGGGTACTTGAGAACATTTTTAGTTTGTTCCTGTGGAACATACAGCTCTGACCTTTGGTACACTGAATTTAAATGATCGAACCTTGGAGGAGAGGGCTGGCTGGGGCAGAGCTGGGAGGAGAGGGCTGTCTGGGGCAGAGGTGGGAGGAGATGGCTGTCTGGGGCAGAGGTGGGAGGAGATGGCTGTCTGGGGCAGAGGTTGGAGGAGATGGCTGTCTGGGGCAGAGCTGGGAGGAGAAGGCTGTCTGGGGCAGAGGTGGGAGGAGAGGGCTGGCTGGAGCAGAGGTGGGAGGAGAGGAATAGATGGGGGCAGAGCTGGGAGGATAGGAATAGATGGGGGCAGAGGTGGGAGGAGAGGGCTGTCTGGGGCAGAGGTGGGAGGAGAGGGCTGTCTGGGGCAGAGGTGGGAGGAGAGGGCTGTCTGGGGCAGAGGTCGGAGGAGAGGGCTGGCTGGGGCAGAGGTGGGAGGAGAGGGCTGGCTGGGGCAGAGGTGGGAGGAGAGGGCTGGCTGGGGCAGAGGTGGGAGGAGAGGGCTGTCTGGGGCAGAGGTGGGAGGAGATGGCTGTCTGGGGCAGAGGTGGGCGGATATGGCTGTCTGGGGCAAAGCTGGGAGGAGAGGGCTGGCTGGGGCAGAGGTGGGAAGAGAGGGCTGGCTGGGGCAGAGATGGGAGAAGAGGGCTGGCTGGGGCCGAGCTGGGAGGAGATGGCTGTCTGGGGCAGAGGTGGGAAGAGAGGGCTGGCTGGGGCAGAGGTGGGAGGAGAGGCATGGATGGGGGCAGTGGTGGGAGGAGAGGAATAGATGGGGGCAGGTGGGAGGAGAGAGCTGGCTGGGGCAGAGGTGGGAGGAGAGGGCTGTCTGGGGCAGAGGTGGGAGGAGTGGGCTGGCTGGGGCAGAGGTGGGAGGAGAGGGCTGGCTGGGCAGAGGTGGGAGGAGAGGGCTGGCTGGGGCAGAGGTGGGAGGAGAGGGCTGGCTGGGGCAGAGCTGGGAAGAGAGGGCTGGCTGGGGCAGAGGTGGGAGGAGAGGGCTTTCTGTGGCAGGGCTGGGAGGAGATGGCTGTCTGGGGCAGAGGTGGGAGGAGAGGGCTGTCTGGGGCAGAGCTGGGAGGAGAGGGCTGTCTGGGGCAGAGGTGGGAGGAGATGGCTGTCTGGGGCAGAGGTGGGAGTAGAGGGCTGTCTGGGGCAGAGGTGGGAGGATATGGCTGTCTGGGGCAAAGCTGGGAGGAGTGGGCTGTCTGGGGCAGAGGTGGTAGGAGAGGGCTGTCTGGGGCAGAGGTGGGAGGAGAGGGCTGTCTGGGGCAGAGGTGGTAGGAGAGGGCTGTCTGGGGCTTAGTTGGGAGGAGAGGGCTGTCTGGGGCTTAGTTGGGAAGAGAGGGCTGTCTGGGGCAGAGGTGAGAGGAGATGGCTGTCTGGGGCAGAGGTGGTAGGAGAGGGCTGTCTGGGGCAGAGGTGGGAGGAGAGGGCTGTCTGGGGCAGAGGTGAGAGGAGATGGCTGTCTGGGGCAGAGGTGGGAGGAGAGGGCTGTCTGGGGCAGAGGTGGGAGGAGAGGGCTGTCTGGGGCAGAAGTGGGAGGAGAGGGCTGTCTGGGGCAGAGGTGGGAGGAGATGGCTGTCTGGGGCAGAGGTGAGAGGAGATGGCTGTCTGGGGCAGAGGTGGGAGGAGAGGGTTGTCTGGGGCAGAGGTGGGAGGAGAGGGCTGTCTGGGGCTTAGTTGGGAGGAGTGGGCTGTCTGGGGCAGAGGTGGTAGGAGAGGGCTGTCTGGGGCAGAGGTGGGAGGAGAGGGCTGTCTGGGGCAGAGGTGAGAGGAGATGGCTGTCTGGGGCAGAGGTGGTAGGAGAGGGCTGTCTGGGGCAGAGGTGGGAGGAGAGGGCTGTCTGGGGCAGAGGTGAGAGGAGATGGCTGTCTGGGGCAGAGGTAGGAGGAGAGGGCTGTCTGGGGCAGAGGTGGGAGGAGAGGGCTGTCTGGGGCAGAAGTGGGAGGAGAGGGCTGTCTGGGGCAGAAGTGGGAGGAGAGGGCTGTCTGGGGCAGAGGTGGTAGGAGAGAGCTGTCTGGGGCTTAGTTGGGAGGAGTGGGCTGTCTGGGGCAGAGGTGGTAGGAGAGGGCTGTCTGGGGCAGAGGTGGGAGGAGATGGCTGTCTGGGGCAGAGGTGGTAGGAGAGGGCTGTCTGGGGCAGAGGTGGGAGGAGAGGGCTGTCTGGGGCAGAGGTGAGAGGAGAGGGCTGTCTGGGGCAGAGGTGGGAGGAGATGGCTGTCTGGGGCAGAGGTGGTAGGAGAGGGCTGTCTGGGGCAGAGGTGGGAGGAGAGGGCTGTCTGGGGCAGAGGTGGGAGGAGAGGGCTGTCTGGGGCAGAGGTGGGAGGAGAGAGCTGTCTGGGGCAGAGGTGGGAGGAGAGGGCTGTCTGGGGCAGAGGTGGGACGAGATGACCGGCTGGGGCAGAGCTGGGAGGAGATGGCCGGCTGGGGCAGAACTGGGAGGAGATGGCCGCCTGGGGCAGAGCAGAGAGAAGAGGGCTGGCTGGGGCAGAGCTGGGAGGAGAGGGCTGGCTGGGGCAGGGCCCCATCTTTAGCATGATCCCGATTGGAGAATGAATAACTAACATCTATTCTTTTAGATCAACATTTTAGATTTCTAATTACTCAGCTTTATCAGAATAATTATATTCAAATGGAAAAACATTTGGTAAATGTTCTCCTGCCTATGATATTCCAAGTTAACTATAGTTTCTTAATAATTTTTTGCTGACCTATCATTCTGGTGGACTGCTGAATAAATCCCATGTTCTGTGGTCTGGCTCTTGGGTTTTATATTTGAATGACCACCTTTTTTTAGGGCCTAGAAGTAGACTTGTCTCCACCCTTTTTTGTTTTGTTGGAGTTTGCTACAAGCCTCCAAATATATCAGAATCTACAGACAACCTGCTGCTAAGGCAAGTGGATAAAGCCACTAATTTATACAATGTAGTTATTATGGGGCACTTTAAATACCCAGATACAGAGTAGAAATATGAAATCTGTGGATCTCAGAAATCTAAAAGATTTCTATCAATAATTAAAGATGGCTACCTTTCCCAACAAGTGCATACTAGGTGGATGGCCATCTTAGACTTAATACTAACCAATGTATCAGACAAAATAACACATACAGGTCGGGGAACACCTTGGAAATAGTAATCATAATATTATTTATTTCTACTTAACTGTCACTAGGTTTCCTTATCAAGGAGCCACAAAACACAGAACCTCAGAAAGGCAAAATTGGACCATCTTAGAGATGCTGTAAACATTACTGACAGGGAAATGTCCTCGAAAACAAATACACCAAATGGGATAAATAAGTAAGAAATTCTTAATACCCAATGTGATAGATATATACCTTACAAGAATATAAAGGGTCGAAACTAGAGTAAACCTATGTGGCTAAAGAAAAGGGGAAATAAATAACAAAACCAGGGAATTTAAACATTTAAAGGAAGAGAGCACTGTGGAAGCATTACAGAATGATAAAGAAAGAAATAAACAATGTAAACAACAGATAAGGGTGGCAAAACTAGCCCCCAAATATTCTACTGCCATGTAAACAGTATAAAATACAAACCTGAAACCCCTCCCCCCCCCCCCCCCGGAAACCAAGGAGGAGGCAACTATAGAGGGGAATGGAGAAAAAGCCAATGTACTAAACCTCTTCTTTGCTTCTATATTCACAGAGGAACGTGATATGCAGTGTGAAATGCAGAGCAATAACCCAAACTATCCATTAAATTTCACTTGTCTGACCAAAGGAAGAAGTATGGCACCGCCCTAAACAGATTAAAATAGACAAATACATGGGACCAGAAGGCTTTCTAAGAAATGTGTAGTAGCTCTGTAAAGGTGAGCTTATTATTTCTTATCAGCATGGATTTACGAGGAACCGCTCCTGCCAGACAAACCTCATCAGCTTTTATGAGGAGGTAAGTTCAAGACTGCATCAGAGTCATTGGATATCATATATCTTGACTTTTCGAAAATACTGTGTCACATGAAAGACTGGTACAAAAGGGGAGAATGCTTGGACTGAGGGAAAATGTGTATACATGGGTGAGCAACTGGCTTAATCATAGGAAACAGAGGGTGGTCATAAACAGTACATACTCAGATTGGGTCACCATTGCGGAGTACCACAGGGAACAGTGCTGGGTCCAATTCTTTTTAATATACATATATATCTGAATGATATAGTTAATGGGTTAAAAGTGGAATCTTAATAATTGTGGATGATACTAATCTGTGAAAAGTAATTAACAGAAAAGAGGTTAGCATGCAGCTACAAAATGATTTAGATAAATGGGAAGTTTGGGCAGAAAATATGGCAAATACAGTTTAATACAGATAAAAGGTAAGGTTATCCACATGGCCAAGAGTAATTGATGCCATAAATACACTAAATAGGGAAATGTTGGGTGAAACAACAATGGAAAAAGACCTAGGGGTTTTAGTAAACAATAAACTAAATAATAAACTAAACTGTGGTGATCAATGTCAGGCAGCAGCTGCCAAGGCAAACAAGGCCATGGGGTTCATCAAGAGGGGCATAGGTGCTCATGACCAGAGCCTCATTTTACCCTTGTATAAGTCACTGGTCAGACCCCATATGGGATATTGTGTAGAGTTCTGGGCACTAGACAAATCAGAGCTTGAGCATGCTCAAAGGCGAGCCACTAAGTTAATAAATGGAATGAGGGAACTAGAGTACTCTGAAAGCTTGTCAAAGTTAGGTTTATTTAATTTGGAAAACAGGTGCCTGAGGAGTGACTTAATAACTATGCATACATATATCTAGGGTCAATATAAACATCTGTCCCACAAAACCCAGGATTTTGGCTATCCTGGGTTTTGGTTCTTGACCCCCAGGCACCACGATGCCCCGCTGTGAGAAACCCCCCAGGTCGCCTAATCTGACTTACACTTCCCCGGTCTTACGGCGCCTGTGTGGCCTCTCGTCCAATCAGTGCACTCTGATCTGCTCCCACCCCTAAGAGTTTGTCTAAGCGAGTGTATCCAAGCATGCTGGTGGCCACATCCCCTGGTACCCTCTAACAGGAAGCGTGGCCATTCACAAATGCCTGGTGCGGGGACACGCCCTGCCAAAGGTATAGCGTGGATGCAGCCGCTGCTTGCGCATACGCCATTGGACCAGGGAAGAAGGTGAGTTTCTGGCCCACCTATGGGGTTTCACACAGTGCGGCATGCTGATTCTGGATGCCCCGGGGGGGAGAGAATCAAGCGGCACTGGATCTTCATCTGCATCTTATAGATTATAGAACGCATCTCATAGATTCCAGGGCCATCGGACTGTGGGTTTTGGTCCACTTTAAAGCCAGGGTTGTAAGTAAAAGTTAGGGGCATCCACTAAAGTTCAAGGAAAGATGCTTCTTGCATCATCATAGAAGGGGATTCTTTACTGTAAGAGCAGTGAGACTATGGTACTGTCTGCCAGAGGAGGTAGTCATGAAGAATATACTAAAAGAGTTTAACAGAGGCCTGGGTGCCTTCCTTGCATGTAATTACATTACCAGCTATGGAAACTAGACCTGAACCAAAGTCTTTTTTTTCAGTCACACTATGTTAAGATGGTGTAGGAGGAGGTTTAGCTGGAAAATCAATTATTTTTTTCACAACTGGGCCACCGCTGAGCTGGACGTATCGCTTGAGGTACTCAGGTGGGGACTTCAGGTGGGAGGCGCAGGGGGGTCAAAATGGGTTCTGTGCCACTTTAAATTAATTAGTAAATGTGTTTCTGTGTAATCAACACAGTATGCAACACAAGAATTTGAATTCCATAGCTCAGACACTCAGACACAAGGCAGCATGTGTGAAGAATAATTATAGGGACTTGCAGAACAAGTTTAAGTGAATACAATGACAAAAATGTTACAGATGACTACTTATTTTATTTTATATACAGATACACACACACACCACAATGCCACGCCCACCTGGAATAATTTAGTCTAACAATTGGCTGATCTGAAGAATGCGGGCTGGAGTGACCCAGTCCCATGCCTGCATCCCCAGCTTCCCTATAGACTGGGAAGCACTCCTGCCCCAGCTTATCAGAATGGCTGGGCACCGACCACATCACAGCTACATGGAAGTGGAAGATTTGGCATGTTTTATAGAATTCTCCCATTCAAATAAATAGACGGACGGGCTCTTGTCGCTCTGTGTGCCCTCGCCAAGATGGCCATGCCAAAAGCTAAGAAACGCTGGTGGGGGATTAAACATTCTTTCTAGCAAGGTGTGTAGTGTAACTGAACACTGGACTTCTGCTTTAAAGCCCAAATGCATTAGTGGGAAAAATCTTCTGGAAATTGCAAAAAAGATCTGGTCTATAATGATTGGCTTAATAGGAGGAATTGGTGATGTTCTGACAACTAAGGGGGCCATTTAGGAAGGGATAGCGCTAGGTAGTGCCTCGTAACGGCAGGCAACGTCTGGTGAACGCTGGGCGCTGTACGCAAAACCACATTTTAGAAAGCGAATCTGGTGAGCGCCTCTAACAGCACTATGTAGCGTCACATGTATTAATTCAGATGGCTCAGTGTATAGCACCGGCGCTCTGTAGCTCTCTCCTGTAGTACCTGTCGCTCTGTAGCTCTCTCCCATACATTTCAATGGGGATTCATTAGTTGTGTATAAATAGCAAGTTTGGCCCTGTTTTGTGACCTCTCCTGGTATGCAGAATTGTCATTACAGGTCTGGCAGTAAAGTGTTAATAGCCCAGTGTTAAAACAGTGTCATTCCATGTGTTTTCTCTTTGTTACTGGTGGATATGGGTTCAAAAACAGACTTTGATCACACAGCGTCTGGCGCTCTATGCTACAGCGCCCAGCTTTAGAGCGCCGACGCTGTGTATGTCTAGTGTTTTGTTAAATATGGGGTGGAACATCGAGTGCCGGACGCACTGAGCTGTCATTACCTCTCGCTCACTGCAGCGCTGTACGGTTGTTAGAGAGCCCAACAGACATCACATTCATTAATGCCGGCCAGGTAATTACAGCGACCGCCACGCTAGGTTACAGCGCCCAATACCCGCTCACAGCGTCTGGTAGCGGTTGCTCTAAGGGCTCTATACAGACACTCATCTGACAATACCTGGCGTTAGTAGTGAATCAGCCTCCACGTCATTGGGACCTGCCATTCAGTGTGTAGCTATCAAACTGTTATGTGCATATGTAGCCACTCCTAAAGAGGTAAGTATTCTGTCTGGGGGTAAGGTTGTAGGCATTTATGTTAATAAAACACTATTATCTACTCTAATTAATAAAAAGCTTGCTCTAAGCTGAGCCACAGAATTTAGAAGTAAAAGGCCATAGAGCTTAACACAACATCTGTAAGAGGACTAAGCTAATGATTGGGATATATATCATCACCTCTACCCTGGTGAAGCCCCTCCTTGTATACATTTATTTCCTAATATACACAAAGAAGGGGCCCTCTCAAGCCAATTATTAGCAGCATGAGCTCTGTTACGTGTTACAATGTGGTAAACTATTCACTAAGCTGCCTTGGATGAACATATACAACATCGCATCTAGGACTCTCAGGATTACACAACCAAATTCCAGGTCCAGCTTAAACTGGACCTTCATCGTCATTTAATGAAAAGCTCAAACTATTCTCCACCATCTAAAATGTATATTTATAAGTTTTTAGTCACTTACTTATTATTCATTCCCCAATGGGCTCTGTTCAGGACTCTGGGCGCCGCCATCTTGCCTCAGAAGCATCACATATTGAGGAGAGGAGAGGAGTGAAAAGTACAGGGGGGCAGCTTATAGCTGTGCTTTGCTCAGACAGATCAGAGCTGGGGTTAGGAAAAGGACAGCAATCCCAGAATACAGAGCGGCATAGTAAGAAGACACTTGCTGTCTGTAGGCAGCCCGAGTCTCCATTGCTCACCATCTTAGATGTTAAAAGGCTCAGAAAACACAATAGGTGCCGGTAGGAGGATTTTCAATGTGGGCAATGTGTATGTACAGGGTGGGGGAAACATACAAGAGAGGCTCTTATTCAGGGTGAAGGTCCGGTTTAAGGAGTGTTGGGGATGCCACTAGAGGTTCCCGGGGTTTAACATGGCGCAGCATTCCAAATTAGCATGCCCATTCCCTGGCTCACCTGTGGAGCGTGCACAGCTACAGAAAAACTGCGGATGGAGTGCCGGTATCGGGTAAGATTACCAGTGTCCTGAATGGGGGATTCACACAGCGGGGTATCCAGTATAGGATGCCCAGGGGGCTGGCTATTGGCCAGTCCTGGAGTCTTTTAGATCCCAGGCTGGCTGCAGGGAGTGATTGGTCCACTTTAAAGCAAGCCTAAAGTTAAAAAATACTTCATGCCTGATTTACCCTGCACCTAGATATCCTGATTTGTGTTGCCTGCCTAAACCCCCCACAGTACAGAGACACTTTTGTCAGATGGTGTCAACCAGAAATGGCTCCACCATGTAGTGTCAAGTGTCTCTTGTTGTTAAAGGTTTGACTGCCACCTTTGTGTGCAGCTGTTTTCTGTGTCCTTATCGGTGTTCCTCAAAAAAAGGTAATTATCTCTGTATTGCAGGGGTATACTGTGGTCAGGCATCTGAAATAAGTACTCCTGGTGAGACAAGGGATGCAATGCTCTGAGTTAGTAGGCTGGAGGTCTTCTTGAAAGCTGGAGAGATATATGTAACTGGCAGATTAAGACCATTCTGGTTTAATAAATACCCTCCTTATTGTGGCTAGGGAAGTTGTCCCCCCCACCTGTGATATAACATCTATTATAAAATGGCTGTTGGATTGGGGAATCCCCGGCGATCAAGGATAGTCAAATCCTGGGTTTTGATCCATTTTAAGCATATTGATAACCTTATCAGCATAGTCAGTCAGGTAGTGCACCTTCCCAAGAAGAAGAGACACAACAAGAGGAGGCCGGCAACCATACTGTCAGCCTTCTGTCTGAATTCATTAACCAGAGCTTTGCTAGATTAAAGCTGCAGGAATTTAATTTTTAAAAGGGTTTCCCCATTTTTTTGGAACAACAGATGCTCTTTAAGGTCTAACTCCTAAGTGAGCCACCATTTTAGTTCTCCTGTTTTTGGAGCCAAATACTAAAAAATACCTTTTTTTCCTTTTATTTAGAACAAGCAATAGCTAGATGCTATCCAAAGTGAACAGGAAAGAACGCGCCTAATAATTATAAACAGTGGTAGTGATTTTACAATTCAACTCTTAATATTTCATATTGTGCCTTTGAAATTGGCAACAATTACTGTTAATACTTTTAGTGACTTTCTTTTGTTTGTTACCAAATGTATCTGTGAGAAACTTCAAAGCAATGCTTTTTGTCTACTTTGTTTTCCTGTTTTATGTAAAATGGCAACTCCCACAAAGTTTAAAGGAAATCGCAAACTAATGTGCTAATCCCACAGCCACTAAACAGACATAAAGTAAGACTTCAAGCATTATTTTGGGGTTTGAAGATTGTGGGAGCTTGTTGTTTGGTTGCACTGGGAGATGACCAGAAGGACAATGGAAAAACATCTTAAAGCGGAACAAATCCCAGGATTTTCACTTTTCCGGCTTTGGTTCGCACCCCGGGGCATACCCCACTGTGTGAAACGGCATGTGCAGACTTAGGCCCTTATTTATCACGGGCTAGCGCCAGGTAGTGTCTGACGAGCGCCAGGTACCGCCAGCTATCGGCGGCTACCGACTCAAGTACGCCCGGCGGCGGTCACAATGACGCATTTATCAAGCAAAATGAGGCTAGTGCCGGCGAGAGCGACGGCTAGCGCGGCATTCATCATGAAGCCGCCTGGACCGAACAGCGCCGCTGCAAATTCCTTCTCAGCGCCAGGTATGAGCTGTCGCTCCCTGGCGATGTCCAATGCATTTCAATGGAGCAATCTATAATTAATCATAATTAATTGGTATTAATTTTTTTTTTTTTTTTTTAATGTCAAAAATTCGGAGACCACTTCTGCAATGTTAGGATTTATTTTTAAGTAAAAAAAAATGTAAAAAAAAATTTGTGCAGAATTGATCTAACAGGTCTGAGATTAATGTATTCATATTACAAAATGTTTATAAAAACATGTATAATGTTACATTCAAAAAATATGGTTGTTTAGGGGTTAAAAACTAGTTAATACCCATCGCCGCCAGCGCTCTGGGGTTTAAACAAGGAATGGACAGCGACAGCACATTCGGAGCGTGATTTGTTAATGAATATGAAGCTAGCCGTTCGCTCTGGCCATTCGTTGTCAGGCGCTCACATACAACGCTGAACCTGTGAAACAGCGACCCCTAAGCCCGTATTCAACATTACCGCACACCGACTGAGTCGCTGTCATCAAGCTAATGCCGGCCAAGCACAGCGAATACTGGCTGGCGCTGAAAAAATCACGCTACAGTCGCTCATCTGGCGCTACCTGGCGCTATTAATGAATCGGCCTCTTACTTCTTCCTGGTCCAACTGCACCTGTGTGGGCTCTCGTCCAATCAGAGCTGCCTGCTGAAGTGATGTAATGCAGCAAGCAGCTTTGATTAGTGTGAATGGGGAGTGAGAGTGGGCCCATGCCCTGCTGCCCTGCACTCACAGACCAAGAATGCAGGGATGCGGCCGAATTACGTCAGAGCCCACTCCGCAGCTGCCACTTCCCACGCCTTCTGGGGCCTGAACATGTGGCAGGGCAGAACTTTGCTGTTCTTTTTCCTGTGGTGTATAACTGTCTACTATGTATGGTTGGATTTTAATATCTTTATTAAAAGTTACGTTTTAAAAGATCAACTATTGCTACAAGTCTGGCTTCATGGACATCACTGGCTTCAGTGATGGTCTGGCTTCATGGACACTCCCACCATTGGCCCAACTATATTAAATGGGACCCTTTTACAGCTCATACAGTAGTTTTTTTCTGTATAAGGTAGAGGAGCAACAATGTTGGATGCCCTCAAGTTACGCCTCTGGCTCCCACATCCAGGAAGTGCTGGTATGTCTTTCTGGATACTCCAGCCTTCTTGTTCCCAGCTCTGTGAATCCTGTACCTCCAAACCTCTGGATTTTTACCTGTTTTTTACCTTGGTTTTTGCCAGCCCTCAACCCCTACTTGGACTTTAATATTGAACCTATGCTGCCTGCCCTCAACCCCCTGCTTGGATTTTTTATTGATCCCATGCTGCCTGCCCTCGACCTTGAGCCTGAAGTTTGACCTTGATCCCACCATTGGGCCTCTGCTCTGCTCCTGGCTGTGTCTCCTTTTCTCTCATGCCCAGGCCCTGTCACTCAGTACCGGCCAGGTGGATGGCCCAGGAGTGTCCCACAGCCCACTCTGTCTCTCCATGTGGGTGGGCTCCAGAGAATACCAGGACACCTTGTAGATTCAAGGACCTGGTGAGTCTGGGTATTCAATAGCTTCACTTCCTTGGGCTCTACCTTATAAGGGCATAGGGGCCGATACACTTGCAGGGCCAGAGGCCCTATGATTCCCACTTCTGGCCAGACTTCCCCGAACAATAGGTGGGTGTACCTGGATCTCACTAGTTTCTTACAATCTTGGGCTGGTAGCACTGCTAGCCAACTTTGATTTTGAAGTGAAGCAGGCATTACATATGTTTGATCTTCTACGCCACTGCATCTACAGTCCTCCACAACCTTTTTTGTGTCTCCTCACAAGAGCCTCTCTGTGGTTTTTAAGCATGATAAAGGGATCTTTTAGTTTTGACCCTATGGGGTTACACATTCTCTGAACACCTGAATACTGGTCAGCCTCCTCCATTACCGAAATTCTACTTAACGGGCAGTTAAAAACTATAAACTGGATAGATAGGCTTCATAAAGGTACATTTTAAAGGGGGAGTAATCTGAGAATGAATGTCTTTGATGTGGCAGTGCCTATGTCTAGTGTATTCTTTAGTGAACTGTCTTTGGTATACCTTTTTCGTTCTATTTTTGTCATCTGGCGTTTCTTTGCCTGTCAGCTTCACTCTATATATTACTGCAGCAGGTTATTGTCGCGATGTTTTACATCCATCCCTCAGTCCAGTTTATGGATCTCTGGCCTGCTACTTTGTATGTTCCTTGTGTGGGTCTGTGGCCTTCTAAGTTCTGCTACTTTGTGATTTCCATGTGCGGGCACCAACCTTTCCAAATCCTGCTCCTCTGTGAATTCTGAGCGTGAACCCCTAGGAAGACATTTGTCCTTTCTTTGTCCACCGTAGAGTCTCACACAATCTGATTTGTTACTTCCATTCACTATCTATGCCCTGATACCTTTTCCTGGTCCATGGTTTTAGTACTTTTTGTCGGCCTTTTCCTTTTAGCCCTTTTTTATTTGTCTTCTTGGCATCCGAGTACTTTTGATGCTGCTTTTACAGTTACTGGCACTTTTTTTGGTATTCTTTGTTCACCTTTCATTTGCTTTAGCACCAAAAGGAGGAGCGCAAAAAAGTGGCAAAAATAAGCAAATACCACACATTTACATTTCACTATTATACTCCTCCTACTCTACTCCAACTCCCCCAGCCTCCTATTATGGTTAATACAATACATCTATTATGTGCATTATTGGTTGATCATATTGATCACTTGGTGGATTTACTTTTTTATGAGTTTTGGCTTACATGTGGGTATGATAATTGGGTTGGAATATTAAATGGAGCAAAATATGATCTGTAATGTAGTATTAGTTTCCTTTTTTCTTTGCATCTTATATTATTTTGATATATTTAATTGTTGGGATGTTTATTGGTTTTATATAATATGTGTATGGTTTAATTCATGTGTAATTATTGTATTGGATTCTATTTGATCTGGTTTCAGATTCTTTAAATCATGCTCTAATGAAGATGTATTTTTATTTAGTTTCTGTTGTAGCATTTTTTTTTAATTATGTACCAAAATACCCCATATTGCCCCACAAAAATATATGGTTTATACTTTGTACAGAAGTATCAGCATCTGAAGGAGCAGATAAAAAATGGTATTTGACTTTTGTTAATTTATTTTTCTAGTGACTTAAGCATGGCAAACAGACATTTTGGAAAGGCTTGTGTGTTAGCACACTGGGGTGTTTACAGCTGCCAAAAAATATTTTCAGCTTTGCTTGTGTCTGTCAAGTGTTGGTGAGAGTTTCATTTTAAGAAAAGGAACAACATGCACTTCAAAGATTAATTATACATCTAGTGCCGCGCCAGGAACAAAAACAAGCCGACAACATCCTGGTTGCGTGCTTTGGGAAATACTGTTTGTTCCTGCGTTACAAAATACAACAGTGTCACAAGATGTTAGCAAGTCGCCGGCTACCTCCAGCTCTGTTAAAAGAAAGGTGACAGTTTAAAGTGTGGGGGGGGGGGGGGGGGTAGAGCAGGGAGGGAAGGGCAGAGTCCTCATATTTTTTAATAAGCTCATATTTTTGTAATAAGCTTGAAGACTTAGAAAGCAGATTGTGGTTATGAGATTGAAGAAAGTTGAAACAGGAACTATGATCTATCAGAAAGGAAATGGGGCCAACACTAATGCAAGATTCAGTTTGCTATATGTGCAATGAGCTGTTACCATTGTACACCACAGCCTTCATACTGAAAGCAAAAAAAAAAAAACATTTCAGATTTCAATGGATATTTAAAATCTATTTCTCAGAATGTATTCAGGATAGTAAACTATGCAGTGTGATATCCTGTGACTGCTCTCTTTGATCAGCTACAGGGAGGGCAATGCTTATTTTAAAGGGTTCACCAATGCAGATTGCAGTGTATGTTCTTTCCTTCATGTGGCAAAGGAGTCTCCTTTATGAGTGTGGAATTAGAGCTTGTTGAGCCACGCCAGAGTAAGAGGTGATTTTAGCTGCACTGGGTGCACCATCCAGTAAAGGGATTTTTTTGTCACAGTGGTGCTTTGTGTCCCCTGTTTGTAATGATGACTAGTAATGATTTGTGTGATGTGCCACCAAATATTCCCAGAAAATGATTGTGATTAAACAGGTTTTGTTATACACCTGTTTATTTTCTTTGTGTTGGGACAACACTAAAAGCTGAGAACAAAAAGGCCAAACGTTATATAATTTCACCCAATACTCCAAAGATGGGCCAGACAAATTTACTTGAACCCTCAGCCTCAATATTTGGTTGCACAGCCTTGCGAATAAATAACTGAAATCAATAGCTTCTTACACATCTCAACTGGAGTTTTGGCCAACTCTTCTTTTGCAAACTGCTTCATGTCTCTCATATTTGAAGCGCGCTTTCACCTGACAGAAATTCAGTGGGATTTAGATCAGGTGTTTGGAATCATTGTCCTGCTGGAAGACCCATGACCTAAGACGCAAACCAAGATTTTTCTGACACTGGGCCCCACATTGCGACCAAAATCCTTTGATTATTATTAGATTTCATGATGCCTTGCACACTGTCAAGACACCCAGTGCCAGAGGCAGCGAGATAACCCCAAAATATCTTTGAACCTACACCATATTTGACTGTAGGTACAGTGTTCTTTTCTCTATAAGCCTCAATCCATTTTCGGTGAACAGTAGAATTATATACTTCAGTGTCCCCAAAGCATTTTTGCAGAAGCTTACTCAAGTACATTTTGGTAAACTGCAGTGCAGCTTTTTTATGTCTCTTTATCAGCAGTGGGGTCCTCCTGGGTCTACAGCCATACTGCCTACAGTGTTTTATTTCATTTTAATGCACCCTGAGCCTGCAGGACAGCTTGAATTTCTTTGGAACTTGGTTGGAGCCAAAGAGTTTGAATGAGCATCACATGCTTGAAACAAAGTTGTTTATACACAATTGTTAAAAGGTGCCAACAATTTTGTCTGCTACGTTTTGTAGTTTTGTGTGAAAATATGTTCAATTTGCCTCTTTTTCTCTGTTTTTTGTGTTGTTACATAGTTAATACGGTTGAAAAAAGACATATGTCCAACCAAGGGTGTTGGGGTCGGGGAAGTTATTTTTTATTTTATAGGGGAAGCTATTTATTTTATTTTTTGTTTTTTTTTTACATTTTTTTACTGATAACCACTAATAGTAACTGTTAATGTTATTTTCTTCTAAATAAGCAACTAATCCTTTTTTGAAGCTGTCAGTGGTTGATGCTGTAACAAGCTTCTGTGGCAGGCTATTCCATAGATTTATAGGGCCTGATGCAGAGCCTCCCCCGATCTGAGCTTAAAACCTTCCGATTGTCCGGGGCTCCCGTTTGAATCGTGGCTCAAATGTGATGCAGAGCCTCCGTCGGAATGGCTCCCTAACTGATCCGTCAATTTGTCTTTACTCGGGAAGTTTTTTTTGCTCTCTCGGGTGCCTTCAATTTGATCGGGGCTTCCGTTCCCGTTCACACAGGCGGCCCGTTTTTCCCTGCTTTTTCCTTGGTTTTTGAACGTACCTGCTTGGTTTCCGTCGTATTTGACCTTCCATTTTGTTGATTTTTTCAAGTATACTTACATCTCCATGGCTCTTCAGTTGGCAATCTGGCTACACGCAAGCGCACATCCCTAAACCTCCATTGGAATATGCATATGGCACCAACTGCCAATTTGACACATATATATATTGTCAAATGTATTTTTGGGTGTTCCTTCTTCCTTGCCATTAATGCATACCTTAATCTCTTTGGTGTTCCTTCTTCCTTGCCATTAATGCATACCTTAATCTCTTTGGTGTTCCTTCTTCCTTGCCTTTAATGTTTACCGTAATTGGTTGTGAGTTTTTCTGATTTTTTTGTCCCATATCTAAACCTTTTGTGTCATGTAAATGTGTGATGATGTTGTGTGATTGTACATTTGCAGGAAAGACAACTCACAAAATCTGTTTATGTTTTTTTTAATCAATTTTTTTTTTTTTTGGTTTTGTGGTTTTGAGATAATTTTTTTGATAAAACAAAAGTAAAAAACAATTTAAATTTGAATTAAACATGTAAAAAATTAGGCCTCGGGGTCTTGTGGCTGTGTTTTTCTTTGATCTGTGAATGAAAAACAACATTAGTTTAGCATTGTTTTTATGGTTTGGTTGGGCGTTGTTTTTTTGGGGCCCTTTTTAAACCGGACCTTCAGCGTGATTTATTGAAAAGCCCAAACTCTAAAAAAATGATTCCGCAGCATCATCTGTAAAAAAAAGATACAAGGACCCACCATTAATCCACAAAATACATTAACAAGTTTCCTGGCCTAACTAAAGTCACTTTATTAACCTCTTGCTGCCTCACATTGCCCTAGTTCTTCTATCTGCATGTAGCCTAGTTTGTAGCTGCGTACATGGGCTAAACTAAGGTGGGCTTGTATTTAACGTGACAAACTAAGTTGTTTCAGACTATTCTTGCGCTTTGTTTTTTATTTATTATAAGGAATGTGTGCGCGCACATAAATGCACGCTCGCATACTCACATCCATGATGATGTCGTCCTGCTCCTGTGTAAAGATGGCATACTGTAGCTCCTGGTATAGCTCTGACGTTCCCCCGCAGTGACGTGCAGGACATCCCAAATTGGAATGCCCCAGAGACATGATGCCTGTAACCCAGCCCTGGATTTCTTCACACTCCAAAGGGCTGGGTTACATGGGTTTTGGCCTGCTTTAAAACATCATGACCAAATCAGGTTAGGATGGAATAACCCACCTCCTTTACATTATTATTAAAGTAACACAGGTTCCCTCACATAAAGCAGAACAAAACCCAGAGCGGCCACTGGTCTTCCCCCTGGAAATCCCAGATCGGGATGCCCCACTGTGTGAAACCCTTTTTACTGAGACTTTACTCAGAAATGGCAGACTCCCTCTCTTAAAGCGGAACAAGCCATGATTAGTTTAATGACCTTTGCAGGCGTATATTGTAGTGCCCCACCAGTCTGATCAAGACAACGGAACCTCATCTTCAAGAGACCAAAGGCTCGCTCCACCACAGAGTGAGTCCTCCTGGGGGCAGTATTGTAGGGCTCCTCTGCCTGTGAAGATGGGTGCAGGATTGGGGTCAGCAGCCAGGGGAGCAAAGGATAGCCAGAGTCTCCTCCCCAAAAACAACAAAAAAAAACTAACAAAATAAAAATAACTCATTAAAAAAGTCTGGGGAATACTACTTAAGAGGGCAAGAACATGACGCAATAGGGTTCTATCACTTAACCCATTTAATTTAAGGTAACAAAAATTAGGCTAAAAATATACTAACCAAATAATTACTAAATAGTGTGTTAAGGGAAAAAAAAAAAAAAGACAGGGTGGGCAACCAATATAAGTTTCATACACATACCCAGTAAGGCGGGTGAGCTCAAATAGGTGCAGCCTGGTTTCTGCCATACTGCATATTATTGCCCAAGTGCAAATACGGCTGCTCTGACTGCCCGTAAGTGAAGGCTCGGCGGCCCCGTTTGATTAGGCTGATTTCAATTGGAAATCAAGGCTGCATCACTGAAAAAAACGGAACAATGGACTAGGCGTCTGTTTTGCCGGGAAACAGCCTTGTGCGAGCCGACAATCGGAAAGGCGGCTGAGCGCACACCTGAGCGCATAAGCGCACACTAAAATCAACGTAGCACCCTTTCCGGACCCGATCAAAGCCCAAAACCAACGGGAAAACGCACGGGAGAGCTTAACGGGGAGGCTCTGCATCAAGCCAATAGTTCTTATGGTAAAAAACGATTGTCGCCTCCGGAGACTAAATTTCTTTTTTTCCAATCGAAGGCAGTGCCCCCTTGTCCTTAGAGAGGATTTTACATGAAACAGTGTTCCCCCATATTTTTTGTATGGTCCATTTATATATTTATACAAGTTAATCATGTCCCCCCTCAATCGCCTCCTCTCAAGACTAAACAGATTTAATTCTCGTAATCTTTCCTCATAACTAAGATCTTTCATTCCCTTTATTAGTTTGGGGGCTCTCCTCTGCACCCTTTCCAGAGTCAGAGCGTCCTTTCTATGAATGGGCGCCCAGAACTGGACGGCATATTCCAGGTGAGGGCGCACCAGTGCCTTGTAAAGAGGCAAAATTACATCTCTATCCTGTGATTCTATGCCTCTTTTAATGCACGATAGTATCTTGGTGGCCTTGGAAGGAGCTGCTTGGCATTGCATGCTGTTATTTAGCCTGTGATCTACCAGTACCCCCAGATCCTTCTCAACAAGTGACTCTCCCAGTTTTACTCCCCCGAGGACATATGTGGCCTTCAGGTTATTAGACCCCAAGTGCATGACTTTGCATTTTTCCACATTGAACTTCATTTGCCAAGTGGATGCCCAGACACTCAATGTGTCCAAGTCAGCCATCTTCAATAGATTGAACTGTGCTACATATCTTTGTGTCATCTGCAAAAATAGAGGCAGTGCTTTTAATTCCATCTTCTATGTCGTTTATAAACAAGTTAAATAATAGTGGGCCCAGCACTGAACCCTGGGGTACGCCACTTACAACCGGTAACCATTTAGAGTTGGTATCATTAACCACAACTCTCTGCACACGATCCTTCAGCCAGTTTCAATCCAGTTACAAACTGCATTTTCTAATCCTGAAGATCTCAATTTCCCCAATAAGTTTCAATGGGGGCAGTGTCAAATGCTTTTGCAAAATCCAGAAAAACTATATCCACAGCCACCCCTCTGTCCAGGCTTCTACTCACCTCCTCATAGAAGCCAATCAGGTTAGTCTGGCAGCTTCTGTCCTTAATAAAACCGTGTTGGTTGTCACTTATAATATTATGGATAGTTACATGTTCGTGTATGTTGTCCCTTAATAGTCCCTCAAGCAATTTCCCCACAATGGATGTTAAGCTAACAGGTCTGTAATTGCCCGGAGAAGACCTAGAGCCCTTTTTAAAAATGGGCACCACATTTGCCTTGCTCCAGTCCCTTGGCACTATACCAGTTGCTAGTGAGTCTTTAAAGATCAACAACAGAGGTGACGAGATAACGGAACTGAGTTCTTTGAGAACTCTTGGGTGAAGTCCATCTGGTCCTGCAGTCTTATTCACATTTAAATTATTTCGTTTTTCTTGGATGATATCCACATTTAGCTTGTTAATTATTATACTTGGGCTATTGCTATCAGTGGCATATGTTGTCACAATAAACTTGAGGGAAATGTATAACAAACAGTGTAATCACAACAATTTTAGCAATACTTTATTTTCTGGAAAAATTCAGGTGTCAACACTTGCAGCCTTGACTGTACGTGTTGTGGTGTTTCATTCGAGGGTGTGTTCACCAGGAGGTAAACAGAAGGAAGGAGGTATTATTCCTTGCAACCACCTCTACGTGGATATGCCCTCTTTGTTGCAGTGAATGCAGCATAGTATGTTGCAGTCACTGTGATGGAGGTGGAGGGTACAGTCTCATCCACCAATTTTTTTTGTGGACGAGCATCCAAATGTGCATGCCACGGGACCTAATCTCAGGCCATATGTAGAGGAAGCAGCTGTGGGCGAAAAAGAGGTGAGTATTTGTTTTTCATGTTTGCCAGCACTGTTGTTTGAATAATCCACTATATATCCACTCACCTTGGATCACCCACAGCAGTTCCCCGGAGTCTGAATCTTCAATAGTCTTTCCAGCCTCAAAATTCATGCTGAAATCTGGCTATATTCTATAAGAGCACATTCGTGCCCAGCCGAGAATGGGTAGTGCAGGCACTGCATCGGTTTGCGCTCATGTGTGGAAAGTAAGGCTACACATGACAATGTCCAGAGAAATTTTAAGTTAAGGCTTCAGCTCCTGTTGTGCTGCCCTCTGCGATGAGAGTGGCTGGGATAGTGATGAAAGCACATTGTGTACATGGCATTGAAGTGAGCTGGCCTTGATTCCAGGCTAACCCCAGCAGAGGGGGTGTCAACTTGGCATGAGCTTCAGGACTAAATTGCTGGTCTTGAACGGGGCGGGGGGGGGGAGGGTTCTGGAGGCAGAGGAAAGAGGAAGGAGAAATCCCCCTTCCTTTCTGTAGCTGGAGGAAAGAGACAGCATGGGACTGACACTACATCAGGAAGATGCCAGGCAATTGATTTTACATTTTGACTAGTCAATCCAGTTAAGTTTGGACAGTAGAAGCAAATATATTCAAAATTCGATGGGGGTTGGACTGGAGCCTATAATTAGCCTGGGATATTATCGGCCCACAGCCAGTCCATGAAACCCCCACAAGCACCTCCCCCAGTGTGCCATCCAGACAGTCAAAGAATGCTTGAAGGCTAGGTCCATAGCATTGCAGTGCAAATCATTGCAGGTGTGGGTATGGCACAGCATCTGCAACAACTGCAACATCTCCCATATCCTGTGTGGCCATAGTCGGAAGGCCAGTAAAAACTATATGCTCACCTGTGACTCTGCATTTAAACCCTTGAGCCCTCTCTCCCCTCCACCCACACTGTCTGTATTTAACCTCTTGCTCCCTCCTTCTACACTATATTTGAGTGCTGTGGTAAGGTGCAAGGGGCCGTTATTGACGGCAGGTATGTAGCACCAATGTACCTGGCATTGGTGCAGTAAAGCCGTGTAGTCTGATTTCCAGCATCAGCTGCTGGTGGCAGTTTGCTGCTGTTGCTTTAGAATAGCCGAAAGGCTAACCTGGGACGGCTTTACTGGGATGGAGTAGAGCAGGGTGGGACTCCATCCCACTACCCAGGTCCGGGTTTTGCGGGCTGTTTAAATAGCCTGGGGAATCAGCTGTGGCTGTCCTTTTGTCTAGAGCTCACATGGGAGTGAGACTCTGTGAGCCTGGCTGAAATCTCCTGTGGAGGCTGTTTCATGCGGACCTGAGGCCTATTTGGACTGTAAACAGGACGTTTGCTCAAGGACTAAAAGCTGTTTGCCTGATTGAATCATTTATGCTGCTGTTTCCTGAAAAGGTGATGTAACCTGTATGGACATATGCTTTTGTGGATTTATGTGTGAAATAAACACAGACTTTACTTTGAACTGTTTGCCTCCGCCTCTATACTGCTGACACCCGGTCGCCTACCAGAGCTAATCTCCACATTTGGTGTCGGATGCGGGCACAGCAGTGAGGCCGTTGCTAGGAGCAACCGACGAAAAAGTTTTTTGTTGTGCATGTCCTATATTAAACCTGCCAGGCTGCTACCTGGGACTGCAGACAAAATGGAGGCAGTCGTGAAAGCGCTCGTGGAGGCCAACAGGCAGCAGCATGAGACCAACCAGCTGTTTTTGCAACATATGATGGCGCAGCAAGCTGCAGGTGCGCCCAAAAGTATTCCTGATGCCCGGAAAGCTGTCCGCTCGGCGCTCACAAAAATGACCCCTTCAGATGACGTTGAGACTTACCTGGTGGTGTTTGAAAAGGTGGCTGCAAGGGAGAAGTTGCCGCATGACCAGTGGGCTGATGTCATCGCTCCATTTCTGGCGTCTGGACCCCAGCAGGTGTTGTTTGATCTCCCAGAGGACCAAGCCGCTGACTACCCGACTCTGAAGGGTGAGATACTGGCGAGACTGGGGGTGAATGTGTGGGTTCGGGCTCAGCGGGTGCATCAGTGGAGCTACCAGTCGGCAGAGCCCGCCCGACCCCAGTATTATAAACTGCTGCACCTGCTGCAAAAATGGCTGCAGCCGGAGTTGTTAAGCCCCACTGCCATGTTGGACCGCTTGCTGGCGGACATGTTTTGGAGGGCTTTACCGCACCCTCTTCAGCACTGGGTTGGCCAGGTATGCCCTGACAACGCACTAGGGATGGTGGACCTAGTGGAGCGATATGAGGCCACCAGGAACTTGCAAGGCGGCTCCATGAGGAGGGATTCGGGGAAACCCCGGAGGTCCCCGCCCCAGCTCAGGCGAGTGGTGTCCCCTAAACCCTCTCAGGACCTACCCCCCAAAGTCCCTGCCCAAGTGTTGTGTTGGGGATGTAAGGAGCCGGGACATATCAGAGCCAATTGTCCCCACCAGGGGGAGCCCATGGACGTGAACTTTGGTTACCGCCCTTCCATGTATGCCAGGAGGCTGTGTGCTGCCGGTGTCCCTGAGCTTGTGGGGCAAAGTCACCTCTGTCAGGTGAAAGTGGGAGACACCCTGGCTGTGGCCCTTTTGGACTCGGGGAGTATGGTTACCCTGGCAAGACCCGCCTTAGTACTGCCCGATGAGTACACTGGGCAGAAAACCGGGGTTTTGTGCATTTATGGGGACTTGAGAGACTATGCCACAGCACAAGTGTCTCTCACCACCGTCTCCGGCAGCTGGAAACATGAAGTCGCTGTCGCCGCTAAGCTCCCGTATGAACTGATTATTGGGAGAGACTTTCCAGGGTTCAGGTCACTGTGGGCCAAGCTGGCAGTTCCGGAAACCCACGAGGCGGGTGTGTCCCCAATAGACTGGCCCTACTCAGGGGAGACCCCGGTGCCCTGGGAACCGGAATCAGGAGGCACCGTGGAAGAGGTGCCCGTCCCTAAAATGGAAGAGGGGGAGTCAACCCCACTAAATGTTATGGTTGGAGATGTGGAAGAGTTGGCAACAGGTCCAGAGTTGGCAGATCTCCATGTCTCCACAACTAACTTTGGTACCGCTCAACACCAGGACCTGACCCTGTCTCGGGCCTGGGAGAATGTTCTTGAGGTGGAAGGTGAACCACAACAGCCAGGGGCGGAGTTACAGTTTCCTCGCTTTGTGGTTCACCAGGAAATGTTGTACCGAGTAAACAAGGTACGTGAAGAGGTGGTGGAACAATTGGTGGTACCCAATCCATATCGCAAATTGGTGTTGGATTTGGCCCACCAACATGTTCTGGGTGGACACCTAGGCCAGCAGAAAACACTGGACCGCGTTTTACAACGATTCTACTGGCCCAGTGTGTACAAGGAGGTGGAGAGATATTGTGAGTCCTGCCCAACATGTCAGATGACCAGCCCTCAGCCTCATTACCGTGGTCCCTTAGTTCCTCTCCCAGTTATTGAGGTACCCTTTGAGCGGATTGCCATGGATCTAGTGGGTCCAGTGCCAAAATCCGCTAGAGGACACCAACATATTCTGGTGATCTTGGACTATGCCACGCGGTACCCTGAGGCAGTGCCCCTGCGTCACACCTCTGCCAAGCTCATTGCTAAGGAGCTTATGGAAATGTTTTCCAGAGTAGGTCTGCCTAAAGAGGTCCTGACCGATCAAGGTACCCCGTTTATGTCGAAAGTAATGAAAGAGCTCTGTAAACTGCTGCAGGTGAAACAGTTGCGGACATCCGTTTACCACCCGCAAACAGACGGCCTAGTAGAACGGTTTAATCAAACTTTAAAGACCATGTTAAAAAGGGTGGTCGCCAAGGATGGGAAGAATTGGGACTTGCTGCTGCCCTATCTGATGTTCGCAGTGCGAGAGGTGCCCCAGGCCTCTACGGGGTTCTCGCCCTTCGAACTCTTATACGGTCGACATCCACGGGGCCTGTTGGATATAGCCAAGGAGGCCTGGGAACAGCAACCCACACCCCACAAAAGTGTGGTAGAGTACGTGACTCACCTACAGGAACGGATAGAGACCGTCTTGCCGCTTGTCAGAGAACACATGGAGGCAGCGCAGCGGGCCCAAAGCAGGGTTTATAATCGGCAAGCCAGGGTACGGAACTTTAACCCCGGTGACAGAGTTGTGGTTCTGGTACCCACGGTGGACAGTAAATTTCTAGCTAGGTGGCAGGGTCCCTATGAGGTCATTGAAAAAGTTGGGGAAGTGACTTACAAGGTACATCAGCCTGGGCGGAGGAAGCCCGAGCAGGTGTACCATGTAAACCTGCTGAAACTATGGAAAGACAGGGAGACCCCTGGGGGTGACAGTCCCCGACCAGGTATGGTGGGGGTGGAGCTTCCCATTCCTCGGTCTGTTATTAGAGAAGCAGTAGTTGAGGTGAAAACTGGTGACAACCTCTCCTCTAAACAGACTCAGGAAGCCAGGGAGTTTATTAGCAGAAACACGGACGTGTTTTCAGAACTCCCTGGGCGCACTTCGGTCATCCAACATGATGTTGTCACGGAACCTCAGGTCAAGGTCCGGTTGAGGCCTTACCGGGTACCTGAGTCCCAGCGACAAGCTATCGCGGAGGAAGTGCAGCAAATGCTCCGGTTAGACGTGATTGAAGAATCAAAGAGTGAGTGGGCCAGCCCCATAGTCTTGATTCCCAAGCCCGATGGTACGTTGCGGTTCTGTAACGATTTCCGCAAACTTAATGAAGTTTCCAAGTTTGATGCCTACCCTATGCCCCGGGTAGAAGAACTCATTGAGAAGCTAGGCCAAGCCAGGTACTTTTCGGTTTTGGACCTCACTAAAGGGTACTGGCAGGTGCCCTTGACTGAGGCTGCCAAGGAGAAAACAGCCTTTATTACACCAGAGGGACTGTTCCAATACAAGGTATTACCCTTTGGGTTACACGGCGCTCCCGCTACGTTCCAAAGGTTAATGGATATTGTCCTCAGGCCACATCGTCGGTATGCTTCGGCATATCTGGACGATATAATTATCCATAGCACGGATTGGGAAAGTCACCTACCCAAAGTCCAGGCCGTAGTGGATTCCCTCAGGAAGGCTGGGTTGACGGCAAACCCGAAAAAATGTGCTTTAGGCCTAGAAGAAACAAAATACCTGGGCTATGTGATTGGACGAGGAGTGGTCAAGCCCCAGGTGAACAAACTAGAAGCCATCCGTAACTGGCCCCGGCCTAACACCACCCGCCAGGTAAAGTCATTTCTGGGGTTGGTGGGATATTATATGCGGTTCATTCCCAATTTTGCCACCCTAGCGGCACCATTGACAGACCTGTTAAAGGGACGCAAGTCTGTCATGGTGAAGTGGAATGAACAGGCCGAAAAAGCGTTCTCCGCTTTGAAGTCTGCCCTGTGTGGGTCTCCGGTGTTGGTGACACCCGACTTTAAGAGGGAGTTCATAGTGCAGACCGATGCCTCCGAGGTAGGTCTCGGTGCTGTACTGTCTCAGGAAGTCAACGTGGAGGAGCACCCCGTTGTCTACATGAGTCGCAAATTAACACCCGCGGAGACCCGGTATAGTATAGTGGAGAGGGAGTGTTTGGCCATTAAATGGGCCCTGGAGTCTCTTCGCTACTACTTGCTGGGGAGAAGGTTCCGGCTGGTGACGGACCACTCTCCCCTCAAGTGGATGTGCCAGGCTAAGGACAGGAATGCCAGGGTCACCCGATGGTTCTTGTCGTTACAAAACTTCAAGTTTACAGTAGAGCACAGAGCGGGACGATTATTGGGTAACGCGGATGCCCTGTCCAGAGCACATTGTTTGGCATGTGTCCACCCCCTCAGGGTTGAACAAAGGGGGGGGGGTATGTGGTAAGGTGCAAGGGGCCGTTATTGACGGCAGGTATGTAGCACCAATGTACCTGGCATTGGTGCAGTAAAGCCGTGTAGTCTGATTTCCAGCATCAGCTGCTGGTGGCAGTTTGCTGCTGTTGCTTTAGAATAGCCGAAAGGCTAACCTGGTACGGCTTTACTGGGATGGAGTAGAGCAGGGTGGGACTCCATCCCACTACCCAGGTCCGGGTTTTGCGGGCTGTTTAAATAGCCTGGGGAATCAGCTGTGGCTGTCCTTTTGTCTAGAGCTCACATGGGAGTGAGACTCTGTGAGCCTGGCTGAAATCTCCTGTGGAGGCTGTTTCATGCGGACCTGAGGCCTATTTGGACTGTAAACAGGACGTTTGCTCAAGGACTAAAAGCTGTTTGCCTGATTGAATCATTTATGCTGCTGTTTCCTGAAAAGGTGATGTAACCTGTATGGACATATGCTTTTGTGGATTTATGTGTGAAATAAACACAGACTTTACTTTGAACTGTTTGCCTCCGCCTCTATACTGCTGACACCCGGTCGCCTACCAGAGCTAATCTCCACAGTGCCTAGTAACAGAAATGCTGCACAGGATGGAGTTTTCTTCTTATAATACTTGTGGACTGCAACCTGACAGAGGTATCAACAAAGGTGGCTCCTAAAGCTATTACTGTTGTGGACAGAAAACTCCCAGTCTGGGACCTAGACACAAACACAGCCAAGTCGGGGTTGGGGCCTCTGGAGGATCAAGCCACTGAGATTTCCTGGCAGGGGGAGTTGGCAGGGGCAGGTTTAGCTTACTGTGGCTCAGAGAAAGAGCAGAATGCTGACATGGTGGTAGCTCAGTTGTCTTCTAGCCCAGAGGCCACACTTCCCTTTTCCGGCCACGCAGGCTTTCACAGCGGGGCAAAGTTTCTGCATCACTCTTATTTCCCTGGCCATCCAAACATCCCCAGATTGCTGCCTTAGAAATAAGAACAAAAATCATTCCCACAACATTTTTCCCTTTAAAGAGGGATTGGGGTGGGTGGAGTCTCCCTTTATTCCAGGGGTATAATAGGTGGAGTTAATGGTGGGTCACTGGGTAGGTCACCCCTTAAATGTCCAGTTTGCACCAGATCTGGGAGAGTGGTGGGAACAGTAAGCACAATGCTCCTGCTTTGGCACGCAGTGGTTTCGGGACACCTGGAAAGGACTCTGTCAGGAGAGAGAGAATCCATGGGGATGTCTGGGGCATGGATCTAACAAAGAGCCAACTAGTATCGGGAGTGTGCGAGGACATAAAGAGGTGCCTGGACTCCGGTAAGGTGCAGCTGCCCCTTTAGAAAACCCTTAAGCCCCAGGAAAATGTAGAACCCGATTGGGCGTTTTGTCCCTGGACATTCGCTCGCTACTGTGAGATTGGAATTTAAAGGAAAATTCCCTTTTTGTCAGGTTTTTGGTCTTCTGCCTTATTGTTTTCCTCTTTTGAAATGTAAAATAAACATTTGTGTTTGGCTTGTGTCCCCATAACCGTGATTCAGCATGCTGTTTCAATGATTCTCATATTCTTGGGATTTTGCTACAGGGGGGAGTGTTTTTCATGGCCTTGAGCAGTCTAATGACCTATCCAACGGAGAACCCAGCCATTAACCCCTTTGCTACTAGAAAGCAAGGCTGTGATCCTTCCAAACTGAAGAAGTTGAATTTCAACAGAAATCATCACCCATACCTTAGCCAGAGATGATTAGCAAGCTAGAGTGAGGAAGTCTATGATATGAACTTGAAATCACCACATAGCTAAGGAAAACACATTGTGGCTATGAAAAACAGTTTTCTTTCAAAACACAAATTAAAAAAATAACAGATAAGCCTAGTACATTGAAGACATAATTTTGACACACAATAATGGAAATGTTTAAAAATGCCATTTGAATTACTCTTTAACTAAGATCCATAGTCCTAAGATGACGGGATTCTCCCTTAGTGTGTGTTGCTCTGTGTGATTCCCTACCCTACATTATCAAGGGCTATGATATGAGCTGCGATCCCATCTAAGACAGAATAACCAACATTATATTGTTGTTAACCCACTCCAGCTGTATTTATTTGACCTAAGTCAGAGTTGGAATACTCATGTGACTACGATTAAGGGGGTGATTAACAACACACTACTTTGCGTGACTTTCGCCTTCCCTGCTTTCTCCATGTGTGCGGCCAGAGGAGAAAACTGTGGAGAATTGAGCTAAACTTACAGCAGCGAACATCAGTGAACACAAACTTACGCCATATATTTTGCTGTGCTGTGCTATTTTGCTAACATCACTGGTATTTACATTGAAAATTGATTTGGAGAATGCCGGCAATATGCTGGTGAACTGCTGTGGCATTTATTTTAGCAAAAAACATAAAATCTTGCTGAAAACACACTTTTATAGCATATGCCAGCATTGAAGGGGTCTCAGAATATATTTGGGGTCTCTTAGGAGTCTCTGGGCTGTTTGAAAAGCTTAAGAAAAAAAGTTTAATTGAAAAGTCATCATCAGTAGTTTTTTACATACTGGGTAACTTCCTGATGTTCATGTGGGAAAAATAAGTCAAAGATGCTAAAAAGAACTAAAGACATAATCTCTCCAAAAATAACATTGATTCCTATGGGATATGCTACTAAAATCTAGCAGACGGAAAAGGTGTTCGCCAGCATGTGCTGCGCAAAGTTACTTTGATGCAAATCCAACACCGAAATCGCTGGCCAAACAAGCGGCAAATTGTTTTGTAAATGATCCCCTAAGTGTCATCAGGCGTCCCAAGCCTGAGTAAACCTGTTACCTTGAAACAGCAGGCATATCTCTGTTACTTTAGTCCCTCTTTAGGGACAACTTGAACTATACTCAAATCTAGAGGCTGCTTACTTATCTGTGTCTTTGGCCTAAGTCACCTAGTGACCACACTAGACTATCTGGAGGGAATTCCTTACTGTCACTCAGCTAATCCCACCTAAACTAATGGTAGATTGCTGGTAAAAGATGACACATAAATACACATAAATCACATTTAAGATAATAGATATGTTAAGGAAACACAACAGTTTGCTCAATTTTTACTCACTCATATTAACTAATCTGCTTCAGGCAGATTCAGTTCCTTAAGTACTTGCAAAAAGGCAAACATTTCAACCGTCTATGTCACAATAAATAACATTAATGTATTTCTTCTTAAGACCATCTTATACAAAACCAGCATAGTTAAATTAGAACCTTTTCAGTTTCAAACATTTTCTAATACATTAGTGACATATGTGAACTTTTTTTTTTTCCAAGGCAGTATGGTAAAAACTGTCGAAATGTTTTTTTACTATTTCTATAATTACTACTTTCAGGTAGATTTACTTTTTTTTCCGTGATCGTTAACAACGGTAAATAATTTTACTATATCACCACAATTGGGAATGGACAAAACCAGTAGATGGAGATGGTTTTTCCCCACCTCCAAGTGCACTTGCATGACGCTCTTTCTCATCATAGGCCAGGTCTTTAAACTGTACTCTGTGAGGAATGACCAAATACTTCCTAATAGCCTTGTCAATCCAACTCACCCTGTATGATTCCACATACTTCATGTCTTTTTCATCTAAGTACAGATACTCGCCTTCCAAATACATCGCTACACAATGTTGGACAATACATTGTATGCAAGAAAAATCGGATAGACATTTTACTACAGCCACTCCTGGCTGCACGTAGGGGTTGCGGGTCCTTTTAGCAAAAAGGTACATTGAGCGGCATTCAGTAGGTTCTTTACTCTTAGTTAGTGGCTGGACAACGGGCGGCATAGTAGCTATGTCCTTCAGGATAGCCAAAAGTTCACTGTCCACTAAAGGGCTTGAGGCACAGGCACTTCCCACATTAGACTCGGGGCAGCAAGTGCAGTGTCACTAACCTTATTGTCTAATATGTACACGGGATCTCCTCTAGCTGCGCCTTCATCCTCCTCAGCAACAGGGAACAGAAAAATAACTGCCAGACCAGGGGTCACCACGTCAGGCTTGGGTGCAAACCAAGCCTCAGCAGGACCATCAACCACAACAGGCTCCAATGATGGCAGCAGGATGTCTTTCCAACAGGCTGGAATAGCTGGGAAGCACCAGCAATCCACGGCTCATTTAGCACTACAGTGTCCGATAAGGCAGTCGAACCTTCAGGCGCGGTGGATGTATCAACGGCCTCGCCTGTTAAAACAAATTTGAGTGCGATGCAATCAACAGTGGTCATCTCAATTTCCTTGGGGCAACAGCAAGTATACTGCTAACAGATTCTCCTGTGATGTTTCGGCGGTAGCAGATATATCTGTGAGCTCAGCAACAGTCATCTCCTTGGAAGTCTTGCTTGGAAGGTCGTATGGCGGCTCCGGTGGCAGCACCTCCGTAGGCCTTACAGGGAGACCGGCACATACCTGCTCCTCCACGGCGGCAATCCAAGTAGCGCCCATCTGCCGGTTCTTGTCCAACATGGCCAATTCTCCGGCATTTTCATGAATTGAGTATAGTGGGGTTTTGCAGTCTGGGCAGCTCCTTCAGCCAGCTTGGCGACGGACCACAATTCCACATATGCTGCACATAGGGGACATCTCTTTCCCTTTCTTGTCTCAACATAGCGCCAGGTTGTTGCACGACCAGTGTTGCTGGGGTGCCCCCGTTGGGCCGAGTTCAGACTCCCAAAGGTGGAAGCCGGGAGTACTGTACAGGAGTCACTGGGCAGCACAGTTCACTCCTTTTCTTTTTTCGAAAATGGCATTTGGAGGTTGCTTCGCTGTGCTACGTGCTAAAGACACCAAACTTTCTGGGTAGCTTCTAGAGGATACTATGCTCCAATCCATCATGCCTGGGAAGTGGTGCATGACCCAGTTCACGATTTGAAAGGGGAACTCCGCACGCTCAGACCGGTATCCAAAACAGTTCAAAACAGGTTCCAACATGCTCAGACAAAGCCCCAACAGCCAAAGTTCAACAGATACTCCTAAAAAGTCACTTTCTAGGGGGTTTGGTCACCCCTAAACTGACAGGTTTAGCATCTCAGTGCCCCATGTTGTGTGCCAAAATGTAGCACACCTGGCACGAAGAGTTAACACTTAGGCCTGTGAGGAGTGGGTTCTGGTTGCTTGGGTTCTGAGGGCCTATGGGAGTGGTGTAGGATGAGAATGCTGACTGGCTTGGGACACTGGCAGGGTACACATATACTCCATGGGAGGCAGTCTCTTAAACAAGTAGTTACTTTATTAGGAAATGACACTTCAGTAGTCACTGAAGTAGATACATTCCATAGTTGTCATCACTTCCATCATCAGAAGCATACGGAGGTAGTTCCCTTTATTGAAAATCAGGCTGCAGCAGGTTAAATCCCTCCTAATAGTCACTTGGGGCCTATACTCCCTCCTTAAGTACCAAGTTGTACCGCTCAGTTCTTATTCTACTTTAGCAAGGTTAAATGTCCTCTAGCTGGATTCCTCTCTTGGTTTGGTTACTGTCTCTCTCTTGTGCAGACGTCTTGTCCACTCCACGTCTACATTTAATGTGAGCTAAGCTAAGCCTAACAGGTGTTTCCCACTATTAGTCTGAATGTTAGAGTTCCTCCATAACTTTGCCAATGAGTCAGATCACTGTATCTATCCCTTACATGTTAAAGCAGGTGGCAGGATGTTTAAGATGTTTGGACTCCTAACTTGATGCATTAATTTCCCCTGAACTTGAACTGAACTAACTGTGATTCAGTCTATGTAAGTTAACTCTTTAATTAATTTAACTAATGTTAAACAGGTTTATACACTTGGGCCCATCCCTACCTTCAGCTAGGTGCGCAACCGTGCCAGGCATTCGTGAACAGCTGGAGGGGAGTAGGCATGCGGCTAGAGGGGACCTGGGCTCCATTCAGCTCGCTCACTGCTCTGAAGTCAGCACCTGAACTGTGGGATTGCCGGAAAGGTGAGTTTTCTTGCCGATCCACGTAGGATAGACACCATGGGGCATCCTAAATCGGGATGACCTGCCAGAGAGGAAGAACAGAGGATTTTCATGCCACATATAGACCAAGAAAAAACAAAAAAAGAAGCAAATGGCAACTGTCTTGCTCCATCTCGGGAAACTAAAAAGAAACTTTGTAGTGGACAAAAGCAAAGTATTATTTGAAAACATACGAACTTCTATGTTATACATAAGGAAATACAGCAGCTGTGCAAATATATTTTCTACCCCTCCCTTTTCTTCAACTTGGCCAGCACTTACCAACATAGACAGACAATACATATTTACTTTAAGCTGTGTTTTTAAAAATAAAGCAGAAAAAGTGCTTCCGTTAGCGCGGAAATACCTGTATATAGCGTATGTTATACTGTACTTTTATTTGTTTGAAAGGCTTTCAGCTCCCCAGCCGACCATGTGCATCTCTGCTGCCAGTCACAAGGGAGCAGGCTCTCCATTAGAAGCAGGGTGCATGCAATGTGATGCACCGTTGTTCATTTTCCTTGGATGTGCTATTACAAAAGTATTCCCAAAGCTGTATCTTTGGAACTGATGGCATAGAAGCAGGACTAAATTCACTAAGCAGATCTTGTATTTTCAATTTTAAGAAATAGCAGAGTAGATCTAAAAGGGGCAGGGGTAGGCAATGGGTGGTTACCTAGCAAGGGGACCAGGCATTCCACTGTGGAAAAGTGAATATTCCATACTATAGGCTTGTCTGAAGAGCTGAAGTTTGTAGGTTTGATAAATGTTAAAGCAGAACTCTGGCAACATTGTACCATGTAGGAGCTAGGTTGACAAAGGCCTTAACCCAACTACTCTCAATGCCAGGATACATTAAGAATTAGAGTAATTAAAATGAGCTTATTTACCCAGTATAGCATATACCAGAACTCTCTCTGAGAAAAGGCGAAATTGTAGCAGGGTACAAAATTGATTGCTACTGGCCTAACACCCCCTGCCCTTCAGTTGGCTATACTAGTCTTCAAGAGATAAGGTGGGGGGCAGAAACTACAGCACACACTGCGGCAGCAAGCATCTCCTCTTATAGGAGCCCTGGATGTTGTGGCATCTGCTCTACTTTCCCATGTAGGCCAAGGATGGAGCAGATGTGTACAACCGAGGGTCCAGGTCACCAAGTGATCATGGCTTTAAGTTTATTAATCCGTTTTTAAGTGTAACACAATCCCTCTGTAAGAAACAGAGAATTCCCAAAAATATCAAATATTACAGATATAAGTTTAAAATATCTAAACTAGGTCTCCAAGTAGCTTCCCTAGCTAGGATGCTAATTTGGGATCGATGGAGACCCAGAGTTGGGGTTGGGTGGACACAATAGATTTAGGTGTATAAAGGATTCTTATTTATGTGATGTAAATGAAGTCAATGCCTGGCCATGAAATCCTTTTGTGAGTAGATGGGCTGGCTAAAGGGAGGGGCTAGTCCTTTCCAACAGGAAGTGAGGTGTCCTGGAAAGATTTGGGATATTCTTTGGGCAGTTGGGAGAGGAGAAAGGACGCATGTGCACGAGGGCCCTGTATTGGTAACTATGAGCAAGTAATTTTAGGCCTATTTGGCAACTATAAATAGTAATAGTACATTTTAGGAATTGTTTTATGTAATTGCATGCATGTCCACCTGGTGGATCCTGTCAGCCACCAGCAGTTACAGTATGTGGGGCACTTGGTGAGGCTGAGGAAACTTTAAAGGCTGAGTATAATAGACCATTTTTTTAGGCATATCCATGGGGTAAGTGAGATGCCCTGGGGTGGGAAACTGAACAGCCTTGATGGGATATAATTAAAACAGATAGTCCTACACCCAAAACTGTTCTCCCACCCTGGAACATGCCGATTTGGGATCCAGGTTTTGGCCACTTTAACATAGCATCCCAATTTGCATTGATTACCATATAGGACGGGTCCAATGAATGCTTATCTCTGGTGGGTTCAGGATACTCCAGTCTGACACTGCTTATTAACTACTCCCTGACTTGTTATATATTTTATACTGAGGTAAAATCACACAATAATCTTGGCAGATGACAAAGGTAGAAATGTACTAATTGCCTCAGGCTGGCATGCCCCTATGTGTAAACCCCATGGAATCACCTATTTTTTACCTTTCTCCACTCCTCTACCACACCTGCTTGGGCTAACATTTGCATTGATTACCATGCATATCAAATAAATGTAACCCTCTGCAATATGGGGGGGGGGGGGGGGGGTGTTCAAGAAACCAAAACTAAAAATGCTACAACATCCTTTTTAGCCCTGGGAGCAGCCATCTTGGTGACCGGTGCACAGAGTGGGAGATGCCCATCTATATACTGGAAAGGGGGGTGGTCCTGCGCTTAGAGTGGCATTACCCTCTTTGTGCAGGTGCCTAACAAGGCAAGGTAAGACAATACAACAAGACAAGGTAAGGCTATTTTTTCTATATGGTGGGGGGGCACTTTAATGACCAGCAATCAATGCTGAATTAATTCAATCCTGGGAGTTGGGATGAGGAAAAAAGTTCCCCCTGGGTTTGTGCTGGGCACCTTCCACTGGCTCCCTCTGCGGACGGTACGGGCAATGGACAAAGGGATGCCAGAGAAGGCATGCACATGCACCGCAGGATCAAATCTCAAGGTGAGTATACTGGCAAACAGGGTTTTGCACAGTAGAGAATCCCAAATCCTACCCAGCCTGGAGTATTTCAGACTCCAGGGCTGGGCTCAGTGGATTTTGGTCCACAGTAAAGCTGTGCATCTTATAATCCTCCCTGGCACAGAGTTGTTGATGGTAAGGGTCCTTATTATAGTGGGACTTAAAGTTGACCAAAACCCGCGGAAATCAGCCCAGGAATATATAAGATTCCCGGGTCGATCGATTTCCTCCTCTCGTAAACTCACCTTCTTCTCCGGTCCGCGAACGCATCCCCCGCTATCCCTCTAGCAAGGTGCATGCCCGCGCCAGGTATTTGTGAATGGCCTGCGCGGGCATGCTTCCTGTTAGAAGGTAGCGGGGGAAATGGGCGCCAGCACACTCGGATCAGCTTGCCTTAGACGAAGGCTTAGATGAGCTAACATGAGTACATGATGATTGGACGAGCTCCCATGCATGCTCCATAGGACTGGGAAGGGGTCAGTGTGTTTCAGCGACCTGGGGGGTTTCACACAAGAACCAAAACCTAGAATAGTCAAAATCCTGGATTTTGGTCCTCTTTAAACAAACTTTGGAGAGACATGGTCTACAGTGACCTTAGTTGAACCAACGTCTATCTGCTGCCTGGGTGCCTGATATCCGATACTCACATTTCTCTCTCCAATAGGGGAACCCTGAAGTGGATAAAGGTGGCTAAGGTTTATTTATGGGGCGGGCCCAAAGAATGATTATCTCTGGTGGGTTCAGGATACTCCAGTCTGACACTGCATATTAACTACTCCCTGCCTTTATAATATATTTAAATATTGAAATAGATTATATAATATATTTATTATACATTTTATATTGAGGTAAAATCCTACAATAATCTTGGCAGATGACAAAGGTGGAAATGTACTAATTGCCTCAGGCTACAGCACTGACGGGTGCCCCATAGATTTGTGTTGACAGAGCTTGCTGTGCCGAATGTCTATGGACGATGAAGCGTGATGGACATTTTTTGTTATTCAGATTATTTTCTTGCATAACTATAAATATGGAAAAGTAACTGGCCACGCTAGGAGCATTCACGTCCTCCATGCATGGCTTTGGTAGTGATGCTTACTTCACCTTTCTGAGCCGACATCACTACGGCAAGCTGTAACATTCACTTCCACAAGCGGATATCAGGAAATGTTTGTGCTTCAGCTTACAGCAGCAACACGTCATCCTGTGAAAGTAAACAGGATTCAAATCCTCTCAAAGATTTGTATAGCTGCTGCTGGCCAAGAATCGGATATTGGATATATACAGACTGTATGTGTGTGTGTGAGTGCAGACAGATTTTGTAGAGCCACTTTAAAGTGTACAAAAACCCTAAAATGCCCCCAAGTACCTTGGGCAATGCTGTTTTTTAAAAATGTATTTTTTCATCACTCTATCCTCGCCCAGCCAGCAGATTTGAGGTCGCTGATCCCAAATGTTTCAGCTAACATTAAAAAGCCACATCCCCGGGTTCTATTTGGTCTGAGGTGTGCTCTCGCCCCCAGCCTATCTGAATGGCTAGGCACTGGTGTGTAAGCTAAATGGAAGCCAGAGGTGCGGACGTGGTCCGGGAATGGCGACAAGTTGAGGGGTTTGAGCAAGTGCGGAGGATTCAGACAGCAGGGCATTCAAAGGTCTGTCTTTTAGACTCCAGGGCTGGCAGGTGCAGGATTTTAATTTGCTTCAAAGTAGAAGTCCATTGACCGGGTAAACCCCCCACCCTGCCACCCTCCCCTGGCAATGAGGCAGGGCGGGATGCTTTGGTCGAAAACACTGATCGTACACAAAGCTGCTTCCCTGCTCTGTATGTGTGCCCGTCCATTCAAGTGGGGGGAGTTGTTCTGTGCAGAAGATCCAAGATAGCAGCACCCAGCCCTGGAATTGCCAGGTGAACAATGCAGAACTCTATGCAAGGTAAGGAGTGACGAGAGTCAAGATTCCTTACAAATCTAGACTTTTAGTACAAATGAAAAGTTTGTTTTCTGGGAGATACAAGGAATCTGACATCAGGACCAGACAGCCATGTACATTTCCTACTTCTTCTAAGAACAGGACTCAATCCATAGTTATTGTCTTACAAGAGCTGAGTATAGAATATCTTGACAGGGGACATCTGCTGCATGGATTTAAAGGTGAGTATTGATTTTTTTCTTTCTTAAATGTAATTAAACCAGTAAAGTACTTTTTAGATTTAACTTGACTTAGATTTAATTTGACTTATAAATGGTGCAAATCTTAATCTTAAAGTGGACCAACACCCAGGCTTTTCACTATCCTGGGTGTTGGTCCACTTCAGCGGGGCATCCGAGATGAGGATGCCCCGCTGTGTGAAACCCCCCAAAAAACGTACCTTTTCGGCGACGGACAAGCCGTCGCCGCCACCTCCCGCGCGTCCCTCTTACAGGGCGCGCGCCGGCCATTCACAAACGGCCGGCGCGGGCGTGCGCACTGCTAGAGGGGCGCGCGGGAGGCGGCGGCGGCTGATCCGTCGCCGATAAGGTAAGGTTTTTTGGGGCTTTTGGGGGGGGTTTCACCCCGTGGGACATCCCGATCTCGGATGCCCCGCGGTGAGGGAGGTGATCAGCCCGGGAATCTTATAGATTCCCGGGCCGATCACCCCTGGGTGTTGGTCCACTTTAAGGCAGGTAAAAAAGGTATTGTCAAGAACAGTGTGCGATACCATATTAATGAGGAAGTTCAAGCTTTTTGTAACCCCCCAGCCACCTCTCCCTCCCCCTTTGTTAAGGTCTTTTTCTTAAAATAATAAAGCAACTTTCCAGATCACCCAAATCCTCTCCTGGGCTCGGCAAGGCAATTAACCCCTTCCCCCGTGAGATTTTTTTTTAATTGCCCCAATTGCACAGAGGGAGGGATGGGTGGGGGAAGTGTTACAAAATGCCTGTACTTCCTCTTTTAAACTTCTGTATTTAAAGCTACAGACCAGCTACTACTTCAACTGAATGCAATTACCTGTGTCAGTCTCAGAGCCTTTACCACTCCCTCTCTGTTGCAATGAAAGGAGTGGGCAAGGTCCACTACTGTGACTGATGGGCGTGGGGGAGTTGGGGATACCAGTGATTGTGAAAACAGCGGGACTGTGAATTTGTGCTTATTTTTGTTTTGCCCCTTTAAAATATGGACTTTAAAGAGGAACAACACCCAGCTTAAGTCTATAAAATCCTTCATTGGGAATAGCAAAGTTGGATGTCCCTGTGCGAAACCCCCCAGATCACCCGATCCACTAATCTCCACCATCCCTGTGCGTGGGCGCACACCATTGTTAGAAATATGGACTTTAAAGAGGAACAACACCCCGCTTGAGTCTATAAAATCCTTCATTGGGCATTGCAAAGTTGGATGTCCCTGTGCGAAACCCCCCAGATCACCCGATCCACTTATCTCCACCATCCCCGTGCGTGGGCGCACACCATTGTTAGTGGCGAGTGGGAATGCAGGTTTCTCAGTGCTGCAGAGGAAATCTGAATGGTACAAGTGCTGCTGATTGGCACATACCATAGGTTAGTTTATGTGCGATCCCAGGGGATACAGACATCAGAGCTTCCCAAATTGGGATGCCCTTCCAGGGAGGAACAACACCCAAGTAAGTCAAATTCTTGGGTATTGTGCCTCTTTAAGGTTTTGTCTAGCCAAACATTAAAAACAGTCTATACCTATGTGACTGCCAGTAGTCTTGATCCCCCTCAACCACAGGGATCAATTGAGTACTTTATTATTATATTTAAACAAATGTTTGAAAGTGCATTTATATATTTTTTACTTCTTTAAATGCTTAGAGAATTGAACTATTGCTAAAATAAATACATTTATTAGTATTTATCGATTCCCTATGATCCCTTTTATACTGTTACGCTATAGTTCTTCAGAACACTCATATTATAAGTTGCAAACTTTGGGCTGAATTGTAGCTAATAGGCCCAACCCTGGCAGCTCCAACACCAGTACCTTACATATACAAAGGTGCCTTATTTATTTATTGGATAATAGAAACTGTCATATGACCATCAAGACCATCTGCATTATTCAGCTCTCTGTGTAATTTAATTTTTCAGCAATGAGTCAAAACAGAAACATGTCCTCACATGAGCTGAACTGAGCACTATATTGCATAAGAGCATGCATTTACACGTGTTACTAAGTTGTTGTACCAAGTTAACCATCGATGTAGGCAGGAAATCCAAGGCTAACTGAATAGATTGAAAAGACAATATGGACAGGCAGTTGTTGCATCTGCTGCCCAGAGTGTGGCTGTCAGGATTGTACCTAACACCCGTCTGTCTTAAGCCAGTATCCCCCAATCTCCACCGCCACTTCTGCCTATAGACAAGCCCCCGCTTGTAGGAGACGCGAGTAATGCCTCTCCCAGTCGGTTGCCCCCAGGACTTAACAGGCGCAAGGGATAGTAGCTTAAGGTGCAGTTTGGTGTTAAGCAGGGAATCCCGAGTGAGGATGCCGGGTGCGGAAAGTCCGTAATTCAAGCCGAGGTCAAACCAGGTAGTCTCAGGCGAGGTATCCAGGGGAGAAGACAGAGGATGGTCGAGGGTAGCCGGGGTCAATTCCAGGGGGTCACAGGCGAAGTACAGGAGGGTCAGGCAATAGAATGGTCAGGCAAAGCAGAAGGTCGGGGCAGGCAGCTAGCAAGAATAGTCAGGGTCCAAATCCAAATCCAAATCCAATCCAATATCTTCACAAACACAGCAGCACACATCCAGAACCCAGAAGCTATAACGGGCACTGGGAACCTGGAACAGTACCAATATATAGGGAAGTCTGGCCAATGGGAAACAGGGAAAAAGGAGGGAAGGAAGGTGCTTGGTGCAAACAATGAAGTGGGATCGGTCCCAGGAGCTGGACGGCCCAGGCCAGACAGGCCGACCAGTCCCTGGGTCCGATCCAAAGAACCGGCCACTGACTGGGTAATTCAAACTCGCCCCCGGCGGGCGCGCTGGGGGAAGCGCCGCCGGGAGGCATAAAGCAGGCGTGCTCGCGCGCGCGCGCGCGAGCACGTTGACGATCGGGCGCGCCCCCGCCAGGAAGGGGAAGCGCAGAGCTGGAGGGGAGAGCCGCAAGGCCGCGCAGCCGCGCGGAGCGGGCTGCGACGCGGCCACCCATGGCGTCCTGCGCCGCCCGCCCTAGATCCCCACGACGGCGCCGAGGAGCCGGCAGACCCGGGGACCGCCGGGCCGCAGCTTGGTGGGAGGCAGCCGGCAACGCGCCGCGGGACCCGGAACGGCGGTGAGGTAAGTGCCTAACATTACCCCCCCCCTGAGGAGGGGCCACTGGACCCTCCAAGCTGGGTTTTAACGGATTTTCTCTATGGAACTTCCTTACTAAACTCTGTGCATGAACTTCTCTGGCAGGAACCCAAGATCTTTCTTCCGGACCGTACCCCTTCCAGTCAATAAGATATTGAAGAGAGTTCCGAAAGAAACGAGAATCAAGGACCCGGGCAACCTCAAACTCCTGATGCCCCTCAACTACCACAGGACTAGGGGGACTATTAAGTTCATGGTTTCTTGCGGACTTAAGAAGTGAAACATGAAAAGATTTACAGATTTTCATGGAAGAGGGGAGGGCCAACCGGTACGTCACCTGGTTGACTTTGTGTGTTATGGGGAATGGGCCAATAAACTTGGGTCCTAATTTAGCGGAGGGTTGGCGTAACGCCAAGTTCTTGGTTGAGAGCCAAACCCAGTCACCCACTTTAAAGTTAGAATTAGACGATCGCTTGCGATCAGAAAATCTTTTCTGTAAACGAGCGGCCCTAGTTAGGTGTTGTTGAATTTTATTCCACTCTCCTGGCCATTTAGAAACCCATTCATCCACAGAGGGAACTCTAGAGGGTTGGTCCGAAAGAGCAGAAAACTTCAGATCCTTGCCATAAACACAGTGGAAAGGAGAAACCCCTGTGGACGAATGCGTGGCGTTGTTAAAAGCAAACTCAGCAAAAGGTAAGAAGAAGGCCCAATCAGTCTGAGAACCCGCCGTAAAACAGCGCAAGTATTGTTCCAGGGACTGGTTCGTCCTCTCGGTTTGACCATTCGATTGCGGATGAAAGGCCGAGGAAAGGGAGACTGAGAACCCCAACTTGGCACAGAAGGCCCTCCAAAACCGGGAGACAAACTGGACCCCTCTATCCGAAACAACATCCATGGGAATACCATGAATCCTAAAGACATGAGTAATGAAAAGTTGAGCAAGAGTTTGAGCTGAGGGGAGTTTCTTTAAGGGGACGAAATGGGCCATCTTGCTAAAACGGTCCACAATTACCCAGATAACCGTATGACCCTGAGACGGAGGGAGGTCAGTAACAAAATCCATGGCCAAATGTGTCCACGGGGAGGCAGGAATGGATAATGGAAGGAGTGGGCCTTCCGGTGAGCTCCTCAAGGACTTACTTTGGGCACAGACTTTGCAAGCGGAGACAAACTTTTGAGCGTCCTTCCTGAGAGAAGGCCACCAAACTTGGCGTAACAATAAAGCTATGGTTTTTTTAATCCCTGGATGCCCGGTTGTTTTAGTATCATGAAAATGGGACAAAAACTCAGACCGGTAAGCAGAAGGCACAAACAGGGCTGACGTGGGTTTCCCAGGAGGAGCTTGGGCCTGGAATTGAGTAAGATCAGGAAGTTGGGGTTGAATGGCGGCCACCACTAGGGAGTGAGGTACGATGGGAGAAACCACCCTCTCCGGTAAGTCAGGGGGAGAGAAACTCCGAGACAGGGCGTCCGCCTTTACATTCTTAGACCCGGGCTTATATGTTATAGAAAAGTTAAACCGAGAAAAGAATAAGGACCAGCGAGCCTGTCTAGGAGTTAACCTCTTGGCGGACTGAATGTATTCCAGATTTTTATGGTCAGTAAAGACCGTTACTGGATATTGAGCCCCCTCCAGCCAGTGCCTCCATTCCTGGAAGGCAAGTTTGATGGCCAGTAATTCTCTGTTACCGATATCATAATTCTTTTCGGCTGCTGAGAATTTCTTGGAAAAGAAGGCACATGGATGGAGGCGAGCAGGTGAGCCGTAGTATTGGGACAAGACCGCTCCGACCGCTATCTCTGAGGCATCCACCTCTACAAGGAAGGGTCGTTGTTCATCGGGATGGACTAGGACGGGAGCTCTGCTAAATACCCTCTTAAGATTCTCGAAGGCCTGGACAGCTTGAGCCGGCCAAACCGGGGGATACCCGCTTTTCTTTGTCAAATTGGTTAGTGGTGTAACCAGGGCCGAAAAATTCTTAATGAACCTTCTGTAAAAATTGGCAAAACCCAAAAACCTCTGCAGGCCCTTCAAATCTCTGGGTTGCTCCCATTCCAAAACAGCCCTCACCTTAGATTGGTCCATAGACAGACCAGACTTAGAGATAATGTAACCGAGGAACGGAACCTCAGAAACCTCAAATTGGCATTTCTTTAATTTGACATATAAACAATTCTCTCTAAGTTTCTGTAAAACTAGGCGCACATGTTTTCGATGCTCATCAAGGGAAGAAGAAAAAATTAAAATGTCATCTAAGTAGACAACCATAAATCGGCCCAGATAATCTCGGAAAATTTCATTAACAAAACTTTGAAAAACCGCAGGGGCATTACACAGGCCGAAGGGCATAACCAAATATTCATAATGCCCCTCAAGGGTATTAAAGGCCGTTTTCCACTCATCCCCATGCCTAATTCTTATGAGGTTATAGGCCCCTCTGAGATCTAGTTTGGAGAAGACCTGCGCCCCGACCACCTGTGTAAAGAGCCCCTCTATAAGCGGTAGGGGATACTTGTTTTTCACCGTGATATTATTTAAGCCCCGGTAATCGATACAGGGGCGAAGTCCCCCATCCTTTTTCTCCACAAAAAAAAAACCCTGCCCCCGCTGGGGAAGATGAAGGCCGAATAAACCCTTTCTCTAAGTTCTCAGCGATGTATTCCCGCATGGCAAGGGTTTCTGTTCGGGTCAAATTAAATATTCTCCCTCTGGGAGGCATCGCACCAGGGAGCAGTTCTATTGGGCAGTCCCAAGGTCTATGGGGAGGAAGTTTGTCTGCTGCCTTTTCTGAAAAAACATCAGCAAACTCCAAATATGGAGTAGGAATCCCACTAGGGAGTAAGTGTGTGACCCTGAGGGGAAATTCAAGGCAGCTCCGGAAACACTGGTGTCCCCACTTGGTAATTTGCCCTGAAACCCAATCAATTTGAGGATTATGCGTCTGCAGCCATGGCAACCCCAGAATCAAGGGGGTCCCAGGCATGCTCAAAATCAGGAACCTGATAACCTCAGAATGACTGGCTCCAATTTTGATTTGCATGGGAGGTGATTGAAACTGAACTAACCCCCCGGCCACTGGAGTGCCATCAATGGCTGACACCCGGATAGGAGTTGGCAGGGTTTGTGCCATGATTCCTAGAGTCTGAGCTAGATCAGAGTCTAGGAAGTTCCCAGCTGCTCCAGAATCGAGAAGAGCCTTTAAGTTAATATATTTGGCACCAAACATAACCTGAACTGGGACAAAAACTGGAGACGATACTTGAGGAGATACCTTACAGCCTAGGAGGGCCCCCTCGATACCCCCTAGGCTCTGAAGTTTCCCGACGGTTTCTTTGGGCAAAGTCTAACCATGTGGCCGGTCCCACCACAGTATAGACAGAGCCCCTCGGATAGACGTCGTCGTCGCTCGCCTTCGGTGAGCCTGGTGGCACCTAGCTGCATAGGCTCTTCAGAAGGTTGAGCGACGGGAACCTCAGATTTTGCCGCGGGTTCAAAATGTGATCCTTTCTCCAGGCGCCGTTCCCGGAGTCTGCGGTCAACGCGGATGGCCAAGTGCATTAAGTCATCCAGTGTTTGGGGTTCCGGATAGTTCACCAGGGTATCTTTGATAGCGTCAGCCAGACCTAACCGGAATTGACCACAGAGGGCAGGATTGTTCCAGCGTGAGTCAACTGCCCAACGCCGGAATTCGGAACAATAGTCCTCGGCTGGACGGCGTCCCTGGCGGAGGGTGCGTAACTTTGCGTCAGCTGAGGCTCCCTTGTCAGGATCGTCATAAAGGACCTCCATAGCAGTGAAGAAACTGTCCACTGACTGGCGGATGGGGTCCTGAGTAGATAGACTAAAAGCCCAGGACTGAGGGTCTCCATGTAATAGGGATATAATCAAGCCCACTTTTTGTTCCTGTGAGCCCGAGGACACCGGGCGAAGCTGAAAGTAAAGTTTACAAGAGTCCCGGAAATTGGCAAACTTTGCCCTGTCACCAAAAAATTTTTCAGGGAGCGGGATCTTGGGTTCCACTGTCATTGCGGCCGGAGCCCCCTGGGAAGTGGGGACCATGGGAGTAGGACGGTTCTCCTGGGCCGCAACTCGATGAGCCAGGTGCTCCACCGCCGCCGTCAGGGCCTGCACCTGCTCCAGAATTTGGTCCATTCTTGTTCTGGCCCGTTATAATGTCAGGATTGTACCTAACACCCGTCTGTCTTAAGCCAGTATCCCCCAATCTCCACCGCCACTTCTGCCTATAGACAAGCCCCCGCTTGTAGGAGACGCGAGTAATGCCTCTCCCAGTCGGTTGCCCCCAGGACTTAACAGGCGCAAGGGATAGTAGCTTAAGGTGCAGTTTGGTGTTAAGCAGGGAATCCCGAGTGAGGATGCCGGGTGCGGAAAGTCCGTAATTCAAGCCGAGGTCAAACCAGGTAGTCTCAGGCGAGGTATCCAGGGGAGAAGACAGAGGATGGTCGAGGGTAGCCGGGGTCAATTCCAGGGGGTCACAGGCGAAGTACAGGAGGGTCAGGCAATAGAATGGTCAGGCAAAGCAGAAGGTCGGGGCAGGCAGCTAGCAAGAATAGTCAGGGTCCAAATCCAAATCCAAATCCAATCCAATATCTTCACAAACACAGCAGCACACATCCAGAACCCAGAAGCTATAACGGGCACTGGGAACCTGGAACAGTACCAATATATAGGGAAGTCTGGCCAATGGGAAACAGGGAAAAAGGAGGGAAGGAAGGTGCTTGGTGCAAACAATGAAGTGGGATCGGTCCCAGGAGCTGGACGGCCCAGGCCAGACAGGCCGACCAGTCCCTGGGTCCGATCCAAAGAACCGGCCACTGACTGGGTAATTCAAACTCGCCCCCGGCGGGCGCGCTGGGGGAAGCGCCGCCGGGAGGCATAAAGCAGGCGTGCTCGCGCGCGCGCGCGAGCACGTTGACGATCGGGCGCGCCCCCGCCAGGAAGGGGAAGCGCAGAGCTGGAGGGGAGAGCCGCAAGGCCACGCAGCCGCGCGGAGCGGGCTGCGACGCGGCCACCCATGGCGTCCTGCGCCGCCCGCCCTAGATCCCCACGACGGCGCCGAGGAGCCGGCAGACCCGGGGACCGCCGGGCCGCAGCTTGGTGGGAGGCAGCCGGCAACGCGCCGCGGGACCCGGAACGGCGGTGAGGTAAGTGCCTAACAGTGGCTCTGGTTCAGGAAGTGTTCTGACCATTTAAGAAAGGTGCTTAGCTGGGATTTCCTTTGTTTGGCCTCTCTGATTTCCAGACTGGAGGTTGACCCGGTTCTTATGTACCCTCCTTGATGGTTTCAGAGCTTATTCAGACTTTCTTTTCAGGAGCTTGTGACTGAGATTCTTGTTCTTATTGATTTGGTTGAATTATTGGCAAAACTTCATGAAATTTGAATTATACAAATTTCAAATTAATCACTACATCTCTGCTGATTTTTACTTTGTTAATATTTGGGTACAGGATCCTGTATCCCTTTTGGGTTTCACTAAAGCCAACCAGAACCCCCTTCTTTTGCACGAGATTCCCACTTGGAACATTCTTCTTTGGGAACATACACAAATGTTTTGTTTCCAAATATCCTGAGGTGCTTCAGGTCAGGCTTCTAGCAGTTCCATAGCTCATATGGAGTCTTGTTTGTAGCTCTGCCAGGCAGTCTGTTTTGAAGATAGCACACTATCAGAGTGGCTTCTCCCGAAATCGTTGTAGATAGTGTAGCATACGGGTCCCTGAGGGGTTTAGCTCCTCAGGGTGTATGGGGAGTGGGTTCTTTGTTAACGGGCTTGGGGGACCTCCTGATGTGAGCTTTCTTCCAACTTCAAATGAGACCGACTTTATGAAAAGGGCATACTTTATTAGCAGGACTTCAGGTACACTTTAGGCTTCACAGCAGGCCACAACAGTTTCCTTAGCAGCTTCCATAGCACAACATTACATCCAGATGTACTCCAACAGGTGGTGGTCACTCATCCTGATCCCATAGCAGAATACTGCGGCCTTAAGCTTCCTCCATCAGCATCTTGGGTGGAATGGTTCACCTTTCCCTGTGGACACTTGCTAGGTATGAATGTGGCTCCTCTGCTCTCTCTCTCTTACACCTTGGCGACTGCTACCAGTTGACCCTGCTGGTGCCTCCCTCACTCCCGGTTACTACAATAGAGAACTACATCTTGTAGGCTGTAGAACTGTCTCGTTCTGAGGTAACTCTCCTTATATAGATTCCCTCTCTCGCTTCTGGAACCTTCTCTAGTTTCTACTCACCTTAGCCAATGGCAGCTACTCCTATGTGGTTAGGTTTTAGCAAACAGTTTGGTAGACCTGCAATGTCACAATTCATTAGCTATCCAACAGTGCCATCTTGTGGTGATGTAGCGCAACTGTAGGACAGATATGAACCATCACATTGAAAAACCACAAAGTTAATGGCTGAATACTTTCCGCCGGCTACAATAGTCTCAGGATTGGGGTTGCTAACGGCAATGACAGACTCTGAAAACAGTTCTTGGGTGAAATTATAAGCAATTTATTGTAGACAAGGTCAGCAGAAAAGTCCCTTCAATTCAGAGTATAATGCCGGGTGCAGTAAATTCAGCAAATTCATTCCTCACCAGTGAAAACGAAAGTCCATTTGCTTTAGGCCTGCAGCAAAAGTCTCTTTCTCATGCTCCACACTGGGGAACAAAGCAATCTTTTGTAGCCCTGTAATGAGCCAGGCCCAGCCACCCATGTCGCTGAGACAGGCCAACAAATTCCGGCCTGGAGGGAGGGGAAAGGCAGGTTCCACTACCAACCTACCTGTCATTTCATAGAAATCCAGGCCTGGAAAAACGCAAAGAATGGCGTCAGTGTTCTAAGCGCCATGAAGCAAACAACCTACTGGACTTATTTCACTCAGGCCAGCATTCGGGGTGAAATATACACCCCCTGCAGCTTATAGCCAGCTGCATGCCTACAGTAGGTTGGCATCAAACAGTATACTTCTTGCACTCTCACAGAGCGAATGGTTCATTATTTATGCAACATCATTTTGTTCTGAGTTGTATGGAATGGTAGTTTGGAACAAGATTCCTTACTTTTTCAATATGGTTTGCACCTTGCAGATTGTATATTCAGTTCCATTATCTGCACACAGGGCTTTTGGCATTCTTCGACATTACAGCAAGATATTCTTAAAGTTTATGTGGCATCTAACATCTCTTTTGCAATTGCACATTGCATTGCTGATTATCATCTATGCTGAGAGAGATAGTGCTCTGTGCTTTCTGGTCCTTTTCTAGCCAATCATCTGGTAATGGATTAGGCATAGGTTCCAGAGTAAATGTCCACATAGCTTCTTTTATCAGTAGCATCTTGACTTTGAATTTCCAGGACTGGTAGTTCTGGTTAGTCAGGGATTTTGACCGGGTTGCTGTTAGTGGACAACGTCTCTGTTTATCATGCTTCTCTGATTCACTATGGCTCTGGGAAAATCCTCCTCTGGGCTATCCATGTTCTGAGCTATTCATGCTCTAGGTCCATAACCTGTTGGCAGCAGATTGTACACGACACTCGAACATGCAGCATGCAGGAACAAGGAGCATAAATGTGAACAGGATACATCAGCAACACAACACAGGATGCAACATCACTCAACATGGAGCAAGGGAAACGGCTCCTTTCTGTTAGCAGGTAAAACACACTATGCATACACATGGTCTGCATACTGTTTTTTTTTTATTTTAAACTAACTTTTAAAAGAAAATAGCATAACAAGCAGACAGTCAGATATATAGTATGTAGTTGTTGCATTAAAACTATTCCAACAGTGAACCTGTGCATATTTAGTTGCCTTCTTAGTGCTTTCCCCGACTGCTTGATGTATATTGTTGTGGGGCACTGCACGCATGATCAGCTTTCCCCTTTAACACAGAAATACTACATTTGGGTATTTGCAGGAGAAACTACCCTGTATTTTGTAATATTGATGCATACCTGGTATCTTTACTGTGTACTTTCACACCTTTTCTGCAAGGCCATATCCGATTTTGTGCTGGGTCACTTAGGGAGCTCCTCACAATTAGCTGTCTGTATGCCAACAGAGGAGGATCTGTAATTATTGTAGAAAGAATCCTATCCCTGTGTAGAAGGGGCTGGAGCTCCTTTGCAATTTTCCTCAGAACTGTTCTGTTTTTGGGATTTCGGCCTTGATTCACAAAGGGTTGAAAGTGCCATTGACGTTCATTGTCTTCCTATCTGGTGATTCACTAACAGTGAAATTCTCAGGCTTTTTTCTCATGAATTGAATTTTTTACTACCATGAGAGTTTTTTTCAACCCTTTGTGAATCAAGGCCTTCATGTATTGTAAAAGACTCTCAGATGTGGATGTGGAGAGCTTTTTGTAATTTTGTAACTGGGCATCTGTTGCTGATGGTTTATAGCCCTGCTTATTGAAGTCCCATTTTAGACTCTCCACATTTGCATTTCTGTCCATGTGTGGCACACGTTTGTCTGAGGGGGTTAGTCACTCAAGCATGTTGGGAGTTGGTTCTCTATTGTGGGTTTGCACAAAGTGACTCCCAAGCGACATGATTTATGAAAAGGAACTTATTTTATTGTAGGATTTGGCTCTTTCTCAGCAGGTCATGCAGTTACAGTTTAGCACGAACTCCCAGTATGAGTACAGGTGGCTGTAGTACATTCTGGCCCAGGGGTGTAACTTGAGGGGGTGCAGGGGGGTGCGACTACACTGGGGCCCAGAAGGTCAGGGGGACCCTTCATTATTGCTTCTCTGACTTATTTATCATACTTGTGCTCACTTGGCATCATTTAGAGAAAGGACGCACCATTTGACGCTTCTATTTCAGTCATTAGTTGTCTATCTGAGTCCAGTTGAATTATAGGACAGAAAATACTACTATATAAGCTGTGAAAGGGCCCCATTTCAATTTCCCCCAGGGCCCCATTGCATTTAGTTACGCAACTGCTGTGCCCTTAGCTTCTTCCAGAAGTATCTTGGGCTGACAGGTTCACCTAACCTGCTCTGTCTAGAATAGAATAATACTGTATTAGTATAGAATGGTAATTTCTTTGGTTTCCCAGTCTATCTCAGGCAACAGGCATCTATGGGGCCAGTAAAAGAAAAAAGAAAGACTTTCTGGATTTTTTTTCACATAGGGACTACATGTAAACCTTCTCTGCTATCTAGCATGTTTGCAGAAATTTTTACTAATTTGATTTAGAAATAATTTCCTGGCTCTATTTCTGCTCATGATCTAAAATCTTTGTTTATACCATTATAGTTTCCCATTGTGAGCAGAGTTACAGCCTCCTATGTGAACAGACTGGCACCATTCAAATCTATACCTATACTAACAATAACACAAAGAACTCAAGGTCCTTCAAACTCATCAAACTCAAGAACTCATTAAAACATTACCTCCTCTAGCTCTAGATAACATCTTATACAGTTTTCTAATAACCTTTATCTCTGCTTCAGATTTCATCACACAGGTTTATTTTAAAAAATCCCTTCTGAAATGGGCATACTTTCACATTTAAATTGGATAAATGTGGACTTTCCCAGCAGACCTCAAGTCAGACTCCCCTCTTACCTGCCACCCGTGCTGCTTCTCGCTTTGCCCCAGCGCTGGTATGAGAAGACGTTCCGATGGGTGGGTGTGGCATAAGCAATGAAAACTCCTATTGAGATAAATAAGCACCTCCCTCTTCCTACTGATGATGTCTCATGCTATGTAGCTGAGCATCCTGCTTGGTTCCCCAACTGCCTGGTTAAATCACTCATTTTGAAGCTGTCATCAATCAGTAAAGCTAAATCCTTTACGTCTGAAGGTTTACTTAACCCAATACTGCCCATATGATATTCAGAGAGGGGATTCTTCTACCCAATTGAGAGGGTATTCCCAATACCCGATTTTACAATTAGAGACACTCAACTCTAGTTTCCACTGTTTTGACCATCCAACCAGCAAAGCCAAATCATTCTACATGTTGCAGACACCTATAGGAATATCCACCCTATTACTCACCAAACAGGCAAATGTTACCTACCAAGCCTTTTCCAAACTCACCTCTTAAAGCACGTCCACACTGTCATATTAGAATTGGTCATACCAGGCAGCCTTGCTCTTGGAACCACAAAGCCAATTCCCACTGCACCCATCAGTTTTGCTTCAGCATACTCATCTCATGGAATGCATGGGCTGAATCCCAACAGGCACTCTAGGGCCCAAGGCAACATGATTAAGCAGGGCAGCAACACTCTGGCCAGATTTAGGGGCTGGAGGGGTATGTGGCAACCAGTAGATCCATTGTAAATCCGAACTCTCAAAGCAGTATGTTTTTTCATCAGAAATATAGAAGCCTGGAATGAAGGGTGTCATGATTAAAGAGTGCTTAGGGTGGCTTAGGGTGGAATGAACGCTAAATAGCAGGGAAATTTGAAGCCACAGCACAAACTTTTGTAGCTGGCACCCACAACTAGCAGTATCTGCTTTGGTGTGAGGAATAAATGTCTTTCTCATAGTCCTGTATACAGTATAACAGAACCCCCTTTAGGTTCCTCTCTTCTATGGTCTGCTGAGGCACTTCACTTCCTCCAACCTGCTCCTCTACCTTTTTCATTTATCTCATATGCCTTTAGATCGTAAGCTTGTAATATCACAGTCTGATCTATGCCAGGGTTCCCCAATCTTTTATCAACTACCTCTTTCCATTTTTTAGTTACTCCAAGCACCATCTGGGTGGAAAATATATGGGATGCCAGTCACCTAAAACCAGGTAAAATTGCACAAAACAAACATTTAGGTGGAGAAACATGCAGAGAAATTCAGATAAATAGTTTTCATCACTATTTGGACCAGTTTTATACTTATGGAGCTAATCAGGCTTGGGTAAAGCATAAATGGCAGATACATGTGGAGACATATAAGTCTGAAGCATTACCAAAAACACGTTTTTGTGTACCACTATTGGTACTCGTACCACTGATTGGGAACCCCGGGTCTATGCCATCATATTATACTGTACTACCCTTCTATGTATTTACTACATTGTAGAGCATTGTAATCCATACACATATTACATTGAACATATTTTAAAGAATGAACCAAGCTAGAAGTTCAGCCAACATTTCTGTATACATGGGCAGATTTTATTAGATAAATGATAAGTTAAACGTTTTTAAATTAATACCAGTGTATTACATCTAATCATTAAGACATAAAGGTTGATTCAGAGCCCCTTTCTCATCATTTTTATGGAGGTCTTGCTACCAAACGAAAAATCATGCAAAAATGAAAACATTTCACACTAAAGTTCTCGCAGAAAAAAGGCTTTGCTGAATCAGACTATGGGAAAAAATGAACGAGATGGAAATATTCACACAAAAAAAGGTGAGAAAGGGGTTCTGAATCAACCCTATAGTGTGTACAGGGTATTATTATTCTAGGTTGTACTTTCATTAGTCACTGTAATTGCTTTATAATTTTTTCTATGTTATGTTGTGCAAGATGCAGATAGTTGCTGTCACAACAAATCCCCTTATACACTTCAATCTGTGTTTATTACTGTAGTATTGATTTTTAAACTTTTTAACTAGGCTTAAAAGACAAAGATCTGGTGATTACCAAGTTTTTTTTAGGTGTTTACATGCTGATGGATCACCGGTTGAAGTTTAGGCTTTAAAACAAGTCTCCTTATGCTGCTGGATTTGATGTAATCCTAAATGCTTTTAGAATGTTCATTAAAGGCCAGTCAGCCAGTCCTTATCTAAAAAATGAAAGGCGTGGGTGGTTTGTATAAAGCTTTGGCTCGTTGTGAGTAATCATTAGAAATACAAACACTTTTAGGTCAGTTTAGCAGGTTTGCTGTGTACACAGTACCAAGATTCTGGCTAACGGGTGGTACAGTTCAGATTAATCACAAATTGTGGGTATAGGTGAGTATAACTGAACCCTGGCAGCCTACTTGGGAGTAGTAGCTATTTGGCTTCTCTTAATCCAGGTTTACCCTATAGTGGACCTTTAGCAACAGGAGTAAAAAGTACACTTTCCTCTCATTTTCTACCTAGAGTGTACTTTTTACTAATTGTACAATTTACATCTGGTGCTGGATTGACCCCTAATTAAAGGGACAGTCCAGGCAATGGCAATAAAATTAAGGCAAGCAGCTCACCTGATGCCTTTCCAATGTGCCTGTCATCCATTTCCTACAGAGCCGGTAGAACATTCCTTCTGTCCCTTGGTCCTCACGGCATGGGCAAGCATGGCAAGCCACAGGGGGCAGTCTCTGACCATAGCAGAGCAAGTTCAAGACTTATAAAGCTGCAGCATGAAACGCCCTTCCAGCTCAGCCACAACACAAAAATGGAAGGGAAAAAATGCATCGAATAGAATACATTAGGTATTTAGATTTTGAGATGCTTTGTTCTCACGGGGTATTAGGTGGAAGGAAGTAAGAGTGCGCTCCTGACTTCCTGGTGGGGGGAGAAGACGACCGCCAGCTGTGAGCCACCATGTGTGAGGACAATGGCAGCAACACAGCGTTACATAGCATCTCCGTGGTTCATCTTCCCTTTTTGCAGTACCTCCCCTTGGATCGCCAGGGGTCCGAGGTGGACTAGGCATATGCCTCACAGAGACAGGCAGCCACTGAGCTGTAATATAAGCTGTAAGCTTTCCCTAAAGATGAAAAACATACAAGAATAAACTGCACAGCTATTAGAGGTAGATATGTTAAAATATGTCCCATTTTAACTGCTACTAAAATTAGGCATCCTGGGTAAAAATTGGTGAATCAGTTAAACAGAGGAACAATTGGGTTCATGTATAACAACTTATCTCAAACTGGATCAACACCCATTTTACAAAACCTGGGTGTTTGTCTGCTGTGGGGGGCGCTGTAAAGGCTGCAAACCTTGTGTGACAACTCGTTCCCTCTGGGAAATGCAGCCCACAATTGGCCAGGGGGCTGTCACATCTCAAATGGCCGGCCATATGACCGCTGGACAATCACAGGGCTGCATTTCTCTGAGGGAACGAGTTGTCAGGTAAGGTTTGCAGGCGTTCAGCGCTCTATAGAGGGGGGGACCCTGGCAATTGGGGTGCCCCCCCTCAGTGGACCAACACCCATATTTTGTAACACCCCCTCCAGTATTCCCCTTGGTTCCTCTCCATGACCTTGTAGGCATGTAGGCTTGTAGGCATGCACAGGCTATCGCGGCATCCCTCTGACTGGTGCTCCTGAGTGGCTGACACAGCAACATACAGCTGGAGGGAAATGTCCGACACTCCATTCATTCAAAACAGATTGCCAGGTGACACAATCTATTTCAATTGACTGGATCAGCAGAACAGTACGTATTTTTATGGGGACTCAGCGGTAATTTTTATGGGGAACCCATATCTCATACCTTCTCATCTGCAGGCTTCCAGCCAATCAGGAATTTTACAAGAGCACTTAGTTCCTTGAAAGTCTAAGTGGCTGCTCTTTTGGTCCTTCTGGACTTTAAACTGAAAACGAAACTGAAAGATAGGTTCTTTGTAGCACTAGGCCAACGTTAACTTAATCAATTTAATCACGTCAATTTAATCACATGACCAATGGAAACTCCTCAGGTTTAGTCACCAGCAGTCATGTGATTAACTGCGATTTTTTGCCATACACCATAAATGAGTAAGTGGTGACTCATAGTTCCCCTTTAAGGTTTTGGCAATAATGTCAGCAAGAAGAGTAAGTGATCTGAAAGCACTATCCATAAAAGAGCCCTACCTTAGAATTTACCAAGATACAATCTGGACCAGATCCCTACTTACCTAAAATGTTACCAGAATACTGACAATAGTCTAGGAATTCAGAAGCATGAAGTTTTTCACTTTCTTCTAAGAAGATTCCTTTAAGAAACCAAAACATATTGACTTACCATAAATATGTCCTTCTGCTGCTCCTGGGTGAACACGGTGGCTGCCATGTTGGAAACCTTTGTATGTCGCCTGTATGACACACCCCTGCGCCGAGGTGCACAAGTGCTGATGCACCCTGGTGGACCTCACAAGTGTGCTTGCATCCTTACGCACATGTAGCCTATAGGTTTCTTGCACCTTTGAAGGGCTGTTAAATAAATAGTCTCCAATACAATTTTCCACTCAATTAGGTATAAAAGAACACAGCTGAAGGTCATATGTTCTTGGCACTGCTGACTTAAAAGCTCCCTAGGTGCCACCACAGCCCCCAGGGCCAGAAACACAGACACGACCGAGGAACTGGCAGCACCCAGCCCAGGTAACCCAGCCCCAGCCCTAGGACCCACTGTTTCTCCAGTAGGCACTCCCCTGCTGATACCCACACTATCCACTCTGACCGGGTCACCCACAGCAGTTTAAGGCATCAGCAGCGGGACTCAGATGCCCCACTGGGGAGTCCACAGCAGAGCCACATCTGGAGCCAATGGGGGAGCCATAGGCTGAGCAGCGGTGTCACAGCTAAGCCTACTCTTCCCCTGGTCTGTAGCCTGGAATCCATCCTTTCTAGGCATGGGAGTGGGCATAGTGACTCCCTCTTCAGCCAAGACACCACCCAGCAGACCACAGCATCTGCTCACCCTGGGCACAAACTAACAAGGGGCAATTTGAGTGGCCAAAAATCATGACCGTCTGGATGGATCCTGGTCCCGCTAAACTCCCAAAGTGGTGTGGGAGCAGTTATGGTTGGAGATTGCCCATAACATGACTAGGGCGGGGGCAGAACCCAAGGATGGAGCACAGAAGAAGAAAAAGTGGGATGAACTGAAGGTGGTGGTTCGTCATTAACTCAGGAGCAGGTGGGCTTAGGGGTCAGTGCTGAACATCCAGAGGGCTGCTTGTATAGGAAACATTGAACAACTCACTACATAGCTGCCGGCACCACAGACACTGGCCATCACCACTCCTCCTGCAGCTACAGCTTCATTCTGCCAGTAGCAGCCCCACCATCTCCGCAGAGCACCCAGGAGGAAGACAGGCCTGGCCTGCACCTATCTTTGGTAACGTGGTGCCAAATCATGGAGAAAAACTGGCGGGCCAGCAGCACCAGAACGCCAATCAAGTTTTTTAAATTTTTTTTGCTCCATGAAGACCTGGCTGCAGTGGTTGTGGAGCAGCAGCGCCACCACCAGCAGATGGAGACGCTAGCTGTGGCTCTGGTGGAGGCCAACCAGGTTGCCCTTCAAAGGTTGGAGGCAAACCAAGTTGCCATTCAAAGGCTGGAGAGGATTGAGGCACAGCAAGCTGCAAACACCCAAAGCCGGGCAACATCCCCCTAACCTTTCATGCTGGACTTATGCTTTGCTCATGCTTTGGGTTATGGGGGTCCCCAAACCTTAGTTAGGCCGGACAGGTACATTTTTATTGATCAATTTTCTGTTGACCTGCATCCACGATTGTGCCATAACCCGACAACTTAACAAGTAATTAGAGAATAAATACTAAAAATCCTAACTTTGTTAGGATTTTATTTAATCACACCCATACAAGGCAAGGGATATAATCTCAAATGACATAAGGGGTAAAGAAAAAGTGGAGTCCACCAAATGCTGGTGAATGCTTTGAGACGCACGGCTCCGGGTGCCAGCATACAGATGGCCAGGAATCTCTGGAGCAGAAGCAGGGGCTATCTCTCTCTAATATGCTGATACTCTCTCGCTCAAGGCAAAGTTACGAAGGCTGATGCACGCCATGATTACTTGCACGACCTTCTCTGGCTTGTATTGAAGGGCGCCCCCTGTGTGGTCCAGACAGCGAAATCTGGCCTTTAACAGCCTGAAGGCACGCTCAGCTACAGCCCCTGTGCGGTAGTGGGCCCCATTCTAGGCCTCCTGGCCAGGTGTCTGGTGCCTTAAGAAGGGCAACAGGAGCCAGGGCAGCAAGAGATAACCTGAATCACCTAAAAGACAAATTAAAATGGAAATTAAATTACTAACAGGCAACACAACATCAAATAAACAAGCAAAAGGTAATTCAGGATGCTCAGACTAATCATTTGTAACTGTACCAGGGAGAAGGGGACATTCAAAGAGGGGCATGAGCACAGTCGAAGTGATGGAGGGCAGGGAGAGCAATTGGCTAACACAGTAAACTTGGACCTATTACAAAAAGGGGGCACATAACAAAAGAAAAACTCTTACCCACAAGCCAGCCACCAGCCAGCTTGCCGCTCTCAAAATGAGTGTATAAACCGGAACTCCTCAAGAAAAATGCATCATGGGATGAACCAGGAAAGCCAGCCAAAACATGGAAAAAAGCAAAGATAAGGCCACACGACACATTGGATGTTCAGAGAGTGACCCATCTTGTGGTTGCTGAAAAGAAGGCACAAATAAAAAAAGGTCACTAGACAAACAAATGAACAGCAACAATAAAGTAAAACAAAGGCAAATGGGACACAGGGAGGGGAAGCTAGGCTAGCCTCAAGAGAGGAGCGTGGCCTACAAGGAGGAGCAATGTGGACCTAAACATACCGAAACATATACTCCTGAGCAGCTGGGGGAACCAGGGCCACATGCATACAATCGATGACGCACATGACATGTGGCATATTCGTAATTTTGAAAAAACCCAACCTCCAAATATTCCAGGCTGCCATACTGCTGCCATCAAGAAATTTAGTCAGGGCTGAGCGAAAACTGGGACATGCCAACTTACAGTGCCCCTCAGCCTCTGGAAGGAGCCATTCGCTAAAAATTGAAGGCAGCCAACCAATTTGTTCATACCTCCAACTGCAAGCCCCTTTCTTGTGGCGGGGGCTAACCATGGCTGAGTAAAGCTTTTCAAGAGAAAGGCGGTTCAGGTGAATTTGAATACCTGCTGATCTGTCATCTGATCGATATCGAGGTGACTGCCGGTATGCCTAAGCTCTGGAAGCGTGCACATAAAAGCTCGGGCAAAACCCGTAAATTTACAGAGGCACAGACTCCTTGAGCTATATTTACAGCAAACATTCAGTTTGACGTACACATACCGTAATTTCCCGCAAAAAAGGACAACTCGCCCACAAAAACAAGGCTCTGAATCACCTGACACGGAAAATAGACCAAATACGGTCCTTGGACGTCATTAACGCTGGAATGCGCGCGAGAGAGGCTCTGAATCAGGCCAAATGAAAGTGAATGGCAGCTTTCTCTCGTAAACAAAGGAGTGAGTTTCTAACCTGGCTCTGAATCGACCCCTATATGTGCATATACCCTCCCGCAGAGGGCTTAGTTTATCTTCATTTCTTGAATCTTTTTATCATTGTTTTGAAAAAGAGCACATACAATAAAGGAAATTTCATTTGTGTTACATCTATCTTGGTCGTCACACTTTTCATCTTATGCACACAACTGGATACTCATTAAACTGATTACGAACAACTGGACGTGGGCTTTGTATATACTTCTTGAAATTACAGACATACAAGAGATATTGTGGAAATAGGGTGGGGGAAGGGAAGAGGAGAGAAGAGAATAAGTGATAAAAGAAAATAAACAAATAAGCAAATTAAAAAAGCAATAGGGAAGGGAGGAGAAAAGGGAAAACACAACAAAATAACACAGGGCATGGCTGGTTGGTAGGGAATTGTGGGTAGGGAGAGGGGGTGTTTTTGCCTGGGGAAATGGAGAAAAAGTGGACAGCACCCCTAGATTGACCTAGACTAACCAATCTGAAACAATAAGTCTGATTAAAAGCCTCTCCATGATTGCTAGATTTTTTGTAGCAAGTTGCAGCAAGCCAACTCCTATGTTTGTGTGCATTTCCACAGTGTGACCGACCTTCTCTCCCCTGAATCCTTAAGGGGCATCCCATGCAGTGTGTATCCCTGCAGTGTGACTAACATTTCTCCCTGTTGGTCCCTTTTTGGCGATCCCATGTAGTGTGCATCTCTGCAGTGTGACTTACCTTCTCCCTGCTGGTTCCTTTAGGGGCATCCCATGTAGGCTGCATCCTGCAGTGTCACTCACTTTCTTTTTATTCTTGTTCTTACCTGCTTTTCCCTAGTGGTTTCCACCACCTTCCCCCACCCCAGTTTTACATTCTGAACCCTGCACTCTGCATGTTTTGTTTAAAAAGCACACCCAAATGCATATTTATTTCTTTTTTTACGTTTGTACTTTATTTTTTAAATAGATTTCTTTTGATCCTTTTTTTTAATAAAAAAGTGTCATCTAAAACTTTTATGTAAAAACGTGGAAATTGTAAAAGTATAAAAAAAACTGTAAACATTTTAAAAGTTTGTCAAATTTTAGGGCCCATCTGGGTGTCCGCTTCTGGCTTTGCTCTATGATACCTGTAAAGCCCAAAGAAAGGCATGTCAACATTTGCTTCAACACGTGTGGCGGCTCTCCTGGCCAAATGCCCCCAAATGCTAAATACTAACTGCATCCTTGTTGTTGGCCATTTTAAGAAGCCGCCCTCCACTTTGGCGCCATGCCTTCCTCAGGGTCTGTAAAGACATGAAAACAGATATTAGAACTAGGCACATGTGTGATGTTGGGTCTGCTCATGGAGGCTTTAGCTTCATTTTTCAGGAACCCACCTGAGTCATGGGAGGGTCCGGCCTCAGGTGGCCCAATAGCCGCATACTCTCCCTGGTCCGAGGAGTCTGTAGGGAAAGAGAAGCACAAAACTCCAGCAGTTAGCATACATGTCATTGGGATTTCCTTGCTTTAACCTGTGATTTTTTTGTCTGTTGTCCTACCTGGCATTGGGTGTGACTCCAAGCCCAACACCTGGGCCTCCTCCTTTTCGCCTGGTTCCTGTGCTGGTGTTGGGGAGTCCAAAGAGCAGGATGAGGATGCTGGCAATCTTTGGGGACGACACCTTACTGGCACACCCAGTCTTTGGCACAGCACTGGTTGGACCATTCTGCTCTGGGTGGGCTCTATTCTCTTCTAGAACTCTGATGCTAGAATAGAAGGCAAAAGGTGGTGGCCTGTTCCCATCTAGCCCTTCAGAGGCAGACAGGGTTGTGGTCTGAAGTCAACCCAAACCCAGTTTGTCCTTGAAAACTAGGCCTCTGCCATTACTGTGCGCCCCATCAAGTGGCTTGGTTCGTATGCCTTTTCTCCAGCAGACAATCTGTCACCTGTCCCCGCATTTGCCTGTTTGTAAAGCGCCAAACATGCGTTGTCGAAGCATGGCAAAGCATGGGTACTTTCCATGCTGCAGAGTATCTCTTCCAGCTTCTTCCAGCTGCGTGATGCACCCCTGCGCTGCAGCGGATCCCGGAGGTGTGCTGGCCAGAGGTGTGCTGGCCGTCATACAGACGTCCATGATTTTGTAGCCTCTAGGTTGCAAATGCCTGTGCTCGTCTGTTAAATAAAGTCTTATATGATGCCCAATTACCCACTCACTTGTGTATAAAAGCACACGCCTGACACCTGTACCTTGATGGCAGTGCTTCTGAGGTAGATGCAACTGCAGCCCCCAGAACCTGGAAGCCAGGCACCGCAGCCCCAGGCACCACCGCTCGGGCCACAGACACTCCCCTACTACCAGTCACATGACCCACCATAAGCAGGTCACCTGCAGCAATGTGGCCTGGCAGCAGAGGGAGAGCAACATCCAGGGCACATTCTCCTGCCAGCCTGCGCACCACCCCTTCTGTGCCTCGGAGTGGCCATAGTGGCTTTGCATCCCCTGTCCATACCAATCCACAGGGAGCAGCTGCTGCACCACAGAACGGGTGGAAGCTGACCTGGGGAAAGCTGAGTGCTTGGATCACTGAGACCCAGTTGGAAAAATTTGATGACCTCAAAACCATGGTCCAGAAGAAAATCAGCTGGAAACATGCCGAGGGGTAAGTGTGGAGGGCCAAGAGGGGTGCTTCTGGTTTACACATTTGATCACTCATAAGCTCTTCCATTTGTGTTTGGTTGCATGCTGGTGGAGGGATACAAAAACGTTGAATTTACACACGCAGAGCAGCATGTATATGGAATGCTGCACCTCGACACCTACCATAGGGTGTCGGGGACCAACGTCAAGACCAGCAGCAAATGCCCACCAGTGGTAAGAGCTGCCTCCACAATACTTACATTTTTGGGGGGGACAAAACCACAAACAGTTGGCACGACCATGAGAGGGCAGACTAAAGGTAAAGCGCAGTACAAGGGCAAAGAAGTTTAATGAGGAACAGGGGGAAAAGGGACTGAAAATTGGACAAGTATTAATACCGAAAAGTCCTGGAAAACAGCAAACTCGGTCAAAAAAGGACTACACTGAATAGATTCAGCTGGAAAAACACCCAAAATCAAGAATTTTAAGCATTCCCGCATGCATACAGGAGAGGCTATGAATCAGGCTTATATTGCTGCGTCCAAATTTGGCAGTCAATCTATGGTTGCCAAATCCCCAGGAATTTTTGAAAGTATGCTGATGAATTCTTTATTGATAAAGAACCTCTTTTTGCTGGAGCAGACAATGGTGTTGTCTTGCTGCAGTTGTGTCACCCTGGAGCTAGGCAGACTTGTTGGGGTGTGGGAGGGAGACTTCGGGCAAGCCTCCTTGCAATCCTTAAAAGTGCCTACAACTTATACCCCTACCCAACTTTCTGTTACCCAGATAGCAGCCTCATTTTCCTTTTGTTCCTGTCATAGGAATAATATGTGTAACATGGAACGCATTGTTTTGACATATTATATACAGTAAAAAAATGGCATGCTAATCATTTAAAACCTGTTTTTCTCCTTGTCCTGTAAGTGGGGAAAGTTCACTTGGCTGTGCCGCACCTTCTGCACTAGAAAATGGATCCTCTACCTGCTGTTTTAGCAAGCTGCATGAACTTTCCATTGTTTCACAATTGTAGGACATTGTTGGGCGTTTGCCATCTTTAAAGTGCCACTCCAACCACTCCAACTGGGGTGGAGTGGCTGGAGTGTGCCTTTAAAACCCCCAAGATATTTGATATCATGTTGCATATCTGTAATTATTAAACAAACACTGGCAATTGTCAGGGCTGTATATAAGGAGAGCACATGGCAGCCCTGCTTGTTCAAGGCCTACTTGTTTATTTGACACTGGCGGTATTATTATTATTATTATTGCTTATTTATAAAGCTCCATCATATTCTGTGGCGCTGGTATCAAGATCTCATTCCACAACACTCGGGGGTCAGGTGTGTGTGGGTGGGTTAACATCCCAGCACTAGAGACAGATAGGCGGCTTGTACACAGCGCACTGCCAGCATGTGGAGCTTTACTTGCATGCTGGTTTTGGTAGTGCACCGCTGCAGCCCTGTGATGTTACCGCACTATGCAAGCGGGTGGGATGGCTGGATCTGTTAACACATCGAAGCCTGGGGACGGGACTGGAGGCGCGCCCTCACCCAGCAGTTACTATGTAAGTAATCAATTTTGTAACACACGCATACATGACTAAGGAGCCAGAAGCTCTGAAACACGAAGCAGCGGGTGGACTTTGCTAATCATGTTGCCAATGGGAATTACCTGTGAGCCTTGTTTTTAATCTTATGGAATAAATTATACGAAAATATATCACTGGTGGAGCTGTGTTTATCTTTTCCTAAGGATTCCCCAGTCAGCCAAGATAACCTTGCTGTGGGTGACTTACACACCATGCACACATTTTCCCTATTCTTGGCTTCACCTCCCATCTGATTATATATGCCTAGATGTAGCTTGTAATGAATAATCCACAGGGGTACTGTTGCAGAGTGTGAGTGCTGGGTACAACAATATTCAGATAGACATTTTTGGTGTAACAGAAACTGGCTTTACTGGAACATGAGTGCAGTAAGAGAATGTCACCTTACATGGTGAATAACACAGGAAAAATAAATCATAGAGATCACCTTATTGCACAGGAAACACAACATGCAGCAGAGAATATACAAGTACAACGGAGACTACAAATAGTTGCACAGTATCTCCAACATACTCCTCATTTGGTACCAAGAGGTTGGTGTGCGCAGTAAGAATGTTGCTAAATGCAAACTCGTTGTGATGAACTTGTTAATTAGAATATATAACACTTAATTTATTTGAATATATTTTTCATTCAACCCTTTCTTTCTAAGCACCAACAATTTTTTTTGAATTTTGTGGCCCAAAAAAAAATGCACTCACCTCACTCACGCCCAGGATCCAGTGCCTGGGGTCTTCCTGGGAGGGGGGATCTTCAATGCCTTTGAGGTCTTCAGCGGGGCAGAGAATGCCTTTTACACCATGAGTGACATGATGTCAGCTTACTTTGTGAACAGGTTAGGGGGTCCTTAAGCCCCCTATACCAGTTCACAAGGCAAGAGGGTATGGCAAGTTACCTGCGGCTAGCAGGTGATTTGCCATTATCCCCCACCACATTACCTGCATCCCCAAAGCCCAGGGGGTGCAGAAAAGCGTGCGGCCCATATGGGCTATGCAGGCTGGTAACATTCAGGGACAGTGGCTGGCTAATTTGCCTCCCATAGGGACCCCACACGTTTATTTTTTATTTTTTTTTAGGGTTTTACGCTTGATGTTTAACTCTGTACCTGGAGAGTTTCCTGGGCAGGAACTGGTGTCTACTGATACATATGTGGTGCCGTTATAATTGGGCTTTTACACGCAACATGGTTTTCTTGAGAAACATACATTTTTATTTAAATAAAATGCAATATGTTTTTTTTTTGTTTTTTTTTTACATTTACCCAAAATATTATGAAAACCCAATATTGCAAACAAGACATTTCATGTTAAAGCTCAGACTCTGCAACAAAAAACAATATATCATTTTCCTAGAAACGTCATGTAATTCCTGAAAAAATCCCAGGTAAACATACAGTAGTGCAAAATGGTGAAAAATGGTTTGGCAACAGTGGGTGACTACATCTCTAGGTAGGTTAGCAGCGAAAGGGTTAAACAGTGTTAGCGGTTTATATCTTATCTTGCTCAATTAGCATTACAGACCTTTTAAATAGAGAGGGGTTTTTTTTCTTCTCTTGACAGACATTAGTTCTGCTCTAACATACTTGAACTGTCGCCACAGTACCACAAAGACTATTGCCAAAAAAACAGATAAACTGTCACAAGTAAAATCATTTTGGCTATGGACGTACACATATTTTACCCTATAAACAAGACACTTACAACAGGCCAAAACTCTCTGGGTAGGAGATGCTCCAGTGTTTTCAGAAGCAGCCACCTCAATTGCAGGGCAAAGTGGCGCTCCATATGCCCCCTTCCCCCATGGGATCGGGTGGACCCCTAACTGTTTTGGATGTGTTTTGCTCTTTTAATAAAAGGAGCTTTTAGGTTTAGTTGAGTAGACTGCTTTCCCTTACTGCCCGCTCGCCTCGTGTGCCAGGGCCCAACACTCTGCACTGTGTCTAAATCTGCCCCTGCTAATGGAGACATATTTTTGTAAGTTTTTTATTATTTTGCTAGGACAATTAGGGGGTTAAATGAGGCATCTAGCGTTGCATAACTAGGGACCTAAACTAATTTTTAACAGGAAGTCTTCTTTAAGAACCTTTGTTGTGTCTTTACATTATGGATCCGGCTATTGAAGTATTACAGGCTCAATAGCCTGTTCACATTTGAGCCATGCATGGCATAAAAAATGGTAATCTGGCTAGTTCCACCCTCCATAAAGCCCCCCACCCAAAAAAATAAGATTTTAAGAGATCATTCCTGCCCTGTTACCCTCAGAAATTGCTGATCCTGGGTCAAATGTTTGATTGACCTATCCCTTTCCAATTATTTATTAGCCATGAGGGCCAAAACAAGAAGGCCCTTTATTTTGCAGTGCTTATACAGAGTGTAATAAGAGCTGCTTGTGGCACAGTTGGCCAAGCAGAACAGATATCACAGCCAACTGGGGGCTGAGTGACTGGTAAGCTAAAAAGTTGCAAATTCAAGTTATAATCACAATCATATCTCAGTAAAGTGATGATTCTTTACATCCCGACCTGCACTTACTCTCCGAGCTTCTTGGTGAAAGAAGCTTTTAGAATATGATACAATATGAAATTGCCGGCACTTACAGGACAAGCTTACTTTGAAAGTATTATATGTTCTCAGGTCATACAAACCTGATCGAGGACAAAAAAGTCATTTGATGATGTTTCTCACTAGGTAAAAGGCATGACACTCTGGGGACCATACAAATATAGTACTGTGAGCCAAGACACACGTTCATATGTGCGTGTCACAGTCAGGTAGAACAGAAGACATCCTGCTGGTGGCACTGTGTTGTTTACCAGCCAAGTTGTGGTTTCAGCCACCAGTGGGTGTGCAAATTAATGAATCATCTTCTGCTGCATCTGACTGAGGGTATATTAAAGAATCATACCCTCAGCTCGGGTATTTACAATAAACCAGGCATCCACAGGACATCCACAATGTATAAATGGCTCTCTAAAAAAAAGTTTTTGAACTTTAGGAACCTACAGTTCCATTGTTTTTTATTTTTCTTTGCTTATGGTGGACATAACACAAGTAAAATTAATAATACAATTAAACATAGGGTTGCATTTGATGATGTATCCTAGAGCTCAGTTTTAATTAATTTTTGAGAAAATGACTGAGTTTTCAAATTTAAATATAATATCTCATAATATATCCTCGCGCTTGAGGTCTAGAATAACGTAACACAGTTTTATGCCTTAAAAATAGGCAGACCTCATCCGGCATAAGGCTCTCCTCTCCTCTAGCACCTGGCATCTACTATGCTTCCGCAGCTTGGTAGTTTGCTTCAGCTTTTCTTCGAATAATGGGCACCTTGTTCTGACCTTGTATTCTGTAAATGCCCTCTTGAAATTGGAAGCTAAAACTGCGGTACCGGGGGTCCTCAGGGCATGAAATACAAGAAGATAAGGAGGAGAGCCTTGTATCTCTATAGCCCTTCTGATCTGAGGCCTGTGGGAAAAGTCCACCAAAGTGGACTGTCCCTTACAGATTGGCTTGGGTGAAAGGGGTGGGATTCAGTAGGTTCTCCCTGAAAAGAGCTGGTACAAATAAGTTAACAATCCATTAATATTGCTTAGAAACATTTTAATGGCATTACACAGTTTGCTGTTTATTAGATTGTATGCAAACATTTATTATAAAAATCTAAATGTGTGCACTTGACAACTTTATATATAGGTAGTTGAATCCCACCTCTGGGTTAATGTTTAAAGAAGCAGAGTCAAGGAAAACAAAGCATAAAAAAGTCAGTTGTCTTACCCCTTCCCAGGCTCCTCACATAGTACAATTCTTCTACTTTTTTCATTTGGCTGCCATAAGGGCAGAACAACTGGAAAAGTGTGCCTGGAGCCCAAATTAAAGAGGAACATCCAAGTTCCACTCCTGGGGGCATCTGGAATTGAGATGCACCACTATTTAAAACCCCCCAGAAACCCCATTTCACTCACCTTGACCTGGAGCCCTTGCCACGTCTCTGCGTTGCATGGGAGCTTTGTGCCTGCACCCGTGCCCAGCCTTTCTGAATGGGTGGTGTGAGCACATGACAACTAGAAGGTGAGCGGGGTATGCGGCTGGCGTCACACTGGCTCCCTTCAGTGGCGCTCAGCTGCTTAGCCACCCAGGTGTTTTCAGCGGAGCCAAAGGGAGCCAAGTGAAATAAAGCACACTGATTTGTTGAGTAGGCTGCTCAGCCAATCAGCGCGCTCGTTCTTGCCCGGGTCTGCACCATGGCAGTGACAGGCAGGTAAGTGGGATGGGATGACCTGGGGGGATACACACACCAGGGCGTGCCCCCACTGAGAGGAACAACACTCCAAGTGTCTCCAACAAATCGGGAGTGTTGTTCCTCTTTAAGAAAGCAAAAGAGTGGTGCCATGTGAGGAGTCAGTTCTACAGAATCCTCTAATACAGCGTTAATACAACTCACATTGGCTTCCCCCCCCCCCCTCCACTTGCTGCAAAACATATGGCACACACTTAATGTTGGGTAACTGGGGCTCCCCTAGTTTATTCATTCAGACGCAACAATCTACTGATACACAGGTCAAGGATTCATGTTGCCGGCTACTTTTTCTGATCGCAAACTCCTGAAGCTCTAAGATAAATGTTAATACAAATAAATTAATTCTTGATACAAAAATGGCTACTTCATTTTAGGCAGACGGCAATGAAGGATGCTGGTTAGAAATTTACATGTAACAGTGTTTAGCTTTTACATAAAACAGCATGCAGAGAATTCCACGACATAGCTTCATGAACAGGATGCAGTGCACAATCATGAAAGAATGGCCAGCAAACTGTCTCCTAACTAGCCTATCCATGATTAAAGGATTTACTGTAGCAAGGCCTGAGCCATGTCAGCATCAATTGTCTGTAATCAGATACATGCTAAAGCCAAACACAATGACCCTTGGCTCACTTCCAATGTAAATCCACAGCTCCTTAATTAGTTCAATTTCCAGGATGACATACTGACAAACTTCTGTATATACTATAACAAAACTTTGCCATTCAATTTCTATTCATCAGGAATTCCCAAGATACAGTCAAAACATTTTTTTAGTAGGTAAGAGTTATAAGTAATTTAACCTCTTCCCATCAGCATTCTGTAACCAGAGTAACATTGAAGGAGCACTAGAGGTCCAGTAAAAGAAATCCACAAAAACATGCTACATAGCAAGAGGAGCGGTCACTTACACCCCACATCAGGAAAATACAGCTTCTTTCTTTTCCTGGAAGGAAAAGGAATCAGGGATGACAGATTTTTACTTACTATTCTGCTTTTCTCAGAAGAGAATTACTCAGCTCCAATGTCCTGTCTCAAAGCCAGACTTTATCAGAGTAACACCTTATTGCTATTGCTTGTTTTTATTATCTGTATACATGAATGAAATAGCTAGCCAAACCATTGCATGATAGGTAAGGGGTTCATTTTGCTGCTCCCCACAGGTTGGCTCAGAAGACATTGGAATGGAGCACCCCTGTAAAAGTGCAATTGTCGGCCCAAAAAACGGTAACGCCTGGATTTTATTCCTACCAGGAGAAGAAAACCACAAGCTTGATTGGATGTTGCTATTTGGGGTGTATACATTAATCCTCCTCAAGATCCAGTGTTTTTAGATTGATCTTTTATATTAGACCATTTTGCTACACAGCTCCTTGAATTAATGCCATTCTTGTGACATAACACTAATCACTACATCTATAGGTATAGCTACCCTATGCCGTCTCTCTGTGCTTTTTGAATCATTTGTTTACTTTCAGAGAGTCCCCAAAGCAGAGATGTCTGAAAAAGTCATACTTGCCTTTTCTCCCTTCATTCATTTCCAGTGCTCAGAAACATGCTCATTTCTGAGATCGAGTATCCCCTGCATTTCCTTTAGCCTTCATTCACCTTTCATAAGGCATGAGGATATGGCCCAACCCCTTAGATCATTCACAGTGGCTGGAACACATCCAACTCCATTTTTAGCCTGGCACTCTGAAGGATCAGGTGAGAGAGCTCACCAAGCAAGCAAGGGATCAGGAGAAAGCTGCTTTGGGGGTTCTTTGGTGGGTGTCATTTTTATTTTAAATGTCTGGAACAGCCTTTTAAATTATTCTGACAAAATAGGTATTGGTCGCTGCTGTACAAAGTGCAGGAGGGGGGTTTCCTGATTGTTCCCCGCCCCAGCCCATACCCCTTCTTCTTTGACTTACCTGCCTGGCGCTCCCTCTGGCGAAATCCAGACCCATGATTGTATAATTGATACAGTTTCTTTCAGCAGACGGAATAGTGGAAGAAGACCCCAGACAAATCGTAATTTGCAGCAGATGTGTGTGTGTGCGTGGGAGGGGCAATCGGGATGCCCCCCCTGTCCTTAGTAAAGCAGCGGGCAACACAGATTTAGTCAAAAATGGGTGTTGACCTGCTTTTATGCTTTAAAAAGCCACAGGTACATATGTATCACCTAAAGTATCATGAGTGTTAAATTGTGTTATATTGCACTTACTTACTTACATACTAATAATACTTACTTACTAATAAAATACTAATAAAAAATAGAACGACCTTCACCCTGAATAAAAGCCTATCTTGTATGTTCCCCCCACCCTGTACATACAGATTGTGCGTTTTCTGAGTCTTTAAGCATCTAGGACGGTGGCCCATGGAGTCTCAAGCTGCCTGCAGAAAGGAAATGTCTTCTGACTATTCTGCTCTGCATTCTGGGATCCTTTCCCTTACCTCAGCGATACTGTGTGTGCAGAGCACAGATATAACTTGCCCCCCTCTCCTCAGCATGTGCTGATTTTGAAGCAAGATGGTGGCCCTGAACAAAGTTGCAGCCCAGCGGGGAAAGAATAATAAGCAAGCAACTAAAAATTGCAATGTGGCCACCACCAACAAAAACAATAACTTGGTCCTAACTTTTTTTTTGCTTGGATTTTCACTACACAGGTCTCTGGTAAACAAACAAGGAGGTTTGGCCAAAAAGCTCTTAAAAAACAACAAAGGGTAAATGGCTTGCTGGTGGCGGGGTAGGACGCTGGAACCCGAGGCTCCCTACCTTATCCCCTTATTTTCTGTATTAAACGTGCTGGCAGCAACTTCACACAGATGACTAAGAAGAGGAAGACCAGGAGCACCATGCGATCCCACAAGGAAGCTTCAATAAAGCAGTATTTCGCTCCTGAAAGTCCCGGACCTTCACCTATCAAGATGGCGGCCACGAGAGCAGGAGCAGAAGAGGTGGAAGAAAGACCCCCATCCGCCATCGCGAGCGAAGACTCACCTAATGCCCGGGCGGAGAGTCGGGTGTGATCCTCTCCTGCAGCAGGGAGAACATGCGACTCCCCCGCAGAGCACACAGGAGACTGAGGAGGAGGCGGCGACATGACGCCGGCTGCACCGGAGCGGGGAGCGGACACTGCCACCCCGCGAGATGCACGCCGGCTGACTGAGGCGGCCCAGCCGGCGGATCCTCTGGACGTCATCCGGCCGAGAGAGGGGCGAACGCTGGGCTCCAGATCTCTCCCGCGGCCGGCGGAGGATGAAAGTGTGCCGCCGCGAACGGGGCCGAAGAGCAGCGGGATGATGTCACCGCCAGAGGGGAGAGCGGGGCCCGCTGCTTTACCAGACGAGCCTTGGTTAGCAGCCGCGGATCGGTATCGTGATCGCAAGGTGAGGAGAAACCCAGCAGAAATGACCCCCTTAAATGTATTGGCGGTGGGTGCAGGGGGGGGGCGAGGGGCAGATCACTCGATAACGTGGGGCTGGTGGTGACCACTGCACAAGTACACCACAATACTGAATCTGCACCTAATGTATCAAATTGTATGGGGCCGAGAACCCTGCTGCAGCTACCAGATAACCAGTACCCAGCAGCCTACACGTGGGAAGCCCAGGAGCTGATGTCAGATGGGGATATGAGAAGGTCATCCCCTAGCCCATATGTGAGGAGTGAAGTGGAGGACCCCACTTCTGCAGGGAGACAGGAGCCTGTAATATCCCCTCCCCTATTCATGGCACCCTACAACGCAATAATATACGACTGCGGGGCATCCCTGAATCTATAGTGCCATCAGAATTAAAATCAAGAGTTTGCGGTCTGTTCAACAAATTGCTAGACCTTCCACCCTCAGATCACATTGAGATCGACCGGATCAACCGGGCCCAGGGCCGCCTTTGGGCCGACCCCAGCAGGCCAAGAGATGTAATCTGCAGGGAGCACTTTTTCCAGATCAAGGAGGCGATTATGCAGAGGGCCTGGGATAGGAGTCCGATCGACTTGAAGGGAATACGGATCACCTTACTGCCAGACCTCTCTCGCAGGACCCTCCAAATGCGGAGGATGCTGAAACCTTTACTGGAGCTGATCCAGCATCATGGGGCAACATATCGATGGGGACACCCGTTCCAGGTAACTGTGCGCAAAGATCGGAGGACCTACATCTTAAAGACACCGGCACAATTGGTGGAACTATTTGAGTTTTTGGAAGCCGCACCTATCGAGGTCCTGGATTGGCTTGCGTTGGAGCTGGACCAGGAGATGGGCCCGCTTCCACAGCGCCCTAGGAGACGTGGCCGAGATCGGAGGCGACGGGGGCCCCGGCCCGGCACGGGGCTCGGGGGAAGACCTGCCCCCCCGGAGGCTGAGTAAGAAGATGCTGAGTTACGGTCAGAACAGTTCTGCAGTATAAAGTTGTTTTTGATTGTTGTTTCATTTAGTTGATGTTTAGGACTCTTCCCTTTTATTTCCCTGTTATACGTTGACAGTAATGTTATGACCCCTTGGGATTCTCCATCTATATTTGGTGATGTGGTGGTGTCTGGTGTCGGATGGCCTAGTGGAAGCACAGGGTAGACATACCCTATGGGACTTCCCCCTGACCGATGTAGGCCCCCTCCTGGGGAGCTGCCTCGCCACTGGGACGTCCTCTCCGGAGTGTGGCGTGCTTCCTGGAGCCCCCCCCCCCCCGCCGGTGCTGAGGCCTGTAATGCACTTTGCGACCGCGGCGCCCTCCGGCGCGCAGATCGCCCCCATGGGTCGGGTCCCCCCCTTCTTTTGGGGCGGGGTGGGATGGTCCTGGCTGGATGCTGGTTCCTGGGCCCACCGGGGGGGGGGGGTGGCTCAACCCGCGGGTGGGGTGCTCCCCCCGTGGGGACTGGTCTGGTCCCTGCCCCGGGGTTGGTCTGATTATATGTAATTTGACAGATCTGGGGGAGTGCCCTCCATGGGGGTGCCCTCCCCCAGGATTTATTTAATATAGTATTATGATACGCAATGTTATACAATGATATAGTTGGTGCAGCCTTAACTAGGAGATAACTCTCTCGGGTGGTTGCGCTCCCCCCGCCCCCTCGGTCCGGATTGTTCCCGGGGAGGGGTCTCTCCCCACCACCCATAGAGCCCGATATTAAATCCGACGCTGGCCGGTGCCTGTGTGTGTGTGGGGGGGGGGGGGCGCCGCCGCTTGAGGAGATGGAGGGCTATCTGGGGGATGGAGGACGGAAGGAATGGAGAAAAGCCACTAACGCCAACAGCCGGATGATGTGAGATCCTGGAGGGGAGTCCATGAGTATTATAGAAGTTTAATATTGAAGTTGCTGCTTAACTGCTGACGAGTTATGGGGATGGGAGGGTTGCCGGGTCAGGAGGATAGGAACTAGTTATTATAATAGTCCTCTGATTCTAGCTCCTCTTTGCTTGGTATCCATTTCCCCCAGAGGTTCTGCGTCTTCCCGGGAGGAGCTATTGGAGACTCCCTCGGGGGGCGCTGGACAAGACCTCCCTACATTGGAGAGGTCGGTATTGTTTTCTTGTAACGAACCTGGGTTCTTCCTTAAGGTTTTCTCCAGAATTTTAAAATCTCAGAATTAACACTCCTGATTTTCTATCCCTGATTTCTATCTTTTCTCCCACTTTCTACTCCCCCCCACCCGGCTTCTTGTGCCATATCTTCTATCCATGATTCGCCCGCGCCATACCGCTACCCAATCTGCTCCAGATGCCACACACCCCGAGGCATTGCGACTCGGGGTTGGGGGGGGGGGGCAAGGGGAATTCGAGACCCCTTAGAGGCAACTATGAAAATGGTATCCCTGAACTGTAGGGGCCTCAATGTACCCGAAAAGAGACCGGCTGTGCTCTCGGACCTAAGAAGAATGAAAGCCAAGATCATTTTTTGGCAGGAGACACACTTTAAAGGAAACACCTACCCCAGAATGTCTCCTAGGTTCTTCCCTCAATGCTATGTAAGCTCCTCCTTGGAATCCAAATCCAAGGGAGTAGCAATACTACAAGACATCCCATTCCAGATGCAGGAGACACTGGCGGACAGCGAGGGCAGGTACATAGTGATAAAGGGCATGCTATGGGGAGAGAAGTACACCATGGCCTCAATATATGCCCCTAACAATGGTCAGGTGGATTTCCTTCTGAAGCTTCTAGAGAAATTGTCAGACTTTCAGGAGGGGAGGGTACTCCTTGGGGGAGATCTAAATATCGCCCTAGAACCTTTACTCGATTCATCGACCAATAAATCCTCCATCCCGTACGGAGGCCTACGTAAGATCAAGAGGGCATTTCACAATCTTCAACTATGCGACCTCTGGAGGATCTTTAACCCTAAGGGTAGAGATTACTCACATTTCTCCTCCGTACATTCGACATACGGGAGGTTGGATTACATACTAGTCTCACATAACCTGCTACCCAGAGTGACCAGTCCCGGCATAGGACCTGCATCCATATCAGATCATAGTCCTGTATGGGTATGTTTAGCCACAAGTGAAAACAGTAAAAAAGCCTGGACGTGGCGTCTGAATGAAAACTTATTAAAAGATTCAGTAATAGAACAAGCGGCCCAAGCCGCACTTACAGAATACTTTGCACCAAACGGATCAGGAGATGTACCCCCAATGACTGTCTGGCTAGCGCACAAAGCAGTAATAAGAGGGATATTTATCCAACACGCATCCAGACTAAAAAAAGCACACACACTGCAAAGAGACCGTCTTTTCTCACAGATCCAATCTTTGGAAAGAAGACATAAAGAGTCTCAGATACGAGACACTTTACAGGAACTGACGGTATGCAGAGAGCAGCTGAATTCCCTACTGCTTAAGAAAGCAGCATATACCATAAAGAGGTGTAGACGATTTTACTATGAGTGGGGAAATAAAAGCGGCTCGCTCCTAGCTAGAGCTCTGAGGAAACAGCAATCTCTCAACTTCATTGAAGCCATAATTCACGAGAAACAACAAAAATGGCACAACAGACATCGCCAACGTGTTCCGGACTACTACCATAGGTTATACAATCTGCACTCACAGGGAACAGAGAACACCCACAGGGATCTTGAACGGATGCGGGATTACATAGCAACTTCTGGAATGCCTCGGCTAGACGATGAAGCCATAGCTAAACTAGGAGAACCAATCTCGGGAGCTGAACTACACCAGGCAATAAAGACATCCCCAAATGGGAGATCCCCAGGCCCCGATGGGTTGACCATCGCATACTACAAAAAATTTGAGAATATACTATGTAGACCGTTTCTTTTGGCCTTTAGTGCTTCTGAGCGGGAGGATGAACCTATATTAGTACCAGCAGAAACGCTGGAGGCCCATATAACAGTAATTCACAAGGCAGGAAAAGACCCGCTAAGCTGTAAAAGCTACCGACCGATATCATTGCTGAACGTAGATCTCAAGCTATTTACTAAAATTATAGCGACTCGCCTGGCGCCATACCTGCCCAGCTTAATTGACGAAGATCAGTGTGGATTCGTCCCTGGCAGAAAAGCCAGGGACAATACGATTAGAACCCTGAACCTTATACACAGGTCACGTATAGATAACCTCCCGATTATGCTACTATCCACTGTCGCTGAAAAAGCGTTTGACCGGGTGGACTAGAGCTTCACGTTAGAGGTCTTAAAACATATAGGCCTTCAGGGTAAGGCATTTAATTAGATCCTGGGTGTTTATTCTAAACCTGCCTTTCCTCGCCCTTTCAAATAAGCAATGGAACTAGACAGGGATGCCCCCTGTCTCCCCTTATTTTCGCCCTGGTAGTAGAACCCTTCCTAAGACACATGAGGGAGAATGTAGACCTGAAAGGAATTCGGGTAAAAGATGTGGAACACAAGGTGTCCGCATATGCAGACGACCTTTTGTTTTTTATATCCAACCCAGTAGTCGGAATTCCGGTCCTTATGAAGGGATTCAAAACTTTTGGGTACCTTTCCAATTTTAAGATAAACTTCGATAAATCGGAGGCAATGTTGGACTCCCAGAGACGGTACTGTCTCCCATAAAGAACTCTTTCCCATTCAAATGGAATCCGTCAACATTGACATATCTGGGAACAAAAATCCCAAATAATATTGGGGATGTCTTTCGACATAACTTTGTCCCGATGTTAAACAGAATTAAGTCAGACTTGTCAGGTTGGAGTGCTCTAACACTCAATTGGTTTGGACGGATGGGAGCTGTAAAAATGACAATCCTTCCCAGAATCCTTTACCTATTCCAAACCCTTCCATGCTACATACCAGCAAATTACTTCAGAAATCTAAACACGATACTCATTAAATTTATTTGGGGGAATAAGAAACCAAGAATCAGGTTCGCACTATTGCAACGGCCTAGGGTCAGAGGAGGCCTAGCGGTACCAAACCTGAGGAGATACTGGCAAGTGACCCACCTACAGGGAGTGGTGGACTGGATGAGGAATGGGGACACTAAGAAATGGGTAGGTGTGGAGGCAAGCTGTTTAGCAACCCGATTAAAAGAGATCCCCTGGGCCTCAGAGAACTCAAGCAAATGGTCGGGACCTAACCCGCTGATCAAAGCCACCCTCAACATCTGGGACAGAACCAGGAGGGGAGAAGAGATCTCATCCTGGCCGTCACCTTTGATACCAGTCGTAGAGAACCCAGAACTGCCCCCTAGCCAGAGACCCCAAGTCTTAGAGAACTGGAAGGAGCTGGGAATGATAAGAGGACGTGACCTGGTGAGGGGACAGGACTGGTCACATAGAAGAACTCAGAAACAGATGGGATAACCCCCGTCTGGATCCATGGTACCTCCTGTTCTTCCAACACTTTTTGCAAAAGATGGGATCTAAGAGTTCATTGGGACGAGGCCTCACGCAATTTGAGATGTTGGTCATGATATGCCAGCTTCTGGAGGAGGGGCAGGAGTTGACCCCTACCTTCTGCACAGAGTGGGAAAGAGAGCTGAACAGGAAATTATCGAAAGATGAATGGGAGAAAATATTCACGCTCACCCACAAATCTTCAATTTCAGCACAAATCCAGGAAACCAATTATAAATATTTGGTGGTACTACACTCTGGAGCGACTAGCGTCCATGTTCCCAGGATCCCCATCCACTTGTTGGAGGTGCGGGTGAGGAACAGGGTTGTTCTTCCATATCCTATGGGCGTGCCCCAGGATCAAACAGTTCTGGAGGAAGGTGACCGGGATTATGACCAAAGTTGTGGGCACGCAAGTTCCGATCTGTCCAAGTCGGTTCTGAGGCACATGATTAATGCAGCCAAAGTACTGATCCCCAGACTGTGGAAAACCGAACAGACCCCAACGGTAAAGGACTGGCTCAGAGAAGTGGACAAGATACAAGAAATGGAGGAACTAACAGCAGCGGTTCATGATAAGGAAGATGAAACTCGAATGGTGTGGACTTCATGGCTCATGGCCCGAACATCGTTAGAGGAGTAGACCTGCCTCACCCTTGACTTGATTACTGGGGGTCAATCGCAGACCCAGATGAAGGGCGCGAACATTCTTGTAGGTTTGTGCTGTGACCTAGGCCAGCCCCACTGCTCTTCCCGCTCCCGCCCCCCCTCTCACTGGCTACTGACAGCATAAATTGCGATTTAGGCGTCTCTCGCCCTCCCCGCCCCCTTCTACCCCCTTTTTCTCCCTCTCTCTCCCCTTCCTACCCCCTCGTCTCTCTCCCCGCTTCCTATCACTTCTTCTCTCTCTTTCATCTCATATGCTTCTCTACCTCCTATACCTATGAGATCTAGCCCCGGTTGAGAATGTTCCTGGTGGCTCCCTGAACTATCAAACAACCAGCTCTGATTTAAAAAAACCCACACCTAGAGTGTGCTGGATCCTAAAAGGTCCCCCCCTACATGAGAGTAGGAGGACCGTAGTGGAGACAGTAGATCTGGGAAAAAACGAATAGGAGCTAAAATCGATGAGATGGGATAGAGTACAAAACCCCAACGGAAATGCAGCCCTAGGGTGAGAGGAACCTAAAGTGTATTCAAGCGGAGAGCAGTGGTCAGATGAGAGTTGGGAGCTAACAGATTGAGCTGAGTCTCAGTACTAATACTTTGCTAACTCTACATGTACGCTGTATGTATCTATATTTTCTTGTAATGTCTGTATTGTTGGTATATACTTGTACCCTCTTGAAAACTAAATAAAGAATTAAAAAAAAAATAAACAACAAAAAAAAAAAACGTTTTCTGGCCATTTTGCCAGCACTGGTCAGAGAGATAAAAACATAAACAATATTTTTACTGTTTACTTCATATCTATTTAAAGCATAGATGAATCATTGAATAAAAAAGAAAACTGATCCACAAGAATAGTGTGACATTTTTTTCAAAAGTTGTGCTCAATTATTAATATTAGAATGAGTCATATACTCAACAGCTCCAGCCGACTTCACAGTGGCAGGAGACCGGACACTGTCATGCAATGCCAACGTGACAGACAGGCATTAAAGTGGACCAACACCCTCAAAAACTACTTAACTCTATTCAATTTATTAGTAAAAGACACTTACCTTTTGATCACTGTTGGAGCCTTCTGTCCCTCGCTGCGCCTGGAATCTTCTGAATCCTCCACCGGAAGTCCCGCTCTCCAGCTCTTGTCCGGTCATTAACATATCTTGTCCGGTCATTAGCATTTCTTGTCCGTCCGTCGCCCGTCCGAGCTCTTCTTTGTTCTCGCGTTACTTGTCTCTTCTCCTGACGTCAGCTTCTCCTCGCGAACCGCTCTTCTGTCTGTACGCTGCGCGCTCCTCGCCCCTTCTGAGCCGCGCGCGCCCCCGCCTCGACACCGTCCCCTCCAGTCTCAGTAGAATTGCGCATGCGCAGTAGTGTCAGGTGAAGCGCCGCTCGTTCCCGATGCAAGCGGCGCTTCACCTAACTACTGCGCATGCGCGTGATTTAGATAGAGGGGCGTCAAAGGTTCCCTTCCTTTCAGATCGAAATCCAAGATGGCGGCGGAACGTAAACCGGTTAGCGACGCGGCGGGGGAGCATCGCAAGTACATTTTTTTTTTCAATATTGTATAAAACGGATCATGCTGCATAACTAGCATATTTTATAAATACATCTTAAAAAAAAAAAGGGGCTGGGTGTTGGTCCACTTTAACCAGGCTAACAAATAACATGATTGTTGTCATACAATCAATGCTCAATCTGATGCCATGTATATTTTGTATCCTTCCATGCCTCTTGATTTAAATAGGTTCACTATAAACAAAATGGCCAATCCCAACAAGTATCCTGACAGTCCTGATGTATTTATTTTTTATTGGGTGGTGCCAGGAATTACAGTACAAATAATTAGAATATGTAGTACAATCCATTAATATTTTGTTGGGCTCCTCCACCGTGCCAGTGGTGGAGGGTGTGAGGATCTGGCGACACAGTTTATGTGTGGTGTGGGTGCAAGATGCACTTACTTTTTAGCTGGCATAATCCAGGAAAGGATTCTGGTGAAGTAAAATGCAAGTTGTTTATTCTTTCAGTTTACAACACGTTCAGCAACATTACACAGCAGATGTTCCATGTACAGTAGTTGATTCTACAGCAGCCTTTAGGGTTGCCACAGACTCCCCATCCTCCCTGAGATATCACTAGCATCAGCTGGATTCCTACTGTTGCTTCTTTCTGTCTCCTCAGCTAACATTACTATATCCCCTCTGGGTCACTTGTAGAACTTTTAGACTATTGAGAAAAACTGACCAAATGATAAAAAAAACATATAATTATGCTGGTTGGTGGGGGAGGGGTCACTTGCAAACCCTGCATCAAGAACTATCCAGCCAGTCTTTTTAATGGAAGGAAGAGGAAATGGAGGACTGGTTCTGTCCCCGATACACTCACACTTGTTACCCCTGGATGTTATACCTACCAGAAAAAGAAAACCAGGAGTTTTATTCAGTTCTGGTGTATAAGTGACCCCTCCTCTCATTAGCCAATGTGTTTATATAGATTTTTAATATTACGCAATTTCGCGATAAACCTCATCTAAGAACCTTTTAAGAACACTAGACTTAGGGCAGGGCTCCCCTTAATATCCTCCTAGATGTATCCTCCTGCTAACAGGAACCTCAAAGACCATGCTCACTCAACTGTCTCACATGAGTCATAATGTGTCCCATGTGGGCTGGTGTTACTCTTCAATATCCAACATAGTTCTGGTTGATCAGGTCTAAAATGTGTCTATTTTTTTATGGAGATGATCCATCTAGTGTCTAAATTCTAATATAACTAGTAACTACCTTCTCCCATTGTAATCTATGGGCGAATAACTAACTCATTTAATGAAATGAGATATCTCTCAGGGCTCCGTCTCTGAGCGGGCCTCTTATATTTCCTAATTGTAGCTACTCACCTCTTTCCACTGGTCACAATTGTGTCTACACATTTGAAATAGAATTACGCAGTTTGGTGTTTATTACATTCTTTTCCAACATTTAATGTAAAAATATACCCCTTAAACCGGACCTTCACCATGATTTAATGAAAAGCCCAAACTCTTAAAAAACAATTCCTCAGCATCTAAAATTAATATATTTTACATGTTTAGTCACTAATTTATTATACTTTCCCCCACTGGGCGGCAACTCTGTTCGGGAATTTAGGATACGGGCGCCGCCATCTTGACTCAGAAGCATCACACTTACTGAGGAGAGGAGAGTGGGATAAGGTACAGGGGGGCGGGTTATAGCTGTGCTTTGCTCAGACAGAGCAGAGCTGGGGTCAGGGAAAGGTCAGCAGTCCCAGAATGCAGAGCAGCACAGTCACTTCCTGTTTGCAGGCACTTCCTGTTTGCAGGCTGCCTGCAAAAATGGCAGCTTCCATAAGCCGCCATCTTGGATGTTTAAAGGCTTATAAAATGCAGTAGATGCAGGTAGGATGATTTTTAATGTGAGCAATCTGTATGTACAGGGTGTGGGAAACATATAAGATAGACTCTTATTTAGAGTGAAGGTCCGCTTTAAACCGGACCTTCACCCTGATTTAATGAAAAGCCCAAACTCTTAAAAAACAATTCCTCAGCATCTAAAATTAATATATTTTACATGTTTAGTCACTAATTTATTATACTTTCCCCCACTGGGCTGCAACTCTGTTCGGGAATTTAGGATACGGGCGCCGCCATCTTGACTCAGAAGCATCACACTTACTGAGGAGAGGAGAGTGGGATAAGGTACAGGGGGGCGGGTTATAGCTGTGCTTTGCTCAGACAGAGCAGAGCTGGGGTCAGGGAAAGGTCAGCAGTCCCAGAATGCAGAGCAGCACAGTCACTTCCTGTTTGCAGGCACTTCCTGTTTGCAGGCTGCCTGCAAAAATGGCAGCTTCCATAAGCCGCCATCTTGGATGTTTAAAGGCTTATAAAATGCAGTAGATGCAGGTAGGATGATTTTTAATGTGAGCAATCTGTATGTACAGGGTGTGGGAAACATATAAGATAGACTCTTATTTAGAGTGAAGGTCCGCTTTAAGTTTATGGAAAGCTGTTTAGTTTGAATACACCCCCCCCTCCTTATACCAGTCTGAACAAAAAGGAGACCCTTGGCTATGAGGTACCTGTCAATGTTTATTCATTCCCTATGATTTACTAATCAAGCTAATGTTTTGTTAATATTTACCTGAAAATGATTTCCCCTTTAATAAAAGACAGCACAAGCTTTGTCAGCATTGAATGAATAAGCAGTATTGCAGTAGAATATTGTTGTGCCCACTTGTTTTATAATGGCAAGCTGTGTGATAAACAGAATAAGCATTGAACAGTGTATCTTAATCAACTCCTAATTAACAGAAACTGGTTTACCATACATTTGCATGAGAATCTGAAAAATAATTACCAGCACCAGACAAAGGTTAATGGGGCTAATTTTATGAAATGCAATGAACAATACGTCTCAGTGTTTCTGCCCACTTTCATGTTGGTGCACCCTTTCCTAATAAACTTGAAAAGAAAATGCAGAATTAAAAATTGAAAACCATCAGCATTGCTAGAGCACTAGCAAAGAGATTTCCTGCACACATCTGAAATGGGCTTCAATTCCGCTAGATAGAAAAACGTCTTTTCTGAAGGCTTGGTCTCTCTGGTCCAGTCAAGTTGTCTTGTTTTCCTTACTCCTCTTCTCTTTTTATCTCTTCTTGTTATTTTCTTGTCCCTAATACCAGAGGCTTTCTCTGGCTGACCCTATGCGTGATCTTGTTTCTTCCAGTTGCCAGATACCTGACCAACACAGAAGCATACATAACGGTTGGGCTTTCTTCAGAACTGTGTCAATGTTAAGACTCCACTTTAGATCCAGGGTAATAGAGGTGATGCCAAGGATTTCAGTCTCCTGAACTCTTTCAACCATTAATGTATGTCAGGAGATGCATCTGTGGTGCTTTTCCAAAATCAATCTCCACTCTTCCCTGCATTAAATGCCAGGTGGTTGTTGCACCATACATACTTGACATACCTTGCTGACTTCACCATTAAAAGCCATGATGTTATTATTACTGATTAGCCAAATTATGGTGGTGTCCTAAGCAAAACTCAGGATTGTAATTCAGCCCACAAGGCATATTCATTTGTGTATGGAGTGAAGAATAAAGTACCCATCCCAGAGGTGCATCTTTGTTTCTGACTCAATGACACTTGTGGTCTGTCTACTATGAAGCTCCTAGTCAGTCACAGATCTCAGCAGGGGCAGTTAGGTGTCTTAGTTTAGTATGCAGTATGTCAAGGTCAATGGTACCAAAAAGCTGAAATCACCCGGACTTATACAGTACATTATGGATCCAGATGAATTTGATGACTAATTTCACTTTATCCTCTGCAGATTAGTTTGACGTGTAGTGGTAGTGGATTCCAGTAAAGTTAAAGCAGACCAACAGTTAAAAATGACTTAAACCAGACCAAGACAGCAAACCTGAAAATGAATTTTACATTTTTCTAACTGCTGCTGTAGTAAATTTTAGAAGCAAAATGGCAGCTCATGCATTTGCCTGCCACCTGCAAAAAGGAAGTGCTGCTGGGCTGGGCTTCCTGTTACTGTGCATTGTCAGTTATGCCAGTTTGTGCATTGTCCAGACAGCAGCATGGCTCAGATGCTGGAAGAGGAAGCTCCAAAATGGTCCGGTTTAAGTTATTTGCTTCAAGTAGGATATCACCAATATCTCAAAGACCTTTTTCATTACCGAAGTAAGTGCCAATGGTTGAAATTCCTTCAGACGTCTTGCAGAGTGCCAGTAGGATTGCTGAACATTTCAGACTTCTAGGGGCTACTACTAGGGACCACTCCAGAGACCTTTTGAAGATGTGTGTGGTAAATGGTTCTATCAGTTCTGTGCATGCTTTGAGGCACCAAGGTGGGACACCAGCAGGCCCAGGTGCCTTCATGTTGTTCAGGCCCAAAAACAGACGGACAAGGGATCAGGGTCTATACTTATGGCAATACAATTAAAATCAAATGTTACAGCAGAGAATTACTTCAAACTTTCTTCAACAAAACAATCGTATCAACCACAAAAACACTGAGAAGAACCATCCAATTTCAGATTACCACATGAACAGGCAGCATATCAGGTCTAAACTTCTACTGAAAAACATCAATAACATGGCTGCTGATTATATTAACTTACTAATAAATCATGGCCAATAAAAAACAAAATCTGCCTGTTAAAACTACTTTTAGTAGTAGTAAATGTAATGTGGATCTTTGCACCAAAAAATCCTAGCAGAGGCTTTAATGTGAACACACACTATGACTATATGGGCAGTGTGTTTACTTATTACTGCCGGTAATAATAGGGAAGCAAATACTGTATGCAGACTCCACGTCTTTACAAGTCTATAATAGAATATAAGCGTATTAAATTCCATTTCATTCCTGGCACGGATGTCTGTTTGCTTCAGTGCTGAATTGGCTGGTGCAGCTTTTGTCTATTATTTCTCCATTTCTAATTCTACCTGCCCAAAGACACACCTTTATTTGCATCATTTGCTGAGCACTGTTCACACACTGGCTGCTTCTTTTTCCACTCTATTTTGGGGAGAAAGGAAATTATTTTATAATATATTTATTGTCCCAGAATCCTTCCTCCCCCAGATTGGGATGCTCCAGTGTGTGAAAACCCAAAGAATAGCTGTACAACTCACCCCGCTCCTCTGTGTACAAACACTAGCCATCAGGGCCGGTGCCAGCACAGGGCAAACCTAGGCAAAAGCCAGGAACCCTGGCATTTTCAGGGGCCCACTCAGGCTCACATGGCATTATTTTACAGTGGATCCGAACCACCAAATGCCATGTGCTGTGTGCAGACCTGCTCATGGCAACAGGGGATGATCAGCAACAATGGAGAAGGGGGCATGGAATGGAGAGCAATTGATGGAAGCTCAGGTGACAGCTGAAAAGGAATGCAATCAGCAGGAGATAACCCATTATGTGACTAACTATTTTGGGGCCCACTAAGACTCTCTTGCCCAAGGGCCCCCACAAACCTGGAGCCGGCCCTGTTGGCCACTCAGAAATGCCTAGCACAGGTACGCACATCAGACCTGTGCCATGGGGGTTTTTGGGTGATCCACAAAATCAAAGGAAACAATGGAGGGGTGGCAGCCATTTGGACCAATTTATAACTAACCTGGGAGGTGCACGTGAGCAGAGAAATTAGGATACACAAGGCTTAACCCTTTAAATGCCAAGCACGTAGTTTCTACGTGGTTGCTTCTCCTACCGTTAAGTGCCAAGCACGTAGAAACTACGTGCCTGGCATTTCCCCCAAACAGTTAAAAAATAGAAAAAAAAAATCACTTACCTCCGGTATCCTTGTGAAGCCTGGGGTCCCCTCTTCCTTGGGGGGGCATCCGATCGCCCCCCCGTCGTCCTCCGTCTTCGGGGGGGGGCCCGAAACCAGCCGCCCCCCCCCCCCCCCCGTTTCCAGCGCTTTTCGCCGCTGTAAAAAAAAAAAAAAAAATAAAACTGTCATTTACTCACCTCCGCGCCCGAGCCTTCTTTCCGGGTCTCCTCTTCACCAGGGGGGGGTCCGATCCCCCCCCTGGGCTGCGCAGTCTTCAGGTGAGGACCCTCTTCCGGGTCCTCACCTCTTGTAATGGCGGCGATGGCCGCCGCCGCTTAGCCCCGCCCATTGTGGGAGGAGCGGGATGACGTCATCCCGCTCCTCCTATACCCCCTCCGAGCTCCGGCATCTGTCAGATGCCGGTGGTGATCGGAGCAGGGCGGATGTCAGGTGAGGAGGCTCCGATCGGAGCCCCCTCGCCTGTCACCCGCCCTGCGCCGATCACCACCGGCATCTGTCAGTGAAGTGACAGCGGCGAGGGACAGCGGCGAGGGACGTCGGATCGGAGGTGAGTATAGTGTAAAAGAGAAAAATAAAGATTTTTTTTTCTGTGTGTCAGTGTCATTTCTTTTACTATTAACCCCTTGTGAACTGGTAAGGGGTCCATGACCCCTATACCAGTTCACAAGGCTGGGGAGATGGCAAGCCACCTGCGCTAGCGGGTGGCTTGCCATTAACCCCTGGCACCCCCATTACCTGCCTCCCCAAAGGCCAGGGGGGGGCAGAAGAGCCCGGGCCCACATGGGCTATGTGGGCTCGTAGGCTGCAGGGTGGGGGGGCCACATAAGCTGGCCCCCCCACTCTGTGCCTACAAGCCCCCATAGCTGGTCCCGGGCTGGTTACTGTGGGTAAGGGGGACCCCACGTCAATTTTTTTTTTGATTTTTAAGGGTTTTTAACCCTTAAAAATCAAAAAAAAAATGGGGTCCGCCCCCCCTGGGAGGGGGGACCCTATGTCATTTTTTTTTTTGATTAACCCTTTGTAATCTGTCATCCAGCAGCTATAAAAGGCTTCTAGCAAGTGAGCAGAAGCCAGTGATCGCCGAGGGACAGAGTGCTCCAGGATGGATGGGAGGTGAGTACAGTGTAAAAAAAAAAAAAAAAATTAATAAAATATTTTTTTCTCAGTGTGTGTCTGTGTCATTATTTCCTTTTAACCCCTTGTGAACTGGTAAGGGGTCCATGACCCCTATACCAGTTCACAAGGCTGGGGGGATGGCAAGCCACCTGCGCTAGCGGGTGGCTTGCCATTAACCCCCGGCACCCCCATTACCTGCCTCCCCAAAGGCCAGGGGGGGGCAGAAGAGCCCGGGCCCACATGGGCTATGTGGGCTCGTAGGCTGCAGGGTGGGGGGGCCACATAAGCTGGCCCCCCCACTCTGTGCCTACAAGCCCCCATAGCTGGTCCCGGGCTGGTTACTTTGGGTAAGGGGGACCCCACGTCAATTTTTTTTTTGATTTTTAAGGGTTTTTAACCCTTAAAAATCAAAAAAAAAATGGGGTCTCCCTCCCCTGGGAGGGGGGACCCTATGTCATTTTTTTTCCCGATTTAACCCTTTGTAGTGTGGATGGTTTTTGTATTTTTTTTGTGAATGTTATAAAATACTTGTTTCAGTTAGGGGGGTCTCCTGGGCAGGAACGGGGGGCTACCGATAAATATGTGGTACCGTTCTAATCGGTAGAAATGGGGCTTTCACATGCAATATGATTTTCCTTAATAAAATACATTTTTTATTTAAAATAAAGGAGTCAATTTTCTAAAAAAAATTTTTTATTTATTTTTTTTTTTTTTCACTTAATAATATTGTAAAAAAAAAAAAAAAATTACAAACAAGACATTTCATGTTAAAGTCTAAACTCTGCTGCAAAAAATATATATATAATTTTTCTGAAAGTTACAGCAAAAATGGCGCAAAACATGTCGCAAAACATGACGCAAAATGGGGAAAATGGCCTGTCAACAGAGGGTGACAAAATCTCAAGTAGGCTGGCAATTAAAAGGGTTAATAGTACCTATGCATGTTGGGTATTGTTCTGTTCGGGGGACCTTGCGCTTTCAGACTTAGCTTGTTTTTTCTGGTTTGCATATTTATATTTTAGGAAAAGGTGTTTTTTATTCAGCTTTTTTATAAATTTTTTAGGGAAACCCTGCGCAACCAAAGAATTCTTTGAGGAATTAATTCCAGAAAGATGAGCCCACTACAACAAGCTGGGTACCCTTAAAAAGCTTAACGTGTGTACTTTCAGGGAATATATGGTTTATGGGGGATATTCCAAATGTAAAGGGTTGTTTTGGTTGAAAAATCGCAAGGTGCGCACTTTGTCTGCAGAGCTGAAATTTTCAAGTAAAATTACCGTTATGCGCATGCTTTACTTTGGGGTGTTTGGCAACTCTTCCCTTGACAGAACCTATGCATGTTGGGTATCGTTCTGTTCGGGGGATGTTGCGTTTTCAGATTAAACTTGTTTTTTCTTGTTTGTATATAGTTTTTTTAGGAAAATGTGGCTTTGATTCTGCTTTTTTATCCTTTTTTTAGGGAAACTCTTTGCAACCAAAGATTACGTTGAGGGATTACTTCCAGAAAACTATGGCCACATCCACAAGCTTGGTACGCCTAGAAAGCCTG